>CM033722.1:44752937-46005098 GCA_019671005.1 Hibiscus mutabilis
ATGGGCGAGAACAGAGGTCCAGAGACAAAGACCGTAAAATATGGCTGAGGCGATGGCTGCTGCCGAACGACTTAGTGATTATAGTGAAGGTTCCACAAAGTGTAAGGGTACACCCGCAAGTGGTGATGGCAGTAGTCGGAGTAATGGGAGTAGTAATAACGGAGGGAATGGTAATGTCAATGGCAATGATACTGGTAATGGCATTGGCCATGGTAACGGCAATGGCAGTGGGATAGCAAGTTACAAAATGGCACGAGTAGAGAAACCCTCAACTTGGGGAAGAGATAGAGGACAAAATAATGATTCCTCTAGGCGAGGGCTACGTTGTTTTCTTTGTCAGAGTCATCACCGACTGGCAGAATGTCCACAGAGAAGTGCACTATCGGCACTGAGAACTACTCTAAAAGGTTTGGACCAGGTTGGCCACCAATTGGATGACAAGAGGGATAAATCAGCTAGAATGGGTTCTATCCGTTTCTTATATTCTATGCAAATAGAACAAGCCAAGGCTAGGACAGAACCAATGAGATGCTTGATGTATGTGAACTTTTGAATGAGAAAGTCACAAAGGCCTTGGTAGACATAGGAGCAACTGACTCCTTCATTTCTCTAGAGGAAGCGGAAATGTGCAATCTGACTCTGACCAAGGATGTGGGGCGAATAAAAGCTGTGAACTCTGAAGCATCAAGTATATGGGGAAGTGTAAGGAATGTGAAGACCAAGATTGGATCATAGGAGGGAAAGATTAGCTACACAGTAGTCTCTATGGATGACTTTGATGTCATCATAGGTTTAGACTTCATGATATATGCGAAAGTCATTCCAGTCCCGTCGGTGAGTTGTTTGATCTTCCAAGGGGAGCAACCAAGAGTGGCAGAGGCCAAGATTCTTCCAAAGGCTACTGGGAAGACATTTTCAGCAATGCAATTATATAGGGATGAAGTAGATGTTTTTGGGAAGCGTGGAGCTCAATTCTGCCGAGTCGACGAGGACGTCGACAAATTAGGTAGGGGAAAATGTTGTGGCCATCCCCTGTATAGGGCCACAACCGGGTAGATATATTGTGGCCAGCTATGTATAAGGCCTCATGGTTGAGTAGGTAATAAGTTGTCCTCGTTTCAATCATCGTTATGTTTAGGGAAAATAGTTTGTATTTCCATAGTTAGGGAAGAGTGCCCTCGTTTCAAGCATTTCAGTGTCTACTCGGGTCATTTCTATAAATTTATTTTCGCATATATGTAGGGGGTGGACAGTCGGCAGAGTTTGGACTGATCCACCGGTACAGGTACATATCCTACACACTATCGAGGCGGCCTCTACTGCCCAAGTCGATGGTGTGGGTGAGTCTTCTTTTGTAACCTGAATATTTCTTTTATTTAATAAAACCACTTTTTCATTCGGGGAAGGTTGGGGTCGACTATGGGCATCCGCTATGCCCTACGATATCGACTCGTGGCTTGAGGGATTATGTTGTGGCTTAAGAACTGACGCGTTGCTTGTTTTATCTTGAGCAGATCTATAGAGAACAAGGCTGACTTGGTCGGGAAGTGTCCCTTTTAAGTGCCGCACGGTATACTTACCGAGTGAACAAAGATACACAAAGAACAAGGGTTGACTTTGTCGGGAAACGTCCCTTTCAAGTGTCGTACGACATACTTGTCGAGTGAACGGAGGTATGGCCGTGACACGTGGCACCTAACCCCACGCTTTGCCCTTTTGTTTTCTTCAAGGCGAGAATGCATAATAAGGGAAAAGCTCGGCCCCTAATTTAGCATTATTAGTAGACCAATTTTAGTAATGCTCAAAGAAGGTAAAGAGCACTTATCCCACATGGATAAGGAACATCACTTGGTAAGGCTATATAAGGAGTCTTCCTTGCCCTCCCTTAGTGAATGTTGTAAGACAACTTCCTCGCACGCGCGCACCGCCGCTGCCGTCTATTCGGGTCTTGGTGACACGTGTCTTTGACACGCCCGCGTGCGTTTCTTCTTTTTAGAGAAAATTCAGAATAATTTTTCCTTATTATTTTTTTATTTGGGATATTTTTATGGAATAAAACACTGATTTAAAGTACTGTTTAAGCTGTAATTAAAATGCATTTTGAATAACTGTTTGTTGCCATATACTGCACTGTCGGTACTGATAGTACAAGTGCAGTACAAAATGGATCTGGATAGTTTTGAGGCCAGATTCATTGATTCAGTACAAAGACCTTTTATGGCATTCAAACATTTTTCCTGGATTTTATGAAGGAATTAGAATCAATCCTAGATTAATGGTGAAAATTTCGAATCTTAAGATTGTTCCAGACCTGTCCAAACTTGATGCACTAGACGGAATAACTGTCGGAGGTGGTCGCAGCGGATTATCATATTCTTCGAACAATATGAGATTGACTACGTGCTATTTGAGGATCCACCGCAACCCACCTCTCCACCTTTAGACGTTGCGTTTGTTGCTGCTGCTACTCCTACTCCCATCAGTGAGGTTGTCCAAATTGCACCTCCTGTCTCCTCCACTCAAAAATCTTTGGAGAAATACAAGAAGGACAATAAGATTGTTCGTGGCTGTCTTCTTAGTCACATGTCCAGCAAACTGTTCAACATGTTTCTAAAAGAAAAAAGTGCAAAGGCAATATGGGAAACGCTAGAGAAGAAGTATGGATCCGATGATGCTGGTATAAAGAAATACGTCGTCGGGGAGTGGCTGAAATTCCAGATGACTGACGACAAACCAATCATGGACCAGGTCCATAATTACGAGAAGTTGGTTTTTGATATTCTAGCTGAGGGCATAGAGATGCGCAATTTGCTGCAAGCAAATGTCCTTATTGAGAAGCTGCCTAAGTCGTGGTCTGACTACCGCAACTCTCTAAAACACAAGAAGAGGGTTTTCAAAGTCGATGAGCTAGTTAGACACATGAAGATAGAAGAGGCCAACCGAATTAAGGATAAGTTGCTCTCTTCTAATAATCATTCTTTTAAGGCTAATCTAGTTGAATCTGGGTCTGCCTTAGGGTCCAAGTTTACTAAGCCCAAAAGGCGAGCATGCCAGAAGCAAAAAGCCAAAACCCATAAGACTACCACCTTCAAGAAACCTGTCAAAGATAAAGCTCCATCAAAGCTCGTCAACTGTTATGTGTGCGGATGAGCCAGACATAAAGCTTACCAGTGCCATCAACGGTCTGACCGCCAGAATGAGAATAAGCCACAGCTCAACATCGCTAAGAATATTGATGATATCATAGCAGCAGTCATATCTGAAGTCAATCTGGTGGAAAACAATGTTGAATGGATCGTGGACACTGGCGCTTCCAGACACTTCTGCGCAAAAAACGAGCTGTTCATCGACTTTGAGGATGTGAAGAATGGTGAACACGTGTACATGGGGAACTCTAGCATCTCTGAAGTGCTAGGCAAAGGGAAAGTTTTGCTGAAACTGACATTCGATAAAACTTTAGCATTAAGCAATGTTCTGTATGTACCCGCCCTGCATAGAAATCTGATTAGTGGTGGTTTACTAAATAAGGCGGGCCTTAAACTAGTCTTCGAAGCAGATAAACTTATACTTTCCAGTAACGGTGATTTTGTAAGGAAAGGGTTTTTAAATGAAGGTTTATTTGTAATCGATACTTAGTTTAATAAGAGTAATAAAACCATCACTTCTATTTATATTGCTGAATCCTTTGATATGTGGCATGCTAGACTAGGACATGTTAATATTCACTCTCTTAAAAAACTCATTAAAATGAATATTCTTCCTAGTCTAGAAGAGAATAGCTTTAATAAATGTGAAATTTCTGTAAAAGCCAAGCATGCTAAGCCTTGTTTTAAACCTGTTTCTAACAGGAAAACTAAATTGTTAGAACTTATTCATTCTGATCTAGTAGACTTTAGAAACTCTGAAAGTAAGGGAGGTAAACACTACTACATAACTTTTGTAGATGACTTCTCGAGGTATACTAAGGTGTATCTTCTTATAACTAAAGATGAAGCTGAAAATTTCTTTCTTATTTATAAGGCAGAAGTTGAGAATCAGCTTGATAAGATAATTAAACCTGTTAGGTCTGATAGAGGTGGTGAATATGGGTCAAACTTTCTTAAAGAAGTATGTGAAAAGAATGGCATTGTCCATGAAACTTCTGCTCCCTATTTTCCTCAACAGAATGGTGTGGCTAAGAGGAAAAACAGAACTTTAAAGGAGATGATGAACTCCTTGTTAATAAGTTCTGGGTTATCCGATAATATGTGGGGGGAAAGCCATTCTGTCAGCAAATTCTAAACCGAGTACCTCATAAGATAATTGACAGTACCCCATACGAACTTTGGAAAGGATATGCACCTAACTTACAATACCTAAGAGTGTGGTGGTGTCTGGCTAAAGTCGGTTTACCTGACTTTAAGAAATCCACCATCGGTCCCAAAACCGTTGATATAGTGTTTATCGGATATGCAACTAATAGTGTTGCATACAGGTTCATGCTTTTGCATGACTTTTCTATTTATGAATCTAGGGATGCTAAATTCTTTGAGAACACTTTTCTGTTAAAGAAACCTATAATTACTGTTGAAACACAATTAGAAAATCGTGCAACAACTTCTTATTCTACTTTTGTAGAAAAACCTCTAGAGTTTGAATTAGAGCCGAGAAGAAGTAAAAGACAAAGGGTTGAAACCACTTTTGGTCCTAATTTCTTAACTCCTTTCATTGCTGAAATAAACGATTTAGACTCTATATCTGCTCCTATAGCTCAAATCTTTTTGTTAGATGAAGATCCAAAAACATATGATGAAGCTAAAAGATCAATTGACGCTAGTTTCTGGATATCTGCAATTAATGATGAACTAGAGTCAATTAAGTCTAATCATACATGGGAGCTGGTTGATTTGCCTAGAGGATTCAGACCAATCAATTCTAAGTGGGTCTTTAGAAAGAAACATAGGCCAGATGGGCCAATCTAGAGATATAAGGCAAGGCTAGTAGTCAAAGGGTTTACTCAGAAGTTTGCTATAGACTTCTTTGATACCTACTCTCCAGTTACAAAAATCTCAACGATATGTGCCTTGTTCGCTATTGCATCCATTCATAAATTGCATGTACATCAAATGGATGTAAAGACTGCATTTTTAATGGAGATATGGACGATGAGATCTATATAGAGCAACCTTCAGGCTTTGAAACACCTGGTATGGAAGGTAAAGTATGTAGACTCAAAAAGTCTCTTTATGGCCTTAAACAAGCTCCAAAGCAGTGGTATGAGAAATTTCATAAAACCATATTAAGCTTTGGTTTTATAGTTAATGGAGCATATGCATGTGTGTATTCAAAAATGTTTGGAACTGATTGTGTCATCATATGCTTATACGTTGATGACATATTGATATTTAGTACCAACATTGAATCTATTAACAAAATTAAATATATGTTATCCACAAAAATTGAGATGACAGGTTTAGGAGAGGTGGATGTGATCCTAGGAGTTAAAGTTACCAAAACTGAAAAGGGGTTTTCTTTAAATCAAGCACATTATATTGAGAAAGTGTTAAAGAAATTTGAAAGTTTTGATGTCACCCTTGTTAAAACTCCGTATGACTCTAGCATGCGACTCCTTAAGAATAAAGGAAGTAGTGTTTCCCAGGTTGAGTATGCTAAAATTATTGGAAGCCTTATGTTCTTAATGAACTATACTCGGCCTGATATTGCCTATGCCGTAAGCAGATTAAGTAGATATACACACAATCCTAGTGGAGAACACTGGATTGCACTCAAACGCTTAGTAAAGTATCTTAAGGACTATGGACTAGAAACTCACCTTTGTTGGCTTTCCTTCTGTTCTAGAGGGATTTTGTGACGCCAACTGGGTTACCGATAATTATGAGGTAAGATCGACGAGTGGGTATGTCTTTACCTTAGGGGGCGCAACGATTTCTTAGAAATCTGCTAAGTAGACTGGTATCGCTCGTTCTACCATAGAATCAGAGTTCATCGCTCTTGATCTAGCTGGGCAAGAAGCTAAGTGGCTTAGAAACTTGTTAACAAAAATTCCTTTATGGGGAAAACCGACTCCTCTTGTTTCTCTTTTATGTGACTCACAAGCAGCCATATATGTGGCTAAAAGTCAAGCTTACAATGGTAAAAAGAGACATATACATATAAGGCATGAGTCTGTGAGAGATTTAATAAGGAACATAGTACTCACATTAGAGTATGTGGGGTCGGAAAAGAACCTTGCAGATCCGTTTACCAAGGGGTTAAGTCAGAAATTGGTTCTGGACTCGTCGAGGGGGATGGGTTTAAAGCCCATTGGTTGAGGAATTCATGGTGGATACCCAACTTAGTTATCTAAGTTCAATGTGGTCAAATGAAGCCATGGAAAGA
This sequence comes from Hibiscus mutabilis, assembly GCA_019671005.1. Classification (NCBI taxonomy): domain Eukaryota; kingdom Viridiplantae; phylum Streptophyta; class Magnoliopsida; order Malvales; family Malvaceae; genus Hibiscus; species Hibiscus mutabilis. Next base: position 44,759,316 of record CM033722.1, read on the forward strand.
CTCATAGTGTACATTTATTTCCCATCCCTATGACGAGCAATGTACATGCACATGATGAGCTTAACTGCTCTTAATAAATTCATAGCCCAGGATTTAGGTGGTCTTAGTGAGAAAGACTTGATGAATTTACCGATTTTTGGTTGAATATCTACTCTTAATATAGTTCATAACCCAGCATCAAGTGGGTGGGCCTATCGCGAAGGACTAGATGAACTTACCGCTAGAAAGGATGAGTTTTGTTAAACTCTTAATGAATTAAAATCCCAAGAGTTTGGGTTATCCTGTGAGAATGACTAATTGAATTCACCGAATAAAGATGTTGAGTATTTATTCTTAATGATTTCTTATCCTTGAGTTTGGGTGGTTCATTTAAAAATTGAACTTGAAGAAATTCACCTTACCCATAATAAGGATGAGTTATTGTAAAGCTCTTAATTATTTCATAGCCCTTTTGTTGGGTGGTTTATGTTGAGATAAACCTGATGAAATAACCTAAGTAAGTGAGAAGGACTAGCCACCTTTTATGGAAAACGTTGGGTCATTCTTCTAACATACTTACTAGAATCCTGAGAAAAGAGGGCTACACATATACTTTGGTATATACTCTTTACAGACACATCGAGGACTTCGGTGGATGAAAGGGGTTAGTTGTGTGTTATGAGTTCACCCTAATATTAGAAATTTCAAGATTCGTTCACTTATCTAATAATAGAATTACTCATCATCACTATGTACTAGTTCCAGATACATTCACTAATGCTTAAGCAACTAATCTCGCTATTGCTCTTCTCTTGGTTTTTAACTCAAATATTTTAAGGAATTCTTTCGCATTAGTGGGAGAATGTTGGTAATGCTCAAAGAAGGTAAAGAGCACTTATCCCACATGGATAAGGAACATCACTTGGTAAGGGTATAAAAAGAGTCTTCCTTACCCTCCCTTAGTGAATGTTGTAAGACAACTCCCTCGCACGGGCGCGCCGTCGTCGTCCCTCCGGGCGGGTCGTGGTAACACGTGTCTTTGACACGTTCGCGCGCGTTTCTTCTTTTTAGAGAAAATTCGGAAGAATTTTTCCTTATTATTTTTTATTTTATTAAAATATTAAAGAGTGTTGAGATAATTTTTTAACAAAACACACATTTATGACATTACAAAATAAATCTGGACAGTTTTGAGGCCAGATTCATTGATTCAGTATAAAGACCTTTTATGGCAGTCAAACGTTTTTCCCGTATTTTATGAAGGAATCATAATCAATCCCGAATTAATGGTGAAATTAAAAACATTGTTTTTTTACCGTTTTGACCCTATTTTTTCCACTATAAATAGAGGTTCTTTGCATCCATTTTAAATCACTCCGAAAATTCTCAACACTTCCCTTCTCTCATTACAAAATCATTCTTTCCAATTCTCAACACTCCGATAATTTTTTAATAAAACACACATTTATGACAGTACAAAATGAATCTGGACAGTTTTGAGGCCAGATTCATTGATTCAGTACAAAGAGTCAAACGTTTTTCCCGGATTTTATGAAGGAATCATAATCAATCCCGAATTAATGGTGAAATTAAAAACATTGTTTTTTACCGTTTTGACCCTATTTTTTTCACTATAAATAGAGGTTCTCTGCATCCATTTTAAATCACTCCGAAAATTCTCAACACTTCCCTTCTCTCGTTACAAAATCATTCTTTCCAATTCTTACCGGTTGAAGAGCAATATCGTCGCAAGTCCACTCTCATATTCAGGTGTACGAATATTTAGAGAGTCCGTGCTGACCTCAGGGTACGAACGTTTACAAGCAGCGATTACACATTGAGGCAAAATCTTTTATAAGATAATGGTCTATACCACGACACGGTAATTTTCATCTATTTTTCACTTCGGTTAAATTTTACGGTCACTACTAACTATTTGATTTTGCAATACTTTTACCAACAACCAAGAGAACAAAAACAAAGCTGTTCTCTCTTTCTTGCACAGATTTTGGTTATAATTAAGCTAGCGGAGAATGGAAACAAGTTAGTGCTTGATTTGTTTTGTAATGGTATTTTGAACCCCTTCAATTATTTATCAAGAAAAAAGAGAACTTTGGAGTCTTGTCATGGTCGGAGAGGGGGAAATGAAATCTGGGTTTTCTTTCTCTTTTCCTGTTAAATGTAATATCTGAAGTAAAGAAGATATCTTTCTCTGCCAAATTTGGGAAACATTTTTTGGTATTTTATCTGTTGCTCAAGTTGGGAACAAAAAATTTCTTTTCTTTTCTGTTTGCGAAAATTCGATTCGTTTGGTGTTGCAGGTGAAGGAACGATTAAAACTCAGTGACGAATCGATTCTCTGCGTTGAAAAAATAGAGAAATATTCGATTTTTTGGAGGGTTTTCTTGTCATTTATGTCCAAAAAAGTTGGACACTAAGGATTAAAGAAAAGCAAGTCTCAGTTTTTGAATTAGAAAGATTGAAGCTTTTTATTTGGTATTGGTGCAGGGTGAGTAAATTTAAGTTCTTTTGAGTTCCGGTCTGGTTTTTTGGTAAGAAGCTAAAGAAACGTGGCTATGGTGGCTTTGAAACTGCTTTAAGATAAGAAAGAAACAAGAACCGTCCGTTTATGTGTGTTTTGTCTCATATTCTGTCTCTGGTTTTTAGTTTTGATGCTTGTTGGTAGCTCCTTTCTGCTTCCATGGAGAAAATGAGAAGTTGCAGAATCATTCTGGGTTTGCTTCTGCTGCTATGCTTTCAACAAACAACAACTGCAAAGTGCAAAGAAATGTTCATCAGACGGCTCTCTTCTCAGCCTCAGGATTTCAAGATTGGATTCAAAAGGGTAATTCTCAGCATTGTGCTGGGAATTCTAACTGGATTGATTGGGGCTATTCTGTTTGCTTTACTAATCAAAATCACTGTTCAGTACATCATCCGAACCCCATTCCTTAAAGGTCCGGTTATATTTTCCCCCAGGATATCTTCCAAGACTCTTCAATCAGCCCTTGGAAATGAGAATCAGCTGTTGGGGTCAAGCTCCAACGGGAAGTACTACAAAACGGTTCTCGATAACGGGCTCACAGTTGCAGTCAAAGTGCTCGAGCCCTTGGACGGCGGCTCGCCGGAGAGACAGAGCAAGTCGGTGAAGAGGAGGATTCAACAAGAGCTGGAGGTTCTTGCTAGCTTGAGACACAGGCATTTGAGGAGCTTGCGGGCTTATGTTCGCGAATCCGATCGGTTTTCTTTGGTGTATGATTATATGCCAATGGGGAGCCTTGAGGATGCCATGAATGGTGTAAGGGAGAACCACCTGCAGCTTAGGTGGGACATCAGACTTAGGATTGCTGTGGGAGTGATTAAGGGTCTTCAGTATCTTCACTTTATTTGTGACCCTCAGATTTTGCACTACAACTTGAAGCCCACAAATGTGATGTTAGATGCTGAATATGAACCGAGGCTGGCCGATTGCGGATTAGCTAAGCTAATGCCTAACATAGATCGGGCAGCTTCAGGTTATTGTGCTCCTGAGTGTTTCCAGAACTGCAGGTACTCAAAGTATTCCGATATTTGAGCTTACTGCATATGATATTATAAATCCCTATTGCTGGTTTCTGCAGGTGCTCCTGAATGATGATTTGTTGTAGAATTTTTAGTTTGTAGATGATTTTTCACTTTGGGACTAATTTTTAGATAATTGAGAACTAGTGCTCTTTTGTTTTTCCGGCATAAATGTTGTTGCAGTAAAATGGAAGCCTCTACGTTTTGTTACCTGAGAATCATTAGTTATTGATTATATTCCTAATCTGTGAGACACTTGTTGAATTAAACCAGATGCTTGTTCTAACAAAGATACGATTTCGATTCCAACAGGTATACCGATAAGAGCGATATCTATAGCTTCGGGATGATACTGGGTGTTCTATTGACCGGTAGATATCCCACCGATCCATTTTTCCGGGAAGCGGCTGGCGGAGGGAGTTTAGGACAGTGGCTCCAGCATTTACAGCAGGCAGGGGAGGCACGTGAATCTTTAGATAAAAGTATTCTCGGGGAAGAAGTAGAGGAAGACGAGATGCTGATGGCAGTGGGAATCGCCTTCGTCTGCCTATCAGATTTGCCTGCCGATAGACCTTCCAGTGACGAGCTCGTAACCATGTTAACCCAGCTGCATAGTTTCTGATGCAAATGTATGTTGATACTTGATATGTATATTGTAGGAATTGGACTCCTAACCATTTTGCAACAAGTTAAAGGACCAAAAACACTTCTCTTTGTGCATCATTGGTTCCTATGTGTTCTGTTCAAGTCTTAATGATAATTTTGCGGATCATAAACCGAGCTTGCGGCATCGTATGCATCGATAATTCTTATAAATGAAGAATGGTGATGAAAGAAGTTTATAGTACATCTGCATTATTGTGTTCTTAAAACAACTAATCATGGGGTTTTTTTCTTACTTGTCTTTTTGTTGGAAAAACCTTTTCGAAAATCACGGATGCTTTCGCAATAAAATCAACTGGTTATTTTTCATGTCAATCCTGAACTTGCAATAAACAGAGAATATCATTTGCTTGAATGAATGGCATTTTGGGGAAAGTACAATAGAAAGCTTTGGAGGTTAGGTAAGATACAGACTTTGTTTGCTGTGATGAGAGCTTGACTTTGGGCAGGTCTGCTTTGTAATAGCAGTTGAAGTGAAATTAAATAAACTTTATCTATGCTTTTCAGCTTATAAATTTTTTATATATATATTTTTTCTTGTAGTACTTTTCTGGTTTGGACTTTGGGGATAATAGAAGGGCATTTGATTAGACTCTATTAGATCAACTTTCTCCTTGTGAAGGTAAATGTATTGTATTGAAATTTATTTATTGGCCTTGTGACTGATTTGGCTAATAATAAAAAATACTCATATTATTTTATTTTGTATGAGTTTAATTTTTTTTAAAAAAACATTAACTTTTTTGTCGTCAGTCAATTGTCACTCATTATCGGTCACTATTCATGATAAGATCAATATTTACTCATTTGCTTATTATTTTTCTTTTTTTCTTTCTAAGATTAAATTGTCATAAAACTCACTTAAAATCGATTCAAATAACTAATGCTTCAAAATCCTTTCAACTGTTCGATTAAGCTAATTTCGAGGTCTATATTTATCTTCTCAAAAAATACTCACCGTTTGAAATTTTGAACAAACACCATAAGTCACTCAAATTCGAGAAAACTTCTAAACCCCTTAAAATGGTGGATTAAGTCTTAACTTTTAATCGAATCTAAACTAAAATTTAGTATCTGACCACTAGTATAATTTATCATTTGTTTATTTTTCCAGGATCAGAATGCACTAGACACCCTACACGATATTTTTACCTCTTTATGGATATAGATTGGAAATCATTCGAAGGGGGGAAAATTGTCTCTTTTCGGGTTTTTTTTCTTTACTTAAATATTAAAAAATTAAAATTTTAATTTTAAATGATAACTTTTAAACTCTAAAAAATATACACTATTTTAAATTTTATAAATTATAATTTTAATACTAACCTTAAACTTTAATTATAAATTATAAACTTAATTTTTAATATAAAACATTAATAGAAATATTAAAAAGTGAGAAAAATTTTATTATTCAAAGGGTTTCATCAAGCGGAGCTTGAAAAAAAAGGGAAGAAAAGGTTATGGGTTGAATGTTATGTGATATGATGGGATATATGTGGAGTAGGGCTTACTATAAGGGAAATACTCTAAGCCACAGCTCTGGCCCCTAATCAGTTTAAAGCCTTCAATTAACTTTTGTCTTTAAATTTTAATTATTCATATTTTTTAATTTTTTATTTATTGAATAATGGTAAAAAAATATTTTTTTCTAAATAAATAAATTAATTTAACAATAAAAATAGTTTATTTAAAATATTAAATTAATTATTTAAAGTAATGAGATGAATAAAAATTCTTTTTTTTTCGGTGCTCATTTTTATGTTTAACTCTAAAAAATTAAATTCTAAGCTCTAATCTTAACTTTTAAATACTAAATCCTAAACTCTACCCCAATATTTTAAATTCTAATCTTAAATCATAACCTTAAACCATAAATTTTAAATTTAATTTTTTAAATGATAGTGCATAAATAAGAGAACTAAAATCGAGATGTATGATTTTTATTAATAATAAAATATGTTTTTATATAAAAATTAATTTTTAATTTTTGCTTATAGCCTTAAAAATGTGTGAGACAGTACTGATGTGGACTGGTATGGCATGGCAAATCACACAGTCAGGCAAGTTCTGCCACCTTACAGCTGTGATATCCATCCTCACTCAAATCAAATGCTGCATCTCTTTCTCTCTGTTTCTTCTAGTTTTTGCAAAATGCACATCTGAATACTGTGCCCATTCTTTTTTTTCAACATTAAAAAGTTTCCCTAAAGAATATTAGGCCAACAATGAGGCTAGCTTTAGCTTTTGTAAAAGTAATCGGGAATAATTAATTTAATTGTTGCTGACTGTGCTGTTAAAAGCTGAATTAATGTTTTATCCAAGTAATAATCTTAAAAAAAGTTTATATATATTTTTAAATATCTTAATGTGATCATAAGATTATGTATGTTCAGTTTTTTTTAGCCTTTTAACAATACATACACCGTACACATATAATGCTTAAACTCGGGTCACATAAATAAAATATATTATCTTTTTTACTGGAATTACTTTACGGGTTCAAAAAAAAGTCTCATAACTGATTTGTGAGGATTCTTCTAGAAATAATACTTCATTTGCCTTATCGAAACTGTTACATGTGATAATTTTTGGTCAATTTTTTTAATTTTAAGTTTTTATAATTTAAAATTTATTATTAATAAAAATATGATAAAATATATTGTAAAAACATTCAATCAAGTATTTTTAAATATATATTTTATAAAAAATATTTAACTAAAATATTTAAATAAATTATAATTAGAGTTAAAAAAATTTGACAAAAAAATCAACTTGTGATATTTTAGTATGACATAGAAAGTAAATATTTTACTGAAAATAGTGTTTTCCCCTCAAAAGTTGGAAACGCTATTCTCATCAATTTCAATTTCATTTTTTTGGATTATATTGTTTCTTAATAAGGGATTTTGTTCATTGATTCATTTATTAAACTTTATAATTAGATAATTAATTATTTAATACGTAAATTTATTAAATAATTTTATTTTATTTTATTTTAGTTTAATATTTAAATGATGTTACATATATTCAAAAAAAATTTAAATGATGTTACATATATTTAAATAATATTTTTATATTTAATACATTTTTATTAATATTGTGTTTATTATATTTTTAAGGTTGTATGATGAGGTTGCATATTGCTTGGATGTGGATATATATATGAGTTAATGATATTAATTTTATTTTTTTATTTAGAAGAGGTTTTTTGACTTAAAAAATGTTTCAATGGACAAATTTGTCACTATTTTACTTGTAACGACCCAGATTTTGGAATCCGAGGGTCGATTTAACCCTAAGTGTGGGCTTCGCGTTTGTGCCTTTGAGAGCTTTAGTGGGCTAAATTTTGTTGTTGGGCTTGGGTCTTAGGTTGTTGGTTGGTTTAGGATGATGAAAGAGGGATAAAAAGGTAACTTACCCCAATTTGAAGAGGGGAAATAGTGTTTAATTCCTTTGCAGAAAAGTATGCATGGTGCGATCACCATTGTTTCTTTGTCTCATATTATGGATTTGAGGAGTGTTGTTCAGCACCTAAGGATCTACTTATCAAGGTAAGTTTAATCAAGTTTGGTGGAGGTTGAGAAAATAGGTTTTATGGGGGGGGGGGTTTGGAGGAGAATGGTTGAGGGAGAGTCAATCCTATTTTTCCAGCTTTAGAGTAAGTTTTAGCTAGTTTATCTTCTTTTACAAAGTTGTAATTCATTTTACAACTTCTTTGTGTATTGAAAGAGGTTGCGAAATCTTCCAAGGAGCAAGGGAAGAAGAAAGCTTGAAGCTTGGGCTAGAAGATTCAATCTCAGTTGTAGGAGTAAGGTTAGTACACTACTAACTCCTTTGTGTTCTTGGAAATCGTGAATATTGATTACCTTGTAGTTTGGTTGTTTGAATGCTTGAGACTTCTTTAATGGCTAAATCTGAATTTGGTGTTAAAATAAAGTAAAAATGGTAGAAAATCACTTAAACCACCTTCCATAACTTGTAAGTTCATTTTGGGATCTTACCATTGAGTTTTGGAGGCTTGGAAAGGGATTTACGAATTCCAAAAAATAAATTCTGGGTTCAAGTATTTATACGGGTTAAACGCATATCGATACCCTATGTTAAACTTAATGAACACATGCAATTCTTGAAGGGCGTATCGGTACACCTAAGGAGGGTATTGATACCCCATGTTCTACAATAATTCAAGTAGCAAAAATGGATATCAGTATGCTTGGAGGCGTATCGATACCAATAAGGGGTATTAGTACATGACCCCGTGTATTGGTATAGGGTTGCTGGTTAAATCCCTGCGTATGTGAAGCTGAGTATTGATACACTTTGAAGGGTATTGGTACCCTAAATGGTGTATCGGTACATGTGTGAGGGTATCGATACCCACTGGATAATCTACCCGAAAAATATGTTTTGAGTTCGAGGGATCTATAATTCGAGGACTAAGGCCCAATGGGCTTCTAATGTGATAAAATGAATAGTAAAACTAAGAAACTGGGAATTTAACCCCATATACGAGCATAGAGAGTAATAACTTAGTAAATGGGGGTGACTTGCTTGTGTTGAAACAATAAGGATCCTTGGTGGATCGAATATTATTGAGTGCCACGTAAGGGCATTCGTATTGGTTGAGTACCTTGATTGTTGGGATTATGATACCCAGCGAAAGAAAGAGTGTGTTGCAACACCATGGTTTTATATTGTTGAATGTACGTTCTCGAAGTTGTATGGCACCAGGTCTTATTTGAAGATACTTGACGAGATATTCTAAGCATGGGTGTACATTCCCAAAGCTGTGTGGCACCGGGTCTCTCCCACGAGTGTATGTTCCTAAAGTTGTGTGGCATCAGGCCTTACTCCAAGTTTGTTGGTATGATGACTATGTGCTGTGTAGGGTTAATGTCTTTTCCATTGCTTGCTATGTGTTTAAGCGGCTAGAGGTAGCGCCACTGTTGTTATATTATGCCATGGTATCATCTTTACCTGCATGCTCTTATTCATGATTTGCATAAAGTATGTTTGAGTGGAGATGTATCCATGAAGCTTTATTAGCTCAGTGTTCGAAATTGTTTTCGTTCGCAGGTTAGTAGATTAACGTACATCGTTAGAGCACCATCATAGTAGGACCTCCGCATTAACTCGTTGTTCGAGTACAATACTTAGATTATTTGGGTTATATATTCGTAGACCTTGTATTGTAACTCTCATTTTGGATTTTAAATTACGAGTCGAATGCTTTTGATTACATATTTTAAATGGAGCTCTCATGTAACGTTTTAACTATTGTTTATGTCAAATATTCAAACTTAATGGATTTTATAAAATGAATACGTTTGAGTTAAATCTAGTTACAAAAATTTTATGGTTTTGGGTTGGGCTTGAGGCCCAAATGTGACATCCAGGTTGAGGATGTTACAATAGTGGTATTAGATCTTAGGTTTAGCCGGTTCTAAGAAGCCCTGGGGTGTTTAGAGTGTTGTATAAGTGTCTAGCGAATATGTTACCCATAAGTCGAAGTTGTACTCATTTAAACTAAGTATTCGATGGTGTAACTGTAACACCCTCAACGTATATTCGATATTCGGATGCACATTAAAGATGTTACTAACAGATTTACATTGATTTTCAGACTAGTAATTTTTTCCAGTTTTCAAACAAAACTATGTCTGGCAACCACAGCTAGTTTCGACCTTGAATTGGTATATAAAATACTTTAAACAATTATTAAAATGAAAATATAATTTAGGGTGAAAACTATGTGTGCTACCTGAACCCTTTATTGATTTAAAAATCGCTACGTGATAAATGACCAACTGAGTTTAAAATCGTCTGAAGCATCTTTCTTATACTCTTAATTTCTTAAACTTAGTCATGTTTCTAGATCATACATCCACATTAACTTATAAGTAGCGTACGAAAAATTTAGTCATATAAAATAGCTATTTATTTAAATTCTATACATGCCCCACTAGACTAGGATGTGGTGATACTTACTGATAATACCGACTAACTTGGTCCAATGATGTGCAGCTCCTCCTCTGCTATCTATTCTAAAGTACCTACGTGTGATACGAAACACACGTTAAATATAACTTAATGAGGCATAATCATAATAATGTAAAATAATGATTATAAATAAAACAGCCCTGCAGATTGGCAAGCGATTTCCAATTGCAATTGATAATATTTTAATCATGTATAGAACTACCTTGCATAATTTATTTAACCAATATAACATTCAAATCATAGGATTCCATCTATCTTACCGGTCTTGTGTACATTAAGCTTTTTAGCTTAACTAATTGCATAAATGCATTTCAAGTATTATAGTCAAAGTATAAAATCATGCCATCTGTAATGCAGGAATAATCATATATCATGACTATCTTAAGAATCATGATATCAATGGTTCATGATCATCAAGTAGTCATGCTTTCATCATGTAATCATTTGCATATCATATTCTCTAACATAGTCATACTTTCATCATGCAATCATTTGCATATCATATTCTCTAATATAGCCATACTTTCATCATGCAATCATTTGCATATCATATTATATAATATAGCCATACTTTCATCATGCAATTATTTGCATATCATATTCTCTAGTATAACCCAAATTACAAAATCATGTGGTGCCATAGTGCGCGAGTCATCATGACACCATAGTGTCTATAACGCCGTAGCGTCTGCATCTCCGAAGGGACTGAGATGAGTACATACTCGGGGACGCCCTTTGCTCATCGCACAACACCTTAGTGTCTATCTCAGCACCGTAGTGTCTACATTATCTCAGCACCGTAGTGCCTTCATTATCTCAGCACCGTATTGCCTACATTATCTCAGCACCGTAGTGCATTTATTATCTCAGCACCGTAGTACCATGATGCAGCTACTAGGACTCTATGAATATCCAACTATACCAAAGATTATCACACTAGTACTTGGGCATAACAATATAATACTTTCACATTCAATATCCAATTCATCAATACTATCAACCATAATTCGATAATGGACATTTCATACCCAAAATCTGAAATCCAATTTATCTTAGATAAATTATTATGCCAAATCCATGTATCACATATACCATTTAATATTTCTTTGATCAACATACATTTTCATTATTATCAAAGTTGACTTATTGCAAGTCTTCCTTATATCATATATATATATATATATATATATATATATATATAACAGATAAAAATGCACTCATTCATTTCACATATATAATAAATAAGTAAGAATGCACTCACCTGGGCTATTTATTAGCATGCCTCACTAAATCCTACTCGATCCTTTCCTTCATAGTACCTCGAATCTTCTTTGATTCGGATTTGATTTCATTAACCACATAAATATAAAGCAAACATTTGTTAGATTCATTTCTAACAATATTTCAATCAAGCTATCTAATCATTTAACATAAAAATTTCCATAATCTTCCTTCCTTCCTTTTATTGTCCAAAAATTCATTTTGGCCCTTAATGACCATTTTGAACTTCCAATAATTCTTTCGAGCTTGTTATCAAACATTTAGATACAAAATGTTTCAAATTCCATTTTCTAACAGCTTGCGCTACCTTCAAAGATTTACTTGTACAGGCTATAATACAAGCCAAATCTTAATTTCCTGTATATTGGAGAAACTAGATTCGATAACGGTTATAACAGTATAAGACACATAAATTAATAAAATCTACAAAAATTATGAAAATTCTTCAAACTCCCGTCATAGAGCTGTCCTGACCAAAAACTGCTATGAAAAATTTCTGACATTCATTCGATTAAAAATTCATATCTTTTAACTCGGAACTCGAAATTAGTTTCCGTTTGTTGGAGGCAAAACTAGACGAACAAATATTTACATAGATATAAAATTCATCCTCTAAACATTTTTGTAGAATTTATGGTGAATTTTTGAAGTCACTGCCAAAATTCAATCTTCTATATAGCTTTCCATAATTAACTTCTACTTTATACTAACTTCTTCTTATTTTTCTACTTGTCAATTTAGTCCCATCACTTGCTTCAAACCACCAATTCTTCATCTTCTTCATCAAATCAGTATTCAAAATAATTCCTTTAAATTTTCTTTCTTTATCAAAATAATCACTAAAATGCAAAGGTAAGGATTCAAACTTCTTAACTTTTCAATTTAGTCCTCAAATCAACATTACTACCTTAATTCTATCATTTTAACTAAAAAATCAGATTTAATCCCCATCCAAGAATTCATTTCTTATTTGGTCACTTGATTTTGACAAATGTCAAAATGGTCACTAATTCGATTCAACCTCGGTTTAGTATTCTAACATAAATTTCACATCTCCAACATCATTAATTACATAAATACACTCCATTTTTCATAAAATTCAGATTTGCTCCCTTAACTTTGAAGCTTGTCGAAATGGTCCCTACATATTTAACTTAGGGTTTTGTTTCCAACCAACAAATCAAGCTTACTAGATTATTAAACCAACATCATAAACCCTAAGTTAGACTTAAATCCATAAACCCTAATCTTTTCCACACAAACCAAAATATGTAAGGTTCAAATCCGAACTCAAAAACATGATTTTAACATCATATAAGCTTGATTCCAACTTAAATTCAACCATGGAATCATAAAATTTCAAAAGCCCCAATTTTTTTGTTCATAAACCCTAATCTCTTTCTCATGTAAAATTTTCATCAATCAAGCATGTATTCCATGAATTTATTACATCAAAATATAGAGCTTGAAGAGTAGAACAACTTTGCAGTTCGTAAGATTACCTAAAAATTGAGTTTCGGGGCTTGAATCGAGCTTGGAAAATTTTCTCTCCTTTTCCCTAGTTTTTGAAATTTTGAAGATGAAGAAGACTTCATCCTTTTGGTATTTTAATTTTTAATTGTCCTAATTATCCCACTTGTATTATTTAAATGAATTTTAAATTCATTCAAATAGGGAAATTACAAAATTGCCCTTTTGTCCAACGGTTGAGATTGATTTTATCATCAATCAAGGGCCAAGATTTAATCTTTAATTTTTTCTTCCAAAAATAGCCCTTGTAACTTCAAATATTTCAAAATTGCCATCCCTGCCAAATGACTAACTTGCTTTCCAACTATTCTTTATTTACTAGTTTGCCATTCTTGTAAAAATCCAACTAAGTCTAGTTGGAATCCAACCAACTACAATAAAAACTCCTAAAATAGTATTTTATAAATTTTCCATAACTTTTGGAACTGTCTTTAAAATTCCAATTCGATCCGATGTGCCGATATTTACCAGGAATTTTATCGGATACAATTCCTCATGGAAATTTTATAACAATAATCACTACAAAATTATTGACTCATGCTGAATCCTTTTTATCAGTCAAAAGTACTAACATGGAACCTTCTCAGTAGGTCACCCATCCTTGTGCTACTCTGGTCTGAGAACGTTTAACAATTTTTCATTCGATCCCACTACGATTTCCAAATTTCTGAACTTTATCATTTTATAGCCATTAATATAAACTCTGTACGAAAAATCCAAGTAACAATAAAATATCACTCTTGGGGGTAAACTATTCATTTATGGGGTCAAAATACATAAATTTTGAAAATTACACTTTGGTCCCTAAACTTTTCCAAAGTTTACACTTTAACCTTTAATCTTTCAAAATTTACATTTTGGTCACTAGTCAAGAATTGGGACATTACAATAACCTTATTTGTTTGCTTGTGCAGAAAAAGTAATCATGTCGAGGAGGACACGTGATCATGATAAGAGTTGGGGCTCAAGTGAGGAGAGCTATAATGAGGACTACGTTCCTAGTTCAAAAGAGATGTGGGAGGATGATGGGGGTTGAGGGGCCAATTATTTCTTTCATATGTACCGGGCCCTTCACTAGGTCGTGAGGGCCATACCTAGGCCTTCGGCTACCCCGCGCGAGGCACCAATTGAGTGGGTACGCCTTTATGGTGCTACAAACTTTCTTGGATCATGAAAAGACAATCTAGTTAAAGAAGATCATTGGTTGAGGGATACTTGTTGGATCATGAGACAGATGAGGTTAAAACCAGAGGACAAGTTGAGATGTGTTCTCTCCCTGTTGAAGGAGAATGCTCGAGAATGGTGGGAGACCGTAGAGTTGGGTTGGTATCCTAATCAACCTACTTGGGACAACTTTTTGGATGAATTCGAGAAGAAATATTTGAGAGAAGCCCACATTGATAGTTTGAAGGACTGGTTCAACCACTTGGTCCAAAAGAATCGACAAGTCATTGAGTATGAACAAGAGTTCTTGCAGTTGAGTAGGTATGCACCTGAGTTGATTGCTACCAAGAAGATGAGGTGTAAGAGGTTTATAAAAGGTTTGAGGAAGGAAATTCAGACCTATTTGACTGCCACCTCATCGAAAGTGTTTTCAGAATTGACTACTAGTGCCAAGTCGCTTGAGCAAGTGCAAGGTTTGACCTATGGCCCAATTAGAGGGCAAGAAAGCTCAAGTAAGAGAGCTTAGAACTTCTTCAACAACTCGCAATCTTATTTTGAGAGGAATAGAAATCGTTGGAACCAAGGAAGATGAGTTTTGAATTAGACTTCAAGATTAGACTGTACATCAGAGTCTACTGGCCGTATGAGGATTTTATCATCTTCAGCCATGTTGAGTCATGATAGTTCACAAAAGAGTACCGGTGCACCAGTTTATGATCAGTGTGGGCACAAGCATAGAGGCGAGTGTTGGGGCTTAGCTAGAGTTTACTTTGAGTGTGGATCACTAGACCATTTTGTACGGGATTGTTTGGTAGCTGCCAACACCACTTCAGTCTAGACTTAGAAGACCTCTTACCTAGCTCAGAGGGGTCAAGGCTTTGCTAGAAAAAGAGCGAGCCTCATGTTCGGACAACAGAGTGGGGGTACGATTCAATCTACTGCAAGGGAACCAACGAGACAATACGAGTCAAGGCTCAGGAGGACTGTAAGGCTATTGACATTATATCAGGTATATTTACCTTATTTTCTGTTCCTATTATTATTCTTGTGGATTTGGGATCTACCATTCCTACATCCGTAGTGGAATATCTCAACAGTGGGGTATTCCTATTGAAGATCTTGAGTTAGAATTTCGGGTGACTAGTCCTTTATGTATGATATTTTGGTGGATAAGGTGTATCGGAGGTGTTCGATTGAGGTTCAAGGTTTGATATTTTCGGCTGATGTAATGCTCCAGTTTTGGGTCTAGCAATTTTGGGGTTTGGTTCGAGGGTCCGATGGACCGATATTAGAAGTTTGAGTTAGTTTCGGGATCAAATTGAATTAAATATTTATGGAAGCTATAAAAATATCGATTGTGGAAAAATCATTATTTAAAAATGCTCTAAAATCATTATTTAATATATTAATGATTGTGGCAAAATCAATTTTGGAAAATGAGATTTGGAAATCTGACATTTTGAACTAGTGACCAAAATGCAAACTTTGAAAACTGTTTTTAGTGGCTGTTTTATAAAGGGTCAAAACTTTGAATCTTTAAGGAGCTAATAGCCCAAAAGTCTAATTTTAGAGTTTATCCTTTAATTGGCTATTTTTAAAAGTTTTTTGGAAAATAAAATAGGTTGGGGAGAATTAATTGATAATTAATTTTTTTAAAACAAAAGTCACGTAACTAACTTTCTCAAAAATATTTTCTCTCAAAATCTCTCTAGCCAAACACTATTTCCTTCTTCAAAATCAGCAGGTAAATCATCATTTTCTTAAATCTTTTGATTTCTAATGGATTCACGATGATTTTCAAGTAAAACCTTATTGTTTTAATTTTGTTTTCACATGTAAAACCAGCCAATTAAGGGAGAAAGCACCCATTAGAGGTAAGGTTCATTCTTCTCCTCTAATGAAAGGTTCTTTACTGAAATTCCCAAGTTGTTGATCTTTTACAATTGTTTTCTAATGAGTTTTGATAGTTTAATTGAGGAAAATTGGTTTAATTGTGTTTTTATTGGTGAAATTAGTAGAATTTGGAATTGGACCTGTTTTGCTGGGTTCTTGATCAGGTTAGATCATGATTTTGATGTTTAATAATGTTAAAAGCTTGGATTTAATATCATAATCCCAGAGTTAGTTGAATCTCTAATGTTAATGGTTGTTAGTTAAGGGTTTTGTGATTTTTTGGTGTTTACTCATTGCTGGAAGTAAACAGATGTTGTAGAAGGGTTTCTAGATGTTAATTGATGAAGTTTGATGTATCGAATCATTGTAATGTGGCTGGGTTAAGATTGGAAGGTGTTTGAGGTTGATTTCGATAAGTTTCAGATAGTCTTTGACAGGGCAACTTGTGAGTTGTGGGAATTTTCTTTGAAGCAATTGTTTGGATGCATTTTGATGCATGTTTCATCTAGTTTTGTGTGATCAAAACAGGGGATAATCAAGGCGAGGTAGCTTGAAGTGGTTTGAGGCTTGCTGGGAGTTTAATTTGCTTTGGCGAGCAAGACGAAGTGAAATCGGTGAGTGGAAACTGGTTTTAAATGAATCCTAAAGGTTTGTAAATGATGTTGGGAGTTTAGGTTAAGCGTGAAACACTTAACTAAGCTTGAAAGTAAGTTTCCCTCTTTTGCTCTTAATATTGGATTGGATATGGGCATGATTGATTACATCTTTTGGGTTTTAAACATGGTTTGTTTTACTTACTGTAAATGCATGGTTTTGAATACATATGCAATGGTTTAAAGGTAAATGATATGCTAGTGAGCATTGGTTTTCATGCCAGTTGGGAATGGGTTATCGCTTGGGCAATGTGGTTTGTATATGTGGTTTTTGTTTAATTCATTGTAAAACATTGAGTAAATGGTTTTGTAAATGATATATTGACTATGTGACAAGGTAAGAAACAATCGGATATAGTTGGCATGCCATACGATTAAGTGCACTATAATATATAAACAAAATCGGTCGTGGCCATAAGTCCTTGAGGTATAGCGGTTTAACTAGGTCACTCGGACTATGGGGACATTACTTGGGGTATGCGGTTTAACTAGGCAGCCCAAGATGATGGTGATCTTGCAATTTAACTAGGAAAGGTCAGAAAAACTCGCGGTTTAACAAGGCGAGGTTGTCAAATCTTGTGGTTTAACTATGCAAAGTTTTGGATATTATGCAGTTTAACTAGGCATGGTATGAGAATCCGTGTATCCGATATGTATATAGATAGAGGTGACTATCCAAGGTAAAGGTTGTGTACTCGGGGTCACTCTAAATGCCAATATATGAAAGTTCATGTGTTGAACCTATTTTATAATGCTTTGGGACTTAAGCATGATAATATGGTTTAATGCTTCGGGATTTAAGCATGCGGTTTATAAAAGTTTTGCATAATGTTGATATGCATGTTTTGATTTGAAATCAATGAAAATGCTTTGGTTGTAAGCATGGTTTGAAAACAAGTGTTTAGTTTTCAAAGGATTTTAATTGCATCATTGTTTTATGAGCATCCTCACTAAGCATGTGTGCTTAGCTCTTTTTTTTCCTAATGATGCAGAGCATTGAAGTTCAGGGCAACAAAGGCAAGGTTTTAAGTGATCTAAGAATCAAGACTACTTTTGAGTATGAACTCGGTTTAAGTTTTCGGTTAATAAGGCAATGTGCTCTTCATGTTTTTGGGATATGTATTTCTGTTTCCCCTAGTTTTTTAGCATGGTTAATGATGTGTTTTGGACTTGGATTATTGATGATGAACATGTTAATGGTTTGCTTATGATTGATGCTAGGTGATGACCTAGGTATGCATCTAGATAGATTTGATGAAATATCGTGCTTTGATGAATCTAACATGTTGATTATGGTACTAGAAATATGTTGGAATGTTGCATATGTTAGGAAATGTTCATTTGAGTGTATTGGTATATTTGATGAGTGTTTTAGGGAGCATGCCTATAGTTGATCTTTTGGAAGTATTTGAATTGTTATGGTTGCTAAATCTTGGGGCAAGTGATGAATTATGATTTGATGGATGTTTTTGTGTATGTATGATAGTTGTTAGGGTCCAAATGCATCTAGATTCGAGTGAAAAACCAACCAAAAATGACATTACAGGCCCAGGCGTACCGATACGTGGGGGACCGTATCGGTACAGCTAGGCAAGAATTGGCTTAGGGTTTTGATATGGGTCGAGGTGTACCGGTACGCTATTACGTTACTGGAAAATGCTTTTTGGGACAAAACTTGCATATCGGAACACTAAGTGTCTGTATCGGTACAGCTATTAAACCTTATTATCTTGGATTTCAAAATGAACAAAGTGTACCGGTACGGTACACGGCGTACCGAAATAGGGCTAGTTAGTAATAAGCATCGTAACAATACGGTTGCCCATGTATCGATATGACTGGCTATTAATTCTGTTAATGTCATGGAAGTTCAGTTTTGTTTTCTTTCAATTTAGTCCCTGAATTTTGTTTCAGCAATTGTGTGAGTTTGGATGGTCAGGTTGAGTTAAGAATTAATATACAAGCATGTAATCTGAATAATTGAGGATTGGAAACCCTAATTCCAATAATGGTCCTTAATTTTACAAGATTTATGTTTTGGTCCCTAGAATGTATCGTATATAATTGGTTGTCATTCTGTGGCCCGTTTCCTTTATAATTTCATCTGCTACGAGCACGATCACTTAAGATTAATAATTCATATCTAGACAAGATAAAAGGAAAAAATGGACCAATTTTTCATAATCTATCTCTGGTTTGCTTCAGTAAACCTAATGTAGATTGATTCGGTCGGGCATCTAGGCCGGGTCGAAGGGGTTACAGCTAATCTGATGGTGTTGCCGTTTTAAGAGTTTTATGTTATCCTAGGAATGAATTGGTTGTTTGAGCATGATGAGCGTTTGGGTTATACAACGAAGAACCTTAAGCTTCATGGTTTGGATGGGGAGAAGTTGGTAGTGAAGGGCAAGAAGAATATTTGCCTCATGAATGGAACTACCTTACGCATGATTTAGAGCTTACCATGGTTATCTTTGCGTTGAAGATTTAGAGACATTACCTGTATGGGGAAAAATGTTACATCTACACCGACCACAAAGAGTTTAAAGTATCTTCTCACCCAAAAAGAGTTAAATTTGAGGTAGTGACGGTGGATTAAGTTGTTAAAGGATTATGATTGCATCATTGAGTGTTATCATGGTAAAGTTAACGTGGTGGCCGATATTTTGAACCGAAAGTCCATGTCAGATCTATGGGAGATGTTTACCCGTTTGGGGATGACCGAGGATGTTAGGTTGTTAGCTGAGCTTCGTTTGGAGCCTACTTGAGTACAAGAGATCAAGAGGACGCAAGTGTTAGATGAAGAATTGATGGCAAAGATAGAAATGGTTAAGAGAGGCGAAACATCTAATTTTAAAGTGCAAAATGGTAGAATCTTGTACTTCAAATGTCGGTTGTGTGTCCCAGTGTTAGAGAATTTGCGTAACCGTATCCTCTGTGAGGCGCATCAGAGTACGTTCACTGTGTATTTGGGTAGCAACAAGATGTATCAATACCTTCGTGCTTTTTATTGGCGGCCTAGTATGAAAAAAGATGTATTCGAGTTTGTGACTAGATGTTTGGCTTGGCAACAAGTTAAAGCCGAGCACCAAGTTTCATCAGGCTTACTTCAGCCCATTTACATTCTGCAATGGAGGTGGGATCACGTGACCATGGATTTTGTAATAGGTTTTCCGTTAACACACAAGAAGCATGATGCCATATGGGTGATAGTAGATCATTTGACCAAGTTTTCTCATTTCTTGCCTATGCGTATGGATTTTATGTTTGAGAGGTTGATGCGGTTGTATATCCAAGAGATAGTAAGGTTTCATGGAGTGCCATCATTGATTATATTAGATAGAGATCTGCGTTTCACGATAAGGTTGTGGAAGAAGATACATGAGGCTTTAGATACCAAGTTTCATTTCAGTACAACTTTCTACCCTCAGACTGAGGTTAGTTTGAGCAAATTATTCAGATCTTGGAGGATATGCTTCAGTGTTACATCATTGACTTCGAGAGGAGTTGGGAAGAGCAATTACCACTTGTTGAGTTTTCCTACAACAATAGCTTCTAGTCGAGCATCAAGATGGCTCCTTTTGAGGCCTTGTATAGACGCAAGTCTAGAACACCCTTGTGTTGGACCGAGCTCAATGAGGGAAGAATTGTAGGATCAAATTTGATTAGACAAACCAAGGAGAAGGTTCAGATAATCAAGTAAAGATTGTAAGCGTCCTTTTATCATCAAAAAGCTTATGCGGATCAGAAGAGCAAGAATATTGAGTATGATATTGGTGACAAAGTTTTCCTCAAGGTGGCACCATGGAAAAGAATAATTCACTTTGGGCAGAAGGGTAAGTTGAGCCTGAGGTTTATCGGTCCGTACAAGGTTTTTGAGAGGGTTTAACCCGTAGCATACCAGTTAGTATTGCCCCCGAAGATGGCTCGTATCTACAATGTGTTTCATGTGTCTTTGTTGAGGCGTTACCGTTCTAACCCTTCCCATGTTATTCTTCTTAAGAAGATTGAGATCAACACCAATTTGACCTATGAGGAAGGGCCAATAAGGGTTCTTGATAAGGGAGTCAAGGAACTTCGTAACATGTGCATACCCTTGGTGAAGATGTTATAAAAGAACCACGGGGTCGAGAAAGCCACGTGAGAGGTAGAAAAAGACATGAAGTTGTTTTATCTGTATCTGTTTCTATCAGGTAAATTTCAAGGATGAAATTTTCTTTAAAGAGGGGAGAGTTGTAACAACCCATATTTTGGAATCTGAGGGTCAGTTTAACCCGAAGTGTAGGCTTCGTGTTTGGGCCTTTGAGAGCTTTAGTGGGCTAAATTCTATTGTTGGGCTTAGGTCTTTGGTTGTTGGTTGGTTTTGGATGATGAGAGCGGGGTAAAGGGGTAACTTACCCCAATTTGAAAAGGGGAAAGGAGTGTTTAATTCGTCTAGAGAAAAGTTTGTATGGTGAGATCACCATTGTCTCCTTGTCTTCTTCTTCCTCTCATCCTCTCATCTTCTAACCCCACATCTAAAAGAAAGGTTGAATCCTTGTGTCTTGGAGTGTGAATCTTGGATTATGGATTTGAGGATTGTTGTTCAACACCTAAGGATCTACTTATCAAGGTAAGTTTCATCAAGTTTGGTGGAGGTTGAGAAAATGGGTCTTATGGGGGGGGGGTTTGGAGGAGAATGGTTGAGGGAGAGTCAATCTCGTTTATCTAGCTTGAGAGTAAGTTTTAGTTAGTTTATCTTCTTCTACAAGTTGTATTACAACTTTTTTGTGTAGTGAAAGAGGTTGGGAATTCTTCCAAGGAGTAAGGGAAGTAGAAAGCTTAAAGCTTGGGCTAGGAGCTTCAATCTCAGTTGTAGGAGTAAGGTTAGTACACTACTAACTCCTTTATGTTCCTGGAAATCATGAATATTGATTGCCTTGTGGTTTGGTTGTTGTTTTGGTTGTTTGAATGCTTGAGACTTCTTTAATTGCTAATTCTAAAATTGGTGTTAAAATGAGGTAAGAATGGTAGAAAACCACTCAAACCACCTTCCATAACTTGCAGGTTTGTTTTGGGGTCTCACCATTGCGTTTTGGAGGCTTAGGGGGATTTACGAACTCCAAAAACTAAATTTTGGGTTCAAGTATCTATACGTGTTGAACGCGTATTGATTCTCTGCGTTAAACTTAATGAACACATACAATTCTTGAAGGGCATATTGGTACACCTAAAGAGGGTATCGATACCCCATGTTCTACAAGAATTCAAGTAGCAAAAATGAGTATCGGTACGCTTGGGGGCATATCGATACCAATAAGGGTATCAGTACACGACCCCGTGTATCGGTACAGGGTTGCTGGTTAAATCCCTACATATGTAAAGTTGAGTATCGATACTCTTTGGGTATCGTTACCCTGAAAGGTGTATCGGTACACATACCCTGTTGAATTTTGCTAACACTTTCAATTGAACATTTAGTGTAAAAGTGCAAGAAAACAATGCCAATGTGAGTCTTATGCGTGCAAGTATACACAGTTAGCAAGTAATACAACAGTAAGCTGAGTATCGAATCCATAGAGATTGACCAAGAACTTATTTGCTTAATGTTTACTTGTTTGCAAGAAAAATGAAAGTGTTGGAAAGAATTGGATTTTTGTTCAAAATGTAGCAAAAACAAAGTAGTGAAAAATGAAAAAAACTGGCAAGGAAAGTGTTTAATTGAATGATGAGCGTTGGCAAGGGATGCTTGGATTTCACGCTACTTATGCCAGCATTTAATAATGTTCTGCCTTGATTTTATTGCCGAGCAGATTAAAAGTAGTATTCCTATGTCGATGACAATACCCTAAGTTAATCATGAATAAACCCCTATATGTCTACAGTGAAGCTTTTTCATTAATTAACTCGATTTATTGTCAACCTTTACTCCTAAGGGGTAGACTCACTTCCGAAGTAAGTTCATCTGCTTGAAAATCTTTTGTCGAAGCTTCTAGCCTTAGTATCTAGCAACTGATCGTTGCTCCTTAAGCCCGTTAAGATATTAAGGTGCAATAAACACACTATGCCAACTGTCGTATGGAAAATGATTTGAGAAAATTAAGTACCAGCAGATAGAAATAATGCCAAGGCATTGTAAATTATTAAAAACCAAACAAAAATTTAGCATTCATCACAAACATCCCTCAACAAACTGTAAAAGTTTAGTTCATGGTTGGGGGTCCATCTACAAAATATGATCGTATCTTAACATCACTATTCAAATAAAATTAAAACTAAGAGAATGGGAAAGAAAGAGATCCATCGATGTAGCCCTTCAGTTGCTCCAGAGCTCTTGGTCTTAGCTAGTCGAATTACATCGCCTATTGGTTCACTGCGGTGCAACCTCTCTTTTGATTCACCCCAAATTGTGGCTTGAGCTTCTTTAAATAGGCTTACGTGTAAACTCTAGGACAAGCTTCTTGAGTTTAAAATTTGAACTTGCGAAGGGATAAGATGCAATATCCTCTTATCCCGATTTGAGTCCTAAGGCTGACATGTACAAGGTCTAACGACTACTTGACCGGTCAACGACATCAATCCTTTGCTAGCCGAGCTTTGGCATTTCCTGGTCTGTTTATGCCATCTAGTACTCAGCAATTCTCTTGCTTTTTTTCTTGCGCTCTTTGCCAGCGCCTCTCTGCCATGCCGCCTGCCTGTGTCCTGCATCAAAACCAACAAAACAACCCTTCATCCTGGAAACAAAATAACTCACAACTCTTTATGCAAATGCATGAATTTTAACAACAAAATGCGAACATATCTGCTTAAAGAAAAGCAAAAGCATTACGAAATAAGCATAAAAATCAGTACTTTTGAGGAGTTAACAAACCCCCAAACCTGGCTCATTGCTTGTCCTCAAGTAATGCAACTAAAAATCTAGAGAAACAGAAAAGTACCTCAGAAAAAATTGTCATGTCTCCTAACACCTACCAGCTAGCAAAAATTTATCCTAGGTCTGTCCTCAGAGATTCAGTGTATCAATGCCAGACAGTTAAACAAATTCAAGTGCATCAATATGGTTCTAGTCTAAGGCCATTCAGTGTGTAAAAAAATTTCGGGCAATATGCATCAAGTTTACTTGACTCCTTAAGCCAACTTTACTATCCAAACTCATAATTTTTATTTATTAGCCATGGGTGTTTTTATGCTAGCATTTAATTAGGGTTGCATTATGTCCTGTTTGGTGTGAGATATAAGAATGATCAAACCATAAATACCCACGTTAATCCAGATGACATCACTAAGCTAACCCATTACACCCATACCCTAGAGTTATGTTGGCTTGGGAGTTAAGAGGGAGTAAACCACAGACACCCAAGTTAATTATTTTCCCTAAGGTATATGAGTGTTCTAAAGTTTCTTCCGCTTTTGGCAAAACATTGTTGCCTTCTTCTTTCTTTTTACACTGGCTTATTTTCTTTTTTTTTTGAGTTTAGTTTCAAGCAAACCTAAGTTTGTTTCACAGACTAGATACATAACTCATGTATAGTGAAACTAAAGTTCCTTAAACTAGAGTTCAATTGCCAAGCTACTTGGCAATGCTAACCTGCTAGCATAGAAGTTCTAAATTTCAGTTTTCTTCATCGGACATATAATCTAGCACAACTTCTCCTAAACTAGCAGTGTTGTTAACAAGTATAAAATTGACCGAGGCAATTTTTTAACGGTTTTGTATGCATGTGTTAAATCCTACATGGCATACAGAATGCAAACTGAAATATAAACATGTATGTCATGGCAATAGATGTAAGACAACCCACACCTTCAAACCTAAGGTGTGCATTGTCCTCAATGCATGCAAACACCACATATATACATATGAAATTTAAAATGCATGAATGTGTGAATGAAAATGAAAAGAAATGCAAGGAGTTTAAGAGGATGAGGACACTCATTCGAAGGTTTCTGGCCGTGAAATGCATGTTTTCCTTTTGATGAAGCTCCTATGACTGGGAGCCATATGTTTCTTGAGCTTAAGGTTAGGTTTTGATGCGGATGTGGAAGCTCCAAGGTTGTGGAAAACTTCTTCAATGATATTTACTGCCTTAGAGGAAGCCAGGACATTAGTGGCAGGAGATGAGACATGTGCTACAGGCGTGGAACCAGTCTTGGCATGGCTTTGAATTCCTTTATCGATAGATTCATGTGGTGTATCAATTCTGGCAGATTCAACTTGTACTAGAGAGACTGGGACGGTGTCATCAGATTGTGTCGGAGTGTGGACAAATTGAGGACTGACTGGCATGTTATCCTTGGCAAGAGGGTCGGTAGGGAACTCAGTGAACATTGATAATGTTTGTGTGGACATGCCTTCAAGGGTTTTCTTCATGGCACAGTCCCTAGCATACACGTATTGCCAGAACAGGGAGTTCTGCTCTTCAGCTTTCTCAAATTTTTGGAGGATGATGGCATCAGAGTCACATGTTCTTCTTTTGGCACCTTTTCATTTGGCACAAACTCTGGCGCCTTTTGCTTGACTTTCTCCTTTGCCTCCATGGCAGTCAACTGTCTCCACAGGTAGGAGTTATGGTGGTCTCTTTACTCGTTTGAATGCTATCTGAATCTAGCTGTGGCATGTCATGCTGCTTGCAAATGGTAGAGATTAGAGAAAGAAAAAGTAAACTCTAATTGCTCTTACCACCAAACTTAAAAGTCTTTTCAATGATAAGCCGTCCAACATTAATCTTGTGGCCAGTCATGATAGAGTGTAGTAGTGCCAATCTGTCCTCTGTAACTGTCTTATTGTGGGTAGTTGGCATTAAGTTTGCCTTCAAAAAATAATTCCAACCCTGCGCCTGAGATTTTAACGCTAACCATTTCACAGTCCAATGTCCTTTTAATGACATGTTGGGTTCCGGCCTCACACAGTTCCTTCAATATCGTCTTCCTCTTAGCATTGTCCAAAGATTCTGCAAACTTGGTGTATTCGTCCTCTGTTCCATCCAGAGAAAACATAACATTAATATACCCTTCATCAAAATGAACACACTTAACTCGCACCATCAAGAAGGGTGAATCTTTGATCGTAAGATAAGTATAGAATTTTCGAACGACATTGGCATGGATTTCTCCTAGCAGTTGGCAGAATTTCTCCCACTTATGTGTCTTTATCACCTTAACAAATTATGGGAAATAGCCCAAGTTGGGTTCGTTCTTGAACTCAAAACCCTTTTCATAGCAGAAGATTCTTGATGCGAAATTCTCCTTATACTTCTTGTGGATTTCTTCATTGAAAAAGATTTTGAAAGGTGTTGAAGACGATGCCATAAAACTTTCTTGAAAAATCAATTGGTTTCTTCAAAGACAAGGATTTATGAGAATGGAAGAAAGAGTAAAAAGTCTTAGCTAAGAGTCATTTAGGGTTTAAGTAGATAAAGGGGTAAAACGGTTGAGTGTTTTAAATGGCGTTCTTAATTTGGCCGGTTGAGTAGGGATAGTGATAAGGGTTTAGTGTGTTTGGGGAAAATAAATCATGATGTGATAAGAGGTAAAATGATAAGACGACGCAGGAAGAGATAAATGGATAAGGTTAAATTTGAATTTCAACTTTTCACCTTGGGCGGCTAGGGTAAAATACAACACTTAGCAAAGAAAGTTTCCTTCTTTCTTGGGCTGAGCTCATCAACCCTTGGGCGGTTAAGATAAAACTCTTCTCTGAATTTTCTTATCGCCCTATGCCGGTCTTTTCCTTTGCATCCTTCTTGGTAATAAATTCTTGTATCCACTCAATAAAACCTTTCAATGCAGCAAAAGAGAAATAAAATAAAATAAAAGAAATAAAATAAAATAAATAAAAAATACTAAAAAATAAAAACATCTATCCTAATATATACAAAAATCAAACCATGATGATGACGTTCACAGAACCTCTACCATGAGGACAACCTCCTTGGTACTATTGTAAGTACCTTCAAAGTAGTGTTTCAATCTTTGGCCGTTTACTTTGAAAATTGTTCCCATTTTCAAATCCTTGATCTCAACACTCCATGAGCATATAGTTTCACAACTTCAAACGGTCCTGACCATCTAGACTTGAGCTTACCTGAAAATAACTTTAGCCTCGAGTTAAATAACAAGACAGTTGGCCTACCTCAAATTGCCTTGGCATTATCCTGTTGTCATGCCATCATTTTTTCCTTTCTTTGTAGAGTCTGGCAATCTCATAAACTTACATTCTGAATTCCTCTAATTCGTTTATGTCCAATAAGCGTTTTGCACCGGTAGCTCTCCACTCCATGTTGAGCTTTTTGATTGCCCAATAAGCTCTATATTCTAATTCCACTGGCAAGGGGCATGCTTTCCTGAACACGAGCCTATAAGGTAAAGTTCCCAACGAAGTCTTAAAGGCTGTTCTATAGGCCCACAAGGAATCATCTAGTCTTAAAGACCAATCATTCCTCGTCGGATTCATAATTTTTTCCAGAATATTCTTGATTTTTTTGTTTGAGATCTCCGCTTGGCCATTAGTTTAGGGATGGTAAGATGTGGTAATACGTTACTGGATTTTTTACCTGCACAGAGCTCTAGAGATTAAATTACACTTAAAATGCGTACCTTCATCATGAATGATGGCTTTGGTGCCACCAAATCTAGTAAATATATGCTTATAAAAGAACTTGGCAACAACCTTGGCATCGTTTGTTGGCAAAGCCGCTGCCTCTACCCATTTTGAAACGTAGTCAATAGCCACAAGGATATATAAGCTCCCGAATGATGGTAGAAAGAGCCGCATAAAGTCTATTCCCCAAACATCAAACAGCTCTACTGGTATAATATTCTGGAGTGGCAATTGATGTCTGCTAGAGATGTTACATGTATGCTGGCATCGATCACAGGCCTTGGCAAAGTAATGAACGTCTTTAAACAATGTAGGCCAAAAGAATCCAGACTGTAATACTTTGGCAGCGGTCTTTATTCCAGCAAAGTGTCCTCCATATGGTGTTTTATGGCATAACTGCAAAATGTTGTGTTGCTCCTCCTTTGTCACACATCGGCGGATCACTTGGTCGGCACATTGCTTGAACAAAATTGGCTCATCCCAATAATATTGTCGAACATCGCGCAAAAAATGTTTCCTAGCACTACTCGCCAATTCGGTGGCAAAATATTGCTTACCAGATAATTAACTATGTCAGCGTACCATGGCAAATAATCGACTACAAGCAAGTATTCATCGGGGAATTCATCTCTAATGGTAGGGGCTCTCCCTTCCTCAAGGTGATACGCTAATCGTGATAAATGGTCAGATACCAAGTTCTCACTCCTATTATTGTCTCTAATCTCAAGATCAAATTCTTACAGCAAAAGCATCCATCGAATCAGCTTGGGCTTGTCATCCTTTTTTTCCAAGAGGTATTTTAATGCTGAGTGATCTATATAAACCACAACTTTATTACCTACTAAGTAAGATCTAAACTTATCAAACGCAAATACAACTACGAGAAACTCTTTCTCGGTAGTGGTGTAGTTGAGTTGGGCTTCATTCAATGTCTGACTGGAATAGTAAATGGTATGAAAAATCTTGCCACTCATTTGCCCTAACATAGCTCCAATGGCATAATCGTTGGCATCACATATGAGCTCGAAAGGCTCATTCTAGTCCGATGCCACGACTATGGGAGCATTAATCAATTTGTCCTTAAGTTCCTAAAATGCTTTTAAACAATAATCATCAAATGTAAAAATGGTATTTTGTTCTAAAACAAAGCATAAAGGTTTAAAGATTTTTGAGAAATCTTTAATGAACCGATGATAAAAACTTGAATGTTCTAAAAATCTTCTGATACCTTTTACACTTGTAGGTGGTGGCAATTGTTTGATTACCTCCACCTTCGCCTTGTCTACTTCTAAGCCTTTCTTGGTGACTCTGTGACCGAGAACTATGTCTTTCTTTACCATGAAATGGCATTTTTCCCAGTTCAAGACCAGGTTAGTCTCAATACATCTCTTCAAAACAAGATCTAAACTCTGAAGACATTCCTCAAATGTTTTTCCAAACACTGAGAAATCATCCATAAAAACTTCTAGGTTGTTCTCAATCATGTCAGAGAAAATAGACATTATACACCGTTAAAATGTTGTTGGAGCATTACACAATCCAAAGGGTAGTCTCCTAAAGGCGAATATCCCATATGGACAAGTGAATATAGTTTCCTCCTGATCATCTGGAGTAATGGCAATCTGATTATACCTTGAATAGCCGTCTAGGAAGCAATATTATACATTACCTACTAGTCTATCCAACATTTGATCAATGAAGGGTAGGAGAAGTGATCTTTCTTGGTGGCATTATTCAGTTTTCTATAGTCCATGTACACTCTCCACCCGGTAATAGTTTTGGAAGGAATCAACTCATTCTTGTTGTTTTGAACTACGGTCATGCCACATTTCTTTGGCATACATTACACCGGGTTGACCTACGAGCTGTTAGAAATGGAATAGATTATCCCAGCATCTAGCTACTTGATAATTTCTTTCTGAACTACCTCTTTCATGCTTGGGTTCAGTCTTCTCTGGCCTCAATTATTTTGCCATGATATTTCTCCAAGATTATTTTGTGCATGCAAATAGTGAGGCTCATTCCTCGGATATCAGCCAAGGTCTATCCTAGAGCTTGCTTATATTTGCTTAAAATTTTCCAATAATCTCTCATTCTAGTCATTAGATAGATCAACAACAATGATCACTGGCAGAGTAGAGTGTTTACCTAAGTAAGCGTACTTGAGTTGGTCCGATAACGGTTTCAGTTCTAACTCTGGTGGCTCATCGACGGATAGTTTAAGTGCCTTGATTTCTTTGCCCACCAACTCCAATGGCTTTGGCTGGCCAGAGTAATTAGCAAATTCATTCTCCAACGTTGGTTTTTCAGTGTTTTTATTTGTCTTAATTTCATCAACCCATTCTCTGGCATTATCTTTCGTGTCTTGGCACAACTGTGCCACATCCATAGTAAAAATAGGCTCCATTATCTCATCAACTTAACATTCTTATGGTTTATCTGCACACTTAAGAGCTTGAAATACATCAAACGTAACATGTTGGTCATTCATGCGTATAGTCAACTCACCTTTATGAACATCAATTAAGGCTTGACCTGTAGCAAGGAATAGTCTGCCCAATATAATTAGGATATTCATGTCTGTCTCAAAATCTAAAATGATAAAATTAGCTAGAAATATAAATTTATCTACCTTCACCATCGCATCCTCTATCTTACCCATAGGATGTGCCAAAGATCGGTCTGGCAATTAAAGTGTTACGGTGGTAGGCCTTGCTTCGATGCCGAGTTTTTTAAAAACAGACATTAGCATCAAATTGATGTTGGCTCCCAAGTCACACAGTGCTTTACCCATGAGCCTATTGCCAATGGTACAAGGAATAGTAAAACTTCCTAGATCTTTCAGCTTAGGTGGCAAGCGATTGAGTATCATTGCACTGTATCCCTCAGTGAGAGCTACAATCTCGAAATCACCCAATTTCCTCGTTTTGGACATAATGTCCTTCATGAATTTAACATAATTGCATTTGCTCAAGATCTTCTACTAACAATATGTTGATTTGCAACTGCTTAAGAACTTCTAAGAAGCGCTTAAATTGTTGATCCTGCTTGTGCTTTTGTAGTCTTTGTGGAAACGGTAGAGGTGGGTAAGCAAATTCTAATTCTGTCGATTTTGCCAATAGATGACTGGCATCTGACTGAGGTCTGACATCAGACAGTGGTTTGGAATCACTTTCGTCTATTTTTTTCTTCTCTACTTCTTTTGATTTCTCCACTGGTCTTTTCTCTTAATAATTGGCTGACTGCTTGATAGGTATCTCAGCCTCACATTGTTTGCCACTCTGAAGAGTTACAACTTTGCACTGTTTATTGCCTCCCTGTCGAGTATCTTCTGTGTCACTTGGCAATGCTCTCTAGGGTCGATTACTGAATGCATTGGCAATCTATCCAATCTAAATCTCTAGGTTTTGCATAGATGCTGCCAAACTCTGAACATTTGCATCATTTCTCTTCATATATTCTGTTAAAGTCCCTTGGTTGTTTCTTTGTCCTGCATAAAAGTTGTTTTGCGCCCTCTGTGACATGGCATTATAATGGAATCCTTGCTAGACATTACTATTCTGATGCTGGGCATTGTTCTGACGCTGGGCATTGTGTTGATTACCCCTTTGGTTTCCCTAAGCTAAATTTAGGTGTTGCCTCCATCCTGCATTGTAAGTATTGAAATTTGCATTATAATTACGATTGAAATTGCCAAAAAAATTTATCGACTCAGGGTTGGCAGGGCAATCTTCCATGTAATGGTCTCCCCCACATATGGTGCAAAATGGGACCAATGCCTTAATCTCTTGAGATTCTTTACTCTTTTGCAAAGTTCTCACTATGCTGGTAAGATTGGAAATCTCAGTGTGGATGGATGTTAATTCATCTAGTGCTAATTTCCCTCTAGTTTTAGTTTCGGTCCCTAGTCTGGCAGTAGAATACTCAAAGTCATTAGTTGAGATCCTTTTAAGGATACCAACTTCCTTTGTATAGTTCTTGTCCAGTAGCAAACCATTTGCCGACGCATCAACAATAGTTTTGGCATGAGTATTGAGTCTATTGTAGAAAGTCTCTATCTAGGTCCAATTTGGGAATCCATGCGTGTGACACCTTCTCAATAGGTCCTTAAATCTTTCCCAGGCATTATACAAGGTCTCATCATTAGCATTCGTAAACGTAATGATCTCGCTTCTCAGCTTGGCAGTGAGTTTAGGGGGATAGAATCGCATCAAAATTTTTTGACATAGATCCCCCCATGAGGTGACAGAACCAGGTGGCAAGGAACTAAGCTATGTTTATGCTATATCTCTCAGGGAAAATATGAATAATTTTAGCTTCACTGTATCCTACGACACTCCAAGTTGCTGAAATAGCTGGCAAACTTCCATGAATTGCTTCAAGTGTTTCCTTGGGACTCTAGTAGGTGCTCTATCAAATTATCCTACATTCAAAAGCGTTTGTATCATTACTGGTTTAAGTTCAAAGTTTGGTGTATTTACCTTTGGACCAATTAGTCCTAGCATTAAATTGTCAATGTTCAGTGATGAGTGTTCTCGAATAGGTCTCTCCTCCTCCACATTAACGGCTGGGGCAGTAGGTGCATCCGGTATCCTATTGTGGTTTGGCGGATTTCCCTGATTGTTTGGGTTGCCATCAGCTCCTCCATTGCCTCGATGTGCCATCTCTTGAGCTTTTCTTTTTAACCTCCGTAAGGTTCTTTCAATTTCTAGGTCGTATGGCCAATCTTCTACCACAGGGTAGTTTCTGGTCATACACCAGTTAAATTAAGTAAAATAAAATAACAAAAGAAACAAAACACGTAAAAAATCAAAACAATAATTTGTGTCGCAATCTCGGTAACGACGCAAAATGTTTTTTGACTTTTGCTAACACTTGGCAAACAATTGAATATTTAGTGTAAAAGTGCAAGAAACAATGCCAAGGTGAGTCTTATGCGTGCAGGTATACCCGGTCAACAAGTAATACAACAGTAAGCTGAGTATTGAATCTACATGGATTGACCAAGAACTTATTTGCTTAATGTTTACTTGTTTGCAAGAAAAATGAAAGTGTTGGAAAGAATTTGGTTTTGTTCAAAAGATAGCAAAAACAAAGTAGTGAAAAATGAAAACAGTATGGCAACAAAAATGTTTAATTGAATGATGAGCGTTGACAATGGATGCCTGGATTTCATGCTACTTATGCCAACCTTTAATAATATTCTGCCTTGATTTTATTGTTGATCAGATTAAAAGTAGTATTACCTCTGTCGATGACAATACCTTAATTTAATCATGAATAAACCCCTATATGTCTATAGTGAAGCTTTTTCATTAATCTATAGTGGAGCTTTTTTATTAATTAACTCGATTTAGTGTCAACCTTTACTCCTAAAGGGTAGACCCACTTCCAAAGTAAGTTCATCTACCTGAACATCTTCTGTCGAAGCTTCTCGCCTTAGTATTTGGCAACTGATCGTTGCTCCTTAAGTCTGTTGAGATATTAAGGTACAATAAGCACACTATGCCAACTGTCGTAAGGCAAAGGAATTGAGAAAATTAAGTACTAGCGGATAGAAAATAATGCCAGGAATTGTAAATTGTTAAGAACTAAACATAAATTTAGCATTCATCACAAGCATCTCCCAACCAACTGTAAAAGCTTAGTTCATGGTTGGGGGTCCATACACAAAATATGATCGTATCTTAACATCATCATTCAAATAAAATTAAAACTAAGAGAATAGGCAAGAAGGAGATCCATCGATGTAGCCTTTCGGTTGCTCCAGAGCTCTCAGTCTTAGCTGGTCAGACCATGTAGCCTATCGGTTCACTACAGTGCAGCCTCTCTTTTGATTCTCCCCAAATGGTGGCTTGAGCTTCTTTAAATAGTCTTGCGTGAAAATCATAGGATAAGCTTCTTGAGTTTAAAATTTGAACGAGCGAAGGGATAAGATGCGCTATCATCTTATCTTGATATGAGTCATATGGTTGACGTGTACAGGGTCTAACGGCTACTTGATCGGTCAACGGTATTAATCCATTGCCAGCCGAGCTTTGGCATTACCTGGTCCATTTATGCCATCTGCTACTCGAAAATTCTCTTGCTTCTTTTCCTGCGCTCTTCGCCAGCGCTTCTCTGCCATGCCTGCTTGCTTGTGTCCTGTATCAAAACCAGCAAAACAACCCTTCATCCTAGCAACAAAATAACTCCCTGGCAACAAAATAACTCCCAACTCCTTATGCAAATGCATAAATTTTAACAACTAAATGCGAACATATCTACTTAAATACAAGCAAAAGCATTGCGAAATAAGCGTAAAAATCAGTACTTTTGAGGATTTAACATATACCCACTGGGCAATCTGCCTAAAAAATACGTTTTGAGTTTGAGGGACCTATAATTCAAGGAATAAGGCTCCGATAGGCTTCAAATGTGATAAAGTGAATAGTAAAATTGAGAAACTGAGAATTTAACCCCATATACGAGCATATAGAGTAATAACTTGGTAAATGAGGGTGACTTGCTTGTGTTGAAACAATAAGGATCCTTGGTGGATCGATTATTATTAAGTGCCACATAAGGGTATTCGTATTGGTTGAGTACCTTGATTGTTGGGAACCGAATACCTAGTGAAAGAAAGAGTGTGTTGCAACATCATGGATTTAGATTGCCGAATGTACGTTCCTGAAGCTGTGTGGCACCGGGTCTTATTCGAAGATGCTCAATAAGAGATTCCGAGCAAGGGTGTACGTTCCTGAAACTATGTGGCACCAGGCCTCACTCCAGGTTTGTTGGTATGATGACTTTGTGTTGTATGAGGTCAATGTCTTTTCCACTGCTTGCTATGTGTTTAGACGGCTAAAGGTAGCTCCGCTATTGTTATATTATGCCATGATATCATCTTTAGCTGCATGCTCTTATTCATGATTTGCATGAAGCATGGTTGAGTGGAATTGTATCCACTAAGCTTCGTTAGTTCAATGTTCAAAATTGTTGTTTCCGTTCGTAGGTTAGTAGGTTGACGTGCATAGTTTGAGCACCATCGAAGTAGGACCTCAACATCGACTTGTTGTCTGAGTACAGTACTTAGAATATTTAGGCTATGTATTCGTAGGATCTTATGTTATATTGTAACTCTCATTTTGGATTTTAAATTATGAGTCAAATGCTTTTAATTATGTATTTTAAATGGAGCTCCCATGTAATGTTTTAACAATTTGTTTTATGTGAAATATTCAAACTTAATGAATTTTATGAAATGAATGCGTTTGAGCTGAATTTAGTTGCAAAAATTTTATGATTTTGGGTTGGGCTTGAGGCTCAAATGTGACATCCGGGTCGAGGGTGTTATATTACTACTAGATATTTGTTGTTATTATTGTTTGTTATAATTTATTTGATAAACTATCATGAGTAATAAAAAAGTTGAACATATTAAATGTTTAGAATTTGATAACTCATAAAGAAAATTTTAAGAGCAATGAGGTTTGTAGATATAAAGTTTATATTTTTAAAAATATTTTAATATAACAATTATATTAATAATATGTTAAATATAAATTTTTGTAAAATTTAAATAGTGTAACATAAATAATTATATGATTTTTCATATAAATAGTTTCAATTTAATATTGGAACTTTAATTTATTAGAAAGAAAATATTTCATAAGGATAATTTAGTAAAATTTATCTTTAGGTAATTTTTTTTGAACAGAAATGTCGACTTCATTGAAGCAAAACACAAGATACACAGAGAGCCCAAAAAGGGTCCAAATTGAACTAAAAATTACAACAAGAAGAAGAAGAAAATCAATATTGCAGAGAAAAACACATAAAAAAACACAAACAAAGAATCAACAGAGGAGAAGACACAAACATGTCTGCAAAACTAACCGGAACACTGAAGTAAGAAAGAACCAACAACATTCTTTTGTATCTGCATGTTGTTTCGAGGGCCACCGAAAGATAAAACTTGTGGAGAAATACAACAAGAAAACCATTGGATCGTCATCCCGTTGAGGATTTTGAAATCGCCAATGACTAATAAAAAATAAGATAATCTAATATTCTAGTAATATTAAAATTTTATCTCTAAAAGTAAGTTTATATTCCGTGAACCAAACATTCTTTAAACGATCATTATTAGGAGCTCAACAGGCTTTCAAACAAATATTTTACAAACATCTCCGGAAAGTGTTCTTTCAACTTTACAAAATAGAAAACCAACCCACAGACTGATAAACAAGATTTTAGGTTGAGGTAGGGATGATTTTTTATCGAGTCAAGTTAAAAATTTGAGTTTAATGAGTTAACGAATTTTATTTTATCATTTAAATTTTATTTGATTTTTAGTCAAATCGAATTGTTTGAGTTTCTATTTAAGTTAGTTGTAAATATTTATAATATATGACATTGATTGGTACCGACTTAAACAACTTTCTATAACTATGTTTGAAATATATATATATATATCATATTTTTCACAAGTACGAGTAAGATTTTCAATGTTATTTAATATATCAAATATATCTAAAATTATATAATATATTTATAATATTATATTTTTTAAAAACATTTTTTGAGGAAAAATAGTGATGACAAGATAAAGGAGTCAACGAATCGATGAAAAGAGTTGCAGTAAGATAACTAAATTGAATAAAATACAAAGTTGAGAGTCTAAAATCTAAATTGTAAACATGGTAATTTGTTTTTTAAAAATTTAGAATTGAAGTTACATATGAATTCTACTATATGTTAGATGAGAAAATGGATCAAAAAGGATTTACAACGAGGAAGGAATCGAAGAGAAAAGAAAATTATGCCGAGTTGAGGATTCAACTCAAACTCGAAAACTCATCCATTAATTATCAAAAACTTTAAGTTATTAAGATTTTCGAGTTTTATTTTATCATTCAAACTTAGTTAATATTTTAAAGTCGAATCGAGACTATAAGTTGAATCAAAATTACAAAATTTGTTTTTTTTTTGAGTTTTGCTACACCCGAGAGGCAGCAATTCAAACCTAAAGCCGGTCCAACAAATAGAAGCCATCGAATTTTGGAATGGAAGTCTTCTGTTTTTTTAGCTATATATGTCTCACATTAAAAATTAGGATTAAAGTTTATAATTTAGAGTTTAGAATTTTTAATTAGGATTTAAAGAATTAGGGGTATAGTATATTTTTTAGGGTATAGGGTTTAAAATTTAGGATTAGAGTTTAAAAATTAATTTTTTAGTGTTGGGCAGAGAAAGAGATAGCGAAAAGGAACAACGAATTTGTCCTAAATTTGTTCCTTAGACCCTTTGTTTCCAATTAAATGCAGAGCCATCAGTCAAGTTCCATGCGACTTGTTTTAACTCCTCAATGACAAAGATCGTTGTGTGTTTTTATAGTAAGAAAAGTCTAAGCAAGTGAGCTGATTGGAGAGCTCTGTGGAGGAGGAATCACCACCTCAAACCAGATAATGTTACCTTATCCACTCCTCGTTTCAAAAATATCTTTGCCATCAAACCTTATCTACATTCATGTCATTTAGTGAATTCAATTTTATATATACTTCGCTGTTTCTCTATATCCAGCATTTCACAAAAGATCCAGAACCAAAATAAAAATGCAGGCAGCATTAAGCTTGGCACCTTCATCACCTCTCCCCATACTTAAAACTACAAAAACCTCGTCTCCGCCATGTAATTCCATGCTGAAATTGCAGACTCCTCGAAGTTTCGTTATCAAAGCAACGCCTGTGGGACAGGACAACTCGACGGTCGATTACAGCTCCACGGCCTCGTAAAGTTTACGCTCCATCAACTTTCATTACCATGTGTGATGGCCTATATATTTGCCTTTTTATTTTAACACCGGAGAGTTGGTTTGTTGCAGTGTGTTTCCAGCCGAGGCATGTGAGACCGTCGGAGGAGAAGCCTGTGATGTCGAGATGTTCCCCGAAGTTAAGCTAACGAAACAAGGCGAAAGCAACAAGGATAAGGCTGGTTCAGAGCAGGTTGACAGAGAATACTTGGAGTACAACAGTCCCAAGACGTAAGTCGATGATCCTTACGATTGTTTAATTTAAGATGCTGAGTTTTGAACTTGTTTTGATACGCATGGTATTTGATAAACAATTCAGGGTGTTCATAGGAGAGGCGTGTGATGATCTTGGAGGAGAATTCTGTGAGCCCGAGTATCAGAAAGGAGTTGAGTGATTAGCAGATAACTCGAATTAAAAGAGTGATTGTAAATAATTAAATGTGTAGATCACCTTATCTGTAAACTATACTTTTATCTGTTGTGTGAATAAAGAAGTGTTCAGATTAATGTTATTAGTCTGTATGTCTAACACATCCAGGGCTCATTTTGAACTTGATTTGTGGATTCCATAAAATTTGCAGACATCACCCAAAAGGGACCTAGTAAAATGGTATAACGTTCGCTGCGGGATCAGCTTGGTGCAGCTGGAAGTTAATGATAATGATTTGATTTTGTTCAACGGTTTCAAGATGATATTCTCGGTGTCTCATGCTTACTCGGTTGATCAACTTATTGATGCATTGCCAAAAACAGAACTAAGTCATTGATCTGATAGCTTCGTCGAAAACATCGATACGCGTGGTGACCAATTCTCCCATTTGGCATGTGTTTTTTATCTAAGCCCAGAGGCAATTGCTGAGCACTAGTAGTAGCATTTCCACCAAGAGAATTACATCATAATAGTAGTAGTATTCTTAACACACCAACCAAAAAACCCCTCGGAAAAGTATAATTAACAATCATAAACTGTAACTGATGGAATGCAGAACAAATGAACAAAATTGGTTAAAACTTTAAATCCAGGAGAACGCAATTACCTAGTAAGGTAGTTAACTGGCATCTGATTTCATACTGCTTCCACAGAATAGTCTCTTCAGCCATGATAATCGAGACTGAGATTTCTTAGGAACTTCATGGCTTAACTCTGATGTCTGCCTATTGTCATTTCTCTTTATCAACTCAGATTGCTGGCTTAAACTATCCTCTACTCCCAGTTCCGAGACCTTGAACCTTAGATCATTCCACAGCTTCTCATTCTCCATTAGTAGAGAGCCATCACTTACATTGCGCTGGATCACAATGCCGTTGGCATTATTCTTTTGCTCATCGGCCAGTTTCATCTTTGAGCTCTTGGTGGACTCAGCTGCATTGAACATACCATCAGCTTTTCTATTAGAGGGTTCTTGATAAAATTCGATCTCGTGATCTGGGTCTCCAGCAGTGGATTTGGTACCGAAAGTAGAATATGGAACTCTGTTAAGTTCCTCAACACCTTGAACATAGTTTTGCAGTCTTTGGGAATCATTGTTGATTTGGGATCTCAACTGGTCATACTTCTCAGCTAACAAGCGGTACGATTTCTGCAATTCTTCGACCATTTCGATCAGTTCAGGTCTCTTTTGATAATACATCTCAGCCCTCTTGGCGAATGTTTCGCCATTGTCTTGCACGATAATGTTGAGAATCGCATCTATCTTTGTATCCAAATCTGCATAAAAACATACATAATTACTCGTATACAATAAACCATGAATCAAAGGATCTCTACAGCAGTATAACTATTACCATTGCAGGTTCCATTGAATCTATATCTATCACCAGTCTCCACAGAGAACCGAAACAACAGCAAATCTCTCATACAAACACAGCAGAGCTAAAGACAAATCGGTTAGAGATGCTTGTGACTGACGTAAAATTTTTATCTTTCCTTCCTGTGTGAGCGAAGGAATGTGATGGGGCTTGTGTCTCATTGAAGCAAAAGCAAATGCAACACCTATACTGCTCAAGGGGACCAGACCAGGCTGCCGCTAAACCAGTTAACATGACCGTATCCGAATCATGTCTGTGAATGATTACTTTACACTTTTGACTAGTAAGGAATTACCAGTTAGTATATCAATAATCCTCAGGCATCTAACTATGGTGGTAGATTATGGTTATAACGATGAACAAGGTTACTGAGTTGCAAAATGTAAAAGATTAGGTACCAGAAAGAATAGTTTGAAGCCAATGAGACTGCTGACGGAGAACTTGGCCGTCCACCCGAGAAAGAAAAGCAGACTCATCTTCTTCTTGCTCTTCGTTATCGATGTGAAGGTAGCAATTTCTTTAGTCTTGCAACTCTTGTAAAATTTTCGCTAAAAGAAACCTATTAGGGAGTATAATTTAGCTTGATTGGTTTTTTTAAAAGGAAATTGTTTATTTTTTATTGAAATTGATTTAATTTAACTGAAATTTGATTTTGTTTGAATTTTTATTTGGGAATCAACTATTTTTTTTTGTGAAAATAACTCTAATTATGCCCATTTATAGGAAATGACTCTAATTATGACCATTTTTAGGAAATGAGTCTAATTATCTATCTAAGTAGTTTTTTTCACTTGAATTTTGAATTTGAAAATTGAAATCTTAATAGAATCTTAAATTATAATTTTATATAGGATGGTAGTTGGTTTACTAGTATAGGATACTAAGTCTCTTTAATAAAATTAGAAGTTTGAATTATAATGTTGTAAATGAAATAAACTAGTTCAGAGGGCATCTCTGCTGTCCCAATCAAAGATTTATCTCACGTGTAATTTGATGATCTTTAAATTTTGTGCAATTGTATATAGTTGTAAAATTTTGAGTGTGATTAAAATATACATATGAATTTTCTCAAAAAATATATATACATATACAACTTTGATATTAATTCAATTGAATATGCAAGAGATTATTTGAAACACCCCCTACTCGGTCCGGAAGATAATCGAGTCAGAGATGTCACTGGAAACTGAATCATGGCATTTAATCGAACAATTCAATTAAACAAATGCATATAATAAGTAACTCAAAGTAATCATGTATCACAAATGAAACTTTCAGATCACCATATTCAATCATATTCAATTCTGATTTTATCATTAGGGATCATTTTGCTAAGCTTTCAAGTTTTAGGGACTAAATTGTAAACTACAGAGGTTTAAGTCATTTTCAGAAATTAAAGTCACAAAATTGTAATTTATATCATATTATACATTAGGGTGCTTATTGAGTTGAGCAGCTCGCAAACAACTCGAGCTCGACTCGGTCAAAATTTGATTAACGCTCGACTATAGTTGACTCGACTCGAAATCGAGCTCGACTCGAGATCTTAGCTAGTCAAGTCGAGCAAGGCCCAACTCGACTCGATAAATTCATGAACAACTCGTTATTTTTTTATAAAGTCTTTTATGATTTTTTGGTTGCTACCTTAAAAATTATGTTTCAAAAAGTTTAAATACTAGGTGAAAACTCTATAAAAGTTCAGTGAATTGCTAGGTAATTTACCCACAAAATTTTTGGTTTCAACTTTCCAAAACATTTTATATTTTCTGAGAATTGAAAAAGTTAATTTATATTAATAAGAAATTAAATTATAATAATGAGACTTTTTTATTAAAGTTTTTCATTTATCTTTTGTTATTACTTTATGTATAAAAGTAGAAAAGAAGAAAAGTTTCAGTTTCCACTTCGCATATAAAAAAATACGATTGAAAGTTAAAACCCTGAAATTCCTAAGGCATTCTCTCCTTTGTAGTTCATCGAATATTGTTGAGAAACTAAAAGGAGTCTTATATTTGAATATCGACCTCATCTCTAACTCGGCCATGATATGTTCGTTTATTTTTCTCCTCAAACCTTACATTTTTTTCTTCTGAAGTTCTATGTTTATATTAAGCTCCAACGGTATCACTAGATTTTACGCATATTTAAAAAAATAAGGTAAGATTTTTAGCGAGCTTAATGAGCAACAAATTCAGTCGAGCAATAGAATTTTTAACGAGCACAAGTCGAGCAAAATTTTATCAAACTTAACGAGCAACGAGTCGAGTCGAGCAACTAGATTTCTTAACGAGCACGAGTCGAGCACTACTCAACTCGTGATTGACTCGCTCGATAAGCATCCCTAATTATACATACTTGTCAATTTTCAGCCCATTTGGAGGTCTAGAACTTACTCAATTAAAGATATTATTGATTAGGACTAAATTGAAAAGAAGCAAAAATATAAAACGAAGGCACAACTGTTTTTAACTACCTCTGTACCGGTACGCTTATTAATTTTTAAATTTTAGTAATTAAGTTTTGTACCGATTCACTAAGGCACCGTACTGGTACGTCATGAACAATTATTTTTCAGTGGCCAGTTTTAGTATTGATATGGTCTATTATACCGGTACACCCTGCACCAAATGGTCAATTTATGCTTGGCCTTACCAGTACACATCAGATACCATATCGGTACGACCTGCAACTATTTGCATCAAACAATAAAATCCACCCTAAATCTTACTCAATTTTATTTGAAGTTATCCTAAACATGATTCTAAGGTATCAAGCTTGCTAATATCATGCTCATCCAGATACCTAGCCGCATATGCAAGACTTCATTCAAGAGTTTATACATAAAGATAAAGATAAAGATGGTCATATTACCACATTTAGTTTAACAACCTATAATATGTAACACCAAATAGCCATAACTCATCACCATCATACATATTTTATGCTTAAACATCAATCAAAATCAGATTCTACCTATCTCTTTGTATCCTTGATATATTAACATCATAGCAAAATACTAAATTCATAACAACATACATCATATTATTCAACATAAGATCCATGCCTAACTCATATGCCACCAATTAGGAGTCTAGCAAAAGTGGTTACTTTACACAAAATATGCTAGTGACTTGCGACCTCAAGGCACGATCGACTATCATAGAGTTCATAAACCTGAAATGCAACATAGTAAACTTTTATAGCTTAGTGAGGTAGTTGATACAAAATAAATGTGTAACGTATGACTATATACATGAATGGGCATGTCATTATGTTCAGTATTTACATCACATAGCATGGTTCATGAGCATAATTCATAAGCAAAATCATATCATAGTCATAGACATAACTATAAGCAAAATTCATATCATAATTATAGTTTATCATCAATTTCAATTGTTTTCCCAATCATGTGGATACCAAGCTTATTATACATAGCTTCCATAGATTTGCTCTAAGTGAGCTTCCAACGTAGCAATGATATTCATAACTCAAGGTAACAATACGACACAAGCCAATCCTGAGACTCAAACTACACTCACCAATGGATCTGAAGCTAGTTTTGCTCTCGGATAATGATTCCTTTACTAGGAGCTTTGGATTGACTTGGGA
This sequence comes from Hibiscus mutabilis, assembly GCA_019671005.1. Classification (NCBI taxonomy): domain Eukaryota; kingdom Viridiplantae; phylum Streptophyta; class Magnoliopsida; order Malvales; family Malvaceae; genus Hibiscus; species Hibiscus mutabilis. Next base: position 44,801,830 of record CM033722.1, read on the forward strand.
GGCTCGATGATTCATCACCACTAATGGATTCCTCTATGAAAGACAATTAGAAATCCATCAATATTGACATGTCTTCATTCACATATATGAAGCTAGAAATTTTAACTAATCTAAATAATAAAATATCCTTTCCGAAGCTTAAGCCTTAATCATGAGTAGCTTAAGGAACACAGAATCATTGCTAAGATTTATTCTCATCCTTCTTGTATGAATTTCCATAGATATCTCATTATATAATCCATGGATGTAGAAACTTATAGCATAAACATACCTAGGGGGAAACTAGGAATAAGATGAGATGTATATTTCAAAGAAATTCCAAAGTTTCAAGCTCCTACAATGGAGGTGCTTGCTTTGGAGAAGATGGGGAGGCGCTTGTTTGGCTTCCTTCAACCGATGGAAAGATAAGTTTGGTCTTCTTTCTCCTTTTTGATTCCTTTTTTCTTTCTTAATTCCGGTGGAGTTTAACGTGCGAATGTCTATGGTGCGTCTAAAAGACGACAAGTTTGGGAAAAAATATAGAAACTTGTTCTTGAACTGAAAATGTTAGATTTTTTGATAACATTTTTCAGTTGTTTTTTTTAGTTTTTCTACAAGTATCGATACTTATTTTGTAAGAATCGATACTTAGTATTTTTGATAAATTTTCAGTTTGGGACAAAAGTATCAATACTTGCAAAATAAGTATCGAAACTTGTCCGTGAACTGAAATGTTAGATTTCTTGATAACATTTTCAGTTGGTTTTTTGAGTTTTTTTCAGCAAGTATCAATACTTATTTTGTAAGTATCGATACTTTGTTTTTGGATAAATTTTCAGTTTGGGACAAAAGTATCGAAACTTTGTTGTTGAACTGAAAATGTTAGACTTCTTGATAACATTTTCGGTTTGAGACAAAGTATCGAAACTTACAAAAATAAGTATCGAAACTTGTTCTTGAACTGAAAATGTTAGACTTCTTGATAACAATTTTTCGGTTAAGTTTCGATACTTATTTTTGTAAGTTTCGGTACTTTGTCTCAAACTGAAAATTTATAAAAAAAAAACTAAGTATTGATACTTATAAAATAAGTATCGGTACTTGCAGAAAAACTCAAACAACTAACCAAAAATATTATAAAAAGTCTAACATTTTCAGTTTAAGAACAAATTTCGAAACCTATCTTATTTTAACCACATACCTACCCCTTAATTCCCATTGTTTTTAATTATGAACAATGGAAGAGCATCCATTCTCCTTGCCACGTGCTGGGTGACAAACAACCTTGTGGGCTAACCACATAATTAGTCACTCAACTCTCCATCTTTCTCATTTTGGTCACATAATCCTTAATTCTTACAATCAAGTCTCATTATTTCATTCCTTAATTTTTTCCATCTTTACTATCAAGTCCTTTCATTCAAATTGTTCCACGGTTTCATTTCAATCATACAAAATTGACTACATAATCATAGCTCTCTAATTATACTAGTTCACCGGAGAAGAAATCTCTGATCATCGGAATGCGGTTTTAAAATTTTAAAAATATATTCTTTATTTTTGAAACATTGAGTCTCTATATTTTCTGTTTATTTTTTTGCATTTTATCCAATTTTTCCATAAGTGTTGACGTGATAATTATAAAAAAGATAAAATAACTTTTGTTAGTCCTTAATGATTATAGCTTTTTGTCGATTTGGTTTTTACTCTTTAAAATGTATAAAAAAATCTTTAAGAATTTTAAGAAGTATTTCATATTTTCCCATATGGTTGTAGTTGAACTTTGTTTAAAAATTCAAAACGGTAATCAAACTTTCAAAAGTTACAAAATGACAATTAAATTTTATATTTTGTTATAAAATGGTCACTCGACCGTTAACAGACGTTAAATGGGATAACGTTGCAATTACAAAAATTTGAATAATATCATATTTAATCCTCCAAGTTCGCACATTCAATCAATTCAGTTCTAATTCGAAAAAAAATAATAAATATAGCCATCATTATTTATATATATTTTTTCAAATTGGTCATATTTTTAATTAAAAATAATTTATTAAATTTTCCTCCAACTATATAGGGACACATGTCGCCATAAGGGGTTTGAACCTGGGTCTTGTACGTTGAAAGAGACACACCTTACCACTGGGCCAAAACCTTACTTTGCTAACAAAAAACAACAAATTTAGCATATATGTTAAAATAACACCCCCACTCCCCCTCAAAATGCTAACGCGATAACTGATAACTTCATTACATTTTCTTGAACCAATCATTCCCAAATAAATTCATCAATTTCCTCAAGCTTTGATAGTGATGGGGAATTCGATAACGGGTTCGCTTCCAGGAACGACTTCAATCAGAAGCCAACAACACCGATTCTCGATTATCAAGGTGACAACAATATGCTGATGGTTTGCATTTCTCGTCAGTAATTCTAACAAAAGAACACCATGATTATGTATTATTTCCTTTTGGGTTATAGTGGCTCCAATAATAATCAACTTAAGACATGTAAGGAAATATTGTTATCGACACAGATTTTACAAAGAACAAAAGAATGATTCAATATTCATGGGAATATAACACCAAATGTCAAATTGCGGTTAAAAATATCGAGCACTGTTGTTGCTATATGTGGTGAAAATATTGAGCATTGAGCAGATACAATTATCCGAAAATTGGGGAAACACCATGGATGCAACATCGAGACAAAACATAAAATTAGAAGCATAAAAACCAATTCACGCTATCTTCAGACCATCTTTCACGCTATCTCCCATTTTCAGACCATCTTTCACGCCATCTTCCGTGAAAATGGAAGGTATCGAAAGAAGAGAAGTGTCATCTGAAAGTTGAGGCCTCTCCATGGATGCTGCATTGATAGAAAACAGAGGACCATAAAAAAATACAGAAACATGAAACATGAATGCAGAGTCATCAGTCATGTACCATTGCCAAATTGTCTGTCATGCTTTCTTCAGTGAAAATAACAAGCATCGAAAGCAAAATGATGTCATATGAAGGTTGAGGATTTCTCATCTTATCTCCAAACAATATATCCTTTCCAATTGTGAAAGAAACCAATAACGATGATTTACCCACGAGGAGCAAATAAAGTAAAATTGACTGAAACCCTGTTTTTAACAGATAATTGGGTTAAAAAATCAAGAAGAAGAAAAGAAAAGTAGAACAGGGAAACCAAAATTCAAAGAAACTTTACCAGTTTGGTTGATCCTTAAAAAAGAGGAGCAATCAAACTCCCAAACACAATCAATGCTTGAGGAAATTGATGAATTTATTTGGGAATGACTGATTCGAGAAAATGTAGTGAAATTATCTGGTATCGTATCATCGTTTTGAGGGCAGTGGAGGTGTTATTTTAACTACATATTTGCTGTTTTTTTTTTGTAACCAGTGCAAGGCTTTAGCCTAGTGGTGAGGCATGGTCCTTTTAACCTACAATACCCTGGTTTAAACCGCCACACTCCCATTCTTTCTATTTATTTTCCTTCAACTTGATGGTAGTTGGAGGAAAAAAATTAATAAATTATTTCTAACTAAAAATATAACCGTAAATAATGATGGCTAAATAAGTATTTTTTTCAAATCATAACTAAGTTGATTGAATGTACAAAGTTGGAGGATGAAATGCGCTATTATTTTCGTAATTGTAACGTGGTCCTATTTATTGTATGTTTAAGGTAGAGTGATCGTTTTGTAACAAAACATAAAGTTTAATTGTCATTATGTAACTTTTGAAAGTTTGTTTGCCGTCTTGAATTTAAAAAAAAAGTTACCATTTAAGTACTTTACCCTTTATTTAAATATGTATAATCTTAAAATTTCAAACAAAATATAAGCTAAATATGGATGCTAAAGCTGCATAAGATATTGTCTTTTTTATAATTACCAAGTTAGTAACATTAGCGAAATAATGGATGGAACGGAAGGAGCGCCAAGACTTTTATGAGCGAAAGCGAACAAATGAGAAGACAACAAGAACAAAAAAGAACACAAAGAAAAAAAGAGTTTTTAGAGCACATGCTTTAATTTTTCTCAAATGATGTGTGATACAAATGAGGTGAGAAAAGTCTTTATTTATAGTTCAATCTCCTTACAATGAACAGTCTAGATTAATTTACATCAACGATTATGATAAAAGACCACCTACAAAATCCTGACTAGCTAAGGAACCTATACCACGACATTATTACTTTCCTTAGTATAGCGTTCACATGGATGCTCACATTGGTGAATGTACTTATCCACTATAATATTCTTTGGAAATATGTCACTCGTTCTCTCACCAAGTCCAATGTGATTGGACTTTCTTGCATTCTTCAAGTATCGGGCCAAGTTAGGTGCTCTAGGCAAGTCCAAAACATTGCAAAGAACCTCTTGAGCAGTGATGTCTGCATGTGTTTCATGCCTAAACTCGAGGTCCGTGACATTCTCCCCCACCAAATTCAGCAACACCCTCATCGAGTTCGCATAATGAACTTGTAACACCCTTACCGGTATTTATTAACCAATACTAGTGTAGAGTGTCACATGATGTTTAAACCGCATTTTATGCTATTTATACAAGTAAAAATGATGATTTTGCACTTTCCCTTTAATCTCGTAAATTCAATTACTAATTTATAAAACCATCAATTTAAACTCATTTTTAGGCGGCAACTTGGCAATTTACAACTACACTATATAATTAACAAAATTGCCTAAATTAAAAATCAGTTTGATTACTCTAAAATTTCATTATTATAATCTTACCCGATTTTCATTACTAGCAATTTCTTTAAACTAACATCCATTTAAACATAACTCAATAGCATATACTAACCATTTATCTAGATATTAATATTACAATCCACATCTAAACTAGTTTAAAAGAGCTACTATTCATTTATACATGCCAACTAGAAAATATCAAAATACATCAAGAATGTAATTGCCGATACTGTATATATATTCCCTTTGCTAGTGATCCCTTACTCCTTACTCTGAACCGCGGTTCCTACCTACGCGTGAAAAGCCATCACACGCTAAGTATATACTTAGTGAGGTATTATATATATATATTCAATATATATCAATATGCTTAATTTATAACAATAATACAATAATCATGCAGTTTGATCACTAATCATTTATCTCCCTTATGTTAATCACATATTACATAATATAATCCTGACTTACAATCCTGTTAACTTGTCATTTCCTGAGAGTTTATCTACTCTCTAACCAATATACCATTTATTATACAGTAAATTATAGCCTAAATTAACTTGAGGACTTGAGTACACGAGTCAAAAACTGTACCGAAGTACTAAAAAACCGCACTTAAGTGCTAAATAACCGCACCTATGTGCTAAATAACCGCACCTAAGTGCTAATATACTGCACCGAAGTGCTAAACGTCTGGACTCTATGGCATGCCAACTATACTCCATACCTCAATAACTTACTTGGGCATACTTTTCAATTTTTGCAATTAATTCATCATGGCAATTATAATCGAATACTTGGGTAGTTTATACCCTAAATATCACATAGACATATTATAATCAAATTACATGTGATCAATGCATGTAATCGTTCTACCTTTGACAATTTCTACTATGTCAAATATCAAAATAAATATAATCTTCAAGCATATAATTATAACAGACTTATCACAAGTCTTCAAAATCAAACATAATATTTTCCATGCATGTAATGCACTCACCTTGACACTTTATAAGTTGCCAATATGTACTTAGCCTCACTAAGCTTCAGCTTTGATCTATGTCCTTCCCTCGATTGTTAACCCGATCTCGGTTTTGATCACGATCTACATGTGTATTAACAGGTCACAAATACATTTCAAATTATATGTTAGTATTATACTAACACATAAATACAATAGGAATAATTTTCCCACAATTATTCCTATAATTGTTGAATCTTAGTTCCATGACATAAGTCATTATACCTTTAATACCTTGAATTTTCTTCAACTTTTAATCAAAGAATGATCAAAACTTCATTCTAATAACAATTTAAGCATAAAGCTCCCATGAAAACAAATTTTCACTTTAGTCCTTAATTTTCTCCAAAATATCGAATTGGTCCCCAATTTTTCCAAGATTTCTGAATTGGTCCTTATGTTTTTACAAACTTATAAAATGGTCCAAATAACATTTTAAAGCTTGTAAAATCATAATTTCATCATATCCAATCTTATGAAAAATTTTCCATAATTTCTTCTAATTTCTCTTCTTTGACCGAAGTGGTCCCTTACTTTCCAATACTTCCATTTTGGTCCTAAAGTATCAAATCAAGCTAATTTGATCATAATCTCATCATTTATAATGCTAGAATAATTTTCGCAATAATTTCCCCTTTATTTCCAATTCTAACCGAATTGGTCCTTTATTCTTCCTAAGGGAAAATTTTCATTCTAACATAAATTTAGGGCTTCTAATTTCACAAATCATTCATTTCCATCCTTTATTCAATTCCCTAACCAAATCCCAAAATTCTAGGGTTAGGGTTTATAACCTTGAACATTGAATTAAACTAAATTAAGGCTTGTTTTCATGTTTACAACACTTGAGTTACTTAAATCAAGCCTTAATTCCAACATAGTTCATGAAATTCCAATTTCTCTCTCTTCAAGAACATGAACTACTCTTCATAATAGCATGCAATATTACTATCAAAAGAAAGAGCATTAAGCATATATCAATTTATTTCAAAGCAACATACCTTGATTATAACTTTAGAACCTTCAAATTTGCCAAAGAAATTTTCTTTTTTGCCTTGTGTTTCGAAAATATCCAAGAAAGATGAACAAATTAGTTCATCTTTTATCCTTTTAATTCACATGTAATAATTAAATAAATTTTAAATTCATTTAATTAGTAAAATTACTAATTTAGCCTTCAAATTCAATGGCTAAATTTAATCTTATCATAAACCAAGGGCCAAGATTAAATCCATGTGTTTTTCATCTTCTAAAAATGCCCTCAACATTTCAAAATATTTCAAAAATGCCATCCATGACAAATGTCCAATTTGCCCTCGAACTAGACTTTATTTACTAACAAGACTTGAAAATTGCCATTCCATTACCATCTAACTAAATCTAGTTAGAATCCAACGAAATGTAATAAAATATTCAAAAAATACTGTTTTATGAATTTTCCATAATCCTTGGAACTGTCTTTAAAATTTCAATTCGATCCGATTACCCGATATTCACATTCTACATTTTTTCCAATTTCCAAACTATCGGGTAAAATCTGAAATTCTGATCTCCATATGTAAATATTTTTGACATACAAAATATTATATAATTTTGCAAAATTCAAAATCTTGAAATTTTGACTCGGTCCAATATACTGATAATTTACTCGAAATATTTATCGGATAAATTTCTCTTAATAATCCTTTATCAAATATCCATAAAAAAATTTTCAACTCGAACTGATTCCCCTTTTTATCAATATCAACTACTGACATGAGACCTTCCTAAAAGGTCACCCATCCTAATGCTACTCTAGCTTGAGCACGCTTAACTTTGCAGTTCGATCCAAATTTGAATAATATAAGCCTCGTATGAAAAATTTGGGTAACACGAAAATACCACTCTTGGGGTAAACTATCCATTTACGGAGTTAAATTACATAACTTTTTAAAATTACACTTTGGTCCCTAAACGTTTTCCAAAGTTCACGCTTTAACCCCTAAACTTTTAAAAATTACATTTTGGTCACTATTCCAAAAATTGGGATATTACAGAACTTGGGCTGATTAGTCTTAGATTTCCCTCAGCAGCTCGACTTGCTCCCAACTTATCACCGTGTCGGGTTGTCCCCCCATAATGACTGCTTGCCTTGGCCTATATCTCCATGTAACATCATCTTTCACATCATTGTGTACATCTCGGTCGTAAGAGCCCTCTCTTACTAGTTGTGATTTGCCTTTGGTTGGACCTCATAGATCCTTGAACAAAGGCTTGAACGCCACCACATTGATCTCTATAAGACCTGTTGTGGCCTTACCAAGTCTTCGTACCTCTAGTACCTGATGGGTTATGTCTTTTACACCCTACACCCAACAAAATTAGAAAATCAAATTGGAAAACACTATCAACGTGTTTGAGATATACCTCCATTGGTTTACTCTCGGCCGCATTTACTCTAAGCCGCATCAACCCTTCACCCATGAAGTTTGATGCGCCATTAACCACTCTCCTAGGTGGTAAGCCCACTGGCAACTCATCACACACCAATCTTTCTTTTCCATTGAAATTCGACGCCTTATCCCTCTTGTCCGTAGATGGTAGTCCCTCTCCCAGCTTGACAGGTTTCATGCCTTTGGAAGGCTTTGGCTTCTCTAGCCCTTCCAAGTTCTTCTCATCAACGCTAGCCTCCAAATTCATATTTTCTTCCAAGTAACATCTTTGTCAAGCTGAATGCCAGTTAGCTTATTCGTCTCTACCCTCGCGTCTTAATAAATTGAAATGATGCATTGTTTGTGAGAATCCAAGATGCAAACACAATTAGCAAAATGGACAAGGAACTCATTAATTTGATCAAGTCAACTTAAACTAAGAAAAAATCGAAGTTATCCAAATTGATTACTTTGGAGTTCAATGGTCACATCACTCAATTGCTCCTCTTCGTCTCCCCGACTGGTGCCTTTGTCTTGGGGCTTGGAAGATTTGGACCTTTCAAAAATTTTGCCATCAAACTTAACCAACGACTCCACAACTTCTAGGGCTTTAGAAAGTTCCTATATATCTATCTACTTTAACTTGGTCTTGGACCATGGTTTCAATCCATCAAAAGATGTGAAAAAAACATCTTCCTCAGTCATGTTCAGGATTTAAAGTTGCAACTCGCTAAACTCCCGAACATACACTCGAATGGATCCATCGTGCTTAAGTCTCATAAGCTTGGATCGCACCTCTCTCTCTCACTATTCCCCAAGAAAACTGCTACTTTAACTCGACCTAGAACTTTCTCCAGGTTTCAACGATAGTTCCCATCATTTCTCATTGGAGCACCTACGACGCTGTAACTAGGGGTGTTCAAAAATACCTGGCTCAACTACCTGAACATAAATAACTAGACATTTACCTGGATTTTTTTACCCGAGTCGGGTACCCGACCCGCTAATATATACATTTTTCGGGTCAAGCCCGGGCCGCAAAAATACCTATTATCATGTACCGGTGACTCAATGACCCAGTTCCCTATTTTTTATATTTTAAATATAATTATTATTTAAATAAAATACTCTTATATTCATTATATTCCTAAATCAAACGACCTAATTATACATGCAATTTCTAATAATTATGGAATTTATATTCTAAAGTTATTTGGGTTTGATATTTTGGATCTTAAACTCTATGATGGGATTATATATTTCGAACTTCTATTAGTTATGAGTTTTTCTTTTAATAAAATAAAATGTTTTGTAAAAAGCAAAAATACAGGTACCCGTTACTTCGGGTACCCTTTTTAAAATCATTACATGCATAGTAGTCCATATGAAAAATATAGTTTCCATTCGTTTCTCATATATTGGCAATTACAGTGACCTTTATAAACCACATCAGGTATATTTCCCGGGAGACAACCTCTACCAAACCATACCTTGCCCAGAGAGTTTCACCTCAATCCTAAACAAGGTACACCATCAACTTGGGCAGCCTACTGCATACCACAAGTGACAATCCACCAGCCCGGGTAGCCTACTACATACTCTAGGGGCCGTAAGGCGATCGACTTTATATATTATAGTGTACTTTAAACCTATTAAGTGTGTAAAAGTACTATATTTCTGCCCTATTTACTTTTAATTATTGTTAGACTTAGACTCATTCTAGTTGCATTTTTAGTCATTCATGCATAATTGCATTGTTTCCTTCACCGCCATGTTTGATTACATAATTCAGTTGATTTTTGTGGAAAAGGTGCTGCTTGTATGTGTTTTTGTGTGTGCAGGATCTAATTGCCCAAGCAAGTAGGAAATTGATAAAGCAATTAAGGATAAGACAAAGGGAGCTGCTGATTTTGATAGGATAAATCCAATTTAATTACAAAACCAAGGATAAATCCTAGAAGAGTTGGAGTTCCACGAAGAGATCAAAAGGAGATTAAATTCCAAGAGTTTATGAGGAGTTTTGGAGAATAAATAAATAAAAGAGATTTATTTCTTTTATATTATTTAATTCCAACTTAAACTCATCCTTATCAACAAAGAACTTGACCTAGCCATCTCCTATAAATAGAAGACAAGCCGCCGCCTTCTGGAGAGGGGGAGGGGAGAGAAAATTAGGGCTGCTCGAAATCTTTTTCTTCTTTCTTCTTTATTCCATTTGATTCATGTTGGGTAGATTTTATCTTGTATTTCTTTTGCACCCAGCCATGAACTAAACTTTACTTGGCTTGGGTTATTGTGTTTATGTGGTTGTGAAAACGTTTGGATTTGTTTAGGTTTTTTGAGTTGCAATTCAATTTCAAAGTTTGTTCATTCTTGGTTCTTAATTTTAATTGCGAATGAATTTGGAGAGGATTTCATGAATTCATGTAATATCCCAAATTTTTAGCTAGTGACCAAAATGTAAATTTTGAAAGTTTTGGGATTAAAGTATAAACTTTGGAAAAGTTTGGGGACTAAAGTGTAAATTTCCCCAAGAAGTAATTTTATTCAGTATAAGAGTGAATTGGATCAAAAATAAGTACCTTGATATCGGTTTTAAGAATTAAGATGCAATAAAAGGTACTGAATTTGGATCAAATAAAATTGTTAAGCGTGCTCAGGCCAGAAAATATTAGGACGGGTGACCTCCGAGAAGGTCCCATAAAAGTGTTTCTGATCGATATTTTGGACTTAGAAAGACTAGAGAAAATTCGTATGGATTATCGATAAAGGAATTCTAAGAGAAAATTTATTTTATGAAGATTTTTGATAATTATCGGAATAATAGACTGAGTTAGGAAAATTCAGTCTAAGTCCTTGAAAAAGTAAGTTTTTATGGGATAATATAGTTTATTTCCCGAATATGGAAATATAGAATTTTCGGAATAAATCCAATAGCTCGAAAAAGGTAAAATCGCATTAGAAGTATTTTATGAATATTTTATTATATTTGGTTGGATTCCAACTAGAATTTTCGATAAGGTAAAATTGCACTAGAATTTAAGAGGCTAATCCAAAATCCATGGAAAAGTCATAAAATACTATTTTATGAATATTTTATTATATTTGGTTGGATTCCAACTAGATTTAGTTGAATTTTTACAAGAATGGCAAACTAGTAAATAAAAACTAGTTGGAGGGCAAATTGGTCATTTAGCCCCAATGGCATTTTTGAAATATTTAAAAAGTTACAAGGGTAATTTTGGAAATAGGAAATGGAAGATTAAATCTTGGCCCTTGATTGATGATAAAATCAATCTCAACCATAGGATAAAAGGGCAAAATTATAATTTCACTATTAAATGAATTTAATATTCATTTAATAGTTATATGTGTAAAATAATGGTGAAAAGATGAACAGAATCTAGCCAAAAAATGTGAGAGCTAGGGAAAGAAAGAGAAAAATTTTTCAAGCTCGATTCAAGCCCCAAAACTCAGTTTTCAGGTAATCTCTTCAACTACAAAGTTGTTCTACTCTTCAAGCTCTATCTTTTGATATCAATAATTCATGGAATCCATGCTTGATTGATGAGAATTTACATGAGAAAGAAATTAGGGTTTATGGATCAAATTGGGGCTTTTGAGATTTTATGATTCCATGATTGAATTCAAGTTGAAATCAAGCTTGTATGATGTTAAAATCGTGATATTGAGTTGGGATTTAAGTTCTACATGTTTTGATTATTTTGAAGATAATTAGGGTTTATGGATTCAAGTTTAATTTGGGGTTTGTGATGTTAGATTAATGATTTAGTAAGCTTGAATTGTTGTTTGGAAGCAAGACCCTAAATTAAATGTATATGGACCATTTTAGAAATTTTGAAAGTTAGAGGACTAATACGATTTTTTATGATTTGAAGTGTATTTATGTTATTAATGATGATGGAAATGTGAAATTGATGTTAGAATGCTAAACTGATGTAGAATCGAGTTAGTGACCATTTTGACAATTTGTCAAAATTACGTGACCATTTTAGCAAGGAAGTTTTGAATAAGGACTGAATCCGATTTTAGTTGAAATAATAAGAATTCAAGTAGTAATGTTGATTTGAGGACTAATTTGCAAAGTTAAGAAGCTTGAATCCTTATCTTTGCATTTTTAGTGACTATTTCAAAAAAAGGGAAAATTAGAGGGAATTATTTTTGAATAATTATTTGATGAAGAAAGTGATACATTAGTTGTTTGAATCAAGTAAGGGGACCAAATTGACAAATAGCAAAGTAAGGAGGAATTAGTATAAAGTTTGAAGTTATATATGGAAGTTGTGTAGAAAACTGGATTTGGCAGTAAGTTTGAAAATTCACCATAAATTCTACAAAAATGGTTAGATGGTGAATTTTATATTGATGTAAATATTTATTCGTCTAGTTTCGTTTAAAACAAACAGTTATTAATTTCGATTCATACATCAAAATATATGAATTTTTAAGTGATGAAAGGTCAGAAAGCAGACTAGCAGTCTGTTCCGAAATTCAATACTGGAATTCGACTTTGAAAATTTGCCATAAATCCTACAAATTGAATATGGGTTATTAGTTTATATGGTTGAAAAACTTATCGAATTTAGTTTCTTTTCCATCAAACAGAAACTGATTTCGAGTTCCGAGTTAAAAGATATGAATTTTTATTCGAATGAAGGTCAGAAAAATTATAGAACAGTTTTATGCCTGGACAGTCTGTGACGTGAATTCAGTGATTTTTCATACTTTTTGTAGATTTTATTAAATTATGGGGCTTATACCGTTAGAATCGTTATCGAATCTAGTTTCTATGGTATAAAGGAGATTAAGATTCAATATGTATTCTGCCATGTATAAGTAAATCTTTGATGGTAGTACAAGTTGACAGAAAATGGAAATTGAGACAATTTGTGTCTAATGTTGGTTAGCAAGCTTGGAGGAATTATTTGAAGATCAAAATGGTCATTAGGGACCAAAAATGAGTTTGTGAACAGTATAAGGAAGGTAAGAAATTTATGGAAAAATTTTATTTTGAATGATTAAATAGCTTAATTGAAATATTGTTAGAAGTGAATCTAACAAATGTTTATTTATATTCATGTGATAAATGAAGTTGGATCCGAATCAAAGGAAGGTTCGAGATACTATAAAAGGAAAGGATCAATAGAGGTTAGTGAGGCATATTAATAAATGGCCAAGGTGAGTGCATTTCTATATGTATGTTTTATTAAAAGGGGGAAGACTTGAGATAAGTCGACCCATGATTAAAATTGACAATGCATTACTTTATAATACGTGATATGATGCATGACTTGACATGGCAAGTTTGATGGAGTACAAGGTACGAACTATTGTTTGCATAAATGATGATGCATTATGCTTACTTGAATTACATGATAGTGATGATACATGATTCATATGATAATATGAAACATGAATTACATGATAGTGATGATACATGATTCATATGACAATATGATACATGAATTACATGTATAATGATATGATTAAAATGAAACAAGTAACCACCTTAGGAACCCACGCCCTTGGTGTTGCACCTGGGGATCCACGCCCATGGTGCCAAGAGCACTAAAGAGGTGCGATTATAAGGAGCAAAGAATGTCCTTTTATGAGGAGCAAAGAGCGTCATCGAGTATGTACTAAAGTATTAAGGCTATGGAGTCTTAAAGGACTTTTCAGCCAGAAGTATTAAGGCTATGGAGTCTTAAAAGACTTTCCAGCCAGTGTCCAAGGCTATGGAGTCTTAAAGGACTTTTCAGCCAGTACAAAAGGCTACAGAGTCTAATGGGACTTTTCAGCCAGTATGATTACAAGACGATTACATGAAAGACATGATATGCAAATGATTGCATAATAAAAGCACAACCATGATAGAATACATGTTATGCAAATGATGGCATAATGAAAACATGACCATGATAGAATACATGTTATGCAAATGATGGCATAAAGAAAGCATGACCATGATAGAGCACATGATATGCAAATGATTGCATAATGAAAGCATGACCGTGATAGAGTACATGATATGTAAATGATTACATGATGAAAGCATGTCAATGATAGAGAATATATTATGCAATAATAACATGATTTATATGATAGTTATGATACATGACATATGTACATTGTGATATACTTGCCATGTTATAGAGAAAATGAAATACACTTTTATATATGACACACTGTATTACATTATTTCATGTTTTTAAAATAAATAAGTTTAACTGCCTCGCTAAGTTCGTACTTAGCGTGTGATTGTTTCACACGTAGGTCAAGTTGGAGCTTGATAGAGGCGTCAAGCATGATGTTCAAGCTACAATCTGCAGAACATCAGTAAGACATTCTAAATTATGACAATCTCTAGTGGGCATGTAAACTATTTAATTACTAATAGTATATGATGCATTGAATTGAATTATAATGATAGTTTAAATAATCAGCTAGATGATGAATCGTATAGGGATAAAAAAATTAAGCCTAACTTTCACTAGCATGTTTAAGTAACATCTATAATGTTCAACTACGAGTATACGTTATGGGTGTTACAATTCATCCATTTATCTAATATCGGGAGAGTTAGATTCAAGAAACGAATGAGCATGGTTTTCATACAAACGAATATTGGTGAAGACTAATTCGACTTAGGGATAAGTTGTGAATTTCAACGGCTAAGAGAAGTGCAAGATCGATTGTTGTCCACCCATGGTTAACGCAGGGGTGTATCGCCAAGGCATGCACAATTAACAGTGTTTCGAGTTAGGGATAACGAGAAGCCATTGAAGAACGCTTCGCCAAACTTTGAAGGAAGTTGCCCAGGCAATCGCACCATTCCTAGTTGCCCAGGCATTCGACTGATGCTAATTGTTAAGACGATTGAGTTACTCTTGCAATCAATTACCACGAAGGTCCATTCAATCATCACACCACAACTCACGATAAACTGGCCTACTCTCTCATTCAATCAACATCTGCTTTGTTTACTTGCTCTTTCATTTTACTTGTTAATTCAATTCCTATTATCACCACCAATTACTTTTTTTTTTCAGTACAAGAAGTTAGAATCCAGAAGATGCACCAATCCCCGTGGAGACGATATCTATTCTATACTATAACTTACGACGTGTACACTTACACCAATCGCGAAACACTCTAAACACGCAACAAGTTTTTGGCGCTGTTGCTGAGGATTGGCAATAGCGACTTTGATTTTTATTTCTTGCATCTTTGTTTCTTTTTATTTTTGTTTTATTTTTGTTAATCGATTTAAAGGGCTAACATTCTTTAGTTTTGCATCTGTGCATAACCAGGGCGAGACCAACAGCACAAGAATACCTACTTGAACCTGAGATAGAACGAGTTCTTCATAGAAGAAGACGAGAACAACGAGCAGCAATGGCATAACAACCTCTTAATCAAGTCGACAATCTGAATGCCAATGGCAATCAGAATATCGCAGCAAGAGGAGGAGGAGCTCAAATCAAACAACCAGTTCGTGTCAGGAATAGACCAATCCGAGATTACCTAGAGGAGGATCTAAACGGTCTCAATCCAAGAGTTGTCACACCTGAAATAGAAGCCGCCAACTTTGAATTAAAACCTGTAATGTTTAACATGATCAATACGATTGGTCAATTTGGCGGATCGGCCACTGAAGATGCCAGACAACATCTCAAATCATTCTTGGAGATTTGCAATTCATTCAAACTATAAGGAGTCTATGAGGATATCCTAAGGCTGAAATTATTTCCCTATTCACTGAGGGATAAGGCAAAGACGTGGTTAAATAGTATTCCATTCGGATCTATAGAATCTTGGACGAATTTATGTCATGATTTCATTGATAGATTTAGTTCTACAAATATGACTGATAAATTACGTAATGATATTACTTCATATCGGCAGGCAGATGATGAATCCATGTACGAGGCTTGGGAGCGATACAAAGAGCTTTTACACAAATGTCCCATGCACGGATTCCCAATATGGACACAAGTGATGATGTTTTACAACTCAGTGAATACGCCGACAAGGATGATGCTAGATGCCTCGACAAATGGCATACTCCTTGACAAGTCACCTGAGAAAGCGATAGAGATTTTGAACCGTCTTGCCAAGAACGACTATCAGTTCCCAACTACCCAAAGGAGAATAGTTAAATGAAACGCCACGATAAATGAGCTTGATTCATCAGGATCCATTTCCGCACAATTGGCCGCTCTAACCAATTTGGTTAAGAATATGCAGCGACCAAGCAACACACAGGAGATCAAGTAGTAGATTCAATTTGTGATTTATGTAACGGTAACCATGATTCTTCTGAGTGTCCACAGAACCCAGAATCTAGTTTTTACGTTGGAAACTACAACCAGAACAACAATGTGATGTCCAACACATACAATCCAGCCTGGAGGAAGCACCCTAATTTTTCATGGAGCAACCCAAACAACGTCATTAATCAAAACAGTCAGAATACACAAGCATCGGGATTCCAACAGAACATGCCACTGTAACAGATGCCACAACAACAATCGACACCATCTAGTTCTTTGGAAAATTCTCTCAATGCTTTTTATGTTAAAAACTGAATCTTATATGGTTGATAATAGTAGTTTCATGAAAAGGACTGGCGCTTTCATTAACAGGACTAATATGAGATTGCAAAATCAGGAGGCAACCTTGAAATCCTTGGAAACACAAGTCGGGCAATTCACTCAGAACTTGAATACAAGACCCCTAGGCGGCTTACCTAGCGATACTAAGGTCGCAAAAGGAGTAGGCCACGAGCAGTGTAAGGTAATCATCACTCAGAGTGGCCGGCAGCTTAAGGAAGACCAAGCTCATCCAATGGAAAACACTCAACCAACAGAACGATCTCCTATCCAAAAAGACACCAAAATTGATGAATCGGCAATTGCCCAGGTGAAATTCGATGCCCAGGAAATTCCAATTGCCCCGGTAATTCTCGATGCCCAGGTAATTTGTGATAAAAATCCTAAATCATAAATAAGGAAGAGGAGATCTAAATTCCACCACCATTCCCACAAAGGCTGAAACGAAAGAATCAAGAATATCAGTTCAAGAAATTCCTTGACATCTTGAAGCAAGTTCACATCAATTTGGCATTGGTAGAGGCAATAGAGAAAATGTCGAACTATGCTAAGTTCCTTAAAGACATTGTCTCTAAGCGAACAAGGCTAGGTGAGTTTGAAACAATGGTCGTGACAGAAGGATGCATGTTGCACAACCACATGCCACCTAAACTTAAGGATCCCGGCAGTTTCACTATACCATGTGCTATCGAAAATCACTACGTCGGGAAGGCCTTGTGTGATCTTGGAGCAAGCATAAACCTCATGCCGAAATCTGTTTTCCAGAGATTGAGAATAGGGAAGGCAAGACCAACAACAATGATGCTACAACTTGCAGACAGATCCTATGTGCATCTAGAGGGAAAAATCGAAGATATTCTGGTAAGAGTTGATAAATTTATTTTCCCCCCTGATTTCATTATTTTGGATTGTGAAGCAAATGAGTTTGAACCCATTATTCTTGAGAGACCATTTTTAGCAACGGGAAGAACCTTGATCGATGTCGAGAAATGAGAGCTCACCATGAGGGTAAATGACCAACAAGTCAAGCTTAATGTCTTCCAAACCCTTAAGCATGCTGACGATCCAGAAGAATGCTAAGTCATTCAAGCCACCACTAGATTCAATTTTGACGTAGAAAAGAATTACCTCGGCAATAGCATTGCTGAACTAGAAAACCCTTAGAAACTGATTGGCGAAGAGTAAGATGAAGCAAACTGGATAGTGAGTCGACCAGGTAAGTATTTTGAACCATTGGATTACTCAGGTAAGAAAGGTAAACTCGAAAAACCTTCTATTGAGCAACCACCGATACTCGAATTAAAACCATTGACAATGCAATTAAAATATGCTTATTTGGGAAATGATAGCACTTTGCCTGTGATAATTTCTTTTAAGTTGCAGCCTGAACAGGAAAAGAGGTTGATTGACATGTTGAAGCTGCACAAAAAAGTAATAGGTTGGACAATTGCAGACTTGAAGGGAATTAGCCCGATAGTATGTATGCACAAAATCCTATTGGGGGACGATCATAAACCATCAATTGAGGCACAGAGGAGACTTAAACCTGCCATGAAGGAGGTTGTGATGAAAGAAATCATCAAATGGCTTGACGCTGGTATCATATATCCTATCTCCGACAGTACATGGGTAAGTCTGGTGCAATGTGTACCAAAAAAAGGAGGTATAACTGTGGTAAGTAACGAAAGAAACGAACTCATTCCAACTAGGACTGTGACCGGTTGGAGGGTTTGTATGGATTACCGTAAGTTAAGTAAAGCTACTAGGAAAGATCAATTTCCTTTACCCTTTATTGACCAAATGCTTGACCGTCCTGCAGGTAAATCCTTTTATTGTTTTCTTGATGGTTACTCAGGTTATAACTAGATCGCCATAGCACCAGATGATCAGGAAAATACCACTTTTACATGCCTATATGGTACATATGCATTTCGAAGGATGCCGTTTGGATTATGCAATACCCTGGTAACCTTTCAACGATGCATGATGGCAATTTTCTCTGACACGGTGGAAGATTTCCTTGAAATCTTCATGGACAATTTCACGGTTTTCGGAGATAACTTCAACAATTGCCTTGGTAATTTGGAGAAGGTGTTATCATGGTGCGAAGAATCTGACCTAGTGCTAAATTGGGAGAAGTGTCATTTTATGGTGGACGAAGGTATTGTGCTCTACAATAAAATCTCATCCAAAGGAATCAAAGTGGACAGAGCTAAGGTGGATGTGATTAAGAAATTGTCGCCACCAACTTCAGTAAAGGGAATCTGAAGTTTTCTCAGACATGCAGGTTTTTACTGAAGGTTTATTCATAATTTTTTCTAAGATTTCTAAACCCTTGTGTAATTTTCTTGAGCAGGATAAGGCTTTCAACTTTGATGAATCTTGTGCCACAGCATTTGAAGCCCTAAAAAGCAACTTGCCTCGGTGCCTATTGTTGTCTCGCCCGATTGGGACCTTATCTTTTGAACTCATGTGCGACACAAGTGACTTCTTGGTAGGAGCCGTTTTAGGGCAGCACAAGTAAGATTTTCCATGTGATTTACTATGCTAGTAAAACTCTAAATGGTGCACAATCAAATTATACCACGATGGAAAAAGAATTACTAGTAGTAGTTTTCACATTTGATAAGTTTCGTTCCTACTTGATTGGTACAAAGGTAATTGTTCATACTGATCATTCAGAAATTAAGTACCTATTTGCTAAGAAAGATGCCAAACCTCGTTTAATTCGTTGGATTTCACTTTTACAAGAGTTTGACTTCAAAATTAAGTACATGAAAGGAACGAAGAACCAAGTTACCGATCACTTATCAAGGTTAGAAAAAGGCGATGAAGATTCAGACTCCTTGGAGGTCCACGACACATTTCCAAATGAGCAGTTGTTAGTTGCCACGGTAACCCCCTGGTATGCCGATTTGGTTAATTTCTTGGTTAGTGGTATTTTGCCTTATGACCTTACTCACCAAGGAAAGAAGCGGTTCCGACATGATGCTAAGCATTATTATTGGGACGAGCCTCTTTTGTTTAAACAATATGCAGATCAGGTGATAAGACGATGTGTTCCCGAGGAAGAGCAGGACAATGTGCTTCGACAATGTCACTCTTCACCCTATGGAGGCCATTTTGGAGGAACTCGCACCACGGCCAAAGTCCTACAATCCAGCTGGTATTGACCCATTCTTTGCAATGATGCTCAAGAATTATACAAGAGGCGTGATCGTTGTCAACGAACGAGAAATATTTCGTGACAACACGAGATGCCACTGCAGAATATCCTTGAGGTCGAGTTGTTTGACGTGTGGGGATCAACTTCAAGGGACCCTTCCTATCCTCATCGGCAATTTGTACATCCTACTTGCCGTAGACTACCTGTCTAAATGGGCAGAGGCAGCTACAGTTCCCAAAAACGATTCAAAGACCGTGTAAAAATTCTTGCAGAAAAACATATTCACACGATTCGGGACACCATGGGCAATTATCAGCGATGGAGGCACACACTTTGACAATAGGCTGATTTCCAAAATGTTGGAGCGATTTGGAGTAACATACAAAATTGCCACGACATATCATCCACAGACAAACGGGTAAGCCGAAATTTCTAATCGTGAATTGAAGGCTATCCTTGAAAAAGTTGTCAATCCTTCTCGAAAGAATTGGTTTGCAAGAATTGATGAAGCACTATGGGCCTATCGAACAGCATTCAAGACACCTTAAGGCATGTCGCCTTACAGACTTGTTTACGGCAAGACTTGCCATCTTTCGGTGGAGATCGACCATAAGGCTTATTGGGCAATCAAAACCGTTAACATGGATTGGGAAAGTGCAGGGCAAAAGCGATTAATGGACCTCATAGAGATCAAAGAAATCTGTGACATAGCCTACGACAACGCGAGAATTTACAAGGAGAAAACGAAGCATTGGCTCGACAAGAAGCTATTGCCGCGACAAGTTTTGCCCGGGCACTTAGTTCTTCTCTTCAATTCTCAGTTAAAACTCTTTTCGGGAAAACTGGAATCGAGGTGGTCTGGGCCATTCAAGGTAATAAAATCATTCTCCCATGGTTCCGTGATAATCAAGTCCACCATTGACGGACATGAATTCAAAGTTAACAGACAAAGATTAAAGTACTATGCCGGCAGCCATGTTGAACAAGACAAGGAAGTGGTTATTTTAGGAGACGCATGATCATGCTCTCCTTTAGTATTTCTTACTTTTTAGTTTTATTTTGAATTTTAGACTTATTTTTAATTTTGGTTTTATTTTTATTTCGTATATTAAGTTTTAAATTTTATCTTTCCATATAGTTTTTAGGATAATTATTTTTTTTATAATTTTTAGTTTATCTTATTTATCTTTATCTTTATTTATTTAATTTTATTTTTATCTTTAATCAATGTTTATCTTTTTATTTCTGTTTGAATTTTAGGATAAGAGTTCGAGATAAGGATGAGTTGGATTAAAAATTGAAGTTTATCCTTAAGAGGGAATAATGAGCTAATTTTGGGGGCTTACAAAGGCCTATTTAATTATTAGTTTTTACCCTAATTATCATCCCTTTTATCCCCCTAGCCACATACCCCTCTACATTCCCCCAATCCCCTTTTGTACAGACCCTAACCAATCCCCTCATAATCTTTTATTTCCATCATTCTTTCCTACTTTCTTTTCTTTCCTCCCATTAGCCGAAAATCACCATCATCTTTACCATATCCTACTTCACCATTAAACTTTCAAACTCTATCTACTCTTTGAACTCCCAAAACTTTCTTTCTTTTATTTTCTTTGTTTTTACTTCTTATCACAACCACAATCACCATGGCCAAAAATCTCAAAACTATGGCTCACCCGAGTTCATCCAAGGAACCACTATTCCGCCGATTTGCACACCAACCATTGAGGAGAGATATCTAGACAAGTTTGCAAACCACAAGGTATGAAAGGAGAAAGGATTCACCTATACCATCTCCCAAAAGAATTTCAGCCTTGATGCGTTCATCTTCAAAATTACCGGGCACCACAAATGGCAAATCCTTTGCCATCAACCAAAGCCCAACAATGTATCATGGGTAAGAGAATTTTATGCTCATTCTCCTAACCCAAACAACCCCTATGTTTATATTCATGGCAGGGCTATCCTTATTGATGCCGACACCATCAACACTTTCTACGGGATATACATTGTGAAAGATGAACATAAAGCCTTTATGGACAACATCACGGCCGAAGAAGTCAAAAAGGTGTTCAAGGACCTCAGAATCGAAGGTGCCAAATGGAACCAAGGAGCCTTAAAAGGGACGGTAAATCACCTTATCTTAAAACCCAAGGAAAAATTGTGGAATAAATTTGTTAAAACTCGCTTAATGCCCACACACACAACACCACAGTTTCATATTCTTGTCTTTTGTTATTGCATTCTGTTTTAAACAAGCAAATTATAAATATTGGACAACTTATTTGCGATGAGATATTCTCTTGTAGTCAAAAGGACGTAGGTGCTCTTTTCTTCCCGAGCTTAATATCCCAACTATGCGAGAAAGAAAAAGTACCAAGTGATCTAACGGACGAGAAATTACCTTCCAGAACCAGGTGGAATTGCACTCAATACTTGAGGATTATGGGTGAAGAATCGGCGAAAGAACAAGCATTACCAAAGAAATCCCCTGCACCGAAAATTGCCTAGGCAACCAAAGATGCCTCGGCAAGTCTTGATGCCCAGGCTAGCGAACCTGCCTCGGCAGGCATGGATCGAATCGAAAAGATGCTCCACCCACTATTCCACCGATTAGAGAGAATGGAGGCCCATCAATTGCAATTCATGCAGTACATGAGGGACCATAACGTAGCTATCACACGAGTGATCCTTGAGAAGTACCCCGACAACACCGTGCCTTTCCTGGTGTTTCCTACCAACCTAATTGCCCTGACAACTGAGGATGCCACGTCAACTGCCACATAAGATAAAGGTAAAACCCTATGACTGAACCTTTTCGGACTGAATCTTTACATGGATTTACATATTCAGATGAGAGCATATCTAAAACAATGAAGTCTCCATCGGTCAAGCCATCAAAGTCGAAGCACAAAGCTTCTATCATTGAGGAGACCAAAAAAGAGGATGAACAAAGCGATGAGGTTCTGAAAGTGAGGGCTCAAGCTGCGCCATCAGCCACACGCACTCAACCACCGCGAACCACAAAACGAATCAAGCATATGTCCCGAAGGAAACTCATCATCCAAGGTGACGTCCTTTTCGACAAACTCATTTGGATTTTAATTTTATTTTTTTGTACTTGCACGCATTGAGGACAATGCTTCCCTTGAGTTTGGGGGGGCGTTTGTTTCTAGTTAGTTTCATGTTTAGTTGCATTCATCTTTAGTAATCACATATAGGTTGCATATATTACTTGTCATGCATTTGATTGGATTTAATTTGCTTAGACTTGTTGGATATCCTATGATGAGTTTGCCACTGCACTTAATTGATAGAACTTTTGATTTTAGGATGCGCATGGATAACACTTAGAGTTTGACTATGATGCTGAATATAATTTGACACTATTGTGACTTAATTGATTAAAGAAGACTTAGTGAACATAGGTTGCTTAAAAATTGGGTAAAAATTAAACTTAAAAATATGAGCTAGAGGTGTCTATCTGGCTCTAGTCTCAACTAAGATTGATTTTAAAATAATTTCTTACTAGAGGTGCCCGAAACCGGCTCTAGTTATCACACATTAGAAATCGCTAGAGGTGCCCGAAATTGGCTCTAGTTGATTAACATTAAAATAAGAAATTGCATGCTTTGCTAGAGGTGCCCAAAATTGGCTCTAGTAAAAATAAAATACCCCAAAAAATAATTTGATAAAAAACCTATTGTTCACATGGAATCCTGAAAATCAACTTGTACACAACTCCACAAACACATTGTCACAAGCATTATAGTTTAATTTCGAGTAAATTTTGTGCCATCCGAAAAATTGAAAAGTAATCATACTTTGTACCACGGTTCTGAGGATTGAAGTAAGATACGAAGCAAAATTTTTTATGATTAAAGTCTTGGCAAGTAATTGTTAGTTTTGCATTGCTTAAGGACAAGCAATAATTCGAGTTTGTGGGTGTGTTAAGTGTGTAAAAGTACTATATTTCTGCCCTATTTACTCTTAATTATTGTTAGACTTAGGCCCATTCTAGTTGCATTTTTAGTCATTCATGCATAATTGCATTGTTTCCTTCACTGTCATGTTTGATTACATAATTCGGTTGATTTTTGTGGAAAAGGTGCTGCTGGTATGTTTTTTTGTGTGTGCAGGATCTAATTGCCCAAGCAAGTAGGAAATTGACGAAGCAATTGAGGATAAGAAGAAGGGAGCTACCGATTTTGATAGGATAAATCCAATTTAATTACGAGAAGCAAGGATAAATCCTAGAAGAGTTGGAGTTCCACGAAGAGATCAAAAGGAGATTAAATTCCAAGAGTTTATGAGGAGTTTTTGGAGAATAAATAAATAAAAGAGATTTATCTCTTTTATATTATTTAATTCCAGCTTAAACTCATCCTTATCAACAAAGAACTTGACCTAGCCATCTCCTATAAATAGAAGACAAGCCGCCGCCTTCTAGAGAGGGGGAGAGGGAGGGAAAATTAGGGCTGCTCGTCATCTTCTTCTTCTTTCTTCTTTATTCCATTCGATTCATGTTGGGTAGATTTTATCTTGTATTTCTTTTGCACCCAGCCATGAACTAAACTTTACTTGGCTTGGGTTATTGTGTTTTCGTGGTTGTGAAAACGTTTGGATTTGTTTAGGTGTTTTGAGTTGCAATTCAATTTCAAAGTTTGTTCATTCTTGGTTCTTAATTTTAATTGCGAGTGAATTGGGATAGGATCTCATGAATTCATCCATTTATCTAATATCGGGAGAGTTAGATTAAAGAAACGAATGAGCATAGTTTTCATACAAATGAATGTTGGTGAAGACTAATTCGACTTAGGGATAAGTTGTGAATTTCAACGGCTAAGAGAAGCACAAGATCAGTTGTTGTCAACCTATGGTTAACGCAGGGATGTATCGCCAAGGCATGCACAATTAACAGTGTTTCGAGTTAGGGATAACGAGAAGCAATTGAAGAACGCTTCGTCGAACTTTGAAGCAAGTCGCCCAGGCAATCGCACCATTCCCGGGTTCCCAGGCAATTCGACTGATCTAATTGTTAAGATGATTGAGTTACTCTTGCAATCAATTACCACGACGGTCCATTCAATCATCACACCACAACTCACGATAACCCGACCTACTCTCCCATTTAATCAACATCTCCTTTGTTTACTTGCTCTTTTATTTTACTTGTTAATTCAATTCCTATTATCACCACCAATTACTTTTCTTTCCACTACATGAAGTTAGAATCCAGAAGTTGCACCAATCCCTGTAGAGACGATATCTATTCTATACTATAACTTGCGACGTGTACACTTGTACCAATTGCGAAGCACTCTAAACACGCAACAAAACCATATGGCATGCCAACTATATCTGATACTTTTCTTTGCTTGTCACACATAGCCAATAGACACTTTTAAACACATTAACTTACTGTTATTCTCTTATGCATTTTAGCAAACCATTTTCTATATGCAAATATCACTTTGCCCAAAGCAACAACCACATTCCATTTAGGAACCATTTCTCAATGCTCTTAAGCATCCATATACTTGGTAAATCATTGCATATCGTTTAAAAGATGCATAAAACAGTAAGTCAACCAAACCATGCTTTTAAACCAAAACATGTAAAGCAAGTCGCATATCAAACCGATATTCAAAGGAGAAATTAGTGAGAACTTACTTCCGAGCTTAGTTAAGCTTGCTAGGCTTTAACTAAATTCCCAACTCCTTATTCAAACCTTTTATGAGTGTCTAAAACACATATACACTAACCAATGCGCAACACTTTGCTCGCCGTTGCGTTCCAAGCATTCAAAACGAGTCAACTTCCACAAGATGAGCTAGGCTTGACTCTCCCCTATTTTGGCCACACAAAACCAGAGGCAAAATGCATTAAATTGCATTCTAACACCAGCTTACAATCAACCTAAGCAATCTCAACGAAATTGTATTCGAAAGCTAGCCGAAACATCAAAAACAACCTCAAACCACAACCAAATAACCTCCAACCTAAAGCCTAAGATTTAACATCTTAACAACACCATTGAACATCCCAAAAACACACTTCTAACATATCCATATCTCCAGCCATCAAGAATCTAACATAACAGTCCCAAAATCACCTTTAAACTACCTTAAAAACTAACAAATTAAATAGTTTCGGGATAGATTATAAAAATCTCATTTCACATATTCATATACAACCAAAATGTGAATTAACCCAATAAAAAACCTCCAACAATCATCTTGTAAATCAACAATTTAGGCTAATCATCAAAATCATCAATAAATCTCATTTTCTTGAATTAAATTTCAAAACCATGTTATAATCCACAAAATACAAGCTAATAACTAGGGAATATCAATAAAGAACCTTAGTTTTAGGAGAGATGAAGAAATTTACCTTTGAAGAGCCTCCCACCAAAATTGACGCAAGTTTTCTCTTGAAAAAACTTGAGAAATCGATGAAATCTTTATGAAATCTCTATAAGGTTTTGTTAGGAATCAAAAAATGAAATCTCCATTGAAAATCAATAAAGATCCAAGAAGTTTTGGTAGAATAGTAAAATGATTTTGGAAACCAATTAACCTCAATTCTTATTCAATTAAGGTGGAATACTTTAAATAAACCATTTGTAGAATAATAGCTCTCTAAGGATTCTTAGTATTGCCCCAATTACATTTTAGTCACTTAAAACAATTTTGCAATCTTTACAATTTAGTCACTAAATCAAAATGTCACCGTGATTTAATTTAAATAATTCCCAAATTAATTACCAAAACACTTGATAATATAATTAAACATTTTTAGTAACTCAAACCAATTTTTATCTCAACCATTTATATTTTTAAAAATATTAATTCCTGAAACTCATTTTACTACCGGTTCGATCGAGTCGAACCCGACCCAACCAAACCTCTAACTTTTAACCTTATTTTTAAGGTCTTACAACTTTCCCCCTATTAATAAATTTTGTCCCCGACATTTACCTGAAGGAAATAGATGAGGAAATTATTTCTTCATGTCCTCATTTGTTTCCCATGTGGCTTCCTCGACTCCTCGATGTCGCCACAATATCTTGACCAACTCAATGGTTTTTTTGTGAAGAACCTTCGTGCTAGAATCCAGAACCTTTACAGGTTCCTCATCATAGGACAAATTCGGACACAACTAGATTTCCTCAACTGGCACAACATGCGACGGATCTGACCTATATCTCTGAAGCATAGACACATGAAAAACATCATGTATCCTTTCTAACTCAGCTGGTAACTTTATCCTATAAGCAACTGGACCAATACGCTTAAGCACCTCATATGACCCAATGAATCTAGGGCTTAACTTACCTTTACGCCTAAATCTCATAACCTTTTTCCAAGGGGAAACCTTTAGGAACACTTTATCCCCAACATTATACTCAATCTCCCTTCGCTTGAAATCTGCATACGCCTTCTGCCGATCCAAAGCTGCTTTTAAACAATCACTAATAAGTTTCACCTTTGCATTTGTTCCACTAAGCAAATCAGGTCCAGTGACATGCATTTTGCTTTCCTCCGCCCAACAAAGCAGTGTCTGACATCTACGTCCTTAAAGAGCTTCATAGGGAGCCATCTACATACTCAACTGAAAACTATTTTTATAATCAAACTCCACCAACGGAAGTTGTTTCTCCCATGTCCCTTGAAACTCAATAATACAACAACGCAACATGTCCTCCAAAATCTGAATAACAAGCTCAGACTGTCCATCCGTTTGAGGATGATACGAGGTACTAAAATTAGGCATGATTCCCAAAGTTGTCTGTAGACTATCCCAAAACCTCGACGTAAAGCGAGAATCTCTATATGATATTATAGACTTTGGTACCCCATGAAACTTCACAACCTAAGCAATATACATCTCTGCCAACTTATCCAACATATATGTCATATGCACAACCAAAAAATGCGCACACTTGGTAAAATGGTCAACAATTACCCATATAGAATTCTTCTTGGTTGGCGTCAAAGGCAACCCCATCACGAAATCCATAGTGATTCTTTCCCATTTTTATTTGAAATTTGCAACTAATGTTCAGCCTTAACTCGTTGACACACCAAACAACGAGCAACATACTCAACTACATCTTTTTTCAAACCAACCCAGTAATATTTTTCCTTTAAATCATGGTACATCTTGGTACTACTAGGGTGCATAGCAAAAGGACTAGAATGAGCTTTGGTCAAAATAGTGCACCTCAATTCTAAATCTTCTAACACAACTATTCAACCTTTAAAACACATAACACTATTATTATTAAAATGAAAATCTGTAAGATTTCCTTTCGATAGGTCCTTAACATACAGAACCAACGCATCATAATATGGTTGCCTCGCTTTGATCATTTGAGACAACATAGGCTTAACTTGCAACTCTGCCAACAAGCCCCCATCTTGTGTTACACTTAACATAGCAAACATCGTCCTAAGCTCGAGGGCTGCCTTTTGGCTCAATGCATCCACTACAACATTAGCCTTTCTAGGATAATATTCAATCGTTAGATCATAATCCTTAAGCAACTCAACCTATCCCTATTTCCTAATATTTAACTCCCTTTGAGACATCAAATACTTCAAACTCTTGTGATCAGTGTAAACGTTACACTTTCACCATAGAGATAGTGTCTCCAAATCTTTAGAGCAAAAACCATGGATGTAAGCTCTAAATTATGTGTAGGATAATTGCGCTCATGTACCTTTAACTGCCTTGATGCATAAGCTACAACCTTTCCCTCTTACATTAACACACAACCCAATCCAACATATGATGCATCGCTATACACCACGAACTACTTACCCGCTTCTGGTTGAATCAACATAGGAACATGTGTCAAAACCTTTTTTAACTTCTCAAAACTATGCTGACGATCCTCTACCCAAACAAATTGAAAATTCTTTTGCAAAAGTCTAGTCAACGGGGCAGCAATGCTAGAAACACCATCCACAAAGCGCCGATAATACCCTACTAGACCAAGGAAACTGTGAACTTCTGAAACTTTCTTTGGTTGCTTCCAATTAAGGATAGCCTCTATCTTCTGTGGATCGACACGATACCTTTCGACGATACCACATGACCAAGAAACATCACTTTCTTAAACTAAAATTCACACTTACTCAACTTAGCAAACAACTGATTCTCTTTCAACGCTTGGAACACTATTTTAAGATGTTGATCATGCTCTTCGTCGGCAAGGAATACACAAGGATATCATCAATAAACACAACCACAAAATGATCCAAATACTCATGAAACACTTTATTCATCATATCCATGAAAGCAGCTAGGGATTAGTCAAACCAAACGGCATCACTATAAACTCTTAATGCCCATACCTTGTGCAAAACGCAACTTTTGACATATCCACTTCTTTAACCTTTAACTGTTAGTACCCAGGCCTAAGGTCAATCTTTGAGGAAACAACCACACCTTAGAATTGGTTAAACAAATCATCAATCTGGGGTAACAGATACTTTTTCTTAACCGTCAATTTGTTAAATTACCAATAATCAATACACATCTGCATGATTCTATCTTTTGTCTTCACAAACAACACTGGTGCACACCCAAGGCGAAACACCTAGACGGATGAAACCATGATCCAATAACTCCTGAAGTTGGGTTTTCAATTCCTTCACTCCTTTGGTGCCATGCGATAGGGAGAAATGACACCAAAGTTGTACTGGAGTATGTCTCGATACAGAACTCTACTTCTCTATCCTGTAGCAACCTAGGTAATTCTTTTGGAAATACTTCTAAAAAATCACATACCATCCGAATATCACGTGCTCAAACTCTTTTGGTACCCGAATTCATTACAAAAGCCAGGAAGGCTTGACACCCGTTATTCATCAGCTTTTCAGCTTGTAACTCAAAAACAATATTAGACAAAAAATTAGCATTCTCTCCTACCACAACAACCACATAGTTGTCGGCATGTCTCAGAGAAATCCTTTTGGTTTCAAAATCAACAACAACCCTATGTTCACTTAACCAACCCATACTTAATATAATGTCAAAACCATGGAATGACAACTTTATTAAATAAACACCAAACACATGGCCTTGAACAACCAACGGGCATCTTATATATATTCTTTGAACAGTAACGGTCTCCCTAAAAGAACTAGTCACTAGAACACCCACATTTAAAATTTTAACAGGAATATCTAAAAATTGTGCATGTTCACTCAGAATGTATGAATGCGTGGAACATGAATCAACCAAAGAAAACAATGAAAAAGGTTACAAGCTAAAAGTACCTACGATAACATCGTTGTCATTATAGCCCTCGTGATGTACATACACTCTTGCCTATCCTTTGTTTTCTGGATGAATAGCCATGGTATAAGAAGTAGTCCTTTAACCCTTATCACGCCTCTGGAAATTACCTACCAACGGCCTCGGCCTCTAGCAAGTACAACTACAATCTCTGCCTGAGTCAGTGCATCCTTAGCTACCTGTAGAGAATCACACTTCTAGTGCTTTTTTGAACCACAAGTCTAGCAAGCTCCTACACCAAAAGACCCCAAACATTTCCCTGAGTGACATATGTATTTTAACCTCTTGTTCTACTAGCAGTAGCATCTTAATCAGCAGTAGCATCTTAAGTATTCCGGCCCTTTCTACTAGCACCACTACGTTGCTTGCGGTCTGACTTGAAACGTATGTATTTTAACCTTTTGTTCTGACCACCAGCAAAGTTAGACTCAGCTGCTCTTTTTCCTGAACTATTATTCCATAAATCGGGAGTTAGACCTAAGGACTGTTCAATATCCTTGTCCCTATTGACTAACACATTAAAATCTGTATAGTTAGCCGCAAGCAAATACATCTTGATGTCCTTCAAAAGGCCATAACAAAACCTATCACAACGCTGATGATTATCTAGAACCAATTCAGGAGCATATTGGCTCAAACAGATAAATTTCACCTCATACTCAGCCACTGACATTCGATCCTGTACCAAATCCATGAACTCTCTCTTCATCATATCTTGATACTGCGGACTTAGGTACTTTCTCATGAAAGCCCTTCAAAAGCACTCCCAAGTAACATCAGCATTCGGTACTCCAGCTACAGTGGTTATCCACCAATGATATGCATTACCATGTAGTAGAGACACTATGCAACCGAGCTTCCGTGCTCCTGGTGTAACATCCTAAAGTTGGGCTTAGAAGAATGTTACCACTTCTGATTTTTTTTAAGAAAATTCTCCTAATACGCAATAAGGTAGCTAATTTAAGAACTTATGACTGAAAAGTGACAAATGAATAAAAAGATGCTCAATCATAAGAACTAAACCGAGTAATGCCTTAATTTTGAGCTTGCATACTAAAAAGAAAAAACTTAAGGACTTGTATAGGTGTCACATGCAAGGCAATGCATGTGTTGATGAATTTCGGTAGTGGGAAGATTGAAAATCAAAATTGTTGACATCTTCTTCACCCTTTTGAACTGAAACCATTAGAGAGAAAGGGAGTTGAGAGAAAGCTTGCATAAGGCTTTGTTTATTCTACATTCTTACTTGAATCTTGTTTAAATTTGCTTGGGAGAAAGGTAATTGCTTTGTCCTTTCCCTATTCATGTGAATATATGTATATATACCAAATTTGTAGATATGTATTTTAGATCATGAGAATGGTTAGAAGTATTAAGGGTTTGTGTTATGTCTATATGAACTTTGGTGCATTCAAATAGTAAAATACATGTAATGCATGAAATGGGACATAAATAATACATTAGGAACTGTTCGAATAGGTCCTTGATGATTATAAACTTGATGTTTGAGCTTGATTTGGATGATATTGCTTGTTAATTAATATGATACTGTTTTGTACACCCATATGTGTATGTGCGAATTAAGGATTGAAATGATCATGTGAGTATTGCTTAAAACTGTTCAATTGAAATTTGAATGTTTTTGAATTGTTTAGTAAGTCATTAGGGGTTGTTTTGTGAACAAAATAGACTGATTTGAGCATTAATTGAAGTATATATGAAAACAAGGCAGAATTTCAATTATATGAATCCTAGAGGACTGTTTTGATGTATATGAAAATGTATGTATGCTGCCCTGTTTTGAATAATTAAACAAGAGAAGTGCTTTAAGAATGCATATAGGGGCTATTTTGCAAGTTTAGGGACTATTTTTCATGAGTAAAAATGCATAATAAACTGTTTTGGGCATACAAATAAAAATAAGGGACTGACTTGTACAAATTATGTATGTACACATGAAATTTGGGCGGTCTTTGACAAATGGAAAAGTATATAGGACTATTTTGGTGCATATATTTGTACTTCTATGATCTTAGAGCTGTTTTGCGTACCTAAGGACTTTGATGGATTAAGTGTATGTATATGAAATGTGTGAATACTTGAATGATTTGAGTCATTAAGTTCAAAATTCAATAGGAAGTAATACGTACCTATTGTGTCCTTTAGAGTAAGACGAAGTGGAGGACAATAGAGCTAGGAAGGATCAAAGTGGCCTTGTGATCAAGGATCAAAACTAGACTTCAAACTAGTGAGTGTAGTTTAAAGTCTCGTGATAGATTAAAACTATCTCGAGCATGTTATTTGTTTTAAATTCTATCTTACTTATATTTTAATCTAAGTGATGCTTGATATAGCTCAAAGGAGAAGCAAGGTAAGTACTTAATTGGTAAGGATCATGTGATGTGATATGCTTGAATCTAATGACTTGCTTATGATGAAATTAATTCTTACTTGTATAAGTTTGAAAGAAACCTTTTCTATGCTAACTCACCATTCAAATCTGACGGGAAATGAATTGAGAAATTTATATGAATTGAATACATGCCTAAAATGAGGAACAATAAACTTTGCTCAGTTGATTGAAGAACGTATTCGCTTGATGTTATAAGTTCTAAGCATTTGCTATGTGATTACATAACCCATAATTGTGTTTATCATGGTAAGATATAAACTTTGTTGTGATTATATGAGTTTGAAATTAAGCTCATGTTTGAGTTGATAAGTCACGCCATTCGAATAATGTGATAAGGAGCTAAGCTCATTTTTGATTTGATACGATATAAAAGAAAAGCCTTGGTTTTGGGCCAGTCTTAGGTATAGTTGGCATGCCATACAGTCCATAGAGCTCG
Source organism: Hibiscus mutabilis (assembly GCA_019671005.1). NCBI lineage: Eukaryota > Viridiplantae > Streptophyta > Magnoliopsida > Malvales > Malvaceae > Hibiscus > Hibiscus mutabilis. Next base: position 44,834,934 of record CM033722.1, read on the forward strand.
TGTTTAGGGTGGACTACGGTCCTTATGAGGCGACAATAGGAGGGATATAATTTGGTCACTTAGCGACAGTAGGAGGGATTGACCGGTACTTCAAGTACCTTTGTTGGTGACAGTTGGTTGGGAATTCGTATACCTAGGCTACTTGATTCTCAAGGCTAAGTAAAGATTAAATAATGTAATTTATGATCTAAACAAATGGATTAAGTTTGATATCTTATGTGTTAAGTAAATTATGATTATGATATGTGATGCTTAATGTCTTATATGCCAAGAAAACTCATGACTTGATATACTATGTTTGGTGACTTGTGTTTTAAGTAACTTATAGATAGAATTGGTTAAGTTAAAGAGAAATTAAGAAAGTTTATAAGCTAAAACAATGAAATGTTGTAAGGTCTTACATAACAAGAATATCTTTCTGTGGATAACTAAGTATCAAATTGGGTGAATAGGTACGCTAGTTCGAATATTCATATATAATAATGTATATGCTTGTACAAATACTCATATATATATATTTAGATTCTTTCATTAATCGAACACTCTTTGTATATGTGAAAGTGCTATGCTTGAACAACTACATATGTATGTATATATATGCTTTGTGTGAATAAACATATGTGTATATATGATTATATACAAGAATATGGATTGTTTTGTCTAATTTAAAAGCATGATTGGACAGTTTAGCCTAATTTAAAAGTATGATGGACTTTTTTGTTTAATTTAAAAGTATGATGGACTGTTTTGTCTAATTTAAAAGCATGATTGGACTGTTTTGCCTAATTTAAAAGCATGATGGACTGTTTTGACTAATTTAAAAGTATGATGGACTGTTTTGTCTAATTTAAAAGCATGATTGGACTGTTTTGCCTAATTTAAAAGCATGATGGACTATTTTGTTTAATTTAAAAGTATGATGGACTGTTTTGTTTAATTTAAAAGTATGATTAATTGTTTTGTCTAATTTAAAAGAAAGATTGTATTGTTTTGCCTAATTTAAAAGTATGAAGGACTGTTTGTCTAATTTAAAAACTTGTTGGACTATTTTGAAATATATGTGTTTATATAAAAGTATAGTGGATGGATTTGAATAGAATTGAACATGTCTTGGACTGTTTTGAGTATATTCAAGCATATTGTGAATTTGTTTTGAATACATGTATGTATGTACATACACATATATAAGTGTATTGGACTGATTTGTATGGATACAAGAGCATGCTGGATTATTCGATATGTATGTATAGGTACACATCTATAATTGGATTGTTTGGTATATATATGTATGTGAATATATATTGGACTGTTTGTATGTATATGTATATGTGTGCATTGGGTTTATTTGTGAACAAAGTAAAGTAATCTATGTTTATGTATGATAGGTTGTGTTAGATAACTTGTTTGATAAGTGATATGCTTGTAATTAAATCTTGTTATACTTTGGGTGATGATACCTACATGGTTCGAATTTTTAATTTAAAGGAGCTGTCAAGTAACTCACGTTTATAATTTCATATGGTCGGTACCTTGTATTGTTAAGTAACTCACGTTTATAATTTGATATGGTAGGTTCCTTGTATGTTAAATATCTCACGTTTATAACTTGACATTCTTGGTGCCTTGTATGTTAAGTAACTCATGTATCAAAATATTAAGTCCTATATCTCTTGACAAGAGAAATTCACACTTATGTTGTGTAAAAGAAATTAATAAAACCTATAAGTTAAACTAAAGTATCACTTTGATAATTTTTGCAATAAGTAATATATGATAGTAAGAAAATTTTATTATAGATGTAAATAGGGAATGTTATCATATTTGCCTCTCATACGAATGATTATCCTTAATTTAGGTTTAATTAATTCAGTGTTCGGACCTTATGAACAAGGTGAGATGTTGTTGACCAAACTTGCTACTTACCTCACTCCGATAAGTTCGAAGGAAGAATAGAGTTACAACATAAAACTTTTTGATTCACGCCTTTGGTTATTTTAAACTACCTCGCTAAGTGTTAACTTACTCTACTCTTTCGTTATATTTCAGGGTAAACGTGTTATCGGTTACTTTTGAGCTTGGACGTAATCACAGGGGTCCATAAGTATATTTGAACTATAGCCTTTAGAACTCCTAGATGGTGGCATATAATTTTTAAGTTGCATAATGCATTTAAATTCCATTTTTACTATATATATGCATGTAAGTTTGATAAGTATTCAAAGTTTTGAAATGGGCCTTTAATTAATTCATGGTGATTGCTTTATATAATTAAATAATTAGCATGATTGAGTAGTTGCTTGATAGCTGAGCTATGCCAAAGATATATTCATACGTTTACTGGTCTAATAAATTTTGTGAATTATGATGCTTTAATACTTTGAGATCATGAATTATTGGTAGAACACCTTATAATTCGAATAAGATTAAAGGTTATAAACAAAATATTTGTTATGCTAAGAACTAGTGATTTATGTGTATTGTAAATGATATATGGATTAATTATTTGTAAGAGTCTCAAGTTAATAGATCATCTTTATGGCATGTGTGTTGAAAGTTCAACTGTGTATATTATCTTGAGTTAAACCCCTAATAAAAGTGGTAGTTTGAATGGATAGTCTAATGGTTAGAATAAGTAAATGGTTAGATGTCAAGGAATTTTGTATTTGATCACGCTATGCAAGGGTCATATGTGTCTAGATAATTTTAGTTTAAGCTTCGATTTATCTTGATCCCTGAAATTAAATTTGACTATCATTTTTTTGTAATTGGTCTATAATGCCTCATGATTTCTTGTTGGTTAAGCTATGTTAGATATGATGTTCGAATACTTGTTACTATGATTATATGTTTGGTTGTAATAAACCTGGTAATTTGAAGTACTTAAAATTTAAGGGCATGCAACGAGCTAGTGGCTGAAGTATTTTGCTTAATGTAAGTATAATTGTTTGTACATGATTTAAAATTGTGAGTAGACCTATCCAATAGTTAAAAAGTTTTAAAATCACCCTAATTTTGGTTGTATTCTTGGTTGAGTTTTGCTAAGATGCCTTATGTCTGTTTGGTTTTTGTTTAGTAACACTTCTTAAACCAGTTTCCTCCTAGACCGGGTAAGGGGTGTTACATTTGTTGGTATCAAAGCTTAGGTTTAGTCGATTCTCGAACTAAATCGAAACTCGTTGCATCATCATAAGTTATTATGCCACATAGGAATTAAATTTGATAAGTACTTGTGATCTACGTCTGATAAAAGCTCTCTATTATGCATTATTAGTCTTTAGGAATGTATGAGATGTGCTAAGGTCGGGACATCGAGAGCCCGATTGATTCCTCTAATGGAGGAAGAAAAGTAAGAATGAATTAAGAACAACAGAATTCTTAGAATGTTGTTAGAGGTAGCAAGAAGCTCATTCAATTCATCCTGTGTAGTAAGAATGTTTCCTCCATGTAACGAAACATTCAATAAATCTATTGCTTCTTTGATGCAAGAATCAAAAACTTCTCCTGATTTTCCTTTGGTTGTTCAACCAAGGACTTCGATAAGATAAGTTAGTTTAATATCGAAGCTTATACCCTCATTGAGAAATTCTCGAAATCTAAGACAACCATATATGAGCCTTATCCTCATCTACTCACCTTAGGAAAATTCGAGGATGAATTTTCTTTTAGGGGAGGAGAATTGTAACATCCAAAGTTGGGCTTAGAAGAATGTTACCACTTCTAATTTTTTAAGAAAATTCTCCTAATATGCAATAAGGTAGCTAATTTAAAAACTTATAACCGAAAAGTGAGAAACGAATAAAAGGATGCTCAATCTTAAGGACTAAACAGAGTAATGCCTTAATTTTGAGCTTGCATGCTAAAAAGGAAAAACTTAAGGACTTGTATAGGTGTCACATGTAAGCAATGCATGTGTTGAAGGATTTTGGTAGTGGGAAGATTGATAATCAAAATTGTTGTCATCTTTTTCATCCTTTTGAACCGAAACCATTAGAGAGAAATGGAGTTGAGAGAAAGCTTGCTTAAGGCTTTGCTTATTCTACATTCTTACTTGAATCTTGTTCGAATTTGCTTAGGAGAAAGGTAATTGCTTTGTCCTTTCCCTATTCATGTGAATATATATATATATATATATATATATATATACCAAATTTATAGATATGTATTTTAGATCATGAGAATGGTTAGAAGTATTAAGGGTTTGTGTTATGCCTATATGAATTTTGGTGCATTTAAATAGTAAAATACTTATAATGCATGAAAGGGGACATGGATAATACGTTAGGAACAGTTCGAATAGGTCCTTGATGATTATAAACTTGACGTTTGAGCATGATTTGGATGATATTTCTTGTTAACCAATATGAGACTGTTTTGTACACCCATATGTGTACGTGCAAATTAAGGATTGAATTGATCATGTGAGTATTGCTTAAAACTGTTTAATTGAAATTTGAATGTTTTTGGAATTGTTTAGTAAGTCGTTAGGGGCTGTTTTGTGAACAAAATGGACTGATTTGAGCATGAATTGGAGTATATATGAAAACAGGGCAAAATTTCAATTATATGAATCCTAAAGGACTATTTTGATGTATATGAAAATGTATGTATGCTTCCCTGTTTTGAATAATTAAACAAGAGAAGTGCTTTAAGAATGCATATAGGGGCTATTTTGCAAGTTTAGAGACATTTTTTCATGAGTAAAAATGCATAATAAACTGTTTTAGGCATACACATAAAAATAAGGGATTGTCTTGTACAAATTATATGTGTACACATGAAATTTGGACTATCTTTGATACATGGAAAAGTATATAGGACTGTTTTGGTGCATATATTTGTACTTCTATGATTTTAGAGCTATTTTGCATACCTAAGGACTTTGATGAATTAAGTGTATGTATATGAAATGTGTGAATGCTTGAATGAGTTGAGTCATTAAGTTCAAAATTCAATAAGAAGTAATATGTACCTATTGTCTCCTTTAGAGTAAGACCAAGTGGAGGACAATAGAGCTAGGAGGGATCAAAGTGGCCTTGTGATCAAGGATTGGAACTAGACTTCAAACGGGTGAGTGTAGTTTAAAGTCTCAGATAGATTAAAACTATCCCGAGCATGTTATTTGTTTTAAATTCTATCTTACTTATATTTTAATCTAATAGATGCTTGATATAGCTCAAAGGAGAAGCATGGTAAGTACTTAATTGGTAAGGATTATGTGATGTTCTATGCTTGAATCTAATGACTTGCTTATGATGAAATTAATTATTACTTGTATAAGTTTGAAAGAAACCTTTGCTATGCCAACTCACCATTCGAATTTGACAGGAAATGAATTGAGAAATTTATGTGAATCAAATACATGCCTAAAATAAGGAACAAAAAACTTTGCTCACTTGATTAAAAGAACATATGTGCTTGATGTTATAAGTTCTAAGCAGTTGCTATGTGATTACATAAACCATAATTGTGTTTATTATGGTAAGATATAAAATTTGTTGTGATTATATGAGTTTAAAATTAAGCTCATATTTGAGATGATAAGTCATACCATTCGAATAATGTGATATGGAGCTAAGCTCATTTCCGATTCTGGTTTGATATGATATAAAAGAAAAGCCTTGGTTTTGGTTCACTCATAGGTATAGTTGGCATACCATAGAGCTCGTGTTTGGGGTGGACTACGGTCCTTATGAGGTGACAGTAGGAGGGATGTAATATGGTCAATTGGCGACAGTAGGAGAGATTGACCGGTACTTCAAGTACCTTTGTTGGCGACAGTTGGTTGGGGATTCGTGTACCTAGGCTACTTGATTCTCAAGGCTAAGTAAAGATTAAATAATGTATTTTATGATCTAAACTAATGGATTAAGTTTGATATCTTATGTGTTAAGTAAATTATGATTATGATATGTGATGCTTAATGTCATATATGCCAAGAAAACTCATGACTTGATATACTATGTTTGGTGACTTGTGTTTTAAGTAACTTATGGATGGAATTGGTTAAGTTAAAGAGAAATTAAGAAAGTTTATAAGCTAAATCAATGAAATGTTGTAAGGTCTTACATAACAAGAATATCTTTCTATGGATAATTAAGTATCAAATTGGCTGAATAGGTACGCTAGTTGAATATTCATATATAATAGTGTATATGCTTGTACAAATACTCATATATATATATTTAGATTCTTGCTTTAATCGAACACTCTTTGTATATATGAAAGTACTATGCTGGAACAGCTACATATGTATGTATATATATGCCTTGTGTGAATAAACATATGTGTATATATGTTTATATACAAGAATATGGACTGTTTTGTCTAATTTAAAAGCATGATTGGACTGTTTTGCCTAATTTAAAAGCATGATAGACTGTTTTGTTTAATTTAAAAGTATGATAGACTGTTTTGTCTAATTTAAAAGCATGATTGGACTGTTTTGCCTAATTTAAAAGCATGATGGACTGTTTTGTTTAATTTAAATGTATGATGGACTGTTTTGTCTAATTTAAAAGCATGATTGGACTGTTTTGCCTAATTTAAAAGCATGATGGACTGTTTTGTTTAATTTAAAAGCATGGTAGACTGTTTTGTTTAATTTAAAAGTTTGACGGGCTGTTTTGTCTAATTTAAAAGCATGATTGTATTGTTTTGCCTAATTTAAAAGTATGAAGGACTGCTTGTCTAATTTAAAAGCTTGTTGGACTATTTTGAAATATATGTGTTTAGATAAAAGTATAGTGGATGAATTTGAATAGAATTGAACATGTCTTGGACTGTTTTGAGTATATTCAAGCATATTGTGAATTTGTTTTAAATACATGTATGTACGTACGTACACATATATAAGTGTATTGGACTGATTCGTACGAAGACAAGAGCATGCTGGATTGTTCGACATGTATGTATAGGTACACATGTATAATTGGATTGTTTGGAATATATATGTATGTGAATACATATTGGACTGTTTGTATGTATATGTATATGCATGCATTGTGTTTATTTGTGAACAAAGTAAAGTAATCTATTTTATGTATGATAAGTTGTGTTAGATAACTTGTTTGATAAGTGATATGCTTGTAATTAAATCTTGTATACTTTGGGTGATGATACCTACTTGGTTCGAATGTTTTAACTTAAAGGAGTTGTCAAGTAACTCACTTTTATAATTTGATATGGTTGGTGCCTTGAACTGTTAAGTAACTCACGTTTATAATTTGATATAGTTGGTGCCTTATATTTTAAGTAACTCACGTTTATAATTTGATATGGTTGGTGCCTTGTACGTTAAGTAACTCATGTATCAGAATATTAAGTCATATATCTCTAGATAAGAGAAATTCACACTTAAGTTGTGCAAAAGAAATTAATAAAACCTATAAGTTAAAATAAAGTATCACTTTGATAATTTTTGCAAAAAGTAATATATGATAGTAAGAAAATTTTATTATAGATGTAAATAAGGGATGTTATCATATTTGCCTCTCATTCGAATGATTATCCTTAATTTAGGTTTAATTAATTCAGTGTTCGGACCTTATGAACAAGGTGAGATGTTGTTGACCAAACTTGCTACTTATCTCGCTCCGATAAGTTTGAAGGAAGAATAGAGTTACAACATAGAACTTTTGGATTCATGCCTTTGGTTATTTTAAACTACCTCGCTAAGTGTTAGCTTACTTTACTCTTTCGTTATATTTCAGGGTAAATGTGCTATTAGTTACTTTTGGGCTTGGACGTGATCACAAGGGTCTATAAATATGTTTGAAATCTTGCCTTTAGAACTCCTAGATGGTGGCACATAATTTATAATTTGCATAATGCAATTAAATTCCATTTTGACTATGTATATGTATGTAAGTTTGATAAGTATTCAAAGTTTTGTAACGGGCCTTTAATTATTTCATGGTGATTGCTTTATATGATTAAATAATTAGTATGATTGAGTAGTTGCTTGATAGCTGAGCTATGCTAGAGATATATTCAGACGTTTACTGGTCTAATAAATTTTGTGAATTATGATGCTTTAATACTTTGAGATCATGAATGATTGGTAGAACACCTTATAATTCGAATAAGATTAAAGGTTATAAACAAAATATTTGTTATTCTAAGAACTAGTGATTGACGTGTATTGTAAATGATATATGGATTAATTATTTGTAAGAGTCTCAAGTTAGTAGATCATCTTTATGGCATGTGTGTTGAAAGGTCAAATGTGTATATTATCTTGAGTTAAACCCCTAATAAAAGTGGTGTAGTTTGAATGGATAGTCTAATGGTTAGAATAAGTAAACGGTTAGATGTCAAGGAATTTTGTATTTGATCATGCTATGCAAGGGTCATATGTGTCTAGATAAGTTTGGTTTAAGCTTCGATTTATCTTGATCCCTGAAATTGAATTTGACTATCATCTTTTTGTAATTGGTCTATAATGCCTCATGATTTCTTGTTGGTTAAGCTATGTTAGATATGATGTTCGAATACTTGTTACTATGATTATATGTTTCGTTGTAATAAACCTGGTAATTTGAAGTACTTAAAAGTTAAGGGCATGCTACGAGCTAGTGGCTGAATTATTTTTCTTAATGTAAGTATAATTGTTTGTAAATGATTTAAAATTGTGAGTAGACCTATCCAATAGTTAAAAAGTTTTAAAATCACCCTAATTTTGGTTGTATTCTTGGTTGAGTTTTGCTAAGATGTCATATGTCTGTTTGGATTTTTTTAGTAACACTTCTTAAACCGGTTTCCTCCTTGACAGGGTTAGGGGTGTTACACCTGTGCACTCTATCTGACCAAGGATACACTCGGTGCTTTTAAGCCATTTTTTGTAGATTTAGGGTTCAAGCCTCAAAATTCAACCCTTTCTAAGCTATGTTTGTAATACCCCAAAATTTGTTATGTTGATTAAGGATCATTTAGTACTAAGATAAGGGCTTAAAAGCTTACTTAGTGACTAAAATGACAAAAATATAAAAGTTAGGATTTTCTCAATTATGGACTGTAGAAAAGAAATTTATGAGGTTTTAAGGTGTCATGTGATAGAGAACGATTAAAATAGGATACTCACAAAATTTAATTAAAATCCAAGGAAAATTGGAATGGGAATTTAAGGTTAAAGTTTAGTGACCAAAATGATAAGTTTTTAAAACTTGGGTGGTACAAGTTGAAATATGGGAAGTTGAAGGACCAAATTTGTAATTTCCCAAGATTTAGGTATTTTATTTCATAAATAGATAGAGCCCCTATTGGTGTGGATCGAATGAGGAATTACTAATTTGACCTGATATTTCGATTATTGGGAAATTGTAGTCAAAGTTTAAGTGGAATTCAAGTACCCGGATTGAACTGGAAAATTTTGAAATTTTGCCATATGTTAGAGAAAGGTTACAAAAGTCATTTCCAAGTGCTGGAAATATTTTAGTTCGATTCAGGATGAATTCTATAATTTATTTTGATTAAGGAATTTATTTAGTAACTGATAAAATTCTCGGCATTTATTGGTAAATCGGATCAAGATAAAATTTTAGAGATGATTCGATAGACTTTGGAAGAGTTATGACATATCATGTTATATATATTTGGAGAATTTATCAGTAATTGTTTTATCCTGTACATGGATTAAACGGATCATGGAGAAAAATCCGATATAGATTCCGGGAATAAAAATGCAGTATAAGATATCGAACTTAGATTGAACTGCAAAGTTAAGCGTGCTCAATGCATAGGATGGGTGACCTATTGGGAAGGTCTTATGTCAGTGCTTAAGACTGATAAAAAGGAATTAGTCCGAGTTAATATTATTCGTATGGATATTTGATAAATGGTTATTAAGAGAATTTTATCCGATAAAGATTTCGGGTAAATTATCAGTATATTGGACCGAGTCAAAATTTTAAGTTTGACTTTATAAATATGGAATATTTATTTGGTAATATTATTTATTTTTCAGATAAGAAAGGAATTTTTAGAATTTATTTGATAGCCGGTGAAGGGGAAATCGCAATAGAAGTCATAAGCGAATATCGGATCGAAATTTTAGAGGTTGTTCCATAAGTCACGGAAAATTCATAAAATATTATTTTATAAAAAATTATTAATTGGTTAATTGTGATATAACTAGAATAGTTGGATTTTTACAAAATGGCAAAAATTTGTGATTTAAGTGACTAGTTATGGTAAATTGTAATTTGGTCACAATGACAATTTTGAAATATTTTGGAAGTACCATGGTCAATATGTTAATTTCCCATGTAAAAGCATTACTCTAGTTTGGTTAGAGTTGAATGGAATTTGGTTGGAATTGAACTAGAATGGCAACCTGTAAATTATAATTTAGTTGGAGGTTAATTTTGGAAAAGAATTAAATTGAATAAAAAAATTCACTTTAATATATACATGTGGCATAAATTAGAGAAAGATGAACAAAAATGTTCATCCTCTTCTTCCACACTTTCGAAATTACATGGGAAAGGAAGAGAAAATATACAAAAAAAATTCTTGGCAATTTTGAAGCCTTTAAAGCAAGATTCAAGGTATGATCCTTTAGAATAATTTGTTCTACATTCAATTCTCTACATTTTGGTAGTAATATTGCATGGTGTTATGAAGAACTACTTGAATTATTGATGAGAAAGAATTAGGGAATTGATGTGCTAAGTTGAAATTAGGACTTGAATTACATGAATTCAATGTTGTTTTGATGAAATAAAGCTTAGATTTAGATTAATTTCATGTTTGAAGACATAAACCCTAACCCTAGAATTTGGGGTTTTATTTAGGGTTTTTAAATTAAGGATGAATATGAAAGATTTATGATTCCATAAGCTTGATTTTGATGTTGGAATGAAAAATCCTCAACTAGTTTTCAAAGTGACTATTTCGACATGTTTGGAAATTTAGGGAAAATATTGTAAAAATTATTTTATTAGTGGATTTGAAGAGATTATGAATTTAGAAGCTTGATTATGGCATTAGAACTAAAATAAAGTCATTGGGAAGTTTAGATTTCCAAATTGCCAAGTAGGAAGAATTTGGGAAATTAAGTGTTAATTTTTGGAAATGAAGATCTTATGTAGGAAAATTAATTTAAACATGTTAGAATGTTGTTTGGATGAAAAATGAGCCTAGAGAAGCTAAGTGGCCAATTTGGAAAGCTTCAAAGTTAAGGGACTGAATTTGAATTTTTATGAAATTTGAATGTATTCATGTAATTAATGATGTTGGAGATATGAAATTGATGTTAGAATGCTAAACCGATGTTGAATCGAATTAGTGACCATTTTGATAATTTGTCAAAATTAAGTGACTACATAGGAAATGAATTCTTGGATGGGGATTAAATCTGATTTCTAATTAAAATAATAGAATTAAGGTAGTAATGTTGATTTGAGGACTAAATTGTAAATTTAAGAAGTTTGAATTCTTCCCTTTGCATTTAGTGACTGTTTTGGCAAAGAAAGAAAAATTGAGGGAATTATTTTGAATAATTATTTAATTAAGAAGATGATGAATTGGTTGTTTGAAACAAGTGATGGGACTAAATTGACAAGTAGAAAAATAAGAAGTTAGTATGAATTAGAAGTTAATTATGGAAAGCTATACAGAGATTGAAATTTTGGCAGTGACTTTGAAAATTCACCATAAATTCTAAAAAAATAATTAGATGATGAATTTTATATCGATGTAAATATCTGTTCGTCTAGTTTCGTCTCCAACAAACGGAAACGGATTTCGAGTTCTGAGTTAAAAGATATGAATTTTTAATCGAATGAAGGTCAGAAAATTTCAGGGCAGTTTTTGGTCAGGACAGCTCTGTGACGGGAGTTTGAAGAATTTTCATAATTTTTGTAGATTTTATTAATTTATGTGGCTTACACCGTTAGAATCATTATCGAATCTAGTTATTTTAGTATGAAGGATATTAAGATCCAATGTGTATTATGCTCTTTAGAAGTAAAACTCTGAAAGTAGGACAAGTTGACAGAAAATAGAATTTGATACATTTTGTATCCAAATGTTTGATAACAAGCTCGGGAGAATTGTTGGAAGTTCAAATTGGTCATTAAGGACCAAAATGAATTTTTGGACAGAATACGGAAGGAAAATTATGAAATTTTTTATGTTAAATGATTAGATAGCTTGATTGAAATGTTGTTAGAAGTGGATCTAATAAATGTTTATTTATATTTATGTGGTTAATGAAGTCAAATCCAAATCAAAAGAAGATTCGAGGTAGTATGAAGGAGAGGATCGAGTAGAATTTAGTGAGGCATACTAATAAATGCCCAGGTGAGTGCATTCTTATTTATTTATTATATATGTGATATGAATGAATGTATTTTTATTTATTTTACTTTATATATGTGATACGATGAAAACTTGCAATAAGTCAACCTTGAAAAATTAATGAAAATATATGTTGATCAAAGTTATGTAAATAGCATAAATATTAAATGACATATGTGATACATGAATATGGCATAATGATTAATCTAAGATAAATCGTATTTCAGATTTTGGGTATGAAATGCTCAATATCGAATTATGGTTGATAGTATTGATGAATTGAATATTGAAGGTGAAAATAATATATTATTGTGCCCAAGTACTAGTGTGAGAGTCTTTGGTATAATTGAATATCCAAAAAGAGTCATAGCAGCTGCGAACCAGCACTACAGTGCTGAGATAAAGTAGGCACTACGGTCCTGAAGGTATTAATGTAGGCACTACGGTGCTGAGATAAAGTAGACACTATGGTACCGAAGGTATGAGGAGCAAAGAGCGTCATCGAGTACGTACTCACCATCAGACGCTACGATGTTTAAGACACTACGGTGTTAGACTCGTATACCATAGGTTCACATGAGAATCTTTGGTATAGTTGGATATCCATAGGGTCTTAGCAGCTGCGTCAAAGTACTACGGTGCAGGAAAGACTCTACGGAGTCAGGAAAGACTCCACAGAGTCAGTTCAAACACTACGGTGTTAAAAGGCACGGAATGTGCTAGGATGAGGAGCAAAGGACGTCCTCGAGTACGTACTCATCTCAGTCGCTTTGGCGATGTAGACGCTACAGCGTCATAAACACTATAGCGCGTAAACACTACGGTGTCGTGATGACTCGCGTACCATGGCATCACATGATTTTGTACTTTGGGCTATGATATAAGAAATGATATGAAAATGATTGCATAATGAAAGAATGGCTATGATAAAGGAAATGATATGCAAATGATTGCATAATGAAAGAATGGCTATGATAAAGGAAATGATATGCAAATGATTGCATAATGGAAGTATGGCTATGTTAAAGGACCTGATATGAAAATGATTGCATAATGAAAGTATGGCTATGTTAAAGGAGATGATATGCAAATGATTACGTGATGAAAGCATGATTACTTAATGATCATGAACCATAGATATCATGAATTCTATGACAGAGTTGATAGTTGACATGGAACATATTAAAAGCATGTTTATGTTAAAAAAATTTATGCATGTGAACACTTGATGAACAATGATGGCATGACCCTTATGATAGTCATGATACATGATTAATTATGAATTACAGATGGCTTGAATTTTATACTTTGGCTATAATACTCGAAATACAATTATGCAAGTAATTAAGCTAAAAAGCTTAATGTACACAAGATTGGTAAGATAGATCAAATCTTGTGATTTGTAAGATAGATCAAATCTTGTGATTTGAATATTATATTGGGCAAATGAACTATACAAGTAAGGCAGTTCTATATATGATAAAATGTTATTAACTGTAATTGAAAATCATTCGACATCTTGCAGAGCTATGTTATTATAATTATTTTTTATATTATTATGATTATGTTTCGCTAAGTTATACTTAACGTGTTTTGAGTATCACACATAGTTACTTCGAACGAGATATCAAAGAAGGAGCTACACATCATTGAATCAAGTTAATCTGCATTATCAGTAAGTATCACCACATCCTAGTCTAGTGGGGCATGAATTGAATTTAAGTAAGTAGCTATTTTGTATGAACTAGAAACGTGATTAAGTTTTGAGAAATTAAGAATATTAGAAAATATGCTTGAAACGGTTTTAAACTTAGTTGGTTGTTTATTGTGTAGTGATTATGAAAACTGAAAACGGGTCAACCACTGAACTACTTTATCGAAAAAAATTACAAGTCTGATAATCAGGGTAAATCAGTTAGTAACATCTTTAATGTGTATTCAAATATCGAATATACGTTGAGGGTGTTACAATGTAGATGCTCCAGTGACAATATATGATTAGCCATATTTGCCGAGGCTGGCGCCTGAAATTGCACTCCAGCAAAAGCTACTTGGAAAGTTCTGATTATTGCCTGAATTAAAGGCATTATGCCCCCAAAAATGGGTCCTTGCAGGGCTTGGGGCATGTTTCCTCTACCCAATCTAGCCAGTAGATTATGCGTAAGAGGTGGCTATCCATTACAAGGAATCACACTATCCTCGGGGTTTTGGTTATTCTGAGCATTACTCGTGTTAGCTCGAGTCTCATTTCGTGGGCCCATATTCATTATCAATCAAAACATGTAAAAGCAATTTTAGTTAGGCTAGCATTCAACGAAGGATCCAAGACAACTTGCGAAAACCATTTTAAAATAATGGTAATAGGCAAGATGTCCCCTTTCAACCCACATTTAAGCAAAATGACATCATAGCAGTCAAAAGTCATTCTAAACCAAAATAAACATAGCATAACATCACAACAATAACCAAAACATTCAAAAAACCATCCCAACCTTTTGAAACCTGGCTCTGAAACCACCAAATGTAACCCCCTTGACCTAGCCTAGGTGCTAGGTTGAACCGAGTGAGCTTGGCAAACCTGAACCGGATATCTCAAATTAGATATTTTTTCCTTTCTATCTTATCTAGATGCATCATTATTACCTCGGGTGTACATAATGACAGCGGTTAAATTCTTACTTAAGTTTAGGGTTACCAATCCTTAATTAGTCAAGTTACATGCATACATGTTCAATTTCAGCTAAAATGGATCATTAAAACACATCCAATTAGCATACATGCAAAATAGGGATCAGAATGAAAGGATCTCAACTTCAACAGCGAAATAACTGACATAACAACCTCTGGTATCGGTACTCGAGTTTCAATACTGATACTAGGCTTCATACTCATGGGCTGTACCGATACTGAAACATGCGTACCTATACCCAGGTTACAAAGCTCTAGGCTTATACCAATGTGCTTCTCCGAGTATCAATACCCAAGCTTAAATGGCCAAAAACCAATTTCCAGTAGCTAACACCCATATCGATACGCGATGCCCAGGCCAATTTGTCACTTCCCAGACCTTATTCAGGCTCTGTATACCGATACAGAGGGTATCGTATCGATACAGAGAGGCTTGTAATGCCCATTTTACCTGGTTTTAGACCTTTAAACCAACTGAAATTAGTCCCAAACATCCTAGCATTCATACTAAACACATTTATCATGTAATGCATATATCCACACCATTCCAAACCACCAAATATTCACTTTCGAACAAGAAAGCGTAAACTATAGGCATGCTTCCTAAACATATTAACCAATATACTCGGAAATGAAACTAGGCATAAATCCATCAATCCACATCGCAAAACAGAACAATAAATCAACAAACAACATGATACAATCCTTGGGAGCAAGTATAACCAAATTACATATCCCCAAACTTGGACAACACATTGCCGTATTACCAAATGCTTAAAGCTAAAACCATACTCAAAGTCAAACGATGTCTTAGGATCTTCTTGCTCTAATTCTTCCTCAATCCTCAATTTTCTATAAAGAAGAATGAGAGCGTAATCAAACATATGTTTAGTGGTGCCACTCTTCCACATTCAATAATGCATTTAAACATGAGCATAAAAGCAAACACCTTTGAAACCCTTTTAAAATCATGACATGCATAGTAGTCCATATGAAAAAATATACTTTCCATTCGTTTCATATTTATTGGCAATTACAGTGACCTTTATAAAACCACATCGGATGCACGGATTTCCCGGTAGACAACCTCTACCAAACCATACCTTGACCCGAAAAGTCTCACATCAATCCTACATAAGGTAAAACATCAACTTGGGCAGCCTACTACATACTACAAGTGACAATCCACTGGCCTGAGTAGCCTACTGCATACTCTAGGGCCACGAGGCAGTCGACTTTATATATTATAGTGCAATTTAAACCCTACTACATGCCAACTATATCTGATATTTTTCTTTTCTTGTCACACATAGCCAATATACACTTTTAAACACATTAACTTACTGTTATTCCCTTATGTATTTTACCAAACCATTTTCCATATGCAAATATCACATTTCCCAAAGCAACTGATGCCTCGTCAACTAGTGATGAACTTTAGAGCAAGTATACTCGGCGAATCAAGTAATAAAGTGATAAGTAAAGTGTTAAACCCAAGAGGATTGGATTAATAACTACAAAGTTCTTATGCTTAAGAATGTGTTTGCAAGTAATGGTGTTGTTGATTTATTAAAACTAAAACAATTAAAACTAAAGATTGCTACGATTAAGAAGAACAGCTGTGGCAAAAAACATATAATTATGGAAGCTAGGATTATTGCGAATGATATATGATTGAATACTTATTACAATGCTACAAAAACTGGCGATACTTGTCTACATACACCATTAAGATCTTTATCTACTCAATAGGATTTTTGAAGGAACTTCTGACTCTCTCGGTTCCTAGAAGTTAATAATATTAATGCTAAGGTAATACATGTCTTCGTGAACCCTAACAACTCTATTATCTGTTTAAGAACTCCCTTTTAGTCATTAAAACCATAAATGTATGTCTAAGCCAAATTAAGACTAAGTTAACAGTTTAGCCCCACTGTTCATGTTTGTATAACCTAACTCTCTCGATATTAAGCCACATATCAATAGTTAAAAGGCTCCTCTCGATAGCTCGTACAATAAATACGCATGAAGAACGATGAGCATAATAGATAAAGAGAAAATAACTATAGCATTATAATAAAGTAATCAAAACATAAAATCTTGGGACGCATTAATCCAAACTAAAGTATTTAGCTCATGTATGAGCCTAAAACATCCATAATAAAAATATTAACTATGACAGTTTATCAAGCAAGAAAAAAAAAGGTCGAGCGTCCTCGACAAACTCCCTCTGAGCCATCCAACTGTTGCTACAGGTCTCCCACTCCGTTGGCCTCTCTCGATGGCATATGTCGTGAAGAGAATTTTCTAGCTTCTATTCTGGTGGTTCTCCACAAGCTTTAAACTATGACTGTTGTCTATAATCACGATCCTCTTTTAATTGGGGTCCAAGTCTCTTTTATATAGGCGGTAAAATCAGGGCTTTAGTACCCTAAAGTGTATGCCGCTTCTTTAAAGAAGACATTGATTTCTTGCTATATTTAATGTTCTGTAATAGGGAGAAAGTCCACGTGGGAAAAAGTAGTTTCATCTTCAACTCTTTCTTTCCTCGTTAGCTTCAGCCATGAGATCTGTTCCTCTCCAGCTCCAGCAATCCTCTAGCGTCTACCAACATCCTGCACATGCACCACAAAACACCACCTTTCCCATAAAAAAGCACCAATATATATGAAATTAGTGCACATACAGTGTAACTCCCTATCTACATGCAAACTATATACAATCTAAACTAAATGCAACCTATATAGGCTTGAAAACATGCAAAAGACAAGTAAAAAGGGCATACAAAATAGATCATTTACACACTCATCAAATACCCCCAAACTTGAATTGTTGCTTGTCCTCAAGCAATGCAAAATGGCAGCAAAAAAGAATAAAAATAGAAATAAAAATAGTAAACAACCCATCGGTCCTAAGGTTCCACTAAGCTATGATTACAGAGATTCTAAGTCACGCTACAGCAGTAATTCATTTCTCATCTATTTCAACGAGATGCAATGCATTAGAGCTTATAGTTTTGTTCCAAAGAGCAAATCTACTGTAGGTGTAGTGTGTGCTAAGTTACATGCATTCATCACTTAATAACCTTATAGAAACTTAAGGGTTGCTTTATATTGTCATCCTTTTCAGCACATTATTTCTCTATCTTTTCTTTTTTAGTTTAAAAACTGTATCCTCGGGCTTCAACTCATCACACTTACCCTTCAGACCTGAAGATAGAGCAGAACAAATAGCCTATCCCCGAGCCATACGAGCGTGTCATCCCGTGAAGATTTTCATTCACTCTTTGCCAGTACTATCATTCCTACCAAGGAAAGTTAAATAGAGCAAACACAACTCACCTAGTGTACTAAGATAGCAAGATGCATAGAAGAGTGTCCCTCAATAGTTTTGTCTATATTATCGAGTCTTAATGAATTTTCTTAATTTTAAGCCTTTAAATTTCTACATTGAGCATTACGTTCATTCACAGTGATTCATACTTTGGCATCAAAAAGTCGACCTAGAGCTCCCCTAAGGTTTCGCAAGTTTTTAGAGTGCATGCAACATGTGTTTTCAAGGGCTACAACATATTCATCATCAAGTTCAAAATAGAAAGCTCTTAACACCTTGAAAAGCATTAACATAGATTCATTATAGGAAGTCATGATCAACGCAGTAGTAGTTTAAGAATCAAATGAATCATAGCAAAGAAAACCTATCAAGCATATTAGGCTATTTACAAGTCCTATTTTTTAAATTTTAAATTTAACATAAATTTAACCTAATATATATATGAGTATGTACTCCCCAACACTTGAGAAGAGCATTGTCCCCAATGCAAAAAAAGAACAAAAAAAAAGAAAAAAAAACAAATCAAGGAAAAGCTAATATGCAAATGCAGAGTGAAAACTAAACTAAAAAAATTAAAAAAAAAAAACCAACCCAAGGAGTTACTGGGTGGTGGTTCTTGGATGATTATGCCCTTGTCTTTGTCCTGGGCAGATGCTTGTTTCTTGGCTAGGCATAAGGAAAACATCAGTATCTGGTCGCTATCTATAGCAGGTGGTGGCGGTGGATGCAGGTGCAGGTGGTTGTTCCTTAGACTCTTCCTGGGTTTTTGGCAGAAGCTTGTTGACTAAGGACTACTCTACCGTTGTTGTTGTTTGGATGTATTGGAAATATGACTCCATAATGCTGGCGATAGCACCCTAAACAATCTAGCAGAGATCTTGAGCAAATGTGGAAACAAGCTCAGCCGGTATTCCGTATCCTTTCATTTCTTGGACCTGAGAGGGTAGCCAACCAGTATGGCGCTCAATGATATCATCGACCCCTGTTTGTTGGCATAGGGTAGTGATGAGATTAGAAAAGGGTAAATCCTTGGGTTTCGTTGTCAAAGCTACCCCTGAATATTTATTTGTATTATTATAAGTGAAGAGGGACAAACATGATTAAAAAAATAGAGAGAAAAAAGAGGGGATCATCTTCAACCTTGGGGGGAGATATTTCTAGAGAAAGAACACCTTACTCTCTCTCTGGTTTTTGCCCCAAATCAGTCACCAAAAATAGAAAGTAAATACATATTTTGAACCTATGTGATTCAAGCTTTCCAATGGTGTCCTCTGTTCGTCATTCTGAGAAAGTTGATCCGAAACTTTAAATCGGGATTTAGGGATACACAGAGTTAGATAACTCCGAATTCAAATTCGAGACCACCGTTGGATTCGTTTTGGCGAACTCCATGCAGTGGGGTAGTCAATTTCAGTTAGATTCAGGTGTAAGTAAAACCCCCTAAATTGGAATTAATTTAAGATTTATGTAATTTTAGGATTTCCATGGAATTTTAGCGAATATATGGATATGATTTGTAATCCATGTTTTCTGTTTTGCTTGAAAGAAAAATCTGTTGGAGACCTTAATTTTGATGTTCGATTGGTTAGTAAATTCGAGTTGAGGTAAGGATTGTTATAATTCAGAAGTGTAATTCCGTGTAGTTTTACATTTGGTCGGATTATATATGTTGACCCAAGAATCACGACAAGGTAAGGATAAATGATATGTATGTTTGGCTACACCACACTATCTTTTAAGGTACTACTAATCAAGTGTGGTCATGGGGGCTGTTTAGATTTAAGGGATCAACTTGATTGAGTCTTTTTAGCATTCTCTTCAGTGGGAAAAGGGCTGCTAGTTGCATGGGTGATGATATGGTAGTTTTGATTAAAGAGTAGCAATTTGTTTGTAAATTATAGATTTGTTGTTCAAGTAATTGCTCTTCCTTATTCACATTTTCCATAGTTTTGACGTGGGTTTGGCATTTTACTATTTGGTTTTGGTTTGATATCATTGATTTACAGGATGCATAATGTATTTAAAGGAACCTCCGGAGTATGTTTGGATGTTATGTTTATAGGTGAAATTGGGTAAAATGCTAAACCGAGAGCTACGGCTCTGAACCGAACTATGCTTGGATCATAAGGTATGTATGATCAGTGATGTTGGTTACAATGAAACTAAAATTTATTGATGAAGAATTGTAAATCTTATGTATTGCTTGATTCTATGATTCTTACGATATTGAGATACCTTTGATAAGTATGATTTAGGTTCAGATGAAAGGCTTTATGGAGCTAAAGAAACCAATTGTGGAATGAAGATTCAAGACTAAAAATTTAAGTTCGATATTAATAATCAAAAGTAATCATTAACAAGTTGAGTACGTATGAATGACATAAATTGTGAATCTTGAGTATATTATAATATTCCTTTTGATTAATTGTTGATGAAATTTTTAATTGAATGAATTAAAAATAATATACTCATGTTCTGCTCGATATTGTTATGCTTAGCTTGTTTGAAAGTATAGGGTGTAAGCAATAAATTTCTGACAACCAATTAAATACCTTGTATAATAACTTAATTTGCTCGAGCTTAACAGCAAATAATGGTCACAAGAGTGTAAATCTGTAGCCTAAATAATCTGTCTTGTATTAGAACGTTAAGCTTTAGGAAGAAACTCATTTAAAAAAAAACTTTAATTCGTACCTAAATAATCCATTAGCTGCTATCAAATATAGTTTTCGATACAGTAGATTAGTAAATTAATTATAGTTGATAATGGTTATAAAAAAATGGCCTGTAAGAACTAGTATATTGGTAACTTATAAGATATTTAAATTTTGTTCATTAGTCTTATGTTTCCAGCCCTGTTGTTAGACTATTTGATTAATTTATACTTCAATCGAAAAGTGGGTAAATACATAAATGAACTATAGAAACTGCCTTGTTTTAATTAAAGTTTTCCGATTATATTTATGTTGATAATGTAGTTGGTTCAAGAATTTAAGGAAATTATTAGAATCTAAGCATGATTCTTCCCCACTTGGTATTCGAAATTGGAGGAATTGGTATTTTTGAATCATGATAGCTCTTGTTAAAAGCTAAAGTATTAAGAAGGAGACTGCATACACCCCTGTTCAACCAATCGGAGCATGTTCAACAACAAATTTGGGGTGGTAATTTATTTAGAAAAATAATGCAGTGCGGTGCTAAGTATTTAACATGTGCATGGTGTACTTGTTCGAATGCTTGGAAAATAATACGGAGATGAGATATGTTTGGGTCGAATGGACTTGGAAGTCTGACATGCCATCAGTAATCTTCAGCACGGCAAATCACCAATTTACCCTATCGGGATTAAACTACGTAACTGCCCTGAGAATTAAAATGACCAAAATGCCTTTATAAGCAAAATTGACTGAAACCCTCCTAATATATCTAAAATCTTGATTAATCATGATCTACCCGACTTCCCAAATCCATCATGATATTTCTGAATTCTAGTATAATCATGACTTTCATCTGTCTGAAATACACCTCAATATCTGATATGAAAAACATGCTCTCTAGTTACTATTTCACTAAAAATAAATGTCTGCTTTATATCTACTGTTACAACTGCTTATTGCTTATTACTGTTATTATTATCTAGACAGTTTTATTAGGGTACTTGGAATATGATATGAAGTTTATGCAGGTTCAGCCCTGATCCAATTGATAATGTTTCTGTATCAGGTTCCTATGCTTCGGCTTTGGTAATACCTTATGGCTTTTGTATCATGTTCTTATGCTTCGGCTAGGGTAATACCATCTGGCTTCTGATCAGGTTCCTATGCTTCGGCTAGGTAATACCTTCTGGCTTCTGTATGAGGCTCCTATGCTTCGGCTGGGGTAATACCTTCTAGCTTTTGTATCAGGTTCCTATGCTTCGGCTAGGGTAATATATTCTGCATTCAGGTATCTATACTTCAGTTACGATGATTCCTTTTAGACCTAAGGCAACCCCTTAGGTAAGCTCCTATGCCCTATGGGCCTATGGTAAGTCTTTCTGGATACCGTTATAGGTTATTGCATATTGACACACGATTGAAGGGTAGTAGGTGATTAAAACAAAACTGTATGTCTTCTTCTGAAATCTACCCTACGGAGTTAGTTTACCAAAGCTTGAAACTCTCAGTATGCTCCTAATCTGCATTTAATGAAACACACTAAACCCCCCAATTCAACTTCTATAATCTATATCTTTTCTGAATCTCTAGGCTATAGGCTTATCGTATGATAATCGTGTGATCGAATAAAAACTAACTTTGTCGCCTTTTGATATAACGTTTTACTAGAATAATGAATCGCAATTAGAGTCTCTTGTTGCCGGAACATCATAATAGTGTTATGTTTTTCTTATATCTACACGTTGCCTAAAAAAATTCCTAGTAGTTCTGTATTACTGAGCTTTTCAAAGCTCACGTTGTTTTTACCATCGCAAGTTAAAAGAGTTTGATCATGGTTCAGTGATCAACATTTGTGTTTGAAGTTTCTTTGGCACTGCTTGCGGAGTGCAGTACTCGTGTAATTAGGGGGCATGTATGTCATGTCTTGTTTTTATATCAGAGTCTAAAATTTGTATTATAACTTGAACCATGATTTTTGTTTATTGTTCGAATAATTTTTGAAACTTATGTTTTAATACAGAATTTGTTTTATGATATTAAATGTTTGACAATTTTGCTTATTTGAAATTTTACTATGGGTCGCTCTTGTGACCCAAATGTGACATCCTAGATTTAGGTGTAACGCGTAAGCGGATCTAAGGGGTTACAAGAATAGAGTGCAAGAGCATCAACCGATGGCAAAAGACAATGAATCGATTTTTTTCAAGAGAATACGATTGTCAATGAAGTGCATCCAAAACTTTGATGTCGGTTTAAGTTGTGCCCATCCCACTATTCTGACATAATGTTTATCCTGGGCCCATATAGTCCAGAGAATGTAGAGGTCTAGCAACAGTTGGGTATATGTCTCTGCTGTTATCTAGGCCGCAAAGTTTCTATGGGTTCCACCAATTGTGGAGAGGTTGCAGTGGTCCACAAATGCCAGGGTTAAAAATACTCTACTTTTTCCTCAGACATAGACCCTTCCGTTTGGCATGTGCCCACATGATTATAAAACTCATGTACCAGTCGGCGTTAACTTGTTCTGGTTGGCAAACAAAGTCTTCCCATTCCTGTGTAATTATGCCAGCATGTATGTCAATTTCAAACTTGTAGCATATGATTGGAGTGAACTCTAATCCTTCTTCTAGAATAAGGTCCTGTTAGACCATATGTCGATATCTGCATATGAAGATGCTGCTACTCTGTACAAGCGGGGTTCAAAATCTTCGAATTCCTTAAGATGATGTCTCTAAAAGATTCTGGGTTGGCTTTTGGTGAAGCAAGGGGCGAAGGAGAAGAGGGATGAATGATGTTTTTGTCTATTCGAGGGGTCTATTGAGTTTGACGAGTTACTGTGAGTTGTCGGACCATGATTAAAATAAAGGCATGAGTGAACTAGATGGGGAATTAGGGTTTCCGAGTTATGTATTGTAGGAGGAGAAGAGCCTATTTGAAGGCAATATGGTATCCATTATGAAGAGGGTGGAAGGGTAAAAGAGAGATAAAGGTATAAGGGTAATCGTGAAAGGTCATGTCAATCATTAATGCAGAGTTCAGACTGTGTTTAGAAGTCGAGTAATAAGCAGCGTGATGAATAGGGAAACAACGTGTGGCAAGTTATGAGTGAAGAAAAAGGGTTAAAGTGATAGAATCAAGCCATTGAAAAGGTTGTTATGCCGCTAAAACCCGATATTCTAGCTTATTTTAAACTTATGGTCAGGGATTCCGTAATTGGCTCGGCTTGTAATCCTCGTGATCTATGGAGGCTCGCCCATTTATAATCATTAGCTTGATATCTGCCATAATGAACAATTTAATTTAAAGAAAACCTAATCCTATTAAGAAACTAAAACTGAAAATACTGATAATCAAAATGCTAGAATTTAAAAGCGCAAGAAAGTAAAAAGAGATAGAGTTTGGATGTGCTAATCATCAAATAATAAGATGGAATGTTTATCACAATGGATTGGTGCTCCCTTGAACATCTCCACCCATTGAGGCGTCTGGATGAGCTTGCCTAATCATTGATCCAGAAGTTGTGATGGGTAATGATCCCATGAGTTGTCTAATATGAGGCAAACACGTCCATTGTGCCATTTGATAAACTCATTCTCATTCACAGTTTTTAAGATTGGATCGAGTTTCCACTATAGAGTTGTTACGCCACTATGTTCGCATGTAAGCAAAACCTCATATATACAAAAAGTAGGAATTATGTCCTTTAAGTTGGCTATATTTCACCCAAAAGCTTTCTTGTGTTGTGATAACACATTCAGCAATTTGGCTTTTTAGTCAGGGTTTAAATAGGTAGATAAAATAACATGCAACATATTATTTTCCCCAAACAATGTATAATTGTGGGGGAAGGGTTTAAGATCAAGTACTGGTGGATGCTCAAGTGATGGTTTGGGAGATTTAAACTCAGCATAATCCAAAGGTTCAAAAATCATACCTGGCCTGGTGAGCACAACATTGGATTGTTCAATCTTAACCTTACCTTCTAACTCAATTGCATGCATGGCCCCTGTTAACTCCTCAAAAGATGTACTTTTCATGCATATATTGCCATAATATTGCTTGACTTTAGGTACATATTAGTCTATTTTGCTAGTAGTTTCATGCATTTGTATCTAGGAGTTGAGGAATGTATAGTTTTTATTGCCAGAGTGAAGGGGTGTTTTTCTTGTTGTAGTGTGTAGGATCGGTTGGACTGTAGCAAGTGGAAGCAAAAAGAAAATGTCGAGCGCAGTTGGCAAAAGCAGAAAGGAAAAACCAAGTGTGGTTTGAAAAAGAAGAGGAAAAATGCTAAGCATGGTTGGCAAAATAAGGGAGAAGAATGCCAAGCTTGGTTGGCAAAAAAATGAAGGATGATGACGTCAGCCGTAGTTACTATAACGTGTGGATGCCGTGTCCAAAGTGTTCGGTGCCAAAAATTTAAGAATTAACCCTAAGCCTGATTAGGGCTTCACCAACGCCTATATAAAGGAGTTCGAGAATGAGCCAAAGGAGAGTTGGAGCCGCGAGAAGAGAAGGGTAGAAGCAACGTGGGAAATTTTGCCGAGAGCTCTAGATCCATTGAAGGGTTGCATCGAAAGAACTCCTTCTTTGTTTCTTATCTCTTGAATTTATTTCTAGTTTTTGTGATGATGAATCAAAACGATGATTTATTGTTGGTCTCCCCAGCCATGAACTAATCTTGTAAATTGGTTAGGGGTGCTTGCGATGAACGCTTAGTATTTTAAGTTTTTAAATTACATGCTTTGTCATTATTGTCTATTTCATATATGCTTACATTTCATATATTTTATGCCATACGACTATTGACATTGAATGCTTATTATCCCCTAATATCTTAACAGACTTAGGAGATAAGGATTAATTGCCAAATACTAAGGAGAGAAACTTCGACAAAAGATATTCAAGTACATGAACTTACACCTGAAGTGATTCTACCCCTTAGGAGTAAAGATTGAATCTACACCAAGTTAAATGTTTGAAAACTCGCTATAGACATATAGGTGTTAAAAGTAATTAACTTAGGGTATTGCCATTGATAGAGGCAATACTAACTTAAAATCTGCTCGGCAATAGAACCAAAGTTTAATGTTATTAAATTGATGTATGTAATAGCATGAAATCTAAACATCCCTTGCCAAGCCTTCCAATTATCATTACACCAGTTGTTCTCCAAACTACCTAGATATTTACTTTATTTTCCTTTATCATTTTAATTTCTTTAGTTCTTTTATTTTACTTGTTCTCTCAATCAATTGCCATCACCTTTATTTTCTAGTTCACAAGTATTAATCGTGATAATTAATTCCTGGACAATCCCTGTGGAGACGATACTCAACTCATTACTTTATTACTTGCTGTTGTTTATTTGAATAATTATGTAGAATCGCTAATCTTTTGCGAAGCAGTATTCTGTCGACAAGTTTTTAGCGTCATTGCCTGGGATTGCAACGGAATTGATTGTTTTGATTTTTACTTATTTTTATTTTGAGTTATTTTTATTAATTTTATTTACCCATGAACAGGAGCAACACTGCAAGGGAAGAACTTGAAGCATGATCCTGAAATTGAGAGAACCCTACGTAGGCTAAGGAGAGAATGTCAAAAGATGGCGCAGAATGGGAATGTGGAGTTAAGAGATAACCAACCCATTAAAGAACACCTAGCACCCACCATAAATAATTTGATGCATCGATTGATCAGTCCAGAAGTAAATATGGCTAACTTTGAGCTTAAACTGATGATGATTTAAATACTATTAAATGTAGGTCAATTTGATGGATCACCTACTGGAGACCCAAGGCAACATTTGAAGCAATTCATGGAGGTTTGCCAACTATTTCAACAACCTAGAGTGACTAAAGAAGTAATAAGGTTGAGAGATAAAGCAAAATTGTGGCTAAGTTCTTTGCCACTTGGTTCAGTCACTAAATGGGCAAATTTATGCCAGAAGTTCCTACTGAGATTCAGCCGCCTACATTAAATGCCAAGTTGCAAAGTGAAATCATTACCTTTAGGTAAGATGATGGTGAGACTTCGTATGATACTTATGAGCGATTCAAAGACCTTTTGAGAAGATGTACCATGCATGGATTCCCTACTTGGACCTAGATGAAGACCTTTTATAATGGACTCAATGCTCATGTCAAGACTATAGTTGATGCTTCAGCAAATGGTTCATTGCTAGACAAGAATTACGCAGAGGCATTTCACATCCTTGAAAGTATTGCCATGAATGATCTTCAATACCCTACTGCCAGATTGGGAACCAGGACGAAAGTAGCCAGAAAGTTAGAGATTGATGCATTTTTGTCGATCAATGCTCAAATTGCCAACCTCACTAATATAGCGAATATAATGCAAAAGCCAGCGAAAGTCTGAGAAGTTAATGCATTGGAACCATGTTGCACTATTTGCGAAGATGATCATAACGTGGAGGAATGCCCAACAAACCTAGAGTCGGTGTATTTTGTTGGCAACTACAACTACAATAACAATATGTACTATAACACGCATAATGTGGGGGTGAAAGCAGCATCCAAACTTTTCATGGTTGAACCAGGGAGGTAATCAATTTAATGACCAGTGTTAAAACACCGATGCACCGCCAAGATTCAACCAGAATGCGATGCCACATAGAGCAAAAAAATCCATCCAGGTAGATATCTACCTATGGGAACATCCTAATGGAGTATATAGAGCAAAATGATATGACTGTTTAGAGTTTAGCAGCATCTATGCCAAACTTAGAGGTCTAGCTAAGAAAAATTACCAACACACTCAGTAATAGGCCCTAAGGAACTTTTCCAAGTGATACGGAGGATCCTCGGTAAAAAAGGAGAGAATAAAACAAAGCTGTCAATTTTTGAAGTGGCAAACATATCGAGAATGAAACACCTGTCAAGCAGCCGGTTGTTTGACATGAAAAGAAGCCGGTGCCAGCAGATAAACCCAACGAAGTTGAGAAAGATGAAGCAAGCACTAGCAATGTCAGACCTCAATATGATGCCAACACCAGCTCAGCAAAACCAGCAGAGCCACCATTTGCCTACCCACCACCACCTTTTCCACAAAGGCTCCAGAAACACAAGTAAGACCAGTAGTTTAAGCGATTCTTAAAAGTTTTTAAATAACTGCAGATTAATATTCAATTAGCGGAAGGTCTTGAAAAATGCCTAACTCAGCATAATCCAAAGGTTCAAAAGTCATACCTGGCCTGATGAGCACAACATTGGATTGTTCAATCTCAACCTTACCTTCTAACTCAGCTGCATGCATGCACTCTGTTAACTCCTCAAAAGATGTACTTTTCATGCATATATTTCCATGATATTGTTTTAACTTTAGGTACATATTAGTCTATTTTGCTAGTAGTTTCATGGATTTGCATCTAGGAGTTGAGGAATGTATAGTTTTTATTGCTAGAGTGAAGGGGTGTTTTTTCTTGTTGTGGTGTACAGGATCGGCAAGACTGGAGCAAGTGGACGCAAGAAGGAAATTCCAAGTGTGGTTGGAAAAAGAAGAAGAAAAATGCCAAGCATTGTTGGAAAAAGAAGGGAGAAGAATGTCAAGCTTGGTTGACAAAAGAATGAAGGACGATGATGTCAGCCCTAGTTACTAAACGCGTGGATGCCGTGACCAAAGAGTTTGACACCAGAAATTCAGGACTCAACCCTAACCCTAATTAGAGTTTCGCCAATGCCAATATAAAGGAGTTCAAGAATGAGCCAAATGAGAGTTGGAGCCGCGAGGAGAAGAGAAGGGTAGAAGCAACTTGGGCAGTTTTGCCGAGAGCTCTGGATCAATTGAAGGGATGCATCGAAAGAACTCATTCTTTGTATCTTATCTCTTGAATTTATTTATGGTTTTTGTGATGATGAATCAAAACGATGATTTGTTGTTGGTCTCCCCAGCCATGAACTAATCTTTTAAATTGGCTAGGGGTGTTTGTGATGAACGCTTAGTATTTTCAGTTTTTAATAATTACATGTTTTTGGCATTATTGTCTATTTCGCATATGCTTACATTTCATATATTTTATGCCATACGACTACTAGCATTGAATGTTTATTATCCCCTAATATCTTAACAGACTCATGAGATAAGGACTAATTGCCAAATACTAAGGAGAGAAACATTGACAGAAGATATTTAAGTAGATTAGCTTACACCTGAAGTCATTCTACCCCTTAGGAGTAAAGATTGAATCTTTACCAAGTTAATTGTTTGAAAACTCACTATAGACATATAGGTGTTAAAAGTAATTAACTTATGATATTGCCAAAGATAGAGGCAATACTAACTTAAAATATACTTCGCAATAGAACCAAATTTTAATGTTATTAAATTGATGTCTGTACTAGCGTGAAATCCAAACATCCATTGCCAAGCCTTTCAATCATCATTACACCAGTTGTTTGCCAAACTACTTGGATCTTTACTTTAGTTTCCTTTATCATTTTAATCTCTTTATTTCTTTTATTTTACTCGTTCTCTCATTCAATTTCCATCTCCTTTATTTTCCAGTTCATAAGTATTAATCATGGCAATTAATTCTATGACAATTTATGTGGAGACGATACTCAACTCACTAATTTATTACTTGCTGACCGTGTATACTTGCACATAAAAAGATATATTCTTGTCATTATTTATTTGAATAATTATGCATAATTGTTAATCTTTTGCCAAGCAGTATTTCGTCAATAGCCTCATCAAAGTCAGCTTGCTCCGTAGCGCTAAACACATTGTTGTAACATAGGTCTTGCAAACTTTCTTCAATGAAGGGTTTTTCACTTTCCACGAGCTGACTGTCTTCATATTCATCAGCGTACTTGAGTGTGCTAAAGATGTTGAATGTGATCTTTTGGTCGTTCATCTTCATGGTGAATTCTCCTTTTTCACAATCAATCACAATGTGCCCGATAGAAAGAAATGGTCTCCCTAAAATAATAGGAAAACTTTTATTAGCTTCACAGTCAATGATGATAAAATTTGCCAGAAAGACAAACCTATCTACCTTTACCAAGACATCTTCAATTCTGCTATCGAGCTGTATTTGAGATCGATCAACCAACAAAAGAATCACCGGTGTTGGTTTAGCTTTTCCCATCCCTAGTCATTTAAACACAGATTTTGGCATCAAATTAACACTTGCACCGAGATCACATAGAGCGCGGTCAAAGTAGTTATGGCCTATGGAGAATAAAATGGTAAAACTTCCAGGATCCTTCATCTCGGGTGGCAAATCACTAAGCACAACCACACACTCGCCCATCGTAGCAACAGTTTTAATTTCACCCATAATTCTTTTCTTTGTCACGATCTCTTTCAAGAATTTTGCATAGATTGACATCTGATCAATGGTATCCAAAAGTGGGACGTTGATGTGCAATTTTTTGAGCATATCTAGAAACTTCTGGTACAGGATATCTTGCTTCTGAGTTTTCAATCGTTTTGGGAATAGAGGTGGTGGTCTGGGCTCATCGTGTAGTTTACTGGATGTAGGGGCATTCTTAGTTTTATCTTTCTTGCCATCAGTAGCAAGATCACTCATTGTGTCGGACACATGAGTTGGTTTCTTAAGTGCAAGAGCATCGATGGATGGCTTGCTTGGAGTGGGATTTACGTGAGAATCTCCCCCAAACTTGGCTTCTGTCCTTAGCTACGTACCATTACATAGTGTGATGACGTTTCATTGCTCTACATTAAAGGCCATAGTGACTTCAGTATCACTAGGTAGTCCGCCTGGTGCTCACACTTTTAACATCTAGGCAGTCTGCCCAACTTGTGTCTCAAAGGACCGTATAGAGGTGTTTTTATTTTTCATGATTGATTGCTGGTTTTGCAACATGGTAGCCTATGTTGTAAGCATGTCACTATGATTCTTCAAGTGGGCTGCTTGATTCCTGCATAAGAATATGGGCAATGTCCATAAAATTTTGATAAGAATTATCAAAATAATTAGAGTTGGAGTTAGAAGCTCTCTAGTTTTGCTTCTAAGTCTTTTGTTGGAATCCAAGAGGTTCATTAGTGGCATTCTGTTGTACTCTTGACTTTTCCTTGTTACCTCTCCAGCCAAAATTAGGATGTTGTCACCCCTTAGATTATCGGTGTTGGAATAGGGATTGTTGGTGGTGGTGGTGGTGTTCTCTACGTAGTATCCAAATTCTTGTTGTTGAGGGCATTCACTCGACTGAAGTTCCCCATTGCAATGCTCACAAGTGTATTGCATTATCTTGGCCTCTCTGACGTTGGATGGTTTTTGCATGTTCTTGAGCAGATTTGTGATGGTAGAGAGCTAAGCAGCTACCGTCTGAGATATATCTAACTGGAGTGTTCCAGAATGTTTAGGTCCAGGCTTCAATCTCCCCCTTGGGAACTGGTATTCGATGTTGGCTATCTGGTCAAAAATGTCGAATGCCTTATCAGCTTCTTTTTCAAGCAAAGTTCCATTGGCCGACGAGTCGATCATCATCCTGATAGGTGCATTGACGTCATTATAGAACATCATGATTTGTAGCCAATCATTAAATCCAATGATCAAGCACTTGCATAACATGTCTTTATGTCTTTCCCAAGCTTCATACATGGATTCATCATCATATTGTTGGAACGAGATGATGTCACTATGCTTTTGATTGTGCACGTTTGGTGGATCATATCTGTGCAGAAACTTGCCGCACAAGTTATCCCAGAATGTAATAGATCTTGAGGAACAAGTCTTCAACCATGATCTGGCTTTACATCGCAAGGAACATGGAAATAACTTGATTCTTAAGGCATCATAAAGAATCCCTGGTTATTGAAAGCAATCGCAAACTTATAGGAAAGATTGAAATGCTCTCGAGCCTCCTCTCTTGTTGATCCTCCAAATTGTCCAATTGTATTGAACATGTTTAACATAATGGGATTTAGCTAAAAATGGGTTGTCCATAGATCTGGTACAACAATCGATGGGTTAAGGCTGTTGATAATAGGCTCGATATGCATTTTAATGGGCCTTCTGATTTTGGTAGGGGTGGATCCTCCTGTCATACTTGGCCATCTCTTTGGGTTGCATCGATAACACCATGTCCATTGGCTGGTCATACATCACTTTCTTGCTCGATCTCACAGCCGTTCCTATCATTCTCGTTCACCGTATTCTTTTTATCTTAGTGTAGATTCCTCAAAGTCTTTTCAATCTCTGTATCTAACGGAACTATAGGTTCTAAGTTGGATCTTCTGGTCATACACTGGAACAATCCTAAAAAATAAATGCAAGAAAATAAATTCCTAAGCGCAATTGTAACGTAATTATCAATTGCCAATCCCTGGCAGCGGTGGCAAAAACTTGATGCCTCGTCGAATAATGATGCACTTTAGAGCAAGTATACTCGTCAAATCAAGTAAAAAAGTCATAAGTAGAGTGTCGAACCCACGAGGATTGGATTAATAACTACGAAGTCCTTATGCTGAAGAATGTGTTTGCGAGTAATGGTGTTGTTGATTTATTAAAACTAAAACAATTAAAACTAAAGATAGCTATGATTAAGACGAACAACTGCGGTAAAAGACAAATAATTATGGAAGTTGGGATTATTGCGAAAGATATATTATTGAATACTTATTATAATGCTATAGCAACTGACGATACATGTCTGCATAAACCATTAAGATCTTTATCTACTCGACAGGATTTTTGAAGGAACTTTTGACTCTCTCGATGCCTAGAAGTTAATAATATCGAAGCTCAGGTAATACATGTTTGTGTGAACCCTAACAACTCTATTATTTGTTTAAGAACTCCCTTTTAGTCATTGAAACCCTAAACTTATGTCTAACCCAGATTAAGACTAAGTTAACAACTTAGCCCTACTGTTCACGATTTTATAACCTAACTCTCTCGATATTCAGCCACATATCAATAGTTAAAAGGCCTCTCTTGATAGCTCTTACAATAAATACACATGAAGAATGATGAACAAAATAGATAAAGAGAAAATAACTATAGCAATATAATAAAGTAATTAAAACATAAAATCATGGGACGCAATAATCCTAACTAAATCATTTAGCTCATGTCTGAGCCTAAAATATCCTTAATAAAAATATTAAGTACGGTAGTTTATCAAGCAAGAAAAAAAAAGGTCGAGCGTCCTCGACAAACTCCCTCTAAGCCGTCCAACTATTGCTATAGGTCTCCCACTCCGTCGGTCTCTCTCGATGATGTCTGTCGTGATAAGAATTCTCTAGCTTCTACTCTGGTGGTTCTCCACAAGCTTTAGACTAGGACTGTTATCTATAATCGCACTCCTCTTTTAATTAGCGTCCAAGTCTCTCTTATATATGCGATGAAGTTAGGGCTTTAGTACCCTGAAGTATGCGGCTTCATTAAAGAAAGCTATTGATTTCCTGCTATATTTAGTGTTCCGTATCAGGGAGAAAGTCCGCGTGAGCAAAAGTAGATTCATCTCCAACTCTTTCATGCCTTGTCATCTCCAACCATGAGATATGCTTATCTCCAGCTCCAGCAATCCTTCGGCGTCTACCAGCATCCTGCACATACACCACAAAACACCACATTTCCCACAAAAAGCACCAATATATATGACATTAATGCACATACAGTGTAACTCCCTATCTACATGCAAACTATATACAATCTAACCTAAATGCAACCTATATGGGCTTGAAAACATGCAAAAAAGACAAGTAAAAAGGGCATACAAAATAGATCTTACACACTCATCAACAACAACCACATTGCATTTAGGAACCATTTCTCAATGCTCTTAAGCATTCATATACTTGGTAAATCATTGTATATCATTTAAAAGATGCATAAAACAATAAGTAAATCAAACCATGCTTTTAAACCATACTCGGTACCCCTTCATAGCTCGCCTTAATGAAACAATGTTCTTTAAACCCAGAACACTAGGGTACCAATACAACCACCCGTGTACTGGTACCAAAGCCTAGAAATAACTTTTTAGGCTCTGGAAATCATCCCTTAAGCCCCCAAAATGCAACCAACAACCCCTTAACTTGATCATAAATCTTATGGAAGTTATTTAGGGTGGCTTACTACCAATTTTACACATTATCAACATCAATTCCATGTTGTACCATTTTAAAGTATCGTCCACCCAAAATGCACTCAAAAAACCATAAACACCAAATCTAACAACCCTAACCACAAAATCGAGCAAGGCAATTAATTTATGATCCTTAAGAAACATAGGAGTCAGAGATGTACTAACCTTATCAAGAATTCACAAATTTAGCTCAAACACCAAAACCCCTTTAGAACTCCCCTTTAAACTTGAGCTTGAAGAAGCTTTCAAATCATCCCCTCTTCCCAAACAATCATGGAAAACGAATCAAAGCTCGAATTAACAACTAAGGGTAAACTTTACTATGAATTTACACCTTAAGAATCATAGGAGAAACCCTATCAAGCTTTGAACCTAAAAACCATAAATGGATAACTTACCCATAAGAGAAGAGAAGATACTTTTCTTGAAGCTTATGATGAAGGGATCAACATAATCGAATCCTAACTCTTTGATGGAGTAAATGAGTAGAAAAGCTTGAATATTTGATGGTTGAAAGCTATGGTTTCATGGAGGAAAAGAGAAGAAAGAGGAAATAGAAAAAGGGTAAGGATAGTGGTGATATCACCCCCTTTAGTCCCCCATCCCAAGTGAAAGACCCAAAAAGGGGAAGAGATGGTCAACCTTTAATTCAAATTGGGGTAAAATCACTACATACAACCCCAAGTTCTCTTTTACAAAATGGTCAATTTTTCATCTATCTAATCCAATTCTCATCCAAAAAGGCCCAAACTTGGCTCAACGAGTCCAAATACCAAACTCATCATGAAGGCCCATAACTTGGGTTAATGCCCCACATTGACTCAAAATTTTGGGTCATTATAGACGCCACCAAAAATGAGCGACATCAGTTAAAGAAACACTAGTAGTATATACCTTTTCAACACCATTCTCGATGCTCATGGCATAGAAGTACTACTCGATGCCCCTCAAGAAATTATCCACATCCTTCTTGGGTTTGGGGTACTACCCACCATGCCACTCTTTATAGCGGCTCTTCATAAGAACATATTTTCCTTCATATATTCTATCTTTATCCTTAAAACTTTTACCTCGACTTCAATAATGCCCTCTCTTTCATCCATCCTAGCCTCAAGAGCATCCTTCTTATGGTCCATCTTGTCTATCGTCATGTTGAGGTTGTCTTCCATATTCCCTTTAAGCCCATGGACCTTCTCCTTAAGTTCATCGTCTGTGGAGTCCAACTCTTTGATGCAATCCTATACTAACTCGAGGCTTTCTTTCACATCAATCATAGTGGTCTCAAGTTTGGTTACCTTACCTTCTAATGACGACAACAAGTCCCTCGAACTCCCCTCTTACTTTTGGTAGTACGGGTCTCCACATCCTCATGTGCTACAGTAATTTCTCCTTTCTTTTTTCGATTTTGTTGGGTTTAAGTTGCAAAAGACTTGACCTATCAGGTATTGGAGGCACGAAGAATTGTCAAGGACACAACAGGCCTTTCGAAGTTCTGAAAGACCACACAATGTTTAATGTGTTTGCGTCCAAACATTTGCACGAGGATCGAAAAGGTCCAAGCCAAGACAAAACACAAAAGTACTAAGTTTAAATTTCAAAAGAGTATAGGAACTCTCACACCTTTAAATTTTGATTCATTTCTACGCATTTTAAGAAATAAATAAAGGGAAAAACTTTGATACATAAGTTTACACAAGTTTGTTAATTTTGGGTTTAGAATGTTAGTTTAGGGTTTAAAGGTTTATGTTGTAGGGTTTAAAATTTAGGATTAAGGATTAGGATTTATGAGTTATGATTTAGGGTTTTTGTTTTAAGGTTTTAGGTTTAGGAATTCAGATTTTAGATTTTAAAGAAGAGTTGTATAATATTGTTTACATAACTTGTGTATCAAAATATAACCCATAAATAAATGCATTTCTTTATTTTCCTATAAGATAAATATAATTACATATGTGCCAATTGAGTTTAGTTCAAGTGACATTGTCGCTGATACAACATACAAGAGAACGTGTGATCAAGTATGCTTAAGTGCTTCATATTCTCCTATTTACAGGTGAGGAGAGGTTTGGATAATTTATACTTTGTACCAAAATTATATGGTAAAAATATAATTATATATGTATACAATATATAATTGTAAAATGGAGCGACAAGTTTAAAAAACATGCCTCATTCTGATCCATCAATTGGTCGAGTGGTTAAGGATGCTCACGAGTGTCATTTTTGTATGGCTCCGAGTCTTGATATTTACCTTTGGAATGTAAAAGCTCTCTACTTAATAAAAAAACTTGTCTTATTTATTTATTTTTAATTATTTAGATATTAATTAAAGATATATGACAATTTATTAAAGCAAATTATCAATCTATGAAATAATTAATTGGGAAACTTTCTATAAAGATAATTAGGTGTTAAGTTAAAAAGTTAAAGTACGAAAAAAATGTAATTATTGAAAATTAAATATTGAATCTGTGTGGTATATTAATTAAATTAAAAATATTAAATTTATTTTATCGCATTGTTTGGTAAACAACTTTTGGAGCTAAAATTAGAGGTTTGAACTATTTTTAGAGGGTTGACCAGTCAAATCCGTTAATTTAGATGTTTGATAAATAGTGGATTATAAGGTTTGGATAAATGATTTGTAAAGACTTTTTTGTCCTTGACAATTACAAAAATATTCTCTAAATAACATAAATTTGAATAAATAATAAAACTAAAAAGATAATTTCATAAATAAAAAACTAATATATAAATTAAAATAAATATCTAAATTTAATAATTAATAAAATTATATTCAAAATATAATTTCATAAATAAAAAATTAATATATATATATATCTAAAGTAAACAATTATTAAAATAATATTAAAAAGATAATTTCACAAAAAGAAATTAATATATGCATCCTTAATATATGCTTAGTAATGATATTAAAAATTAATTTTCATAATTTAATTAATATTAATATATACAAAATATTAATAACTAATAAATTATTCGAACAAGTATTGACTATAATCATGTCCTTATATGTCATTTTGTTGTACAAATAATCAAATAGCTATCAGCTATAAGTTAATTTTAACAAACACTTTTATACAATAAGCTAATGCAATCCACTAATCAAATCAGCTAATGCTATTCGCTATTTGCTATCGGCTAATTTCCAAACATCGAGTGTATTTAGTTTGGAAATGAACTATGCATTCAAGGGCGAGTATAGCGATGTAAGCAAGTCAACATGCCTTCTAACTCCTTTTCAACCTTAAAGTATAGTATTTATAATCTAAAAATATGATAAAATTATTGTTAGAGTTGTAACACAAATTTTTGTAGGATTTGGTTTAAAGTAAGAATCTTACTTTTATTAGATCTTGTTCACGTTACATTAATTAAAGGTAGGAAAGCTATGTTGGGTATAATCAATTTCTATGCAAGTTTCCTTTGTAAACAAACAATCTATCCCTATAAATAGAGATTAGAGATTAGGGTTTTAAACACAACGTCAATTAGAAGTAGAAAATATTCTATAGAGCGTTAAGACACAAACTACTTGTAATCTTCTCTTTGTCATAGCAAAAGTTCTCATCCTCAATTTGTGGTTTTTTCCGTTTGGGTTTTCCACGTAAATCTTTGTGTTCTTTAGTTTTTTTTTTGTGATCATCATATTCTTTGTTTTGTCGTTATCATATTCAAAGTTACTGTTGTAGTCACCTAATTTTATCCGACCCCCATTTTATTATTATTATTATTATTTTCATGTATATATGTATTATTATTATTAAATCCAATAAATAAAAAAATATAAAAAAAGTCATTTAAAAAATAAAAAAAGAGATAGTCCAATAAACAAGAGTCCATATACGAAATAAAGGCCCATTCGACCCATTTTGTTTTTTGTATATATTTTTAATGTATTTCTTGTAGATCACACAAGATCCTAATCACATCAGATATGAGAAGATTACAAGAGATCATATCCAACACGTATGGAAAGTCAAGTGATGCGCAAGAAATTCTCACTATGGACTCATAGAAGATTTTCGATAGGATCCGAGCATTTCTGGGTCAGGATGTCTTCTTACGTATTGATCGACATTCAGTTACCTTTCCAACTCATATTGAAACGCCTCAATTGGATGTCAAGAGCTCAACATATGCTCATTTTACTGAAGACAACGCATGCAGAAAATTGGATACGAGTTCAATACGAAAATTTGATTTTATTAAGAATTTTCAATTATTTTATTGAATATTTGTAATTAAATTCAAGCTTAGACATTTCCCTATTTGATTTTTTAACTCATATAAGATCATGTTGAATGTAAGGAAAGTAGTTTGATGCCCAAGTAAAGACATTATTCACTTTTCAAATGTATTTAGCATAAATAGGGAATATGCTTTTAGGGTTTCTTGAAGCCTATTGAAATTCACACATTAGAGACCACGCAACACAATACACGTATACACACTGAATTCAAGAGCAATACAAGTCATAGTGATTTTTGGAGGTATTTTACCCAAACACCATTTCTTTATATTTTTATTTTTTCTTAGTTACTTGGTTTCAAATAAGGAGGAAAAGAGGTACGAGTTCTAATCAAGTAAAGCTCGTGAAGGATCCGTCATCGCCGAGGGACAAAACCAACGCCACCACAAAAACAGGGGTAGCAGCGGCAGCGCACCGCTAATGAGCAGTGATCAGCGTCCAGGTACAACGGCAACAACGACAGTGATGCGAACGGTTCGTCGTTCAAAATGTAGCCCACCTTTGACAAGTTCACGCTTAGGCCTCGCTGTTTGCAATTTCTTGACTCTAGACCCTCTTTATTTTTAATTTAGTTTTTTTAATTCTTGCTTCATGTTTATTTTGTTCATGTTTGTTGTGTTGTCTAATTTATCCCTCTTTATGCAATTTGACATGTTAAAAAGTTAGGGTAAATAGATTTGTTTGCGTTTTTTTCTTGTAATAAAAGTATGCAAAATAATTTAAAGTAAACACCTTTATGCTAGTTTATTTAATAAACGACTTAACCTTTTTGTCTTTTAGGATTAGTTTACCAACAATAAAAATTTAATTATCAATGCCTAGAGTTTAGATTCCTAAAATAATTTTCCTTTTAATAATTAACTTGGAAAGTCATTCCCTTAATTATAAATAAATAAAATCCTTCAGGTAATCTTTAGGAAAGGTAAATAAGCTATTTCCCTTAATTGTAAATAATGGTAAATAAAGTTAACTTGGTAATTCTTTTTTTAAAAAGAGTAAAAAAAATATTTTATCCTTAATTGTAAATAAAACTGTCTTAGGTAATTTTTTCAAAAAGTTAGATAATATTTTCCCCTTAAATGTAAATAATCAAATAAAGCTCTTACGATTAGCTTCCTTAAATACATGCTTCTAAAAGTAATAATTAACTTTTAAAAAAATAATTACCCATAAAAATTAAAAGGACCATAAATGCTATTTAAACAGGGATTTTTATTGCATAGTGAAAAATGAGATATTTTCTCAATTACGGTTAATTCGGTCTTCCCTAGCCGTTGGAGAACGGTTAAAACTCCTATGCGAGACTGTATTTTTGAATTTTAGGGATTAATGTCTTAATCCCTTTGCATCTAGAATTGACCAGGGTTTCCTCAATTGTGAGCGAATTCGGGTCATTTTTAGAACTTTGCGGATTTTTACATTAATCTTTGTACTCATTCATCTGAATTACCAAGTAAAATATTAGTGATCAAGTAAAAGTTATTCTATGGGCGAGATGGGGGTGCCAATCCTTCCCTACACGTAATCGTGCCCCCAAACCCTTGAGATTTCGCAATCTCTGGTTTGTTTTTAGGTTTCTGGTCTGCTTAATATAATAAAAGGGACCGATAGTGAGTCTGTTATCACAACTTGACAACTCCACTGGGGACGTTTTAAGAGGGCACAACTTTTACTTGATCACGAGTTATTTTCTTTAGTAATCTGCTAAATTTTTTGTGTGAATTTTTGGTGTTTTGAATTGTCATTGCATCATAACATAAGCCTTTTACCTGAGCTTTATTCAACTTAAGTGGAAGAAAATAGCTACGCCTTCCTAATTAACCCTCCGTATGGGCTAGTGAAAGTCTTTCGGGGCCTAGAGCACTTATGTTTTCATGAGTAACCCTCCGTACGGGCATAACAGAAATGTATCCCCTTGAACCGTGTTCGATTTGCAAGCCTGTGATGGGTTAGGATCGAACATGTTATTCACCTTAGTAGGTGGATAAGGGCGGTTCGAGAACCGTTTTAGATCCAAGCCCATATTAATATATGTTTTTTAGAAAGCCCACCCCATTAGAGTCATGTGAAAAGCCATAAGGTTTATTTTTCTGTATTATTTATATGTTTCCTGTAATTATTTCTTGTATTTATGTTTATTATTATCATGTACTGATGGTTTTCTTGCCTTATTTGTCGAGCATACATTACATTGCATTTTTTTGGTATTCCAAAACTCCAGTTAATCAGCAATCATAAGTGTTCAGGTTGTACTGTCCAATTCTGGGGTCCCTTGTTCGAACATCGATGTCAATAATGAGTCCTTAGTGCTTTAGCGTCAACAAGAAGACAATGTGTAGAAAGAAACTACTGTAGATCGGCTGAAGCAAGTGCATATGAGGTTGCCTCACAATAATCTATTAAGATTGGTCACTATTTGGGAAAGATTAGAAGCCCAAGACCGAGCCATATTCACCAAGAAGTATGGAGACATAGCCCTTTTGCTTGGAGTAGCGATAGACGAGCCCATGGTTCTAACAGCTATTGAGTTTTGGGATCTGACCTATCAATTCTTCATCTTCAATCATGGAGACATAACCCCGACCATAAAATAGTACATGGTCTTGCTACGCCTAGAGTTAGAGAAGCTTGACAAGATATACTGGAAAGACAAGAATTATGGATATCAGAAGAAATTTACCAAGCTTGCTGGTTTAGACGTGAAGGAGGTGGATTCCCATCTTGCCGAAAAAAACAAAAGCTATTACTTAATGTGGGAGTTCATCTATGCCTAGATCATGAAGAACAAAAGTAAGAAAAAGTCCTTGATTTTCTCGCCTTGGTCATCTATAGGTTAGTGATCTTCCCTAAAGTCCTGGGGCATGTTGAAATAACCCTAGTAGACTTACTAGCCCAGAAGAATATAAATCATGTTCCAGCAATATTAGTAGAAACCTTCAGGTCCCTGAACTTTTGTCAAATTCAAGGAAAAGGTCTTTTCACCGGCTGTTCGCAACTCCTCTACTAATGGTTACGGAGTTATTTCTAGAACAATGAGAAGATAAGCAAACACCCAACGTCCAGATAATTTGTCCCGATCAGAGAAGTTACTAGGAAGCAGTGGCCAGGGTTAACTCCTCAAAAGTATTGTTTTCCATGTATATATTGCCATACTTTTGCTTGACTTTGAGTACATATTTTTGCATTTAGTTAGTAGTTTTGTGCATTTACATCTAAGAGTTAAGGAATGTTTTCTTTGCCAGAGCAAAGGTCTATTCCTTGCTATGGTAGGCAGGTTAGGAGTGTTGCGCGTAATAAGTGCTCCGCAATTGTGCAAGTGTACACGTCGCAAGTTATAGTATAAAAGATATCGTCTCCACAGGGATTGGTGCGACTTCAAGAATCTAATCTCTTGCACTGTAAAAAGTAAAAACACAAGTAGGTGATTGTAGGAGTTTAACTAACAACGAAACTAGAAAGCAAATAAGTAAAAGAATATGTAATCAAATGAGAGAGAATAGGCTAGGTTATCATGAGTTGAAGTGTGATAGCTGATTGGATCGTCTTGGTAAAAGAGTGCAAGGGCAACTCAGTTGCCGTGGTAACTTGCGCTGCAGGGTTTCCTTGGCAACTAATCGACGGTTGCCTGGGCAACTGGCTAGGCAACTGTTTGGGCGGCTGGGCAGCAGCTTCAAGGTTCGGCGGAGCGTTCTTCAATGGTTTCTTCTTATCCCTAAGTCGAAACTCTAGCTATTTGTGCATGCCTTGTTAATACATCCCTGCGTGAATCAAGGGTGAACAACAACCAATCTTGTACTCCTCTTATCCATTGAAATCCTTAACTTATTCCTAAGCCAGATTAATTAATCTTCACCATCAATAGATTGAATAAAGACCACGCTCATTCGTTTCTTGAATCTAACTCTCCTGATATTAGATAAATAGATGAAGTTACGAGATCCTCTCCTAATTCACTCGCAAACAAGAATAAGAACCAAGAATGAGTAAACCTTGAATTGAAAGTGCAAACTCTTATTACCTAAACAAAATCCAATTGTTTCTCACAACCACAAAACACAATAACCTTAGCCAAATAGATTTAGTTCATGGCTAGGTTCCAAAGAAACACAAGACAAAGAATTCCTAACATAAACCTAATCGAACAAAGAAGAAAAGATGAAGAATGGTTGAAGCCTCTTAGTCGAAATCTCCCCCTTTGCTCTTGTCGAAATCTCTTCTCTCCATCTCTCTCTTTTTGAAATCTCTCATTGCTCTCTCTTGAGTTTGACGGCTTGGTCTCCTTTAAATAGGAGATGGCTAGGTCAAAATCCTTCTTGAGGAGGAAGTTAAGTTAGAATTAAATACTTTAAAAGAATATAATTCTTTATTATATTTAAATTCCTTCTAGATCTTGACCTATCTTTTTGGGATTTAATTTCTTTTTGACCTTTTCATGGAAATCAAACTCCTTTGGGATTTAACTTTGCTCCACGTCATCTTGGGCTTATCTAGTCATCAATTTCGACTACCATATCATCTTATCCCTTATCGAAAATTGCCCTGTCAACTAGCTCGGCATCTCCTTCATGCATTGCCCTAGCAACTAGCTCAACATCTCCTTCATGCATTGCCCTTGCAACTGGTTCCAGCCTTGCTTTGGCAAGTGATTCTGCACACACACAAAAACACACCAAAGCAATATCTTTTTCCACAAAATTAAGCAAAATATGAAATCAAGCTTGTCCACCAAGGAAACAATGCAAATCATAAGTGTTCAAAAGTACTATTTTCTTACCCTTTTTACTCATATTATTGTTAGACTTAGGCTCATATTAGTTGCATAATTAGCCATTCATGCATGAATCCATGTTTCCTTCCATCCTTGAGCTTGATTACATAACTTGGTAGTTTTTGTGGGAAAAGATGCTGCTTTGGTGTGTTTTGTGTGTATATGCAGGATCACTTGCCAAAGCAAGGCTAGAGCTAGTTGCCAGGGCAATGCATGAAGGAGACGCTGAGCTAGTTGCCAGGGCAATACATGAAGGAGACGCCGAGCCAGTTTCCATGGCAATTGTCGACAAGAGAAAAGGTGATATGGTAGTCGAAATTGATGACTATACAAGCCCAAGATGACGTGGAGCAAAGCCCAAACCCAAAGGAATTTGATTGCCATACAGAGATTAAAGAAGAATTAAATTCCAAGAAGATAGGAAAAGTTCTAGTAGGAATACAATTATAATAAAGAATTATATTCTTTAAAGATAATTTAATTCCAACTTAACTTCCTCCTCAAAGAAGGACTTTGGCCTAGCCCTATAAATAAGATGGAGATTTCGACAATCCAGAGAGACCAAGGGAGGGGAATTTCGACAAGTCCAAGGACAAGAGGAGAGAATTTTCGACAAGCATCTAGGGCAAGGAGGATTTCGACAAGCCTCCTTCTTCATCCTTTTCTTTCTTGTTCGATTGGGTTCATGCTAGGGATTATTTATCTTGTGTTTCTTTGGAACCTAGCCATGAACTAAATCTATTTGGCTATGGTTATTGTGTTTTGTGGTTGTGAGAAACTATTGGTTTTTGTTTAGGCAATAAGAGTTTGCACTTTTCTATTCAAGGTTTATTCATTCTTGGTTCTTATTCTTGTTTGCGAGTGAATTGGGAGAGGATCTCGTGATTTCATCTATTTATCTAATATCGGGAGAGTTAGATTCAAGAAACGAATGAATATGATCTTTATTCAATCTATTGATGGTGAAGATTAATCCGGCTTAGGAATAAGTTAAGGATTTCAACGGCTAAGAGGAGCGCAAAGATTGGTTGTTGTTCACCCTTGATTCACGCGCAGGATGTATTATCAAGGCATGCACAAGTAGCTAGAGTTTCGACTTAGGGATAAGAAGAAACCATTGAAGAACACTCTGCCAACCTTGAAGGTTGCTGCCCGACGCCCAAGTAGTTGCCC
Organism: Hibiscus mutabilis; assembly: GCA_019671005.1. NCBI lineage: Eukaryota > Viridiplantae > Streptophyta > Magnoliopsida > Malvales > Malvaceae > Hibiscus > Hibiscus mutabilis. Next base: position 44,879,202 of record CM033722.1, read on the forward strand.
AAGTAGTTGCCCGTGCAACCATCGATTAGTTGCCAAGGCAACCCCTTGTGCAAGTTGCCACGGCAACCGAGTTGCCCGCACACTCTTTTACCAAGACGATCCAATCGGCTATCACACCTCAACTCACGATAACCTGGCCTATCTCTCTCATTTGATCTCATTTATTCTTTTTTACTTTATTGCTTTCTAGATTAGTTATTAGTTAAACTTCTATAATCCTTTATTTGTGTTTTTACTTTTTACGAGTGCAAGAGACTAGATTCTTGAAGTGGCACCAATCCTGTGGAGACGATATCTTTATACTATAACTTGCAACGTGTATACTTGCACAATTGCGTAGCACTTATTACGCAACAAGTTTTTTTTTGCCCGTTGTCGGGATTGGCAATAGCGACTTTGTTTTTATTTTCTTGCACTTTCTTTTTACTTTTCTTGTTTAAGATTCAAAGGGCTAACAAACTTTGGTTTTGCATTGGTATATGATCGGGGCTAGACCGACTACACACCGAAATATCCCTTTGATCCAGAAATCGAACGAACCTTACAAAGACTTAGACGAAGGATAAGAGTAGCAGTGGCTAGTCAAGGCGGCAATATGAATCAAGATGTTCCAGCAGGAGGAGGAGTGATTCTTGCACGAAACAAAACTATTCGAGACTATCTTGAAGAAGATCTTGATGGACTTAATCCAGGAGTTGTCACACCTGAAATTGAAGCCGACCACTTTGAGTTAAAACCGGTAATGTTTAATATGATCAACACAATTGGTCAATTTGGCGGCTCAGCAACTGAAGATGCACGGCAACATCTAAAATCTTTCCTCGAGATTTGCAACTCGTTCAAAATACACGGAGTCACCCCCGATGTCTTACGGTTAAGATTATTCCCCTATTCACTGAGGGATAGGGAGAAAGCATGGTTGAATAGCATTCCTACCGGATCAATAGCATCTTGGACCGATCTTTGTCGTGATTTCCTTGCTCGGTTTAATCCTACAAATTTGACTGATAAGCTTCGTAACGACATTACTTCTTTTCAAAGAGTGTATGATAAATCCATGTACGAGGCTTGGGAGCGATATAGAGAACTTTTACACAAATGCCCCCTACACGGATTCCCGGTGTGGACTCAAGTAACAATGTTTTACAGTGCCGTGAATACACCAACAAGGATGATGCTAGATGCCTCAGCAAATGGCATACTTCTAGATAAGCCGCCGGAGGAAGTAATGCAAATTTTAAATAGGCTGGACAAGAATGATTATCAATTCCCATCTACTAGAAGAGGAGGAGTTAGACGCCAAGCCACAATACATGAACTAGGATCATCAGATTCAATTTCGGAATGTATGCAGAATTCGGAATCCAGCTTCTATGTGGGGAATTACAATCGGAACAACAACGTGATGTCCAATACATACAATCCAGCTTGGAAGAAGCACCCAAATTTTTCATGGAGTAATCCCAACAATGCTCTAAACCAGAACAATCAGAATGCACAAGCATCAGGATTCCAGCAGAATATGCCAAGGCAACAGTTGCCGCAGCAACAACCGACAACATCTAGTTCTTTGGAAAATTCTCTAAATGCTTTTATGATGAAAACTGAATCTTATATGGCTGAGAATAGTAATTTCATAAAAAGAACTGATGCTTTTATTAACAGGACCGAGATGAGATTGCAAAACCAAGAGGCGACAATCAAATCATTGGAAAATCAAGTGGGACAGTTTGCTCAAAATCTGAATACTAGACCGCAAGGAGGTTTACCTAGCGATACTGAAGTCGCAAGAGGAACTGGCCATGAGCAATGTAAGGCAATCACCACTAGAAGTGGCCAACAACTTAGAGAGGTTCAAACCCGCTCATCAAACAAAACTCCACAAAAAGATCAAGATGAACCTAGCGGCAAAGCCTCAGATGCTGAACCAGGAATTACCGCAGCAACTGGCAATAAGCATGCCTCAGCAACCGACGATAAAGATGCCTCGACAACTTGCGACAAGCATGCCTCGACAACCCCAATTGATAATGCCCCGGCAACTCCAGTTGTCCCGGCAATGCCGTCAATCAGGTTCCAAACCAATGAAAGGATCGAAGATATCTGACTTCCACCACCATTCCCACAAAGGTTGAAGCGACAAAAGCAAGAATATCAATTCAAGAAGTTTCTTGATATCCTAAAGCAAGTCCACATCAACTTGCCATTGGTGGAAGCAATTGAACAAATGCCGAACTATGCCAAGTTTCTTAAAGACATTGTGTCCAAGACAACAAGGCTAGGAGAGTTTGAAACAGTTGCCGCAATAGAGGGATGTATGACAATGTTGCACAATCGTATGCCACCCAAGTTGAAGGATCCCGGAAGTTTCACAATACCCTGTTCCAATGGAAACCACTATGTCGGGAAAGCACTATGCGATCTTGGGGCTAGCATAAACTTGATGCCTAAATCGGTTTTCCAGAAACTAGGAATCGGGAGGGCAAGACCTACAACAGTTATGCTACAGCTAGCCGACAGATCCTATGTGCATCCAGAGGGAAAAATCGAGGACATACTGGTAAAAGTTGATAAATTTATTTTTCCCGCTGACTTTATTGTTTTGGATTGTGAAGCAGATGAGCATGCACCCATCATTCTCGGGAGACCATTCCTAGCAACAGGGAGAACCTTGATCGATGTTGAAAAGGGAGAACTCACAATGAGAGTGAATGACCAGCAAGTTAAACTAAATGTGTTCCAAACACTAAGGCATGCCGATGATCCAGAAGAATGCCAACTACTTCATGCCACGACAGAGTTTAACTTCGACGAAGAATTTAGTTGCCTCGACAACTACATTGCCGAACAAGAGGAACCTGAGGAGTATGAAGAACCGGTCGATGAGGAACAACAAGAAGAGGCAAATTGGCTAGTCAATCGACCAGGTACATACTTTGAACCACTGGATTACTCAGGTAAGGAAGCTAAGCTCGAAAAACCCTCTATTGAACAACCACTGATTCTTGAGTTGAAACAATTGCCAGATCAACTAAAATATGCATACTTAGGAACCGATAATACATTGCCTGTAATTATTTCTTCTAAGTTACAGCCTGAGCAGGAAAAGAAGCTGATCAAGATGTTAAAGCTACACAAAAAGGCAATAGGGTGGACAATTGCCGACTTGAAGGGGATTAGCCCGGTACTGCGCATGCACAAGATTTTGTTGGAAGATGATCACAAACCTTCAATTGAGGCCCAGAGGAGACTAAATCTTGCCATGAAAGAAATCATCAAGTGGCTTGACGCCAGCATTATATACCCTATCTCTGATAGTACATGGGTAAGTCCGGTACAATGTGTACCGAAAAAGGGAGGTATAACAGTGGTAAGTAATGAAAACAATGAACTCATTCCAACCAGGACTGTGATTGGTTGGAGGGTTTGTATGGATTATCGAAAGCTAAACAAAGCCACTAGGAAAAATCACTTCCCATTACCCTTTATTGATCAAATGCTTGATTGTCTTACAGGTAAACCCTTTTATTGTTTTCTTGATGGTTATTCAGGTTATAATCAAATTGCCATAGCACCAGAAGATCAAGAAAAGACAACCTTCACATGCCCATACGGTACTTATGCTTTCCGAAGGATGTCGTTCGGATTGTGTAACGCCCCGACAACCTTCCAAAGATGCATGATGGAACTCTTTTCAGACATGGTCGAAGACTTCCTTGAGATCTTCATGGATGATTTTTTTTGTTTTTGGCAATGACTTCGACAGCTGTCTTCGCAATTTAGAGAGGGTGTTGGCAAGATGTGAAGAAACTGATTTAGTCCTCAATTGGGAGAAATGCCATTTTATGGTAGATGACGGAATAGTGCTCGGCCACAAGATTTCATCCAAGGGAATTGAAGTAGATAAAGCCAAGGTGGACGTGATCGAGAGATTACCCCCCACCAAGTTCGGTTAAAGGAATTCGAAGCTTTCTTGGACATGCAGGTTTTTACAGGAGGTTCATTCATAATTTTTGTAAAATCACTAAACCCTTGTGCAATTTGCTTGAACAGGATAAAGTCTTCGATTTTGACAATTCTTGTACCGAAGCATTCAAAACCCTAAAGGAAAAGCTTGCCTCGGCACCCATTGTCGTTCCACCAGATTGGACGCTACCTTTTGAGCTCATGTGTGATGCAAGTGATTTCGCGGTAGGAGCAGTCCAAGGCCAACGCACAGGTAAGATCTTCCATGTGATATACTACGCTAGTAAAACTCTTAATAGTGCTCAAGTGAATTACACAACAACGAAGAAAGAGTTACTAGCTATAGTTTTCGCATTTGACAAGTTCTGATCCTATTTGATTGGTACAAAGGTAATTGTTCATATGGACCATTCGGCAATCAAATACCTATTTGCTAAAAAGGATGTTAAACCTCGTTTGATTCATTGGATATTACTTTTACAAGAATTTGATATTGAAATTAAGGACAGAAAAGGAACAGAAAATCAAGTGGCCGACCACTTATCACGTTTAGAACGCAACAGGGAGAAGGACGCGGATCTAGAGATATGCGATGCATTCCCAGATGAACAAATTTTAGTTGCCTCGGCAACCATGGACGCGCATGCCTCGGTAACCCTCGATGCCTCGGCAACCATGGATGCACATGCCTCGGCAACTCTCGACGCCGCAGCAGCCTTTGACGCACATGCCTCGGCAATTTTGGGAGCAGTCACCACGGCAGCACATGCCTCGGCAATACCCTGGTACGTGGATTTAGTTAATTTCCTTGTTTGTGGTATTTTACCTTATGGCATTACTCACCAAGGGAAGAAGCAGTTCCGCCATGATGCTAAGCATTACTTTTGGGACGAGCCTCTTTTGTTTAAACAATGTGCAGATCAGGTTATACGCCGATGTGTCCCTGAAGAAGAGCAACAGAATGTACTCCGGCAATGCCATTCTTCACCTTATGAAGGACATTTTGGAGGAACTCGTACCGCGGCCAAAGTTTTTCAATCCGGTTTGTATTGGCCAACACTGTACAAAGATGCCCAAGACTTTTACAAGCAATGTGATCGTTGCCAGAGGATGGGCAATATCTCTAGACGACATGAGATGCCGCTCCAGAACATCATCGAGGTGGAATTGTTCGATGTATGGGGGATTGATTTTATGGGACCTTTCCCATCTTCATTCGGCAACCTCTACATTCTACTTGTCGTCGACTACGTGTCTAAATGGGTTGAGGCAGCTGCAGTTCCTAACAACGATTCCAAGACCGTGCAACGATTCTTGCAGAAAAACATATTTACACAGTTTGGGATGCCAAGAGCAATTATCAGTGACGAAGGCAAGCATTTTGACAACAGACTAATTGCCAAGATGTTGCAACGCTTCGGCATATCACACAAGATCGCCACGGCATATCACCCACAAACCAACGGGCAAGCAGAAATTTCTAACTGGGAATTGAAAGGTATACTCGAGAAAGTTGTAAATCCCTCTAGGAAGGATTGGTCATTAAGACTAGATGACAAACTTTGGGCATATCGCACTGCATTCAAAACACCCTTAGGTATGTCCCTCTTCCGACTTGTCTATGGCAAAACATGCCATCTACTGGTGGAAATCGAACACAAGGCATACTGGGCAATCAATACCGTGAATATGGATTGGGAAAATGCCGGACAAAAGCGTTTGTTGGACCTCAATGAGATAGAAGAATTTCGTGCATTCGCCTATAACAATGCACGAATCTACAAGGAGAAAACAAAGCGATGGCATGACAAAAAACTATTGCCGCGACAATTCACGCCAGGGCAACTAGTTCTCTTATTCAATTCTCGGCTAAGACTTTTCTTGGGAAAGCTGAAATCAAGATGGTCGGGACCATTCGAAGTCGTCAAACCATTCTCCCATGGTGCTGTGATAATCAAGTCCATCTCTGACAACCATGAATTCAAAGTTAATGGACAAAGATTGAAGCACTACAATGGTGCCCATGTGGAACGTAACAAAGAAGTGGTTTTCTTTTCTTTCTACAACAAGACTCACGACCAGGATGTCTAAGAAAATTTCCTGCCGAGATCCTTGCCCTGGCAACCAATGAAGCAGTCGCCACGGCAACCGGAAAAGATGATGCCGCGGCAACCTACATCGTGCCTGCACAAGCTGACGCCACGGCAACCAACCCTGAAGATGCCACAGCAACCAAAGCTAACGACATCCCAGCAACCACTGCAAAAGCCAAAGGTAAAACACCTATTCCCGAATCAACTCCTAAGAAAACAACCATCGCGTTCAAGCAAGAGAATCAAGACACCGACCAAAAGGAAACTAATCATCTACGATGACGAACTCTCGGAGTAAGTCCTCGTATGCATTTTATTTTTCGTTGTTTTTATTTTTCTTTCATGCATGCATTGAGGACAATGCCTCACTCGAGTTTGGGGGGGATTGTTATTAGTAGTTACCATGTTTAGTTACATTCATCTTAAGTATTACATTTAGGATACATAAATTGCTTGCCATGCCTTTAATTGGAACAAGAATTGCTTAGATTTGATGAATATGCGATGATGACTTTGCCAATGCACTTAATTGATAGAATTTTTATTCTAGGATAACCATGGAAAAACTTAGAATTTTACTATGATGCTAAATTTGATGAAACACTGTTGTGGTTTGATTGATTTAAGGAATTCTAGTAAACTTAGGTTGATAATTAACAAATTGGGGGATTAGAATAAAAATTGGATGAATGCTAGAGGTGCCAGAAATTGGCTCTAGCATGTGCTAAACATTTATCACTAGAGGTGCCCGAAACCGGCTCTAGTATGTGTTAAAAAAATTTGATCGCTAGAGGTGCCCGAAACTGGCTCTAGTCGAATAAATTAACTTAAGAAAACTAAAAACAAAACACTAGAGGTGCCCGAAACTGGCTCTAGTCGAATAAATTAACTTAAGAAAACTAAAAACAAAACACTAGAGGTGCCCGAAACTGGCTCTATTTAAAACATGTTAAAAAGAACCCAATGAAGTAATTTGAAAACCTCTTGTTTGTATAGAATCCGAAAAATCAACTTGCACACAACTCCGCACACACTCACAAGCATTATAGTTTGATTATGAGTAACTCCTAAGTTTTCCGAAAAATAAAAAGCCAATCATACTTTGTGCCCCGGTTCAGAGAATTGAAATCAAGTTCAAAGCTAAGTTTGTGAAAATTGAAGTCTTGGCAGGTAATTATGAGTTTGCATTGCTTGAGGACAAGCAATAGTTCAAGTTTGGGGGTGTAATAAGTGTTCAAAAGTACTATTTTTCTTACCCTTTTTACTCATATTATTGTTAGACTTAGGCTCATATTAGTTGCATAATTAGCCATTCATGCATGAATCCATGTTTCCTTCCATCGTTGAGCTTGATTACATAACTTGGTAGTTTTTGTGGGAAAAGATGCTACTCTGGTGTGTTTTGTGTGTATATGTAGGATCACTTGCCAAAGCAAGGCTAGAGCTAGTTGCCAGGGCAATGCATGAAGGAGACGCCGAGCTAGTTGCCAGGGCAATACATGAGGGAGACGCCGAGCCAGTTGCCATGGCAATTGTCGACAAGAGCAAAGGTGATATGGTAGTCCAAATTGATGACTATACAAGCCCAAGATGACGTGGAGCAAAGCCCAAACCCAAAGGAATTTGATTGCCATGCAGAGATTAAAGAAGAATTAAATTCCAAGAAGATAGGAGAATTTCTAGTAGGAATACAATTATAATAAAGAATTATATTCTTTAAAGATAATTTAATTCTAACTTAACTTCCTCCTCAAAGAAGGACTTTGGCCTAGCCCTATAAATAAGATGGAGATTTCGACAATCCAGAGAGAGCAAGGGAGGGGAATTTCGACAAGTCCAAGGAGGGCAAGAGGAGAGAATTTTCAACAAGCATCTAGGGCAAGGAGGATTTCGACAATCCTCCTTCTTCATCCTTTTCTTTCTTGTTCGATTGGGTTCATGCTAGGGATTATTTATCTTGTGTTTCTTTGGAACCTAGCCATGAACTAAATCTATTTGGCTATGGTTATTGTGTTTTGTGGTTGTGAGAAACTATTGGTTTTTGTTTAGGTAATAAGAGTTTGCACTTTTTTATTCAAGGTTTATTCATTCTTGGTTCTTATTCTTGTTTGCGAGTGAATTGGGAGAGGATCTCGTGATTTCATCTATTTATCTAATATCGGGAGAGTTAGATTCAAGAAACGAATGAATATGATCTTTATTCAATCTATTGATGGTGAAGATTAATCCGGCTTAGGAATAAGTTAAGGATTTCAACGGCTATGAGGAGCGCAAGATTGGTTGTTGTTCACCCTTGATTCACGCAGGGATCTATTACCAAGGCATGCACAAGTAGCTAGAGTTTTGACTTAGGGATAAGAAGAAACCATTGAAGAACGCTCTGTCGAACCTTGAAGGTTGCTGCCCAGTTGCCCAACTAGTTTCCCAGGCAACCATCGATTAGTTGCCAAGGCAACCCCGTTGTGCAAGTTGCCTTGGCAACTGAGTTGCCCGTGCACTCTTTTACCAAGACGATCCAATCGGCTATCACACCTCAACTCACGATAACCTGGCCTATCTCTCTCTCATTTGATCTCATTTATTCTTTTACTTTATTGCTTTCTAGATTAGTTATTAGTTAAACTTCTATAATCCTTTATTTGTGTTTTTACTTTTTACAGTGCAAGAGACTAGATTCTTGAAGTGGCACCAATCCCTGTGGAGACGATATCTTTTATACTATAACTTGCAACGCGTATACTTGCACAATTGCGTAGCACTTATTACGCGCAACAGCAAACATGCATGAATGGCTAATAATGCAACTAATATGAGCCTAAGTCTAGCAATAATATGAATAAAAAAGGTAATAAAGATAGTACTTTTGAACACTTAACACACCCCCAAACTCGAACTATTGCTTGTCCTCAAGCAATGCAAACTAATAATCACCCGCCAAGACTTCAATTTTCACAAACTTAGCTTTGAACTTGATTTCAATTCTCAGAACCGTGGCACAAAGTATGATTGGCTTTTCATTTTTTGGAAAACTTAGGAGTTACTCGGAATCAAGCTATAATGCTTGTTAGTGTGTGCGGAGTTGTGTGCAAGTTGACTTTTCAGATTCTATGCAAATAAGCGGTTTTCAAATTACTTCATTGGGTTCTTTTAACATGTTTTAACTAGAGCCGATTTCGGGCACCTCTAGTGTTTTGTTTTTAGTTTTCTTAAGTTAATTAATTTATTCGACTAGAGCCGGTTTCGGGCACCTCTAGCTATCAATTTTTAGCACATACTAGAGCCAATTTCGGGCACCCCTAGCGAACAATTTTTTAGCACATACTAGAGCCAATTTAGGGCACCTCTAGCATTCATCCAATTTTTATTCTAATCCCCCAATTTTTTAACTATCAACCTAAGTTCGCTAGAATTCCTTAAATCAATCAAGTCACACAATGTTTCATCAAGTTTAGCATCATAGTACGATTCTAAGTGTTTCCATGTTTATCCTAGAATAAAAAGTTCTATCAATTAAGTACATTGGCAAAGTCATCATCGGATATTCATGAAATCTAGGCAATTCTTGTTCCATCTAAAGGCATGGCAAGCAATTTATGTATCCTAAATGCAATACTTAAGATGAATGCAACTAAACATGGTAACTAGCTAATAACAATCCCCCCAAACTCGAGTGAGGCATTGTCCTCAATGCATGCAACAAAGAAAAATAAAAATAAAGAAAAGTAAAATGCAAACGAGGACTTACTCTAAGAGTCTGTCATCATGGATGATTAGTTTCCTTTTGGTCGGTGTCTTGATTCTTTTGCTTGAACGCGGTGGTTGCTTCCTTGTTGCCGATGGTGGAATCGATCCTCGTACGGGGTTATCCTCATCATCCTCTTCCTCAATGTCATTGGCCTTTCGCTTGGGTTTGGAGGATTCGATTGGTGCGGTCTTTGTTGGTGCAATGGAAGACTCATCCAAATCTGAAAAATCAGACAATGATTCAGTCCGAGTTGATTCGGGCATAGGTGCTCTACCTTTGGCCTTTGCAGTGGTTGTCAGGGCGTCTTTAGCTTTGGTTGCCGCGGCATCTTCAGTGTTGGTTGCCATGGCAACTGCTTCATTGGTTGTCGTGACAAGGTTTTTGTCAGGAAAGATAGGGAACGACACGCGGCTGTCTGAGTACTTTTCCAGGATGACTTGGGTGATGGCATTGTTGTTATCCTTCATGTACCGCATGAACATTAATTTTTGGTCTTTAATTTACCTAAGGCGGTTCACCAACGGTTGTAAGAGTGCTTCAAGTTGTCCCAGGGTTGCTGTCCGAGTTGCCCGGGCATCAGTTGATTGGGTATTAGGGGTTGCCGACGTGGCAGGAGTTGCCACGGTAACTGGTGGCGTTGGGGATTTTACTGGTGCCTCTCCCATTAGCTTTCAAATTTGTGCTCGATTCCAACCGGACTTTGGTAGGGCCTTTTCATTACTGGACTCACTTGGGATATGCATCTCCTTGCAAAGATTGGAAATTAAGCAAGGGAAGAAAAGAGAACCCTTGTCTTTTGTGCTATATACAAAATCTCATTACAAATAATTTTTCCAATGTTAATGATGTGATTATGCAAGATAGAATGTATGAGCAAAAGATGAGGTGTATCAATGGTGGTATTGTGTGTTGTAGGCATTAAAGAAGTTTTAACAAACTTATTCCATAATTTTGCCTCGGGTTTAAGCCGAAGTTGATTTACCGTCCCTTGTATTTACCGTCGTTCCAATGAGTTCCCGGTAGAGTGAATTCTTGAAGCACCTTGTCGAGTTTCTTGGGCGTGAGTTGATCAACAAAGGCTTGATGCTCGTCTTTCTCAATGTAGAGCCCGTAAAAAGTGTTGATGTTTTCGGGGCTTATGAGTAGAGCCTTGTCACGAACAAAAACATAAGGATTATCCGGGTTAGGTGAATGAGCATAGAATTCTCTTACCCATGAGATGTTACCCAGTTCCGATTGATGGCAAAAGATTTGCCACTTTTGATGTGCAATCCTTTCGAAGATGAATGGTTTAAGGCCGAAATCTTGATGAGAGTAGGAGTATTCAAAGCCTTGTTCTTCGTAAATCTTTCGGCTTTCAAACTTGGAGTGAAATCTTTCTTGAACCACCGGTGTAGCAAACTTCTTGTATCTTGGTTCTTTGGAGGAACTTGGATGAACCAAAAATTCGATTTTGGATGCCATGGGTGATCTTGGTTGTGAGTTTGCTAAAAACAAGGAAAAGAAAGCAAAAGAAACTAAAGAGTTGCAAAATGAAAAGTAGGAATAGGTTTCTTGGAAGTTAAGGGTGATGGGTTAAATAGAAAAGATAGGTAGTAAATATGGTGGGTGGGATTAATTAGAAAGAAAGAAAACAAGGGTTTTGATTGGGGGAAGGTGATGGCTAGGGGATTTGGGGAAGGGGAAGTGTTTGGCCAGCTATGTAGGGTTTATTTAGGGTAAGTTGGAGGCTTAATATAGGCCTTAGATTTAGGCCATTAATTTCCTTGTTTAGGAAGTTTCCTTTTTGAATCAAATTCCTCTTTATCCAGAACTCTTTTCATACAATTCAAAAACAAATAAAATAAGGATTAAAATTAAAGATAAACTAATAAAAGAAAATAAATAAAGACGTGCAAAAAAATTCTTAAACTTAAAAATTAAAAACAATTAGATAAATATGAAAGAAAGATGTAATCTTAATCTTAAAGAAAATAAATAAATCTATCCTAAAAAGAAAAACAATAACTAAAATTAATAAAAAAAGTTAAATAGTTCGAAAAAATAAAAAAGAAAAAGAAAATATCGCAAGGAGAGCATGCTCATGCATCTCCTAAGGTGACCACTTCTTCGGTACGTTTCACATGGGCACCATTGTAGTGCTTCAATCTTTGTCCGTTGACTTTGAATTCATGTTCGTCAGTGATGGACTTGATTATCACAGCACCATGGGATAATGGTTTGACAACTTTGAATGGTCCTGACCATCTTGATTTCAGTTTTCCCGGGAAAAGTTTTAGCCAATAATTGAATAAGAGAACTAGTTGCCCTGGCATGAATTGCCGCGGCAATAGTTTCTTGTCATGCCATTGCTTTGTTTTCTCCTTGTATATTCGTGCATTGTTATATGCGAGTGCACGAAATTCTTCTATCTCGTTCAGGTCCAACAAACGCTTTTGCCCGGCACTTTCCCAATCCATACTCACGGTCTTGATTGCCCAATATGCCTTGTGTTCGATTTCCACCGGTAGATGGCATGTTTTGCCATAGACAAGTCGAAAGGCAGACATACCTAAGGGTGTTTTGAATGCAGTGCGATATGCCCAAAGTGCATCATCTAGTCTTACTGACCAATCCTTCCTAGAGGGATTTACAACTTTCTCGAGTATACCCTTCAATTCTCGGTTGGAAATTTCTGCTTGCCGATTGGTTTGTGGGTGATATGCCGTGGAAATTTTGTGTGACACGCCGAAGCGTTGTAACATCTTGGCAATAAGTCTGTTGTCAAAGTGTTTGCCTTCATCACTGATAATTGCTCTCGGTATCCCAAACCATGTAAATATATTTTTCTGCAAGAATCGTTGCACAGTCTTGGAATCGTTGGTGGGAAATGCAGATGCCTCAACCCATTTAGACACGTAGTCGACAGCAAGTAGAATGTAGAGGTTACCGAATGAAGATGGGAAAGGTCCTATAAAATCGATCCCCCATACATCGAATAATTCCACCTCGATGATGTTTTGGAGCGGCATCTCATGTCGTCTAGAGATATTGTCCGTCCTCTGGCAACGATCACTTTGCTTGTAAAACTCTTGGGCATCTTTGTACAGTGTTGGCCAATACAAACCGGATTGCAAAACTTTGGCCGCGGTACGTGTTCCTCCAAAATGTCCTCTATAGGGTGAAGAATGACATTGCCAGAGTATATTATGTTGCTCCTCTTAAGGGACACATCGGCGTATAACCTGATCTGCATATTGTTTAAACAAAAGAGGCTTGTCCCAAAAGTAATGCTTAGCATCATGGCAGAACTGCTTCTTTCCTTGGTGAGTAAGGCCATAAAGTAAAATACCACAAACAAGGAAATTAACTAAATCCGCGTACTAGGGTATTGCTGAGGTATGTGTTTCCGAGGCATACGCGTCTGGGGTTGCCAAGGCGTGCACATCAGTGGTTGCCGAGGCATACACGTCTATAGTTGCCGAGGCGTGCGCGTCAAGGGTTGCCGAGGCATGTGCGTCAAGGGTTGCCGAGGCATGGCATCCATGGTTGCCGAGGCAACTAACAGTTGCTCATTCGGGAATGTATCGCATATCTCTAAATCCGATTCCTTCCTATTGTGTTCTAAGCGTGATAAGTGACCGGCCACATGATTTTTTGTTCCTTTCTTGTCCTTAATTTCAATGTCAAACTCTTATAAAAGCAATATCCAATGAATCAAACGTGGTTTGGCATCCTTTTTAGCAAATAGATACTTAATTGCCGAATGGTCCGTATGGACAATTACCTTTGTACCAATCAAATAGGATCGAAACTTGTCAAATGCGAAAACTACGGCTAGTAACTCTTTCTCCGTTGTGTAATTCACTTGAGCACTATTAGGAGTTTTACTAGCGTAGTATATCACATGAAAGGTCTTACCTGTGCATTGGCCTAGGACTGCTCCTACTGCGAAATCACTTGCATCACACATGAGCTCAAAAGGTAGCATCCAATCTGGTGGAACGACAATGGGTGCCGAGGCAAGCTTTTCCTTCAGGGTTTCAATGCTTGGGCACAAGAATCATCAAAATTGAAGACTTTATCCTTTTCAAGCAAATTGCACAAGGGTTTAGTAATTTTAGAAAAATTATGAATGAATCTCCTGTAAAAACCTGCATGTCCAAGAAAGCTTTGGATTCCTTTAACCGAACTTGGTGGGGGTAATCTCTCGATCATGTCCCCCTTGGCTTTGTCTACTTCAATTCCCTTGGATGAAATCTTGTGGCCGAGCACTATTCCTTCATCTACCATAAAATGGCACTTCTCCCAATTAAGGACTAAATCGGTTTCTTCACATCTTGCCAACACCTTCTCTAAATTTCCGAGGCAACTGTCGAAGTCATTACCAAAAATAGAAAAATCATCCATGAAGATCTCAAGAAAGTCTTCGACCATGTCTAAAAAGAGTGCCATCATGCATCTTTGGAAGGTTGCCGGGGCATTACACAATCCGAACGGCATCCTTTGGAAAGTATAATTATCGTATGGGCATGTGAAGGTTGTCTTTTCTTGATCTTCTGGTGCTATGGCAATTTGATTGTAACCTGAATAACCATCAAGAAAATAATAAAAGGGTTTACCTGCAAGACGGTCAAGCATTTGATCAATAAAGGGTAATGGGAAGTGATCTTTCCTAGTGGCTTTGTTTAGCGTTCGATAATCCATACAAACCTTCTAACCGGTCACAGTCTTGGTTGGAATGAGTTCATTGTTTTCATTACTTACCACCGTTATACCTCCCTTTTTCGGTACACATTATACCGGACTTACCCATGTACTATCAGAGATAGGGTATATGATGTCGGCATCAAGCCACTTGATGATTTCTTTCATTACAACCCCTTTCATGGCATGATTCAGTCTCCTCTAGGCCTCAATCAAAGGTTTGTGATCATCTTCCAACAAAATCTTGTGGATGCACACTACCGGGCAAATACCCTTCAAGTCGGCAATTATCCACCCTATTGCCTTCTTGTGTAGCATCAACATGTTGATTAGCTTCTTTTCCTGCTCAGGCTGTAACTTAGAGGAAATAATTACAGGCAATGTATTATTGGTTCCCAAGTAAGCATATTTTAATTGTCCTGGCAATTGTTTCAACTCAAGAATCGGTGGTTGTTCAATAGAGGGTTTTTTGAGTTTACCTTCCTTACCTGAGTAATCCAGTGGTTCAAAGTATGTACCTGGTCGATTGACTAACCAATTTGCCTCTTCTTGTTGTTCCTCATCGATCGGTTTTCATACTCCTCAGGTTCCTCTTGGTCGGCAATGTAGTTGCTGAGGCAACTAAATTCCTCATCGAAGTCAAACTCTGCTGTGGCATGAAGAAGTTGGCATTCTTCCAGATCATCGGCATGCCTTAGTGTTTGGAACACATTTAGTTTAACTTGCTAGTCATTCACCCTCATTGTGAGTTCTCCCTTTTCAACATCGATCAAGGTTCTCCCTGTCGCTAGGAAGGGTCTCCCGAGAATGATACGTGCATGTTCATTTGCTTCACAATCCAAAACAATAAAGTCAGCGGGAAAAATAAATTTATCAACTTTTACCAGTATGTCTTCAATTTTTCCCTCTGGATGCACATAGGATATGTCGGCTAGCTGTAGTATAACTGTTGTAGGTCTTGCCTTCCTGATTCCTAGTTTCTGGAAAACTGATTTAGGCATCAAGTTTATGCTTGCTCCAATGTCACATAATGCTTTCCCGATATAGTGGTTTCCGATGGAACAAGGTATTGTGAAGCTTTCGAGATCCTTCAACTTGGGTGGCATACGATGGTGCAACATGGCCACTCATCCCTCTGTTGCGGAAACTGTTTCAAACTCTCCTAGCCTTGTCCTCTTGGACACAATGTCTTTAAGAAACTTGGCATAGTTCGGCATTTGTTCAATTGCTTCAACCAATGGCAAGTTGATGTGGACTTGCTTTAGGATATCAAGAAACTTCTTGAATTGATATTCTTGCTTTTGTCGCTTCAACCTTTGTGGGAATGGTGGTGGAATTCAGATATCTTTGATCCTTTCATTGGTCTAGAACCTGATTGACGGCATTTTCGAGGTAACTGGAGTTGTCGAGGCATTGTCAACTGGGTTGACGTGGCGTGCCTATCGTTGGTTTCCGAGGCATGATTATTGCTGGTTGCCGAGGCATTTCCTGGTTCAGCATCTGAGGCTTTGCTGCCGAGTTCGTCTTGTTCTTTTTGTGGAGTTTTGTTTGATGAGCGAGCTTGAGCCTCTTTAAGTTGTTGGCCACTTCTAGTGGTGATCGCCTTACATTGCTCATGGCCAGTTCCTCTTGCGACTTCAGTATCGCTAGGTAATCCTCCTTGCGGTCTAGTATTCAGGTTTTGAGCAAATTGTCTGACTTGATTTTCTAATGATTTGATTGCCGCCTCTTGGTTTTGCAATCTCATCTCGGTCCTATTAATAAAAGCATAAGTTCTTTTTATGAAGTTACTATTATCAGCCAAATAAGATTCAGTTTTCAACATAAAAGCATTGAGAGAATTTTCCAAAAAACTAGATGTTGTCGGTTGTTGCTACGGCAGCTGTTGTCGTGGCATATTCTGCTGGAATCCTGATTCTTGTGCATTCTGATTGTTCTGGTTTAGAGCATTGTTGGGATTACTCCATGAAAAATCCGGGTGCTTCTTCCAAGCTGGATTGTATGTATTGGACATCACATTGTTGTTCCGGTTGTAATTCCCCACATAAAAGCTGGATTCCGAATTTTGCATACATTTAGAAGAATCATGGTTACCACCACATAACTCACAAAAGGAATCCATTACCTTAACTTCATGTGTGTTGTTTGGTTTTTGCATGTTCTGGACCATCTTGGTTAGAGTGGCCAATTTTGCCGAAATTGAGTCTTATGATCCTTGTTCATGTATTGTAGCTTGGCGTCTAACTCCTCATCTTCTAGCAGATGAGAATTGATAATCATTCTTGGCAAGCCTGTTTAGAATTTGCATTGCTTCCTCCGGCGACTTATCTAGGAGTATGTCGTTTGCCAAGGCATCTAGCATCATCCTTGTTGGTGTATTCACAGTGTTGTAAAACATTGTTACTTGTGTCCACACTGGGAGTCCGTGTAGGGGGCATTTTTGTAGAAGTTCTCTATATTGCTCCCAAGCCTCGTACATGGATTCATCATCTGCCTGCCGAAAAGAAGTAATTTCGTTACGAAGCTTATCAGACAAATTTGTAGGATTAAATCGAGCAAGGAAATATGACAAAGATCGGTCCAAGATCCTATTGATCCGGCAGGAATATTATTCAACCATGCTTTCGCCTCATCCCTCAGTGAATAGGGGAATAATCTTAGTCGTAAAACATCGGGGGTGACTCCTTGTATTTTGAAAGAGTTGCAAATCTCGAGGAAAGATTTAAGATGTTGTCGTGTATCTTCAGTTGCTGAGTTGCCAAATTGACCAATTGTATTGATCATATTGAACATCACCGTTTCAACTCAAAGTGGTCAGCTTCAATTTCAGGTGTGACAACTCTTGGATTAAGTCCTCCAAGATCTTCTTCAAGATAGTCTCGAATAGTTCTGTTTCGTGCAAGAATCACTCCTCCTCCTGCTGGAACATCTTGATTCATATTGCCGTCTTGATTAGCCATTACTACTCTTAACCTTCGTCTGAGTCTTTGCAAGGTTCGTTCGATTTCTGGATCAAAGGGATATTCTGGTGTAATCGGTCTCACCCTGGGTTATACCAATACAAAGCCAAAGTTTGTTAACCCTTTGAATCTTAAACAAGAAAAATAAAAAGTGCGAGAAAATAAAAACAAAGTTGCTATTGCCAATCCCCGTCAACGATGCCAAAAACTTGTTGTGCGTAATAAATGCTCCGCAATTGTTGTGCGTAATAAATGCCAAAAACTTCAAGAATTTAATCTCTTCCACTGTAAAAAGTAAAAACACAAGTAGGTGATTGTAGGAGTTTAACTAACAACTAAACTAGAAAGCAAATAAGTAAAAGAAGATGTAATCAAATGAGAGAGAATATGCTAGGTTATCATGAGTTGAAGTGTGATAGCCGATTGGATCATCTTGGTAAAAGAGTGCAAGGGCAACTCAGTTGCCGTGGAAACTTGCGCAGCAGGGTTGCCTTGGCAACTAATTGACGGTTGCCTGGGCAACTGGCTAGGCAACTGTTTGGGCGGTTGGGCAGTAACTTCAAGGTTCGGCGGAGCGTTCTTCAATGGTTTCTTCTTATCCCTAAGTCGAAACTCTAGCTATTTGTGCATGTCTTGATAATACATCCCTGCGTGAATCAAGGGTGAACAACAACCAATCTTGCACTCTTCTTAGCCGTTGAAATCCTTAACTTATTCCTAAGCCGGATTAATCTTCACCATCAATAGATTGAATAAAGACCATACTCATTCGTTTCTTGAATCTAGCTCTCCCGATATTAGATAAATAGATGAAGTTACGAGATCCTCTCCCAATTCACTCGCAAACAAGAATAAGAACCAAAAATGAGTAAACCTTGAAATGAAAGTGCAAACTCTTATTACCTAAACAAAATCCAATTGTTTCTCACAACCACAAAACGCAATAATCTTAGCCAAATAGATTTAGTTCATGGCTAGGTTCCAAAGAAACACAAGACAAAGAATTCCTAACATAAACCTAATCGAACAAAGAAGAAAAAGATGAAGAATGGTTGAAGCCTCTTTGTCAAAATCTCCCCATTTGCTCTTGTCGAAATCTCTCCTCTCCCTCTCTCTCTTGTCGAAATATCTCCTTGCTCTCTCTTGAGTTTGACGGCTTGGTCTCCTTTAAATAGGAGATGGCTAGGCAAAATTCTTCTTGAGGAGGAAGTTAAGTTGGAATTAAATACTTTAAAAGAATATAATTCTTTATTATATTTAAATTCCTTCTAGATCTTCTCCTATCTTTTTGGGATTTAATTTTTTTTGATCTTTTCATGGAAATCAAACTCCTTTGGGATTTAACTTTGCTCCATGTCATCTTGGGCTTATCTAGTCATCAATTTCGACTACCATATCATCTTATCCCTTATTGAAAATTGCCCTGGCAACTAGCTCGGCATCTCCTTCATGCATTGCCCTGGCAACTAGCTCAGCATCTCCTTCATGCATTGCCCTGGCAACTAGTTCCAGCCTTGCTTTGGCAAGTGATTCTGCACACACAAAAAAACACACCAAAGCAGTATCTTTTTTCGACAAAATTAAGCAAAATATGAAATCAAGCTTGTCCACCAAGGAAACAATGCAAACATGCATGAATAGCTAATAATGCAACTAATATGAGCCTAAGTCTAGCAATAATATGAATAAAAAGGGTAATAAAAATAGTACTTTTGAACACTTAACAAGGAGCAGGACAGGTTTGGCAAAGTAGGACAAGAGTAGTTGGTAGAAAGCAAGAGAAACAAAAAAGAAATGTCGAGTGCCGATGGCAAAAATAGGACGAAGATTGCCAGACTCGGTTGGCAAAAGAAAGATGGCCTATGCCCGGTCAATAGCCGTTAGAGCCAGGTCATCCCTAAAATTCAAAAAAAGGATAAGAAGATAACGCATTTATCTTGGTGCGTAATAAACTTTTAAATTCAAAACTCAATCTAGGGTTTCCACGAGTGCCTATATAAAGGAAGATAATCGATGAGCCAAAGGAGGATGCACTGTAGTGAAGAAATAGAGTAGAGGTCAAACTATGGTTCGACCAGGCTAAGACAGAGATCTGGATCCATTGAAGGGCTACATCGACAGATCTCCTTCTTTGTCCATTTCTTTTAGTTTTAATTTTTTATGATGGTTATCTTAAAAGACGATAAGTTGCTGGTGGTTTACCTAGTCATGAACTTATTCTTTTAAGTTGGTTGGTATGTTTCTGCGATGAACGCTTAGCTATTTTCAGTGTTTAATAATTGAATGCCTTCGCATTTTTGTCGATTTTGCCAGTGCTTAATTTTTTGATATTCTTTTCCATACGACAGTTGGCATTGCATGCCTATTATCCCTTTATGTCTTAACAGACTTAGGAGATAACAATTAATTGCTAGGTACTAAGGTGAGAAGCTTCGATAGAAGATGTTCAAGAAGATGACCTTACTTCGGAAGTGAATCTGCCCATTAGGAGTAAAATATTGAAACTTTGCCAAGTTAATTATTGAAAAACATCACTATAAACTTATAAGGGTTAATCGTGATTAACTTAGTGTACTGCCATTTACAGAGGAAATACTAACCTTAAAATTTGCTCGACAATAAAGCCAAGCCTGGAAGTTATTAATTGTTGTCTTTGCTAACGTGAAATCCAGGCATCTCTTGACGACACCATCCATCCATCTAAATACATTTGTTTGCCAATCCGCCTGAATTTTCATTTTATTTTTCTTAGTCATTTTTTCTTAATCAAAATCTAAAATTCAATTGAAACACATTTGTTCCCGTTCACAAGTAAATATCATGGCATTTAATTCCTGGACAATTCCTGTGGATACGACACTTAGCTTATTGTTGTATTACTTGTTGACTGTGTATACTTGCACGCAAAAAGACCTAACTTGGCATTATTTCCTAGCAAATTTATGTTAATTCATCATTTCTTGCCAAGTGTCAGTTAGTCGACAAGTTTTTGGCGCCGTTGCCGGGGATTGAAACAAAATTTATTGTTTTTATTTTTACTTGTTTTGTTTATTTTACTTATTTTGTTTTGTTTGGTGTATGACTAGGAGCCGCACCGTGAAGGAAGATTTATTATACAACCCAAAAATTGAAAGACCCCTACGCATGATTAAAAGAGAACGTCGAAGGATGGCTTGAAATGGAAATGGTAGAGTAGATGGTATCATAAATAATGCCAATAACGAGGAAGATTCGGTAATACATGATGGGATACCACCCACTCATGATGTTGCTGTGGAAAACCTTCATGAACGACCTATTAGAGAACACTTGGCACCAAACATGGACAATTTGATGCTAGGCCCGATTGGTCCAAAGGTAAATGCAGCTAATTTTGAAATTAACTGGTAATAATTCTGACACTCTTAAATGTAGGTCTATTTAATGGATCACCTACTGGAGACCCAAGGCAACACTTGAAGTAATTCATGGAGGTTTGCCAACTATTTCAACAACCTAGTGTGGGTGAAGAAACAGTAAAGTTGAGACTATTTTCATTTTCCTTGAGAGATGGAGCAAAATAGTAGCTAAGTTCTTTGCCACCTGGTTTAGTAACTTTATGGGCAGAATCATGGCAAAAGTTCCTTTTAGGCACCTAATCTTAATGCGAAGTTGCGGAGTGATATCATTAGGTTAAGCAGGCTGATGATGAGACTTTGAATGATGCCTAGGAGCATTTCGAAGACCTATTGAGAATATGTCCCATGCAAGGATTCCCTACTTGGACCCAAATGTAGACCTTTTATAATGGACTCAATGCTCATGCCAGGATTGTGGTTGATGCTTCGGCAAACGAATCATTGCTAGACAAAAAATTATATGGAGGCATTTGGCATCCTTAAAAGGATGACCACAAATGATTTCTAATACCCTACTGACATATTGGGAACCGAGACAAAATTCGCTAGAAAATTGGAAATTGATGCATTGTCATCTATCATTGCTCAAATTTCCAAGCTCACTAACATAGTGAAAACAATGCAACAACCTATTGAAGTCTGAGAAGTGAAGGCACTAGAACCATTCTACAAAATTTGTGGAGAGGATCATAATGTGGATGAATGTCCATCAAACCCTTAAGTGGTAAATTTTGTTGGCAATTTCAATCGTAATTTTAACCCACATGCCAATACTTATAACGTAGGTTGAAAGAAAAATCTGAACATTTCATGGGCAAACTAAGGAAGTAACCACTTTAATGCCCAACGTCAGAAGAATAATGCACCATCAGGTTTCAAGCAGAATGTGATGCCACAAAGGGTACAAAACAATTTTTATCAAGGGTAGAGATCTACCCAAGAGAACTCTTTAACCGAGTATATGGAACAAAATAATGCAACTGTCCAGAGTCTAGCAGCATCCATGCAAAACTTGGAGGTGCAGCTATGATAGATTGCCAATGCACTCAGTAATAGACCATATGGAAATTTTCCAAGTGATACGAAGGATGCTCGACAAAAAGGAAAAGAACAATGCAAAGTAGTTATTCTTCAGATTGGAAAACAATGCGAGACTGAGATACCTATCAAACAGTCAACTATTTGCCAGGACAAGAGGATAGTGTTGGTAGATGAACCCAAGGAAATAGAGAAGAATGAGGAGAGCACTAATGATGCCAGGCCTTAAACTGATGCCATTACCACTTTGGCAAAACTGGCAAAACAAACATTTGGTTATCCGCCACCACCTTTACCACAGAGGCTCCAAAAGCACAAGCAAGACCAGCAGTTTAACTGCTTCTTAGAAGTCCTTAAACAACTATAGCTCAACATTCCATTAGTAAAATCTCTCCAAAAAATGCCCAACTATGTCAAATTTATGAAGGACATCTTGTCAAAAAAGTGGAAGCTGGGTGATTTCGGGACCGTTACTCTCACTGAAGGATGCAGTGCAATGATAACCAATAAATTGCCACCAAAATTGAAAGATTCAAGAAGTTTCACTATTCCCTGTACGACTGCAATAAATTCATGGAAAAAGCACTATGCGACTTGGGAGCCAACATCAATTTGATGCCAATGTCAATTTTCAAAAACTTTGTATTGAAGCAAGGCCTACCACATTAACACTCTAGCTGGCAGATCGATCTTATGCGTATCCCGATGGTAAGATTGAGGACGTGTTGGTAAAGGTAGATCAATTTATATTCCCAGCTAATTTTATTATTTTAGAATATGAGGCTGATATTAAAATCCTAATCATTTTGGGAAGACTATTTCTTGCCATGGGTAGGACTTGAATTGATGTACAAAAAGGTGAGCTTACTATGTGTATGAATGACCAACATGTTAAGTTTAACATGTTTCAAGCTCTTAAGTGTGTAGATGAACCTGAGGCATGCCAAGCTATTGAGATGATGGAGTTCAATTTTAATGTGGAGCTAGCAAGTTTGGCAAGACACAGATGATAATGCCATAGAGCTGGATGACGAAGATATGATGAGCGAAGAATCTAAAGAACCGACCATGTTAAACAAGGTGATGAGTTATTTTGGGAGGCTTGAGCCACTTGAGTTGGCTGGTAGAGAAATTAGGGCACTTAAACCATCTATTGAGGAGCACCAGAATTGGAGCTGAAACCTTTGCAAAGCCACCTTAAATATGCTTACCTGGGTGAAGACTCAACTTTTCCAGTGATCATTGCTGCTGATTTGACTAAAAACCAGGAGGAAAGATTTCTAGAGACATTGGGCAATCACAAGCAAGCCTTGGGATGGACCTTAGCAGATATTCAAGGGATAAGCCTAACAATTTGCATGCACAAAATTATTCTGGAGGATTACCATGGCAAAACAATCGAGGCCTAGAGGAGATTGAATCCCAGTATGAAGGAGGTAGTCAAGAAAGAGGTCATAAAGTGGTTGGATGCCAGGACAACTTATCATATTTTTGATAGTTCGTGGGTTAGCTCGGTGCAATGTATGCCAAAGAAGGGTGGAATGATCGTGGTTCAAAACAATAAAAATGAACTGATCCCCTCAAGGACCATGACGGGCTAGAGAGTGTGCATGGACTACAGTAAGTTAAATAATGCCACTCGAAATGATCACTTCCACTTCCCTTCATCGATCAGATGTTGGATAAGTTTGTAGGAAAGGCATTTTATTACTTCCTGGACGACTACTCAGGCTACAATTAGATTGCTATCACTCTAAATGATTAGGAGAAGATTGTGTTCACTTGCCCATATGGGACATTCGCCTTTAGAAAAATGGCCTTTGGATTGTGTAATACTCCAACAACGTTTCAACATTGCGTGATGTCAATTTTCTCGAATATGATCGATAACATCTTAGAAGTCTTCAAATATGACTTCTCTGTCTTTGGAAAAAGTTTCGAGGAATACCTTCAAAGTTTGGAACTTGTTCTACGGAGATGTGTTGAAACTAACTTGGTCTTGAACTAGGAGAAATGCCACTTCATGGTGAAGAAGGGCATAGTTCTCGAACATAAAGTGACCAAGAAAGGACTAGAAGTAGACAAAACAAAGGTAGAGGTAATCAAATAATTGTCACCTCCCACAAGTTTAGAAATTTTTGATAAATATTTAATAAAGCGACTATAAAAGTTTAGAATTTTCTTGGGACATGCAAGTTTTTACAGTCGCTTTATTAAAGATTTATCAAAATTTTCTAAACTTTTATGCTTACTTTTGGAACATAATACCACTTTTGCGTTTGATGATTCTTGTTTGAAAACTTTTTAGGAATTGAAAGATAGGTTAATTAGTGACCCCATAGTCGTGGCACTAGACTGGAATAAGCTATTTGAGCTTATGTGCGATGCCAGCGACTATGTCATCAGAGCTGTGTTAAGACAGAGGCGTGACAAATTGTTTCATACCATCTATTGTGCCAGTCGTACATTGAATGAAGCCCAACTTAACTACACAACAACTAAGAAGGATTTCCTTGCAGTTGTCTTTGCATTTGACAAATTCAGATCTTATCTGGTGGGTAGTAAAGTTGTGGTGTACACAGACCATTCAACACTCAAGTATCTTCTAGCAAAGAAAGATTCCAAGCACAAACTCATCCAATGGAAACTTTTGTTACAAGAATTTGATCTTGAGATACGAGATAAGAAGGGGAGTGAAAACTTGGTGGCAGATCATTTGTCCCATTTAGAGTATCACCATGAGGATGGTAATGTTGCTGTCATTAGAGACGAATTCCCTGATGAATAATTGCTTGCAACCAATACCATGCCATGGTATGCTGACATTGTCAACTATTTGGCCAGCAACATTTTGCCACCGGATTTGTCAAGTAATGCCAGAAAGAAATTTCTGAGGGATATTCAACAATATTATTGGGATGAGTTGTTCTTATTCAAACATTGTACTGATCAAATAATTCAATGATATGTGCCAGCGGATGAGCAACAAAACATTCTTCAACTCTGCCATGCATAACCGTATGGAGGTCACTCTGCTAGAATGAGGACAATGGCCAAGGTATTGCAGTCAGGATTTTTTTAGCCTCACTATTCAAGGACGCTCATTATTTTGCCAAAGAATGCAATAGATGCTAGTGCACTGGAAACATTTCCAGCAGACACCAATTGCCACTTTAGAATATCATGCTTGTAGAGCTATTTGATGTGTTGGGGATAGATTTTATGGGTCTTTTTCCCCCCATCATTTGGCAACTTATATATACTTGTATCCATAGGCTATGTCTCAAAGTAGGTTGAAGTTGTTGCTCTTCCAACAAATGATGCCAAGGTAGTTGCCAAGTTCCTACACAAGCACATCTTTACTAGATTTGGTGCCCCCAGAGCCATCATACATGATAAAGGTACCCATTTTAAATGCCAGTTAACTAGTAGAGCTCTGTGTAGGTACAGAATACAGCAAAGAATTACCATCGCCTACCATCCTCAAACAAATAGCCAGGAAAAAAATTTGAAAAAAGAAATTAAAAATATTTTGGAGAAGACTGTGAACCCGACTCATAAGGACTGGTCTTTGAGGCTAGATGATTCCTTGTAGGCATACATGATAGATTTCAAAACTTCATTAGGAACTTCCCACTACAAACATGCATTGGAAAGTCATGTCATTTGCCAGTAGAGTTGGAGCACCAAGCTTATTGGGCAACCAAGCAGTTGAACATGGAATAGAAGGCTGCAGGTAAGAAACGGTCGTTATACTTGAATGAGTTGGAAGAATTTTGACCACAAGCCTATGAAAATGCCAAGCTTTATAAAAAGGAACAAAGAGATGGCATGACAAAATAATTTTGCCAAGACAGCTTAAAGAAGGGCAAAAAGTTCTGTTGTTCAATTCAAGGCTTAAGTTATTTCCAGGGAAGCATAAATCCAGATGGTCATGTCCCTTTGAAGTTGTCAAGTCTTATGCTCATGGAGCCGTAGATATCAAGGACTTGAAAACTAGGACAACATTCAAAGTGAATGGCCAGAGGTTGAAGCACTACTAGAAAGGAAGCCAAAAGAATGCCAAGGAGACCATTCTCTTGGAAGAGATTGAGTATTTTTGCCATCACAGTATGATCATTGCAAATAGTTATGTAACACCCTAAACTGGGCTTAGGAAAGTTACCACTATCTAAGTGACTAACTAATTGAACTAGGTGTTAGTCAAATTAAAAGAATTGGAAATTAATTGAGGGAAGAACATTAGATAACATAATTAAAGGATTAAAATGTTACAACTAACAATTTAGAGAGCCAAATTAAGAGGACCAAAATGAAACAAGAATTAAACAAAGAATTTGCATGGTAATTAGACCATTTAGAGGTAGTGGAGTACATGTGTCAAGGTAATTACACATGTGGAAATTAAGGGAGAGAGTTGGTCGGCTACCTGGAATAAAAAATTAAGCAAAATTTCATCTCCTTCATTCATCCTTGCTGCCATAGTCGATCCTGAGAGAAAATAGTGAGAGAGAGTGGTTTTGTTGATCAAACTAGCTTAATTTAAGGAGTTAGTTGAATAGCTTCTTGTTAGGAAGGTAAATGCTTGATTTCTTACTTGAATTCCATGTTTAAATCTTGAATTTTGATGTTATTGTTGCTTGATTTGATTAGGATGGAAGATATGAATGTTATTGTGATGTTAGCTCTACGATTCTTGAAATATTGAGTGGTGTTGATTAAATTGCTATGTATATGTGAATGGTTGCTGGAAACTTGAATGTTCATGCTGGAATTTTTCTGGAAATTGCTATGATTGCTGGAAAATTTGATGCCAAATTAGTATGACTGAATGTGACAAGGAGTGAAACTGTTTTGATCACATTTTTAGATAAGATTGAGTAAACATGCTTGATTTTGCAAAATTCCCTGTTTTGATCACATTGGTAGGTGAATAAAACTGACCTAGACATGTAAGAATATGTATATAAGTTAAATTGGCATGTTATAAGTGTTATCGAAATGATTAAAGAGGCTAGAAACTTAAGCTAGAGTAATCTGCCCATAATACCTTGTTCTGGGCAGTAACTTTGAAAAATCTCTATAAATTGTACAAATGGAATTTAAGGCTGGAAATTTTATGGATGGTGCCTTAATATGTCTAATTTCATTAGGAGAAAACGAAACTAAATTCTGGATTGTAGAATGAATTGTAGAAATGAAACATTAAGGACAATGCAAGTTGTCCAGTGTTGTAAATTACCATGTCTTTAAACTAAAAACTGTACTAATTGCTAAATAATTAAAATGCAAGGCCTATATGGTCAATTAAGTTAGCTTTCCAACGGTGTAAACCAATTGAAATTCCGACGTACGGAATGAAAATATGCATGTTTTAGTAAGTAATGCACAAACTGCCAGGCAGGCAGCAACACCCTTGATGTTTTGAAATGAATGAATTATGTATTGTTTCCTTGTTTTAAATAAATGAATGTGCTTGTCTTGACCATGATTCACTTGTATGAAATGTTAGAACGAGAAGGGAACATTGGAGAAGGGTCTAAGGAGGAGCATTTGAAAGCTAGAAACAAAGGAGTTTGGATCCAAGACTAGCTAAGCTTGGAATATTGTGAGTGTAGTTTAATATAGGGTTAGGACTTAGGTCCTAACCAAAGATGCATGTCTATTTCTTGTTATTTTACGTCATGATATATACATGTACTTGATTTAAACTTGGATGTGATGAAAAGTGGAAGAGTGGTTTAAGCAAAACTTGAAGATCTAATAGTAATATGTATGTTGTTAAACCATCTAGAAATAAAGGTGAAAACAAATAATTGAGCCTTGATGCCTTGACCTTGATCCATTCGAATGAATGCTTAATGTATCTCTATGATTTGAATACTTGTTAACATGATCTAAATCATGAATTTAAGATCTTGCTTGATGCCTAAGAAATGGCATATGCTAATTGCTTGCTTGAATGACAAGATTGACTTGCAAAGTGTCGAGCTAAGGATCATTTGGCCTAAGGGCTGTATATACATGTATGATTTTGTAGTGTA
Organism: Hibiscus mutabilis; assembly: GCA_019671005.1. NCBI lineage: Eukaryota > Viridiplantae > Streptophyta > Magnoliopsida > Malvales > Malvaceae > Hibiscus > Hibiscus mutabilis. The sequence goes on from CM033722.1 coordinate 44,907,132, forward strand.
TCACTTGAATTGATCCTCAAATAAGCTATTGCTTAACTTGAACATGAAATCCTTGAATAAGTGATTCATAATTGAACAAAGCCTTGGTTGTTAGTGGTCATAGGTAGAAGGGCATGCCTTAGAGTCTAGAGCTTATTGTGTCAGGGTGGACTACGGTCCAGGGCTAAGGCCCCTAATTGGCGACAGACGAAGGGTACATATGTGTGGTCTTTGGCGACAGTAGGAGGGTTGACCAGTTCTACGGCACATTTTGTGGTGACAGTTGGTTGGAGACTCGATTACCTGGACAACTAAATACCAAGGGCATAAACTAAAGAAAGCAAATAAGAAATAAATAAAGATAAAGCTTATTGATACATTGAATTACTTGATGCAATAAAATTCTTGATACATTGAATTGCTTGACACTTGAATTACATGATACTTGATTTAAGAGTAAAGCCTACTTGTTAATTGAATTACATGATACATGAGTCTCTTGATACTTGATTTGTTTGATACTTGAAATACATGACAGTTGAAGTTTCTTAATACTTGAAATTACTAATGCTTGATTTTCTTGCTACTTGAATTGCTTACTTGAATGGATATGTTACAAAAATTGAATGATAAGTATATATATAAATTTTAGTTTGATTTCTACAAACCTTGACTAGGCTCAAACTGGGTTAATTGATTTATGTCTTATAAATTGGTTAGAACTAGTACTACCTCACTAAGTACATTTTTGTACTTATCACTCTCGTTTCCACTCTTCCCAAACTACAGGTTATTTGATTCGAAGCATTCTCCTGATTTTGAAGCTTCTTTCTTGCGCCTGAAGCAAAGTACAAGCCAAGTTAGAGTACAGATCCACACCTATACTTGTAATGCTCCTAGTTGGTGGCACCTAGTCTTGTACATAGTTAAACTAGGTCATGCATTTTGTTAGTTGAAAGTTTGTATATATGTATGATTATGGCTCCTAATATTTTGAATACTTGAGGAATGATAGAATGTATGTCATGCTATGCTTGGCCTTGTGATGGTCAAATGATGATAGAATTGAGCATGTGAAGTTAAATCTACTTGAATTACTTACTTGTCTTGAATATGTGCTGCGCATATTGATAATGATCATGTATATTGAATGTCCGAAGACAATTGACCTAGCATTGTACCATTCGAATAGCTTGTGATAAATGATAGTCTTGTATGATAATACCATGTGTATAAGTATTTCTATGTCTTGAATGGTAAATGCCGAAAGGTAAGGTTGGCATATTGCTTGCTTGGAACCAAGGTACGTTCAAATGATCATGTCTAGTATATTAAGTATGAATTGTTGTATGTATCAAGCTATGAAATAATGAAATGAAATTGGAAGCATGTTGCTCTTAGGATATTCGAATGAATTTGAAATAATGTATGTTTATAGGTTTCGAAATGTGATGTTGTATGGTCATGATGATAATGTAAAGTGAAATTTTTGGTAACCTATAATGCCTTGTAAACAAAGTATGAGATAACTTACGTGTTAATTAATAAATGTTTGGTTGCTTGTTAGTTAAGTAACTCATCTAATAGGGATGAGTTAAGCCTTTCCTTGCTCGATTTTGCTTGTATTGTTTCTTGGTAACGTTCCCGAACCGGTTTCCTACCAACCTGGGTAGGGGGTGTTACAAGTTAGGTTAGGTATTTTCCTTTCATTGTTTTGTTTTGTTTATTTTAATTTTTTGAAGCGTTTTTGTGAGTGTTAGCATAGGTTATTTTGACAAGGCAGTATGCCAAGACAGGCCGGCAATCGAACACCCATCATCAAGGGGCGTGGTAACACGTGGACTATTTTTTAGATAAGGCCCAAGGGAGAGTAATTTTTTGTTGAGCGGGAAACCCTAGCCGCGTAGGTTAAAATTTTCAAACCTTGAAAATTTACTCTACGTTACCCATGCTTTCTTTCCCATGCCATCAACTCCAATTACTCCATAACCCATTATTATCCCACTCCCCCATAAAAGCATAACCGCCACTCCATAATTATCCCCACTCACCTCACCATTAAACCATCCCAACTATTTTCTTTTCCATTTATTTAAGCCCCTATTTTTCCTAAGCAAGAACATTTTTTCCTTTCACTCTCTCGCACAGCAAGCAAATCAAGAACCAATATTTATTTTTAAAATTTTTTTTCTGATCATCATCTTCTTTTCCCCAATCTTTTGCAATCGCATCCTCATCAGCACCTCTTCAAATATTTTTCAATGACGAGATAAATAAGAAAACTAGTTTCTTTGTTTTTTGCAAAATAATGTGTACTCAAACCTTATGATCTATGAAGTGCACTTTTGATTTTGGAATACCACTAGTTTTGCATCATTTGCATTCGCATTCATGCATTCATCACATAACAACTTGCATTAAAATAAATAAACAAAATAATTAACTACGGAAAGTTCGATCGCAGTTGGCAAAATTATGCACCCATACGGTACCATTCCCTAAACTCAAAAAATAGACATGGAAAATAGAATGGCGGTGGTAAAAGCCAGTTTGAAAGACGCTTAGGACTAGGTCAAAAAGATTGAGAAAGACTTGAAAGACAAAATCACCAACGCCAGGAGAACACTGTGATCTAGATAGCAGCCATGTTGGGCTACAAAAACCTTAAAGCTGTCAAATCCTTTAAGAAAGCAAATGCGGCGATACCCCCACAAGAAGGTAATCGTGAAGCACTCAAAGGGAAGGTTCAAATCCATCTTTCAGGAACCTCGACCAATGCTCTAGTGGAGTCTGGGGCAAGTCGAGGCGATGATCAAGACATCGAAGTTTCGGACCTTGATGAGATGGCCAACAAGATCAAGGCAGATAAGAAATTATAAGATCATTGCAAAAAAAGGAGGGAATTGTCAAAGCCCTGCAATGAGTCAATATTCACCACGACATAGATAGTAGAGACCTTAGCTTGGTGAAAGACTTAGTCATTCCTCCAATGTTCAAGACACCAGATTTCGAGAATTTTGAAGGAACTACTTACCCTTTAGCATATTTGAATATGTATTGTAGGATGATGTCCTATCACTTGGATAGCGAGAAGCTGCTCATACATTGCTTTCAAGATAGTCTGATGGGCTCTACAACCTGATGGTCTCACAAGCTAAGCTGAGTTAATACAAGGACTTAGAGAGATTTGTTGAGAGCTTTTCTTGAGCAATACAAGCATGTGACAGATAAGATCTAATGAGAGTTTTCGCCAGTATGCCCAAAGGTGGCGAGATGCGACAGCCTAGGTCTAACCCCCACTGTTGGAAAACGAGATTACCTTGCTATTCGTAGAGACTTTCAATGGTCCTTTCTATGTCCATATGTTAAACCATGACATTGAGCGCTTTGCAGAATGGTCACAAACAAAGAGTTAATATTGGCAGCCATCAAAAATGAGAGACTCAAAGAGATACCAGGAGAATATGACGAGCACATACAACCTGAACCACTCGAACAATGAAATCTTGTCACGAAATACATGGGGCAAGCTTGGCTAGAATTCATTCATGCCTTCCAGGAACAATGCTTAACAACTAGATAGTAAAGAATTTTCCTACTGTTGCGAAACCATACCTAGAACCAACCCTTTTGCTTTTGCCCGCAAGCATTAGGGATCTTTTGTAAGGGTTTCTATGTTATTTTACTTGTTTTAAAGATGCATTTCCTTTATTTTCTCAGGTGGCAAACATTTCATTTTCTTTATTCGTTCCATCCATTTCTCTTCCAAAACACATCTTCTTTGCAGAGCCCCTTATTATTGATTGTATGAATTATTCTTGAATCTAATCAACAGATAGAAGGGCAAAAAGTGTGTTCAAGATTAATGATTTTGAATGAATTTTCCTCTCAAACATTGTTGTTTAAGGTCTATGAATAAAGTGATAACTTTAAAACCTTTACCAACTGGACATTGCTTCTCTTCATTAATATCTATGTGTGAAATGACATTTGGCATTCTTCATTTCCCTTCACAAATAAGAAAATAAAAAAATATTCATTGTTGTCCACTTTAAGCCTAATACTTTTCTTGTGATTGATCCCTAACCAAGGATCACTCCCCACACTGGGGGCAAAGAGGATGAAAGTCTATTTGTAAGTAAGAAAAAAGCATGACAGATCAAGATGAATGTCCTAAATAAAAAAAGAAAAAGGAAAACAAAAAAGAAATAGAGAAAAAGGAGAAAAAAAGAGAAAAAAGAGAAAAAAAGGAAAAGAATAAAGAAATGGAAGCTAAAGTACGAAAAACATGAAACATGTTCCAAGAAAAGAAATGAACTCTAGTGTGAAGACCCAAAACGGACAGTCTAGAGTGATCTAGAAAATAAAATAAGACTAAGATTTCATCAAGAAAGATTGATCCTTGGTTTAATCACCCTTAAACATGTATTTGAGCCTATATATCCTTTCTTTTGTAACCTGAGCCTAAGCCTACATTACAAGCCTTTAAAGACCATTTTGATCACACATGAATATCTTAAAAAAGGAGTTTGTTTTGAGTTAAACTTTTTTCAAGGACTTCTAAACTTATAATGTTTGTTTGAGATTAGAAAAGAGGGAATAATGAAATTTGGGGAGTTGGTGAGTCACAGAGAGCCACCTAAAAGCAAGTAGAGATTAGGAATGCTATCCGGTTGATGGATCCATGAATCATTCATACTATGGATTTTGGGCATCTGACTTTACCTTTTCCATGTTTGCCATGACTTTTTTTAATTCTCATTTCTAGCCTTTTTCTTGCTCATCCACAAGCATCTTACAAGTAAATTGGCATAGAATCATGAAAAACAAAAGATTTCTTGGTATGATTCCAAATGCAGGGATCCTGAAGCAAATGTTCACTTTTGCATGGTCGAAAATAAGAAATTCATGAATACATCTACTAGTGAAAAGTAGGTGAATCGAGAAGAGATCAGGAAATGGTGATAGTTGAACCCAAGATTGAAAGGGGGAATCACCTTTCATAAAGAAGGGAAGAACACATGTTCGAGTTGAAGAATGTATGGTTGACCATGTTTCTAAGTAAGACCCGTGTAACACCCTCGACCCGGCCTAGTCGCAAGACCGAACCGAGCGAGCTACATTAGGTTTATCGAAGTAAACCATGAAGAAGAAACTCAAAACGCGTCCATTTTTTTCTTTTTATCTTATCTAGATGCAATTTATTATCATATGTGTTCATATTAACAGTAGGTGAAACCACAACTCAATCGAGCATCAAATTGACATCCAATTGGACCTAGTTGCAATTTAGGGACCAAAATGCAATTTCAGAAAACTACAAGGAATTTCCCCCATTTTATGTTACCAATTTCTAATTAAGTCAATTTCTTATATACGTGTCAAAACTCAGCTAAAATTATTCATCCATACTCATCTAAATGCATCAATAACATTTAGGGACTAAAATGCAAGAAAACATAACTTTAAAAATATCCAAATAACTGAAATAACTGCTAGCCGTATCGGTACACTAAGGAGTGCCCCAGTACACTTTGCCTTGTTCAAAAACCCCAAATTCTAGTAGCTCAAATCTGTACCGATACGCCCACACGTGCCGATACGCCCTGCCCAAATGCACTATACCGTATCAGAATGGTTCCTTATGTACCAAAACACATGCCTTAAATAGCCTAAGCCCGTACCGAAGCACTTGCCTGTATACCGGTACGATAAGCCTGAAATGGCTTACCCGTACTGGAACAAGGACACGTGTATCGATACGCTTGGACATGAAATGTCTTCTTTTGATGGTTTAACATGCTTTCGAACATACCAAAACACCTTAACCTGCTTCTAACACATAATCAATACCTTTAAGGAACATTCCAAAGTGAGACAACACAAAATCATCAACAATTCATAGCATCATACTTCGATTGTAAAACTAGAGGCATGCTTCCTACGAATTTAAGCCAAGCAAACATAAATTTCCAAACCAATGCAGCCAATGATCCAAAATGGCCAACTACAACCCAAAACATCAAAACAATGTTGCTCAAACAGGGAGTTCATTAAACCATCTCCCAAAACAACAACGAAAACCCTCATTGCTCTTATTACTTATAGTCTAACTCGAAAAATACCTTTAATACGAAGTCTTTACAGATCCATTGCGTCCTTGTTGCCTTCAAAACTTTAATTCTCTGCATTGATGGACTCACAATAGGCTTAGGAGTGCTCAATACAAAACACCATTAATGCATTTAAAACCATTTTCCAACAATACATAAACATGTCATCATCATTTGAAACATCATGCCTTGATAACCATGCACTTAAATCTTTCAAAACCCAGCATATTAAACCATATGCAACATGTATCATTTACCATCGGCAAGTCCCATTGCTAAACCTCAATTTAAGCATTCCCATGCATAACAAACCATATGCAAAGCTTAAAGAGTAGATATATATAAATCACCTTGCACATCATAAACCTTTACATTACACATTAACAATTATATTGGCTTACAAGTAATCCTTAACCAAGTCACATTAACAAAATAGTTCATCGGATACACGGATTCAACAAGTGTCCTCTCAACACTTCAAGCCATCTCAATCGGAATAGCGATACAATCACAATCGCGGTACTTTGAAAATCGGTTACCTTCACAACCCTCGGGGACACCAACCCCAAATCTCGGTTAGTTGCTTAACCCAATAACGAGCGTCGGAGGTACCATATAACCCCTCGACCATTAGGGTACTTGGATGGAGTATTCGGTACACCATATAACCCCTCAAGATCCAAGGCGACTCTTTATAGTGCACTATCAATCCTATGGGTGGCCAACTATATCCGATAACATTCTCTTAAAACACATAACTTGCCAATATAATTAACAATTAACCATGTACCTCACAGTTTTTAAATGCAATAAAACCAAACCATTATCCAAAGCAACAAACCATGCTTTTCTACAAGTATTTCCACATACTTACAAGGATCACTTACCATGTGCATCCTTCAACATCTCATGATTCAAACAGTATCCCACATACTTTAAAATAAGCTTAAACAGTAGGTACCATGTAATTCAAAAAAAGTGTATAAAACCATTTCATAAAAGCACGACCGAGAGTGAAAACCACTTTGTACTTACTTCTGATTCTAAACCAGCATTTCAAGCTAAGTTTAAACTCACATAAACCACCTTTAAATCATTTCAAAGCTGACGTTCTCACTCACCGGTACGCAAAACCTCAATTCACCAACGCGAATTCAAGCATCCGAAGCCTCTTAAGCTTCACCGATAGCTTCTGGATGAACCTCCCTTGTTTTAACCACATAACAACAGAGGATTAATGGATCTCAATGCATTCAAAACAATGCAACAACAGTCCTCACAAACCTTAACAATTCTTTCACACTTACCCAACCACAACAACCAAAAACATCATCTAATTCTTTCCAAACACAACCCAGCCACAATCTATCAATCTAACACTTCAATTATCATCAATCAACACTTAAAACATGATTATAACATCCTTACACCTCCAGCAAACACACAACCACCACAACACCCCGAAAACTCATATCTAACAACCTAAACAATTAGGGATTCAAAGAGTTTCGGGATTCCAATGTTAAAATCAACTTATCAACATTATAAAACATCCAATATATGATTAAAATCAATCATCCACACTGGAAAACAGATCCAATATGGATCTTCCACAATTTCATCAATTAAACCTAATTAAATCAATTAATCATTATAAAAACATAAAACCATATTACAAATCATAAATCAAGGATTTAAGAAAATGGATCACTCACCTCTGAGATTTGATGAAATCAAGATTGTTTGGCAGAAAAGAAGTGGAGAGAAAAGTTTATGTCAAATTTCTTTAAAACCAATAACTACCTTTTTGTTATAAAATCTCCTTTAATTACTTTATAAACCACATGTTAAAAAGTCTTAATTGATGAGAGAAACCACCAGCCAAAACTTGATGATATAGCTTCTTAAGGATTCTAAGAATTTGATCCTTTACAATTTAGCCACCATTTAAAATAGTTTTCAAAAATTACATTTTGGTCACCAACCAAAATGTCACCCTTCCTAATCCAATTTTCTAAAATTTATTTCACCAATATTAATCATATATTAAAATATGATTTTTAACCATTTTTCATATTTTTATCTTACTCAAAAATATTTGCTTCTGAATCCGAATCGAATCCCTAACTCGGTCCACCGAACCGTCTAACTAGCCTTAAAACCTCTAGGCCCAAAATCGGGGCATTACAACTCTCCCCCACTTAAGAAATTTCGTCCTCAAAATTTACTTGGAGGAAACAGATGCAAAAATTGTTTCAACATATCTGACTTGCATTCTCACTTGGCTTCCTCAACATCACGGTGCTTCCACAACACCTTAACAAGCTCAACCGTGTTGCCATGCAGGTTACTTACTGCTGGTATCAATGATCTCTATTAGTTCCTCGTCATAAGATAAACCTAGCCTCAACTCAATATCCTTCACTGGCATAACATGCGATGAATCCGACTGATACCTCCGCAACATTGACACAAGAAACACACCATGAATCCTCTCCAACTCATGAGGTAACCTCAAACGATAAGCAACTAGACCCACACGCTCAAGAATCTCATATGGTCCAATAAACCTCGGGTTAAGTTTCCCTTTTCGCCCAAAATGCATCACCTTCTTCTAAGGTGACACCTTCAAAAACACTCGATCACCCACAACATACTTTATATCTCTGCGCTTCAAATTCGCGTAGGATTTCTGACGATCTGAAGCTGCTTTCAAGCACTCACATATCAGCTTCACCTTTTCATGGTGCCTCTTCCACATACATAGCCTCGTACGGTGCCATTTGTATACTAGCCTAACAATTGTTATTATAAGCAAACTCCTCCAAGGGCAACTGCTCTTCCCAAGTCCCTTGGAATTCAATGATACAACACCTTAACATATCTTTCAAGACCTAAATTACACGCTCTGACTGACCATCCGTCTAAGGATGATACGAAGTACTGAAATTCAGCCTTGTTCTAAGAGCACGATGCAAACACTCCCAAAACCTTACTGTAAATTGTGGATCTCTATCTGAAACTACAGATTTGGGTACCCCGTGCAAATGCATAATCTCATAAATATACAGCTTGGCCAACCTATCCAAAGTATATGGCATATGCACTAGCACAAAATGAGCACATTTCGTAAACTGATGTACAATCACCCAAATGGAATCTTTTTTGGTCGGTGTCAAAGGTAACCCAGGCACAAAATACATGGTGATTATTTCCTATTTCATTCTGGTATCCTCAATGGTTGCAACAACCCATAAGGAAACTGATGTTCAACCTTTACACGCTGACATACCATGCATCGAGCAACAAAATCAGCCACATTTTCTTCAAACCAACCTAATAGTACTATTCCTTTAAACCTCGATACATCTTAGTACTACCGGGATGCATAGCAAAAGGAATAGAATGCGCTTCAGCCAAAATGATATGCCTCAACTCTTCATCTTCTGCCACCACAATCTGACCTTTAAAACACAACACCTCACCATCATTAAAATGAAAATCTGTGGGATTTCCATCCATGATATCCTTCACATACGGTACCAAACTCTCATCATACGGTTGTTTCTCTTTAATCAACTGTGACAAAGACGGTTTCACTTGCAACTCAGCCAACAACCCACCGTCACACTCAACCTAGCAAATATAGCCCTCAACTCAACAATAGCTTTTCTACTCAAAGCATCCGCCACAACGTTAGCTTTACCTAGATAATACTCGATGGTCAGATCATAATCCTTAAGCAACTCTAACCATCTTCGTTGCCTAAGGTTTAATTCTTTCTGCGACATCAAATATTTCAAACTCTTATGATCCATATATACTACACACTTCCCTCCATAAAGGTAATACCTTCAGATTTTCAAGGCAAAAACAACCGCGACAAACTCAAGATCATGAGTAGGGTAATTACGCTCATGCACCTTCAACTGCCTAGATGCATAGGTGATAAGTGTTCAAAAGTACTATTTTTCTTACCCTTTTTACTCATATTATTGTTAGACTTAGGCTCATATTAGTTGCATAATTAGCTATTCATGCATTAATCCATGTTTCCTTCCATCGTTGAGCTTGATTACATAACTTGGTAGTTTTTGTGGAAAAGATGCTGCTTTGGTGTGCTTTGTGTATGTGCAGGATCACTTGCCAAAGCAATGCCGAGCTAGTTGCCAGGGCAATGCATGAAGGATATGCCGAGCTAGTTGCCAGGGCAATGCATGAAGGAGACGCCGAGCCAGTTGGCATGGCAATTGTCGACAAAGAGAAAATGCAATAGGGATGTAGAAATTAATGACTTTACAAGCCCAAGATGACATGGAGCAAGGCCCAAGCCCAAAGGAATTTGATTGCCATGCAGAGATTAAAGAAGAATTAAATTCCAAGAAGATAGGAGAAATTCTAATAGGAATAAAATTATAATAAAGAATTATATTCTTTAAAGATAATTTAATTCCAACTCAAACTCCTCCTCAAAGAAGGACTTTGGCCTAGCCCTATAAATAGCAAGGAGATTTCGACAACTTGATAGAGAGAGCATTAGGGAAATTTCGACAAGTCCAAGGGAGAAAGCAAGGGATTTTCGACAAGCTTCATCTTTTCTTTCTTGTTCGATTGGGTTCATGCTAGGGATTGTTTATCTTGTGTTTCTTTGGAACCTAGCCATGAACTAAATCTACTTGGCTATGGTTATTGTGTTTTGTGGTTGTGAGAAACTATTGGTTTTTGTTTAGGTAATAAGAGTTTGCACTTTTCTATTTCAAGGTTTATTCATTCTTGGTTCTTATTCTTGTTTGCGAGTGAATTGGGAGAGGATCTTGTGATTTCATCTATTTATCTAATATCGGGAGAGTTAGATTCAAGAAACGAATGAATATGATCTTTATTCAATCCAATGATGGTGAAGATTAATCCGGCTTAGGAATAAGTTAAGGATTTCAACGGCTAAGAGGAGCGCAAGATTGGTTGTTGTTCACCCTTGATTCACGCAGGGATGTATTATCAAGGCATGCACAAGTAGCTAGAGTTTCGACTTAGGGATAAGAAGAAACCATTGAAGAACGCTCTGTCGAACCTTGAAGGTTGCTGCCCAGACGCCCAAGTAGTTTCCCAACTAGTCGCCCAGGCAACCATCGATTAGTTGCCAAGGCAACCCCGTTGTGCAAGTTGCCACGGCAACTAAGTTGCCCGTGCACTCTTTTACCAAGACGATCCAATCGGCTATCACACCTCAACTCACGATAACCTGGCCTATCTCTCTCATTCGATCTCATCTTTTCATTTACTTAATTGCTTTCTAGATTAGTTATTAGTTAAAACTTCTATAATCCTTTACTTGTGTTTTTACTTTTTACAGTGCAAGTGACTAGATTCTTGAAGTGGCACCAATCCCTGTGGAGATGATATCTTTTATACTATAACTTGCGACGTGTATACTTGCACATTTGCGTAGCACTTATTACGCGCAACAATAGGCAACTACCTTACCTTTCTGCATTAGCATGCAACCAAGTCCAACATCGGATGCATCACTATAGACGATGAACTCTTTCCCTGATTCTGGCTAAATCAAGACAGGAGCTCGTGTCCAAGCTTCCTTCAGCCCTTCAAAAGCCCTTTGCCTATCCTCTGTCTACTCAAAACGAATATTCTTTTGTAACAGTTGGTCAAAGGAGAAACTATATTGGAGAACCCCTCAACAAACCTATGGTAATAACCAGCCAACCCTAGAAAACTCCAAACCTCTATCATAGATTTATGTGCTTTCCAACTCATCACGACCTCAATTTTGTGTGGGTCAACACGAATCCCCTCGGCTGACACCACGTGCCCAAGGAAAATGACTTCCTAAGCCATAATTCACACTTGCTTAACTTGGCATCAAGCTGATTAACCAACAACGTGTGAAGCACAATCCGCAAATGCCTATCATGATCTTCCTCGATATGAGAGTATACAAGAATATCATCGATAAAAACAACCACAAATTGATCTAAAAACTCATGGAACACTCAATTCATCATGTTCATAAAAGCAGCCGGCGCATTGGTAAAACCAAATGGCATCACCAGAAACTCATAACACTCGTACCTCATACGAAAAGTTGTCTTGGGCACATCCACATCCATATCCATCACCTTCAACTGATAGTACCCAGACCTCAAATCTATCTTAGAGAACACAGAAGCACCCCTAAACTGATCAAACAGATCATCAATCCGCGGTAGATGATACTTATTCTTTATCATCAACTATTTTAGCTATCGATAATCTATACACATCCGTAATGTACCATCATTCTTTTTCACAAACAACACCGATGCACCCTAAAGTGAAATATTTGGCCTAATAAACCCTCAATCAAGCAGCTCCTACAGTTGCATTTTCAACTCCTTCAACTCCCTTGGGGCCATGTAATACAGAGTAATTGATACTAGTGTCGTATCCACATAAATTTCAATGCCAAACTCCACCTCTCGATCTGGTGGCAACCCCGGTAACTCTTCTGAAAAAACACCCAAAAACTCACATACCGTGCTAATTTCTTGCACTTTCAACCCGTTCGAACCAGGATTCATAACATAGGCCAAGAAAGCTTGACATCCAGAATCCATCACCCATCTCGCTTCTAAAGCCGAAACAATATTAGACATGAACTTAGCGTTCTCACCTACAACCACCACCTCAAAATCATCAGACAACTTCAGAGATATTCGTTTGGTCTCAAAATCTACCACAGCTCTATGCTCGGTTAACCAATCCATTCCCAAAATAACATTAAAATAATGGAAGGGCAACTCCATCAAATCCACAACAAACATATGTCCCTGAAGTATCAGCGGACATCTACGATACAACTTCCTAACCACGACTATCGCTCCAAGAGAACTAGTCACTCTAACACCCACATTAAGAATTTCAACAGGTATATCAAGCAATTGTGCATGCTCACTCAAGATATATAAATGAGTAGAACCTGAATCAACCAATGAATACAACGGTAGAGACTGCAAAGTGAATGTACCTGCAACTACACCAGAGTCATTGCGACCCTCACGGTGTGCATACACTCTAGCTGGTCCACCTTCCTCAGGCTGGATTGCAACTTTATGAGCCACAGTCCTCTGTCCACCATCCATGCGCTGAAAATGGCCACAACCATAGCCTCTCTACGGAGCAACAACAAGTACAGCACCTTGCCCACCTCCAGCTAACAAAGAACAATCATGTCTCAGATGGTTGCCGAACCCATAACTCCAACACGCACTAACCACCATAGTCGCATGTGCCTGGCCCTTCCTGGCCAAACTTGAAAAATCTCGCCTCAGATGATCACATGATCCACAAGCCCAACAGGTATTATGCGGATCTCTCACCTGGGTACCATGTCCATGCGCTCCACGCCCAACAACCCCTCCACTACGCCTCTGGTCTGAGTGATACTTCCTATCACAGTGTCTCTTAGCCTGACCACCGCCAAAGCTAGAATCTGCCACTCTCTTGCCAGAGCTAAAGCCTCGAGACCCAGAAGTTAAACTAAGATTCTACTCGATATCCTTGGCTCGTGCAACCAATACATCAAAATCTGTATAGTCAGCTGCAAGCATGTACGTCTTAATCTCTTGAACCAGCCCATAGCAAAAACGATCACAACACTAACGCTCATCAGGAACCAACTCAGTAACATACCGACTCAACCTTACAAATTGTACCTCATACTCAGAAACAGTCCTACCACCCTATACTAGAGCCATAAACTCTCTCTTCTTTTCATCTAGGTATCAGACCCCCAGGTACCTCTTCCAAAAAGCAACACAAAAGAACTCCCAAGATATATCAGCGGGTGCCATCCTATTTGTCAGGGTAGTCCACCAGCTATAAGCATCTCCCTGCAATAGGGACACAACATAACCCAACTTACAGGCATCTGTACAACCCATCTGATCCAGAATCCTCTTTATACTAGCAAGCCAATCTTCAAAAGCCTATGGTGCTAGACCACGAAACTCAACTATGCCCAGACTACAAGATGTTCTAACAGTAAATCTGTCTGCCCAACTATTGGTGCCGGTACATGAACACCTGTAACTGTTGCCTAGAAAGCACCAGTCATGGCCTGAATCAACGATGCCATGTCACCCGTCCCTGGCCTAGCTGGCACAAGTGGCATTTGCTCCACTCCTGTAGGTGGATCAAGAAGAGGCAAAGGCAACCCTCTAGGAGGTACAACATCCCCCTCATTCCCCTACCCATCGACAGTAGCAATCATTGGTCTCATCGTGCTAAAAATATATCTAAGGCATCATAATCATATCAAAAACGAAAATAGTTAGGCCAGCTTCAAGCAAGGATCCACTACATCCATTTGAAACCAAAACATTTTGGACTATATTAATAAGGCAATGGGTTTCCAATCTTCCCCCCAACATAGCATAAAACAATCAACGTGCATATCTCAATCACCGTGCATAGAAAACATAGAATACAACCCATAACAGCATTAATACAACCATACCAACTCGCAATTATCGCCAAACCTCCCAATTATCGCAAACCTAGCTAGCTTTGATACCACCAAATGTAACCTCTTCGACTCGGCCTAGTCATAAGACCGAACTGAGCGAGCTACATTAGGTTTACCGAAGTAACTGTGAAGGAAAAACTCAAAACGCGTCTATTTTTTTCTTTTTTATCTTATCTAGTTGCAATTTATTATCCTATGTGTTCATATTAACAGCAAGTGAAACCACAACTCAATCGGGCATTGAATTAACATCCAATTGGACCTAGTTGTAATTTGGGGACCAAAATGCAATTTTGGAAAACTACAAGGACTTTACCCCCATTTTATGTTACCAATTCTTAATTAAGCCAATTTCTTACATACGTGTCAAAACTCAACTCAAATTATTCATCCATACTCATCCAAATGCATCAATAACCTTTAGGGACTAAAATGCAAGAAAATAGAACTTTGAAAATATCCAAGTAACTAAAATTACTGCTAGCCGTATTGCTACACTAAGGGGTGTATCGATACACTTTGCTTGATTCAAAAACCCCAAATTCTAGTAGCTCAAATCCGTACCGATACGTCCACGCGTACCGATATGCCCTGCCCATATGCACTATGTCATACCGAAATAGTTCCTCTTGTACCAAAACACCAGCCTCAAATAGCTAAAGCCCGTACCGAAAAACTTGCCCACGTACCGATACGATAAGCCTAAAATAGCTTACTCGTACCAGAACATGGACACGTGTACCGCTACGCCTGGACTTGAAATGTCTTTTTTTGTTGGTTTAACATGCTTTCGAACATACCAAAACACCCTAACATGCTTCTAACACATAATCAATACCTTTAAGGAACATTCCAAAGTGAGACCACAGAAACTCATCAAGAATTCATAGCATCATACTTCGGTTGCAAAACTAGAGGCATGCTCCCTAGGAATTCAAGCCAGGCAAAACATAAATTTCCAAACCAATGCAACCAATGATCCAAAATGGCAAACTACATCCCAAAACAGAAAAACAATATTGCTCAAACAGGGAGTTCATCAAACATCTCCCAAAACAAAAATAGAAACCCCTATTGCTCTTATTAGTTATATTCTAACTCAAAAACATACTTTTAATACCAAGTCTTTACAAATCCCTTGCTTCCTTGATGCCTTCAAAACTTTAATTCTCTGCATTGATGGAAAAAGAGAGCGCAAGCACAATATGCTTAGTGAGGAGTGCTTATACAAAACACCATTAATGTATTTAAAACCATTTTCCAATAATACATAAACATGTCATCATCATTTGAAACTTCATGCCTTGATAACCAAGCACTTAAATTTTTCAAAACCAATCATATTAAACCATATGCAACATGTATCATTTACCATCAGCAAGTCCCATTGCTAAACCTCAATTTAAGCCTTCCCATGCATAACAAACCATATGCAAAGCTTAAAGAGTAAACATGTATAAATCACCTTACACATCATAAACCTTTACATAACACATTAACAATTATATTGGCTTACAAGTGATCCTTAACCAAGTCACATTAACAAAATAGTTCATCGGATACACGGATTCAACAAGTGTCTTCTCAACACTTCAAGCCATCTCAACTGGAATAGCGATACAATCATAATCGTGGTACTTTGACAATCAGGTACCTTTACAACTCTTGAGGACACGAACCCTAAATCTCAGTTAGATGCTTAACCTACTAACGGGAGTCTATGGTACCATATAACCCCTCGACCGTTGGGGTACTTGGATGAAGTATTCGGTACACCATATAACCCCTCAACATCCAAGATGAATCTTTATAGTGCACTATCAATCCTATGGCCGGCCAACTATATCTGATAACATTCTTTTAAACCACATCACTTGCCAATATAGTTAACAATTAACCATTTACCACACTGTTTTTAAATGCATTAAAACCAAACCATTATCCAAAGCAACAAACCATGCTTTTCTACAGTATTTCCACATACTTACAAGGATCACTTACCATGTGCATCCTTCAACATCTCATGATTAAAACAGCATCCCACATACTTTAAAACATGTTTAACAGTAGGTACCATGTAATTCAGAACAAGTGCATAAAACCATTTCATAAAAGCACGACTGAGAGTGAAAACCACTTTGTACTTACTTTCGAGTCGAAACCAACGTTTCAAGTTAAGTTTAAACGCCCATAAACCACCTTTAAATCATTTCAAAGCTGAAATCCACGTTCTCACTCACTGATAAGCGAGACCTCAATTCACCGATGCGAATTCAAGCATCTGAAGCCTCCTAAGCTTTATTGATAGCTTCCAGATGAACCTTGTAATATCCTAATTTTTTGGTTAGCGACCAAAATGAAAATTTTGAAAGTTTAAAGGTCAAAGTATATACTTTGGAAAAATTTAGGGACTAAATTTTAATTTTCAAAAGTTATGTATTTTAGTCCCGTAAATGAATAGTTCACCCCCCAAGAATGACGTTTTCGTATTACTCAAATTTTTCGTACGGAGCTTGTATTATTGGCTATTAAGCGATAAAGTTTGGAAAAATATTCGGATAACCGGATCTACTTGGATATTCAAGATATTTTAAAAAATGATAAGGCAAGGTTAAAAATATCTTTTCCATGTCTTAAAATGAAAGGATTTAACATGTACCATTGGATTAAAGTAGGTTTTCCATGTTACATATAAGTCGTTGGATAAAAAAGGGCAAGATGGTAATTTTGGGAAATTCCAAGGGCAAAGTTGGTAATCACTAACTACTTGGATTATTTTTGACCCTTGGATGAGTAGGTAGACATGTGGAAAAATTTGAAGCATTGGATTACAAGGGCAAATTGGACTTTTTGCCATAAAAGAATTTTTTTAGATTTTTATATTAAGATGACAAATGGACTAAAATGAAAGAAAGAAAAATTCAAGATTTTCTCATCATCTTTCTCACTTGTTCGAACACCCCCAAAGGTAAGAGGAAAAAATTTCTATTTTATTTTCAAGCTTATTTAGTTGGATTTTGGATGAAAGCATGAAATTCTCTATCTTTTGGTACCATTTATTCATGTTTTCCTTGCTTGAAACCCTAGTTTTATGATTTTGATTGATGAAGGGGATGTTTAAATATGATGATTTAAGATTAGTTTTTTATGAAGTTGTTGTTTTAGAATCATATCCAAGCTTGCTTGGTGATTGAAACTACTTGAAAGTAGTTAAATCCTAATTTGGATTAAGTTAGGGTTTTGATAGGAAGTTGAATATAATAATTATAGAAGCTTGTAAATGAGGTTTAGAAGTTGAATTCATGTTTGAATCAAGTTGGAAAATTTGAGTGTGGTGACCTTTTATATTCGGCATATTGGAAGAATATTAGGGAAATTATAGAAAATTTTCCTAAGGCTAGAAATGATGTGAGAATGGTTTTACAAGGCTTAGAATGTTGTTGGGATCAATTTGGAAGCTTTCAAAGTGTTAAGGACCAAATTGCAAATTAAGGAAAAGTTGAAAGTGAAATGGAAATTTGTTAGAAATTAATGTGTTAAGCTTGAATTAATTCTTGGAATGCATGAAAATGTTGTTAAGTGCTTGAATTTAAAGTTTAATGGCAAGGGACCATTTTTAATAATTTGGAAAGTTGAGGTGAATTCTAAAAGAATTCATTTTATGGTTATTCTATGATATTTGAGATTATATTGTGAATTTGTGATAGATATGGATAGAAAGGATTTTTAGGAATTTTATTCCTAATATGCTCTTATTGTTAGAATGATACTAACATACGCTTTGAAATGTATGTATTCGGTAAATGGTGATTTTAAAGATCGTGATCAAGATCATAGTACGAGCAAGTTTAAAGATAAGGAAAAGTTTCAAGAGTAAAGCTACAAGCTATAGTAAGGTTTACTAGTGAGGCATCAGGTGAGTGCAATGCATACATAACATGATACCTGGATGTTTTATACATCATTGGTAAGACTTGCGATAAGTCTACCTGGTTTATATATTGGCATGATATTTATGTCATTGATCATATAATTGACATATTCTAAATATGTCAAAGGTTGAATATAAATGCATGAATCACTAGTTTTATATGATGTTATATCATGGATGTTATTACGGGTGTGAACTGCCCAATGTTAAATTATATTGATATACATTGCCTTTGATGGAATAAATACGAAAATTATGCACAAATAAGTCATTGAGGGACAGGGTATAGTTGGCATGCCATAGAGTCCAGCAGCACGCTGCATATTCGGGTATCCAGGATAGCACTATAGTCTATATAAAGGACACTTAGTGTATGGTTAGCACAACCTTATAAATATGCGGATGGTTAGCACGGCCTTATAAACGTGCGGATGGTGGGCACGACCTTATGTGCATTAGCACTTCGGTGCAACTTTGGCTCGCGTACCCAGGGTCCTCATAGGTTATATTTGGGCTATGATTTACTCGGTAAATAATTGATAAACGAGATAAAGAGTTTATACACTCTTAAAGTTATGGAAAGTATATTGGTAAGAAATTTATATTCGGTTTATATTACGTTGATATATGATTAACATAAGGGTAAGTTATACCTAGTGATTCAAACTGCATAAATACGGTTACATGTTATTATTTATTGTTATAGTTATGATATTATTGCACTAAATATTATTATTGCATCAGTAAGTATATACTTAGCGTGTGATGGTTTTCATGCGTAGGTAAAAAGCAAAAATCGAAGTAAGGAGCGGGCATCTTATTTATCCGAAATATAAATACGGTATCAGTAATAACATCTTTTGATGTGTTTTGATGTTTCTAGATGGCATGTATATGTTAAAGTAATCAGTTATATATTAGTTTATATATGGTTTGCAATAATATATAAGGTATTTTATGTTTATAGTGGATGATAAGTAATTATATGAAATTAAAATTGGGTAATAACTAGATAAAGGTAATTAGAGCAAATGGGTAGATTTTTATTTTTAATCCTTATATATCATCGAAAAAAATTATTAAGTTGCTGCCTGAAATCGGACTTAATTTGATTGAATAAAAATTTATAATACGATTTTATGCGATAAATAGTGGAAGTGATCATTTATAATTTTTCTTATAAATATAATAAGGGAAATGTTGATATATTCGTTATGTGATACTCTAATTAGTATTGGGTATATAATATTGATTAGGGTGTTACATTTATTGGTATCAGAGTTACAGGTTTAGCCGGTTCTAGACATAAATCGGGTATATAGATAGTCAAAATTATATACATGCCACTAGAATGTCAAAATTACTAATATTTGTATAAATATAATTGGATGCCTAGTAATTAGTGTTGTTGCTCCTTACTTAAAAAGGATGATTATGACATTAACAAATTTTAGATCATCAGGAATATCGTCAGGCAATCTAGCGTGATATGCATGTCCTGAGTGGAAGTAATGAGGTGAATAAAAATCCACCTCAGGGGCAGCAGAATGTAGAGCCATTAGGTCCGGAGCAAAGAAATATGCATGTACAAGATCAAGGCTTATTTCTTCAGGCATTGGATGCTATTATAAATCGGCGAGCATTAGTATCAGTTTCAATGGAATTAAGGAAAATGAAAGCACCAGAATTTTGGGGTGATATGCAGATCTTATGAGCGCTGATTACTGGTTAAATGATATTAAGATCATGTTAAGTATGATTCCTTGTGATGATCAAGGAAAGTTGACAGGGGTAGTATCCATTCTCATGGATTAAGCGAGCGTGTGGTGGAATGTAGTCACTGCACGGGTTCCTCTAGAATAGATTACATGGGAATTCTTTCAGAAAGAATTCAAAGAAAAATATTTTGGGGACTTGTTCATCGAAGAAACAAGACAGCAGTTCCTGGATTTGAGATAATCGGATAGGATAATCTATGAATACGAATGTGAATAAAATAGACTGAGCAGATTTGTAGTAGAAATTCTTCCAACCAAAAAATCTCAAATCGATAAATTTATTCTGGGAATGGATTGGCTATTGACATATGATGATACGAAGGAATGCCGATTAAAAATGGTAGTCTTAAAAGAACAAGATGGCTCAGAAATAATATTTGAAGGAGAAAGGCTGAATTATTTGAGTAAGGAGATTGCAGCTGTAGATGCTGGAAAGTTATTATCACATGAGTATGAAGCTTATTTAGCTCATGTGATAAATACTCTGAAAACAAAGATAGATCTGGAAAATGTACCCACGGTGCAGAAATTTCCATATGGTTTTTCGAATAAATTACCAGGATTACCTCCTGATCGAGAGGAGGAATTTGGTATTGATGTGTTTCCTGGAACAGTACCAATATCAATGGCACCTTACAGGATGGCTCCTATAGAACTTAGAGAGCTTAAGGCTCAATTACAAGAATTATTGGATAAAGGTTTTATACAATCAAGTATATCACCTTGGAGAGATCCAGTCCTGTTTGTGAAAAAAAGATGGATCAATGAGGTTATGTGTGGATTACCATCAACTTAATAAAGTGACGGCAAACAACAAATAACCTTTATCAAGGATTGATGACTTCTTTGATCAACATAAAGGAGCAACGTTATTTTCTAAAATTGATCTTCGATTGGGTATTATCAATTGAAGATAAAAGAAGCAAATATACCAAAGACAGCTTTCAGAACTAGATACGGGCATTATGAGTTTGTAAAAATGCCTTTTGGACTTACAAATGCACCGACAGCTTTTATGGATTTGATGAATCAGATATTTCAACCATATTTGGATCAGTTTGTAGGGGTATTCATAGATGATATATTGGTTTATTCAAAAACCAAAGAGGATCATGATAATCATCTTTGAGTAGTTCTTCAGATCCTCCGAGAAAAATAAATTATATGCAAAGCTGTCAAAGTGTGAATTCTGGTTGTCCGAAGTAGCTTTCTTTGGACACATAGTCTCTGTAGAAGGAATTCAAGTTGATCCTAAGAAGGTTCAAGCAATACTCGAATGGAAAGTTCTGCAAAGTGTCTCTGAAGTGAGAAGTTTCTTGGGATTAACTCGTTATTATAGGCGAATCGTTAAAGATTTTTCACTGATTGCCGCTCCAATAACTAAGCTATTAAGGAAAGATGTGCCATTTGTTTGGACAAATAAATGTCAGGAAAGCTTCGATAAATTGAAAAGGATGTTAATAGAAGCTCTTGTCTTGGTACAACCAGAATCTAGGAAGGATTTCACAATATATAGTGATGCATCCCATAATGGTTTGGGATGTGTATTGATGCAAGAAGGAAAGGTTGTACCATATGCTTCTTGACAACTCAAAACTCATGAGAGGAATTATCCTACTCATGATTTAGAGTTGGTTGCAGTGGTGTTCGCTTTGAATATTTGGCGTCACTATTTATATGGTGAAAAGTGCTACATTATCACAGATCATAAAAGTTTGAAATATTTGTTGTCTCAAAAGGAGCTTAATTTAAGGCAAAGAAGGTGGATAGAATTGATCAAGGATTACGATGTAATCATTGATTACCATCCGGGGAAGGCTAATGTTGTAGCATATGCACTTAGCCGGAAAATATTTTGTACCCTGAGATCATTGAATGCTCAGCTAAGGTTACAGGGAAATGGTGCAATAACGGCTGAGTTTCAAATTAAGCCTACTCTGATAGAAAGGATTAAAGAGTTACAAGCAAAGGATAAAGAATGCTTGGAAAAGAAGAAACAAGTTGAATGTGGTGAATCTAAAGATTTTGAAGTAAAATCAAATGGATGCTTATGTTATAGGGGACGTGTATACATTTCTGAAGATGAGGATTTAAAAAAAAGAAATACTTTCAGAAGCACATTTCAGTCATTTAACTGTGTATCCAGGAGGTAATAAAATGTATCAAGATGTAAAGAGTCATTTTTGGTGGCTTGGCATGAAACGAGCTATTTCTGAGTTCGTTGCTAGATGCTTAACATGTCAACAAGTAAAAGTAGAACATCAAGTTCCATTGGATTCCACAGGGGAAATGGGAAAAAGTTACAATGGATTTTGTAACAGGTTTACCATTGACACCAAGTAGCAAAAATTCGATTTAGGTGATTGTGGACCATTTTACTAAGAAGGCACATTTCATACCAATTCGAATGGACTAGTCTTTGAACAAGTGGGTGGAGTTATATATTAAGAAAAACATAATTCAAGATAATATCAAGGCTGTTTTTGATAGACAAAAGTCATATTCAGATCTTAAAAGAAAGGATATTGAGTTCGAAGTTGAAGATAAAGTATTCTTAAAGGTTTCACCCTGGAAAAAGATATTACGCTTTGGACGAAAAGAAAAGCTTAGTCCAAAATTCATTGGTCCTTATGAAATCTTAAAAAAGGTTGGTCTAGTGGCGTATCAACTAGCTTTACCACCAGAGTTGAGTAAAGTACATGATGTATTTCATGTGTCCATGCTTCGAAAATATCGATCAGATTCTTCACATGTTATATTACACTATAAGAGATCGAGATTCAATCGGATTTGATTTATGATGAAAAACCTATAAAAATTTTAGCTCGGCAGAAAAGCAATTAAGGAATAAAAAAGATTCCTCTAGTTAAAGTTATGTGGAGAAATCACAAAGTATAAGAAGCTACTTGGGAAACAGATGAAGTAATGAAAAAGTAGTATCCGTACCTTTTTGAACCAAGTATGTAAAGAAAATTCAAGGACGGATTTTCTTAAGGGGGAGAATTGTAATATCCCAATTTTTTGGTTAGTGACCAAAATGAAAATTTTGAAAGTTTGGTGGTTAAAGTATAAAGTTTAGAAAAGTTTAGACACTAAATTGTAATTTTCAAAAGTTATGTATTTTAGTCCAGTAAATGAATAGTTCACCCCCAACAATGACGTTTTAGTGTTACTCAGATTTTTCGTATGGAGCTTGTATTATTGGCTATTAAGCGATAAAGTTTGGAAAAATATTCAGATAATCGGATCGAATCGGATATTCAAGATATTTTAAAAGATGATAAGGCAAGGTTAGAAATATCTTTTCCATGTCTTAAAATGAAAGGATTTAACATGGACCATTGGATTAAAGTATGTTTTCCATGTTACATATGAGCTGTTGGATAAAAAAGGGCAAGGTGGTAATTTTGGGAAATTCTAAGGGCAAAGTTGGTAATCACTAACTACTTGGATTATTTTTGAACCTTGGATGAGTAGGTAGACATGTGGAAAATTTTGAAGCATTGGATTACAAGGGCAAATTGGACTTTTTTCCATATAAGAGATTTTTTTAGATTTTTATATTAAGATGACAAATGGATTAAAATAAAAGAAAGGAAAATTCAAGATTTTCTCATCATCTTTCTCCCTTGTTCGAACACCCCCAAAGGTAAGAGGAAAAGTTTTTCTCTTTGATTTTCAAGCTTATTTAGTTGGATTTTGAATGAAAGCATGAAACATGAAATTGATCTCCATGAATTTCTCTATCTTTTGGTACCATTTATTCATGTTTTCCTTGCTTGAAACCCTAGTTTTATGATTTTGATGGATGAAGGGGATGTTTAAATATGATGATTTAATATTAGTTTTTGATGAAGTTGTTGTTGTAGAATCATATCCAAGCTTGCATGATGATTGAAACTACTTGAAAGTAGTTAAATCCTAATTTGGATTAAGTTAGGGTTTTGATAAGAAGTTGAAATTGGATTGATTTTGGCATGGGAATAATTATAGAAGCTTGGAAATGAGGTTTAGAAGTTGAAATCATGCTTGAATCAAGTTGGAAAATTTGAGTGTGGTAACCTTTCATATTCAGCATATTGATGAATATTAGGGAAAATTATAGAAAATTTTCCAAAAACTAGAATTGATGTGAGAATGATTTTACAAGGCTTAGAATGTTGTTGGGATCAATTTGGAAGCTTTCAAAGTGTTAAGGACCAAATTGAAAATTAAGGAAAAGTTGAAAGTGAAATGGAAATTTGTTAGAAATTAATGTGTTAAGCTTGAATGAATTCCTGGAATACATGAAAATGTTGTTAAGTGCTTGAATTTAAAGTTCAATGGCTAGGAACCATTTTGAATAATTTGGAAAGTTAAGGTGAACTCTAAAATAATTAATTTTATGGTTATTCTATGAAATTTGAGATTATATTGTGAATTTGTGATAGATATGGATAGTAAAGGATTTTTTAGGAATTGTGTTCCTAATATGCGCTTATGTTAGAATGATACTAACATACGCTTTAAAATGTATGTATTCGGTGAACGGTGATTTTAAAGATCGTGATCGTGATCATAGTACGAACAAGTTTAAAGATAAGGAAAAGTTTCGAGAGTAAAGCTATAAGCTATAGTAAGGTTTACTAGTGAGGTATCAGGTGAGTCCAATGCATACATAACATGATACGTGGATGTTTTATACACCATTGGTAAGACTTGTGATAAGTCTACCTGGTTTATATATTGGCATGATATTTATGTCATTGATCATATAATTGACATATTCTAAATATGTCAAATGTTGAATATAAATGCATGAATTACTAGCTATATATGATGTTATATCATGGATGTTATTTCGGGTATGAACTGCCCAATGTTAAATTTTATTGTTATACATTGCCATGGATGGAATAAATACGAAAATTATGCCCAAATAAGTCATTGAGGGACAGGGGATAGTTGGCATGCTATAGAGTCCAGAGCTCGCTGCATATTCGGGTATCCGGGATAGCACTATAGTGTATATAAAGGACACTTAGTGTATGGTTAGCACTGCCTTATAAATGTGCGGATGGTTAGCACGGCCTTATAAACGTGCGAATGGTGGGCACGACCTTATGTGCATTAGCACTTCGGTGCAACTTTGACTCGCGTACCCAGGGTCCTCATAGGTAATATTTGGGCTATGATTTACTCAGTAAATAATTGATAAACGGGATAAAGAGTTTATACATTCTTAAAGTTATGGCAAGTATATTGGTAAGAAATTTATATCCGGTTTATATTATGTTGATATATGATTAACATAAAGGTAAGTTATACCTAGTGATTCAAACTGCATGAATACGGTTACATGTTATTATTTATTGTTATAGTTATGATATTATTGCACCGAATATTATTATTGCCTCACTAAGTATATACTTAGCGTGTGATTGTTTTCACGTAGGTAAAAAGTAGAAATCGGAGTAAGGAGCGGGCATCCTATTTATCTGGAATATAAATACGGTATCAATAATAACACCTTTTGATGTGTTTTGATGTTTCTAGATGACATGTATATGTTAAAGTAATCAGTTATATATTAGTTTATATCTGCTTTGCAATAATATATAAGTTAGTTTATGTTTATAGTTAGGGGTGAGCAAAACTCGACTCGACTAGAAAAAACTAAATTACTTGACTCGACTCAAGGCGAAAATACTCGACTTGTCTTGACTCAACTCAAGAATTCATAAACTCGACTCAACTCGAAAAAAATCCAAATAAAATTTGAGTTGTAAAATGGAAATTTGAATAACTCGAATAACTCAAAATTTTTAGTAATTAGTGGATTTATTTTCAAGTTCGAGACGAGTCCCTCAATTTTTTATGATATATATACCGATATATAAAAATATGAAGAAATATTGCAAAATATGAAGAAAAATATATATATATATATGCATATATTATATGATTAGAGAAAGTCGTTTAAATTGGAATCAAACCGTAATATAACATGATAAATAATTAAAATTAAATTTTTATTGGAACTCGAAAACTCGACTCGACTCGACTCGACTCAAATTTCTTAAACTCGGCTCGAACAAAAAAAATTCAAATAAAGTTTGAGTTGTAAAATATGATGCGTCAACTCGATTAACTCAAAATTTTTTTACTCGACTCGATCGAACGCTCACCCCTATTTATAGTGGATGATAAGTAATTATATGAAATTAAAATCGGGTAATAACTCGATAAAGGTAATTAGAGCAATCGGGTAGATTTTATTTTAGGCAATTTTTAGACAGTTAAAATCCTTATATATCATCGAAAAGAATTATTAAGTTGCTGCCTGAAATCGGACTTAATTTTATTGAATACAAATTTATAATACGATTTTATGCGATAAATAGTAGAAGGGATAATTTATAATTTTTCTTATAAATATAATAAGGGAAATGTTGATATATTCTTTATGTGATACTCTAATTAGTATTGGGTATAGAAATATGATTAGGGTGTTACAAACCTCCCATGTTTTAGCCACATAACAACAGAGGATTAATGCATCTCAATGCATTCAAAACACTGAAACAACAATCCCCACCAACCTCAACAATTCTTTCACAATTACCCAACCATAACAATTGAAAACATCATTTAATTCTTTCCAAACAGAACCCAGCCACAATCTATCAATCTAACACTTCCATTATCATCAATCAACACTTAAAATAGGGTTATAACATCCTTACATCTCCAGAAAACATACAACCACCACAACACCCCAAAAACTCATATCAAACAACCTAAACAATTAGGGATTCAAAGAGTTTGGGGATTCCAATGTTAAAAACAACTTATCAACATAATAAAACATCCAATATATGATTAAAATCAATCCATCACATTGGAAAATAGATCCAATACGGATCTTCCTCAATTTCATCAACTAAACCCAATTAAATCTATTAATCATTATAAAAACATAAAATCATATTACAAATCATAAATCAAGGATCAAATACTTGGGAATATCAACAAAGAACCATTCAATAGAGGAGAAAATGAACCTTACCTCTATTGTGTGATTTCTCCCTCAATTGGTTGATTAAAGCTTGAAAAACACAAGATTTCCTTGAGGTTTTGTAAATCAAAGATTGAGAATCAATTATAAATCAAGAATTTAAGAAAATGGATCTCTCACCTCTGAGATTTGATGAAATCAAGAGAGTTTGGCAGAAAAGAAGTGGAGAGAAAAGTTAAGAGAAAAGTTTACGTCAAATTTCTTTAAAACCAATAACTACATTTTTGTTATAAAATCCCCTTTAATTACTTTATAAACCACATGTTAAAAAGTATTAATTGATGAGAGAAAATACCAGCCAAAACTTGGTAATATAGCTCCTTAAGGATTCTAAGAATTTGATCCTTTACATTTTAGCCACCATTTAAAACAGTTTTCAAAAATTACATTTTGGTCACCAACCAAAATGTCACCCTTCTTTCCACAATTGATTTCACCAATATTAGTCATATATTAAAATATGATTTTAACCATTTTTTCATATTTTTATCTTACTCAAAAATATTTGTTCCCGAATTCAACTCGAATCCCTAACCCGGTCTACCGAACCGCCTAACTAGCCTTAAAATCGCTAGGACCAAAATAAGGGCGTTACTGTTGCGCATAATAAGTGCTCCGCAATTGTGCAAGTGTACACGTCGCAAGTTATAGTATAAAAGATATCGTCTCCACAGGGATTGGTGCCACTTCAAGAATCTAATCTCTTGCACTGTAAAAAGTAAAAGAAACACAAGTAGAAGATTGAAGGAGTTTAACTAACAACTAAACTAGAAAGAAAATAAGCAAAAGAAGATGTAATCAAATGAGAGAGAATAGGGCAGGTTATCGTGAGTTGAGGTGTGATAGCCGATTGGATCGTCTTGGTAAAAGAGTGCAAGGGCAACTCAATTGTCGTGGCAACTTGCACAGCGGGGTTGCCTTGGCAACTAATCGATGGTTGCCTGGGCGACTAGCTAGGCAAATACTTGGGCGGCTGGGCAGCAACTTCAAGGTTCGGCGGAGCGTTCTTCAATGGTTTCTTCTTATCCCTAAGTCAAAAGTCTAGCTATTTGTGCATGCCTTGATAATACATCCCTGCGTGAATCAAGGGTGAACAACAACCAATCTTGCGCTCTTCATAGCTGTTGAAATACTTAACTTATTCTTAAGCCGGATTAATCTTCACCATCAATAGATTGAATAAAGACCATACTCATTCGTTTCTGGAATCTAACTCTCCCGATATTAGATAAATAGATGAAGTTGCGAGATCCTCTCCCAATTCACTCGCAAACAAGAATAAGAACCAAGAATGAGTAAACCTTGAATTGAAAGTGCAAACTCTTAAGACCTAAACAAAATCCAATTGTTTCTCACAACCACAAAACACAATAACCTTAGCCAAATAGATTTAGTTCATGGCTAGGTTCCAAAGAAACAAAAGACAAAGAATTCCTAGCACAAACCTAATTGAACAAAGAAGAAAAAGATGAAGAATGGTTGAAGCCTCTTTGTCGATATCTCCCCCTTTGATCTTGTCAAAATTTCTCTCTTCTCTCCCCCTTGATCTTGTCAAAATTTCTCTCCTCTCTCCCCCTTGGAGTTGAGGGCATGGTCTTTAATTTATAGGGCTAGGTCAAAGTCTTTTTTGAGGAGTAAGTTAAGTTGGAATTAAATTATCTTTAAAGAATATAATTCTTTATTATATTTAAATTCCTTCTAGAACTTCTCCTATCTTCTTGGGATTTAATTTCTCTTTAACGTCTTCATGGAAATCAAACTCCTTTGGGATTAAACTTTGCTCCACATCATCTTGGGCTTATATAGTCATCAATTTCGACTACCATATCATCTTATCCCTTGTCGAAAATTGCCCTGGCAACTAGCTCGGCATCTCCTTCATGCATTGCCCTGGCAACTGGTTCCAGCTTTGCTTTGGCAAGTGATTCTGCACATACACATACAAAAACACACCAAAGTAGTATCTTTTTCCACAAAATTGAGCAAAATATGAAATCAAGCTTGTCCACCAAGGAAACGATGCAAACATGCATGAATGACTAATAATGCAACTAATATGAGCCTAAGTCTAGCAATAATATGAATAAAGAGGGTAATAAAAATAGTACTTTCAAACACTTAACACACCCCCAAACTTGAACTATTGCTTGTCCTCAAGCAATGCAAACTAATAATTACCCGCCAAGACTTCAATTTTCACAAACTTAGCTTTGAACTTGATTTCAATTCTCAGAACCAGGGCACAAAGTATGATTGGCTTTTCATTTTTCGAAAAACTTAGGAGTTACTCGGAATCAAACTATAATGCTTGTGAGTGTGTGCGGAGTTGTGTGCAAGTTGATTTTTCGGATTCTATGCAAACAAAAGGTTTTCAAATTACTCCATTGGGTTCTTTTAACATGTTTTAACTAGAGCCAGTTTCGGGCACCTTTACTGTTTTGTTCTTAGTTTTCTTAAGTTAAATTAATTTTTTCGACTAGAGCCGGTTTTGGGCACCTCTAGAGATCAATTTTTAGCACATACTAGAGCCAATTTCGGGAACCTCTAGTGATCAATTTTAGCGCATACTAGAGCCAATTTCGGGCACCTCTAGTATTCATCCAATTTTTATTCTAGTCCCCCAATTTTTTTACTATCAACCTAAGTTCGCTAGAATTCCTTAAATCAATTAAGCCACAGAGTGTTTAATCAAGTTTAGCATCATAGTACGATTCTAAGTGTTTCCATGTTTATCCTAGAATAAAAAGTTCTATCAAGTAAGTACATTGGCAAAGTCATCATCGGATATTCATCAAATCTAGGCAATTCTTGTTCCAACTAAAGGCATGGCAAGCAATTTATGTATCCTAAATGCAATACTTAAGATGAATGCAACTAAACATGGTAACTAACTAATAACAATCCCCCCAAACTCGAGTGAGGCATTGTCCTCAATGCATGCAATAAAGAAAAATAAAAATAAAGAAAAGTAAAATACAAATGATGACTTACTCCGAGAGTTCGTCGTTGTGGATGATTAGTTTCCTTTTGGTCGGTGTCTTGATTCTTTTGCTTGAACGCGGTGGTTGCTACCTTGTTGCCGATGGTGGAATCGATCCTCGTACGGGGTTGTCCTCATCGTCCTCTTCATCAATGTCATTGGCTTTTCGCTTGGGCTTGGAGGATTCAATTGGTGCGGTCTTTGTTGGTGCAATGGAGGACTCGTCCGAATCTAAAAAATTAGATAATGATTTAGTACGAGTTGATTCGGGCATAGGGGCTTTACCTTTGGCTTTTGCAGTGGTTTCCGAGGCGTCTTTAGCTTTGGTTGTCGTGGCAACTGCTTGGGCAGGCGCGGTGTAGGTTGCCACGGCATCATCTATTGCAGTTGCCATGGCGACTGCTTCATTGGTTGTCGTGGCAAGGATTTCGGCAGGAAAGATTGGGAACGGCACGCGGCTGTCCGGGTACTTTTCTGGGATGACTTGGGTGATGGCGTTGTTGTGATCCTTCATGTACCGCGTGAACATTAGTTGCCGGTCTTCAATTTGCCTAAGGCAGTTCGCCAACGGTTGTAAGAGTGCTTCAAGTTGTCCTGGGGTTGCTGGCCGAGTTGCACGGGCATCGGTTGCTTTGGCATTAGGAGTTGCTGAGGTGGCAAGAGTTGTCACGGCAATTGAAGGCGTTGAGGATTTTATCGGTGCCTCTCCCATTAGCTTTCGAATTTGTGCTCGATTCCAACCAGACTTTGGTATGGCCTTTTCATCAGTGTACTCACTTGGGATATGCATCTCCTTGCAAAGATTGGAAATTAAGCAAGGGAAGAAAAGAGAACCCTTGTCTTTTGTGCTACATACAAAAATCTCATCACAAATAATTTTTCCAATGTTAAAGATACGATTATGCAAGATAGAATGTATGAGCAAAAGACGAGGTGTATCAACGGTTGTATTGTGTGTTGTGGGCATTAAAGGAGTTTTAACAAACTTATTCCATAATTTTGCCTCGAGTTTAAGCCGAAGGAAATTTATCGTGCCCTTGTATTTACCGTTGTTCCAATGAGTTCCCAATAGAGTGAGTTCTTGAAGCACCTTGTCGAGTTGCTTGGGCGTGAGTTGATCAACAAAGGCTTGATGCTCGTCCTTCTCAATGTAGAGCCCGTAAAAGGTGGTGATGTTTTCAGGGCTTATGAGTATAGCCCATGAGATGTTACCCAGTTCTGATTGATGGCAAAAGATTTTCCACTTTTGATGTGCAATCCTTTCGAAGATGAATGGTTCAAGGCCAAATCTTGATGAGAGTTGGAGTATTCAAATCCTTGTTCTTCACAAATCTTTCGGCTTTCAAACTTGGAGTGAAATCTTTCTTGAACCACTGGTGTAGCAAACTTCTTGTATCTTGGTTCTTTGGAGGAACTTGGATGAACCAAAAATTTGATTTTGGATGCCATGGATGATCTTGGTTGTGAGTTTGGTAAAAACAAAGAAAAGAAAGCAAAAGAAACTAAAGAGTTGCAAGATAAAAAGTAGGAATAGGTTTCTTGGAAGTTAAGGGTGATGGGTTAAATAGAAAAGATAGGTAGTAAATATGGTGGGTGGGATTAATTTTGGAATAAAGAAGAGATGGGTTTTGATTTAGGGGAAGGGTGACGGCTATGGGGTTTATTTAGGGTAAATTTGAGGCTTAATATAAGCCTTAGATTCAGCCCATTAATTTCCTTGTTGAAGAAGTTTCCTTCTTGAATCAAAATTCCTCTTTTATCTTGAACTCTTTTTCCTACAATTCAAAAACAAATAAAATAAGGATTAAAATTAAAGATAAACTAATAAAAGAAAATAAATAAAGATGTGCAAAGAAATTCTTAAACTTAAAACGATAAATATGAAAGAAAGATGTAGTCTTAATCTTAAAGAAAATAACTCTATCCTAAAAAGAAAAAGAAAAAATAACCAAAATTAAATAATAAAAAAATAGTTCAAAAAAATAAAAAATAAAAATAAAAGAAAAAGAAATTATCGAAAGGAGAGCATGCATCTCCTAAGGTGACCACTTCTTTGTTACGTTCCACATGGGCACCGTTGTAGTGCTTCAATCTTTGTCCATTAACTTTGAATTCATGTTCGTCAGTGATGGACTTGATTATCACGGCACCATGGGAGAATGGTTTGACAACTTCGAATGGTCCCCACCATCTTGATTTTAGTTTTCCTGGGAAAAGTTTTAGCCGAGAATTGAATAAGAGAACTAGTTGCCCTGGCATGAATTGTCGCGGCAATAGTTTCTTGTCATGCCATTGCTTTGTTTTCTCCTTGTAGATTTGTGCATTGTTAGAGGCTAGTGCACGGAATTCTTCTATCTCGTTGAGGTCCAACAAACGCTTTTGCCCGGCACTTTCCCAATCCATATTCACGGTCTTGATTGCCCAATATGCCTTGTGTTTGATTTCCACCGGTAGATGGCATGTTTTGCTATAGACAAGTCGGAAGGGAGACATACCTAAGGGTGTTTTGAATGCAGTGCGATATGCCCAAAGTGCATCATCTAGTCTTACAGACCAATCCTTCCTAAAGGGATTTACAACTGTCTCGAGTATACCTTTCAATTCTCGATTGGAAATTTCTGCTTGCCCATTGGTTTGTGGGTGATATGCCATGGCAAGTTTGTGTGACACGCCGAAGCATTGCAACATCTTGGAAATAAGTTTGTTGTCAAAATGCTTACCTTCATCACTGATAATTGCTCTCGGCATCCCAAACCGTGTAAATATGTTTTTTTGCAAGAATCATTGCACGGTCTTAGAATCGTTGTTGGGAACTGCAGCTGCCTCAACCCATTTAGACACATAGTCGACGGCAAGTAGAATGTAGAGGTTGCCGAATGAAGATGGGAAAGGTCCCATAAAATCAATCCCCCCAAACATCGAACAATTCCACCTCGATAATGTCTTGGAGTGGCATCTCATGTCGTCTAGAGATACTTCCCGTCCTCTGGCAAGGATCACATTGCTTGTAAAATTCTTGGGCATCTTTGTACAGTGTTGGCCAATACAAACTGGATTGCAAAACTTTGGCCGCGGTACGAGTTCCTCTGAAATGTCCTCCATAGGGTGAAGAATGGCATTGTCGAAGTACATTCTGCTGCTCCTCTTCAGGGACACATCGGCGTATAACCTAATCTGTACATTGTTTAAACAAAAGAGGCTCATCCCAAAAGTACTGCTTAGCATCATGGCGGAACCGCTTTTTCCCTTGGTGAGTAAGGCCATAAGGTAAAATACCACAAACAAGGAAATTAACTAAATCCGTGTACTAGGGTATTGCCGAGGCATGTGTTGCCGTGGCGACTGCTTTCAAGATTGCCGAGGCGTGTGCGTCGAGAGTTGCTGAAGCGTCGAGGGTTGCTGAGGCATGCGCATCCATGGTTGTCGAGGCATGAGGGTTTGTCGAGGCGTGCGCATCCATGGTTGCTGAGGCATGCGTAACAGTGGTTGTCGCGGCGTGTGCGTCGAGAGTTGCTGAAGCGTCGAGGGTTGCCGAGGCATACGCATCCATGGTTGATGAGGCATGCGTATCAGTGGTGGCGTGCGCGTCGAGAGTTGCTAAAGAGTCGAGGGTCGCCGAGGCATGTGCATCTATGGTTCCCGAGGCGTGCGTATCAGTGGTGGCGTATGCGTCGAGAGTTGCTGAAGCATCGAGGGTTACCGAGGCATGCGCATCCATGGTTGCCGAGGCATCAGGGGTTGCCGAGAAAACTAACAGTTGCTCATCCGGGAATGCATCACATATCTCTAAATCCGCGTCCTCCTCCCTATTGCGTTCTAAGCGTGATAAGTGATCGGCCACTTGATTTTCTATTCATTTACTGTCCTTAATTTCAATGTCAAACTCTTGTAAAAGCAATATCCAACGAATCAAACGAGGTTTGGCATCCTTTTTAGCAAATAGATACTTAATTGTCGAATGGTCCGTATGAACAATTACCTTTGTACCAATCAAATAGGATCGGAACTTGTCAAATGCGAAAACTACAGCTAGTAACTCTTTCTCCGTTGTTGTGTAATT
The DNA here is from genome assembly GCA_019671005.1 of Hibiscus mutabilis. Taxonomy (NCBI): domain Eukaryota; kingdom Viridiplantae; phylum Streptophyta; class Magnoliopsida; order Malvales; family Malvaceae; genus Hibiscus; species Hibiscus mutabilis. Next base: position 44,941,551 of record CM033722.1, read on the forward strand.
CACTTGAGCACTATTAAGAGTTTTACTAGCGTAGAATATCACATGAAAGGTCTTACCTGTGTGTTGGCCTAGGACTGCTCCTACCACGAAATCACTTGCATCACACATGAGCTCAAAAGGTAGCGTCCAATCTGGTGGAATGACAATGGGTGCCGAGGCAAGCTTTTTCTTTAGGGTTTCGAATGCTTAGGTGCAAGAATCATCAAAATTGAAGACTTTATCTTGTTCAAGCAAATTGCACAAGGGTTTAGTAATTTTAGAAAAATTATGAATGAACCTCCTGTAAAAACCTGCATGTCCAAGAAAGCTTCGGATTCCTTTAACCGAACTTGGTGGAGGTAATCTCTCGATCATGTCCACCTTGGCTTTGTCTACTTCATTTCCCTTGGATGAAATCTTGTGGCCGAGCACTATTCCTTCATCTACCATAAAATGGCACTTCTCCCAATTAAGGACTAAATCGGTTTCTTCATATCTTGCCAACATATTCTCTAAATTGCCGAGGCAACTGTCGAAGTCATTACCAAAAACAGAAAAATTGTCCATGAAGATCTCAAGGAAGTCTTCGACCATGTCTGAAAAGAGTGCCATCATGCATCTTTGGAAGGTTGTCGGGGCATTACACAATCTGAACGGCATCCTTTGGAAAGTATAAGTACCGTATGGGCATGTGAAGGTTGTCTTTTCATGATCTTCTGGTGCTATGGCAATTTGATTGTAACCTGAATAACCATCAAGAAAATAATAAAAGGGTTTACCTGCAAGACGGTCAAGCATTTGATCAATAAAGGGTAGTGGGAAGTGATCTTTCCTAGTGGCTTTGTTTAGCTTTCGATAATCCACACAAACCCTCCAACCGGTCACAGTCCTGGTTGGAATGAGTTCATTGTTTTCATTACTTGCCACCGTTATACCTCCTTTTTTCGGTACACATTGTACCGGACTTACCCATGTACTATCAGAGATAGGGTATATGATGTCGGCGTCAAGCCACTTGATGATTTCTTTCATTACAACCCCTTTCATGGCATGATTCAGTCTCCTCTGGGCCTCAATCAAAGGTTTGTGATCATCTTCTAACAAAATCTTGTGCATGCACACTGCCGGGCTAATTCCTTTCAAGTCGGCAATTGTCCACCCTATTACCTTCTTGTGTAGCATCAACATTTTGATCAGCTTCTTTTCCTGCTCAGGCTGTAACTTAGAGGAAATAATTACAGGCATTGTATTATCGGTTCCCAAGTAAACATATTTTAGTTGCCCTGGTAACTGTTTCAACTCAAGAATCGGTGGTTGTTCAATAGAGGGCTTTTCGAGCTTACCTTCCTTACTTGAGTAATCTAGTGGTTCAAAGTATGTACCTGGTCGATTGACTAACCAATTTTCCTCTTCTTGTTGTTCCTCATCGATCGGTTCTTCATACTCCTCAGGGTCCTCTTGATCGGCAATGTAGTTGCCGAGGTAACTAAATTCCTCGTCGAAGTTAAACTCTATCGTGGCATGAAGAAGTTGGCATTCTTCTGGATCATCGGCATGCCTTAGTGTTTGGAACACATTTAGTTTAACTTGCTGGTCATTCACCCTCATTGTGAGTTCTCTCTTTTCAACATCGATCAAGGTTCTCCCTGTTACTAGGAAGTGGTCTCCCAAGAATGATAGATGCATGCTCATCTGCTTCACAATCCAAAATAATAAAGTCAGCGGGAAAAATAAATTTATCAACTTTTACCAGTATGTCTTCGATTTTTCCCTCTGGATGCTCATAAGACCTGTCAGCTAGCTGTAGCATAACTGTTGTAGGTCTTGCCTTCTCGATTCCTAGTTTTTGAAAAATCGATTTAGGCATCAAGTTTATGCTTGCTCCAAGGTCGCATAATTCTTTCCCGACGTAGTGGTTTCCAATGGAACAGGGTATTGTGAAACTTTCGGGATCTTTCAACTTGGGTGGCATGCGATTGTGCAACATGGCCATGCATCCCTCTGTTGCGGCAACTGTTTCAAACTCTCCTAGCCTTGTTCTCTTGGACACAATGTCTTTAAGAAACTTGGCATAGTTCGGCATTTTTTCAATTGCTTCCACCAATGGCAAGTTGATGTGGACTTGCTTAAGGATATCGAGAAACTTCTTGCATTGATATTCTTGCTTTTGTCGCTTCAACCTTTGTGGGAATGGTGGTGGAAGTCGGATATCTTCGATCCTTTCATTGGTTTGGAACCTGATTGACGGTATTGTCGGGACAACTGGAGTTGCCGAGGCATTATCAACTGGGGTTGCCGAGGCATGCTTATCGCAAGTTGCCAAGGCATCCTTATCGTCGGTTGCCGAGGCATGCTTATTGCCGGTTGCTGCGTCAATTCCTGGTTCAGCATCTGAGGCTTTGCCGCTGGGTTCGTCTTGATCTTTTTTTGGAGTTTTGTTTGATGAGCGGGCTTGAGCCTCTTTAAGTTGTTGGCCACTTCTAGTGGTGATCGCCTTACATTGCTCATGGCCAGTTCCTCTTGCGACTTCAGTATCGCTAGGTAAACCTCATTGCGGTCTAGTATTCAGGTTTTGAGCAAATTGTCCGACTTGATTTTCAAATGATTTGATTGCCGCCTCTTGGTTTTGCAATCTCATTTCGGTCCTGTTAATAAAAGCATCAGTTCTTTTTATGAAGTTACTATTCTCAGCCATATAAGATTCAGTTTTCAACATAAAAGCATTGAGAGAATTTTCCAAAGAACTAGATGTTGTCGGTTGTTGTTGCAACAACTGTTGCCGTGGCATATTATGCTGGAATCCCGATGCTTGTGCATTCTGATTGTTATGGTTTAGAGCATTGTTGGAATTACTCCATAAAAAATTCGGGTGCTTCTTCCAAGCTGGATTATATGTATTGGACATCACATTGTTGTTCTGGTTGTAATTCCCCACATAGAAGCTAGATTCTGGATTCTGCATACATTCAGAAGAATCATGGTTACCACCACATAACTCACAAAAGGAATCCATTACCTTGACCTCATGTGTGTTGTTTGGTTTCTGCATGTTCTGGACCATCTTGGTTAAGGTAACCAATTGTGTCGAAATTGAGTTTAATGATCCTAGTTCATGTATTGTGGCTTGGCGTCTAACTCATTCTCTTCTAGTAGAGGGGAATTGATAATCATTCTTGGTCAGCCTGTTTAGAATTTGCCTTACTTCCTCCGGTGACTTATCTAGGAGTATGTCGTTTGCTGAGGCGTCTAGCATCATCCTTGTTGGTGTATTCACGGCGTTGCAAAACATTGTTACTTGTGTCCACACTGGGAATCCGTGTAGGGGGCATTTGTGTAGAAGTTCTCTGTATCGCTCCCAAGACTCGTACATGGATTCATCATCTACCTGCCGAAAAGAAGTAATGTCATTACGATGCTTATCAGTCAAATTTGTAGGATTAAACTGAGCAAGGAAATCACGACAAATATTGGTCCAATATCCTATTGATCCGGCAGGAATGCTATTCAACCATGCTTTCGCCCTATCCCTCAGTGAATAGGGGAATAATCTAAATCGTAAAACATCGGGGGTGACTCCGTGTATTTTGAATGAGTTGCAAAACTCGAGGAAAGATTTAAGATGTTGTCGTGCATCTTCAGTTGCTGAGCCGCCAAATTGACCAATTTTATTGATCATATTAAACATCACCGGTTTCAACTCAAAGTGGTCGGCTTCAATTTCAGGTGCGACAACTCCTGGATTAAGTCCATCAAGATCTTCTTCAAGATAGTTTTGGATAGTTCTGTTTCGTGCAAGAATCACTCTTCCTCCTGCTGGAACATCTTGATTCAAATTGTCGTCTTGATTAGCCATTGCTACTCTTAACCTTCGTCTAAGTCTTTGTAAGGTTCGTTAGATTTCTGGATCAAAGGGATATTCTGGTGTAATCGGTCTCGCCCTGGTCATATACCAATGCAAAACCAAAGTTTGTTAGCCCTTTGAATCTTAAACAAGAAAAGTAAAAAGAAAGTGCAAGAAAATAAAAGCAAAGTCGCTATTGCCAATCCCCGGCAACGGCGCCAAAAACTTGTTGCTCGTAATAAGTGGTACGCAATTGTGCAAGTATACACGTCGCAAGTTATAGTATAAAAGATATCGTCTCCACAGGGATTGGTGCCACTTCAAGAATCTAATCTCTTGCACTGTAAAAAGTAAAAACACAAATAGAAGATTATAGGAGTTTAACTAATAACTAAACTAGAAAGTAATAAAGTAAAAGAATAGATGAGATCAAATAAGAGAGACAGGTTATCGTGAGTTGAGGTGTGATAGCCGATTGGATCATCTTGGTAAAAGAGTGCAAGGGCAACTCAGTTGCCGTGGCAACTTGCACAACGGGGTTGCCTTGGCAACTAATCGATGGTTGCCTGGGCGACTAGTTGGGCAACTACTTGGGCGTCTGGGCAGCAACCTTCAAGGTTCAGCAGAGCGTTCTTCAATGGTTTCTTCTTATCCCTAAGTCAAAACTCTAGCTACTTGTGCATGCCTTGATAATACATCCCTGCGTGAATCAAGGGTGAACAACGACCAATCTTGCGCTCTTCTTAGCCGTTGAAATCCTTAACTTATTCCTAAGCCGGATTAATCTTCACCATCAATAGATTGAATAAAGATCATATTCATTCGTTTCTTGAATCTAACTCTCCCGATATTAGATAAATAGATGAAGTTATGAGATCCTCTCTCAATTCACTCGCAAACAAGAATAAGAACCAAGAATGAATAAACCTTGAATAGAAAAGTGCAAACTCTTATTACCTAAACAAAATCCAATAGTTTCTCATAACCACAAGACACAATAACCTTAACCAAATAGATTTAGTTCATGGCTAGGTTCCAAAGAAACACAAGATAAAGAATCCCTAGCATGAACCTAGTTGAACAAGAAAGAAAAAGATGAAGAATGGACTGGGCGTATTGGTACAGAACATATCGTACTGGTACTAATATAGCTCGCTGGAAAAATTTTACAAAGAGTATGGGTACTCAAAAGTACCGTAATGGTACTAAGTTGAATCCATATCGGTACGGTGGGTTCGTACCGGTACATAAAGAGCTTACTGGAATTTCAAAAACAAAGGTGTATCGGTACGTCTATAAGTTTGTACCGGTACTCAAAGGCCAAAATGGCTTTTTGAGTACTTTTAAACTTGTAAATTCATTTTGAAATAGTTTCAAATGACTTGGATAAAAAATTGATCTTTAAAATATGTCATTTGAACACTTAGCTCTTTTCAACTTAGAATTTTTGAGATACTTCAATACTTTGAAAATTTATTTAGAAATATCTCAAATATAAATCTTTGTTACATCAAAATCAATACATATTAGTTTAAAAATATCCCATTTTGATATAACAAAACCAAAATAAATTTTTAATAGAACACTCCCCATTTCTTTTTGAAGAAATGCCTTAAAAACTTTAATAAAAAAATCTCCCCTTTTTGTTAGATCGAAATCAATGAAGTGCATAAAACATATACAAAAATAGAATCTCCAAAACACAATAATATTCATAAAGACATAAATATAATCAATCCATAAAACATAACCAAGTCATAAATAATATCCAAAGCAAGAAGCAGAAGCAATCCATGGTGGCATAGCCATAAATAAGTAAAGGAAACATAAAACGAAATAGGTGCAAAGTATGTCACAAAAACATAGCCAAATATATAAGTATAGTATGAAATGCATGTATGAAACAAGGCCTCTAGTGCATCATCAACGCCATCATCATCCTCGACATCCTCATGAAGAAGCTCAACCGAATACTACAAGATCTCAAGTTGCTCATCAATCGAATCAAAGCGACTCATAATGCGAGCCTCCATCTGAGTGATCATCTCGGAAAGCGATGTCAATGAGACATCTCACTGAGGTGCTGGGGCAACTGCCTGAGGAGCAGCTAGAATAGCCCGTGGTGCGCGAGCAACCCATTCACTGTTGATGAGATCGAAATAAGCCTTCCGAAGATATTTAACATCAATCTTATGACCAAGCGGGAAAGGAATATCGATAGAGTAATCTATGCGTTCCTTAAGAAATATGTGACTAAGGACGCAACCATAGATGAAGGAGTTGACCAAAAAAGTGTGACGGTGGTTGATGGTATAAACTAGATCGACAAAAATTATTTAAGCTACATTGCTACGAAGGCTAGTGCGGAAACATTGATTCCACCATGCATCGACTCTTCAAATGGTAGAGTACTTACCACTGGATGGTCGAAACCACCAAGTGATAATGAAATGAAGAAAACGATCATGGGCGTTTAAAATAGTGACAAAGTCGGGAGTTAGAGAATCAAGAATAACCTGATCATCATCATCATCAAGACCCGTATTCTCTAGACCTAAATGAGTGGCAATGATCTCGGTGTCTAGAACAAAGGTTTTCCCCATGAAGTATGACTCAATAGCAATAACATGTTTACCTGCATCATCGAGAAGGCAACGGGCATTCGAAAAGAAAATCTGAACCAAGGTACGAAAATACTTGGTTTTGAGCTTAAGCATAGGAACAAATTTCCATTGCCCCGTGAGATTAAGGTAAGGAAATTTAAACTCGGAAGAGGAAATAAACTCAAAAACTACGACTCGCTCATCCCTGATGGGAAAATTTTTGAAAAATTCAAAATTTTCCTAATGGTTTTGCTATTCGAGTTCATCAAAACAAGAATCAAAAGAGGTAAGTAAAATAGGTTGAGGTTCAGGAGGGTGTTGACTCGCTGAAGGTAAACTCGTACAACGACGTTTAGCCGTAAGTTTTGGTGCCATTTTAAAATTAAAAGGATAAAAACCTAAAGCTCTAGACATGAAAATAGATGGTAAATCTTCTACAAAAAGCAAAACAATGTATGCATGTATCATCAATTTTAGTCCAAATATTATCCGATAATCAAGGTGTACAACTATATATATTAGATGTAAAAAAAGTTTATATATATTAAAAAAATTAAAACACTATATATATGTATAAGTAGAAAAAATAATGTAAAACAGAAATTGAAAACAAAGATTATTAAAAATATATATAAATTATATAGAGAGAGAGATATATAACAATGTACAAAAAAATTGAGGAAGTAAACCGTATAAAACATATATATAGAGAGAGAGAAAATAGTTTATATATATTAACCAAATAAAATTTATATATTAACAAAATAATATTAACATGTAAAAATGTATCAAAAAATTCATACATATAGATACATAACAAAATCAGCTTAAACAAGATGCAAAAACTTAAAATCAAAGTATAATATTTGAATAAAGCAAAAGAAATAACAATAATACCTCAAAATCTCGAAAATTGGATGAAAAGAGTGATAGGTATGCACGATTTGTTGATTGGAGATGAAATCCTTTGAAAAACTTGCAAAACCTCTTGAATATTAAGTGTATTTGAGAGAAAATCGAGAGGTTTTTGAAGGCAAAAGGGTGAGAGCGACGCTATTAGGTTTTAGGGTTCGAAGAAATTGGGAAAAACTGATAAAATGCCTATATATAGCCTTCAGCCCATGCGTACCGGTACGCAGTTTAATGAGTACCAGTATGCCCGAATTCTTTCATACCAATTCTCTATTTGAAAGCGATATCAGTACTTGATAGACTGTACGGGTACTATCTGCACAATAATTTTCAGTTTGCAACCGATTACCTCAAAACGTTCATCGGGAAGCTTCTAAATGCATGGTAATGATGCATGAATATATAAATCATGAAAAAACAAGAACAAAGAAACTCCCCTTAACTATTTGAACAAAAGCATCAAGAAATTACAAGAACATGTTTTTCAAGCAAAAAGTCAAGCAAGTTTTTAAGCACAAACAAGGGCTCTAAGGCTCAAGAAAGGCTTATAAGACCTAACTCTCTCCTAAGAGTCCAAAAACGCTCCTTATCTAAAGGCTTTATAAAAATATCTGCTACTTTATGCAAGGTATCTTCAAATTCTAGAACTACATCTTCTTTTAAGACATGATCTCTAATGAAATGATGTCATATTTCTATGTGTTTGGTTTTAGAATGTTGGATGAGATTTTTAGTGAGACAAATAACCTCGTATGGTCACACTTAATGGGAATGGTACCTACATCAATTCCATAATCTAAGAGTTGTTGTTTCATCCATAGGACTTAGGCACAACAACTATCGACCGAAATATATTTCGCCTCGGTGGAAGATAGTGCAACGTTATTTTATTTCTTAGAGAACCATGAGATAAGCATGTTTTCAAGGAATTGACAAGTAACAAAGGTACTCTTTCAATCTATCTTACAACCTCTATAATCCACATCCGAAAAAGCATGCAAACTAAAGGATGAGTCTCTAGAATACCAAAGACCTAAACAAGGTGTATCTTTAAGGTATCTAAAGATTCTCTTAATGGCGTGTAAATGTGATTCTTTAGGACTAGCTTGAAATCTAGCACACAAGCAAACATTAATCATGATATCTAGTCTACTTGTGGTAAGATAAAGAAAAGAACCAATTATTGATCTATAAAGTTTAAGATCAACACATTTACCTCCATCTTTGTCAAGCTTTGTACAAGAGCTCATAAAAGTGGCTTGAGGCTTTGCATTCTCCAAGCTAAACTTCTTGAGCATGTCTTTGATGTATTTAAATTGATTGATGAAGATTTCATCCTTCCTTTGTTTGATTTGGATTCCCAAGAAGAATGAGAGCTCCCCCATCATGCACATTCCAAACTCACCTTGCATAAGCTTAGCAAACTCTTGACAAAGAATTTTATTAGTAGAACCAAAAATGATATCATCAACATAGATTTGTATTACTAAAATATCTTTGCCTTTTCTTTTTATAAAAAGTGTTGTATCAACCTTCCCTTTGTTAAAACCTTTTTCAATAAGAAAATTAGAATCTTTCATACCAAGCTCTAGGAGCTTGTTTCAAACCATATAAAGCTTTTGAAAGTTTAAAACATGGTTTGGATATTTTGGGTCTTCAAAACTAGAAGGTTGTTCAACATATACTTCTTAATTTATAAAGCCATTTAGAAAAGCACTTTTTACATCTATTTGAAAAAGCTTGATATTCGAGACATTTTTAAATAAATTTTTAAAGTATTGAAATATCTCACAAATTATAAGTTGAAAAGAGCTAAGTGTTCAAATGACATATTTTAAATATCAAATTTTTATCCAAGTCATTTGAAACTATTTCAAAATGAATTTGCAAGTTTAAAAGTACTTAAAAAGCCATTTTGGCCTTTGAGTACCGGTACGGCCTTATAGGCGTACCGGTACGCCTTTGTTTTCAAATTCCAGTAAGCTCTTTAAGTACCGGTATGTCCCCCGTACCGATATGGACTCAACTTAGTACCGGTACGGTGCCTTTGAGTACAGGTACGCCCTTTGTAAAAAAACTTTTGTGAGCTATTTTATTACTTTAAAATTTTATTTAAAAATGTCTCGAATATAAATATTTGGTATATCAAAATCAATATATATTAGTTTAATAGCATTTAATGCAGAAAATTAAGTCCCCAATGGCTACTAACAACCACAAACTTATTAAAGGACATAACATGGGTCTTCAATCACCAAGTGAAGAACAAGAAACACATTGCCAAAATTCAATTGTAAAGAAATTAGTTTTTGGTCTTAATTGTCATATTTCTTGTAGAAAACACTTGTGAGCTTCAATTGTCATATTTCTCAAGTGTTGGGATTTTGGATGAGTGCTTAAGTATGCAAACAATTTACCTTGTGAGGTTTTCTTAGATTTCTTAATTTGTAATTCTCTTTGGGAGATAGGTAGACAAGGTTTTGTGTATAAATCTTGTGTTTGTGTAAGGTTATCTCTTTTACCTAAAAAGAAAGAAAAAATAGTGAATTTTTAGAAAAATCCTTAGTGAGAGAGCTAAGGTAGTGGATGTAGACTTAGTTGAGAAGTCAAACCACTATAAATAATTGCGACGAAAATTTTATTTCTTAGCTTTTCATCCACTTTTTTTCAAAGGCCAATTCACCCCGCCTTGGCTATTCCGGTTGAAGAATTCAAGCCCAACAGCTTCCTAATTGTAAAATGTATGTTTGTGGTAAACGATTATTTCAGAAGAAAAAAAGAGACTCCAGGAGTCCAAGAAGTCAGAGACAAGAGAAGACTAGTGGCAAAAGGCTATAGTCCGATTTCAGGCATTAACTTCACAGATTTATTATGGTCCTCCGCAGGAATGATGATTATTACACATACTACACTCAAGTTTAAGCAGAGCTTGAACTTGATCAAGTATCATTATTGAAGACCACCCCTTGAAGGGGTTTCGTGGAAGAGGTGAGATATTGTTTCGACGAGAATTTGAGTCAAGGTCGGGATTTATTAGAGTTGTGACCCAAATTCTTATAGAATTTATTTTAGTAAGAATCTTAACTTTATATTAATTAAAGGTAGGAAACCTAGAATCACTTTTCATGCACATTTCCTTTTTAAACAAGCAACATATCCCTATAAATAGATACCAAGCATTAAGATTTTAGACACAACATCAGTTACAAGTAGAAAATATCCTACAGAGCGTTATGATGCAATCTACTTGTAATCTCCTCTTTGCCATAGTGAAAATTCTTATCATTTCCCCTTGGATTTTCCCGATTGAGTTTTCCACATAAATCTTGGCGTTCTTTATTTTCTTATTTTATTTGCGATCGCCATTTTCTTTGCTTTGTCGTTATCGTTCGTAGTTAGTATATCACTGATATAAGAATTATGTTTTGTTCCTTTCAAATACATTTTCTTTGTATTTTGATATGATAAATAATATTTCAGTTCAATTCTCATCTATTTTAGTGTAGGTAATTTAGGCATCAGGGTTTGCCAAGGACCTTGGTCCCCTTGATTTGGCAAACATGTTCTTCCAGTCTCTAAAATTATAGCACTTTTAGTTTAAAATTAAGGATGACAACAGGACGAGTCGAATTTTAATTGTCCTGAGTCCGACCCGATATACTCTAAACTTAATCTAATTCTGAGAAAAATATTGATAAACCTGAACTGACCCTAACCCTAATTTTTTTCAAATCCAACCTTGATCTAATTCAATCCAACATATTGTAAGGAAGAAAAAGAAAAGAATTTGAAGAAAGATTTTAGGGCTAGGGTTTTCAAATTAAAATTTGAAGAAAAAATAAAAGAAATTGAAGTAAGTTTTTGAGTAGAGTTTTTGAATTAAAATTTGAAGTAAAATAGGGTATTCAAAAGAGAGAGTTTTTGGCAAGTTGAGAGCAAGAATCATTTCAGTTGGATAGTGCATAAATTGTTAAAAATGAGACCTGGGGCTGCTGACTTGTATAGATCTGTGATAGATTGGTCTGCAGTGACAAATTCTTGGATATGGGATAACACGCGAGAAGACAGGCCAAAGGTGCAATGGCACAAATTAATCTGGTACCTTCTCCACATCTCCAAACACTCCATAATAGCTTGGATGGCCATACTGGACCGTTTTCCCACAAAGGATCGTTTATCCCGCATGGAGATTGTAACGAATGTTGCTTGCATACTATGTGACAATGGCCTAGGATCGAGAAGTCATTTATTTTTTGGATGTCCTTTTTCTTGTTGTGTTTGGAGTAAGATTTTGCAAGACTGCAAATTGTACAAACATGTCGCAGGTTGGGAAGATGATCTCCTATGGTCTTTGAAGAATTTGAAGGGGAAATCTCTCATTGTCCTCATCCTCAAGATGGCTTGGAATGCATACATTTATTATATCTGGGAGGAGTGGAACCACAGGCTTTTTAGGGGTGTTGCTCGATCAGTGGATGATATTGTTCGATGCATAAAAGTTATAGTTCAATTTCGTATACATGGGAAGGGTATAAACTTTACTAATAGGGTTAATGTACAGCTGTGTATAGATTGGAGAATCCAATGATCCCCTGATTGTAATTTTTTTTTTGCAGCACCTTGTTGCTTCTTGGATAATAAACACCCATTTATCCAAAAAAAAATCACAAACAAGAACATTTTCAGATCTAGAAATCAATTTGGGTTTAAGATTCGTTCAAATCTATTTAAGCACAAACATATAATAAAATAAAACGAAGTAGATCCATGCGGATATGAAAAGCTCTTTTTTATCAACAAAGACGAATTCATTTTGAATAATTTGATTGTATTATTATCCGAAAAAGGTATTATTCTGTTACATGGCACACTCTACCAATCTATACAAAGTCACCCCTTCAAAGATAGCTTATACAATAAAACCCCATTTGTCATAAAGTTGCCTATTAACAGTGTCAATATTATCAAAATTCCTACCAATAATCTTAATGCTCACAATTTCTCTATTTATGTACATAATTACTTCCTCATTCCTTATTTGCCTAAGAAAAATTCTTTGATTCCTTTCTCTTCAAATGAAATAGATGCAAACATTCCAAGCAAATTTGAGTGTATTAGTAATGAGAGCATTCAAAGAACAAATGTGCATGAGATTCCGTAGCAGAGCCACATAAAACATAGAGACTACCAACATGAATCCTCATTTACTGCAGCTTATCCTTGATTGCAAGTCGCCCAAGGATAGCCATCCAAGCAATGACAACATACTTTGGAATATGTAATGGGAACCATACCAACTTATGTCAGGGAACCTTAGGCAAGCTGGTCTTAATATCAGACCAAACCATACGAGTATTAATCGTACTTAGATCTAAGACAGAAGAAAAGAAGGCAGAAGCTTCACTTCTCATCTTCAAGAGCTTCCTCAAACTCCAACTCATAACACTCTTATCTTCCAAATGCCAAAAATAACCCCCATGAGGGCATAAGAATTAATCCAAGCTACCCATAAGTATCTATTCTCAGCCAACATATTCTTAATAAAAAGTAGCATACATGCTTTGTTCCATTACTACAAATCCTTGAGCCCAAGACCTTTCTCTGATTTCAGATGACAAATATGCTTCCAGCTGACCCGAGCACCAATAATTTAAGATCATAACCCTTCCAGAAAAATATCATGCATTGCTGTTCAATTCTTGTTATCACAGCTTTTTAGAAGGATGAGTTGTCTACACCAAAAGTCAATGTTGAAAAGGGCTGGACGAATAAGTTGTAGCCTACCATCATAACTGAAAGACTTAGCAGACCAGTGTCTCAACCTGGCCTTAATCTTCTCTAAAGAGCGTGACAATCCTTCTCAATCAACTTTCTAATCACCGGTGAAACTTTCAAATACCGAACAAGGAGGCAACCAAACTTAATGCTCGAGACACTCTAGATAACCTCCAATTGTTCTCTTAAAACTCCAGAAGCAAACAATTCACTCTTAGAAGTATTGAGTCTCAACCCTTATAATTCAAATAACTTTGTCAATATACATTGAATACCAATAATGGAGTCAAGAGTTTCTTTGCTGAAAATAAGGTCATATGCAAAACACATGAGAATTTAGTTTTCTTACAGTTCAGGTGAAATTGGATTACTCCATCGGCTGATGTCTCATTTAGAATTTTGGACAAAATATTCATAGCAAGAACAAAGATTTAGAGTGAGATCCCTTTGTCGAATGTCTCTCGCCCCCTTTAAAGAACCCCGCCAAACTCCTATTTAGATAAGTGAAAAATCTAAGAGTAGCAAAACAAACTTTGATCCATTCAATAAATCTACAAGTCTCATAGCTGTAAGAACTTCAAGCACAAAATCCCAACTAAAAGAATCAAAGGTCTTCTCAAGATCAACCTTATGGAGACTCTTAGGGGAGAGAATGTGTTAGCTCGATAATCAACCGAAATATTGCCTAGAGAGGGGTGAATTGGCTTTACAAAAAATTTGGTGGAAGCAATAGAAAGATAAGAAATTTCGCACAATAATTTAGAGTAGTTCGAATTTTAAACCAAGTCTACTTCATTACCTTAGTTATCCACACTAATGATTTTCTCAAATCCACTAGATTTGCTTACCTTCGTGGTTAATGTATAACCTTACAAACTCCCTAAATATTAATACCCAAAATCCTAAGAACACTCAAAAAGAAAAGTACAAATTTAGCAAACAAAGAAAAACCACACAAGGCAAATGTGCTTGCACAATGAAAGCTCTCACTCAAATAACACTTGAGCAAAAATTACAATGAAAGGTCACAAGTGTTTTATAATCAATTGGGTAAACTACACCACATATCACTCAACTATAATCACTTACTCGAAAATGCCACCGAACTTTAAAAAACTGCAAATCTAACATTGAACTTTAGTTTGTGACTCAAAAATACCATTCCGCAGTTAACTCTTAACGTCTCTGTTAAGTCAAAATAACGTCATTTTGGTGCGGTTGTTTTGAAGCTTAATTAGCCCAAAACGACGTTTTACTGGAGGAAAAATATTAAAACCATACATTTGAAGGGTTTTGAACCCAAGACCTTTGAATACAAGGGTTAAGCCTTAACCACTAAACCAACATGATATTGTATAATATTTTACCATAAATATTATATATCTCAAACTACCAAAGATTATTATAATTTATTTTATGAAATAAATAATACTATAAATAATATTAATATATAAAATATAAAGTATATTATTTGCATATATATATATATCAATATATATAAATAAAAATATATTGTTTTTATATTTTATATATTATTAATAATATAAATATATTATTTTAAAAACCCAAAATATTCATAAAAATAATATATTTATATTATTAATAATATATAAAAACCCCTAAACTATTAACATATTAACCCCAACCCAACCCTCAAAATTAAACCCTAAACCTTAGAGTTTAGAATTTAAGGCTTAAGAATTTTTTATATATTAATTTTATGAATATTTTGGGTTTTTTTAAAAATAATTTATTTATATTATAAATAATATATAAAACATATAAAAATAATATATTTTTATTTAAATTATATAAACTTATCTATTTGGTTCAATCAAATTATTTTATAAAAAATAATACTATAAATAATATTAATCTATAAATAATATAAAATATATTATTTACATATATATATCAATAAAATAGATTATTTTTATATATTATTTATAATATAAATGTATTATTTTTTAAAAAACCAAAAATATTCATAAAAATAATATATAAAAACCATAAACCCTAAACCTCAAACTATAAGGTTTAGGGTTTAAGGTTTGGAGTTCGTATTTTAAGTTTAGGGTTTAGAGTTTTATATATTATTTATAATATAAATATATTATTTTATGAATATTTTGGATTTTTTAAATAATATATTTATATTATAAATATTATATAAAAATAAAAACAATACATTTTTATTTATATATTTTATATTATTTATTTATTAATATTATTTATAGTATTATTTATTTCTTAAAATATTTGAATTAATCTCAAGTAGTTTGAGATGTATAATATTTGTGGTAAAACATTATATAATATCATGTTAGTTTACTGATTAAGACTTAGCCCATCTTTTTTAATGTCATGGGTTTAAAACCCTCCAAGCGCATGGTTTTAATATTTTTCCTCCAGCAAAACGACACCATTTTAGGCTAAATTAGGCTTCAAAGCAGCCGCACCAAAATAACATCGTTTTGACTTAACAAGACATTAAGAGTTAACGACGGAGTGGTATTTTCAAGTCACAAACTAAATTTCAGCGTTAGATTTGCACTTTTTTAAAGTTCGGTGGCATGTTCGAGTCAGTGGTCATAGTTAGGTGGTATGTGGTGTAGTTTACCCTAATCAATTAATACAATAATTTAGCTCTCAATGACTCTTTGATGTTGGTATTTTATTTCAATATGTTATGTGTTGTTGCTAAGCTGCTTTGACCTTATTTTATATTCTTTTTATGAATACTAGTTGTTTGGAGTTGTTTGGGATGCAATAAAGTCGTTACCTACCAATAAAACTTAACATTTATGGCGTAAGGGATCGATCATTTTTCAAATGATTTTGACCATTGTTTTAGAGGGATTGATCCTTTTAAGCATTGGACTGGTCCAATGGCTACCATGATCAAAAAGATCGATCCTTTTTGCTTGAAATTCGAGAAATTTTGATTTAAACGCGCAAAATGGTCTTGAATTAATTTGAAAAAAGTCCGACAAAGTTGGAAAATGATTTAAAACAAAATCTTCAAGTTTATTCGAACTTTGAATTATTTTTGAGAAATTTAATATAATCGATTATGTCCAAAATATTCTTCTTTTAATTTGTTATATCAAAATATTAGTTCAATAAAATGTTCGTTGAGTATTCCTTTATCGATTCTTTAGCCAGAAGAGTGTTGTCAACTATACGCATATCCTTCATAAAAGTTTTCTGATTGAGGCATATCATATTAAGGAAGAACCTAGTGAGTCTACTCGCCAAGATTCTCGTAATAGTCTTGTAAACGATTAAGCAACAGAAAATAGGTCTAAATTCCTTAACCATGCAAGAGTTTGAAGATTTGGGTAGAAAAACAAGAGCAGTATCTTTAAATGCAGAAAGCAAAGATGAAGCATCAAAGAAATACCTTACCGCTAGTAAAAAATCTGGACATAGTATGGACCAGACAGCCTTGAAAAACCAAAGGTGTACCATCTAAACCTGGGACCTTGCCATTCATTTGACAGAAATAGCATCTTTAATTTCCTTGTCAATAACTGCACTGGTCCAATACCACTTGCATCACAAAGGCAAAGAGTAATTAAGAATATTCTGCAAAAGATCTTTAGTACACACTGTGACTAAAGGATCAGTAGTCACTGAAGTTCTGTTTGGTTTTAGAAAATATTTTTTTATTTTTATTTTCAAAAAATATTTTTATTTTTTATTTTCTAAAAATTAGAAAACATGCTTGGTTAATAGGGATGAAAATTTGTTTTCAAAAATGAAAATAGAGAAAATGTGTTTGGTATCTAATGAGGCTACTACGAAATATTTACCCATGGGTGGGGCAAGCTCGTCTATTCTGGTTCATGGGCGGATGTAGCATAAAAAGTGGGGGTACAATTGACCCCGCTTGATTTATTGGGTATGATGTTTTTAATATGGTAATATAGAATTTTTCATAAAAAAATATTAGATTTGACCCCACTTAATTTGTTGGGATATAGGTCAACAATACTTATTGTAGTGGTATGATAATTTTTCATACCTCATATTTTATTTCTGACCCCACTAAATGAAAATCTTGGCTCCGTCACTGCTTTGGTTCATGGTTTCTCTTGGTTATATGGTTCATCTAGGGGAGAGATCGAGCTTCAAGAAATAGTGAATGGTGTTATCAATACACAAATGTATAACTCCCTTGGAATTTCAATTGCGCTTATATTCATCACTGTAGGAATTGTGTTCAAGCTTTCTCAGCCCCTTCTCATGAATGGACTCCTGACGTATACGGAGGAGTGCAGTTCGTTCGATAAATTCCTACCTCTCTATCTAACTCTGAGATGTTTGGATTTTTCAAAACTCCATGGGCATGCAGAAGAGAAATGCTATTCCCACTCAGACCAAGATATAACTTTGACTTGTTCAAATAACAATTAAGGTGAAGCAAGGTCATGAACAACGATTCTCTTTATGATAAACAGATCCATTTTGCAAGTTCGTTATTATGGGTAGTTCCTACAAAGGATCGGACTAATGACGTATACAATACTTGAATTAAAAAACTAAAGTTCTAACTTTTCAAAATAGAAATGAAAAAATAATTATTAAATAATTAAAATAAAATATAGTTAGAAAAATATTAGTATAATAATAAAAAAATATGTGTAAATAAACCAAATTTTAAAAATTGGCATTAGAAAGATTCGAGCCCGGGTTAAAATAAAGTTACAATTAAAAAACTTTTGTTTTCATATTTTCACTTTCCTGAAAACATTTTCAATGAAACATCTCTTTATGTTTTCAAACTTTCACTTACTTTTGTTTTCATTTACTAAAAATTATTTTTTAATTTTTCAACCCAACACGTTTTATTCATCGTTTTTCATTTTTCATGAAAATGGAAATAAAAACGGCCTCCATTCTCTAGAACCAAACGGACCCTAATAACTTCATTGGACAAGCCTGAATATTAACACAAATCCTAATTCTTATCTCTAAACCCTAAAACTAAACTCTATACCCTAAAAATTAAACTCTATACCCTAAATTCTAAATACTAATCTTGAATTCTAAACCTTAACTCCTAAACTTTAAACCCTAAACTCCGTACAATAATCTCCAAACCAAAAAATCATACAATCAGAAGACTTGGAATCGGAAACTTTGAGCAATGCCTCTTTATACAAGCACATATAAGATTATTAGCGACTAAAACTTTTTGGGTGCGGCTAAATTTTGAAAAGATTTTAAACTAAAGAGGAAATAAATGAAGGGTTTTGGGACTAGAAATTCAAAGAAAATAAAAGAAATGAAGGTCGGAAAGATATATTTAAAGAAAAAGAAAAGAAAAGAAATGGGGGAGTGGATAGCAGATTCAAAGAAAAGAATGATTATTATTTGGTTCGGTTTGCTCTTGTGGCGGACTACGCGTATGTTTTAACAGCAGAGCCGTGGACTATCTATGGTTCATATCTCACGGTGAAACCTTGGAGAAGGTCGTTTCCCCTTGAGGTTCATCCATCTCACATCATTGTTTGGGTAAGGTTACTTGGCTTGCCCTACAAGTACTACTTTAAGGCTTTCTTTCGTCGTATAGCGATGGAAATTGGAAAAGTGATTAAAATCGATTATAGTACTAAGGCGGCAGATAAGGGTAAGTTTGCACGATTGGCCATTATGGTTAATTTGAACAAGGCTATAGTGTCGTATGTAGGAATTGATGGGTTCTTGCAACAACTTGAGTATGATGTACTGAGCCAGATTTGCTATAAGTGTGGGGTTTATGGACACGAGGAGTATATGTGTGGGATTGGTCATGTTGAGGAAGAAGTGCAAAAGACGGCTGTTAATGTGGGGGACTCAGGTCTCAATTTCCAATGTTGGATAATGAGGTTTTGAGGTAGACTGGGAGGAGGACACAGAGTTAGTCAAGGAAGTGGTACCGGAGACTGCATTAAAAGTACGTGAGGGTGGTTGAAAGAGTCTCGGCCCGGCTGCTGCTCCCAATAGCTCAAAGCTTGGGACATCAAAATTTACTAAGGATCAAAAGAAGGGAACTAGCAGAGGAGTAGCTGTGGCGATAAAGGATGGGCAAGTCCCTTCGGTTTCAGTTTATAAGCCAAATGTTTTACGTGGAATCACTCAGCTATAAGGGAGGAGGGTATGGAAAGCCATGAGGTGGCAAAGGGAGTGGCTCAATTGACTAGTTGTGGTTTTAAGAAGGCTCAGGTGGATGGCAATAGAAAGGGGTTAAGGATTATGAAACCCACAGAGTATAGAGCACCATCGCGTACGGTGCTCACGGATTATTTGCAGTCTATGTCTCAAAGGATTAATTCTATAGTAGCTGTTGGCCACCCATCCTCCTCAGACTTGGTAGCAGGTGTTGGAGTGTTGGTCCCTCCTTTATCGGGTATGGATGACGGCGTTGATAGAACAACGAAAGAGGGCTCGATGCCTAGGAATGTGAGATGGAAAGTGGATAAGGAGAATCGAGCTTCTCTCCAGTAAGGTTCCGTTACCTTTTCCCGTTATTTTTTAATGATTTTTTTCTTCTAGAATTGTCAGGGTACAGCCAACACTACTTTTCGAAGTTATTTCAAAGATTTTATTCGTTCTCATCGTCCGAAGGTTGTAGCTATTTTTGAACCTAGGGTTAGTGGTACTGTTAAACATAAATTTGTTTGGCGCCTGGGTTTCCTGAATTCCTATAGCGTTGAAGCTTGGGTTTTAGTGGTGGCATCTGGATTTTGTGGTTGGATTCTGTTATGGTAGATATTCAGCAGGTGTCCAATCAGTTCGTTCATGGTTTGGTTCGCAAGACTAATGTACATGTTGGGTTAAGTTCACTATGATTTATACGAGCCCGAGTGTCTTCTATCATAACCTACTTTGAGGTAAACTTTTCAAGCATAATTCCGGTTCGAATCAATCGTGGGTATTAGGTGGTAATTTTAATGCTATTCTGCGGATTAAAGAGAGACACGAGGGTTCTTGTCTCGAATCCGGTACTAGTAAGCTCTTTATTGACTTCATGTTTGATTCGGGTTTGATCGAGGTGTCGTTTAAGGGTGATGAGTTCACTTGCCGACGGGGTGATTTATATCAGAGGCTAGACAGATGCCTTATGAATCGAGCGCGGGCTTAAGCTTTTCCAGAATCGCATGTTCTTCATTTGGATAGATTGGGATCAGACCGTCGCCCTTTATTCATCTAGTTACAGGAACGATCATCGTCATGTACGCCTCGACCCTTCCGGTTTATTGCAGTATGGCAAGAGCACCCTAATTTTGGGGATTTTTTGTCGCAGACTTAGAGCATGGACAGGGATATTTTGTCTAACATGGAATGCTTTAAATCTAAGGTGGAGGAGTCGAATTCTAATACTTTTGGGAATATTGGCCCCAAAAAGCGTGAGTTGATGGCGCGATTGCATGGTATTGATAAAGCTTTGAGATGGAGACATTCGTCTTTCCTATTGATTTGGAAGGCTCTCTTCAGATGAAACTTGAGACTTTATTGTTGCTGCAAGAGAGTCTATGGTTTCAAAAGGCTCTCTCCAGTATTTCTATGCTTGTGCTTCTAGTTGGAAGCGTGTGAATATTATTTTGGCTCTTAAGCGGAATGATGACTCTTGGTGCTCTAATCATGGAGAGCTTTATGAGATGGTGGTTAATTTCTATAGCAAGCTATTCACTAGCGTGAGGCCTCCAGGTAGTGCTTACCGCATCTGTGGGTATTTCTTAAATGTTCGAGCTGCAGACGTTGCAGTTATACCTTTGAGCATGACCGATAAGGAGATTAGGGGGTGGTATTCAAAATGAGCCCACTCAAGGCTCCCGCAATAGACGGTCTGCATGTTTCCTTCTACCGACATAACTGGAGTGTGGTAGGATCGAGTGTTTGCCAATGTGTTAAGGATGTTTTTAAGGGTGCCCTATTGAAGAATCGATCAACCGAACAATATTGGTTTTAATTCTAAAGGTGGCTACCCAAAATATATAAGTCAATTCCTTCCGATTAGTTTATGCATTGTCTTATACAAGATTATTACGAAATTGATTGTGAACAAACTGAAGCCTTTTTTGCCAGATTGGATATCAACCAATCAAACTAGTTTTGTCCCAAGAAGCTCTATTACTGACAATATTGTCATTGCTCAGGAGGTGATTCATTCCATGCAGTCTAAGAAGGGCAAAAAGGTTGGATGGCAATTAAAGTTGACTTAGAAACGGCGTGTGATAGGCTCGAGTGGGAATTTATAGAAGACACGTTGTGTGACGTTGGTATTCAGAGTGGGCTTACGAGGCTTAGCATGCACTATGTTTCGTCAGTTTCTACTCATGTTCTTTGAAATGGTAACCTAACTCGTGTGTTTCAGCCTAGCAAGGGCATCCGTCAAAAGGATCCCCTCTCACCGTATCTTGTCGTAATATGCATGGAACGATTAGCACAGGCTACTCATAGGGAGGTTCAGAGGAAAAAGTGGAAGGCGGTTTAGCTCTCTCGTCAGGGTATGGGTATTTCGCATTTATTCTTTGCCGATGAGATGGTTTTGTTAGCGGAAGCCTCTTTGGATCAACTTGAGGTTATTAGGAAGGTTATGGAATCTTGCGAGGTCTCGGGACACAAGGTTAGTATTGCTAAAACTAGTATCTATTTTTCTAAGAATACTGACATTAGTTTGAGAGCACAAATTAGTAGATTATTTGGTTTCATGGAGGTATTAGACCACGGAAGATATTTGGGGGTACCCCTGCTCCATAAACGTATGACAAAAGACTCATATCAGTACCTCGTCCAAAAGGTGCAAGACAAGTTAGTTGGGTAGAAAGCGAATACACTGTCTTTAGCCGATCACATTACATTGGCGAAGACTGTGTTCGCCATTCTGACTTATACAATGCAAACTTCCTTTTTTTCCAAAATATACATATAATGACATTGAGAAAATTATCAGGAAGTTTATTTGTGGTCGTAATAACGAACAAAGAGGTATTCACCTTGTTCGATGGGATAACATTTATAAATCTGTGAAGGAATGAGGATTGGGTTTTCAACACCTTGAACAGCAAAATAAAGCCTTCATGATGAAGGTGGCCTTTAATGTATTTTACAACAAGAATCGGTTGTGGGTTCAGGTATTACGAGCCAAATATAAGTGGGAAAAGGGTTATCGAAGTCGATTTTCCAGTAAAATTATTCTCGGTTATGGAAGGGTTTGAGTGTGGTCTGGAAGGATGTTTGTTTAAGTGTGATTTGGAATATTGGTAATGGGTGGAACGTCAATTTTTGGCGTGACCGTTGGATCCAGGGTATTAAACCGTTGATTTCTTTTGTTCCACCGAGTCTTGTCTCCACTATTCTGCGTGTCTCGATTGCAGACATGGTTGACTCATTGGGGGCATGAAAGTGGTCTGATATCACGGGGTTAAGCTGCCTCTTGCTACACCACGTGAGGATGATTTGAGATAACGATGGAGTGAACATAGGGCCTGTACTCTTAAGTCAGCCTATGACTATCGAGTAGGGCAAAAATATGAAAGCAGATAATCTGATTTGGATTGCCATTTCGAGGTACAAGGTGTCCAACATATCAAGGTATTCATATGGCTTGTCGCCAATGGGAAAATTCTTACAAATAGTGAACGTGTTCGATACCACCTTGCTGTGGAGCCAAGGTGTAGGGTCTGTGGTGAATGGTGGAGTCGGCCGATCATCTTAATAGATGGTTTCCTATGGTGAATGATGTTTGGTTGTCTCTAATTAAACCGGAGCATTGGGCGAAATTCTTTGCTTTGGATTTTGAGGAGTAGCTGAAATGGAATCTGTTGAGGCCAACGTACATCTCAAAGACACCTACAGAGTGGCATCTCATTTTCGGGATTATGCTTTTGTCCTTATGGTTGACTCGAATTTGTTAGATTTTTGACCCAGATTACATCCCTTGTGAGTCTGTTTTGGATCAGTGTTGACGGTTGATTTTGGAATCTCGTAAAGCGACGGAAGCAATACCTTGACCCCAATCTGGGGGAACTCAGACCAGTCGTACTGTGGCTCGTTGGCATCTACCAGCACCAGGGTGGCACACCCTTAATGTTGATGGTGCTTGTGAGCAGGCCAACAGTATTGTTTCTTGTAGATGGGTGATTTGGAACACTAGAGGCGATTAGATGATTGGTTACGCCAATTTCATGGGGTTCTGCTCGATCTTGGATGCGGATCTGTGAGGAGTGTCTGAGGGGCTGAACCATGCATGGCTTTTTGGAATCCGTCGGATAAAGATGGAATTGGACAACTTGGCAGCGGTTCAAACTTTGCGATGTGGGACAGCAATGGGTTCATCAAATACATTGATGCAGCATATTCATGAGATGATTCAAAGAGATTGGATGGTACAATTTGTGCATGTCTACCGAGAGGCGAATATAGTTGTGGACTGGCTGGAGAAGCTAATGCGGGATGGTTCGCTTGAAAGCTAGGTTTTTCACTGGATGCGGAACGACGTTATGGGATTGATGGTCGCAGACCGAGAGGTTGTTAATGGTTGTGGTTGAATGTCGATTGCTGTAATTGGAACTATCTTCGGATATATGGTGTGTCTAAATTAGTTTTTTATTTTGTTTATTTTCATGTGTACTTTTTTCTTCTGACTAGGTTTAGGGATTTTAATGAGGTACATGAAAATATTTCTTTGTATAATTTTCTCTATGATAAAATCATACGCTTTGATTAAAAAAGAAGAGAAAGGAAATGGTGTGCACTGCAGACTAAGGAAATGAGAAAAAAAACTCCAAATATACTATATATATACTTTTTTAGACCAATTAATGAAGGTAAATAGATTGATGAGATTAACAGTGGAAAATAAGAAGATTGTCACTTGAGAAAAAGATAAGGAAATAATCTTAGTCATTTATTATCATCATCTAACGGTCCAAAAAATTATAAAAGTAATTTGAGTTTTACACAATGTAAGTTGATCTTCATATATATATATATATATTGGTAATTTTTTAAATATATAAAAATGTATAATATTTCGTGTCTAATCATAAAAAATTTACCCTAAAGCGGCCTACCTCGACTCCGACTCTACTATTCTCAAAACTCGACGCACCCTGAATATGATTTGTTTAAATAAACTGCCCCCATCGAATCGAGTCAGGTCGCAATCCGTGAGGTCCGAATAATTTTTCCATCCTGTAAAAATGATAAGTTTCCTTTGAGTCCCCATTGTTTGATAAAAGTGTTCTTTTAATATTTTCCCAATTTTAAAGTGATTAGGCGTTTTTAGTTAGTGAAGAAAGGGACGCTGCTGTCGATTGTGATTCCCACCAGTTCGTGCTGCCGTTTGATTTTTCTTCAACTTTCGGTGAGATCTATACATTCTTACATTCTATTATATTTTAACAATATTGCTAAAACCCTTGGAGTTGGAAGGGGTTTTAATGGTGAAAAGGGAGAAAGATAGCCAATAGAGATGTTGGACTCTATTTGTTGACAATCTTTCGTCGATGATACACTGGAAGGATCTCTGGCAGGTTTTTGATAGGCACAAGATGGTGCTTGATGTATTCATACCGAGAAAAAAATAATTATGGGACTTCGATTTCGTTTTGTGCGGATGAGATCGAAAGAAGAAGCCAACATGGTCATTGAACGTTTAAATGGGGCATGGATATAAGTGCTAGAATAAGGGTTTATCATGCCAAACACAATTTACGGGATCAGTACTTCTGGCGACGAAAGGATGAAGATATGAGAATAGGGTATTTGTTGAGGACAGATTAGAAAATAAGGTGAACACAAACAACATGGATTACAAATTGGCAATGGGCATGGTGGATGAGGAGATAATTGCAATTTTGGAATGATGTGTTGTGGGATGGTGTCGAAATCCATATAATATTGTGGAGTTAGCTGGAGAAATTCATACTGCAAAGATTGAGGGTGTGCCCATTATGCGAATTGCCGGGGCAAGAATTCTTCTAATATTTGACAACTTAGATGTTCGATAAAGTATTTTACAGGAGAATTGTTTAACCAAATAGTTCTCTAGTGTTGTAAGTTGGACACCGGATATTGAAGGACAATGTAGACTAGCATGGCTCTTGATATGGGAAGTTCTGATTCACGCATGGTCACATGAATCATTTATTAACATTGGAAAATTGTGAGGAAAGTTTGACAAATTGGATACAACCACAAGGGAGCTGAAGTCTTTTGAAAGAGGAAGAGTATTGATAGAGACAAGTTTTAAAGAATAAATTAATGAGATGGTGAGGCTCAATGTGAATGGTCATGTCTTTCAAATAGGTGTTCAGGAAATTGAATTTGTATCGGTTGTATCATGTAGATGTGATGATGAAAGTGATATTGAAAGTATGACTAAAGGGAGGGTAGAGAAGCTGAATATACAAGATAAGAAATTGGGGGATAACGCTAACTTGGAAGATGCGGGCAATGTTGATGTACCGATAATGAGTCGAGTGAATGAGAAAGTGAATGGGAATGTTCAAGAATTTTTTGCAAATGAGTTGAGACATTGAAAGACTAATTATCTTTGAGAGGAGAAGTGTCAGAACGATTTGCGGGCAATGGAAACATAAGAGAGTTTGGACCCAAGATTGAGGGATGAAGAGGTAGGTTTAGTTTCTAGAGAGGAGGAACCGATTGAATCCCTTGCGGTGGGAATGCCAATCGAGGTGTGCGAGGGTGGGCCTTTGTGTAAGATCTTGCGGGCTCATAAGGCGATAGTAGTTGATTTTAATGATGAACCTCGTAGGATACGAAACATGCCACAAATTATTAGTAGTAGTCTTAACCCTATGGAGCAACAAACGACGATTGAGAAACAACAAAATAAAGGTATGGGTCGTTCGAAGAAGAACCCACCACAAGAGCAAGGCTTGGCAAATGAATCGTTATCATCGTCAGATTTTCAGAACAGACGGGATATAACAACCCGGGTTTTGGAACCCGAGCGTCGAGTTAAACTGAGACATAGGCCTCTTGTTTGGGTTGTGTTGTTGGGCCTATTAAACCCTTTTTGGGCTTGGTTTTGGTTTTGGGCTTGAGTTTTGGGGTTATAGAGAGGGGCTTTATGGTAATTTCACAAGTGAGGAAAAGATAAGAGGAAGGAGTTATGAGCTGCAGATTTTGTGTAAAATGATGAAGTCATTTTGTCCCCAAAAGTTCCTCCCACCATCTTCATATTCTCTTCATTAGTGTTGGAAAAGAAAAACTTCATCTTTGTTGGTTTTGAATTGAAATCTCGGATTGAGGTAGAAGGGAAAGTTCTTAAGCAATCAAGGATCTACAATCCAAGGTAAGTTTCGTGGGAAATAGTGGAGGTTGAGGTTTAGTGGGGTTTTAGGGTGAGAACAGGAATGGTGTTTTTAATCCCATTTCTTGTTGTTGAATCGTTCTTTGAGCTATCTTTTAACCCCTCATCAACGTTGTAGCTTGTTTACAACATTTCCTTGTAGATCAAGAGGTTGGGGAGCATTCAAAGGCCCAAGGGAAGAAGAAGGCTTGAGGTGGAGTTTGGGGTTCTTTTTTAGCTTGTAGTTTGAGGTTAGTACACTTCTAACTTCTATGTGTTCATGTGCATCATCATTTTGGTATGTGTTGCTTGATATATGATGTTTTGATAGTTTAGAGCTTGGATGATCACCAATGGCGAATCTTGTAATTGTTGATGTTTAAGGGTAAAAATGGCTAGAAACTCACCTAATGACTTTAAATAACGTGTAGGAATGTTTTGGGACTTAACCATGGTGGTTGAGGAAAGGTTTGGCACAATCCCGATCTCTAGGTTTCGAAATAGGGGCTCGAGTACCGGTACAAGGTGGTTGCGTATCGGTACTCCTTCGTATCTCAGGGGTCAAATTATGAGAGGCGTACCGGTACGCCTCTCCGCGTATCGATACCCCTCGTTAGAGCAGAATTCCAGTGAGGCTTTGGTGTACCGATACGCTAGGGGCGTATCGGGACCCAATGTTGCATTGCCTATAAAGGCTTTGCGTACCGGTACGCTATGGTAGGCATATTGGTACGGGAAGGATCGGTACGGGGCGATCCTAGTACTGATATAGGGTACCGGTACAGAACGAAGTATATCAGTACGGGGCAAGGGCCAATTTCTTTCGAACCTAAATGGTGTATCGGTACTCAGTAGAGAGTATCGATACCTAGAGGGGAGTACCGATACTCACCTTAGAGTACTGATACTCGCTGGGCAATCTGCCCAAGTTTTTACGTTTTGAGTTCGGGGGTTCTATAAATTGTGACAAAGGTTCTGATGGGTCTCTTATGATATAAAATGACTGTTAAAATCGAGAATATGTGTTCCTCTTTGTTTATATGGACTAAATGGCTAATTGAGTATTGAAATGAAGGTAAATTGCTTGGTAAGTGAGTCTTTAGAGATCCTTGGTGGATCAGTTGTAGTTGTGCCGGGTAAGGGCACTTGTTTGGTTATGAGTCCTTGTTTGATGGGATTCGGATACCGAGTGAGTGAGTGAGTGTTGCAACACATGAAGGCCATCCGATGTGAGATTACGGTTGATGAATTGAAGGCCATCTGATGTGAGATTTTGGGTGATGATATTTGCTCGATGCGAGATTTTGAGCCCCGCTCGATGCGAGATTTTGAGCCCCTCTCGATGTGAGATTCCGAGTATACCGCTCAATGCGAGATTTCGAGCAGCTCGATGTGAGATTCCGAACATGGGTGGGTCTCCTAGTGTCGGGTGATAGTGGGCCTCACTCCTGGTTTGTTTACTTTTATGTTGTTGTTGAGGTGTTGTTTGTTTATAGCATGTGTTTACGCGGTTATAGTAGCGTCATTGCTTTATCCTATCTTGGCATCATATTTCATAGCATGCTCTTAATTATGATTCACCTAAAGCATGGTCGAGTGGTTGTGTATCCACTGAGCTTTGTTAGCTCAACGTTCGGAATCGTTGTTTCCGTTCGCAGGTTGATAGATAGCGTAACAGAGCACCATCGAAGCGAGGATCCAGCATTGGCCTTTTGGTGGAGTACAAGTACTTAGATGTAGTGGTCTATGTATTCGTATGACCCTACGTATTTGTAACTCTATTTTATTTAACTTGTATTGGTCAAATGTTTTATTACTGTATCTGGAGCTCCTTTAACTATTTTGAATGTTTTTAAGTAAGCATGGATTTTAATGTTTTGGTTATGACATGTTTGGATGTATGAGATTGATTTTACTGGTTTTTAAAAGCGAAAATTTTTATGGGAGTGGTTCAGGCTTGTGGCCCAATTGCAGCATCCGGGTCGAGGGTGTTACACGGGAGGTGATATTGAATGAAGCGTGAGCCACTTTAGACTTGGAAAATTAATCGGAGCCACATCAATCGGTCGAGAGGAAGATATTATAAAAGATATCGCTCATATCATTGAAAATCAAGGGAAGGGTCAGGGAAGGGTGGAGATGCGTGTTATTATCTCGGATTATTGTGTCGATTAATTATTTGTGTGAGATGTTGTGTGTTTGTTTCGCTCACATATTTAGGAAGGCGAACGGAATTGCCGATGTTCTTGCTAAAGGAAGGTGTCGATCGGGTGTCATTGTTTAGGGATGGTTGTTAATTGGTTTTTTTGGAGCTTGCACTTTTGCGTTGCTTTGGTGTTGTGTCGTATGTGTGGAGTTTATGGGTGTTTTAGTCGATGTTAGTTTGGAGAACTGTGTAGAGTGAAGGGAGGTTAAGACTGCTTGTTTGTAATACACGGTGCGTAGGCATATGCGCTTGGATGTTGCAGTTTTGAATGTGGTGGAGTTGGTTTACGTGTTATGTGTTATTTTGTCCGTTTGTTTCTTTTTTCATTGGTGTTTTGGTTCCACATATTATCGTGCTTGTACTATTTTCTTCTAATTTAAGTTAAAAAGATTTTTAATGAGACACATGATAATATATTTTGTATGATTTTCATCATTCAATCTCTGTCTCTAATTAAAAAAAAAATCGCCTTCGGCCCTACACCCATTACGTAGATAAAAGTACCAAGTATCTCAATCATTTCAATTTTTAAGCGATTTAATCAAATTAAGGTAACACCAACTTGATTAAAAAATTTAATAACAGTTTAAAAGTATAACTTCTTTATAACTAGGATTAATACGATGAGAAGGTTTAATTTATTCGATATTTAGCTTTTATAATTTAACGTAGTGGCTCACTAGGATTGATATGATGAAATTTTCAGTAGTGGACATAAATGAAAATATTTTTTTGGTAGAAATGATAATTTTTTTGGTTTAAATACCGGTATTCGGGTTATTGGCTGACTAATCTGAATCAGGTATTGTAGATGCCCATTATGGGGGCAACCCTCTCAACCTAATTTACTCTATTTAAAACGTCAAAATTCGAACCAAAGACTTTACTTAAGGGATCTAATATCTCATCCTATTAGACTAACTAGTTGTTGGTAGAAATGACAATAGTTAAATATATAGTCCGCAGAGCTTGCAAATTCAATTTTAGTAAAGTTATTGGCCCACAAAAGTAAAAACATAATTACAAGTTTGAGATAAGAAATGATTTTGCTTGGTACGAAGGATGAAAAACAAAAAACATGAAAAAATTGTTAATCAAACGGTTAAGGTACATAATTATTTTTTTATTTTGTAGTTTAACCATTAAATTAAAAGATTTTTCGTTTGTGCTCATTTCCATCCTTTATATCAAGTAGGACCTATGGAACAAATGTAACTTAAGAATGATGCATTAGAAAGGTGAGGATTGAATTATGAGAAATTAAATAAATAAGAATGGGTGTGTTTGAAATCAAGTTTCAAGCCCTCCTACCATAGTGCAGAAGCATGAGATTGAGGTGATGAGTTGGTGTTGAGGTATGTGGAAGCAAAGCGACGCCGTCTCTTGAAGTAGTACTACTCCATATTTGATCTCTCACATGCTGCAACGTCAAGCAAGGTTGAAGCTCTTCCTCTCTGCACCTTATCTCCACCTGCTTTTTCACCATTCCAAATTCATAATCATCACTAACACAATATCTGAATTATCATAATCCGAATCAATTATGTCATAAATGTATGATTTAAAAATTTTTTTTGGTAAATAAAATTTTGGTGCAATGGTAAGCTACCCAATCAACACCCTTTTTCTCCCTAGGTTGCGGGTTTAATACATGTTAGACGCATACATATTTTCCTGCCCTCCCCCGGGAAAGAGCATATTCTCTCTGTTCTTTTTTGGTGTCCCTGTGTATGTCCAACACTAAAAATTAAATCATGCACTCTAATCATAAACCTTAAACCCTAACCCCAATCTTAAATCATGAATTTAATTTTTTAATGTCAGAACATACATAAAACCACTAAAAAGAAATAGAGAATTTCTATTCCTCAAGGTGTGCCGCCAAAGGTGTGCTTCCTCACATATTAAAACAAATCACATATATCAGTGCACTCTATAAGATAAATACCATTAATTCATTCTACAAATGCAGTCATTTGTATGTTATGTTCTAGGTTCAATTATGTGGAAGTACACACAAAATCTTGAAGAAAAGCATGCAAATATCTAAGAGAACAATTTCAAATGTATTACGATGTCATCTAATGTAATTGATCAAAGTCGTGACAAAATAGTTAGAAATATAACGGTAGATATATGAATGCATAATATAAAAGACGTTAAAATTTATGTGAAAAAAGTCTTTTGAAGAGAAAAATAAAGAGAGAAGAAAATTTTACTAATGTCGAAAAATAAGAATACAAGAGGATTGTGATCTAGCATGATTTGTGGGTTATTCAATTATGTTAAAATTCACTAGTATATAAAGAAACAAAAATACAAGAGGATTGTGACTTAACACGATTTGTGGGTTATTCGACGATGTTATAACCCTAACTCAAAGTATATATTTAGAGGAATAGATAATTGATTACAAAAGAATTCTACTCAAACTGAATATTTTAGTCTAAATCAAAGTATAGTTATAGAAATATACAAATATACAGATAAATGCTCTAGAAACGTATACGAAGAACTTTTGAGCCAGAATAAAATGTAACTCGGGTCACAACTTCTAACAAAAAGAATGGTTAGAGCATATCGAATTTAAATCATTAACTAGTGAATTTATTCAGAAACTCAAAATTTATCTAGTCTTACCGCCTGAAATTGACATGTTAAAGAAGAAAAAGGAAATGACTGACTTATGAATATTAATTTTGTTATTTTTAACAATTTGGTGCTTGTTATATCCAAAAAAATAAAAAAATCAAAATGTTCATAAATGTGAATCTTGTTATATTTAGCAATTTTTTTTGTTATATTAGAAATTCTAAAATTTTCATAAATACAAATTTCAAATTCAAAAAAAATAATTAAATCAAAATATATTTTTGGATACTCGGATATCCGAATATTCGATCTGATTATTCGATATCACTATATCCGATTTTTCCAAATCGAATACGAATCACTATATCGTCGATCCGAAAAACTGGATCGAATCGGATCCGATCTCCGATGATGAACGCCCCTAGTTGTGGGTTCACACCCCACGCCAAGCACTTTCCTTATTCTTGAATTTTCCTTTCACTAGGTGGTGACACGTGTTACCATCTAATTAGAGAAAAATAAATGTATTAAATATTAAATTAAATAAAAAAAAATTAGATTAAAATCATCTAATCATGTGATGACGCATGTCGTCACCTGATTGGTTGATTAATTTCATTTTTTTAAATTAAAATTAGGACTAAATTGATATAATAGGTAACTATCAAGGACCAAATGTGTAATTATACAAATTTTACTTTAACAGCCACGTCACCTCTATGTTAGATTTTAATTACATCCACAAAATAGGTCCATTTAAATAACAACATGGTCGAAAATTAATTTTTTTTGTAGTTCGATGTTTCATGACAATTAACAATTTTATAGTTGGATGGTCACCCAAGTAGTTTACCCATTATTTTAACTTGTATTCACTATTCCTACTAGGGGTGTAAACGAGTCAAGTCGAGATCGAGTAGTGTTAAGTTCGACTAGGCTAGTTAAGAGTTCGTGTCAAGTTCGAGCTCTAGTTAAGCTTAATCGAGTCGAATATTGACAAAGTTTTGATTGAATCAAACGCGAGTAGCTCGCAATCTGTCTCGTCCCATTTACGACCCTAATAATAATAATAATACATTCAACAACAGCAACAACAATTATTATTATTATTGTTATTCAACACACATTTTAGCTCACTTTAATTTAAAAAAATTAGTGTATCATATTTTTGAGTATCCCCCTAGCTTTTTGAGTCGGGTTCGAGTCGAGTTCTAGCTCGAGTCGAGTTTAATCAAGTCGAGTGTTAATCGAGCTTTGGATGAGTTGGACTCGACTTAAGTAACGAACGATCTGTCTCGTCTCATTTACAACCCTAATTCTTACTTTTAAAAAATTTCTACTTACTAAATTTTAAATATTTAATTTATGTGTTTTAATTTTAATTATTAATTTTGGTATATAGGGTTAGTTCAAGTGGTAAACAGTTTGGTATCGCTGAAGCAGATTTTAAGTTCGAGGCCCTGGGAGATTCACCTAGTAAAGTCAGGTATGCGATGTAGGTTAGTCCAGATTAGTCAGGGCAAAGCCCTGGGGAATCGGAAGTGAAACAAAAAAAAATTGGTACAACCTTTCCTCACCCTTAAATAAGAAAATATTGAACGTTTAAGCATGTAGAATCTCATATCTTCAGTATGTTGAGTATGTTCTACTAACGACAATATCAATTGAACTAAACTCAATATATAATTTTATCTAATTTTTAAAAAAATAAATTATGTGTTGATGAAATATGAAAGACTTATTCATAAATATTTAAATGATGCATGCATTCCGTCCATCACCAATAAATTAAGCAACTCATTTTCATGGGGGTTGGGGTTCTTATCTGTCCTTTTACCTATGCTTTTATTTTTGTCTTTTTTCATCAACTAGGAATGATTCTGTTGTTGAATATCTCCCATTTTATTCCTTTTTCACAACGCAAAATGCGTAGTTTTTTTAAAGTATTTTTTAGTTCTTAAATTTGTCCATTTTTTAAATTTGGTCTTGAATTTGGATTTTGAATTATTTTGATGATACAACACTCTAATATTTTATCATGTATCACATTCTGAAAGTTTCATGTCATCAAAAGTATTAAAAATAGGTCAAAATCTAAATTTAAGTATTAAAGTGGACCAAAATAAAAAAAAGCTCAAATTAAAAAACTAGAAGTTACTTTTCTTTTTTTTAATATGCTCGTCATGGTGGGAGGGAATGAGTGATCATAGGGTCTTCTAATTCAATCAATGGGTGCACTCAAAGTTTCTCTATGGCTATTTTTTAGCATTCTTAATATGATCCTATGATAAGCTAGTAATTTCTTATGCCATAAAACTTACGTACATTATACAGATAAAGCTGCTCGAACTTAGGCTTTCTAGGAGAATAACATTGTTTTTTTCATTTGGACCAAGGGTTCAACTAGGGTTCCACGTGTGGTTTTCATCGCCCTACCATATAGTAATCATAGAGGAAGGGTTATTGGTTTTGAACCCTAATTCTGATATCAATCAAGTCTTAAAAAGAATACAAGCCTTTTGTTACTAAACTAATGATTTGAATGACCCTAGGATATGATTTTACCGTGTGCTTTACTATGTTTAATCCAATTATCATCATGTTCACGGGAATCATTTTTGCTTTTCCATGCATTGATTATTATAGCTCTAGGGTATATACAAAATGTGATCAAAGTGATGTAAAAGATTAATAAATCTGTGCATATCATAGTATTAAATTATAGCCACAATACAGTATAACAATCACATCGTAAGAGTTTTCAAATTACCGTAACACTACAACTGCAATTGTAATTTAAAAACATAGTGATTCTTTTGGAGAGGAGGGAATCACGACATAATATCCGTGATCACATCCACAATCGTAATTTAGTACTATGATGCCTAGATACCGGTATATTCACAAAAATCATTCACCAAAGAGCAGCTTAATTTATTCACTAATACAGCCAAAGCTAAAACCATTTATAACCTTAATCATTGGATATTTTAATGCATGCCATGTGAGTTGACCTATTAAATATCTACATATTTTTTTATTTGTTTACATAAAGTCAACAACTTATGACACAGAATCCTATTTTATCTAAACATATTCTTGAAGATTACTTCGTATTTTCTTAAGGTGAAGAATACAAACAGCCGATAGCGGTAATGACAACTTGATTACTTCATGGCCATGAAGTGCAAGGGAAGAAACAAAATTATATTTGCATCATTTTCATGTAAATATTCAAGTCTTCTTGCAACATTCTTCCCTATAACTTGTGCATTTATGATTTTTGAAATTGGCTATATTTTTTATATGCATACCATTAGGTTGAGCAAAACTCGACTTAAATAAATTGAAATTTTTTGACTTGACGAAAAAAAAACTCAATTTGTCTAACTCGACTCGAAAAAAATTCAAATAAAGTTTAAGTTATAAAATAAAAATTTAAATAGCTCGAAATTTTTAGTAATTAGTATATCACTTTTCAAGTTCAAGTCAAATCCCTCAATTTTGCATTATATATATATATATCACATATGAAAAAAAATATGAAATATATATGTATATTGTATATGGCTCGACTAAATCGATTTTTTTCTCGACTCGACTCGATTGTCCACCCTTACATAGCATGCACGTCATGGAATGCTAATGTCTTATTTGCATATAAATCCATAGGTTATGTATTATGATGCTAAATTAGTATGGAAGAAAGCTTTAACATCATCATTATATGCATGACATGGAATGCTAATGCCTTATATTATAAGCATATAAATCTTTTTTTCCTTTCTATACTTTTAACCTACACAAGACATTGCTTGTGTTGATTATTGATATGTTACTTTCACATAAGTTTCTGGTGTGGAACAGTAAACCCCATTTGCAGAAAAAGGAAACCCAGTAATTCTCTATTTGGAGTTGAGAAAAAGCATGTGGTTGGTAAGTTTCTATATCATCTCTAATCTTCTACAGTTGAGTCCTAAAACCTTTAATCCTTCCACTAAGAACAGCCATGGCTAACTAAAACAATTGATCAGAAAAAGGATTTGGACAATTGGTTGTGGCTTAAAAGACTAACACTGTCTGAAATGTACTTCCCACCTAACAAGAGCAGTATGACAGTTGCGTTTAGTTCTGGGGTTTCTGTCATGTCTCTATAACACCAGCCAAGTCATGTAATCATACGATTATTAATGAGAATATTAATTTTACTGCATTCAGTTTTGCTAATGAGACATGCAAAGTTTTTGACATTAAATGCAGCATTTTAATGGCAATCAAAGGAGTTGCATGTAAGAGTAATACCTCTGATTCGTTGTCTAGACTCAGCTTGTTAACCAGATATTTCATTACCGGCCGAACTGTCATCTTCGCGTCCCTGAAAAATGAAGCCAAGAACATGAGATAATTGTTAATAAGACAACAAAAGGAAGTTGGAGGGATAAAAATTAAAATATTATTACTTGATTCTCAGGTAGCTCTTTGGTATTTGGGGCAAGAACGGTTCTTTTGGTCTGAAATGTTAGAAAAAGAAGTTAATTTTGTCCGAAAGTAAAGTCTAACATATTTAAATGATGTTCATTTCTTTTCTTACTGATTTTCTGATGCTTGTAACATAAACCAGATGCCGGAATGGGGTCTTCTAGGAGGATCAATGATTCTAACATCGGAGCTCGGCCCGGCGACATCGATTCCGTGTTGTAATTGGAATGGAGCTATAGGCCTAAATGCCCTGCTAATGTCTCCATGAGGGAATAACATGGAGCTGCTTCCTTGTTGTTGTTGTAAGAATAAAGAAGGGGCAAAACCTTGCATGACCAGTGGATGTATTGGAGGTCGAAACCCCGGCATACACGGCCTTTCTCGACGCGAGACGCCGCTGGGTAATAGATCAAGCTCGGTCAACCCTCGGCCTCTCGTTGCTGTTGGATAGCCGTGTCCATGATTGTCACGGTGATTTCTTGTTGCATGATGACCTCCTATACTTAATTGGAGCCAACCTTCATCTCCCTCTTCTTCTTCTTGATGATTGTCATCCTTGGAGCTGGAGCCTACCTCATTAAGACTATTAGTTCTCGATGCATCGTCTGCCATGTGATTAGCTTCACTCTGCCATGTGATTAGCTTCACTCTAATATCGAGTCTGCCGCCGCCGCGGCCGCCGCCGCAAGGAAGAGGGTTTCGTTTCGAAAGGTTTTCGGCAGGAACCATGATCATATCCGCAAGTTTTGACTATAACAAAAAGAATTCGTGGTGATTTCCATAAACATTTATCAG
The DNA here is from genome assembly GCA_019671005.1 of Hibiscus mutabilis. Taxonomy (NCBI): domain Eukaryota; kingdom Viridiplantae; phylum Streptophyta; class Magnoliopsida; order Malvales; family Malvaceae; genus Hibiscus; species Hibiscus mutabilis. Next base: position 44,978,042 of record CM033722.1, read on the forward strand.
ATTAGAACTCCCCTGGTTTAGAAGCTTGTGGGGGGATATGAAATAGTTGCAGAGAAGAAGATTTGTTAAATAATGGATGTATTTGTATATATATTCTTAAGGAGGTCGAACCACCCTCATAGTTTTTTTGACTTTATTAAGACGAAATATATGTTCCACCTGTTTTGTAATGGGAAAGAAATGTACCCACAGGGTCCCCTAGGAGAACACCTTTAGGGCATGTTCCAAAGAAGAAAATGACCGTAAAGGTGCTTTCTTTTTGGAATATCACAAAAAGGTCCTTTTTCAGCCCTAATGGGAGGTTATAGGGAATGTTTTAAAACAGACAATCACGTCGTCCGTTTGGCCCCAGATTTGTTCCAAAGATCCCACGCGTCTCATGCTTTTGGTTGGTGCGGATCGTAATCATGAATTCATTTAATAAACAACTTATTCTCTGTAGTAATTTTGCAGGAAGCCTGATGTCAGTTGTGTGCAGGGAGTAATCTGGTTATGGTATATTCTCGACAGAAAAAGGAGAAGTTCAAGAACTTACGTGCCATGGCTATGATGCCCTGGAAATGAGACAAGTGGAGTGGCAAGGCATAAAATTATAGTATGATATTATGGGGAGTCTACCATATAGTTAGTGGTGTTTAAACGGTCGGTTCGGTTAATCGATTGAATCGAACTTTTAAAATTTTATTAACCGCTTTTTTTTTCCTATTAACCGTTAACCGAATTAATTTTTTTTTGAAAATTTTTAACCGAACTGAAAAAATTCGGTTAATTCGGTATTAACCGAAATTTGTTATAAAATTTTGGGTAAATTACACAAATGGTCACTAAACTATGTTAAAATAATCTTTTTAGCCACTAAAATTTCAAAAGTTATAAAACAACCATTAAACTTATCGAATTATTAAAAAATGATCATTGATTTATTGCACATTATAAATTATTGATAAATATTGAAAATTTTAATGATTATTTTTAATAATTTAATAAATTTAATGATCATTTTGTGCTAATTTGATAAAGTTTAATGACCATTTTATAATTTTTAAAAGTTTAATGACCAAAAATAAATATATATAACATATAAAATATAAAAATTTCGGGTAACTCGGTTAATTAACCGATTTCGAACCGAATTAACCGATAACCGACCGCACCTAAAATTAACCGAAAAAATTTGGTTCGGTCGGTTAATTCGGTTAACCAAAATTTTGAACACCCCTACATACAGTAGGATGACAGTATGGCTACATTACCACACAATTGAAATGTTATAAGACGCGAAATTTAAAATGTTAGTATATTTTTTATAATATTTTAGGTTGGTGATATCACGATAAGTATCGATACTTAAAGACAAGTTTCGATACTTAACATCAACATAAAATATTATCAGAAGTGACAAGTATCGATACTTCAGAGCCAAATTTCGATACTTCTTACCAACTAAAATATCACTAAAAATATAACATTTTAAATTTTGTATTTTGTAATAATTCGGTTAGCGTTGCACCTTAGTCATACCATAACCCTGTTGCACCCCCAGAATAACCCATTATGAGGTTATTTTAATAGGGAAACTTTGGCATGCATGAGTGTGTTTCCCCATGACTCGAGAACCGAAACGACGAGGGGTTGCTTGGTGTGACATCCGTTTGCTGATTGCATGTGCCACCCACCCTCTCTCTCTCTCTCTCTCCCTGCACTTAAGCTGTATTGTCATCTTCTTCTTTCTCAGTGTTTGAACTTGGAAGAAGTGAATTAGTATTTGGTTTTCATTTCACAGCAATGGCTTTCTATTAGCTGCCTGATCGTTTACTGAAAAGCTGCTTGTTTTTTTTTTCAGCCTATCAAACATGCACTGTCCAGTGTCCACCTCTCTCTCCAAAAAATAAAAGAACAAGAAAGAAAGGTACTTTTCAGGGAGGAGTCAATCAGCAAATTCTCTAAACTTGTAAGGTTTAATTGTAATCGTGTAAAGTGTTTGAAGGGTTATTATTTGACACGACCAATGGAATTAAGTGTTTGAAGGGTTACTTAGTTGCAGGGCACCTTGGATGACAGCAAGCAGTTTGTAGCATATTACAAATAGTCCCTAACTTGGTAAGTTTAGTCAAATCATCTCGAAATTTTATTGGACCAAATTAATTTATGAACTTGTCAAGTTTTGTCAAATTGATATTTGAATTTTTAGGTTAAATTAGATCTTGAAGTTATAAGTTACCGTAAAATATTCAAAGACAAATTCGAGTTCATTAATCAATTTGATCAAATTTGTCAAATTCAGAGATCATTTTTGTTGTCCGAATAAGAATATCAGTAACTTCACAAGCATGTCTAATTTCATTTAAAAAGTTAAAATTCAAATCCTTAACCCTACAACCATAAATCATAAATTCTAATCATCAATATTAAATTTTAAACCATAGAACATAAACTCATAAACTTTAAACCTTAAAATAAACCCTAAAATTTCAAATTGAGCCCTCGTGTGAATTTTTTTAAACTATCGGTACATATAATATATTCTCTAAAATTATATGTATATGTAATTTAGGCCCCAATGGATGTATACCGTATTTTGAGGATGATGAAAAGCCCACATAAGGAGCCCGAACGATTAAACATCTTGACCTTTTATTATCAGGGATAATATACCATTACCATGCATTGTCAGTGACTTAAAAAATTCTAATCCTAAATTTTAAATCATTAAATTAAACCCTTCGTAGAAACTAAATTTCCTACTTATGATTCATCATCATCATTATTCATGCATGTAATCTTATCTCTCAAGGATGAGAGTGGCCGTCGTAGTTTAGAGAGGGCCGACTTATGATAGCTTTTGCAATATGCAATGTTCCCATTAGAGAAAGTGCGTGGAGGGGTTCACGCCCACTATCTAGCTTCGTGGTCATAGTAAAGCAGTCAAAACGATTAAAATCTCGTCACCATGCCATCATCACTCTCATCACCACACTACATTGTAGTATCAGTTTTGTTACATTTTATGTTCAGAATTGGTGACGATCCTTATGATAATATATCATCATTAAAATTTAAACATGTGTTTTAACCTTGTGTCTTACCGCATTCACTTGTTAATTGAAATCACTCTCTTACCAACAAACCAAAGATGAAAGGGAGAGAGAAATATTGTGTTTTTTTTTGGCAAAGTTCATGTGGGTTAATAAGTTGGGATGAGTATTCGATCGAGATCGAATAAAATTTTTTTGAGTTAATCAAGTTAATGAGCCATCTTTTATAAATTCAAATTTTATGTGAATTTTTTTTAGTCGATTCAAGTCGAGTCGAATTGTTCGAGTTTCTTTTCAAACTTAATTGTAAATATTTATAATTTTATGGTACTAATTGGTTACAATTTAAATGATTTTTTATAACTATATATGTATATAGGGGTAGACATTTGATCGAGTCGAGTCAAAATTTTTTGAGTTACTCGAGTTGAAGAGTTCTATTTTATAACTCAAACTTTATTTTATTTTTTTTAAAATCGAATCGAGTTGTTCGAGCTTTAGTTAAAATTTAATTGTAAACATTTATAATGTTATGGTACTAATTAGTTCCAATTCAAATGGTTTTCTATAACCATATACAATGCACATGTATATTTCTTCATATTTTTCATATGTGATATATATATCAGGAAGAATTGAGATACTCAACTTGAACTTGAAAACTAATCCACTAATTACTAGAAAATTTGAGTTATTCGAATTTTCATTTTATAACTCACTTTATTAAAATTTTTTGAGTCGAATATTTTTGCATCGAGTCGAGTCGAGTCGAATAATTCACTTTTTTTATTTAAGTTGAGTTTTGCCTACCCCTAGATGTACACACACACACACATATATATATATATATATTTCTTCATTTTTTTCATATGTGATATACATATATTAGTCAGACTTCAGGGACTTGACTCAAACTTAAAAACTAATTTACTAATTTCTATAAAAATATGAGTTATTCAAGTCTCATTTTATAATTTAAACTTTATTTTAAAAAATTTAATCAAATCGAAAATTTTAATTTTTTCAAGTCGTGTTTTCTCACCTCTATTCATAAGTGACGATAAGATGATGTCCATGTGAGAGCCAAACGAATGTTTTTTATGTATGAATTACGAGTGTTCTCGTTTATTCGTTTAACAGTTTAATCAAATGGTGATTTAATATGTTGAAACCAATACAATCAGATGAGAAAGAGAGTACATTTATTTGAAGTTAATCATGTGTAGGTTATTGTAAACAATTTATTTGGCAAAAGGCCTAATAATGCCTTAATTATCTGCTAATCCACTTCATCGACTAGATCAATAAACTACCAAATGAATGCTTTGGATCAAATTAAGCCACCCTCAATGTGGCGTAAAGGTTTTTTTTTATATTTTAAAGGTAATTAAAAAGTAGTATCTGTTCATACATATTTTCAATCATTTGACAATGCATATATACTTTACAGATAAAACGATTTGAACAAAGTCTCCTAAGATGAGCATTATCATCTTTTTTATTGGAACCACTTGGGGTTCAATGTGGCGTAAAGCTTGAAGCTAACGTTGGCTTAACTTGCATCAAATTAAGTCATATTCTTGTGTTGTACATTTCTTTTTCATGGGGTTCCCTTGAAATGAAATCTGATGTTTCCGGTGGATTGTTCCACCCTTTGTATCATATCTCGGGTGAAGTTGTTCATAGTGGAAACTTAGCTTTTAAAACTAGCAAAGACAAATTCAAGGCAAAAGCAAACATTATATCAAATTAGAAAAAACTAGAAAATGGTCACCATCATGAATATGGCTACTTCCTTACCCACATCCCCGACTAAATAAGTTATTATTGGCCACACTTCTCAATCGGTCAAGCTCACTTGGATTTGACATTTCATGTCTATAACGTATAGAAGCTAAAAATATTATTTTAGGTTAATGTTATTAGAGTTAGCAAAACTCGTTTCGTCTTGAAAAATTAAATTTTTGACTTGAATTTTTTCAAAAATTAAATTTGAGTTATAAAATTGTTGGGCTCAAACGATTAACCTTTTGTTTTTCAAAAATGAAGCGTTGAATTCCAAAACCAAATCATAATAGGCTTCTTGTAACTTATCAAAAGTATAAGAATTTAAATTAGATGAGTTAGAAGTTACCTCTTCATCTTGGATGGCCGTAAGACAAAGGGTGGCTACCTCATCATTATTGGTAGAGTCTTCCTCATCACTTCATGTAGCCACGAATGTCTTTTTCTTCTATACCTTATTCTTAATCCTTGGGCAATAATATTTGACATGCTCGGGCTTCTTGCATTCGAAGCACACAATAAGATCCTTGATTCATGCTTGATTCTTCTTTTTCGCACTTCATGAATCGCTTGAGTTTCTTGAAGAGTTTGGACATCTCTTCATCTTCATCTTCACTATCCTCTTCACTTAATTCTTCTTGAATGCTCAAGGAGGTCTTGAATGCAACATTCTTTCTCTTTTATTCTTCTTTCTTCTCTTTTACTCTCCCCTTTGACATCAACTCAAGGGTGAGCAAGGAACCGATGAACTCGTCAAGCTTGAGCATCTTGAGTTTATTTGCTTCGATGATCGTCGTCTTATTGGATTCCCATGATTCAGGAAGTGAGTAAACCATCTTCCGAACTAGCTTGTCCTCCGAAATCACTTCTCCATAGCCTTTGTGTCCATTAACAATGGTGGAGAATCGATCGAACATAGCTTTGATGTCTTTTGTTGGGTTCATCTTGAAGTTCTCGTACTCAAGGTTGAGAAGACCGATCTTGGTCTCCTTTACTTCGTTGGTTCCTTTACGAGTGACTTCAAGCTTGTCCCCAAATCTCCTTGGCATTTGAACAAGATGAGACCCTTTCATACTCATTAGGACCAAGTGCACAAAACAAGATGTGCATGGCCTTTGCATTAGTTTGGAATCTCTTGTTCTCCGCTCACTCTAACCTCTCATCTCAAAAGTTAGGGTAGTGTAGCCTTCCATGATGCTCATCCATGCCCCAATATCACTTGCTTGAATGAATAGCTTCATCCTATTCTTCTAATAAGAATAGTGAGCTCCATTGAAGAATGGTGGCTTGTTAATCGGTTGGGAGTCCTCATTATAATAAGCACCTAAAGTGGAGGCCATTGCTTCAGTTGATGTTGAAATGACTTGAGCTCTTCGAGGATTGGCTTTAGGATATTAATTCGATGATAGAGACTTCTCTTTGATACCAAATGTTGGGCTCGAACTATCAACTGAATTTTCCAAAAGGGGGTGAATTAGCCTTTAAGTGATGTGGTGGAAGCAATAGGAAATTAAAAAGGTGCACAATGATTTATAGTGGTTTGACTTCTAAACCAAGTCTACATCCATTACCTGAGCTCCCCACTCAGTATTTTTCACAAATTTACTAATTTGTCTTTCTTTTTCAAGGATCAAGAGTAACCTTTACACTCCCTCAAAGCTAATGCCTTAAAGCTTTGAGACACTCTCTCTCAAGAGAACATTACAAATAATCAAACAAGGAAAACCCCACAAAGGCAATGTGTTTGCACAATTTAGCTCTCACCCAAGATCCTAACACTTGAGCAAATATAACAATTAAGCTCACAAGTGTGTTCTACAATAAAAAAAATGACAATTAAAGCTCAAAAACACTTTCTTTATACATTGAATGTTGGTAGTTGGTTTCTTGTAGTTCCATAGCTGCTTGAAGACCCCTTTTATGTCCTTTAATGAGTTCATAGTTGTTACTAGCCGTTGGGGGTGAAAAAACATCCTTAAATACACTTTTGCAACTGTCGGTATCGGTACTCGACTTGGAGTACGGGTACCAAAAGAGTCGTTGCAAAATTTCAGGGCGTATCTGTACCCTCTAGGCGTACCTATACTAACTGGGCGTACTTGTACCCTTTAGGCGTACCAGTACTGAGTGGGCGTACTAGTACCCTCTGGGCATACTTGTACTGAAGCTCTTCACTGGAATTTAAAAACTTTGCGTATTGATACCGGGAATAGGGTGCCGGTACTGAAAGCTATTTGTAGCGACTATTTTTTGAGCCTCTACAAAAAATAAAAATAAATCATATAGGGGAGTGTTTCCCGCTTTTATTGAAAAATTATTTTAAAAAAGAGGAATTTTAAGAAAACTCGTATTTTAAAAACATGGAGTCGCCACCGGCCACTTTGGTAGGCCGGACACCATAAGAACAAAAACCAGAGATTTTGAAAACTTAGGTTTGGGAGTCGGTTACGTACGGGGAAGGGTTAGCACCCCGCTACGCCCAAAATTGGTTCCTAAATGTTCGTATCGTAATTATTGAGAAAAACAGAAACTTTAATTTAATTTAAAATTTAATTCTTAAAATGCATGAATGGTTTGAATATTTTAAAAAAATATGGTACCAAAGGAAGATAACATGTACATGAAGTAAAGACTACTAGTCGAACAAAAATATGAACATAAATATATTAATGACATAAATAAAATAATAGACAAAGATCAAATACATGTACATGAAGTAAAGACTAAGATATAATATTACATTATAAAAGATACATAAAATAAGATGGCATAAAATTAAACACATATAAGATGGCAGGATCGGTTAAATTTAACGTTGATGGTGTATATAAAGAAGGTGCTGGAGGGTGCGGTGGCGTCCTTAGAAATGAAGGTGGCGATGTGATTGCCATGTTTTCTGGGCCTATTCCAGATCAAGGTCCTGATTTTTCAGAATTAATAGCAATAAACACTGCTTTGAAGGTGTTTATGGAAGCAGAACTGAATTTTAAATATGTTCTTGAAGTAGAATCTGATTCACAGGTTGTACTAAACTGGATTGAATCTTCGTTGATGAGACCGTGGCATTGGTGGGACTACTTTGATGAAATAGACAGTATGTCCAGGATTATCGCAAGGGTGAAGTTTTCATACGTTCCAAGGTCACACAACTCGAAGGCAAATCACCTAGCAAAAGAAGGAATGAAAAGGGTCAAATTATTCAAAGCGCGGTGGTGATGATATGTGTTATTTAGATGGGATTCCAATTTTGTTTTATGTTCTTATTGATGCATGTGTTAACAGGTATGATTTCGGTGTAAGTAAGGAACTGTATGTGTTAACAGGTGGCGATGTAAACTTTACTTAGTTGAGTAGGACTCTTTTCCTCCATCTAAGTTTACGGAAGTTTTTAACGAGGCTCTCAACTATAGTTTAAAATAAATTGTTTATTGTTGAGCAAAAAAAAAAACATATTATAAACAAGTATCATACATAGCCACTAAACATATAAATATAATATATATAAAAGTAAAGGGATGTGTCGTAATAGGGTTTTTTCCTCCCTCCGAAAATATTTTAAAAATAGGTTGTTTTTACTACACTAAAGAAGATATCACCCGGAGACCGGGATGACGCTTCTAGCAGAATACCGTAAGAATTAAAAATAGGAGAATGGAAAATGGTGGAAACTGTGGAAAGTGGAAAATGTGGTGGAAAATATGAAAAAATTGATGGAGTCACCACCGGCCACTTTGGTAGGCCGGAAATCGTTAAAAGATAACCATAGATTCAAAATTGTGGGTTCGGAAGTCGGTTACATGTGGGGAAGGATTAGCACCCCCACAACGCCCAAAATTGGTACCGTGTTGATCTGGTGTTGTCATTGCAAGAAAATAAAAATTCAATTTTTGAATTTAAAATTTTAATCCCTAAAAGAAAACTGTCTAAGGAGAATATTTCCTTATTTACGAAACCGAGAAAGATGGCACCTAAATAAGTCAGGATGTCACTTCCTAGCCGGTACCCGAAATAAAATGAAAAATATTCCCTTAAATGAACCGTATTTTTTTTTAAAACATATATGAAATGAGGTAAACAAAAATATATAAGTATAATATAATATACATATAAAATATAATATATATATTACACAGTGGAAATGATAATAATAATAATAATAATGTACATAAATGAAGACTTCAAAAATAAAAAATACTATACATTATAATATATATTTAATAATATGCTAACTATACCATATATAATATATATTATGAAAATTGAAGAAACTTTACATATATAATATTATAATAATCTACATATTATATAGTTAAAATAATAATATACACATATACATATAATATATAATAGGAAAATATATATATATATATACATAATTATAATACATCATATGTACTATATAATAATAATAATAATAATAATAATGCATATATTATATCTACCTATATATAAATGATTATACCTATATATGTATATAAATAAGACCGCATATATATAACCTATATTATTCTATATATATATAATACATATATTATACATATTATAACATACTATATTAAATAAAAAGGTTAAAATAACAATAATAATAATAATAACTTGAAAAACTTTAAAAATAAAACAGGGACGGAATTAAAAGAAATTTAAAGGTTTCAGGGACTAAAAAAGGGAATAAAGCATGCGGCAGGGAAAAACTAAAATTTCCGATGGCAAGGAGGGATTTATGTTGTAATTTACCCATTTTTAACACTTCTATATAAGTTACAATTTTAAACAAAAGAACACATTATTTTATTTGTTTCAAACATAAAAAAAAATCTCTCCTTTTCTCTCCTCTGCCCGGCCTAGTTTGGTGGGCCGGCCGCCGCCGTGGACCGCCGCTCGCCACCTCAGGCGACCAGAAACGCGATAGTCACACTTTTCTGAGCCTCCTCGACGTACTTAACCCGAATTCGAAGTCAGATTTTCAGGACGAAGCCCCTATTTGCGTAGATCTGAGTTATAAAGTAGAAAATAAAGGTATATTTTGACCTTTTTAATGCGGTTTCCTCTCTATTTTGAGTTTTTTTTGTGTACTTTGTTCGAACAAAACAAAGCTTTTATTTTTTATCCGAATCCCTCTTTTTTATTCCAATTTCCCCTCTTTTCTTTCATTCCAAAAAACCTCTTTTACATGCGATTTCATGGGTATTTGTAACCCTTTTGGTACATGCATATGCATAAAAAACTAACAAGTTGTCTGAAATTTTTTGCAGATATGGGCGGTGGTGGACGGTGGCCGGCGCGCGTGGCGGCCACGGGCGGTGACTGGGCAGTGAGGGCGGCGGCGGCAGCTCAATGTAGGGTTATGAGTTCTTATTTTTTTAGGATTTTTTAGGGTTAAGGGCAACTGTGTAATTTAGGATATTAGTTTTTTTAAGTAAAATGGGTATTTGATTTTTTTTGGGTTGTTGGGTTTTTTGGTCTAATATTATAATGGGTATTAAAACTGGGTTTGGGCTTAGGCTCGGACAAAATTGGTTATGACATGATGTTAATAAGATATGGTAACATATATGTATGTACACGTATAACTTATAAACATAACATATATAAATATACTACTAAAACATCTACAAGTATATTATATATATTTTTATACATTATTTAATATGTAGATAATACCATTTAATGTGTACATAATATAATATATGTAGATACTATTAAACCATAACAACAACAAAAATAACCGAACATGGAGTAAATATTATACAATAATAAAAGGAACAAAAAAATACATGTAAACAAATATAATAAAGATATACTTTAAACAGGAACAAACCCATCTAACATATATTGAACAAATAAAAAACAAATACACGAAATAAAAGGCTAAAGTTAAATGAAACAGAAAGGATGGGCCAAAAGGGAATTTTACCATAAAAAAGCTAAAACTAAAAGAAAAGTGACCTAATTAAAAATTGGAAAGAAAATAGGGGGATTGAAATTGTAATTTTCCCTTTTTGAAAATAAATCAGCGATTTAGGGCGTAATTGAAAACCAGTTGAAACATAGGGGGACTAGTTGGGTAATTTACCCATGTGGCAGACAAAACTGAAAAGCAAAATGGGGCGGTTTATGGGATAATTTTCCCATTAAAACCTGATTTAATCTTAGAATAGGGATGAAATTGAAAGATTTTTGAAACTAACAGGGGGTGCAGAGGTAATTTAGAAAAGCGAAAGGACCCTGGATGCAAATGCCAAAATATAGAGGGACTATTAAGAGATTATACCATTTTTAAAATTTTAAACTCTATATAAACACCCATCCGGCCAAAAATTCACCCTTTTACCATTTTTGAAACTCTCATAATATTACCTCTTTTTTTCTTTCTATTGTTCATCTAAGTTCATGAGTTCTTCGTAAACTCAGCCATGATTTCCAAAAATCGGCGGCATCCCCGCTGTGTTGGCCATTACCGGCCATCGCCGGCGAACTTAAAACCACCTTTTTTTTTTCTAAACTCGAATCCGACCTTAGATTTTAGAAAAAGAGCCTTTATTTTTCCCAGATCTGAAGAAACTGCAACCAAAATCCCTATTTCGAAGCGCCAATTTAAAAACCTAAAAAAGGTTTGAACTCTAATCGACAAAACAAAAAGAAAAGCAAAGAGTAAATGACGTAAAGGTACCATTCATCTATGGCACCAACCTCAGCCACCATGCATGGCAGCGGGTTTAGGCCAAAAAAGTAAAACCGTTCCCTTTTATTTTATTTTCTATTCAAAAAAATAAGAAATCCTTTTTTTACCTCTAAAACGTTTTTGCTCTTTTTGCATTGATAGTTGAATCTGAATGTACAAGTGATGGATTACATTCTTTTTAGCCAGATTTTCTTTGTTTACAAGCATAAGAAAACTTTAATTGCTTCCACTGTTGATGATGGTTTCTCTGACATGTCCTCATTTTTATGTTATTTTGGCCATGCATGGTGATTGAGAGAGAGCCGGTGAGGGAGGCGTGCGGTGATAGCGGTGAATTCGGTGATGCGGCCACGTGGCGGGGAAGACGGATGGATGCAATTTGGGCCGTTGGATCAAATCTGATCCAACAAATGAGATTAATCGAAGATCGATGGTCAAGATCGAATCTGAAAAAAATATGTGGCTGCACAAGATGATAAATAGTGGCACATGGGGATCTGAAGAGTCAACACGTGCATTATATGCGCTCGTGGACGTCAAACGGCCTGTGCGTGTTCTCCACTCGCTCCAGTTGGATAGACTCTAAGGGTATCTGGACCGTTGGATCTGACTAGATCCAACGGCTGGGAGTGGGTGGCTGCAAAATAAGAAAATGGTGTTAGGTTATTAGATATGGATATTAGGGTTTATTTGGTTTGGGCTGGCAGATTGGGCTTTGTGCATTTAAATTGGGTTTTGGGTTGTATTATAGACTTGGAACTTAATAAATATTAATGGGTTTATACTTTTATGATATGTTTTTAATATAATAATATATTAATATTATTAATAATAATATAAATAATAATAATACACATACATATTCATACAAACATATACATACGTACTCACACACACATCCATTAATATACATACATATGAACAAACATATAATATACATACATTCATACATGCATTATATATATACATATGCACGATATACATACGTAAATACATGCAACATTCATACATATTATACACACACATACAAACATATAATAATAAACATTAATCATATAATCATACATATACACATACCTATTAACACATAGATATATTAACTCATTGATGTCATATAATAATTATAATTAATTAATAATAATATACAACCCGGACAAAAATGAGTGATTGCACTATTTTTTTACCCTAAAGGTATTTTGGAAGTATTTGATTAATTCAAAAACACATAGAATCATTTAGAACCACTTTGAACATATTTTTCAAGTTAAAATGGACTTTGACTTATTTTTGCAATGTTTGAATAAGCCCAAAAACAATTTTCCTTAAATTGTTATATCAAAATAATTATCCCAACAAAAATGAGACTCGAATAATTCAATTTTTTTTTGTAATTAGTAAAATGTTTTTTCAAGTTCGAGTTGAACCCCTCAACTCTGCATAATATTTGTAAATCACATATGAAAATAATTTTTTTGAAGATGATCGAGGGTAATTTATGTAACACCCTAAACCCGGATATCATATTTGGGCCCCAAGTCCAACCTGTTACCACAAAATTTCTTAACTCCGTTTAGCCCAATAAGGTATTTTTCCAAAAAAACATTTAAATTAAATAGTTGAAAATAAAAATAAATAATTAAATCGTTATAAAAGAGCTCTAAATAATTTAAAACATTTGAGCATTTGACTTGAACAATACAATTCAAAAATACGAGTTACAGACTCGACCGCATAAGCCTCTATGAATACACAGCTCACTAAACACAAGTACCGTACTCTAGAAATCACCACATCTTGGAATCTCGTACTAATAGTGCTTCTCGATCCCATGATCTAACGATCAACGTACGCACGAAAACAATGATTTTGAGCATTGAGCTTACAAAGCTCAGTGGTACACATCTACTCTACTATACTTCATGATAATCATAAACATAAGCATGCAAGCTAGTACAAGCAATAAGGAAAGATAAATAAACATGTTGCGCTACCACTAGTCACCTAAACACATGCTCTCATCATGCAAAACATTATACATGGCACATAAGGACCAACCATACTCGGGATCTCACCATATAATCCAAGCAAAAACACATAAAGTCATAACCACAAATCTGGAGTGAGGCTTAGTGTCGCATAGCCTCGGGAACGTACATTTGACATATCTAACTATTGTGTTGCAACATGCTCTCTAGGTATCCGGATCCCATCAACCAAAGGTGACTCAACCAACCAAGTGTCCAAAATAGCACACAACATAGACACGACTACCATACGACACACAACATTGATATGATTACCATAGAGTACACAACATTTACATGATTACCAATCTCTATGGTTTCTATCAATTATCAAGCCACTAGTTAAGTTTACCAACTTGTTAATACATTATGGAAGTCTACATTAATCATCTTCATTACATCTCTATTAATCCATATTATCTCATTAATGTTCCCCATCAATTTCCATGTTTTTATTAGCATTAGAGATTATTCCGTTTAGTGAGTACGGGTACTCAAACGTGAGTATCGGTACGGTACCCCTGGGTACCGGTACTCACACGCGTACTGATCCTAATATAGCTTACTAAAAATCCTTAATTTCCACAAGTACCGGTACGTGTCAACCCATACTGATACGCCCCCCAATCATGTACTATACGGTCGAAGCTCGTACCGATACCATGTTCACAGGTTCGTACTATTTCTTTGAAATACGACATTACAATGTTTTATTCGATCCCTAAAGCTTATAAAAGTCATTAGGGTTTGTTTACTAACACATTCAATCAATTAATATTAATTAACGACTTCATAATCATTTAATTGAGTATTTATCTCTTTAAGTATAATTTCTATTAATTCATGTCAAACCATTCAAACTAGCATATAAGGCATCACAATTATCATTCAATCAACCAATCATCAAATAGTTATATGAGTATCACAAACGACCCCACACGGTCTCTAAAGTCTCTATGAGTCTTATCATATTCGTAACATCATCATATATCACACATATATCAAGTCTCATACTATTAGTCTCTGAACATTCATATTCATCGCCTACCTATTTTGCTGATACTAACACGCAAAACAGATATATTTATGATGCTCATGAAGTATTTGTTGTTCGAGGTGTACTAACCTTAGGCCAAAGAGATAAATCCTCAACCAAGCTCCTCCTAACGTCTCTTTAAATCCAATATTCGAGTCCAAAAAACCCTCGGATAAAACAAATATGACTACATAAGCTATTTCACTTTATTGGACTATTTTTGGGGATAAAACGCATAAAAATAGCTTACCGAGTTCGAATTTGGCGAAACGGACTATGACAACGGACTTAGAATATCGAGAAGCCCCCGAGTATGGTCCCTAAAAAAGTCAACGATTAACACTGGTGGCGGCGGTGGTCAACGCTAGCTTGGCGGACCAGCTCAGCCTGGCTCAGCAGGCCTGCTCGACCCAAGTTTGAAGCCCAACTGCTAGATCCTAGTTGTATTATAACAACCCATCTCTGCCGGACGTTGCCCACACGCAGGTAACGACACGTTCGGCTGCTTTCGATGGCTGGATGGCAACGACAAACTCTCATATCGGCTGTCTTGATGCTGGCGAACACGATGGTGGCCTCTGTTCTTCGTCTTGAATAATCGAACCACCTGAACTCAGCAACCCAAAACTTTCTCTCTTACCCTCTATGACGGCGACTCTGATGGTGGTGCCGCTGGTACCAACGAACTCGCCTCGACGAGATGAACACAATAGCAGTAGAGGTGTTGACAACAAACGGCTAGATCTCGATAGATTAAAGAGGAAGAGAGAAAAGATAGAGAAAATGGGGTGAAAAGGGAGAGAGAAAAAGGGAATTAAAAATCTAATTTTTCTCCCCTCTCTTTTCCACCTTTTAATTCAAAACATCCTCATCCAAAATATAACGGTATATTCGTACCATAAATCCTCAACCTTCAAACCTTACACAAAATGGTCATCACTTACTTAAATTTCAATCCTCCAAAACCTCATTCCTTTAATTTAATACTTGAATTAAATATTCAACCCGAAACCAAACTCTAGATGATCAACCCAAAAATTGGATTCGTTACAATTTAACTTTCCAGATTCGATCTATTTTTGTTGTGTTGGATATGGATATATTTTTTTTATCACTTGTAGCATTTAATTAAAAAGTTTGGAGTTCACCGGAGAAGACGAACGACGACGGTATGGTTTCTAAGTGAAGAAGATGGTTATTTTTTAAGGGAAGTGAAAGTGAGAGAACCAAATTATAAAAAAGTCAAAATAAGTTAAACTCTGGAAAATGAGGACCAAGTTGATTAAAAAGGTATATTTTTGGGACTGAAATTGTTATTATACCATGCAATGTCATCATCTTCATTAAAACTTAACGGTGAGTGACTAAAATAGGAAAAATATGTAAAGTTAGTACGACTTTACCAAAAAATTAGTTCAGTGACCAAAATAGGAAATAAGTAATAGTTTGGTGACTACTGGTGTAGTTTACCCTTATATACATATTTGATACCACTAATTTATTCGAATCATTTTTTTTCGGTTAGTAGTTTCACCAAAAATCGTAACTGTAATTGTCTTGTTTAACCGTTAATTTTATCGGTATAGTTACCTACCATTTTGACCAAATTTTCCTAGACCAATTACATACCTTTTAGTCCATTTTTTGAGATTTTTAGTATAGTATTTCGCTTCGGGTTTTTATTAACGATCCTAGCAGTAGAGATCCATAGAAAACAATGATTTTTTTATCTTATTAAAATATTTAATTTATTAATGGTCCATAAATTTATTTTTTTAGGGTAAAGTACAAAATGGTCACAAAACTATCTCCAAAAAACAAAATGGTTATCAAACTTTCAAAAATTACAAAATGGACATTAAACTTTAGTTTTTGTTACAAAACGGTCACTGAGCCATTAACTGTCGTTAATTGGGTTACGTGACATTTATAGAAATTTGAATAATATTACATTTAATCTTCAATATTGACACATTCAATCAATTTATTCCTAATTTAACCCTCATTGGTGATCTTTAAATTGATTGAATGTGTAAATATTGAGGATTAAATATGTTATTATACAAAATTTCGTAATTGTCACGTCTCTCAGTTAACGACAATTAACGGCTCAGTGACCATTGTATAATAAAAAACTAAAGTTTAATGCCTATTTTATAATTTTTGAAAGTTTGATGTATATTTTGTATTTTTAGAGATAGTTTAGTGACTATTTGTGTACTTTACCCTTTTTTTTAATGATATCCAACAAATAATGTTGAGTTTCATATCTAGATCAACCAAAAGAAGGAAAAAGAACAAGGCTGCTGAACATTGAGCCCATAAACTCAGTCTAATTATAATGTATAAACGCGGGGAATCAGTACATGGGCCCATCCACGGTCCTTTTAAAACGGGTTTAAACTTTAAAGGATTAGATACTCAAGTAATAGCTCCTCTTTTTTTCGGTTTCTCAAGGCTTTGTCTTAATTAATTTAAATTGATTTATATCACACATTTGGTTTTGGTGAGTGAGTCTTCTAGCAAGAATTTTTTATATACATAAGGCTCGAATTCAAAACGTATATAAGCGATATTAAGCTGCTTACCATTTAGACCAATCCTCGATAATAACAAGTCTTTGATATCTGCTATGGATTCTCTGCTTCCACGTGGGAATGATTGATTTAATTTTATTTTTTTAAGTATGTGATTAGTAATTCATGATTACCCTCGAATTTTTAAGTTTCTAAGCTCGGGTTTGGAATAATCAGGTGTGTATTTATAGTGATTAATCTATATTTAATCTGGTATGAAAATTTTGTTTCTTTATATATTAATTTTAATTTAATTGTACACATGGACGGAGCCACTAGCATGGAAGGGGTGTCTATTGACACCCTAATTTTTTTTTTTAAAAATTCTCTATATAATTTATATATAAAAATAAATAAAATAACACCTATTTTTAAATAATCAATCTCTTTAAATACTGTTAAAAAATGCACCTTTAAATAAATTCTTGGCTCCACCTGTAAATGTCAACTTGAGGTCTTATTGTATTCATAAAATACACGACCAATTTTTTTTTGAAATAAGCCGTTTGGTGTCCTTTATTAAACAAATAAAGAGTAGGGGTGTGCAAAAAAATCTGATTCGATTGATCCGATCCGTTTATCCGTTGATTCGATCTGTTTTTTATTTTTCGGATAATTCGGATCGGATATCCGAAAATTTCGGATCGAATACGGATAGTTATTTTACATTTGATCATGATCCAATAACAGTAACCATAAAACATACTTATCATATCAGGTACTAGGGCATGCATTAAACTTACAGTATAATCATGCTTAAATTCAAAAACAAGTTACGTTTATGCGAAATTAACATGTCGGTCATGTGTACATGATCAGTTTAATAAAACATTTAATAAAAGATTTAAACAGTATGTAATATAGTCATATAGCGCACAAGGAGCACACCTCAAAAAGGCAGGTAGGCCAGATAATCTACTTGGCGCCGGAATCAAGCTCAGTTGTGGGGCTGGAACCTAGATTGAAAAAGATCAGGGTTACCACAAGAATTATGTTTTCACTAAGACTATTACTTAATAATTTTAAAATCATATGGGTCACTATAGGTTCACGCGGCTAAGCAGATCGGGATGGCTAGGCTGGGCGTAAGCACGATCGGAAGATCCATAAATATCTTTAACCAACAAAGATTTTTATCAGTCCTTTATTCAACTATGATTACCCTTAAATAAAAATACTTAATAAAAATGCATGCTCGGGTTTAAGGTTACTTTTGGAGGTTTTTGGGTTAGAATTCATGAAACGGGCTTCAAAAATGGACTTAGGATGTCGAAAAACGTAAAATAGGGGTTTTCGGAAATTTTGACTTTTTTGTTAAAGTCAGTCAACGCTTATGTCAACATGATGTCATGCTGACATCATCAATCAAAGTCAACAGTCAAAGTCAATAGTTAGAGTTAAATAGTTAACTCATACGAGTTGACTCGATCGGGTTGACTAAGTTGATTTAACTTAGTTGGGTTAACTTGATCGGTTAACTCGGACAAGTTCGGGTTGAACGGGTTGAGCTCGAATCAAATTCGGCTAGACCGAGTTAGATCGGGTTAGACTAGATCAGTTTATAGGCAAACCTGTCACAACAGCCGAAAATCACACTGGACGGCGCGTGGTGCTAACGTGCGGACTTATATGGACCGAAAATGCACCAAAATGCATTTTTCGTCTGGATCTAACACCTATAATGCTTCATTAATCCCAGATTCAAGCAAAACTCATCAGAAATCAACCAAATCTTACCGAACTTACCCAAAATAGATGAACGTCGGTAGGGCTCAAACATCGGCGATTGGGTGATCGATGGCCAAGGATAAACTCGCCTCAATGTGGGGAAGGTGATGGTGCCATTGACGTCTCCAACAGACGGCGAGTTCGACCGAAAAACACAGGAAATCGAGACAAAGTCCCTAGGTTCGATGAACTTTCTATCGCGATTTCCCGGTGAGCAGAACGACTATCATGCGAGTGGTTAAGGGGGTTTTAGTCGAGACGAACCGATGGTTCGATTCATACCAATAGTGAATGACACTGCGCGACGGTGATGTCGATCGGCCTGAGGTCGAGGGGAAAGAAAACGAGAGGATTTTTCTATAAATTTTTGGTAAATGTTGGATATAATTGGAAGGTGAAGGGTCTTAAATTTGGTTTTATTAATTGCATAACAACCGAACTAAGATAGGGTTATTATTTCATTACGGTAACCCATAACACAAAAGAGCCTTAGCTCAAATGGTTTCCTCTCTTGCTTATGCAACCAAGGTCACGGGTTTAAACAACTTTGGCTGCAATTCCGCTATTATTTTCCTTTTTCTTTTTTATCTTTATTCCTTTCTTTTTTATGTTTATTTTTTCATTTTATTTTAGGGTGTTACAACTCTCCCCCTAAAAGAAATTTCGTCCTCAAAATTTACCTGAACGAAATAGTTGTGGGAACTGCTCTATCTTAGATTCCTCAGTCTCCCAGGTGGCTTTTGCAAGACTACGCTTACTCCACTGGACCTTAACCATAGGGATGTGTCTGTTTCTCAAGACCCTATCATCAAAATCCAGAATCTGCACAGGCTCTTCCTTATACGATAAGTTTGGCCTCAACTTAACGTCATGAACCTGAATAATATGACTCAGATCCGGATGGTACTGCCTCAACATAGATACATGAAATACATCATGTATACAGCTAAGTTGGGGAGGCAACTTGAGCTGATAAGCAACAGGCCCAATTCTTTTCAAAATACGATACGACCCAATGAATCTCGAACTCAGCTTGCCTTTGCGCCCAAATCTCATAACTTTCTTCCACAAAGATACCTTTAAAAAGACCTGATCACCGACCTCAAACTCAATATCTTTTCTCCTCCGATCAGCATAAGACTTTTGTTTAGAAAAAGCCTCCCTCAAACGATTACAAATCAGTCTGACAATCTCTTCAGTCTCTCCAACCAACTTAGGACCCACAGTATTCCTATCATATAATTCATTCTAACAAATAGGAGTACGATATTTGCGACAATACAGAACCTCATATGGTGCCATACGAATGCTAGCCTGGTAACTATTATTATAAGCAAACTCGGCCAAGGGCAAGAAATCCTTCCAACTACCACGAAAGTCAATCACACATCCCCACAACATATCCTCAAGAATCTGAATCACTCTCTCTGACTGACCATCAGCATGTGGATGGAAGGACGTACTAAAATTCAGACGTGTGCCCAAGACCTTCCAAAATTAGGAGGTGAATCTCGAATCTCAATCAGAAATGATAGACAAAGGTACACCATGTAGTCTGATAATCTCTAAGATATACAATTTAGCCAGCTTCTTTAGAAAAAAATTAACCCAAACAAGAATAAAATGAGCAGATTTGGTGAGTCGATCAACAATCACCCAAACAAAATCCTTTTTAAGATTCAAAGGCAATCTGGTAACAAAGTCCATCGTGATATATTCCTATTTCCACATAGAAATCCTAATAGGCTGCAAAAGACCAGAAGGATGCTGATGTTCTGGCTTAACCTATTGACATCTAGCCACATAATCTGAGATATCTTTCTTCATGACAACCCAACGGTGCCTCAAATTCTGGTACATTTTTCCCACTGGGATGCATAGCATATGGGCTACTATGAGCCTCACATAGAATGACCCGCTTCAACTCGACATCGTCAGGCACACAATAACGACCCTTAAAACACAAAACCCTATCTTGATCAAAAGTATAAATAGATGTAGATCCCTTCTCAACCTGCTATATGACAGGAAGTAAGGAACTATCTAGATGTTGTTTAGCTTTAATTTTGTCAACCAAAGTTGGCTAAACCTAAAGCTCAGCCAGCAAACTACTATCATCATATTTACTCCTCCTGGCGAATAAAGACCTCAAATCTAAAATAGCCTTCTGGCTTAAAGCATCAACAACAACGTTGGCCTTCCCTAGGTGATACTCAATCTCACAATTATAATCTTTAAGAAGCTCGAGCCAACGATACTTTCCTGGTTAGGCTCTTTTTGTTTAAGAAGATACTTCAGGCTCTTGGGATCTGTATAGATATAACACTTTCTCCATAGAGATAGTGTCTTCAAAATTTCAAGGCAAAAACCACAACAACCAACTCCACATCATGAGTAAGATAGTTACACTCGTGCGTTCTCAACTGGCGTGACGCATAAGCGATTACCTTCTTATCTTGCATTAAAACAAATCCAGTCCAGAGTGCGAAGCATCACTATAAATCATGAAATCTTTTCCAGACTCAGGTTGGGTCAAAACTGAAGCTTGTGTCAGAGCTATCTCCAGTTTATCGAAAATCTCTTATTGAGCATCAGTCCAAATAAATGGAATATTCTTCCTCAACAGCTCTGTTAGAGGGGTAGTAATAATGGAGAAACCCTCAATAAAGCATATGTAGTACTCAGCTAAACCTAAGAAACTATGGATTTCAGAAACATTCTTGGGTTGTTTTTAGCTCACAATGGCCTCAATCTTACTCAGATCAACTTGAATACGTCGAGTCGATACCACATGTCTGAGAAAAGTTACCTCGCTAAGCCAGAATTCACACTTTCTCAACTTGGCATACAGGCGATGCTCTTTAAGAGTTTGGAGAACAATTCTCAGATATTCAACATGTTTAACCTCAGACCGAGAGTAGACCAGAATGTCATCGATAAACACCACCACGAAGTGATTCAAGTAAGGCTAAAAAACACTATTCATCAAATCCATAAAAGTGGCAGGAGCATTAGTCAATCTGAATGGCATCACTAAGAACTCATAATGTCCATATCTAGTGTGAACGGCCATCTTCGCAACATTGGACCACTTAACCTTCAGTTGGTAATACCCGGATCGAAGATCAATCATTGAAAAAATAGAGGCTCCCTAAAATTGGTCGAACAAGTCATCAATCCTGGGTAAAGGGTATTTATTCTTGACCATCAGCTTATTCAGCTTCTGGTAATCGATACACAATTTAAGAGATCTATCATTCTTTTTAACGAAGAGAACTAGAGCTCCATAGGGTGAAGAGCTTGTTGGATAAAGCCTCGATCAAGGAGCTCTTGTAACTAAATCTTTAGCTCCTTAGGAGCCATACGGTAGGGATTCATAAAAATTGGCACAGATCTCGGATAAGTCTCAATCTCAAACTCCACGTCTCTATCTGGTGGCAATCCAGGTAACTCACCGGGAAAAACATCAGAAAACTCCTTCACTATAGGAATTTCCTTAATTTTGGATACAGAACCCTTCGTATTTAAAATGCTAGAAATAAAGGTCTCATACCTTTTTTGGGTCATTCTGTCGGCAGTCAAGGTAGATGCTATATTAGACAAATACCCACATCTCTCTCCTGCTAAAACCATTGTTCTGTCATTAAAAGTCTTCAGAGTTGCTCTCTTAAGCTCGCAATCTAAACTAACCCGATGTTTCGTCAACCAATCCATACCAAGAATCAAATCAAACTCTTCTAAGGTAGCTCTATCAGGTCAGCTAGAAAGCTTTTCCCTTGAACCTCAAGGGGACATCGCCTGAAAATCCTATCCACGATCATTGACTGACCCACTGGGCTCATAACGATAACTACATCCTCGGTGATCTCAATTAGAATTTAAATGTCTTAGGACACAGATCTCGATACATATGAATGGGTGGAGCCGTTGTCAAGCAATGCAAAATATAGAACATGATATATAGTAAATGTACATGCAATGACGTCCGACTCATCTCTGTCATCACACCATCTAGTGGCATAAACAACTGCGGGTTGTCTGGCTTCAGTCATGATTGGTCCCCCACTCTGATGGCTTCGTCTTCTGCTATCAGATCTAGCAGCAGATCCTGAAACTCTACCCTGATGACGACCTGTAACCGGTGTTTAAACAGATGTCTGTAAACGGGCTAGAGTCTAAAAACGGCCAGGGGTCGATACTCGATCTGTAGAAGGTGGGTGTAGACATTATTTCTAAAAATTTTCCGTAGATCCACATCAAAAGCAAGCACCCGATAGCTTCCTACATTTTTCTCGGTGTAATTTACCATAATACTCACATACATATATATGAGATAACTCTTCTAAGCCACCTCAACTGATAGCTGGGTTTTAAGACACTGTAGATCTATAACTCGAACCATCCATATAATATCCCGTAGTACGAGTGTAACCCCCTCAACCCAACCTAGATGCCCGACCGAACCGAGAAAACTATATTAGGTTTGCTGAAGCAAACCGGAGAAGGATTACGAAAACTGGCCCTTTTTTTCTTTTTATCTTGTCTAGATGCATATTATTAATCCTATGTGTACATACTTGAAGCATGTGAATTTACAAAGGAATCGGACCACGAAAAGGCAACCAATTGCATAACATACATTTTAGGGACTAAAATGCAAATATGATAAAATAAAAGACCATAACTGAAATTAAAGTTACCAATCCTCAATTAGTCTAATTACATGCTTACATGCCGAATTTCAGGTCAAAATGATCATCCAATCTCACACAGTTGCATTTACAAAATTCAGGGACCAAAATGAAAGAAACAGAAACTTCCAAATATTCCAATAACTGAAATAACTGTAGCCCATATCGGTATGCATGTAGGTGTTTTGGTACGCCTCTATAATTTCCAAAACTCAAATTCTAGTAGCTAAAATCCATTCTGATATGCCCTCGTGTATCGAAACGTCCTTTATAAAATCTCTGTATCGTATCGAAACACCCTCTCGAGTACCGAAACGCTGGCCAAATTTGCCTAGGCTCGTATCGAAACTCTTGCGCGCATACCGGTACGCTAAGCCTGAAATGGCTTACTCGTACCGAAACAGGGACACCCACACCGGTACGCTTGGACCTGTAATGTCCTAATTTGTTATCTAAACATTCTTTAATGATAACCAAAATGCTCTAACATGCTTCAAACACTTATACAACATTCCTAACCAAAAAAACATAGAACCAACAACATTGCATGGCATTCATATACCCCAAGATATCCTATAGGCATGCTTCCTAATATCATTCCACCAAACAACCAAAACTCACATTAGGTACTTTCAAGGCATACTCATCATGCTCACACATCTAAATTATCAAAACAAACTTGCTTGAATCATCAAAACATGGCAACCATCAAAGGTTAACTAGATGCATTCCTATGCAACCACCTAGTCTCAACTATAAGCAAAGATCATCAACCAACATATTATCATCAAATCAACCTTACAATCCAGCACACAACATGCTTAAAAACCATGGGAAAATAGAGTTACAAATCCCCAAAATATGGCGAACACATTATCTTATTAACCAGAAACATAAACTGAGTTCATACTCAAAGTAGCCTTATCTTGGATCGATTTAAACTTTTCCCTTGTAGCCCTCAAACTTCAATGCTCTGCATCATTAGGAAAAAGAGAGCGTAAGCACACATGCTTAGTAAGGATGGTCTTAAAACAATGATGCGATATAACCCTTGAAAACTAAACACTTGTTTTCAATCCATGCTTACGACCTAAGCAATTCCAATTATTCCAAAACAAACATGCATATCGACCATATGCAAAAACCTTTACAAACTACATGCTTAAATCCTAAAGCATTAAATTACAAAACCATGCTTAAATCCCGAAGCATTAATTTACAAAACCATGCTTAAATCACAAAGCATTAAAAAGTAGGTTCAACACATGAACTTGCATATATTGGCATTTATAGTGGCCCCGAATAGTCGACCACTATCCTTGATTAGCCGACCGTTAACCGTACATATCGGATACACGAATCTCCCATGATAGTCAACCTGTAATACCCCAAATCTTAGCCTAGGATAATGTTATAAAGTAATGCTAGACCTTTCGATTAGAATCACTGAGTATAAGATTGATTGATAAAATTTGGGACCAAAATTAAAGTATGGAAATATGAGTGGCTATCCATTAAGTGACTAACCGAGATCAATTGTAAAGTTCTTGATTGCATACTAAGAAAGAAAAGAATTAGGGTCTTAATGAGGTGCCTAGTGAATGAGGGGGACATGTGGAGCGATCGGAAGTAATGAATTAAGCACAAAAGGAATTTGTTTATCATCTTTCTTCTTACTTTGGTAAAAATCGAAGCTTTAGAAGGTGAGTGAGAATGAGAGAAAGCCATTGTTGGCCAAGCTAGCTTGATTATTATCTTGTTCGAATGAGATGATTGATAGAAGGTAATTCTTTAGTTCTTCCTTTATGAATCCTATTATCAATTAGATTGTTTTATGCCATGAATCTTGATCATTTTTGGTGATGCATTTGATTGAGCTGAATTGAAAAATTTTATAAGATTGTTAGGAGGTTTCGGTCATGATAAATTGTTCAATAGGAAGATAAGGATTTAGTAAGTTTGAATGATAAATGCTTAGATAGTTAAGAGTAAATCAATATTATGAAAATTGGCCCATTCGAACACTATGAAAATGTATATAATTATATGTACGAATTATGTTACGTCCGAGTGATATATGTATGAGTGAATACGAATTTGGGTTGTCTAGTAGCTACAAAAATTTAAGTGGACTGTTTTTTTATGATATATACATGTTTGTATATATGCAATTGGGCTGTTGTTGTAAATAAATGAATACACATGAAATCGGGACAAAATCTGATTATCTATACTCTCGGGACTATTTTGGGCATGAAAATGTATACATATCTGTTTTACACCTATACAAACAATTGAGGGCTATTCAGTATGTATATTTTCTCATAGGGGCTGTTTTTACAAGAATTGTAGGCTGCATTGCTAATTAGGGAGTGATTTGTAAAAATTGAATGTAAAATGGACTGATTAATATATATATATATATAAGTATAAATACATGCCTAAGTGACTTAAATGTATATAGAAGTAATAGAAGTCGAATTTGATACATATGTATGTATAAATGTATACACTAGTATTGGGTAGCTTTGGTTAGATGTATAAGTGTGCAAACTTGAGTAATAATGGACTGTTTTGCATTTACATTGATGCTAGTGGGCTGCTATGAATGAATATATATGAATACATGAATAATTAAATTGTTCTAAAACATGTTTGTATCTCTTGTTGTAATTAGACCAAAATTTAGTAGAGAAAGCAAAATCTAAGTATGGTAAAGCTGTAGAAAAGCAAACTGGGAAAGTGATTCGAGATCAACTTAGCTAGGTTAATCGTTGAGTGTAGTTTAAAGTCTCGGAATAGACTAGAAACCTTTCTGAGCATCTTTTGATGTTTTAATTATATTATCCTATAATTGTGCTAAGCTATGTTTAATTGAGCTAGGAATGAGGTAAGTACCTAAATGGTAAGGGTTATATGTAATGCACTATACTTGAAAGAATGGCTTTTTCAAATGGAATAAGCTATATAGAAGTTTTTGTAATACTACCTTTCGAATAAGTTGATTTATGTATTAAGAAATTTATATGAATTGAATATAGGTGTTTGATATTATAAGTTCTAAGTTTTGCTTATATGATCACATGAGCTACGTATGTGTGACATGGTGAAATCCAAGCCTTTTTGTAGTTATATGAACTTGAACTTATGTTCATCTTTGATATAAATAAGTTATGCTATTCGAATAAGATAAAAAAGGGAAAAGAAAATGAACTCAGTATTTCACAAGAGGTGAATATATGCCTAATATTAGAAAGCAATAAGCTTTATTAATATGGCGTTCTGATAAGGAGCAATGCTCATTTGTTTCTGCTATGATATGATTATAACATTACATGATTACATGAATAAGGAGCTAAGCTCATATTTGATATGATAAGATAAGAATATGTGTAAAGCCTTGGTCTCAAGTCGGTCTTAGGTATAGTTGGCATGCCATAGAGTCCATAGAGCTCAGTCTTGGGGTGGACTACGGCCCTGGACTATGGTCCTTATTTGGCCACAGTAGGAGGGAAGTATTGTGGTCATTTGGCGACAGTAGGAGAGATTGACCGGTACTGCATGTACCATATTGTTTGGAGACAGTTGGTTGGGGATTCGTGTACCTAGGCTGTTACTTGAATTCTCAAGACTATGTTTAAGTTAAAACAATGATATGTGTAAATCTAATTAATCATATTTATATATATATATATATTGATAACTTATAAAATAAGTAACTCATACCTTGGTATGTTGTGTTTGTTAGTTACATGATAAGTAATTTATATTAATGATGTGCTATGTTTAGTAATTTATTTATCAAGTAATAATCACTTATATGATCTTTGTGTAACCTAATATGAAAAGTGTTATGTATCAATTGAATGTTGTTAATCAAAGGGCTAGTTCCTCGATTTGGTTTAGAACCTTACTTGATTTTCAAGGATTTGATAAAGGTAAATATTGAAATTTACAAGTTACACGAACTAAATGTGTTTAATGAATAAGGGAGAAGTACATATGTTATGTGTTACTATGTTTGATAACTATCTGACAAGTAGTTATGTCATGAAACATTATACTTGATAATTTGAGTGATAAGTAAACATACTCTTAAGATACTATATTTGATAATTTTTGTAAAACACAAACATAAGTCGAGGAGACGCTAAGTTTGATAGTTATTAATAATAAGAAAAATTTAAATACATGACTTTTTCTTTTAATAAGTTATTTAATAATTAAAATTATGCCTATATTGTACGATAGTTAAGATATGTTTGGTGTCTTATAAGGCAAGTAACCCATGATTCCAATATGTTAGGTATGAGGACTTATTTGATAAGTAAATCACGTTTATTATTTGATATGTTTGATAATTTATATGGAATGGTAATGTATATGAGACACTTTAACATAAACAAATATGCTATGCTGATTTGTATAAATTATAAACGCATTGGACTATTTGTGGGATTAACGAGTATTTTGAACTGTTATATGTTAATTACAAATATGCTATGCTGATTTGTATAAATTATAAACGCATTGAACTATTTATGTGATTAATGAGTATGTTGGACTGTTCTATGTTAATTACAAATATGCTATGTTGTTTTGTACGACCTTACAATGGAGCTGGATTGTTTAGTAATGTATTAATGTATATACTAAACCGGTGGACTGATTTGATATAAAGGAATATACCTTGAATTGTTCTGAATTGTATTATTGTGTATACTTATTTGGTGGTCTATTATGATAAAGATAGGTAATGGGATTTTGGTCCTAACGAGAAAACTATCTTGATAATTTATGAAACTAACATTTCATGCCTTTGTTATATTATATTAATGTCTTATGTATCAAGTAGTTCTCGAACATGATATGTTAAGTTAAATTGCTTTATATGCCAAGAAAATTATGTTTAAAATATAACATGTTCGATGTCTTACGTGTCTAGGAACTTATATTATGATATACTATGTAAGATAACTCGTGTAAAGAGTAAGTTATGTATGTTGGAAGGTCATGTTATGAACAATACATATATTATAGGAAAACCAAGGAATACTATAAGTTAAGTAAATGAATTATGGCAATGATTTCCTTAATAAGTAAAAATGTATCTTTGTATATTAAGTATTCTTTTGGGTGATTAATCATGTTGTGATAAATGCTTACCTACTTATGATTGGTTGTTTGCTTGAATACTTTTAATTTGTTAGAAAATCCATAAACATATGGGCATGCTTATTCGAAGACCTCATCATTATATGAAAAATTGGTGCCTGATATGATAAGTAATCTTGCATATTTAAATGCTACGTATGATGTCTCATATGATAAGTAAATATATATTGATGCTAGGTTGTGTTGATAACTTAAGTGACAAGTAATACATGTTTAAGCGAAGTTATGTACAAGAAATGATTGAGCTATAATCCAACCTAAAATATTAATTGGTAACTTATACAATAAGTAATACATGTTCGTAGGATATATGAATACGTAAATGAACTGAGAAAGATTAGTCTTTTTGAACTTGTGATTAAAATGACTTGTATTCGAAGAAGTTGAGTCTGGTTTGATTTCGAAATGTTTAACAATGTTGCCAAATTGAAATTCTATGAATAAGATAAATGGTAATTGATTAAGATTGTTACTTACCTAGATCCGTTGGCTTTAATGAAAGAATAGAGTTGTAAAATAAGGTTTTTAATCCATACATTGGGTTGTGTAACTACCTCACTAAGCAACAGTTTACTCTTTTTCTTCATTATATTTAAAGGGTAAATGTATCTTTGAATTTTTATCCTGAGCCCAGGACCCATAAGTATGATTTGAATGTTACCCTTATAACTCTATATGGTGGCACATGAGTGTTAAGTTGCATAATGCATTTAATTCATATTTTTGCCTCTATATGTGATATTATTTTAGTTAAGTATTCAAAGTTGTAATGGGCTTTTAATTATTTCTTGGCAGTTGCTTGCTTTACATGCTTTAATAAATTGCATGATTGAGAAGTTGTTGATAGTTAAGTTCTAGCAAAGATATATGTGATTGAATTTTGAAGAAATAATTGTTACATGATGATCCTGTGAGTAATAGGTATTACACATGACATTGATCGATGCCCTGAAAGAGTATTATGTTGATCAATCAATTTGAGGGTTGCGAGTCGCAAAAATCTAAATGTACACATTAACAAGTGATATACCTAAAATGAAAGTCGTAAGGTTAGAATGGATTTCTTAATAGTTAGAATAAATAGATGGATTGATAACAAGAATTTTGTAAATGATCATCGATGCATCATGTTGCTTGTTGGTTATGAAATTTTAGATGTTGTATATGAATACTTGCTCCATGATTATATGTTTGGTTGTATTAACCCATGAGATCTGAAATATCTAAAGATTCGGCCATACTACAAGCTAGTAATGGATGAGTATGGATTAATGTATGAATATTTGTTTGTTCACAACTTAAAAAGAAGTTGGATATGTAGCACCTTTTAAATGTTTTTAATTTACCCTGATTCTGATTTCTTATTTGGCTTGATAAGCGTTATGACTGTCCGATTTTCTATTTGGTAACACTTCTTAATCCAGTCTTCTCCTAGACCGGGAAAAGGGTATTACACGACCACTACCACGACCCATACCATGCCGACCGCATGATACAACATCCTTGCCGACCGCAAGATCAACATCAACAAGGGGAACCGACCGCTCAACCCAAGTGACAACATTATAGTCCGAGTAGCCGACCACTTACCTCAAGGACTCTTAACCATGATCGATTTTTATCATATTATAGTGCACTTCATTCCTATGGCATGCCAACTATATCCGAATGTTTCTCATCATGTCACATAGCCAATATATCATTTAAAAAACCATTTATTCACTATTTTACAATGCATTATACAAAATCACCACATATGCAAATCACATTGCCAAAGCAATAACACCATTCCCGACTGGAATGAAAACCAATGCTCAC
This sequence comes from Hibiscus mutabilis, assembly GCA_019671005.1. Classification (NCBI taxonomy): domain Eukaryota; kingdom Viridiplantae; phylum Streptophyta; class Magnoliopsida; order Malvales; family Malvaceae; genus Hibiscus; species Hibiscus mutabilis. Next base: position 45,008,592 of record CM033722.1, read on the forward strand.
TAGCATTTATTATACTTTTAAACCCCTGTATATGTACTTAAAATCATGCATTTCCATTAAGTAAATCAAATCATGTTTATGACCAAACATGAATTACACTTGCTTATATCCGAACCGATATTAAAGAGAAAAAGAGGGAAAACTTACTTCCGAGCTTAGGTAAGTGTTTTAAACTTATCCTAAACTCCCCAAAACCTTTATTAAACCTCTTAAAGGCGTTTAAACCAGTTTCTACTCACCGATACACCTCGCTTTGCTCGCCAACGCGAATCGAGCTCCCGGTAAGCAACAAACAATGTCAAGCTTCGTTGCCTTGATTATCCCCTATTTTGATCACATAAAACCATAGGGCAAATGCATCATTATGCATTCAAACTATTGCCAACAAGTAGTTACCCTCAACTCTTAAGTTGCCCACTCAAAAACAATCTGAAACATATCGAAAACATCCTCAAACACTTTCGAAACTCAACCCAGCCATAGTATAACGATTCAACCCATTAAAAACCATGAATTAACATCTAAAAACCCTTTCCCAACATCCTTTTACTTCCAGCAATGATTAAACTCCACTATCACCCCAAAAACCCTTGATTAACAACCTTAAACATTAGAGACTCAACTTGTTTTGGGATTGCAATGTTAAAACCAAGTTATTAACTCAATTAAACATCAAAATCATGATCTAATCTGATCAAAATCCCAACAAAACAGAACAAGTACAAAGATCCACAAATGTCATCAATCAAAACACAATTAAACCAATTTTCCTCAATTAAACTATCAAAACACATTATAAAACAATTGTAAAGAGTCGACAACTTAGGAATTTTAGTAAAGAAACTTTCATTAGAGGAGGAGAACGAATCTTACCTCTAATGGATGCTTTCTCCCTTAATTGGATAATTTACATGAGAAAATAAAGTTAAAACAATAAGGTTTTGGTAAACTAACAACAATGAATCATTTACAAACAAAAGATTTAAGAAAAGAAAGGTTTACCTGAAGATTTAGAAGAAGAAATTGATGTTTGGCTGGAGAGATTTTGAGAGAAAATACTTTGGGAAAGTTACGTGATTTTTGTTTTAAAGCTTTTAATTACAAATTAACTCTCCCCAACCTAATTATATTTTCTAAAACACTTTAAAAATAGCCAATTAAGGGATAAAGTTTGATATTAGAATTTTAGGTCAATTAGATCCTTAAAGATTCAAGGTTTTGACTCTTTACAAAACAACCACCAAAAATAGTTTTCAAAGTTTTCATTTTGGTCACTATTCCAAAATGTCTGATTTCCAAAACTCGTTTTCCAAAATTGACTTTACCATAATCATTAATATATTTAATAATGATTTTATAATATTTTTCTACAATTTTATCACCTTCAAAAATATTTAATCCAATTTAATCCCGAAACTGACTCGAATCTCTAATACCAGTCCACCAAACCTTAGAACCGACCCTTAAAACATCTAAGCCCAAAATCGAGGTGTTACAACTTTCCCCCACTTAAGAAATTTCATCCTCAAAATTTACCTTGAGGAAACAAATGCGGAAATTGTTCCAACATGTCTGCCTTGCTTTCCCACGTGGCTTCCTCGACACCACGGTGTCACCATAAGACCTTAACAAGCTCAATCATCTTACCACGAAGAACTTTGATGCTGGAATCAAGGATGTCCACTGGTTCATCATCATAGGATAAATTCGGCCTCAACTCAATATGCTCTACCAGCATAATATGCGAGAGATCCGACCGATACCTCGGCAACATAGATACATGGAACACATCATGTATTTTTCTCCAACTCGGGAGGCAACCTCAACCGATAAGCCACTAGACCAACACGCTCAACAACCTTGTATGGTCCAATAAATCTCAAAATAAGTTTACCCTTACGTCCGAATCACACCACCTTTTTCCATGATGACACTTTCAAGAATACACGACTGCCCACTGCCTATTTAATTTCCCTACGCTTCAAATCCGCGTAAGATTTCTGTTGACCCGCGGCCACTTTCAAGCGATCACACACAAGCTTTACCTTCTTATCTGTGTCTTTCAACACATTTGGTAAGGAAATATGCTTTTCCTCTACCTCAGCCCATCACAAAGGTGCACGACACCTCCGGCCATACAATGCCTCATACGGTGCCATCTTTATACTCGCTTGGTAATAGTTGTTATACGCAAACTCAACCAAAGGTAGGTGCTTCTCCCAGGTTCCTTGAAACTCAATAATGCAATATCTCAGCATATCTTCCAAAACCTGGATAACCCGCTCAGACTGACCATCCGACTGAGGATGATACGCGGTGCTGAAATCCAACCTCGTACCCAAAGTCCGATGCAAATTCACCCAAAACCTTTCTGTAAACCTCGAATCTCTATCCGAAACAATGGACTTAGGTACCCCGTGCAAACGTACGATCTCAAAAATGTACAAGTCCGCCAACTTGTCCAAGGTGTACGTCGTATGCACTGGCGGAAAATGTACACTTCGTAAACCGATCCACAATCACCTAAATGGAGTCCTTTTTAGCCGGTGTTAAAGGTAAACCCGTCAAAAAATCCATGGTGATTCTCTCCCACTTCCATTATGGAATTCTCAACGGTTGCAACAACCCGGATGGAAACTGGTGTTCAGCCTTGACCTACTAACACACCATACAGTTAGAAACAAACTCAGCCACATCCTTTCTCAAACCAACTCAGTAGTATACCTCTTTCAGTCCACGATACATCTTAACACTACCAGGATGTATAGCAAAAGGACTAGAATACGCCTCTGTTAAAATAGTGTGCCTCAACTCTGGATCATCCGACACCACTATTCGACCCTTGAAACACAAAACTCCATCATCATCAAAATGAAAATATGTCGAATTACCCTCCGATATATCCTTAACGTGCTCAACCAAGGAATCATCAAACGGTTTCTTAGTTTTAATCATATGTGACAACGTAGGCTTAACTTGCAACTCAGCCAACAATCCATCTTCCTGTGTCACACTCAACCTTGCAAACATAGCCCTAAGTTCAACCACTATCTTACGACTCAACGCATCCGCAACCACATTAGCTTTTCCAGGATGATACCCAATCGTCAAGTTGTAATCCTTAAGTAACTCAAACCATCTACGTTGCCTAAGATTCAAATTCTTTTGAGACATCAAATACTTCAAACTCTTAGGGTCCGTAAAAATAACATAATTCTCACCATAAAGGTAATGTCTCCAAATTTTCAGGGCGAACACCACAGCCGTAAACTCCAAATCATGAGTCAAATAATTGCGCTCATGAACCTTCAGCTGTCTCAATGCATAGGCCACAACCTTACCATCTTGCATCAGCACACAACCCAAACCAATATAAGACGCATCACTATAACCACAAACTCCTTCCCAAATTCAGGTTGAATCAACATAAGAGCATATGTTAAAACTTTCTTCAGCTTCTTAAAACTATGCTGTTGATTCTCCGTCCATGCATAAGGAACATTCTTCTGCAACAACTTCGTCAACAGTTCCGCAATACTAGAAAACCCATCTACAAAGCGACGATAATAACCATCTAGCCCAAGAAAACTGCGAACCTCTGAAATAGATTTAGGTTGCTTCCAATTGAGAATAGCCTCAATTTTTTGTGGATCAACACCAATACCCTCCACAGAAACCACATAACCAAGGAACATCACTTCCTTAAGCCAAAACTCACACTTGCTCAGCTTGGCATACAACTGGTTATCCTTTAAAACTTGCAACACAACCCGAAAATGTCGATCATGATCTTTCTCGGTACGAGAGTACACGAGAATATCGTCTATAAACACTACCACGAATTGATCAAGATATTCATAGAAAACCCTATTCATCATATCCATGAACACAGTCGGGGCATTTGTCAAACCAAAAGGCATGACCAAAAACCCATAATGCACGTACCTTGTACGAAATGCGGTTTTATGCACATCCTCATCCTTAACCTTCAATTGGTAATACTCTAATCTCAAATCAATCTTAGAGAACACCGCTGCCCCGTGAAACTGATTGAACAAGTCATCAATCTTTTGCAAAAGATACTTGTTCTTCACCGTTAGCTTATTTAATTGTTGAAAATCAATGCACATACGCATCGTACAATCTTTCTTTTTCACAAAGAGAACTGGAGCACCCCAAGGCAAAACACTCGGTCGAATGAACCTATGATCCAATAACTTCTGAAGCTGTGACTTCAACTCCTTCAATTCTTTCTGTGCCATCCTATAAGGAGTAATGGACACCGGCGCCGTACACACGTACATCTCAAAACTGAATTCTACCTCTCCATCTGGTGGTAAACCCGGTAACTCTTTAGGAAAAACCTCTAAAAAATCACTAACAGTTCGAATGTCCTGCACCCGAACACCCTTAACTTTAAGATTCATCACGATGGCCAAATAATCTTGGAACATCCTTGCATCATCCTTTTCGCTTGAGTAGTCGACACAACATTGGACAAGAATTTCACATTCTCACCAACCACCACAATTTCATAATCATCGGCTAACCTCAAAGAAATCCTTTTGGATTCACCATCCACAACCGTCTTGTGCTCGCTCAACCAATCCATACCCAAAATAACATCAAAACCATAGAATGGCAATTTCATCAAATCTGTTGCAAACTCATGACCTTGCATAACTAAAGGACACTGCCTATACAGCCTTCTAGTAGTAACCGTCTCACCAAAGAAACTAGTTACTAACATGCCAACATCTAAGATCTCAATAGGAATATTCAACAAAGATGCATGTTCACTCAAGATATATGAACGAGTAGACCCCGAATTAATCAAATATAACAACGACAAGGATTGCAAAGTGAAGGTACCTACGATCACATCCTTGTCATTGTGACCCTCACGATGAGTATAGATCCGAGCTAGTCCATCATTCTTCGGTCGCACTGCAGCAACATGAGCTACAACTCTTTGACCTCATCCCGCCTCTGAAAATTACCCCTACCACGCCTTGGCCCCTAGCAGGTGTAGCAATATGAACTGGTGCCTCTCTCACAACCCAAGGATAATCACGATTAACATGATTAGGAGATCCACATATCCAACAGGTCAAAGAATTCCTGAACATGCACCCGTGTGATGTCTACCACAACACTCACACTCAGTTGTGATACAAACTCCTAGGTTACCCTGACCAACACTACCACCACTCCTATGGTCCGGCCTATGTCTCTTGTCCTAAAACTTTCTATTCTGTCTCCCAGAATAGCTAGAGTCCGCCACTCTTTTACCCAAGCTTGCACTCGCAGCCTGAACTGATGTACCTAAGGATTGCTCAATATCCTTGGCCCGATTAACCAACACATCAAAATCTGTGTAATACGCAGCCAGGAGATAAGTCTTAATATCCTTCACAAGACCATAATGAAACCTATCGCATCTCTGCTGATCATCGGGAACCAACTCTGGGGAATACTGACTCAGGCGAACAAACTTCACCTCATACTCGGCAACGTACATGCCACCCTGTGATAGCGACATAAACTTACGCTTCTTCGCATCCAAATACTGTGCACCAAGATACTTTCAAAAGCTCTCCAAAATAACTCCCAAGTCACATCTGCCTCGAGAACACCCACAATTGTGGTCACCCACCAATGATATGCATCACCTTACAATAGTGACATAGTACAACCCAACTTGCGTTCCTCATTACAACCCATCTAGTTCAGAATACAGATTGTCTTTTCCAGCCATCCCTTGGCTGCCTCAGAACTCAAACCCTAAAATTTTTTGCCTCTCAAACTTCAAAGACGCTCCAAGGGTAAACCTTGATTATCCACCACAACAGGTGTCGGTGCTTACACTTGCACTTCAACCATCGCTGCCTGAAACGCTCCCGTCATCGTTTGGATTAACAGAGTCAAATCACCAAAAATTGGCACAGAAGGAGTGTGGGGTACACCACCCGCCCCAACATCAACAGTAGGAGCCATCAGAGGATAAAGAGATAAAATATTAGGGGGATTCCCTTGCTCAACGTTATTTTGCCCAACTCCGGCATTAATAGCCATCAGATGCGTCTCACGTTGAGCCATGCTAACAAAAGCATCAAAACACATTAAAGTTAGGCTAGCATTAGGCAAAGGATCCAAGACAACCTTATGAAACATTTTAAAACCTTGGTAATAGGCAATGTGTTCCCAATTCATACCATAACATGATATTAAACAATCACCGTGCAATTCAAACATCACCAATTAATCAAACAACAATATCCCAACCTTTCGTACCCTGGCTCTAATACCAACAAATGTAACCCTCTCGACCTGGCCTAGATGCCTGACCAAACCGAGAGAACTATATTAGGTTTGTCGAAGTAAACCGAAGGAAGATTACGAAAACTAGTCCCTTTTTTTCTTTTTATCTTGTCTAGATGCATATTATTAATCCTATGTGTACATACTTGCAGTGGGTGAATTTACAAATGAATCAGACCACAGGAAGATAACCAATTGCATAATATACATTTTAGGGACTAAAATGTAAATATGATAAAATAAAGGACCAAAACTGAAATTAAAGTTACCAATCCTCAATTAGTTCAATTACATGCTTACATGTCAAATTTCAGGTCAAAACGATCATCCAATCTCATACAATTGCATTTACAAAATTAAAGGACCAATATGAAAGAAATAGAAACTTCCAAAATATTCTAACAACTGAAATAACTGCAGCCCGTATCGGTAAGCGTGTAGGTGTTTCGGTATGCCTCTATAATTTCCAAAACTCAGATTCCAGTAGCTAAAATCCGTTCTGATACGCCCACGCGTATCGAAACGCCCTTCATAAAATCCTTATACCGTATCGAAACACCCTCTCAAGTACCGAAACACTGACCAAATTTGCCTAGGCTCGTACCGAAATGCTTGCCCGCTTACCGGTACGCTAAGCCTGAAATGGCTTACTCGTATCAAAATAAGGACACTCGTAACGGTACGCTTGGACCTGTAATGTCCCAATTTGCTGTCTAAGCATTCTTTAATGATAACCAAAACGCTCTAACATGCTTCAAACACTTATACAACATTACTAGGACACATTCCTAACCAAAACAACACTGAACCAACAACATTGCATGGCATTATATACCCCAAGATATTCTATAGGCATACTTCCTAATATCATTCCACCAAACAACCAAAACCCACATTAGGCACTTTTAAGGCATACTCATCATGCTCACACATCTAAAGCATCAAAACAAACTTGCTTGAATCATCAAAACATGGCAACCACGAAAGGTTAACTAGATGCATTCCTATGCAACCACCTCGTCTCAACTATAAGCAAAGATCATCAACCAACATATCATCATCAAATCAGCCTTACAATCCAGCATATAACATGCTTAAAAACAATGGGAAAACAGAATTACAAATCCCCAAAATGTGGAAAACACATTGCCTTATTAACCGAAAACATAAATCGAGCTCATACTCAAAGTAGTCCTTGTCTTGGATCGCTTTAAACTTTGCCCTTACAGCCCCAAACTTCAATGCTCTTCATCATTAGGAAAAAGAGAGCGTAAGCACACATGCTTGATGAGCATGCTCTTAAAACAATGATGCGATATAACCCTTGAAAACTAAACGCTTGTTTTTAATCCATCCTTACGACCTAAGCAATTCCAATGATTCTAAAACAAACATGCATATCGACTATATGCAAAAACCTTTACAAACCACATGCTTAAATCTCAAAGCATTAAATTACAAAACCATGTTTAAATCCCAAAGAATAAATTTACAAAACCATGCTTAGATCCCAAAGCATTAAAAAGTAGGTTTAACACATGAACTTGCATACATTGGCATTTATAGTGACCTCAGATAGTCGACCACTATCCTTATTAGCCGACCGCTAATCCTTGGTTAACCGACCATTAGCCTTACATATCAGATACACGGATCTCCCATGATAGTCGACCACTACCATGACCCATACCATGCCGACCACATGATACAACACCATTGCCGACCGCAAGATCAACATCAACAAGAAGAACTGACCGCTCAACCCAAGTGACAACATTATAATCCGAGTAGCTGACCACTTAACTCAAGGACTCTTAACCACGATCAATTTTTATCATATTATAGTGCACTTCATCCTATTACATGCCAATTATATTCGAATATTTTCTCATCATGTCACATAGCCAATATATCATTTACAAAACCATTTACTCACTGTTTTACAAAGCATTATACAAAATCACCACATATGCAAATCACATTGCCAAAGCAATAACACCATTCCCGACCGGAATGAAAACCAATGCTCACTAGAATTTCTTATACTTTTAAACCCTTGTATATGTACTTAAAATCATGCATTTCCAGTAAGTAAATCAAACCATGGTTATGACCAAACATGAATTACACATGCTCATATCCGAACCGATATTAAAGAGAAAAAGAGGAAAAGCTTACTTCCGAGCTTAGGTAAGTGTTTTAAACTTATCCTAAACTCCCAACAACCTTTATTAAACCTCTTAAAGGCGTTTAAACTAGTTTCCACTCACCGATACACCTCATTTTGCTCGCCAACGCGAGTCTAGCTCCCAGCAAGCAACAAACAATGTCAAGCTTCGTTGCCTTGATTATCCCCTATTTTAATCACATAAAACTAGAGGGCAAATGCATCATTATACAATCAAACCATTGCCAACTAGCAATTACCCACAACTCTTAAGTTGCCCACTCAAAAACCATCCAAAACATATCAAAAACATCCTCAAACACTTCCGAAACTCAACCCAGCCATAATATAACGATTCAACCCATTAAACACCATCAATTAACATCCAAAAACCATTTCCCAACATCATTTTACTTCCAGCAATGAATAACTCAACTATCACCCCAAAAACCCTTGATTAACAACCTTAAACATTAGAGATTCAACTTGTTTCGAGATTACAATGTTAAAACCAACTTATTAACTCAATTAAACATCAAAATCATGATCTAAGCTGATAAAAATCCCAGCAAAATAGAACAAGTATGAAGATCCACAAATTTCATCAATCAAAATACAATTAAACTAATTTTCCTCAATTAAACTATCAAAACACATTATAAAACAATTGTAAAGAGTCAACAACTTAGGAATTTCAGTAAAGAACCTTTCATTAGAGGAAGAGAACGAACCTTACCTCTAATGGATGCTTTCTCCCTTAATTGGATGATTTATATGAGAAAACAAAGTTAAAACAATAAGGTTTTGGTAAACTAACAAAAAAGAATCATTAAAAAAAAGATTTAAGAAAAGAAAGGTTTACCTAAAGATTTAGAAGAAGAAATTGATGTTTGGCTGGAGAGATTTTGAGAAAGTTAGTTACGTGATTTTTTGTTTTAAAGCTTTTAATTACAAATTAACTCTCCCCAACCTATTTATATTTTCTAAAACACTTTAAAAATAGACAATTAAGGGATAAAGTCTGATATTAGACTTTTAGGGCAATTAACTCCTTAAAGATTCAAAGTTTTGACTCTTTACAAAACAACCACCAAAAATAGTTTTCAAAGTTTTCATTTTGGTCACTAGTCCAAAATGTCCAATTTCCAAAACTCATTTTCTAAAATTGACATTACCATAATCATTAATATATTTAATAATGATTTTAGAATATTTCCCACAATTTTATTACCTTCAAAAATATTTAATCCGATATAATTCTGAAACTAACTCGAATCTCTAATATCAGTCTACCGAATCTTCGAATCGACCCTTAAAACATCTAAGCCCAAAACCGGGGTGTTACAACGAGCCCTCTTATCAGGGCACGCATAAAACTCCCTCTGGCTATAGGATCTCCCAGATTGATCTCAATCTCGCCCTCGATCCCTATTTCTACCTCGATCTCTATCTTCACTACTCTGACTAGCTGCTAAAATCTCTATCTCTTATGCAGTATTGGCCCGATTCACCAGCTCCTCAAACAACTCATCATGGAGTGTGAACACTCAATCACGTATCTCAATACGAAGGCCTTCTAAGAATTTATTACATCTGTCCTTCTCAGTAGATACTAAACTCGTACCAATTCTTAGCAAATCTAGAAACTATAACTCATACTCGGCCACTCTCATGGAACCCTATACCAAGTCCTTAAATGCTTGGTGCCTCTCTCTCAAGAATCGCTCGCCCACGTCAACCTCTCTAGAGGTACACTACTCACCATGGACTCCCACCAGGTGTGGGCATTCCCGTCCAACATAGACACTACTCCCAAATATCTTCTAGTTGGCTCTAAACCCAACTTGTCCATACGTCTCTCAGTATCATACATCCATCTCTCAATCTCGATCGGTGCTCCACTAAGAGATCCCGAGAAGGTCTTGGCCCTGTTAGCAATCAGGGTCTGAGAGATAAGAACTTCAGGCGTGATGCCTGATGCTCTGACTATACCCTGAATTAGCTAAAGAAATTGCCTACTTAAGGTCTCATCTGTAACTCCAGTCATGGGCTCTATCCTAGAAATAGCTGGTCCTCTAATCGAGGTCGTCATGTCGATGCTAGGAGTAGGTGACAGGTCGATCGGTAAGGTAAAACTATGGGCGGGAGGATCTGGAGGAAAAAATAATCTACAAGAGCTGGAGGATCTGTCACATGATCATTGGCACTAGAGTACCGTCCACAGATAAACATATAAATCTCGGTGACATAACCCTTATTAAACTTATTGGTAAAACATTTTAGGAAAATATTTTATTTAGGACCCATTCATAGTTCGACGTTTATAAAACCAAAAGCTCTGATATCAACCAAATGTAACCCCTTAGACCGGCCTAAGCGTAAAGTCTAACTCTAGGAGGTCACATTCTTACTAAAATTTACCATAAAAATTATTTAAAAGTTTAAAAGTCAAATCAATTAATAAAGTAATCTCACGCATCAATAAATTAAGAAAATTAGTAAAATCTTCATCAAAATATAATTACATCATTAGACCATAACAGTCAATATAGTAAAGTATACTATAACAAAATATAGGCTCATGTCACTTGATAAAGACAGTTTGAAAGATAAAAACGTTACATCAAAATATATGTGAGATGAATGTGTAGATCCTCCAGGTACCAAGTTCGGGAAGCCTATCCAAAAGTATCTGAAAGGGGGAAAGATTTGGTGTATGAGCTAGGGAGCTCAGTGTGTTCCAACAATGCAAATAAAAAATATTTTATACAATTTAAATAAATCAACATTTCGTGAAAACTTGTTATAAGAGCATCTAAAGTTTTCATGTAAGTCTATCTACCCTCCATCCGAACTCCAGGATACAGTTCCCTATAACGGTATCATATATAGGCATTAACCTGAGCTCATTGGGCTTGGGTACCATACTAAGAGAATACCTTAGGTCCGGGCAGAATTACCCTAGCCGAAGCTTAGGAACCGAATACGGGCGGAATTACCCTAGCCGAAGCATAGGAACCTTATACGGGCAGAATTACCAGTCGAATCAGGGCTGAACCTTCATAAACTTCATATCATAACCCAAGTACCCCAGTAATTAAGTACAGGCAGTCTTATAATATACAATAATTAATAAACATATTCATGATCCAATAACAGTAACCATAAAGCATACTTATCATATCATGTACTAGGGCATGAATCAAACTTAAAATATAATCATGCTTAAATTCAAAAAAAAGTTATGTTTTGCAAAATTAACATGTCGGTCATGTGCACATGATCAGTTTAATAAAACATTTAAACAATATGTAATACAGTTGTATAGCACACAAGGAACACACCTTAAAAAGTCAGGTAGGTCAGATAATCTATTGGGCGTTAGAACCACGCTCAACTGCGGTGCTAGAACCTAGATTGAAAAAAATCATGGTTACTCAAGAATTATGTTTTCACTAAGACTATTAATTAAGTATTTTAAAATTATACGGGTCACTATGGGTTCACGAGACTAAGCAGATCGGGACGAGCTAGGCTGGGCGTAAGCACGATCGAGAGATCCGTGAGTACCTTTAACCAACAAAGATTTTTTCCAGTCCTTTATTCAACTATGATTACCCTTAAATAAAAATAATTGATAAAAAATACATGGTCATGTTTAAGGTTACTTTTGTAGGTTTTCGAGTTAGAATTTCGTGAAATGAGCTACAAAAATGGACTAGGATGTCAAAAAATGTAAAATAAGGGTTTTTAGAAATTTTTACTTTTCGGTTAAAGTCAAAGTCAACACTGACAGCAACATGATGTCATGCTGAAGTCAACGATCAAATTCAATGGTAAAAGTCAACAATCAGAGTCAACTGAGTTGACTTGGACGAGTTGAATCAGACGGGTTGACTCAGTTGAGTTTACCGAACTGAGCTAGCTATATTGGGTTTACCGAGATAAACCTAGAAGAATTACTTAGAAAACGGTATATTTTTTCATTTTATCTTATCTAAATGCATAATTTATTCCTAAGGTGATCATGCTAGAAACGGTGAAATTTACCACTCAATCAGGTGTCGAATTGACATCCAATTGCACGAGATTGCATTTTAGGGGCCAAATTAAAATTATAAGGAATTCTTTAAAATTGAAGCTATCAATCTTTAATTAGTCAGGTTTTATGCATATTGGTTAAATTTCAACTTAAGATAATCACCTAATCCCATTTAATTGCATAATCAAGGAACAAGGACTAAAAATATTGAAACTTCAAAAAACCTTTTAACAGAAATAACTAACTGCGTATCGGTACACAACCCATTCGTATCAATACGGTTTCATTTTCAAAGGCATATCGGTACGGTCACCAAGCGTATCGATACGAGTGTTCAATATTCAAAATAGGGGATTCTAGTAGCCAAAAGGCGTACTAGTATGGTTTCCCATGCACTAACACCAGGCCTATTTTTCAACTATGTGTACTGATACAGTTACTAGGCGTATTGGTATGCCTTGGCATATTTGCTCAGATAGAGCTGAGAAGGTCTCCGTGTACCAATCCCTGAAGACCCTACCAGTATGGACAGACCTGTAATGACCTCTTGGTCAAACATATGACACTTTGGCTCAATCTAACTTGCTTTAAACAACATCTAATATCATATAACATCCCAAGCAATATTTCCACAATCATATGAGCATGGTGGAGGATCATTCACATCATAGCATATCCAAACCAATCCTCTATAGGCATGATCTCTACCCAAGCATGCATAATGAATCCCAACCCTTCAAATTAAGATATAGAGCACCTAACAAGTCCAAAACATCAAATATAACTTGTACAAACCAGGGAGCAACCAAATAACCCTCCCAAATTACAACTTGGCCACATTGCATCTTATTACTACTTAGTATTTGTAAAACCATACTTGTAAATCACTTCAATCTTGGATTGCCCATGCTTGTTTGTTGTCCCAAAAAGCCTATTTCTCTGCATTGATGAGAAAGGAGAGTGTAAGCTATAAGCTTAGTGAGGGAATCTCAAAACACTCATCAATGCGTTTAAAACCATTTTATTTCAAACCAAGTTTATAACGCTCATGCCAAAATCATTTCATGCTTCTATAATATCTTCAAATATGCATATTTAAATCACTTACAACACATGTATCATGGATTTCTGTCATAAACCTCAATTTAAGCTTCATATGCCAAAATCCCTAAATAGCAAGCTTAAAGAGCATCTCATGTATAAACCATATTATAAAAAACATAATCTATTTCTATTGATACATTATCTCATATATTGGCATTCAAGTGACTCAAAACCAAGTTCTATTCTATTTTACAAAAGCACATCAGATACACAAATTTCCCAAGTGGTTTCTTTGACCACTTCACATACGTCCTCGAACTGGAGCAGCCCTCAATGGATACAACGTATAAATCCACCAGCGGGAGAATTGGCACACTATTGACCCCTCGACCGCTGCGGTTCTCATGGTGGAGCATGACACACTCTTGACCCCTCGACACACATGAGGTGACTTATTATAGTGCACTTTAAACCCTATAGCCAGCCAACTACACCCAATAACATTTAATCTCAGCCACTTGATAATATACTCAATAAAACCACATTACCTCACTATTTTACATATGCATCAAATCAATTTCCAATACATTAAACCATGTATTCTAGAATTCTCAAATTCTTTCATAAATCATTTATCATTCTCAAAAGTCATCACATGTGATCATTTGCAACATCTTTCATTTCTTAAACATGCATATAATAGTAGGTAATCAAAATCATAAACATGTGCATGAGATTGTATTTTGCAAAACCGAAAATGAGAGAGATATCAACCAATACTTACTTTTGAGCTTAGATAAGTGTTTCAAACTTATTCTAAACTCCAGAAGCCATCTTCAAACCTTTTAAAAACAGTAAAACACGTTTCCACTCACCAACAACACGAAGACCTCTTGCTGTTGCGAGAATCAAGCTTTTGAAGCTTTCGCAACCTCTCCAAAATAGAGGATTAATGCACTTCCATGCATCTCTAATTTCTAGCAACCATCAAACACAACTTCGCCTCACTAAAAACCATCAAACACTTCCTTCAAACAGCTGAAACCATCACCAAACTCAATCAACATCCAAAACATAACCAATCTAACATCTTAACAACATCAATTAACATCCAAAAACATCTTTATAATGTCCTTATACCTCCAGCAACCTTACAACACCAAGATCACTTCAAAATCTAACTATTAACAACCTAGAAAATTAGCAATTAACATAGTTTCCGGAATCCTTTTATTAATCTATTCTCTTAACATAAAATCACATATTTCAAGTGATATAAATCAATTAGATTCAATACAAAATAGATCCACATTAAGATCCATCAATTTCCATATCAAAACTCAATTTAAATACCATATTCATGATTTAATCGTAATTCCATAACAAAAATCAGCAGGAAATCAAAGAAATCAAGTAGGAAATCAAAAAAGATTGATTCCTGAGAATTTTGGAATGAAATTGATAGTTTGGCTGCTGAGAAAGTTGAGAGAAAAGTTGAGAGCAAAAGTAGTTACGTAAGAAAATGAAATTGGTTAATTGAAATTCTTTTAATAAAATCCCATTTATTTTTATTTATTAAACCTTTTAAAAACCATTTAAAAATATCCTAAATTAAGGGCAAAATCTAATTAAAAACTTTGGTAAATTAGCTCCTTAAAGATTCTAAGTTTTGACCCTTCTACGATTTAGTTACCAAAACAGTTTTGAAACTTTACATTTTAATCACCATACCAAAATGTCCCATAATCCAATTTTATTCCTTCAAATAGAACTTTCCAAAACCCTTAGAATATTAATTAAACATTTTCTAATATTTTTCCATATTTTATTTTAACCAAAAACCATTTATTAAGAATTAATTCCCGAAACTAGCTCAAATTGCCTAATTCGGTTCCCCTGAACCGTCCAATCAATCTATCTATCTTCTAGGCCCAAATTCGGGGCGTTAAAACTCTCCCCCTCCTAAGAAATTTCATCTTCGAAATTTATATGACGGAAAAGGTAAGGAAACAGCTTCTTTATGTCCTCCTTACTTTCCCAGGTGGCTTTCTTAACGCCACGATGTCGCCACAACACCTTTACCAACTCAATGGTCAATCCATGAAGAACATTTCTGCTTGAATCTAGAATTCTCATCGGTTCCTCATCATAGGTCAAATCCAGATTTAATTCAATCTCCTCAACAGACATCACATGCGACGAGTCTGATCTATATCTCTGAAGCACCGATACATGGAAAACATTACGTATATTCTCTAACTCCACAGGCAACCTCAACCTATAAGCAACTGGACCCACACACTCTATTATCTCATAAGGCCCAATGAACCTTGGACTCAACTTGCCCTTTCGTCCAAACCTCAGCACCTTCTTCCAAGGCGAAACCTTAAGAAACGCCCTATCTCTAACCGCAAACTCAATCTCCCGACGCTTGAAGTTAGCACCGCCTTCAAGCGATCAATAACAAGCTTCAACTTTTCATTGGTATCCTTCAGCACATCAGGCGAAGAAACATTCTTTTCTCCTGCCTCCGCCCAACAAAGTGGCGTGCGACACCTTCTACCATACAAGGCTTCATACGGAGCCATTTGGATACTAGCTTGCTAACTATTGTTGTAAGCAAACTCCACCAAAGGTGGCTGCTTCTCCTACGTACCTTAAAAAAATCAATGATGCAACACTACAGCATATCTTTCAACACTTGAATAACGCGTTCTGACTGGTCATCCTTTTGCGGATGATACAAAATGCTGAAATTCAACCATGTGCCCAAAGCCTTATGCAAACACTCCCAAAACTCGCTGTAAAGAGCGAATCCCTATCCGATATTATAGACTTAGGCAGTCCATGCAACCTCACAATATCCGCAACATACAACTCCGCTAACTTATCCAAAGTATATGTCGTATGCACAACAAAGAAATGTGCACACTTCGTAAACATATCCACAATCACCCATACTGAATTCTTCTTTGTTGGCGTCAAAGGCAAACCAGATAAAAAATCCATGGTAATTCTCTCCCTCTTCTATTATAGAATCCTCAACGGTTGCAACAATCCAGAAAAAAATTGATGCTTAGCCTTAACACGCTGACATACCCTACAACGAGCAACAAAATCCACTATATCATTTTCCAAACCAACCTAGAAATATTCTTTCTTCAAATCCTGATTTATCTTTGTACTCCCCGGATGCATAGCAAAAGGACTCGAATGTGCTTCAGTCAAGATAGTGTGCCTCAACTCCTCATCCTTTGGCACAACCACTCGACTCTTGAAACACAAAACACCCTCATCACTAAAACAAAAATATGTCTGATTTCCATCCATTATACTCTTGACATGCTGTACCAACGAATCATCATAAGGTTGCTTCTCCTTGATCAACTACAACAATGATGGCTTTGTAACCCCCTTGACCAGGTCTAGTTGAAAGATCGAACCGAGCGAGCTACATTAGGGTTTATCGAAATAAACCCCGAAAAGATTACAACTAAAATGGTCAATTTTTCCTTTATCTTATCTAAATGCATTATTAGGTCCTATAGTGTTCATACATGCCATGGTTAAAAATACAACTCAATCGGGTGTCATTTCGATAGCCAATTGATCGAAAACGCTCTATTGGGACTAAAATGTAATTCCTAGAATTTAAAAAGACTTTCATGAAATTAAAGTTACAAATCCTCAATTAGTCATGTTACATGCCTTCATGTTAAATCTCAACCCAAAATAATCATTCACACACAATTAATTGCACATTTAAGAAACAAGGACCAAAATGCAAAGATTCCAAACTTCAGCTAGCATCTCAACAAAATTAACGGCCTACATACCGGTACGGGTGACTTGCATTTAGATACGACACAAAAAGACAAAGGCGTACCGATATGGTTCATAGGTGTATTGGTACGGGCTCGTGCATTTCAAAAATCAGAATTCCAACAGATAAACACCGTATCAATACGGTAACCCGTGTTCCAAAACAAACATTATTTCAATACTATGTGTACTGATACGGTTACCAGGCGTATTGGTACGCCTAGCCTATTTTGAACATTTTAAGCCTGGACAGGTCCCCGCGTACCGAAACCTGAGGGGTCTGTACCAGTACGGTAAGACTTGTATTGACCTCTAGGTCCAACTTAGGTCACATTGGCTCAATCTAACACCATTCATTCAACCTCTAATAATCATAAGCATTCAATCATCAAACATAGCAACATAGATTGAGTCTACACTAAGCATGGCAAAATCAAGCAATCTCCTATGAGCGTGATTTCTACCCAAGCATGCTTATTGTCTCCCAACCCCTCAAAACCACATACCAAAACATCAACAAGTCCAAAACATTAATCCAAACTATTACAACAGGGAGTAACTCAGAATACATCTCCCAAAACAACCCGGTCACATTGCCTTCTAATTACTACTTAACGTAAATAAAACCATACTTTGTAATGAAATGTTTCTTGGATCCTCTATTGCTTAAATGTTGTCCGAGAAACCTATTTCTCTGCATTGATGAGGAAAGAAGAACGTAAGATATAAGCTTAGTGAGGGAATTCGCATAAACACTCATCAATGCATTTATACCATTTGATTCAAATCACATATAAATATATCATGCTTTTCATATCATCTCAAATATGTACATTTAAATCATTTTCAGCACGTGTATCATGGATTCAATATCTACCTCAATTTAAGCTTCACACCACAACACCTTTATAACAAGCTTAAAGAGTAACACACGTATAAATCTCATTATACAAACATAATCCATTTCACGTGATACATTATCTCATATATTGGCTTTCAAGTGACTCAAAACCAGTAACTTTTCACTTCGCAAAACTTATCGGTTACATGGATTTCTCAAGTGGTTCCCACAACCACTTCACATACATACCTCAACATGAGTAATGACACACTTTCCCACCTCAACGGTTCAAACCGAAGTAACAAAACATTTAACCACCTCTATGGTTTAGATGTATAAATCCACCAGCGGGAGAAAACAGAACATTTACCCACCTCAACCGCTGTGGTTCTCATGTTGGAGCTTACAGACACTTAACACCCTCTACAAACATGAGGCGACTTTTTATAGTGCACTCTAAACCCTATGGCATGCCAACTATATCTAATATAATTTTAAACACAACCACGTGCTAATATATTTGCAAACCATATGAAATTCTCATGATTCATCAACTATGATCATTTGCAACATCTTTCTCTTTCAAAGCATGCATAATACAGTTAGTAATTAAAACCAACAACATGTGCATGAGATTTTATTTTCCAAAACCGAAATCAAGACAAAACTCAACCGAATACTTACTTCCGAGCTTAGATAAGTGTATCAAACTTTATCTAAACTCCCACAACTCCTTTTCAGACCTTTTAACACCAGTAAAACACTTTTCCACTCACCAACAATCCAAGCTTGCTTGCTGATACGCGAATCAAGCTTCCACGCCTTCTTCAAAAGCCAAAGGATTCAACACCACTGCTTTACCCTATCAAAAACAGAGGATTAAAACACATCTATGTACCTCAAACCTCCATCAACCAACAATCACAGCATCTCCTCACAAGAATCCACTCAACACCCTTCTAAAACCATCAAGAACACCACCAAACCTTGCCTAAACAAAGCCCAACCAATATCTAATGATTCTAACACATTAACAACATCAATTAACATCATAAACACGTCTTTATACCTCCAACAACACTACAACAACGTAATCAAGCCAAAAGCCAACTATACACAACCTAGAAAACCAACAATTCACATAGTTTCGGGTTTACATTGATTAATCAACTCTTTCAACATTAAAATACATCTAAATGGAGATCTAAATCTGTTAGATTCATCACCAAAACAGATCCAAATAAATTTCCAACAATTTTCCAAGAAAACTCAATTTAACCAATAAATCCATATTAAAATCAGAATTTCTTAACATAAATCAACAACAAAGGATCAAGAAATTGAGAATTTCAACAAAGAACCGTTAATTAGAGGAGAGAAACGAAAATCACCTCTAATTGCTGATTTCTCCCTTAATTGGCTGAACTTTGATGAAATCTAAAGAGATTTTGCAAAGGAATTTAGAGAAATCAATAAGGAATCAAAAAGGAAATCAATGGAGATTGATTCCTGGAGATTTTGAATTAAAAATCCTAGTTTGGTTGATGAGAAAGTTGAGAAAAAGGTTTAGAGAAAAGTAGTTATGTAAGAAATTTTTTTTGGCAAATAAAAGATCTTTTTAATAAATCCTCATTTATCTAATTATTAAACCATTTAAAAATACTTTAAAATAGCTTAAATTAAGATAGAAATCTGTTGAAAAGGATTGGACAAATAGCTCCTTAAAGATTCTAAGTTTAACCCTTTTCTAATTTAGTTACCAAAACAGATTTGAAATCTTTCGATATAGTCACTAGACCAAATTGCCTTAAAATCAGACTTAATTACATCAAATTGAATTCTCAAAATTACTTAAAATATTAATTAAGTAATTTAAAACATTTTCCCCATATTTTATTTTATCCCAAAATCAATTTTATAAATTTATTTATCCAAAACTATTCGAATTGCCTAAACCGGTTCTCTTGAACCACCAACCTGATTCGACCCATATCTAGGCCCAATGTCAGGCATTACAACTCTCCCCCTCTTAAGAAATTTCGTCCTCAAAATTTACCTGATGGAAAAGATGAGGGAATTGCTTCAACTTCAACATGTCTGTTTTGCTCTCTAGGTAGCTTCCTCTACACCGCGGTTCTGCCACAACACCTTTGCCAACTCTATGGGCTTCCCGCAGAGAACTTTGCTAATCGAATCTAGAATCCTAACCGGTTCCTCATCATAAGTCAAATCCGGATTCAACTCAATCTCCTCAACATGCATTACATGCGAAGGATCCGATCTATACCTCTGAAGCATCGACACATGGAAAACATCATGTATCTTATCTAGCTTAGCCGACAACCTCAATATATACGGAATTGGACCAATGCGCTCCAACACCTTATACGGTCCAATAAACCTAGGGCTCAACTTGCCCTTTCGTCCAAACCTCATCACCTTTTCCAAGGTGAAACTTTCAAAAATACACGATCACCAACTATATACTCAGTTTCCCTTCGCTTCAAGTCAGCATAATAAGCTTTACTTTCTCATTGGTATCCTTCAACATATCCGGCAAAGAAACATACTTCTCCCCAGCCTCCGTCCAATAAAGTGGAGTACGGCACCTCCTACCATACAAAGTCTCGTATGGTGCCATCTGGATACTAGCTTGGTAGCTATTATTATAAGCAAACTCCACCAACGACAAATGCTTTTTCCATGATCCCTGAAAATCTATGATGCAACACCGCAACGTGTCCTCTAACATTTGGATAATACACTCAGACTGATAATCTATTTGAGGAAGATACGAAGTACTGAAGTTCAACCGCGTACCCAAGGCCCTATGCAAACACTCCTAAAACCTTGCGGTGAAACGTGGATCTCTATCCGACACAATAGACTTTTGTACACCATGCAACCTCAGAACCCCAGCAATGTACAATTCAGCCAACTTATCCAAAGTATACGTCGTATTCAAAGCCAGGAAATCTGCACACTTCGTAAACCTATCCACGATCACCCAAACAAAATTCTTCTTTGATGGCGTCAAAGGCAAACCGGATACAAAATCCATGGTGATCCTTTCCCATTTCCACTCAGGAACCTTTAATGGTTGCAACAACCCTGAAGGAAACTGATGCTCTTCCTTAACACGTTAACAAACCATGCAACGAGCAAAAAATCCGCAACATCTTTCATTAAACCAACCCATAAATACTCTTTCTTCAAATCTTGATACATCTTCGTACCCCTGGATGCATAGCAAAAAGAATCGAATGCGTCTCACTCAAGATAGTGTGCCTCAACACTTCATCCATCGGCACCACCACCCGACTCTTAAAGTACAAAACCCCATCCTCATTAAAACCAAAATTCGTCTGATTCCCCTCTAAGATATCCTTAACATGAGGCACCAACGTCTCATCATATGGTTGCTTCTCTTTTATTATCTGCAATATCGAAGGCTTCACTTGTAACTCTGCTAACAACCCAACATCTCGTGTTAAGCTCAACCGCGCAAACATGGCCCTTAACTCCACCGTGATCTTTCTACTCAAGGCATCCGCTACCACGTTCGCTTTTCCCGGATGATACTCAATCGTTAGGTCATAATCCTTAAGCAACTCTAACCATCTTCGTTACCTAAGGTTTAATTCCTTATGCGACATCAAATACTTCAAACTTTTGTGATCCGTGCATACGATACACTTCTCACTGTATAGATAATGTCACCATTTTTTCAAGGCAAATACCAATGTGGCCAACTCAATGCCGTGCATAGGTAAGTTGCGCTCGTGCACCTTTAACTGCCTAGATGCATAAGCTACCACATTTCCATCCTGCATCAACACACACCCTAAACCCACGTATGATGCATCACTATATATGACAAACTCTTTCCCTGACTCAGGTTGAATCAAGATTGGAGCTTGCGTTAAAGCTTCCTTCAACTTGTCGAAAGCTAGCTGCCTAGCTTTTATCCACTCAAAACTCACATCCTTCTGCAACAACTTTGTCAAAGGGGCAGCAATCTTTGAAAACTCATCTACGAAGCGTCGGTAGTATCTTGCCAACCCCAAGAAACTATAGACCTCCAATACAGACTTCGGTTGCTTCCAACTCACAATGGCCTCAACTTTCTGCAGATCCACACGAATACCCTCGACCAAAACAACATGTCCAAGGAAAACCACCTGCTTGATCCAAATTCACATTTACATAGCTTGGCATAAAGCTTGTTTTCCAAAAGAACTTGCAACAAAATTCAGAGATGTCAATCATGATCTTCCTCAGTACGCCGGTACACAACAATGTCATCGATGAACACTACCATGAATTGGTCCAAAAACTCATGGAACATCCTATTAATCATATCCATGAACGTTGTTGGTGCATTTGTCAAACCAAACGACATCAGTAAGAACTCGTAATGCCCATAACATGTGCAAAAAGCTATCTTCGGCACATCTTTATCCTTCAGTTTCAACTGATAATACCATGTTCGTAGATCAATCTTAGAAAACACTGTAGCACCCCTGAACTGATCAAACAGATCATCAATTCTCAGCAAATAATACTTGTTTTTAATCGCCAACTTGTTCAGTTGCTGATAATCAATGCATATTCTCATCGTGCCATCTTTTTTTTACAAACAACACCGGTGCTTCCCACAATGATACACTTGGCCGAATGAACCCATGGTCCAACAACTCTTGTAACTGCGTCTTCAACTTCTTCAACTCTTTCGGTACCATACAATACAGAGTAATCGACACTGGAGTTGTATCCGCATATGTCTCAATGTAGAACTCTACCGCCTTATCTGGCAGAAAACTAGACAACTCTTCCAAAAACACTCCTGTAAAATCGCAAACTGAGCGAATATCCTGGCCACGCGCTTTCTTCATATTTGGATTTATCACATAGGCTAAGTATGCTTGATCCTCAAACTCTAACAACCTCCGCGCCTCCAAAACAAAAACCACATTTGACATGAACTTCACATTCTCGCCCACAACCACTACTTCATAATTCTCGGTAAGTTTTAGAGAAACTCGCTTGGCTTCAAAATCACTATAGTTTTGTGTCGAGACAACCAATCCATACCTAAATTCATATCAAAACTGTGAAATGGTAACTCCAATAAGTCAGCCTCAAACACATGTCATTGAACCATCAAGGGACAGCTCCTATACAACTTTCTAGCTACAAACCGTCTCACCAAAGAAACTTGTTACCCGCATACCAACATCTAACAACTCTACAGGTAAATCCAACAAACATGCATGCTTGTGCAAAGTGTAGGAATGCGTAGAACCGAAATCAATCAAAGATAAAAAGGTATATATTGTAAGGTAAATGTACCTGCAATCACATCAGTATGATTCCTCCCTACACGGTGAGCAAAGACCCTCATCGGTCCACCCTTCTCAAGCTGAACCACTACGGTATACGCTACCACTCTCTATTCATCATCTATGTGCTGAAAATATCCATGGTCGCGCCCACGACCCCTCTACGCCAAAGCAAACGGTACATGAGCCTGACCCTCTCTGGACAAATACGGACAATCCCTCCTAAGATGATCCCTCGATCCACAACTCCAACATGTTTCTATAGACCCCAGCATTCTCCCGAATGCTTCCTACCACACCTCCTACACTCAAGAACTCCAGAAAAGGTATTATGACCCTAAAAACCACGCCCATCACCATTTTCTCCCCACTTTTGATCCAGACGGTACCTCCTATCTATATGCCTCTTATAACGATCCTTACCCACATCAGACTCTGTATTTTTTTTCTCGTCAAAGAACTCCCAGAATGAGTAGACAAGCCTAAGTTATGTTCTATGTCCTTTGCTCGAGAAACCAAAACATCAAACTCCGTGTACTCGGTGGCCAGCATGTACGTCTTAACCTCCTTAATCAACCCGTAACAGAACCATTCACACCTTTTTTGCTCATCCAAAACCAACTTAGGTGCATACTTACTCAACCGAGCAAACTGGATCTCATACTCAGAAACAAACATGTTTTCTTGCTCCAAAGCCATGAACTCCCTTTTCTTTTCATCTCTATATCGAGTTCCCAAATACTTCTTCCTGAAAGCCTCACAAAAGAATTCCCACGTAACATTGGCAGGTTCTATTCCCGTGATCACAACAACTGTAAGCATCACGCTGAAGTAATGACACAATACATTCTAGCTTGCGTACATCCATACACTCTATTTGGCCAAGGATTCTCTAAGTACTAGCAAACCATTCTTCACCTGTTTTAGGAATTAAACCTTTAAACTCAACAGCACCCAGGCTACGCAAACGCTCTAAATTTAACCCGGTATTAATAGCTACAGGTACCGATACAGGTACATCCGCTCCAGTCATGGCCGCGTAGAAAGCTCCTGTCATCGCTTAAACTAACGGTGCCATATCACCAAAAATAGGTACTTGTGGTTCTTGTGGTGCACCTCCCTCTACTCCAACACCAGCAGGAGAATTTGGTGGAGGAGGAGGCAACTCATCCTCGTGTGTATCCACCACACTACCCATGTAAGCTCTAGTCTCTCGTCTCGGTCCCATACGCGAAAATTTGAGTCTAAACATGATAATGCAACAAAACAAAACAATTAGGCCAGCTCATAGCAAGAATCTAAGTCACTCTTATTTAAAAACAAAATCATATAATTCAAGTAGTAATAAAGCAATGTGTCCCGAGTTTAAACACCCCAAACATACCACATATAGAATACAATTCACAAATTCAATTACCATACATGTCAGAAAACATATTTAAACAACATTAACCAACCAAACAACCATAAAACACCTCCCAATAATCATAAACTGGCTCTGATACCACCAAATGTAACCCTCTTGACCTGGTCTAGCCGAAAGAGCGAATCGAGAGAGCTACATTAGGGTTTACCAAAATAAACCTGAATAAGATTACAACTAAAACGGTCCATTTTATTTATTTATCTTATCTAAATGCATTATTAGGTTCTATAGTGTTCATACATGCCATGGTTAAAATTACAACTCAATCGGGCATCAATTCGACATCCAATTGCACGAAAACACTTTGCGGGGACTAAAATGTAATTTCTAGAATTTAAACGAACTTTCATGAAATTAAAGTTACCAATCCTCAATTAGTCATGTTAAATGCTTTCATGTTAAATCTCAACCCAAAATAATCATTCATACACATTTAATTGAATATTTAAGAAACATGGACCAAAATGCAAAGATTCCAGACTTCAGCTAGTATCTCAACAGAATTAACGGTCTGCGTACCGGTACGGGTGACTTGCATTTAGATAAGGCATAAAAAGATAAAGGCATACCGATACGGTCCATAGGCGTATCGAATCAGGCTTGTGCATTTCGAAAACCAGAATTCTAGTAGCTAAACACCGTATCGATACGGTAACCCGTGTACCAAAACGAACACTATTTCAATACTATGTGTATCGATACATTTACCAAGCGTATCGGTATGCCTAGGCTATTTTGAATATTTTAAGCCTGGACAGGTCCCCGCGTACCGAAACCTGAGAGGTTTGTACCGGTACGGTGAAACCTGTATTGACCTCTAGGTCCAACATATGACACTTTGGCTCAATCTAACACCATTCATTCAACCTCCAATCATCATATGACATCATAAGCATTCAATCATCAAACATAGCAACATAGATTGAGTTTACACTAAGCATGGCATAATCAAGCAATCTCCTATGAGCATGATTTCTACCCAAGCATGCTTATTGTCTCCCAACCCCTCAAAACCACATACCAAAACATCAACAAGTCCAAAACACTAATCCAAACTATTGCAACATGGAGTAACTTAGAATACATCTCCCAAAACAACCCGGTCACATTGCCTTCTTATTACTACTTAACGTATATAAAAACATACTTTGTAATGAAATGTTCCTTGGATCCTTCCTTGCTCACATGCTGTCTGAGAAACCTATTTCTCTGCATTGATGAGGAAAAGAGAGCGTAAGCTATAAGCTTAGTGAGGGAAGTCGCTTAAACACTCATCAATATATTTAAACCATTTGAGGCAAATCTTATGTAAATATCTCATGGAAAAACATCTCATGCTTTTCATATCATCTCAAATGTGCACATTTAAATCATTTTCAACACATGTATCATGGATTCAGTATCTAGCTCAATTTATGCTTTACACCACAACACCTTTATAACAAGCTTAAAGAGTAACACATGTATAAATCTCATTATAAAAACATAATCCATTTCACATGATACATTATCTCATATATTGGCTTTCAAGTGACTCAAAACTTATCGGATACACGGATTTCTCTAGTGGTTCCTACAACCACTTCACATAAATACCTCAACCAGAGTAACGGCACACTTGCCCACCTCAACGGTTCAAACTGGAGTAATAGAACATTTACCCACCTCTACGGTTCAAACTCAAGTTAAATTCATGTTGAAAGTTATAAACCTTAATCTTGAAATTTAGGGATTTGTTAGGGTTTTGAGAATTAAGGGTGGAAATGGTTAGATTATGATGTTTGAAGAATTATATTGATGATGGAGGTTCAATTTTGATGTTTGAAGGCCAAATTTCCTTTAGGGACTAATTTGAAAATTTGAAGAAAATTTGGGACTAAATTGTCAAAATTTAATTGATGATGGAAATGAATAGAAAATGATATTTCAAGCTTGAATTGACAATTTAGGACCAAATTATATATTTTAGAAATGTTGAGGACCATTTCGGCATTTCAAAGAAATTAGGGACTAATTTGTCAAAAATTTATTTTGGTGGTGAAAATAATGAAATTGTGATGTTAAAAGCTTATTTTAGCATTTTGGACCAAAATGAAAATTTTGAAAAGTTTAGGGATCTATTCGACATTTTGAGAAAATTAGGAGGATGTTATGGAATTATTTTGTTGAAGAAGGATTAAAGAGCAATTATTGAAAATGTGATTAAATTGGCATGAAATGATGAAAAATGACAATTTTGGCAAGAATGGGAAAATAGAGGATTATTTTGGAAATTATTGTTTTGATGGTGGCTTGGTTGAAAATGAGCTAGAACTGATGATTCAAGCTTATTAAGGACTAAAATGAGAGAATTTCAAACTTTCCAAAGTTTAGTGACCAATTCAGTCAAATGGAAAATAAAAGGGAAAGTGTAGTAATTATTGGTAATAGGTGATTACTTGAATTAAGTTTAAATTCAGTACATTGGTAAAATTAGTGACTAAAATGTCATATTAGTAAAGTTTGAAACTTTGTGGAAATGACTCGAATGATTTTGAAATAGAAGAATTGGAATATTTAGAGCATAAATAGTTGTTGAATGTTCAAATTGGTCACTAAGGACCGTAATAAGTTTTGAACAGTACAAGGATGAAAGGAAAATATTTATAAATGTTATATCCGAGATATTATAATAATAGTACGTCTAAAATATTGTTAGATAGGGATCTAAAAAAATATTTTATTTATTTGATTTATGATGTTTAAGTTCGAATCAAGAGAGGTTTGAGGGGTAATGAAGAAAAAGATTAAAGAGGACTTGGTGAGGCATACAAACAAATGGCCCGGGTGAGTGCAATTGCATACATGTCATACTACACTGATATTTTATACATGATTGGGATGGTGTTGCGCATAATAAGTGCTACGCAATTGTGCAAGTATACACGTTGCAAGTTATAGTATAAAAGATATCGTCTCCACAGGTATTGGTGCCACTTCAAGAATCTAGTCTCTTGCACTGTAAAATGTAAAAACACAAATAAAGGATTATAGGAGTTTAACTAATAACTAAACTAGAAGGCAATAAAGTAAAAGAATAAATGAGAACAAATGAGAGAGATAGGCCAGGCTATCGTGAGTTGAGGTGTGACAGCCGATTGGATCGTCTTGGTAAAAGAGAGCACGGGCAACTCAGTTGCCGTGGCAACTTGCACAACGGGGTTGCCTTGGCAACTAATCGATGGTTGCCTGGGCGACTAGTTGGGCAACTACTTGGGCATCTGGGCAGCAATCTTCAAGATCCGGTAGAGCGTTTTTCAATGGTTTCTTCTTATCCCTAAGTCAAAACTCTAACTACTTGTGCATGCCTTGATAATACATCCCTGCGTGAATCAAGGGTGAACAACAACCAATCTTGCGCTCCTCTTAGCCGTTGAAATCCTTGACTTATTCCTAAGCCGGATTAATCTTCACCATCAATAGATTGGATAAAGATCATATTCATTCGTTTCTTGAATCTAACTCTCCCGATATTAGATAAATAGATGAAATCACGAGATCCTCTCCCAATTCACTCGCAAACAAGAATAAGAACCAAGAATGAATAAACCTTGAATAGAAAAGTACACACTCTTATTACCTAAACAAAATCCAATAGTTTCTCACAACCACAAAACACAATAACTATAGCCAAATAGATTTAGTTCATGGCTAGGTTCCAAAGAAACACAAGATAAATAATCCCTAGCATGAACCTAATTGAACAAGAAAGAAAAAGATGAAGAATTGAAGCTTGTCGAAATCTCCTTGCCCTAGATGCTTGTCGAAAATTATCTCCTCTTGCCCCCTTTGAGTTGTCAAAATTCCCCTCTAATTTATAGGGCTAGGTCAAAGTCCTTCTTTGAGGAGGAAGTTAAGTTGGAATTAAATTATCTTTAAAGAATATAATTCTTTATTATAATTATATTCCTACTAGAACTTCTCCTATCTTCTTGGAATTTAATTCTTCTTTAATCTCTTCATGGAAATCAAATTCCTTTGGGATTTGGCTTTGCTCCACGTCATCTTGGGCTTGTCCAGTCATCAATTTCGACTACCATATCACCTTGTTCTTTGTCGACAATTGCCCTTGCAAATGGCTCAGCGTCTCCTTCATGGATTGCCCTGGCAACTAGCTCGGCATCTCCTTCATGTATTGCCCTGACAACTAGCTCTAGCCTTGCTTTGGCAAATGATCCTGCACATACACACAAAACACACCAAAGCAGCATCTTTTCCCATAAAAACTACCAAGTTAAGTAATCAAGCTCAACGATGGAAGGAAACATGGATTAATGCATGAATGGCTAATTATGCAACTAATATGAGCCTAAGTCTAACAATAATATGAGTAAAAAGGGTAAGAAAAATAGTAATTTTGAACACTTATCAGATGGCTTGCGATGAACCTACCCTAAATTATTGTTGCTATGATATTTATGTCATTGAGCATATGATTGACATATCGTAATATGTCAAGAATTGAAATATAAAATGCATTGATCATATGATTACTTACATTGATGAGATTGAAATATTATTTCTAGTATAAACTGCCAAATGTTGATATATATATATATATATATATATATATATATATATATATATATATTGATTGATATATGTTGCCATTGATGACATAAATGATGAAATAAAGCCCAATGTATGATATAAAGGTTCAATGGTATAGTTGGATATCCATATGGTCATAAACAGTTGTATAAATAATCTAAGCACTTCGGTGAAATATTCATAAATACTCATTGAGGGTATACTCATGCAAGGTTTGGGTATACGGAAACACTTAGGGTGTTAAGCACTACAATGCAATTTTATTAATACTCAATGAGGGTATACTCATGCAAGGTTTGGGTATACGGAAGCACTTAGCGTGCTAAGCACTACGGTGCAAATAATATACATACTCAAGAAAGGTTGAGTATGGGGGATGACTCGTGTACATAGAATCTCTTAATTCGATACCTTGGGCTAAGTATATTGAATTGAAATCCAAGAAATAGAATGATAAGCTTGAAAGCTTGCAGACAGAGTTGGAAAAAAGGTATTGTAAGCATTGAAAGCTTACGGATAGAAATTTCACCGATATTGGTAAGATCTAATCTTATCAATTTGACATACATATATGCTATTACATATTTAATTATGTTAATGAGCATGTAATGGTAAGGTGATCATATGCATTATTAATCATTAATATTGATATTGATATTATGACAATTGCACTTAAATTCGAACTATTGCCTCACTAAGTAAATACTTAGCGTGTGACTGTTTCACGCGTAGGAAAAGATGAGCGTTTGGATAGAGGAGCACTAGTGGACATCATCTATCAAGAACAGGTAAATCAGTATCAGTAATATAATAGTTAAGATTTTTTGATATTCACTAGTTGACATGTTATTTAAAAAGGTTATGCTTGCTCTGATATAAATCGAATTTTATGTAGAATCTGGATAAATTCTAAATTAGGTAGTTTTTAGACAATTTCGCTAATTATATAAGTCAAATTAAATTGATAAATTGCTGCCTGAAATTAAACTTGATTTGAAGGCGAAAATATAAAGTTTTAACTTATGCGATAAATTAGATTTTTAAATAAAGATTAAATTGTAATATTTTTCCTTACAAAACAAATTTTTGTTAATTATAAATATTTTATGGTTTTACAAATATTTTGTGACATCTTTGTCTTGTATTCAATGATGGATACGGGAAGGGGTGTTACAAAAACAATTTTCCACTTACCAACAATCCAAGCTTGCTTGCTGATGCGCGAATCAAGCTTCTGCGCCTTTTTCAAAAGCCAAAGGATTCAACTCCCCTACTTTACCCAATCAAAAACATAGGATTAAAACACATCTATGTACCTCAAACCTCCATCAACCAACAATCACAACATCGCCTCATAGGAATCCACTCAACACCCTCCTAAAAACATCAAGAACACCACCAAACCTTATCTAAACAAAGCCTAACCAATATCTAATTATTATAACACATTAACAACATCAATTAACATCTAAAAACATCATAAACACGTCTTTATACCTCCAACAACACTACAACAACGTAATCAAGTTTCAGGTTTACATTGATTAATCAACTCTTTCAACATTAAAATAAATCTAAATAAAGATCTAAATCCGTTAGATTCATCACCAAAACAGATCCAAATCAATTTCCAACAATTTTCCAAGAAAACTCAATTTAACCAATAAATCCATATTAAAATCATAATTTCTTAACATAAATCAACAACAAAGGATCAAGAACTTGGGAATTTCAATAAAGAACCTTTAATTAGATGAGAGAAACGAAAATCACCTCTAATTGCTGATTTCTCCTTTAATTGGCCAAACTTTGATGAAATCCAAAGAGATTTTGCGAAGGAATTTAGAGAAATCAATAAGGAATCAAAAAGGAAATCAATGGAGATTGATTTCTAGAGATTTTGAAGTAGAAATCCTAGTTTGGTTGCTGTGAAAGTTGAGAGAAAAGGTTTGGAGAAAAGTAGTTACGTAAGAAAATGTTTTTGGCAAATAAAAGATCTTTTTAATAAATCCTCATTTATCTAATTATTAAACCATTTAAAAATAGCCTAAATTAAGAGAGAAATCTGTTGAAAAATATTGGACAAATAACTCCTTAAAGATTCTAAGTTTTGACCATTTTTTTAATTTAGTCACCAAATCAGTTTTGAAATCTTTTGATTTAGTCACTTGACCAAATTACCTCAAAATCGGAGTTAATTACCTCAAATTGAATTCTCCAAATTACTTAAATATTAATTAAGTAATTTAAAACATTTTCCCATATTTTATTTTATCCCAAAATCAATTTTATA
Organism: Hibiscus mutabilis; assembly: GCA_019671005.1. Classification (NCBI taxonomy): domain Eukaryota; kingdom Viridiplantae; phylum Streptophyta; class Magnoliopsida; order Malvales; family Malvaceae; genus Hibiscus; species Hibiscus mutabilis. The sequence goes on from CM033722.1 coordinate 45,040,480, forward strand.
AATTTATTTTCCTGAAACTATTCGAATTGCCTAAACCGGTTCTCTTGAACCACTGACCTGATCCGGCCCATATCTAGGCCCAATTTTAGGGCATTACAGGCTTAACTTGCAACTCAGCCAAAAAACCACCATCTTGTGTCACACTCAATCGAGCAACATAGCCCTCAGCTCTACTGCAACCTTCCAGAATAAGGCATCAGCTACAACATTAGTGTTGCGCGTAATAAGTGCTCCGCAATTGTGCAAGTGTACACGTCGCAAGATATAATATAAAAGATATCGTCTCCACAGGGATTGGTGCCACTTCAAGAATCTAATCTCTTGCACTGTAAAAAGTAAAAACACGAGTAGGTGATTGTAGGAGTTTAACTAATAACTAAACTAGAAAGCAAATAAGTAAAAGAAGATATAATCAAATGAGAGAGAATAGGCCAGATTATCGTGAGTTGAGGAGTGATAGCCGATTGGATCGTCTTGGTAAAAGAGTGCAAGGGCAACTCAGTTGCCATGGCAACTTGCACAGCGGGGTTGCCTTGGCAACTAATTGACGGTTGTCTGGGCAACTAGCTCGGCAACTACTTGGGCGGCTGGGTAGCAACTTCAAGGTTCGGCGGAGCGTTCTTCAATGGTTTCTTCTTATCCCTAAGTAGAAACTCTAACTATTTATGCATGCCTTGATAATACATCCCTGCGTGAATCAAGGGTGAACAACAACCAATCTTGCGCTCCTCTTAGCCGTTGAAATCCTTAACTTATTCCTAAGCCGGATTAATCTTCACCATCAATAAATTGAATAAAGACCATGCTCATTCGTTTCTTGAATCTAACTCTCCCGATATTAGATAAATAGATGAAGTTACGAGATCCTCTCCCAATTCACTCGCAAACAAGAAGAAAAACCAAGAATGAGTAAACCTTGAATTGAAAGTGCAAACTCTTATTACCTAAACAAAATCCAATTGTTTCTCACAACCACAAAACACAATAACCTTAGCCAAATAGATTTAGTTCAGGGCTATGTTCCAAAGAAACACAAGACAAAGAATTCCTAGCATAAACCTAATTGAACAAAGAAGAAAAAGATAAAGTATGGTTGAAGCCTCTTTGTCGAAATCTCCCCCTTTGATCTTGTTGAAATCTCTCCTCTCCCTTTGTCGAAATTTCTCTCTTCTCTCCCTTTGCCGAAATTTCTCTCTTCTCTCCTAATGGAGTTGACGGCTTGGTCTTCAATTTATAGGGCTAGGTCAAAGTCTTTTTTGAGGAAGAAGTTAAGTTAGAATTAAATATCTTTAAAGAATATAATTCTTTATTATATTTAAATTCCTTCTAGAACTTCTCCTATCTTCTTGGGATTTAATTTCTCTTTAACCTCTTCATGGAAATCAAACTCCTTTGGGATTTAACTTTGCTCCACGTCATCTTGGGCTTATCTAGTCATCAATTTCGACTACTATATCATCTTATCCCTTATCGAAAATTGCCCTGGCAACTAGCTCGGCATCTCCTTCATGCATTGCCCTGGCAACTAGCTCGACATCTCATTCATGCATTGCCCTGGCAACTGGTTCCACCTTTGCTTTGGCAAGTGATTCTGCACACACACAAAACACACCAAAGCAATATCTTTTTCCACAAAATTAAGAAAAATATGAAATCAAGCTTGTCCACCAAGGAAACAATGCAAACATGCATGAATGGCTAGTAATGCAACTAATATGAGCATAAGTCTAGCAATAATATGAATAAAAAGGGTAATAAAAATAGTACTTTTGAACACTTAACAATTAGCCTTACCCAGATGATACTTAATCGTTAAATCATAATCCTTGTGCAACTCCAACCATCTCAGTTGCCTAAGATTCAACTCCTTTTGTGACATCATATACTTCAACTCATATGATCCGTGTACACAATATACTTCTCACCATAAAGATAATGTCTCCAAATTTTCAACACAAAAACCATTGCAGCAAGCTCAATATCATGTGTAGGATAGTTGCACTCATGCACCATCAACTGCCTAGATGCATAAGCAACAACCTTACCTCCTTGTATCAACACACCCCAAACCAACATAGGATGCATCACTATAAACTAAGAACTCCTTCCCTGACTTAGGTTGAATCAAGATCAAAGCTTCCTTCAACTTATCAAAAGCTTGTTGTCTACCCTCTGTCCACTCAAAACTTACATCATTTTGCAACAACTTCGTCAAAGGAGCAGCAATCCTCGAGAAAGCATCCACGAAACATTGTTAATACCCTGATAACCCCAAGAAACTACAAACCTTTGACACCGACTTAGGTTGCTTCCAATTTACAACTGCCTTCTTCTTCCGCGGATCCACCCGTATACCTTCCGCCAAAACAACATGACCAAGAAAAACCACTTGCTTAATCCAAAACTTACACTTGCTCAGCTTAGCATAAAACTTATTCTCCAACAAATTTTGTAACACAATTCATAGGTGTCGATCGTGATCTTCCTCGGTACGAGAGTACACGAGAATATCATCAATGACCACTGCTACAAATTGATCCAAGAATTCACGGAACACCTGATTCATCATATCCATGAAAGCTGCAGGCATATTTGTTAACCCAAACAGCAACACTAAGAACTTAAATGCCTATAACGCATGCGAAAAGCTATTTTTGGTACGTCTTTATTGTAACACCCCCTTCCATGCCTAGTAGGAATCTAGGTAGGATAGCGTTACCGGTGAACAATACGATGATCGATCGATGATTATGATAACTTATGCAATAAATCATATGTTAATAATTTATAATGAAATACAATAAACATTTCTAATCAATAAAGTTTATCCAATTTATAATTTGAGGCCATTTGGTGAATTATTCAAGTTTAGGGACTAAATTGTAAAACTAATAAATCACAAGGTCTTGACTAAAATTAGGGTTACCAATGTGAAATTTAATGCAGGAATATCTTGCTTACAAATTTTTAGTACAATCAGAGTTTGTTTGTAACTTCAATTTGACATCATAAAATTTAGTGACCAAATTACAACATTTGAAACCCTTTTTATCATCTTTTAACCAACTTACCTACCTCAGTATAGTTACTCGAAGAAGCCGTGTTAGTATGCCTATGTCATGGTCGTTAAAATAGTTATAAACATTAGGGACCATACCGGTACAGGTACATCCGTATCAGTACGCTATGTTGGTCTTAGTTAAACTTATATTACAGTGACGACTGGCCATACCGATAAGCTTAAGACTGTATCGATACGCCTTTCATGACTGTTAAAATGGTAAATTTTCTTAAGCTCGTACAGATACTGGGTATCGGTACGCGTGGTCAACGCAAGAGGGGTCAACCTCAGGGATTTGTATAGTGTCGATACAGTGCTACAATAATTTTCCAAATTCAAATTCTCGTACCGATACGCAAATAGCTGTATCGGTACGCCCCTATTCTTGCATCCCAAAATGCAAACCCGTACTTATACGCCATCACCCGTACCGATATAGATAGACCTATAATGACAGATTTAGTCTAGTTTTTAATCAAATTAGGAACCTTAACCTTTTCCAATGATTACCAAATTTTACAAGCAAGTTTATAAACATCATATATACTTAAATGTCAAATTTTATCGCATTTAGAATCCATTTACTAAAATCTCCCTTATTATAGCATTTTAATCCATTTTACCACTAATACCAATACACTAACATGGCACATTACATATTTTAACCCATTCAACATGGTGAACCATATGTACATACAAAATGGGCTAAACTAACATGTCTAGAAACTATGCCACCATACTAGGAGTTCAAAGGCTAGGTTTACATTACTTTAGCTTATATGACTTGCTTTAAAACTCGCCTAGCTCCGATCCTTGATCTGACACACTTTTAACCTGAAAATCCATGGAATTGAGATGCGTTAGGCTTACATAGCCTAGTGAGGTAGTCAACAACAATAACATGTATGCTAATATCATCAATAACATGGATAACAATGTAAATTCATCTCAAATCATGTTTTAACAATAGTTTCAATAACTTAATTCCTTGGATCGATATGTAAATATGGATACGCGAATTCCCAACCAACATCGCCAACAATAAATGGTCAATATCCTCCAACATCGCCAATAAGACCAAAACCAACACATCCCACCAACATCGCCAAATAGAGCCTTAGCTCAAGGACCATAGTCCACTCCGTACCAATGAGCTCATAAATTCTATGGCATGCCAATTATATCCCATATCCATTCATATCCAAGGATTCAATGCTTAGGCCAATAACAATAACAATAGCAATAACGGTAGCGATGAAATAATAATACATCAATAACAATATACAATGATTAATTTGGCCTTTTTCAATATTTCAATGATATCAATGACAATGTAAGAATTCAATAATCTCTTTACTAATGCAATAAGCTTACCCAAGCTTACCAATGGTACCTTCTACGAGGTGTCGATGTAACCATACCTTGAAATCATTGATGGAAATGCAAATAGCAATATCAATGAAATCGAGAATAGAAACTAGCCAATCCCGAGACTCTGACTACAGTCACTAATACTCTCGAAGCTTTTAGGGCTCCCATATGACAATCCCCTTATTCTTTGACTTATTGAAGTTGGATGGGTTTGGCAATTCTTCACCTTGATTTTCTTGAGCTACAAAAGAAATAGAAATCACAAGGATTTCAATATCAATAATAAATTTATAGCAACTTATTAGCTATGAAATACAATAACGAATAAGCTATGATATCCCTAGAGAATTTCTAGGGTTTCTTGATTATTTAATATGGAATTAAACATGAATTTGACCATGGGATCAATAGACCAATAAGAGATTATAGCTTACCCGATCAATATTTATAATCTAGGATTAAGGAACTTGAGAAAATCAAAGCTTAGGTTATCCTCTAATGAAGGTGTGTGCTTGGCTTGGTTAGAGGAAGAAGATGAAGGAGCTATTAGCTTGTAAAACCCAACAGGTAAATTATCTTTTCTTTCTTCCTTTCTAATTTCCAAAAGCCAAGTTGAGCATCCCACGTACGTAGTGATTAAGCTTGAGGAGGGGCTAATTGCAAAGTTAGTCCCTCAACTCTTTACTTTCTATACTCCCCCCCAAACTTTCAATTTTCCCAATTTAGTCACTAAGACAAGTTTTAAAGGTTTACGATAAGGTCCTTGATCAATAACAATACTTAATTAAGGTTCAATAATCTAATAATTGAACACCTAGTCAAAGGTCAATGTTATAGTTTGACTTTTTGATGCAAAACTCTTGTTACCGGAATTGAATTCTGACTAGGCCCAGTTTTGGGGTGTTACAACCCCTCCCCCTTAAGAAAAATCGTCCTTAATTTTTTACCTGAACCGAAGAGATATAGGTATTGGTTCCTCATGGTCTCTTACGGTTCCCTTGTAGCTTCTTCAATCTTGTGACTTCTCCAAAGCACCTTGACTAAAGGAATATTCTTGTTTCGAAGTCTCTTGACTTTTCTTGCTAATATCTATACAGGTTCTTCCTCGTACATCAGGTTAGGTTGAAGTTCCACCGATTCAGGCTCAATTACATGTGATGGATCAGATCTATATTTGTAGAGCATCGATACATGGAATAAATCTTGAATCTTGCTTAACTATTGGGGCAAAGCTAAGCCACGGGACCAACTCTTTCAATCACTTTGAATGGTCCAATGAATCGAGGACTTAGCTTCCCATTTTTACCAAAACAAAAAATATTCTTCCATGGGGAGACTTTCAAGAAAGCTTTCTCACCAACTTTAAACTGCATATCTCTCCTCTTGAGATCAGCATAGGTCTTCTGTCGGTCAAAGGCTGCCTTTAAACGGTTATGAATGATGGTAACTTGTTCTGCAGTTTCTCAAAGTAAGTCAGGACCCAACATCTTGCCTTCACCGAGTTCAGACTAACATAACGGTGTTCTACATTTTTTTCCATACAATGATTCATATGGTGCCATTCTAATAGGTGATTGATAACTATTATTATAAGAAAATTTGATAAGAGGTAGAGACTTCTCCCAAGTTTCTTCAAAATCATTGACACATGCACAAAGCATGTCCTCCAATATCTGAATCACCCTTTCCGACTGACCGTCTGACTGAGGGTGAAAGGTTGTACTAAGATTGACTCGGGTGCCCAGAGCTCCTTGCAATTCTTTCCAGAATTGCAAAGCAAAATAGGGGTCTCGATCGAAGATGATTGACTTAGGCACTCTGAAGATTTAACCATTTTCTTGATGTACAAGTCAGTTAACTTGGGAAAACCGTAGTCCATCGTGATAGGCAAGAAATGAGCTCACTTGGTAAAACTGTCAACGATGACCCAAATGGCACCATGCTTAGCTAGGGATGTAAAAACAGGTAATCAGATGGATTTTAGGTCAGGTCCTGTCAGGTCGGGTTAAACCAGATACAGGTCATTTCAGGTCGATTTGATGTTTCGACTCGATTTGGGTTGGGTGCGGGTCAATTTCAGGTCAGATTCATTTCAAGTCGGGTTCATTTCAGGTCGGGTTTATTTCATGCAGGGTTTATTTTAGGTCGGGTTAAAACGATTCATGCCCGAATCAGTTAATTGATGGGTTAATTTGGGCTCGAGTAGACTTTAGGTCGGGTTCATTTCAAGTCGGGTTCATTTTAGGTCGGGTAATTTCAAGTTAGTTTCATTTCAGGTCGGGTTAATTCAGTTTTCGAATTCGTATTACGTTTGAGTTTGGTACAAATAGTCGATAGACTTTGGGTTGGGTCATTTCGAGTGAATTATTTAACGCCTTTCACGAACATGAATCACATTAAAAATAAATATTATGCATTAGAATGAACAAAAATATCATAGCTATTTAAAATATTTAAGGAAAATACAAAAATTAGAAATAAATAAGGGTTAATTTTGGTGAAAAATAAAATTTTAGGGACTAACATGAAAAAATATCATCATATTAAAAATATTGAACTAAATTACAAAATATAAAATAAATATTGGACTAAAACTTAAAAGTGAATATTAGAACTAAAATGCAACATTTAAACACAACAAGACTTAAAGGGTAATTAATCTCTAACCTAAATAATAGGCTGCTTATTTCCCTCTAAAATTTTGTCATTTCCCTCTCTCTTTTTTCCAATTATCTATTTCTTTTTTTAATTAAAATGAAAGGTGGGACTGGGAGGGAAAGAAGTCCTACGTGATTTTTTAGGTTAGGGAAAATTATTTTTTTAGCACTTTTAACTTTAGATATTTTTCATTTAAGTCTCAAGTTTTCAATTTTAGGTTTTAATTTAATTCAATTGAGTCTGTGATTTATGCTTCTAGGTTTTAATTTAACTCAATTAGATCTTGAGTTTAATAAGTTAATTCAATTCGGACATTATTATTATTATACCATATAAATTTTGATTTAATATAATTATACACAAAATTTTAATTTGGATGTAAACATGTAATTGTACACATGAAATTTGAAATTTTAATTTAGTTTAATTGTGCACATGAAGCTTTGATTTCAAATTCAAATGCATAAATTAGCAAGTTGAATCGAAATTAATATCGTAAATCAATAACCCTAAACTAAACTATAAATCATTAATGCTAAACTCAAAACCATAAGCCTTAAGGAATCGAAATTAATTTCATAAAACAATAACCATAAACCTTTGATACTAAACTATAAATCATTGATACTAAACCCTAAACCTTAAGGAATAAAAATTAAACTGTAGGGGCTAGAATAAACAAAAATATTATTCGACTAAATTACCAAAAATAGAAATATATATGGGTCAATTTCGGCTAAAAATAAACTTTTAGGGACTAATGTAAACAAAAATAAACCCAAAATCCCTAAACTAATCCCATAAACCCAAACATTCAACTTGAAACATTTACCCCTAAACCCCAAACCTCAAACCCTAAATCTTACAATCACTAATAATTAAAGTCCAAGCCAAATCCCTAATCCTTAAACTAATCTTATAACCCTAAACACTCAACTTGAAACATATATTATACCCCTAAACCCCAAACCTCAACCCCTAAATCTTATAAACACTAATAATTAAAGTGCAATCCTAATCCTTGAATTCCCTAATCCCTAAACTAATCTCATAACCCCAAACACTCAACTTGAAACATGTATTAAACCCCTAAACCCCAAACCTCAACCCCTAAGTCATACAATCACTAATAGTTGCTACTTGGAAAACGAATCACCTAATCCCTAAACTAATCCCATAACTCCAAACACTAAACTTGACACATTTACCCCTAAACCCCAAACCTCAACCCCTAAATCTTACAAACACTAATAATTTTAATTAAATACATTATAATTAAAATTACAATGATTTGAATATTAAATTAAATATTAATTTAAATATATTAAATTTATAATTTTTAATTCAATACTAATTTAAAGTTATAATTTAAATAAATTAAATATACACTAATAATTTAATTAAATACATTATAATTAAAATTACAATAATTTAAATATTAAATTAAATATTAATTTAAAGGTTAGGATCCACTTACATGGTGTAAAACTCATTTAGTTTTACACTTATTTTAGACCATTGGATGATGGTAATAAATGAGTGTAAAACTAAATGAGTTTTATACCATATAACTAGATCCCATTCCTTAATTTAAATATATTAACTTTATAATTTTTAAATAAATATTAATTTAAAGTTATAATTTAAATAAATTAAATATACACTAATAATTTTAATTAAATACATTATAATTATTAATTAAATTTAAAATAAAATTATTAAAATAATATGTCTACCCTAAGTATAAATACACCCTTAAAAGGGTTTGGCCGAAGCCCTAGCCCCCTAAAAATATTATATATATATATATATATATATATGATTCACTTACACATAATGTGAACAATTATAAGTGATCGAAACGATATTTTTTAAATTTAAGAATAAAAGTGAAAAAAAATATAAAATATAAGTGACCAACCATTTTGTTTACCTTATAAGAAAAAAATCAATGGCATTAGCGCCAAAACCCTAAAATCTTCCCGCCATTTATAATATTAAAATATATAATTATACTCTCAATTTCATTGAAATCAAAGGCATTCAAAAACTCTTCCTGCCATTTGTAATATCAAAATATATAATTATACCCCCAAGTTTACTTCATTTTCATCAAAATTATTTATCAAAAGCTTTAATTTGTGTACAATAATTAAAAAATATGGTACTATAATTACAACTATGAATTTAAAACAATAGAAACGGTTAACCTTCTAATATTTAGTTTTTATCAAATCAACAAAAAGTTTTCAATCTTCCCCAATAAAATTTGGTCAAATTAATCAATAAATTTGGTTAAGTTAATAAAAAAAAGAAATGAATATCTATACTTAGTAGTGCCAAGTGTGATTTGTTAAAACAAAACATAAATATATAGAAAACATAAATATGCTTTTTTTCTTTCCTTTTTTAACTTTTAATTGATTATATATGTATATATAACAAAACATTATTTAACACTTTAAATTAATTTAAAAAATTAATAGTTTACATTTATTAACACTTTAAATTGATTATGTATATATATTTATTCTTGTATATAATTTAATAAATTAATAGTCAATGAGTGAATTATTTAACAAAAAGATTCTAAATACAAAAATTAATAATTTAAATGGTGAAAAATTAGTTTATCATATTATAATATAATAAATTTATCAAATCATAGATTTCCTCAATTACATGTTAGATAAATATCAAGCCAGGTCAATATTAGTTCAGGTCAACAACAGGTCGAATTCAAAATAAGTCGGGTCAATTAGCAGGTCGGGTTCAAAACAGGTTGAGTTCAAAATAGGTTGGGTAAAATCAGATCTCGGGTCAATTCAGTCGGGTAATATTAGTTATATGCCAGGTTAGTCTCGGGTTCGGGTTCGTATCAGTCGGGTGCAGGTCGGGTTTCAGGTCCACAGTAATAGGTTTAATTTGGGTTTAGGTTGTTCTTAGTCGGATGTAGGTCGGGTTCGGTTACTACAGTAATAAGTCTAACTCGGGTTTGGGTCAACAAAAGTCAGTTACAGATTGGTTTCAGGTCATCACTTCTTTGGGTCAAACCAAGTTCTGACTCAAGCAGGTTTCAGTCGGGTTTTAGGGTCGGGTCAGCTTTTTACATCCCTATGCTTAGCTAGAGTCAACGGCAGTCCACTAACGAAGTCCATGGTTATTCTTTCCCACTTCCATTGGGAAAGTTCAATGGATTGAAATAATCTTGTAGGGACACAGTGTTTAGCTTTGACTCGTTGGCACGTTAAGCACTTGGATACAAATTCTGTAATAGCTTTCTTCATACCAGGCCACCAATATAATTCTCGAAGATCCTTATACATTTTCATCGACCATGGGTGAACTGAGAAAAGGCTACAATGAGATTCTTTGAGAATGTCATCATGGAGGGATTCATCATTCGGTATACAAATTCTATCACAGAAATACAAGTCCTTTAGAGTTAACTCTAAAGTCATGATCAGGATTACTCTGAAGTTTGGAAATGATGGCTTGCAATTCTGGGTCTTGATCTTGCAATAACTTGATTCTCATCACAATGGTAGACTAAACTTGAAGTTTATCAATTAAAGGTCAGTATTTTCGTAACTTGAAATGAGCGTTAATAGCTCGATGAGCTATAATGCAATTACTGTACTGTGAGTTCAATATAGTAATCAATTTTCAAGGTTCAATATTCAATAATTCACTTACCAGGCGAAGGTTTGCAGCTGAGTGCATCAGCTACAACGTTGGCCTTGCCCGGATGATAATATATTACGAGATCATAATCTTTGAAAAGCTCCATCCATCTCCTTTGACGAAGGTTAAGCTCCTTCTGTGTCAATAGGTATTTAAGGCTCTTTTTATCGGTGTATAGGTAGCATTTTTCTCCGTAGAGATAATGCCTCCAGATCTTTAAGGAAAAGACAACAACAGCCAATTCTAGATCATGGTAGGGTAGTTCATTTCGTGTGGTTTAAGTTGTCTTGAAGCATACGCGACAACCGTGCCTTCTTGCATCAATACACATCCTAAGCCCCGATGCGATGCCTCACTATATACGGTGTAGTCTTTACCAAACTTAGGTTGGGTTAGGATCGGTGCATGAGTCAATACTTGCTTAAGCTGATCAAAACTGTGTTGTTGTTTCTCAGTCCATTCAAAAGGGACATTCTTCCGTAGAAGTTTGGTTAACGGTGTTGTTATTATAGAAAATTCTTTAATGAATCTTCTGTAATAACCAGCAAGACCAAGGAAACTATGAACTTCACCTATATTCTTCGGTGGCCTCCAATCAACTATAGCTTGAATTTTTTTCGAGTATACTTGAATACCTTCAATGAAAACTATGTGTCCCAGAAATAAAACTTTGGCGAGCTAGAACTCGCACTTACTAAACTTGGCATACAGTTGTTTTTCTCGAAGGGTTTGGAGTACAACATGAAGATGGTCGCGATGCTCATCTTGATTCTTGGAATAAATCAATATTTCATCTATGAACACCATAACAAACTTATCAAGAGAGGGTATAAAAACCTGATTCATGAGATCCATAAAGGCAGCCGGCGCATTGGTTAACCCGAAGGGCATAACCAAAAATTCGTAGTGGCCATACCTTGTACGGAAGGTTGTCTTGGGCACATCAAATTCTTTAACTCTCATTTGATAGTAACCAAAACTTAGGTTAATCTTAGTAAATATGGCTGCATTCTTAATTTGGTCGAATAGGTCATCAATTCTTGGCAAGGGATACTTATTCTTGATGGTGATCTTATTTAAATATCGATAATCAATACAAAAGAGCATAGATCCATCATTCTTCTTGACAAAAAGAATCAAAGCTCCCTAGGATGAGGAACTCGATCGATTAAAACCTTTGCTCAATAGGTCTTGAATCTTTACCTTAAGCTCAGTGAGTTCAACCGGTGCCATTCAATAAGGTACAATAGAAATCGGGGTGGTTCCAGGTTGTACTTCAATCCCAAACTCAACTTCACAAGTGGGTGTAAACCCGAAAGTTCATCAGGAAATACATCGAGAAATTCTTACACGGTATCTATAACTTGCCACTGAGGTTCTTCCTTACTTGCACTAGCATATAACAATGATCTCTTACTACTAGAATCCATAAGAGACGTTCTCTATACCAAGGCCTCGAAGATACAATTTCTTTTTCGAACAATCCACCCAAGCTTGATGTTTTTTGAGCCAATCAATCTCTAATATAACGTCAAACTCATGGATAGGGAGGTCCAAGAGGTCAGACAAAAAAGGTATTCTTTGTAGCATGAGGGGACAATTTTTACATACTAGCCCAATCACAATACTAGCACCTAAAGGATTGGTTACGGTGATTTTGGAGGCTATAGGCTCGGATGTTGACTTAAATCTTTTAATAAATACAATACTAATAAAGGAATGAGTGGATCCAGGATCAATCAATGCATAAACAGGGTGAGTATACAATTTAATAGTACCTGTTATAATATCTGGATCTTCTTCATCCTCTCTGCTCCTCACATGATAAACTTGTGATGAAGCCTTGGATTCTTGACGGCTTAGAGTTTTTGTAGAGCCACCAGGTCTTCCAGAAACTTCGACTGTAGTTTGCTTCTGTCCCTTGCCCTTGAAGGACTGAGCAATTGATGTTGGGTTTGTCATTGCATAAGACATGGAAGTGTTCATCGGGCAAACTTTGATGTAACGGCCTTGTTCACCACAAAAGAAACAGGCTTCAGATTACCTACGGCACTGTCCCTCAGTATGCCTTCTTTGACAAAAATTACAAATAGGATATTGAGATTCTTGGTCTGAACCTTCGGTACTCTCGATGGAGGTTGTCCTTGCAATGGATTGGGACATAGCTTATGGTTGAGCAAAATTTCTTGATCGGGAAGGATGCTGATAGTATTGTTGCTTAAACACTTGTTGCTTGAATTTCTTATACGCCAAGGAAGGACGAGAATCATCTCGGTGCCTCTTTTCAGATTGGGTTGGCTCTCTAGTCCTTTGTGACCTTTGAGTAGCTTTAGTAGAGATAGCTCGATTCACGAGCTCTTGGAAATTTGTGATCCCCAATGCAGTGAACAAAGGCTGAAGCTCATCACTTAATCCTACAAAAACCATCCTACACTTCTCTTTCTCTTTCTTTATGTACTCAGCTCCGTACTTGCAATACTTGTAGAAGTCGTGGATGTACTGCTCAACTGGTCTCCCACCTTGCTTGAGAAGAAGAAAGATATCCCATCTTTCGGCTAAGTAATACTCATTGATGTATTTCTTTCCAAACTCACGCAGAAAGAACTCCCAGGTTACAGCTTCTTCGGGAGCAGTAAGTATTGTAGTTTCCCACCAATACAGAGCCTCGTATGCTAACAAGGCTAAGGCACATTCGAGTTTGTACTCATCTGAGCATTGTAACTGCTTATTTAATATTCTTAAGGTGTTGTCCAACCAATACTCTGCCGCTTCAGGGTCCTCACCAGCCCTGCCTGTAAAGGTAGCAGCTCGGTGCTGAGCCAACTTATCAATAAAGGCTTGGGTCATAGAAGTAGCAGCCACGAAAGATTTTGTAGACTGCTCAGAGTTAAGAGTAGCCATAGAAGTAGCAACCACGAAAGGTACCTAGCCAATCCTGAGACTCCAACTACACTCACTGATACCCCTAAAGCTTTTTGGGCTCTCGGATGACAATCCCCTTATTCTTTGACTTATTGAAGTTTGATGGGTTCGGTGATTCTTCACCTTGATTTTCTTGAGCTACAAAAGAAATAGAAATCATAAGGATTTCAATATCAATAATAGATTCATAGCAACTTATTAGGTATGAAATACAATAACGAATAATCTATAATATCCCTAGAGAATTTCTAGGGTTTCTTGATTCTTGAATGTGGAATTAAACTTGGATTTGACCATGGGATCAATAGGCCTATAAGAGATTATAGCTTACCCAATCAATATCTAAAATATAGGATTAAGAAACTTGAGAAAATCAAAGCTTAGGTTATCCTCCAATAGAGGTGTGTGCTTGGCTTGGTTAGAGGAAGAAAATGAAGGAGCTACGAGCTTGTAAAACCCAATCGGTAAATTATCTTTTCTTTCTTTCTTTTTAATTTCCAAAAGCCAAAGCTTTCCTTCCTATGAAGAAAGCCAAGTTGAGCATCCCACGTATGTGGTGATTAAGCTTGAGGAGGGGATAATTGCAAGGTTAGTCCCTCAACTCTTTACTTTCTATACCTTTGCCCCTAAACTTTCAATTTTCCCAATTTAGTCACTAATACAAGTTTTAAAGGTTTACAATAAGGTCCTTAATCAATAACAATACTTAATTAGGGTTTAATAATCTAATAATTGACCACCTGGTCAAAGGTCAACGTTATAGTTTGACTTTTTGATGCAAAACTCCCAGTTTTTGGAATTAAATTTTGACTAGGCCCGGTTTTGGGGTGTTACATTTATCCTTCACCTTCAAATGATAATGTCCCAAACGCAAAACAATCTTTGGAAACATTGTAGCACCTCAAAACTGATCAAACAAATCTTTAATCCTCGGTAAAGGGTACTTGTTCTTAATCGTCAACTTGTTTAATTACCAATAATTAATGTGCATTCTCATCGTGTCATCTTTCTTTTCCACAAAAAACATCGGTGCTCCCTACGGTGACAAACTAGGTCAAATGAAACCATGATTCAGCAACTCTTAAAGCTGTGTCTTCAAACTCCTTCAACTTTTTTGGTGCCATGCGATATGTTGCAATCGACACCGGAGCTGTATCAGCATACGTCTTAATACAGAACTCTACCTCCCTATTCGGTGGTAATCCTAACAATTTTTTTGGAACACTCCTAGAAAATCATAAACGGTGCAGATATCCTGGACTCGCGCCTGCTTCATATTTTGGTTCATAACATAAGCAAGATATTCTTGACCCCTACGCTCTAACAACTTTCGCACTTCTAAAGCCAAAACAACATTGGACAAGAATTTAACATTCTCGCCCACAACCATCACTTTGTAATCCTCATCAAGTTTCAACCAAACTCGCTTGGTCTCAAAATCAACCACAGCCCTATGTTCAGACAACCAATCTATCCCCAAGATTACACCAAAACCATAAAATGAAAACACCATCAAATCATCCACAAACACATGACCTTGAACCATCAAAGGACATCTCCTAAACAACCTCCTAGCAACTGCTGTCTCATGAAAAGAACTAGTTACCCACATACCAACATCTAACTCCTCTACAGGTATACCAAGCAAACATGTATGTTCGTGCAAGATGTATGAATGTGTAGAACCAGAATCTATCAAAGAAAGTAATGGTATAGACTGCAAAGTAAAAGTACCTGCAATCACATCGTATTATTTCTTCCCACACGATACGCGTAAATCCTCACCGATCCACCACCTCAGGTTGATCCTCCACAGTATGAACAACTATCCTCCACAGCAGGAACCTGTCATTCTCTATCCAGTTATGAACAATCACACCTAATATGATCCCGCGAACCACAAGACATCTCTAATTTCACAACTTCGCTAACAATACACCATCCTAAGAAAATTTTTCAACAAATTCCGATAGCATTAGCTAATCCTCAAAAACTAAGCACTTCTAACTCTAACCTTGGTCGCTTCAAATCTAACACAACTTCAACCTCCAAAAATCCACCTTAAACACTTTCCAAACTCTGTAAGATCCTAAAGAACCTCCTCGCTAGGCTAATGTTGCGCGTAATAAGTGCTCCGTATTTGTGCAAGTGTACACGTCGCAAGTTATAGTATAAAAGATATCGTCTCCACAGGGATTGGTGCCACTTCAATAATCTAATCTCTTGCACTGTAAAAAGTAAAAGAAACACAAGTAGAAGATTGTAGGAGTTTAACTAACAACTAAACTAGAAAGCAAATAAGTAAAAGAAGATGTAATCAAATGAGAGAGAATAGGCCATGTTATCGTGAGTTGAGGTGTGATAGCCGATTGGATCGTCTTGGTAAAAGAGTGCAAGGGAAACTCAGTTGTCGTGGCAACTTGCACAGTAGGGTTGCCATGGCAACTAATCGATGGTTGCCTAGTTGACTAGCTGGACAACTACTTGGGCAGCTGGGCAGCAACTTTAAGGTTCGGCGGAGCGTTCTTCAATGGTTTCTTCTTATCCCTAAGTCAAAACTCTAGCTATTTGTGCATGCCTTGATAATACATCTCTGCGTGAATCAAGGGTGAACAACAACCAATCTTGCGTTCCTCTTAGCCGTTGAAATCCTTAACTTATTCCTAAGCCGGATTAATCTTCACCATTAATAGATTGAATAAAGACCATACTCATTCATTTCTTGAATCTAACTCTCTCGATATTAGATAAATAGATGAAGTTATGGGATCCTCTCCCAATTCACTCGCAAACAAGAATAAGAACCAAGAATGAGTAAACCTTGAATTGAAAGTGCAAACTCTTATTATCTAAACAAAATCCAATTATTTCTCACAACCACAAAACACAATAACTTTAGCCAAATAGATTTAGTTCATGGCTAGGTTCCAAAGAAACACAAGACAAAGAATTCCTAGCATAAACCTAATTGAACAAAGAAGAAAAAGATGAGGAATGGTTGAAGCCTCTTTATCGATATCTCCCCCTTTGATCTTGTCGAAATTTCTCTCTTCTCACCCCATTGGAGTTGACAGCATGGTCTTTAATTTATAAGGCTAAGTCAAAGTCTTTTTTGAGAAGAAAGTTAAGTTGGAATTAAATTATCTTTAAAGAATATAATTTTTTATTATATTTAAATTCCTTCTAGAACTTCTCCTATCTTCTTGGGATTTAATTTCTCTTTAACCTCTTCATGGAAATCAAACTCCTTTGGGATTTAACCTTTCTCCACGTCATCTTGGGCTTATCTAGTCATCAATTTCAACTACCATATAATCTTATTCCTTGTTGAAAATTGCCCTAGCAACTAGCTCGGCATCTCCTTCATGCATTGCCCTGGCAACTAGCTTGGCATGTTCTTCATGCATTGCCCTGGCAACTTGTTCCCGCCTTGCTTTGGCAAGTGATTCTGCACACACACACAAAAACACACCAAAGCAGTATCTTTTTCCACAAAATTGAGCAAAATATGAAATCAAGCTTGTCCACCAAGGAAACGATGCAAACATGCATGAATGACTAATAATGCAACTAATATGAGCCTAAGTCTAGCAATAATAAGAATAAAAAGGGTAATAAAAATAGTACTTTTAGACACTTAACACACCCCCAAACTTAAACTATTGCTTGTCCTCAAGCAATGCAAACTAATAATTACCCGCCAAGACTTCAATTTTCACAAACTTAGCTTTGAACTTGATTTCAATTCTCAGAACTGGGGCACAAAGTATGATTGGCTTTTCATTTTTTGAAAAACTTAGGAGGTACTCGGAATCAAACTATAATGCTTGTGAATGTGTGCGGAGTTGTGTACAAGTTGATTTTTCGAATTCTATGCAAACAAGAGGTTTTCAAATTACTTCATTGGGTTCTTTTAACATGTTTTAACTAGAGCCGGTTTCAGGCACCTCTAGTGTTTTGTTTTTAGTTTTCTTAAGTTAAATAATTTATTCGACTAGAGCCGGTTTTGGGCACCTCTAGTGATCAATTTTTAGCACATACTAGAGCCAATTTTGGGCACCTCTAGTGATCAATTTTTAGCCCATACTAGAGCCAATTTTGGGCACCTCTAGTATTCATCCAATTTTTATTCTAATCCCCCAATTTTTTTACTATCAACCTAAGTTCGCTAGAATTCCTTAAATCAATTAAGCCACACAGTGTTTCATCAAGTTTAGCATCATAGTACGATTCTAAGTGTTTCCATGTTTATCCTAGAATAAAAAGTTCTATAAATTAAGTACATTGGCAAAGTCATCATCGGATATTCATCAAATCTAGGCAATTCTTGTTCCAACTAAAGGCATGGCAAGCAATTTATGTATCCTAAATGCAATACTTAAGATGAATGCAACTAAACATGGTAACTAACTAATAACAATCCCCCCCAAACTCGAGTGAGGCGTTGTCCTCAATGCATGCAACAAAGAAAAATAAAAATAAAGAAAAGTAAAATGCAAATGAGGACTTACTCCGAGAGTTCATCGTCGTGGATGATTAGTTTCCTTTTGGTCGGTGTCCTGATTCTTTTGCTTGAACGCGGTGGTTGCTTTCTTGTTGCCGATTGTGGAATCGATCCTCGTACAGGGTTGTCCTCATCGTCCTCTTCATCAATGTCATTGACTTTTCGCTTGGGCTTGGAGGATTCGATTGGTGCGGTCTTTGTTGGTACAATGGATGACTCGTCCGAATCTAAAAAATCAGGCAATGATTTAGTACGAGTTGATTCGGGCATAGGTGCTTTACCTTTGGCTTTTGCAGTGGTTGCTGAGGCGTCTTTAGCTTTGGTATTCGTGGCAACTGCTTGGGCAGGCACGGTGTAGGTTGCCGCGGCATCATCTGTTGCGGTTGTCGTGGCAAGGATTTCAGCAGGAAAGATTAGGAACGGCACGCGGCTGTCCGGTTACTTTTCCAGGATGACTTGGGTGATGGCATTGTTGTGATCCTTCATGTACCGCATGAACATTAGTTGCCGGTCTTCAATTTGCCTAAGACGGTTCGCCAACGGTTGTAAGAGTGCTTCAAGTTGTCCTGGGGTTGCTAGCCGAGTTGTCCGGGCATCGGTTGCTTGGGCATTAGGAGTTGTCAAGGTGGCAAGAGTTGCCGCAGCAATTGAAGGCTTTGGGGATTTTACCGGTGCCTCTCCCATCAGCTTTCGGATTTGTGCTCGATTCCAACCAGACTTTGGTATGGCCTTTTCATTAGTGGACTCACTTGGGACATGCATCTTCTTGCAAAGATTGGAAATTAAGCAAGGGAAGAAAAGAGAACCCTTGTCTTTTGTGCTACATACAAAAATCTCATCACAAATAATTTTTCCAATGTTAATGATGCAATTATGCAAGATAGAACGTATGAGCAAAATACGAGGTGTATCAACGGTGGTATTGTGTGTTGTGGGCATTAAAGAAGTTTTAACAAATGCTTGATGCTCGTCCTTCTCAACGTAGAGCCCGTAAAAGGTGTTGATGTTTTCAGGGCTTATGAGTATAGCCTATGAGATGTTACCCGGTTCCTATTGATGGCAAAAGATTTGCCACTTTTGATGTGCAATCCTTTCGAAGATGAATGGTTCAAGGCCGAAATCTTGATGAGAGTTGGAGTATTCAAAGCCTTGTTCTTCGAAAATCTTCCGGCTTTCAAACTTGGAGTGAAATCTTTCTTGAACCACAAGTGTAGCAAACTTCTTGTATCTTGGTTCTTTGGAGGAACTTGGATGAACCAAAAATTCGATTTTCGATGCCATGGATGATCTTGGTTGTGAGTTTGGTAAAAACAAAGAAAAGAAAGCAAAAGAAACTAAAGAGTTGCAAGATGAAAAGTAGGAATAAGTTTCTTGGAAGTTAAGGGTGATGAGTTAAATAGAAAAGATAGATAGTAAATATGGTGGGTGGAATTAACTTTGGAATAAAGAAGAGAGGGGTTTCGATTTAAGGGAAGGGTGACGGCTAAGGGGTTTATTTAAGGTAAATTGGAGGCTTAATATAAGCCTTAGATTCAGCCCATTAATTTCCTTGTTGAAGAAGTTTCCTTCTTCAATCAAAATTCCTTTTTTATCTTGAACTCTTTTTCCTACAATTCAAAAACAAATAAAATAAGGATTAAAATTAAAGATAAACTAATAAAATAAAATAAAATAAAATAAACAAAGATGTGCAAATAAATTCTTAAACTTAAAAAGATAAATATGAAAGAAAGATGTAGTCTTAATCTTAAAGAAAATAACTTTATCCTAAAAAGAAAAAGAAAAAATAACCAAAATTAAATAATAATAAAAATAGTTCAAAAAAATAAAAAATAAAAATAAAAGAAAAAGAAATTATCGAAATGAGAGTATGCTCATGCATCTCCTAAGGTGACCACTTCTTTGTTACGTTCCACATGGGCACCGTTGTAGTGCTTCAATCTTTGTCCATTAACTTTGAATTCATGTTCGTCAGTGATGGACTTGATTATCACGTCACCATGGGAGAATGGTTTGACAACTTCGAATGGTCCCGACCATCTTGATTTTAGTTTTCCCAGGAAAAGTTTTAGCCGAGAATTGAATAAGAGAACTAGTTGCCTTGGCATGAATTGCCGCGACAATAGTTTCTTGTCATGCCATTGCTTTGTTTTCTCCTTGGAGATTTGTGCATTGTTATAGGCTAGTGCACGAAATTCTTCTATCTCGTTGAGGTCCAACGAACGCTTTTGCCCGGCACTTTCCCAATCCATATTCATGGTCTTGATTGCCCAATATGCCTTGTGTTCGATTTCCACCGGTAGATTGCATGTTTTGTCATAGACAAGTCGGAAGGGAGACATACCTAAGGGTGTTTTGAATGCAGTGCGATATGCCCAAAGTGCATCATCTAGTCTTACTGACCAATCCTTCCTAGAGGGATTTACAACTTTCTCGAGTATAGCCTTCAATTCCCGGTTGGAAATTTCTACTTGCCCATTGGTTTGTGGGTGATATGCCGTGGCAATCTTGTGTGACACGCCGAAGTGTTGCAATATCTTGGCAATAAGTCTGTTGTCAAAATGCTTGCCTTCATCACTGATAATTGCTCTCGGCATCCCAAACCGTGTAAATATGTTTTTTCTGCAAGAATCGTTGCACGGTCTTGGAATCGTTGTTGGGAACTGCAGCTGCCTCAACCCATTTAGACACATAGTCGACGGCAAGTAGAATGTAGAGGTTGTTCAATGAAGATGGGAAAGGTCCCATAAAATCAATCCCCCAAACATTGAACAATTCCACCTCGATGATGTTTTGGAGCGGCATCTCATGTCGTCTAGAGATATTACCCGTCCTCTGGCAACGATCACATTGCTTGTAAAATTCTTGGGCATCTTTGTACAGTGTTGGCCAATACAAACCGGATTGCAAAACTTTGGCCGCGGTACGAGTTCCTCTAAAATGTCCTCCATAGGGTGAAGAATGGCATTGTCGGAGTACATTCTGATGTTCCTCTTCAGGGACACATCGGCATATAACCTGATCTACACATTATTTAAACAAAAGAGGCTCATCCCAAAAGTAATGCTTAGCATCATGGTGGAACCGCTTCTTCTTTTGGTGAATAAGGCCATAAGGTAAAATACCACAAACAAGGAAATTAACTAAATCCGCGTACCAGGGTATTGCCGAGGCATGTGTTGCCTTGGCGATTGCTTCCAAGATTACCGAGGCGTGTCCGTCGAGAGTTGCTGAAGCGTTGAGGGTTACCGAGGCATGCGCATCCATGGTTGCTAAGGCATGCGTATCAGCGGTTGTCGCGGCGTGTGCGTCAAGAGTTACTGAAGCGTCGAGGGTTGCCGAGGCATGCGCATCCATGGTTACCGAGGCGTGCGTGTCGAGAGTTGCTGAAGCGTCGAGTATTGCCGAGGCATGCGCATCCATGGTTGTCGAGGCGTGCGTATCAGTGGTGGCGTACGCATTGAGAGTTGCTGAAGCATCGAGGGTTGCCGAGGCATGCGTATCCATGGTTGTCGAGGCATCAGGGGTTGCCGAGGCAACTAACAGTTGCTCATCCGGTAATGCATCACATATCTCTAAATCCGCATCCTCCTCCCTATTGCGTTCTAAGCGTGACAAGTGATCGGCCACTTGATTTTCTGTTCCTTTCCTGTCTTTAATTTTAATGTCAAACTCTTGTAAAAGCAATATCCAACGAATCAAACAAGGTTTGGCATCTTTTTTAGCAAATAGATACTTAATTGCCGAATGGTCCGTATGAACAATTACCTTTGTACTAATCAAATAGGATCAGAACTTGTCAAATGCGAAAACTACGGCTAGTAACTCTTTCTTCGTTGTTGTGTAATTCACTTGAGCACTATTAAGAATTTTACTAGCGTAGTATATCACATGAAAGGTCTTACCTGTGCGTTGGCCTAGGACTACAACTACCGTGAAATCACTTACAGCACACATGAGCTCAAAAGGTAGGTCCAATCTGGTGGAACGACAATGGGTGTCGAGGCAAGCTTTTCCTTTAGGGTTTCGAATGCTTAGGTGCAAGAATCATCAAAATTGAAGACTTTATCCTGTTCAAGAAAATTGCACAAGGGTTTAGTAATTTTAGAAAAATTATGAATGAACCTCCTGTAAAAACTTGCATGTACAAGAAACCTTCGGATTCCTTTAACCGAACTTGGTGGGGGTAATCTCTCGATCACGTCCATCTTGGCTTTGTCTACTTCAATTCCCTTGGATGAAATCTTGTGGTAGAGCACTATTCCTTCATCTACCATAAAATGGAACTTCTCCCAATTAAGGACTCAATCGGTTTCTTCACATCTTGCCAACACCTTCTCTAAATTGTCGAGGCAGCTATCAAAGTCATTACCAAAAACGGAAAAATCATCCATGAAGATCTCAAGGAAGTCTTCAACCATGTCTGAAAAGAGTGCCATCATCCATCTTTGGAAGGTTGTCGGGGCATTACACAATCCGAACGGCATCCTTCAGAAAGCATAAGTACCGTATGGGCATGTAAAGGTTGTCTTTTCTTGATCTTCTGGTGCTATGGCAATTTGATTGTAACCTGAATAACCATCAAGAAAATAATAAAAGGGTTTACCTGCAATACGGTCAAGCATTTGATCAATAAAGGGTAGTGGGAAGTGATCTTTCCTAGTGGCTTCGTTTAGCTTTCGATAATCCATACAAACCCTCCAACCGGTCATAGTCCTGGTTGGAATGAGTTTATTGTTTTCATTACTTACCACCGTTATACCTCCCTTTTTCGGTACAAATTGTACCGAACTTACACATGTACTATCAGAGATAGGGTATATGATTCCAGCGTCAAGCCACTTAATGATTTCTTTCATTACAACCCCTTTCATGGCATGATTCAGTCTCCTATGGGCCTCAATCGAAGGTTTGTGATCATCTTCTAAAAAAATCTTGTGCATGCACACTGCCGGGTATGATTCCTGCTCAGGCTGTAAGTTAGAGGAAATAATTATAGGAAATGTATTATCGGTTCCTAAGTAAGCATATTTTAGTTGCCCTGGCAACTGTTTCAACTCAAGAATCGGTGGTTGTTCAATAGAGGGCTTTTCGAGCTTACCTGAATTTTTGAATGAATTACAATTCTCGAGGAAAGATTTAAGATGTTGTCGTGCATCTTCAGTTGCTGAGCCGCCAAATTGACCAATTGTGTTGATCATATTAAACATCATCGATTTCAACTCAAAGTGGTCGACTTCAATTTCAGGTGTGACAACACCTGGATTAAGTCCTTCAAGATCTTCTTCAAGATAGTCTCGAATATTTATGTTTCGTACAAGAATCACTCCTCCTCCTGCTCGAACATCTTGATTCATATTGCCGTCTTGATTAGCCATTGCTACTCTTAACCTTCGTCTAAGTCTTTGCAAGGTTCGTTCAATTTCTGGATCAAAGTGATATTCTTGTGTAATCAGTCTCGCCCTGGTCATATACCAATGCAAAACCAAAGTTTGTTAACCCTTTGAATCTTAAACAAGAAAAATAAAAATAAAAAGTGCATGAAAATAAAAACAAAGTTGCTATTGCCAATCCCCGGCAACGGCGCCAAAAACTTGTTGTGCGTAATAAGTGCTCCGCAATTGTGCAAGTGTACACATCGCAAGTTATAGTATAAAAGATATCGTCTCCACAGGGATTGGTGCCACTTCAAGAATCTAATCTCTTGCACTGTAAAAGTAAAAGAAACACAAGTAGAAGACTGTAGGAGTTTAACTAACAACTAAACTAGAAAGCAAATAAGTAAAAGAAGATGTAATCAAATGAGAGAGAATAGGCCAGGTTATCGTGAGTTGAGGTGTGATAGCCGATTGGATCGTCTTGGTAAAAGAGTGCAAGGGAAACTCAGTTGCCGTGGCAACTTGCACAGCGGGGTTGCCTTGGAAACTAATCGATGGTTGCCTGGGCGACTAGCTGGGCAACTACTTGGGCGGCTGGGCAGCAACTTCAAGGTTCAGCGGAGCGTTCTTCAATTGTTTTTTCTTATCCCTAAGTCAAAACTCTAGCTATTTGTGCATGCCTTGATAATACATCCCTGCGTGAATCAATGGTGAACAACACCAATCTTTAGCTCCTCTTAGCCGTTGAAATCCTTAACTTATTCCTAAGCTGGATTAATCTTCACCATCAATAGATTGAATAAAGACCATACTCATTCGTTTCTTGAATCTAACTCTCCCGATATTAGATAAATAGATGGAGTTACGAGATCTTCTCCCAATTCACTAGCAAACAAGAATAAGAACCAAGAATGAGTAAACCTTGAATTGAAAGTGCAAACTCTTATTACCTAAACAAAATCCAATTGTTTCTCACAACCACAAAACACAATAACCTTAGCCAAATAGATTTAGTTCATGGCTAGGTTCTAAAGAAACACAAGACAGAATTCCTAGCACAAACCTAATTGAACAAAGAAGAAAAATATGAAGAATGGTTGAAGCCTCTTTGTCGATATATCCCCCTTTGATCTTGTCTAAATTTCTCTATTCTCTCCCTTTGGAGTTGACGGCATGGTCTTTAATTTATAGGGCTAGGTCAAAGTCTTTTTTGAGGAGGAAGTTAAGTTGGAATTAAATTATCTTTAAAGAATATAATTGTTTATTATATTTAAATTCCTTCTATAACTTCTACTATCTTCTTGGTATTTAATTTCTCTTTAACCTCTTCATGGAAATCAAACTCCTTTGGGATTTAACTTTTCTCCATGTCATCTTGGGCTTATCTAGTCATCAATTTCGACTACCATATCATCTTATTCCTTGTCGAAAATTGCCTTGGAAACTAGCTCGGCATCTTCTTCATGCATTGTCCTGGCAACTGGTTCCCGCCTTGCTTTGGCAAGTGATTCTGCACACACACACAAAAACACACCAAAGCAGTATCTTTTTCCAAAAAATTGAGCAAAATATGAAATCAAGCTTGTCCACCAAGGAAACGATGCAAACATGCATGAATGACTAATAATGCAACTAATATGAGCCTAAGTCTAGCAATAATAAGAATAAAAAGGGTAATAAAAAAGTACATTTAGACACTTAACAGCTAACCTCCATCGAAGCTTCATCGGTCTACGAAAAGTCATCCGTAAGTGTGAACATATATATGTATGATTACCTATATGCCCTCATAGATGCCTATGCACATGTATGCAAAACCTCTAGTGTCATGCCCAAATGTATGCATGTAATGACATGTTTAAACATATACATATAAGTGTTTTGTATTGTGCATGTTTAGCAATTCACACTTACTAACAACATTTTCGGACCGAACTTAGACAACATAGTCGTATCCTTAGAACATCTCATTCATCTTGCCAAAACTTGCACCTACCTCAATTATGAACAGATGCTTCGCTACAAAGCCTATTAGCCAAACTTGATTATCTGACAAGATTTATCTCAATACCTCAGAACACGAATATACCATCACTTTTACATTTTTCTACCACTCGCCCTCATAGATCAAAAGAATTCGAACGCCATACCAAAGTACATCTCAACACCGAACCTTGTAACACCCCAGTTATGGGCTTAGCGGTTTTGAGGTTTATTAGGCGGTCTAGTGGACCGGGTTAGAGATTCAAGTCAGATTCAGGACCGTATATTTTTCGGGAAGATAAAAATATGGAAAATAGTTAAAAATCATCTTTTAATAAATATTGATTTTTGGTGGAATCAATTTTAGAAAAAGGAATTTGGAAATAAGACATTTTGGGTTAGTGACCAAAATGCGATTTTTGAAAACTGTTTTAAAGTGACTAAAATCAAAAGGGTCAAATCCTTAGAATCCTTAAAGAGCTAATCTACCAAGTGTTTGTTGGTGATTTCTCTCTTCAATTAAAACATTTTAAACATGTGTTTTTAAAGGGTGTTAATAAGGATTAACTATCTAAAGTTAGTTATTAGCTTTTAAAAGAAATTCACGTGACTTTTTCCTAACCTTTTCTCTCAACTTCTTTTCTTCCAAACGCTCAGAATTTCATCAAAATCCAGAGGTAAGGAGCTCTTTTCACTCAGATTATTGATTTTAATTTGATTCTTTAACTTTGTTTTGCAAAATCTCATTGAAATCTTATATTTTCTTGGCTTTAAACAAGCCAATTGAGGGAGAAATCACATAATAGGGGTATGGTCTGTGATCTCCTCTGTTAAATGGTTATTTATTGATATCCCCAAGTATTTTATCCTTGATTTATAAGTTGTAATGTGATTTTAATGTTTTATCCATGTTTAATTGAGTTATTTTGGAAATATTGATGAAACATGGTGGTTTTCAAAGTGGATCTGATTTCCAGTATTTGAGATTGATTTAATATATGTTTTGGATGTGTTTTGATGTTGATAAGTTGTTTTTATCAATAGAATCCTGAAACTCTTAGGTCCCTAATTATTTAGGTTGCTAGTTTTGAGTTATTGTGGAGACAATCGAGTTTGATCTTTGTTAGAGGTAAAAGGATGTTAGGAAAGGGTTTTTGGATGCTATTAGATGTTGGTTGATGGCTTGAATTGTTGTTTTATGGCTGGGTTAAGTTTTGGAAACGTTTGGTAATGTTTTCGGTATGTTTCAGATGGTTTTTGAGTGGGCAACTAGGGAGTTGCGGGAGATTGCTGTTAGGCAATGGTTTGAATGCATTTTAATGCATTTATCCTCTGGTTTTATGTGTTGAAAATAGGGGATAGTCAAGGTGACGAAGCTTGACGTTGTTTGGTGGCTTTCCGGGAGCTTTATTCGCGTTGGCAAGGAAGGCAGGGTGTATCGGTGAGTGGGAACTGGTTTTAGATGTTTTAAAAAGGTTTGTAAAGGTTATTGGGAGTTTAGGGTAAGCGTGAGACACTTACCTAAGCTCGGAAGTAAGTTTCCCTAATTTTGCTCTTGAATATCGGCTTAGATATGAGCATGTTGTTTCATTGTTTTGGTGATAAACATGGTATGATTATTACTGGTAATGCATGACTTTTAGTACATATGCAGGGGTTTGAAATTATATTAAATGCTATTGAGCATTGGTTTTCATTCGAGTTGGGATTAGTGTTATTGCATTGGAAATGAGATTTGCATATGTGGTGTTTTATGAAATGCATTGTAAAACAGTAAGTAAATGGTTTTGTAAATGATATATTGGCTATGTTACAAGGTGAGAAAACAATCGGATATAGTTGGCATGCCATAGGATTAAAAGTGCACTATAAAATATGAACAAAACGCTTAGGTTGTAAGCATGTTTTGGGAAAAGCAAGCATGTGGTTTTTAAATGGTTTAGTGCATCATTGTTTATGAGCATCCTCACTAAGCATGTGTCCTTACGCTCTCTTTTTCCTAATGATGCAGAGCATTAAAGTTCAGGGCAGCAAAGGCAAGGTTTGCAAGGATCCAAGAGATAAACTAATTTTGAGTATGAACTCGGTTTATGTTTTCGGTTAATAAGGCAATGTGTTCGCCAAGGTTTTTGGGAGTTGTAAATCCATTGCATTGTGGTTCTTTAGAATGATTCTATGCTGGTTTTTGATGATGGTTATATGTTGTTTAGCTTGATGTTATTACTTGCCCATGATTGAGGTTGAATGGATGTGTAGGTATGCATCTAGAGTTTCCTTGTGGATTGCTATGTCGTGCTGGTTTGACCAAGTTTAGTATGCTATGTTAAGTGTGTTGACATGTTGCTTATGCTAAGAATGGCCTAATTGTGCATTTTGGTATGTTTGGCAAAGTGGTCTAGGAAGCATGCCTCTAGAGTGGTCCTTTGGAAGCTTAATGTTGTTTTGTTTTGCCTAATCTTGGCATAAATGTTAGATTATGTATATTGAAGTATTGATATGCATGTTTGAATGTTGATAGGGGCCAATTGCATCTAGAATTGTGTGAAAAACCAGCTAATTTTGACATTACAGGCCCAAGCGTACCGATACGCGAGGGACTATATCGGTACGGCTAGGCAGATAAGGCTAGGGCATTTTGGTACAGGCAGGGGCGTTTCGATACGCCTGAAGACTACTGGAATTACTTTTTTGGAGAAGAGGTCGCGTACCGAAATACCAAGGGGTCGTATTGGTACGGTTTGAAATGATTTTAAACCATATTTTAAGCTCAAAGTAGCGTACCAATTCGGGCCTCATCGTATCGAAACGATGTGTTCACAACCATATAGATACGAGTCTCAGTGTATCGATATGGATGTCGTTAAATCTGTTAATGTCATGGAAGGTAAGTTCTATTTTCTTTCGTTTTAGTCCTAAATCTTTCTTTGCCAATTATTTGAGCATGGATGATCATTTGAAGCTGATTTTTGACATATAAGCATGAAATGAACTTAGTTAAAGGTTGGTAACTTAAAAATTGGATAAGCCCTTTTATATTGTTGAAATTGCATTTTGGTCCCTAGGTTGTGTTGTGGCCAATTGAATGTCATTACGATGCCCGATTGAGATGAGTGCTCACCAATGAACAGTATGATCGCAGGAAAGCATTAATGCATCTAGACAAGATAAAAGAAAAAAAGACGCATTTTAGGTTTAATCTTCCCGGTTTATTTCGGTAAACCTAATGTAGCTTGCTCGGACCGGTCTTGCGACTAGACCGGGTCGAGGGGTTACAAACTTACTTCACAATCAAAAGACAACTCCAATAACATCATCTAGAATATCTCAGGAAAGGATCCCTAACAACACAAACTTCTAGAATCCAAACATCCTCAACCCCTGATCTAAAAACACAACCGAGATAACTTCGCAACATAAGCCTCAACATCCTTTCAATCCCAAACCAGAACTACCTCAACCTTAGATTGATCCTTATCTCATCATTCTCTTTAATAAACGTGAACATATTTAACCTCAACTCTTGTCTAGATGGCATACTAAAAAATATTAATTTATAGCATGAAAATATAACAAAATAATGATCAGACCAGCTTGAAGCAAGAATCCAAGGTGCTCACATTTCAAAACAAAAATCATTTTACACTAGTAGAAATAAGGCAATGTATCCCCAAGCTATCTCCCCAACATAGCACATTTCAAACAATAACTCACTAAATCATACACCAAGCATGCCATACAACAGAATCATTCAACAACAGTACATCAAAAAACCATAACCCACCTCACAATAATCATAACCTAGCTCTAATACCAACAAATGTAACCCTATTGACCCAAGTCTAGTTACCAAACGGAACCAAACGAGCTATATTGGGTTTGCCGAGACAAACCCAAAAGAATTACTTAGTAAACAGACCATTTTTTCATTTTATCTTATCTAAATGCATAATTTAGTCCTAAGGTGACCATGCTGGCAACGGTGAAATTTACCACACAATCGGACGTCGAATTGACATCCAACTGAACGAGATTGCATTTTAGGGACCAAATTGTAATTATAGATAATTATAAGGACTTCTTTAAAATTGAAAATACAAATCCTTAATTAGTCAAGTTTCATGCATACTGGTTAAATTTCAACTTAATATAATCACCCAATCTCATTTAATTGCATAATCAAGGAACAAGGACTAAACTGCAAATATTGAAACTTCAAAAAACCTTTTAACGAAATAACTAATCATGATCGGTTTTGCAACCCATCCATATCGATTCGGTTCCATTTTCAAAGGCGTATCTATACGGTCCTCGGGCGTATCGATACGGGTGTTCAATATTTAAAACAGGGGATTCTAATAGCCAAAGGGCGTACGGTACGGTTGCCCGTGTATTGACAGTAGGCCTATTTTTCAACTATGCATACCGATACAGTTACCAAGTCTATCGGTACGCCTTGGCATTTTTGCCCAAATTAAGTCGAGATAGGTCCTCGCATACCGATCCCTGAGGACTTGTACTGGTACAAACAGACCTGTAATGACCTCTTGGTCGAACATATGACACTTTGGCTCAATCTAACTTGCTTCAAACAACATCTAATCATCATGTAACATCCCAAGCAATATTTCCACAATCGTATGAGCACGGTGGAGGATCATTCACATCATAGCATATCCAAACCAATTCTCTATAGGCAGATCTCTACCCAAGCATGCATAATGAACCCCAACCCCTCAAATCAAGATATAGAGCACCTTACAAGTCCAAAACATCAAATATAACTTGTACAAACCAGGTAGTAACCAAATAACCCTCACAAATTACAACTTGGTCACATTGCCTCTTATTACTACTTAGTATTTATAAAACCATACTTGTAAATTACTTCACTCTTGGATTGCCCTTGCTTGTTTGCTGTCCCAAAAGACTATTTCTCTGCATTGATAAGAAATGAGAGCGTAAGCTATAAACTTAGTGAGGGAATCTTAAAAACACTCATCAATGCGTTTAAAACCATTTTATTTCAAACCAAGTTTATAATGCTCATGCCAAAATCATCTCATGCTTCTATAATCTCTTCAAATATGCATATTTAAATCACTTGCAACACATGTATCATGGATTTCTATCATAAACTTTAATTTAAGCTTTATATGTCAAAATTTCTAAATAGCAAGCTTAAAGAGCATCTCATGTATAAACCATATTATACAAATCATAATTCATTTCTCTGGACACATTATCTCATATATTGGCATTCAAGTGACTCAAAACCAAGTTCTATTCTATTTTACAAAACCACATTAGATACAGGGATTTCCCAAGTGGTTCCTTCGACCACTTCATATACGTCCTAAAGCCAGAGCTATAATGCCCTGTTTTGGGCCTAGGAGTTTTGGATGGTTCAGTCGGTCCGGTGGACCGAGATTAGAGATTCGAGTCAAATTCGAGATTTAAATTGGATTAGATATTTTTATAGGGGATAAAAATATGGAAAATAGTCCAAAATCTTTATTAATTATATAAATGATTTTGGTGAAAACAATTTTGGAAAAAGAAATTCGAAAATGGGACATTTTGAGTAAGTGACCAAAATGCCAAGTTTGCAAAACTGTTTTTGTGACTATTTTGAAAATGGGTCAAAACTTTGAATCTTTAAGGAGCTAATAATCCAAAAGGGTTTCATCAGATTTCTCCCTTTAATTAACTATTTTAATTAAGTTTTTTAAGAGGTATAAATAGTGGAGAGAATTAATTAAACACAATTAAGCTTTTTAAAAGAAATTCACGTAACAAACTTTGTAACCTCTTTCTCTTAAATTCTCTCAACCAAACACATTTCCAACTTCAATTTCTTCAGGTAAAAATCAGGATTTCAGACTTCTAATTGATTTCCTAAAGTTTTTACAACAAATTCTTATTATTTCTATGTTGATTTTCATGTTTTATGAAGTAATTAAGGGCAGAAATCGGCATTGGAGGTAAGGATTCGTTCTTCTCCTCTAATGAAAGTTTCTTTATTGAAATTCCTAAGTTCTTGATCCATTTTATATGATTTTCATTGGGTTTTGATTAATTAAAATCAGATTTATGGTTTCATTGGTGATTTATGATGGAAATTGAGGAAAATCATAGTTGATCCATTTTTGCTGAGTTAAGGATTGATTTATAACTTGATTTTGGTGTTTAAAATGTTAATAAAGTGGGTTTTGATGATAGAATCCCGAAATCTAGAGAATCTCTAATTTGTTAGGTTGATAGTTAAGAAATTTTGAGGTGTTGTGGTTGTTTATTGTTGCTGGAGGTGGGAGGTTGGGTTGAGTTGTTGATTAGATGTTATTTGAAGTTTAAGATTCGTAGTTAATGTCTGGGTTGAGGTTTTAGATGAATCGATGATGTTTTTGGTTGATAAGATGTGGTGTTGTGGAGGGTTATAGTTGGATAAATGTTAATTGTTGTTTGCTGTGAGTTTGGATGAAGTATAATGCATTCAACAACAGTACATCAAAAAACCATAACCCACCTCACAATAATCATAACCTAGCTCTAATACCAACAAATGTAACCCTATTGACCCAAGTCTAGTTACCAAACGGAACCAAACGAGCTATATTGGGTTTGCCGAGACAAACCCAAAAGAATTACTTAGTAAACAGACCATTTTTTCATTTTATCTTATCTAAATGCATAATTTAGTCCTAAGGTGACCATGCTGGCAACGGTGAAATTTACCACACAATCGGACGTCGAATTGACATCCAACTGAACGAGATTGCATTTTAGGGACCAAATTGTAATTATAGATAATTATAAGGACTTCTTTAAAATTGAAAATACAAATCCTTAATTAGTCAAGTTTCATGCATACTGGTTAAATTTCAACTTAATATAATCACCCAATCTCATTTAATTGCATAATCAAGGAACAAGGACTAAACTGCAAATATTGAAACTTCAAAAAACCTTTTAACAGAAATAACTAACTGCGTATCGGTACACAACCCATCCATATCGATTCGGTTCCATTTTCAAAGGCGTATCTATACGGTCCTCGGGCGTATCGATACGGGTGTTCAATATTTAAAACAGGGGATTCTAATAGCCAAAGGGCGTACGGTACGGTTGCCCGTGTATTGACAGTAGGCCTATTTTTCAACTATGCATACCGATACAGTTACCAAGTCTATCGGTACGCCTTGGCATTTTTGCCCAAATTAAGTCGAGATAGGTCCTCGCATACCGATCCCTGAGGACTTGTACTGGTACAAACAGACCTGTAATGACCTCTTGGTCGAACATATGACACTTTGGCTCAATCTAACTTGCTTCAAACAACATCTAATCATCATGTAACATCCCAAGCAATATTTCCACAATCGTATGAGCACGGTGGAGGATCATTCACATCATAGCATATCCAAACCAATTCTCTATAGGCGATCTCTACCCAAGCATGCATAATGAACCCCAACCCCTCAAATCAAGATATAGAGCACCTTACAAGTCCAAAACATCAAATATAACTTGTACAAACCAGGTAGTAACCAAATAACCCTCACAAATTACAACTTGGTCACATTGCCTCTTATTACTACTTAGTATTTATAAAACCATACTTGTAAATTACTTCACTCTTGGATTGCCCTTGCTTGTTTGTCATCCCCCAAAGACTATTTCTCTGCATTGATAAGAAATGAGAGCGTAAGCTATAAACTTAGTGAGGGAATCTTAAAAACACTCATCAATGCGTTTAAAACCATTTTATTTCAAACCAAGTTTATAATGCTCATGCCAAAATCATCTCATGCTTCTATAATCTCTTCAAATATGCATATTTAAATCACTTGCAACACATGTATCATGGATTTCTATCATAAACTTTAATTTAAGCTTTATATGTCAAAATTTCTAAATAGCAAGCTTAAAGAGCATCTCATGTATAAACCATATTATACAAATCATAATTCATTTCTCTGGACACATTATCTCATATATTGGCATTCAAGTGACTCAAAACCAAGTTCTATTCTATTTTACAAAACCACATTAGATACAGGGATTTCCCAAGTGGTTCCTTCGACCACTTCATATACGTCCTAAAGCCAGAGCTATAATGCCCTGTTTTGGGCCTAGGAGTTTTGGATGGTTCAGTCGGTCCTATGGACCGAGATTAGAGATTCGAGTCAAATTCGAGATTTAAATTGGATTAGATATTTTTATAGGGGATAAAAATATGGAAAATAGTCCAAAATCTTTATTAATTATATAAATGATTTTGGTGAAAACAATTTTGGAAAAAGAAATTCGAAAATGGGACATTTTGAGTAAGTGACCAAAATGCCAAGTTTGCAAAACTGTTTTTGTGACTATTTTGAAAATGGGTCAAAACTTTGAATCTTTAAGGAGCTAATAATCCAAAAGGGTTTCATCAGATTTCTCCCTTTAATTAACTATTTTAATTAAGTTTTTTAAGAGGTATAAATAGTGGAGAGAATTAATTAAACACAATTAAGCTTTTTAAAAGAAATTCACGTAACAAACTTTGTAACCTCTTTCTCTTAAATTCTCTCCAACCAAACACATTTCCAACTTCAATTTCTTCAGGTAAAAATCAGGATTTCAGACTTCTAATTGATTTCCTAAAGTTTTTACAACAAATTCTTATTATTTCTATGTTGATTTTCATGTTTTATGAAGTAATTAAGGGCAGAAATCGGCATTGGAGGTAAGGATTCGTTCTTCTCCTCTAATGAAAGTTTCTTTATTGAAATTCCTAAGTTCTTGATCCATTTTATATGATTTTCATTGGGTTTTGATTAATTAAAATCAGATTTATGGTTTCATTGGTGATTTATGATGGAAATTGAGGAAAATCATAGTTGATCCATTTTTGCTGAGTTAAGGATTGATTTATAACTTGATTTTGGTGTTTAAAATGTTAATAAAGTGGGTTTTGATGATAGAATCCCGAAATCTAGAGAATCTCTAATTTGTTAGGTTGATAGTTAAGAAATTTTGAGGTGTTGTGGTTGTTTATTGTTGCTGGAGGTGGGAGGTTGGGTTGAGTTGTTGATTAGATGTTATTTGAAGTTTAAGATTCGTAGTTAATGTCTGGGTTGAGGTTTTAGATGAATCGATGATGTTTTTGGTTGATAAGATGTGGTGTTGTGGAGGGTTATAGTTGGATAAATGTTAATTGTTGTTTGCTGTGAGTTTGGATGAAGTATAATGCATTGGATCCTCTGTTGTGATGTGTTTGAAATAGGGGAAGATAATCTGGAAGTGAACCTTGGTGTTAAGGAGTTGCCGGAAGCTTAATTTGACATTGGCAAGGGAGGCGTTGCTTTGTTAGTGAGTGAAGCAGATAAGAATAAATTTTCAAAGATTTGAAAAGGTTTAATGTGAGTCTAGACTAGGCTTGATACGCTGGTCTAAGGCTCGAAAGTAAGTAAAGTGGATTTCTCTCTCGATTTCGGTTGGCAAATGATTTATGAAT
Organism: Hibiscus mutabilis; assembly: GCA_019671005.1. Classification (NCBI taxonomy): domain Eukaryota; kingdom Viridiplantae; phylum Streptophyta; class Magnoliopsida; order Malvales; family Malvaceae; genus Hibiscus; species Hibiscus mutabilis. The sequence goes on from CM033722.1 coordinate 45,075,537, forward strand.
GCCCTTGTTAAATGGTTGTTTACCTCCTATTTTATGCATGAAATGAGCATGGTTTAATGCTGGGAATTGATATGAAATGATGTTAGATGCATTTGGGAAGTAGTGAAAGATTTTAAAGAATGTTTATGATCATGGCTTATGCATGGTTTAATGCACAATGAAATGACTTGAATAATGCATATGAAAACAGTGAGGTATGTTTATAAAAGTGGATTATATTGGCAAGTGATGAATCAAAAATGTTATGGAAATGTTATCAGATATAATTGGTCGGCCATAGGATTTAAAGTGCACTATAATAAGTCGCCCATGGTTGTAGAGGTAGTACGAGAGGTACTTACTCGGATCATGTGAACCCCAATGTTGTTGAGGTAACACTTAGATGGCTTTTACTCCAGCCTTGAGCTGTAGAGGTTGATGCGTCGAGTGTGTGTACTCCAAGTTGGGGGATTAGCCTTGGTAGTGTATAGGTGGTGCATGTGTTGCACCACTCCATGCCATTGGGCTACAAGAGATTGCAAAATCTCTTGGGAAATCCGTGTATCCGATGTTAATGATGATTTATTGAAATGATGTATATGGTAATGGATCACTTGAAAGCCAATATAATGTTTTAAATTGTATCATGTTGATGGATTGGTTTGAATGATGTGATTTATACATATTATACTCCTTAAGCTTTGCACATGGGATGTTATACTTGGGAAAGCTTAAGTTGAGGGAATTGCATATAGGATTATGCGGTGGAATCCATGGTACATGTTGCATGCGGTTTAATATGCTGATTTTTATAAAGATTAAGTGTATGTTTTGAAAGAATGGCATGATGGTTCGAAATGGTTCTAAATTGCATTGGATGATGTTTTATATTCTTGAGCGCTCCTCACTAAAAAATGATTGCTTACGCTCTCTTTTATCATCAATGCAGATTGATTGAGTGCAAGTGGCCTAGCAAGCAAAGAGGGAGTTTCCAAGACTTGATTTACCAAAGTATGTTTGGGCTTTAAATTAGTAATAAAGTCAATGTGGCTTGAATGTTGTTGGGAGGGTTTGAGTGGTTACCTCTCTGCTTGAGCAAATTTATGTTGATGTTTTGGACTTGTGTTATGCTTGGTTTGTTGGATTTTGTATGTGGTTTATGTTTTGGTTGCTTGAGTTCTAGGAAGCATGCCTATAGTAATCCTTGAAGCATGATGATCATTTCTTGATTTTGCTCTATGGCAAATTGATGGTAAACGACCTATGATGATGTTGCCTAGTCGTTAGAAGCTTGTTTAACTGTTTAGAATCTCTAAACAAAGGTTAAAATAGTAAATTTTAACATTATAGGTCAGGGTGTATCGATATGCGCGTGGCCGTATCAATACAGGTAAGTGGTTCCTAGCACAGCGTATCGGTACACGGGTAACCGTATCGATACGGGTAAATGGATTTTTAAGCCTAACGTATCGATATACATGTGACCGTATCGATACGGGTCTACGATTTTAAGCATAGCGTATCGATTCCCGATGAGGTGTATCGATAAGGTTTTGAGCTACTGGAATCTAGAATTGTTGAAAATGCTTAAGCTTATCTATACGGGAAGCTGTTAAGTTAGTTAAAAGTGGGGTTTAAGGTTTCTGTTTCTCTTATATTAGTCCGTGATTGTTATGTTAGCAATTCAATGAGTTTGAATGATCGTTTGGACCTGAGATTGCACCAGTATGCAAGTAATTGGTTTAATCGAGGATTGGTAACTCTAATTGCATAATTGGTCCTTCAAAATAGTGAAATTTACATTTTGGTCCCTAGGTGTTATGTATGCAAGTGGATGAGTTCGGATGCTCATTTTAAGTTGAATTTTGGCATGTGTGCTTGTAACCTGACTAATTAAATATTGGTAAAGCAAATTTTAAGTAAGCCCTTATAGATTTGTAGATTTGCATTTTGGTCCCTATTCTTGCAAACACGGTCAATTGGATATCAATTCAATGCCCGATTGAGTTGGGTTTTCTTTGGTTGTATGCGTGAACACGTAGGGTATTAACCAGCATCTAGGTAAGATAAAAGAAAAAAAGGTCACATTTTCAGGTTCTTCTTCTCAGTTTACTTCGGTAAACCTAATGTAGCTCGCTCGGTTCGGTCTTGCGACTAGGCCAGGTCGAAGGGGTTACATTTGGTGGTATCAAAGCCAGTTTATGATTTTTGGGAGTGGATTATGGTTAGTTTATGTTTGTTGAGAAGTTGTTTGGTAAATATGCTGACTGATTCATGTTGTTTGATATGCACGGTGAATGATTGCTTGTTATATGCCATGTTGGGATATAATTTGGGACACATTGCCTTATTACTACTGATGTAAAATACTTTTGATTTGAAATGGAAATCTTGGATCCTTGCTTGAAGATGGCCTAATTGTTTTTGTTTTGATGTATTATCATGCCATAGATTCTTTGTTTACGATGCCACCGAGGAGAGAATTACATTTTAATGCAAATGTGGGAAGCCAAGAGGATGAGGATAACGTTATGCCTATTGAGGGGTTGCCACCTGCTCCGCTGAATCCACCTACGGGTGTGAAACAAGTACCACCTGTTCCAGCTGGGCCAGCTATAGGTGATATGACACCTTTGATACAGGCGATGATAGGAGCATTTTAGGTCGTGATGGATGGGGTGCATGTGCCTGCACCAGCACCGGTTGCCACCATTAATCTGGGATTACCATTAGAGTGTTTACATGGCTTGGGAGGGTTCGAGTTTAGAGGGTTGACGCTTGAGGCTTTTCGAGAAGTGGTTTGCCAACATAGATCGTATCCTGGATCAGATGGGTTGTTCTGATGACCGTAAGCTTGGTTGCATTGTATCTCTATTGTAGGGAGATGCGTATAGCTGGTGGACTATAGTGATCGTGGGAATGGAGCCTGGCAATGTGACATGGGAAAGATTCCAGACCGCCTTCAAGAAGAAGTATCTCGGAGCTAGATACCAAGATAAGAAGAAACACGAGTTCATGGCCTTGGTGCAAGGTGATATGTCGGTATCTGAGTATGAGATACAGTTTGTGAGGCTGAGTCAGTATGCTTCCGAGTTGGTGCCTAATGAGAGGAGCCATTGTGACCGCTTCCGTTATGGATTGACTCGGGAGGTTAAGACATATATATTGGTTACTGAGTATGTTGATTTTGATGTGTTGGCTTTGAGAGCCAAAGATATTGAGTAGAGTTTGGGCTTGATATCCCGTGCTAGAGGATCTGGTCATAGTAAGAGAGCCACTGATTCTAATATTAGTGGCGGTCGGTATAAGAGGCACCGTGATCGGAGACATTGACCTGAGCTTCGACAGAGAGGTCAGTTAGGGTAGATTTCTGAAGGTGGGATACCCGAGTGTGATCAGTGTGGGAAGAGACATCTTGGGGTTTGTTGGAGGTCGGATAAGGTTTGCTGGGGTTGTGGATCTTGATACCATGTTAGACGCGACTATCTTAGGTAGGACGGGTTGGTCCAGTTTCTACACCGGTTGCAGCTAATGCTTGTTAGAGTTATGGGTTGACTGATCATGTGAGGCATGATTTCCCTATGTTAGCTAGAGGTACGCAGGCTCCTGCACCTATTGTGGTTACCCCGAGAGGTCGAGGGCGTGGACGAGGACATTTCCAGTCGAGAGATGGTGGGTGTAGGACTGTCGCACACACTGTTGCTATCCAGCCAGGGGGTGGAGGTCTCGCGAGGGTGTATATGCATCGCGAGGGAAGCAACGATACCGATGTGATTATAGGTACCTTTACTTTGTAATCTTTGCCATTATTTTTATTGGTTGATTCTAGTTCCACCCGTTCATATATTCTGAGTGAGCGTGCACAGTTACTTGATATACCTGTTGAGATTTTGAATGTTGGTGTTCGAGTAACTAGTTCCTTGGGTGAGACGGTTGTGGTTAGGAAGTTATACCGTAGCTGTCCTTTTGACAGTGTAAGATCATGTGTTTACCATGGATTTGATGGAGTTGTCATTCCATGGTTTTGATGTAATTTTGGGGATGGACTGGTTATCCGAGCATAGGGCAGTTGTGGATTTTGAAACCAAGCGGCTATCATTACGTCTTGCCGATGATTATGAAGTTGTGGTGGTTGGTGAGAATGCAAAGCTCCTGGCCAATATTGTTTCAGCTCTGGAAATAAGTCGAATGTTGGAACTCAGATGTCATGCGTATTTGGCCTATGTTATGAATCCTGGATCTAAGGATGTGCGTGTGCAGGACATCCGTACAGTTTATGATTTTTTGGAAGTTTTTCCTAAATAGTTGCCAGGGTTGCCGCCGGATAGGAAGGACGTATATTGATACAGCTCTGGTGTCCATTACGCCTTATCGCATGGCACCTAAGGAATTGAAGGAGTTGAAGACGTAGGTGCAAGAGCTGCTTGATCGAGGTTTCATTAGACCTAGTGTTTCACCTTGAGGTGCACCGGTGTTATTTGTGAGGAAGAAGGATGGCACGATAGGGATTTGCATCGATTATCGGCACCTGAATAAGTTGACGATTAATAACAAATATCCTTTGTCGCAGATTTATGATTTGTTTGATCAGTTTAGGGGTGCTTCGGTGTTCTCTAAGATAGATTTGAGGTCTATGTACTATCAGTTGAAAGTGAAGGATGTGGATGTGCCAAAGACTGCCTTTCGTACAAGGTATGGGCATTATGAGTTCCTGGTGATGCCGTTTGGGTTGACCAATGCACTAGCTGCATTAATGGATATGATGAATCGGGTGTTTCACGAGTTCTTGGAGCAATTTGTGGTGGTTGTACTCTCGTACGGAGAAAGATCATGATGCGCATTTGCGGATTATGCTTTAGAGATTACTGGATAATCAGTTATATGCTAAGCTGAGTAAATGTGAGTTTTGGTTGAAGGAAGTGGTTTTCCTTGGACATATGGTGTCAGCCGAGGGAATTCGTGTAGATCTACAAAAGGTAGAGGTTGTGGTGAATTGGAAGTCACCTAGGTCGGTGACGGAGGTGCGTAGTTTTATTGGGTTGGCTGGATATTATCGTCGGTTTATGGATGGTTTTCTGAAGATTGCTGCTCCTTTAACCAAGTTATTATAGACGAATGTTCGTTTTGAGTGGATAGAGGATCGACAGCGAGCTTTTGAAAAGTTGAAGGAAGCTTTGACGCAACCTCCAATCTTGATTCAACCTGAGTCGGGAAAGGAGTTTGTGGTGTATAGTGATGCATCCTATGTTGGATTGGAGTGGGTGTTGATGCAAGGTGGGAAAGTTGTGGCTTATGCATCTAGGCAATTAAAGGTGCATGAGCATAGCTATCCTACTCATGATCTTGAGCTTGCCGCAGTGGTGTTTGCAATAAAGATTTGGAGGCATTATCTTTATGGTGAGAAGTGTGTGGTATACACGGATCACAAAAGTTTGAAGTATCTGATGTCGCAGAAGGAGTTGAATCTTAGACAACGGCAGTGGTTAGAGTTGCTTAAAGATTATGATTTGACCATTGAGTATCATACGGGTAAAGCGAATGTGGTAGCGGATGCTTTGAGTAGAAAAGCTATGGTCGAGTTAAGAGCTATGTTTGCTCGTTTAAGTGTAACTCGTGATAGAGGTTTGTTGGCCGAGTTGCAAGAGAAGCCATCATTGTCGCAAATGATAAAGGAGATGCAATTGTACGATGATGAGTTGGTACCTCATGTTAAGGATATCATGGATGGGAAACCATCATATTTCCATTTTAATGATGATAGAGTGTTGTGTTTTAAGGACCGGGTGGTGGTGCCTTGTGATGAGGAGTTGAAACATAACATTTTGACCGAGGCTCATTCGAGCCCTTTTGCTATGCATCCCGGTAGTACCAAGATATATCGGGGTTTGAAGGATGAATATTTTTGGGTTGGTTTGAAGAAAGATGTGGCTGATTTTGTGGCTAAGTGCTTGGTATGTCAGCGCGTTAAGGATGAGCATCAATTTCCTTCCAGGTTGTTGCAACCGTTGAGGACACCGGAGTGGAAATGGGAGAGAATCACCATGGATTTTGTGTAAGGGTTACCTTTGACTCCAACTAAAAAGGATTCCATTTGGGTGATTGTTGATCGGCTTACGAAGTGTGCACATTTTCTGCCGGTGCATACGACGTATACTCTGGATAAATTGGCTTATCTTTATATTGCTGAGGTGGTGATGTTGCATGGGGTGCCCAAGTCAATTGTGTCGGATAGAGATCTGAGGTTTACTGTGAGGTTTTGGGAATGGTTGCATCGAGCTTTGGGTACTCGGTTGCATTTTAGCACTTCGTATCATCCTCAGACGGATGGATAGTCAGAGCGTGTGATTTAGATCTTGGAGGATATGTTGAGGTGTTGCATTATTGAATTCCAAGGAACCTGGGAAAATAGTTGCCTTTGGTGGAATTTGCGTGCAATAATAGCTATCAAGCAGTATTCAAATGGCTCCGTATGAGGCCTTATATGGTAGGAGGTTTCGTACGCCTTTGTGTTGGGCTGAGGTTGGGGAGAAGTATATTTCTATGCCCCATGTTTTGAAGGACACTAACGAGAAAGTGAAGCTTGTGTTTGATCGCTTGAGAGCGGCATTCGATCGAAAGAAATCTTATGTAACGCCCTTATTAGTATTTAATACCCAACACTAGTACAAAATGTCACATGATTGCTTAACCACTATTTAGATATAATTTATTATAAACATATCTAGATTAGTTCAAAACAAGCTACTAATAATCTATACATGCCAACTAGGAACATCAAAACGCACTCAAGGATGTCATGACCGATGTTGTTTATTTTCCTTCCTGATAATGATGCTTGTTACTCCTTACTCTGATATTTGTTCTTACCTACGCATGAAAATCATCATACGCTAAGTATATACTTAGTGAAGCAATTATAACAATTAATGCAATACAACCTGATTTAATCTCATGTCAAGATAATAACAACCGTGCGTTGTTATCACTATATACATATATTCTTATTTCCTTATGTTAATCATGTATTAACATAATATAACTGGATATAAAATCCTAGCAACATGCTTGCCATTTACTCCAAGAGTTCATGTACTCTCTAAATTATTTACCATTTATCCAATAAATCCTTATCCAAAGTAGTCATGAGGACTTTGAGCACACGAGATAAAACTGCATAAAAGTGCTAATAAATATAAGGTTGTCCTCATTTGCATATCACAATAGGATGTGCTAACCATTCTGCACATTAGGTTGTGCTAACCATACTGCATATTAGGTTGTGCTGACCACACTGCACTTTAGGTTGTGCTAACCATTCTACACATTAGGTTGTGCTAACCATACTGCACATTTGGTTGTGCTGACCACACTACACTTTAGGTTGTGCTAACCATTCTGCACATTAGGTTATGCTAACCACACTGCACATTAGGTTGTGCTAACCATTCACTAAGTGTTAAGTACTAACACTATAGGGCTATCCTGAATAAATATGCACCGTAGTGCTTCTCGCACATTTACAAGGTTGTGCTTACCATAATACCCGCACATTTATAAGGTTGTGCTTACCATACAATAAGTGTACTTTTAACACTGTAATACCCGCACAAAATGCTAAACCGATATATTCTATAACATTCCAACCGTACCCTGCCCATCAATAACTTATTTGGGCATATATTTTATATTCATATCTTTTAACATGGAACTTCAGAAATTAACTTCCGTTTGTTGGAAACGAAACTAGACAACCATATCTTTACATTGCTATAAGATTCATCATCTCCCATTTTTAATAAAATTTATGGCAGTATATTAAACTTACTGCCACAATTCGAATCCAACACAACTTTCATAATTAACTTTTTAAATATTCTAACGTCCTCTTATTAATCTTCTTCTAAACATTTACCAATTGTTCATTATGGTCCTTAATGACCATTTTGAACATTAAATAATTGTTCAAGCTCAATTTAGAGCAATTTCCATTACTATTAACTCATTTTGGACTAATATCCATTTAATTCTTAAACTTTATAAAAGTGACATTTTGGTCACTACCTCACATTTGTACATTAAATTCATGGACAAACTAACTATTTATTTATTTCTAACCTTATAGAAATTTTCCTTTGACTTTCCAACTTTGACTAATTTAGTCCTTCACTAAAAATTTTATTTCAAAATATTTCAAAATGGTCCATCACATTTCTTTTCTTGCCATTTTAATTCCTATCATGCTTGAAACATCATTTCTATCAAATAATCATCAATTCAAATTCAATCCTTTATTTTTCCCAAATTGCCAAATTGATCTCTCTACTTCCAAAATTTTCCATTTTGGTCCCTAATCATCAATCCATGCTGTTTTGATCATAATTCAACAATTCAAATGCTACAATAAATATTCAATAATTTCCCCTAATTTCTCCAATAATTCGAATTAGTTACTAAAATTTCAACTTGGGGAAATTATTTAATCTAACATCATAATCAAGCTTACAACATCATATTATATTCAATTCCATCCTCAATTTAATTCCCTAACCAAAATCCCCAAATTCTTAAGGTTAGGGTTCATAACCTTAGACATGGAATTAATCCAATTTCAAGCTTGATTCTATGTTTATAACATCAATTCTACACAATACAACTTCAATTCCATCATATACTATCAATTTCCATAATCATCTTCATCCATAATATGAACTAAACCTAACTTTTATCATGCAATATTACTATTAAAATGTAGAGAATCAAGTGTAGAATAATTTACCTTAATGGATTTTTGCTTGAAACTAGCCTTGATTCTTCAATTTTGGACTTGAAATTTTGAAAACCCTTCCCCTTTTTCTTTTCTAGGTGTTTCGATCAGCCCTTCATAAGGATGAGAATGTTTTTACTCATCTTTTATTCATTTAAACCACATGTGATAATTTTATGAATATTAAATTCATTTAATTAGTGAATTTATAATTCACCCTTTTAATCAAATGGCCAAGAGTTAATCTTATCAAAATTCAATGGCCATGATTAATCCCATGTGTAATTGACCTTTCAAAATTGCCTTTAATTTTCCAAAATATTTCAAAAATTCCATCCTTGGTAAAAGACTAATTTTCCCTCCAACTAGTCTTTATTTACCAACATGACTTAAAAATTGACACTCCATCGCAATCTAACTAAATCTAGTTAGAATCCAACCAACTATAATAAAATATTCATAAAATAATATTTTATGAATTTCCATGGCTTTTGGATCAGTCTCTAAAATTTTTCATTTGATCCGATATACCTATAATTTAACCCTTTACTTAGGATTAAACTGTAGGATTCATCTTGAATCGAACTAAAAATATTCCCAGCACTTATAATGGACTTTTATAACCTTCCTCTATCTTATGATAAAATCTCATAATTATTCGATTTAATTTGGATATCCAAATTCCATTTAAACTTTGACTGTAATTTTCCAATAATAGAAACATCGGATCCAACCAAAATCTTCACATTCGATCCACACCTTTAGGTGATCTATTTATTTATGAAATAAAAACCCTTAACTTTTAGAGAATTACAACTTTAGTCCCCAAACTTTTCCAAAGTTTATACTTTAGCCATAAAATTTTCAAAATTTACATTTTGGTCACTAACTTTTTAAACTTCAATTCCCATTCCAATTTTCCTTGGAATTCAACCAAACTTTAAAAATACCTTATTCAATTTAATATCTATCACATGAGACCTTTAAACCTTAGAAATTTCCTGTTCAAAACACATAATTAGAGAAATCCTAACTTTTGCATTTTTGTCATTTTAGTCACTAAGTTAGCTTTTAAGCTATGATCTTAGTACTGAATGACCTTTAATCAACTTAGTAAATTTTGGGGTATCACAATTCTCTCCCCTTAAGAAAATTCGTCCTCGAATTTTCATTATGTACTTAGTTCACATATAATCTCAATGATCCATCTTTCTTTTTCACAAACAGGATTGGAGCTCCCCAAGGTGATACTAGACCGTATAAAACATCGGTCTAATAATTCTTGTAACTGAGATTTCAACTCTCTAAGCTCTGTAGGAGCCATCCTGTAATGTGCCATCGATATTGACGTTGTTCCAGGAAGCACATCAATACCAAATTCCACCTTTCGATTGGGAGGTAATCCCGAAAATTCATCTGGAAAGACATCTAGAAATTTTTGTACCGTTGGTATATTTTTCAGATTTATTTTTGATTCTTGAGCACTTATTACATTGCTCATATTATTTGGCCTTTTGCCTACAAATATCATTTCTAAGTCGTCTAGTTTCTTTAAGATTAACCTTTTTAAATCGGCATTCAACAATAGCATTATATACCGATAACCAATCCATTCTAAGAATAACTTCAAACTCTTGGAAGGGTAATTCCCACATAATCTACTCTGGAGGGACTTGTGTAGTGATTGCATTCCACCACACGTACTAGTTTTCCCCATCAATAGATATACTATTCCCTCTAACTTTCCTTGTTCTCCACAAGGAATGCTGGTCAACATAATTTTGATATCATTCAACCAATTATCAGCAACCATTAAATCTTTATCAGTATCATTCTGAATTTTTGGTGCTTTCATTTCCCTTAATTCCTTCGGAACTGATACTAGCGCTTGCCAATTTATAATGGCATCCAACACCCAAAGAAATAAATCTTGATCTTGCACAGGCATATTTCTTTTTCCTTGAGCTCATAGCTCTACATTCTACTGAACTTGAGGTGGATTCTGATTCACCCCATTACTTTCCTCTATGAGCAGGCATATCACGCTCGATTGCCTGACGAGATTCCCGATGATCTGACATCGGTTAATGTCACAATCATCTAATATAAGTAAGGAGTAAATAAAAGGCATCGTCACATTTCTATACAAATATCAGTAATTTTTTGACATTCTAGTGGCATGTATATAATTCCGACTCTCTTCAAAAACTCAATTCAATCCCAGAACCGGCTAAACTTGTAGCTCTGATACCAATAAATGTAACACCCTTATTAGTATTTAATACCCAACACTAGTACAGAATGTCACATGATTGCTTAACAACTATTTAGATATAATTTATTATAAACATATCTAGATTAGTTCAAAACGAGCTACAAATAATCTATACATGCCAACTAGCAACATCAAAATGCATTCAAGGATGTCATGACCGATGCTGTTTATTTTTCTTCCTGATAATGACGTCTGTTACTCCTTATTCTGATCTTTGTTCTTACCTACGCATGAAAATCATCATACGCTAAGCATATACTTAGTGAAGCAATTATAACAATTAATGCAATACAACCTGATTTAATCTCATGTCAAGATAATAAAAACCGTGCGTTGTGATCACTATATACATATATTCTTATTTCCTTATGTTAATCATGTATTAACATAATATAACCGGATATAAAATCCTGCCAACATGCTTGCCATTTACTCCGAGAGTTCATGTACTCTCTAAATTATTTACCATTTATCCAATAAATTATTATCCAAAGTAGTCTTGAGGACTTTGAGAACACGAGATAAAACTGCATCAAAGTTCTAAGGTTGTCCTCCTCTGCACATTACATTAGGATGTGCTAACCATTCTGCACATTAGGTTGTGCTAACCATTCTGCACATTAGGTTGTGCTGACCACACTGCACTTTCGGTTGTGCTAACCATTCTGCACATTAGGTTGTGCTAACCATACTGCACATTAGGTTGTGCTGACCACACTGCACTTTAGGTTGTGCTAACCATTCTGCACATTAGGTTGTGCTAACCATTCACTAAGTGTTAAGTGCTAACCATACACAAAGTCTACTTTTAACACTGTAATACCCGTACAAAATGCTAAACCGATATATTCTATAGCATTCCAACCGTACCCTGCCCATTAATAACTTATTTGGGCATATATTTTATATTCATATTTTTTAAATTGGAACTTCAGAAATTAACTTCCGTTTGTTGGAAACGAAACTAGACAACCATATCTTTACATTGATATAAGATTCATCATCTTCCATTTTCAATAAAATTTATGGCGGTTTATTAAACTTACTACTACAATTTGAATCCAACACAACTTCCATAATTAACTTTTTAAGTATTCTAACATCCCCTTATTACTCTTCTTCTAAACATTTACCAATTGTTCATTATGGTCCTTAGTGACCATTTTGAACATTAAATAATTGTTCAAGCTCAATTTAGAGCAATTTCCATTACTATTAACTCATTTTGGACTAATATCCATTTAATTCTTAAACTTTATAAAAGTGACATTTTGGTTATTACCTCACATTTCTACATTAAATTCATGCACAAACTAACGATTTATTTATTTCTAACCTTTCTAGAAATTTTCCTTTGACTTTCCAACTTTGACTAATTTAGTCTTTCACTAAAATTTTTATTTCAAAATATTTAAAAATGGTCCATCACATTTCTTTTCTTGTCATTTTAATTCCTTTAACTTCCTATCATGCTTGAAACATCATTTATATCAAATAATCATCAATTCAAATTCAATCCTTTATTTTTCTCAAACTGACAAATTGATCTCTCTACTTCCAAAATTTTCCATTTTGGTCCCTAATCATCAATTCATTCTATTTTGATCATAATTCATCAATTCAAATGCTACAATAAATATTCAATAATTTCCCCTAATTTCTCCAACAATTTGAATTAGTCACTAAAATTTCAACTTGGGGAAATTATTTAATCTAACATCATAATCAAGCTTACAACATCATATTTTATTCAATTCCATCCTCAATTTAATTCCCTAACCAAAATCCCCAAATTCTTAGGGTTAGGGTTCATAACCTTAGACATGGAATTAATCCAATTTCAAGCTTGATTCCATGTTTATAACATCAATTCTACACAATACAACTTTAATGCCATCATATACTATCAATTTCCATGATCATCTTCATCCATAATATGAACTAAACTTAACTTTTATCATGCAATATTACTATTAAAATATAGAGAATCAAGTGTAGAATAATTTACCTTAATGAATTTTTGCTTGAAACTAGCCTTGATTCTTCAATTTTGGACTTGAAAATTTGAAAACCCTTCCCCCTTTTCTTTTATAGGTGTTTCGAATAGCCCTTCAAAAGGATGATAATATTTTTACTCATCTTTTATTCATTTAAACCACATGTGATAATTTTATGAATATTAAATTCATTTAATTAGTGAATTTACTAATTCACCCTTTTAATCAAATGGCCAAGAATTAATCTTATCAAAATTAAATGGCCATGATTAATCCCATGTGTAATTGACCTTTTAAAATTGCCCATAATTTTCCAAAATATTTCAAAAATGCCATCCTTGGTAAACGACTAATTTGCCCTCCAACTAGTCTTTATTTACCAGCATGACTTAAAACTTGCCACTCCATCACAATCTAACTAAATCTAGTTAGAATCCAACCAACTATAATAAAATATTCATAAAATAATATTTTATGAATTTCCATGGCTTTTGGATCAGTCTCTAAAATTTTCCATTCGATCCGATATACCTATAATTTAACTCTTTACTTAGGATTAACTATAGGATTCATCTTGAATCGAACTAAAATATTCCCAGCACTTATAATGGACTTTTATAACCTTCCTCTGTCTTATGATAAAATCTCATAATTATTCGATTTAATTTGGATATCCAAATTCCATTTAAACTTTGACTGTAATTTCCCAATAATAGAAACATCGGATCCAACCAAAATCTTCACATTCGATCCACACCTTTAGGTGATCTGTTTATTTATGAAATGAAAACCCTTAACTTTTAGGGAATTACTACTTTAGTCCCCCAAACTTTTCCAAAGTGTATACTTTAGCCATAAAATTTTCAAATTTTACATTTTGGGCACTAACTTTTTAAACTTTAATTCGCATTCCAATTTTCCTTGGAATTGAACCAAACTTTAATAATATCTTATTCAATTTACTATCTATCACATGAGACCTTTAAACCTTAGAAATTTCCTGTTCAAAGCACATAATTAGAGAAATCCTAACTTTTGCATTTTTGTCATTTTAGTCACTAAGTTAGCTTTTAATATATTATCTTAGTACTAAATGACCCTTAATCAACTTAGTAAATTTTTGGGTATCACATCTTACGCGGATTTGAAGCGTAGAGAAGTGGAGTATGATGTGGGTGACAAAGTGTTCTTGAAGGTTTCACCTTGGAAGAAGGTGATGTGTTTTGGGCGTAAAGGAAAATTGAGTCCGAGGTTATTGGGACTTATGAAATTCTGGATCGTGTTGGTCATGTGGTTTATCGGTTGATGTGTTCTATGTTTCGATGTTGCGGATGTATCGTTCGGATCCATCGCATGTTATGCCGATTGAAGATGTTGAGTTGAGGCTGGATTTGTGTTATGAGGAGAAATCGGTAGAGATCCTTGATACCATTAGTAAATTTCTACGTGGGAAGACGATAGAGCTTGTTAAGGTGCTGTGGCGGTATCAAGGAGTTGAGGAGGCCACATGGGAGAGTAAGTCGGACATGAAAGAGCAATTTCCACATCTTTTTCCTCCAAGTAAATTTCGAGGACGAAATTTCTTAAATGGGGGAGATTTGTAACACCCTGGTTTTGGATGGTTCAGTCAGTCCGGTGGACCGGGATTAGATATTCAAGTCGGATTTGAGATTTAAATTGGATTAAATATTTTTATAGGGAATAAAAATATGGAAAATAGTCTAAAATATTTATTAATTATATAAATGATTTTGGTGAAAACAATTTTGGAAAAAAAAATTCGAAAATGGGACATTTTGAGTTAATGTCCAAAATGCAAAGTTTGCAAAACTGTTTTAGTGACTATTTTGAAAATGGGTCAAAACGTTGAATCTTTAAGGAGCTAATAATCCAAAAGGGTTACATCAGATTTCTCCCTTTAATTAACTATTTTAATTAAGTTTTTAAGAGGTATAAATAGTGGAGAGAATTAATTAAACACAATTAAGCTTTTTAAAAGAATTCACGTAACAAACTTTGTAACTTCTTTCTCTCAAATTCTCTCCAGCCAAACACATTTCCAACTTCAATTTCTTTAGATAAAAATCAGGATTTCAGACTTCTAATTGATTTCCTAAAGTTTTTACAACAAATTCTTATTATTTCTATGTTAATTTTAATGTTTTATGAAGCAATTAAGGGGAGAAATCAGCATTGGAGGTAAGAAATCATTCTTCTCCTCTAATGAAAGTTTCTTTATTGAAATTCCTAAGTTCTTGTTCCATTTTATATGATTTTCATTGGGTTTTGATTAATTAAACTCGGATTTATGGTTTCATTGGTGATTTATGATGGAAATTGAGGAAAATCGTAGTTGATCCATTTTTGCTGAGTTGAGTATTGATTTATAACTTGATTTTGGTGTTTAAAATGTTAATAAAGTGGGTTCTGATGATAGAATCCTGAAATCTAGAGAATCTCTAATTTGTTAGGTTGATAGTTAAGAAATTTTGAGGTGTTGTGGTTGTTTACTGTTGCTGGAGGTAGGAGGTTGGGTTGAGTTGTTGATTAGATGTTATTTGATGTTATTTGAAGTTTGAAATATGTAGTTAATTTCTGGGTTGAGGTTTTAGATGAATCGATGATGTTTTCGGTTGATAAGATGTGGTGTTGTGGAGGGTTGTAGTTGGATAAATGTTAATTGTTATTTGATGTGAGTTTGGATGCAGTATAATGCGTTGGATCCTCTGTTGTGATGTGTTTAAAATAGGGAAAGATAATCCGGAAGTGAACCTTGGTGTTGAGGAGTTGCTGGAAGCTTAATTTGACATTATCAAGGGAGACGTTGCTTTGTCGGTGAGTGAAACAGATACGAATGGCTTTTCAAAGATTTGAAAAGGTTTAATGGGAGTCTAGACTAGGCTTGATATGCTGGTCTAAGGCTCGAAAGTAAGTAAAGTGGATTTCTCTCTCAATTTCGGTTGGCAAATGATTTATGAATGCACCTGTTAAATGATTGCTTGCCTCTTGTTTTATGCATGAAATGAGCATGGTTTAATGCTGGGAATTGATATGAAATGATGTTAGATGCATTTGGGAAGTAGTGCGTGATTTTAAAGAATGTTTATGATCATGGCTTATGCATGGTTTAATGCACAATGAAATGATTTGAATAATGCATATGAAAACAGTAAGGTATGTTTATAAAAGTGGATTATATTGGCAAGTGATGAATCGAAAATGTTATGGAAATGTTATCGGATATAATTGGTCAGCCATAGGATTTAATGTGCACTATAATAAGTCATCCGTGGTTGTAGAGGTAGTACGGGAGGTACTTACTCCGATCATGTGAACCCCAATGTTGTTGAGGTAACACTTAGATGGCTTTTACTCCAGCTATGAGCTGTAGAGGTTGATACGTCGAGTGTGTGTACTCCAAGTTGGAGGATTAGCCTTAGTAGTGTAGAGGTGGTGCATGTGTTGCACAACTCCATGCCATTGGGCTGCAAGAGATTGCGAAATCTCTTGGGAAATTCGTGTATTCGATGTTAATGATGATTTATTGAAATGATGTATATGGTAATGGATCACTTGAAAGCCAATATAATGTTTTAAATTGTATCACGTTGATGGATTGGTTTGAATGATGTGATTTATATGTATTATACTCCTTAAGCTTTGCACATGGGATGTTATGCTTGGGAAAGCTTAAGTAGAGGGAATTGCATATGGGATTATGCGGTGGAATCCATGGTACATGTTGCATGCGGTTTAATATGTTGATTTTTATAAAGATTAAGTGCATATTTTGAAAGAACAGCATGATGGTTCGAAATGGTTCTAAATTGCATTGGATGATGTTTTATATTCTTGAGCATTCCTCACTAAGCAATGATTGCTTACACTCTCTTTTATCATCAATGCAGATTGATTGAGTGCAAGTGGCCTAGCAAGCAATGAGGGAGTTTCTAAGACTTGATTTACCAAAGTATGTTTGGGTTTTAAAGTAGTAATAAAGGCAATGTGGCTTGATTGTTGTTGGGGGGTTTGAGTGGTTACCTATCTGCTTAAGCAAGTTTATGTTGATGTTTTGGACTTATGTTAAGCTTGGTTTGTTGGATTTTGCATATTGTTTATGTTTTGGTTGCTTGAGTTCTAGGAAGCATGCCTATAGTTAGCCTTGAAGCATGATGATCATTTCTTGATGTTTGCTCTATGGTAAATTGATGGTAAACGACCTATGATGATGTTGCCTAGTTGTTAGAAGCTTGTTTAAGTGTTTAGAATCTCAAAACAAGGGTTAAAACATCAAATTTTGACATTACAGGTCAGGGTGTATCGATACGCGTATGGTTGTATCGATACAGGTAAGTGGTTCCTAGCACAGCGTATCGGTACACGGGTAACCGTATCGATACGGGTAAGTGGATTTTCAAGCCTAACGTATCGGTGCGCATGTGACCGTATTGATACGGGTCTAAGATTTTAAGCATAGCGTATCGATACCCGATGAGGTATATCGATACGGTTTTGAGCTACTGGAATCTGGAATTGTTGAAAATGCTTAAGCTTATCGATACACTTGCCCGTGTATCGATATGGGCAACTATTAAGTTAGTTAAAAGTGGGCTTTAAGGTTTCTGTTTCTCTCATTTTAGTCCTTGATTGTTATGTTAGCAATTCAATGAGTTTGAATGATCGTTTTGACCTGAGATTGCACCAGTATGCATGTAATTGGTTTAATCGAGGATTGGTAACTCTAATTGCAGAATTGGTCCTTCAAAATAGTGAATTTTACATTTTGGTCCCTGAGTGTTATGTATGCAATTGGATGAGTTTGGATGCTCGTTTTAAGTTGAGTTTTGGCATGTGTGCTTGTAGCCTGACTAATTGAAGTTGGTAAAGCTAATTTTATGTAAGCCTTTATAGATTTGTAGATTTATTTTTTGGTCCCTATTTTTACAAATGTGGTCAATTGGATATCAATTCGATGCCCGATTGAGTTGGGTTTTCATTGGTTGTATGCATGAACATGTAGGGTATTAACCAGCATCTAGGTAAGATAAAAGAAAAAAGGGTCGCATTTTCAGGTTCTTCTTCTCGGTTTACTTTGGTAAACCTAATGTAGCTCGCTCGGTTCGGTCTTGTGACTAGGCCGGGTCGAGGAGGTTACAAGAGCAGCCCTCAACGGTTATAACGTATAAATCCACCAACGAGAAAATTGGCACACTTTTGACCCCCTCGACCATTGCGGTTCTCATGGTGGAGCATGGCACACTCTTGACCGCTCAACACACATGAGGCGACTTATTATAGTGCACATTAAACCCTATGGCTAGCCAACTATATCCGATAACATTTAATCTCAGCCACTTGCCAATATACTCAATAAAACCAAATTACCTCATTGTTTTACATATGCATCAAATCAAATCAATTTCCAATACATTAAACCATGTATTCAAGAATTCTCAAATTCTTTCATAAATCATTTATCATTCTCAAAAGTCATCACATATGATCATTTGCAACATCTTTCATTTCTAAAACATGCATATAACAATAGGTAATCAAAGTCATAAACATGTGCATGAGATTGTATTTTGCAAAATCAAAAACGAGAGAGAGATCAACTAATACTTACTTCCGAGCTCATAAGTATTTCAAACTCATTCTAAACTCCCAGCAATCATCTTCAAACCTTTTAAAAGCAGTAAAACACGTTTCCACTAATCAACAACACAAAGACCTCTTGCCGTTGCGAGAATCAAGCTTCCGAAGCTTCCGCAACCTATCCGAAAGATGTAGGATCACTCTCCCCTGCTTTTCCCACACAAAAATAGAGGATTAATGCACTTCCATGCATCTCTAATTTCCAGCAACAATCAAACACAACTTTGCCTCACTAAAAACCATCAAACACTTCCTTCAAACAACCGAAACCATCACCAAACTCAATCTAAACAAAGCCCGGCCAAAACCTAACCAATATAACATTTTAACAACATCAATTAACATCCAAAAACATCTTTATAACGTCCTTATACCTCCAGCAACCTTACAACACCAAGATCACTTTAAAATCTAACTATTTACAACCTAGAAAATTAGCAATTCACATAGTTTCGGGATTCCTCTTATTAATCTCTTAACTTTAAAACGCACATTTCAAGTGATCTAAATCAATTAGATTCAATACAAAACAGATCCACATAAGATCCATCAATTTCCACAACAAAACTCAATTTAAATACCATATTAATGATTTAATCATAATTTCATAACAAAAATCAGTTGTAAAGGATCAAGAAGTTGGGAATTTCATTAAAGAACCTTTAATTAGAGGAGAGAAACGAAAATCACCTCTAAATGCTGATTTCTCCCTTAATTGGAAAAGATTGGACGCAAAACCTCAAGAAACCAAGTATATTTTGATGTAGAAATTAAAGGAATCAAGTAGGAAATCAAAAAGAAATCAAAAGAGATTAATTCCTGAGAATTTTGGAATGAAATTGATAGTTTGGCTGCTGAGAAAGTTGAGAGCAAAAGTAGTTACGTAAGAAAATGATATTGGTTAAATAAAATCCTTTTAATAAATCCCCTTTATTTTTATTTATTAAACCTTTTAAAAACTATTTAAAAATAGCCTAAATTAAGGGAATTTTTTGATTAAAAATTTTGGTAAATTAGCTCCTTAAAGATTCTAAGTTTTGACCCTTCTACGATTTAGTCACCAAAATAGTTTTAAAACTTTACATTTTAGCCACCATACCAAAATGTCCCAAAATCCGATTTTATTCCTTCAAATTGAACTTTCCAAAACCATTATAATATTAATTAAACATTTTCTAATATTTTTTCATATTTTATTTTAACCAAAAACCATTTATTAAGAATTAATTCCCGAAACTAACTCAAATCGCCTAATCCGGTTCTCCTGAACCGTCCAATCGATCCATCCATCTTCTAGGCCCAAATTCGGGGCGTTGCACTCCCATTTTCCTCTTTCAATACCCTGTCAACCTTGGAATCTATTACCTAAACTGCTGCATATTTATCTCGGCTCAGAGATGAGTCAGCAGGCACAATCACATCCTTAGACACTACCAGCAGGGTGGAGGTAGTAACTGGTGTGGTCGATAGAGAAGATCCGTCAACCTGGCCGGTAGTAATTGAAGAAACATCACTGGGGTGAACTGGTCTATTTGAGTTCCCCGTTGACAGTCTATATGATGCACCCTGATCACTAGGTTCTGTAACATCCTGCCCAACAGTCCTAGTCACCGGCTCATTACGGACCCTTTTCACAACATCGTGAGGTTCTTGGCGCACCAAATGGCTCACATTATTGGGTACCTCCTCATGCCTATTATCTACATCCAGAGCTATAAATCCAGAACCCATATTAGGTTTCCCTCTCGGTGCAGTAGGCGTAATACCCGTATCCTTACGTGAGTTTGCCGTTCAACCCCTACAGTTCACCACCTGTATCCACAGACCAAAACGCTTTTCAGGGCTATAAGCATTCTGCATATTCGGCGAATACTCAAAAACAACACTACTCAGGCCACACGATTCTTTAGTGTGCCCATACTTTCTACAGGAAAAGTAAATTGAGGGTAGACCTTCATATTCCATATCCATGCGTTGACCATTAATCACAATACCTGACTTTAGGGGATTATTTAGGTTCACTATAATTGCCAGCCTCGCGAAACGGCCACGTCTACCCTCAGTAGTATTGTAGTCGATGCGCACAACCATCTCAATAGATGTTGCAATATGTCTAAAAAGACTCTTAGTATAATATCTATAAGGCAACTTAGGGATTCTTACCCAAACCATGATCTTTACCGGATGGGCAACATCTGTGGAGAAATTCCTACTCCATGGCTGGACCTTGAGGTAGCTCCCGTAAATAAACCAAGGACCACCCGATAAGACTTTGTAGAAATCATCCTCTTGTGCAAACCGAACCAAAAATACTCATTATCCAAATCTATCAAGCAAATCACAAAGCCCGAATCCTGCTTTGGAGTGCCCTATAGCCAATAGATTTTTCCAGTAAACGAATGATAACCGAATGGTCAAGTTTTTCATCAATTGCATCATGCACCCTGTCTGAAAAAATGAATTTCTGGCAACACCTCATCCCCACCGATGCGGACATCCTCAGCCGTAACCTCCACGTCCAGATCACTTGTCGTTCGGGTTTGCATCCCTAAAAGAAGATTTAGGGTTCCCTCTCTCCTGGCTAGAATCGAAAGTGAGTGGATCTCCCTTCACACTGGAATCTGTAGTCAGAGAAGGCTCAGGCTCGATGCGATTATCTCCTACCATTGATCCATCCTCAGTTGCCTCTCCCATAGTCGTATCACATATCAACACCGACGACTGTAAAATATTTTCCTCCCCAGGTGGGTTATCAGAATTACGGCCCTTCTTAACAGTCGATTGAGCCTGGTCCGGTAGAGGAGAGCTCGGACGCTCCAAAACAGCCGGAACTTCCAAGATAATCATATCCTCCGATAGCCGGCCAGCCAAAAAAGAAGAATATTCCTAGGCGGCACCAGATCCGAGAGAATAGTTAGGGTTGACCATTTCAAAGTTCTTAAAACAGTCGATATTGATGTAATTCATTTATTTGATAAACTAGAAAGAACAAAAATACAAAATTGTAAGCACGTTCCTATAAAATAATTAATGAGGGTCAAATTACTCCCTTTTAACTTTAGTGGGAGGCCACTGAAATTTTCAAAATGTTAGCTGCTTGCTTAGGTAAACGATTTGATTTAAGATGTGATTGATGAATGTTTCGGATATTGTAAAATATTCCAACATGATTATCAGAGAATTTATAAATAACCAAAATTGACAAGTTAAGTAATTACTATATTATTTTTTATAGAAAGTTTCTGCTTAAACATACAGAAAATAGAAATGATTAAGCAGTTGAGTAATTATGACTAAATACTAATACTATATTGAGGCATTTTTACTTAAATAATTGTCAAAAATATATTTACGAAAACAATATATCATTTTTTGACTTGTTGGACAAAAGCATACTACCTCAGTCATGCTTTTCAAAAGACATATTTAATAAAATACATGACAAAAAATTGGTCAGAGTTTTTAATATTACACATATAAAATACATGACAAAATTGAGAATAGTGTCGCAAAAGAGGCAAATAATGCTTTTAATTTGTGTTGTTCCAAATATAACTATATTGTAAAACTTGGAAAGACTATAACTTTGTGTTTAGCTTTTCAATGGAAGCGATTTTTTTTTTTTGAATTCATGTAATTTTTCGATAATTACACATTGACAAAGAGCCAAAGACGTCTTGTCGTCATTTTCGTCCAAAAAAATATCATTTAAACATTTAATTTTGAACTTTTATGTTTTTATCATTAATTTTAAATCTTTAACTTTATTCTCTTTTTAACCTGTCATACTTTAAAATTTGATTTTTTATAAATAAATATAACATTATTAATGAGGAATTAATAAGTGTAATTTAATAAAAAAAATTAAAATTTTTATTTTGGTCCCTATAATTTTAATTTCATTTCGGTTAGGCTTGCGTTCATACTAACGCGTACATTTTCTTCTCTTTGGACAATCCGTACATTGTTCACTTGGGTAAAGAAACATTTTTCATTCTTGTACATTATTTTTAATTTCTTTTCATTTCATTTCATTTCATTTCAGTCAGGCTTGTACATTATTTTTGACATTTTTTTAAAAAAAAATTCTAAACTTGAACAATGCTTAAATGAAAAATAGGTGCTCAAAGTATGTTTTTTTTTTAACTTTAGGTGCCTAAAGTATTTTTTTATAAAAATAGGTGCCTAAAATTTCAAAAGTTATAATTTTAGGTGTCTGACCGTTAATGGATGTTAAAAAATTTAACCAATCAATGCTTGACACGTGGCATATTTGGGGTACCTAAAATTTTAACTTTCGGAACTTTGGGCACCTATTTTTACAAAAAAAAATACTTTAAGCACCTAAAATTATAACTTTTGAAACTTTGAGTACTTATTTTAAAAAAATACTTTAGGCACCTAAAGTTTAAAAAAAATATACTTTCGGCACATATTTTTCATTTAAGCCCTTTAACAATCGTGTTGTCACTTAGGTAAAGATACATTTTTCATGCGCATTTTCAGAAGATGCGATTAAGGTGACACATTTTTACTTTGTGTCAGAAAATGATATTATTATTATAAATATTTTTTTAATGTAATTTTAATAAATAATTAAGCATAATGTTATTTATATAAAATGCCCTATATTGAACTTTCCAAACTAACATGCATAAGAATGCCTACCAGCGTCTGTTAAAGTGAATAATAATGAGTAATGTTTTAAGTTTGATTTTTTTTATATAAAAATATAACGTTAAGTGAATTTTATATCGCTTAACATTTTGATCTAATTTAATTTTTAATATAATTTATGTTACTATAAAAAAATCAAATTTATCATAAAAATAAAGAGAGAATGAATGTCTAGGTAAAATAAACATGAATGTAGGGATAGTAAAAGCCACATAAGACAATCATCACTAATTTGCTATGGATTTATCGACCGTTTAGAGTACAACAATTTAATTTAATGTTAAAAACTAACACAACTGAAATATTAAAAATACACAACCTAAAAATATTATATTTTTCAATAATATTTTAGATTAGTAATTTTTTGACAAATTTCTAAATTTGATTTATAATTTTACTATAAATTTCAAATTTTATCATAAAAAAAACTTAAAATATTATAAAAAATATATAACATTTCTATTGCACAATAACTTTTTAGGTTCCTTATTTCTAACCGTTTAGATTATTCCTTTTTTTCAAACCTTAAATTAAGGGGACACGCCCTAAACTCACCCACAGCCAAAGTGGAGAAGAATCAAAGCTTCAACTAACTAATTCACTCGTCAAATCTGTCATCATTCCACACTCAAAATCTTTTGAAAACTAAAGGAAAAAACCCAGCTAAATAAAAGAGCTAAAAAAAGAATTAATGGAGAAAGAAGAGACAAATCTGATTCAAGGAGAGCTACTTTCGGATCGATCAAAGTGGAGAAGTTGACCATTACATTTTGGACAATCTTCCACTTGTTTGGGGACCATGAAATACATGAGACAGCTCTTGCAACCAGCCACAACCAACACATTATCTTTGTCTTTCTCTGCCCGACGGTTGTTGTTGTTGCAATGCCCTTTCTCTCTTGTGGAACAAGGAGATGACTCCGATGGAAACTCTTCACTGTCATACGAGCTATCATCATCGTCTTCGTCTTCATCCTCTTCTTCCTCCGAGTAAAAATCTCCGCCGCTGTACTGAGCTGATGTTCTCGGATCCTCGCTTGCTTTCATCCCGTTCCTCCAGTTTATGTAATAAATCTCCCCTGTCTGTCGTCCCCATGACAACAGCAATTACAAAAATGAGGCACTTATTTTTAGAATGTGAACATTTATTGCAAACCTACAATGTAGGATATACAATTCCATTTCGTTTCTGCTTTAACAAAACACGTTACTTTCACAAAAATAAATGGGAAAACCAGGAAAAGAAAGAAAGGTTACATATTTTCTGTTTCTAGGGTTAGTAATAGCATGCGTGTGGGATCAGGGAAGCAATAAATACAAAGAACAGACTGAAGAGAAACATTAAAGAAGGAAATCATGAAATCCCCAACAAAGGAAAAGGAAAAGGAAATCATGAAACATTAATAGTTTCTGGGACACGAAAAAGACTAAAAAACTGTTGTCTCTTTTTAATTTTAACCCTTTCTAAAGACAGACCGGGAAAAAGAAAATGAAGCCAACCTTGAGATCAAGACATTGTTCCCAATGGTAGGGAAGAGAGAGGTGGGAGTTCAGCTCCAAGCTTGTGTCGGAAACGGTGATGGGGTGGTTGCTGTTGTTGTTGTTGCTATCGTCTGATGTCGAAGACCTCCGTGTTAATCCATCTTCACCACCGTCTCCTCCTCCGCTGCCGCCGCCGCTGTTGCTGCTTCTTCTTTCATGGTTCAAAGAAAAGTTCTGTAAAGACCTTTCCAAGGACTCCGTTATGGTCGCCATGTTCGGTGCTGTCACTACCAACAAAAATCAAGAAACGGGGAGGAAATTGAAAGGGAGAGCGATTGGGAAGGGGATGGATTTTTGAAGGAAAAGGGAATGGAAAAAGGAACTAAGGGCTTGTTTGTTTAAAAATGATTATTAATAAGAAAGAGTTTCTCTTTGGGTGGAAAAAAAAGAATAGGCTACACGCTCCCCGTGAATGCGCGTGGGAGATTAACGGTAACACCTGTGTGGGCCCACACCTGTCATCAACAGAGAACCTCTGTGGGTTGCATTTTGTCTCGCATCTTGTGGATGGGAATTTAAAAGGTGGCAGACGCACCGGAGGCGCGTGATGCGATTGTAGTGGTGTCGTGGCCTCCACCACTGCCGTGTGGGAAAAAGGTTTAGGGTTGGGAGAAATGAAAATTGAAATCTTTTGATAATATTAATAAGAATTTGGAAAGAAGAGATCTGAGACTGAAGCTAAAAATGATGTTACCAAAAAGAATGCCGGAGCTTTGTTTAACAGTTTCTTGTTTTTTGAACGAGAAAAAGAAAGAAACTTGTTTATTAAAAAAACTACTAAATGCCAACAAGGATTTTTTGTTGGGGAGTCAAGATTATAAATAAATTTTGGAGGGATCAAATTTAAAATATTTTAGGTTAATATAAATTAAATTGAATTATTATTATCTGAAATGGGTACAAATGCAAGTTCTCTAATTAACTAAAGGATAAACAAAGCTTTAATTTTTCTGTCAAAAAAGAAAACAAAGCTTAAATTCAATAACTTTGTTTTGAAAAATAACAAGAACCTCGATTTCATTGAAAAAAAAAAGTATAACGAATACAATGCACTCAATGTTAGAATACGCCCAAAGACTGATATAAGATGATTGTAAATAACATTTGTTTTACTTTGTTTATTACTACAGAGACATTGTCATTATTATTTTCAGTTACTATTTTCCGTGCATAAATAAACTGAATTATAATAAAGTCTTTAGAATAATATGATTATTCTTAAATGTTCTTGGCCGAGTACTATTGTGGGCATGGACAACAATAATGCATTAAGGCTAATTTGTAGTTGATGGATGACAAAGTGTTGTCATTGACATGGAGATGTCAAAATTAATACATAAGTATGTGTTAGAGAACGACATACTGGACTAACCCACTATGAGCATGTTTCTTAGATTATTATGTGATAACTACATGTATGATCCTCAGACTTGAGATCATCATTATTTCAACATCGTAAGTGACATGTTTTGATACAGTCAAACGTGTGTCGTAACTGACTACACTATAAAGAAGGATATTGGATATGTCATAATCTATGTAGTGGGATATGGTTGATCAAGATAGGATCTGTCCCTACTGCATAATAGGAGTAATATCGTAGGCCACTTGATTGAGTGAGACTAGAAATGCATGGCCATGCTCGAATAAGTTGGTATGAGATATCATAGTCATTCGTTTATAATAGTCTACTCAAGATATCAAGAAATATTAGATAGACTATATAAGTGTGATTGTTCCATAACTTGTGTCCAATCTAGATATAAAGGACAAAAAGATGCAAGACATGAAAAAGAGTTAATCACGAAGAGGTTATGTCGAATCATGATTTCTTGTAACTTAGGTGACAATGACATATTGCTAGATGTCACTCATTGTTTATAATATTAGAAATGTTCTAATATTTACTACTAACGTTACAAAGAACCTATAGGGTCACACCCAAGGTTGAAATGAGCATATATTAAATGAATTATATATGTACAAATTTATTATACACGAATTTAGTTAAATTAATATATATTTGATATACATAATTTAACTACTGGATAAATATTAAAAGAAATAATTATTATAATTATGAATCTTTTAGTATATAAATAATATAATTCAATTTAAATCAATATATATATTGAAATCTTAATTTAGTTGAATTGGATGATATATATTTAATATATATATATTAGAATTCTAATTAAGTTGAATTGAGATTATATATATATTTAATATATATATTGAAATCCTAATTAAGTTGAATTAGAATTATATATATTTAATATATATATTGAAATCCCAATTAAGTTGAATTGGGATTATATATATTTAATATATATACATATATATTGAAATCCTAATATGAGTTGAATTAGGATTTTCAAAGGCTATATAAAGGCATGAGAGATCTAGCAGTCATTAATGCTTTTTGGAAAAACCCTCTAAATAGTTTAGAGAGTTTTATATGCTCATTTCAACTGGGTGAACTAAGTAGATGTTGGAGCGTTATCGTTGCGGCTTAGAAATCGACATCGTGGAATCATGATTGGATATCTATCTTCTCCAAATTTAGAATTTTATATTTTAAACAGGTAATTATTACCCCATTTTCACCTTATTCGTTCCTCATACATGGATCTCTGGTGGTGGTCGTCGGATAATTTTTTCGCTACACAATGAGGTATATCGATGTGACCCAACAGTGGTATCAAAGCCACTTGTACGATATAGATTCGGGTTTTTAATTACTTGGATGATGTAATTGTATGAGATACATGTTATTTTTTTATTTATTTAACGAATATATGATATTTGTACGAGCAAATTGTTTAAATCACGATTAACCTATTAATTTAGTTAAAAGATGTTCCTAAGATCGATGATTAAAAGTTAATCATCAAGATCTTTGTCGATAGGGTTTAAAATATTATATGTTAATTGTTAACATACTCAATATGGAGTTTTAGGGCTGGTAGTATTTTGCACAAGAACAAAAGTTGTTCCAAAGGAAAAACCTTATGGATTAAGAATCCCGAAAACACGAATTTGTTGATAAAACCTATCCAATCGTGAGGTTTTTCCCCACAGTAAATATACTTTCAATTTTAAATTTCACCCATTTAACCCTACGAAGGCAACAAAGGTCATAGGCACATATTGGGAATTTTAATAATCAAGATAAAATAAGTGTATGTTATGATTGATATGCACGATGTTTGGAATGTATGGTTATAGTCCAATAGCCCATTGAGTTTGATTTATAAGGTTTTATTAATATGGTTCATGTGTGTCGTGCCTCTCTACTTCTATTGCAATTCTCTTCTCATCTTACTCCTCGTATGTAAAATGAGTTTTACGAGATTGTAATCTATATGGAGAAGCATGGACCAGAGGAACATAACAAGCCGAAAAAAGATGCTTGAGAAGTGATTTTATCCTTAGAATAATTTGGTTCTCCCATTGGCTTGGAACGGGACACCTTAAGATATAGGCTATAACTATTGCATTTATATTTACTGGTTTTCATGTATGTGATAAAATGAATGTATGAGATGCATGCTAGTTAATTGATAAGATCAAATGTTAAATGGTGAGATAATATTCACAAAACCCCTCAATAAAATATTAAGTCTTTTTATTACGTCCCAATGTTAACCCTCATTAAAGTCTAGATCGATACAATGTAGGTTCTACTAAAACAAAGTACTTGTATCTATCTTGGCCAAACGCGAAGAAAAAGAAAGTTATTCGCTGGTTGTAATATTGTTAAAGACTTAACTAGATTAATCTAATAGGATTAGAAACCTAAAGGCTAGTTATTTGGATAATCATAAGATGATTATGAACAATAGTTGTTCACCAAATGGAGTTACATGAGATGTAATTAGCAAATGTTGTTTACCTAGATAAACCATAATCTTAAGAGAAAAGTCAAAGCTGACTTAAGAGAATGTGAATTTTGGATCCTTACCCACTTGGAAAACTTTACAGAAAATATTTTCACATTAATATTTGAGGGTTATAAATTTTAATAAAAGTAGTGAGAGTATAAAGTCCTTTTACAATCAAACTTGGTAAACGTACTCAAAAATTCATATTTTTATTATTGCAGACTTATTATGGCAAATACAAATTCGTTATCATTGCAATCGGCCATTGAGAAGGACAAATTGAACAACGTAAACTTCCTTGACAGGTCACTGAAAGAAAAATATTTTCATTGTAATAAGACATATCAAAGGAAGAAAAACTGCCTTATTTATCTTAAAGAGGTCAAGAAGGCAAATGGAAACGGAGCGTCCACCTGAGATATTTATGTTATTGATATTAATTTATCAACACCTACTTTTTGGGTATTGGATACCGGTTTTAGTTCTCATATTTGTACATTTGTACAAGGACTACAAAAGAGTAAAAATCTGAGAAAATAAGATGTGGACCTATAGGTTGGCAATGGAGAAAGAGTTGTTGCATTAGCTATAAAAACATATACTTTATCTTTGCCTAGTAGACTTATTTTATGTTTAGAGGATTGTTATTTTGTGCCTAGTTTGACTAAAAACGTCATTTCGATTTCTTGTTTAGACAAGATTGGTCTTGTGATAATTATTAAGAATAATTGTTGTTCTTTTTATCTCGATAATGTTTTCTATGGTGTGGTACAATTAATAAATGACCTCTATATTTTGGATCAAGAGAATTCCAATTACAACATACATACGAAAAGATCAAAAACAAATGACTCTAATTAAACTTATTTTTGGCATTGTCGATTGGGTCACATAAGTGAAAAACGATTTCAAAACATCATAAAGATAGATTTTTGGATTCATTTATTTTCGAACAATTTGACGATATCACGAGCCTTGCTTATTAGGAAAGATGACCAAAGCTCATTTTAATGGTAAAAGTGAGCGAGCAAGTGATTTATTGAGATTAATACATAGTGATGTATGTGGACTAATGAATACACAAGCCAGGTGAGGGTTTCAATACTTCATTACTTTCACATATGACTTCTGTAGATATGGGTATATTTACCTAATGCATCATAAATCTGAAGCCCTTGAAAAGTTTAAGGAATTTAAAAAATAAAGTACAAAACCAAGTAGGAAAAAACATTAAAGCTCTTCGATCAAATCGAGAAGGAGAATACTTAAGCTTAAAGTTTGGTGACCTTCTTAAGAAATATGGGATTGTCTCACAACTTACACCTCCTAGCACTCCACAATGGAATGGAGTTTCCAAAATAAGAAATCAAACATTGTCCTACATGGTTCGATCAATGATGAGTCATACTGATCTTTCAGTTTCTTTTGAGGACATGCGCTATAAACAGCTGTTTTCACACTAAATCGTGTTCCATCTAAATCAGTTCAAAAGACACCATATGAGATATGGATTGAGAAACGTCCTAGTATGTATTTTATGAAAATTTGGGGATATAAAGCTTATGCTAAACATCAGATGTCTACAAAGCTCGAACCTAAATCTCATAAATGTAAGTTTGTGGGTTATCCTAAAGAAAATAAATGATATTATTTCTTCAATCCTACTGAGAACAAAGTGTTTGTTGCTCGAAAAGGAATCTTCCTAGAAAAAGAATTTGTTTTCCAAAAAGGAAGTATGAGAAATATTAAACTCAATGAAAATCGAGATCAACCACGGATCATTGAACTAGAGATTGAACAATAACAAGTTCCACAAGTTGTTGAGGAACATTCAACAATTTTGGAAACACAACCACTGCAAGATCTTTGAGATAACGTAATGCACTTGAGAAATATGGATTTCTTGTCACATTGCATGGTGATGTTCTCTTCATGGATCAAGATGAGCCTAGGACTTATCAAGAAGCAAAGGACGGTTCCTAGACTCTAAGAAATAGTTAGAAGCCATGAAATTCGAGATGGATTCTATGTAAAAACCAAGTTTGGACCTTGGTTGACCCACCAAGGGTTAAGCCCATAAGGTGCAAATGGGTTTTCAAAAAGAAAACCTACATAGATGGTAATGTACAAATATACAAAGGGCGATTAGTCGCTAAGGGTTTTCGTCAAATTCATGGTATAGACTATGATAAAACCTTTTCATATGTTGCTATGTTTAAATACATTCGGATCTTACTTGCGATAGCTGTATTTTATGAGTATAAGATATGGCAAATAGATGTTAAAACCATTTTCCTTAATAGAAAACTAGATGAGGATGCGTACATGACACAACCTAAAGGTTTTGTCTATCTAAAAGATATCGAAAAATATGCAACCTACAAAGGTCCATTTATGGATTGAAGCAAACTTCTCGAAGTTGGAATCTTTGTTTTAAAGATGCAATCAAAGAGTTTGGTTTTATCAAAAATGAAGATGAGCCATGTGTTTTTAAGAAAATTAGTGGGAGCACTGTCATATTCTTGGCACTATATGTGGATGACATATTGATAATAGAAAATAACATACCTAACTTATAGTCTGTAAAAAATTGGTTAGGAAAATGTTTTTCCATGAAAGACTTGGGTGAGGCAACATACATATTAGGAGTCAAGATCTATAGAGATAGATTGAGACGATTCCTAGGACTGAGTCAAAATACATACATAGAAAAAGTACTGAAAAGATTCAGTATGGAAGAATATGAGGCATGGAATTTCACTCTCGAAGGAAACATGTCATTCAACACCCCAAGAAAGAGAGTGTGTGAGTAAGATTCTATATGCTTCAGCAATTGGATCTATTATGTATGTCATGCTATGTACTCGTCCAGATGTATCATACGCTTTAAGTATGACAAGTCAGTACCAGGTAGATCCCGATGAAGGTCATTGGGTCGCAGTTAAAAATATTCTTAAGTACTTAAGAAGAACTAAGGATACATTCCTTATATATAGAGGTGAGGAAGAGCTAAAGGTTATACTGATGCCAGCTTTCAAACAGATAAGGATGATTCACGATCTATTATGTATGTCATGCTATGTACTCGTCCAGATGTATCATACGCTTTAAGTATGACAAGTCAGTACCAGGTAGATCCCGATGAAGGTCATTGGGTCGCAGTTAAAAATATTCTTAAGTACTTAAGAAGAACTAAGGATACATTCCTTATATATAGAGGTGAGGAAGAGCTAAAGGTTATACTGATGCCAGCTTTCAAACGGATAAGGATGATTCACAATCTCACTCAGGTTTTGTGTTCTGCCTTAATAGAGGCGTTGTGAGATGGAAAAGTTTAAAGTAAGATACAATAGTTGATTCTACAATAGAAGTCGAGTATATTACAACAAGTGATGCTGTAAAAGATGACGTTTGAATTAAGAAGTTCATATCTAAACTAGGGGTTATGCCGAGAATATTAAATGCTATAGATCTACTTTGTGATAACAATGGCACCATTGTACAAGCAAAAAAAACCCAAATCTCACCAACGATCCAAACACATACTTATGCGTCACCATCTCATTCGAGAAATCATAGATCAAAGAGATGCGAAAATATGTAGAGTACCAAGAGATAATAACATTACTGATCCACTGACAAAGCCTCTGACGTAGTAGAAGCATGATCGTCACACTAAGTCACTTTGTAACCCCATAAATTTAACATAATTGCTTATGTTAAATCTTGGAAGTTAAGTTTGAAAACTTGTCCCTCAAGAAACACATTTTAAGTTTACTTATTTATAAAATAAAGTAATTATTAAATAACCATAATAATAGTAAAATATCTCAATTATAAAATCCAACCATTAAAACATATTTTGAATGTTTAATAAAGTATCTAATCAAAATCTAAAACTACATGCAAAAACATAATCCCGGAATATAATGTCCAAAGTTTGATTACATAAATGTCCCAAAATATAAAATAATAATCTAAAAATTTAAATAAAATAGTTCATACTGATAATTAAATATCCGAGTAAAATACGAGATGCTCTAAGTACTGAGTCGCCTAATCAGTCTGAGTATATCTGAAAGAAGAAGCTATGGGGGTGTAAGCTAAAGAGCTTAGTGTGTCTCTAAAGTGCAAACAACAAACACAAACAAAATAGTATTTTATTTTCTGATAAATTCTTTTCTGAAAACACAACAAATTTGATAAATTCAAATCATAATGATATGATGTCCGATGCATGACTCAATACCCGACTATCTGATATCATACAGAGTGGAGGATTGCCCTCGCCAGAGTGGAGATTTCTCTCGCCAGAGTGAAGGTTTCCCTCGCTTTTTTCCGAGCAGAGATCTGATCCCATGACACAATGATATGATTTAAAAATCACAATTTAATATGCCATGCATGATGTTTTCAAAACATTCTCAAATCACAATTAATCAAACAATAAATCAAGCAAGATATAAAACCATATAAAAATTATTTATTTATAGCACCTGAAGAAAACACACCTCAAGCAACAATAGCTCTAACGCCGAAAGCGTAACGCGCCACGCCAGTGTCTAGTCAATCGTAACCTAAGAGGTAAGATCACTACATTAATATTTTTTACTAAAGCTAAGTCGCCAACTAACAACATAAGGACTAACCCGAAGGTATAATCACGTAAAGGCCTCGAAGAATGTGCACGATCCGTCTCGAATGAATGAGGTGGTAACTCGTCAGCCTCAAAAACGATACCTGAACACGAGGATAACTCGGGTTAATCCGATACTCAACTCTTTTGAAATTACTAAGGCACAAAATAATCGAAATTAGCAAAACAGAGCTTTTGGGGTTTAATTAGACAAAACGAGCAGCAAATTCGGACTTAACGTTGAATAAGGTCGAGATGAAAATTTTCTAAAAAAAGTCAACTTCAGGTCAAAATGTCAAAGTCAACCCTAGTCAAAATCAAAGGTCAACTCTTGTCAAACTAGTCAAGGTCAAAAGTCAACAATCAACTATAGTCAAAGGTCAAAATGATCAACCTGGGTCAAAGTCAACTCTAACTTGACCGGTCAACTCGACGTCATTAAGGTCAACGCTGACGTCATCAGGGTTAACGGATTAGGTCGGGTCAAATCCGATCAACAGTCAGTGTCGGGTCGAGTCAACGATCCAAAGTCAAAATCGATTCAGTCGGTTCGATCCTCAATTGGTTCGGGTCACAAGGTCTGGTCCGGTTCATAACAATCTGGTTCGATTCACCCATCCGGTTCACTAGGTTCACAGACTAGGCCTATCTCACACAAACAACCCAACATGCCCAAACTCGTCTCCCATGCACACAACTCATTTCCCATTCCACTCACACACACATGCACAACCCACGAAAGCCCAAACGCACCCTCACACCCACACAATCCAGCAACCAAACACCCACACAATCCAGCAACCAAACACCCACACACACGGGCCAACTCAGCAAGCCCAAATATATCCACACTCGCAGCCCATCATCCATTCCACTCTCACACACACAAGCCAACACCAAGCCTAAACCTTTTTCCCCTTTATATCTTATCTGAAGATTAGGGTTTTCCCAAACACTTAAAACGACGGTAGCCACGGAGAAGATTTTTAAGAGCGGCGACAGATCGACTCACGGAGAACCGAGGCGGCGCAGCTCGCCGACAATGCTGAACATGGCCCTTAATGGCCAATCCGGCCAAACAACAAGAACCCCAAAGTAAATAACCGAAACTCGAGTGACCAAAACAAACCAAAGATGAACATTGAATCTTACCCAACTTCGAGCAAGATGAAGCCACGGTGGAGACAACGGCGGCGACAAGACAAGGCTCGACAAATAACGATGACAAAACGACGAGGGTGGTGACGCACAACAGCGGTGGCACTCGAGAACGGTGGAAACAAAAGAGAAACGTAGGGTTTTCGTCGAACCTACAACTCGACCCCCACAACAGACGGCGCAGAGACACGGCGAATGGCTCACCGGGTTTTGGTCGCAAGGAGGCGAGATGTCAACGGTGGCGGCGGTGCTCTTCACGGACGGCTGTCGGAGGCTCAACAGAGAAGCAAAAGGTAGAGGGGAAAGGAGAGAAAGAAAACGAGAGAGAGGAGGGGGAATTGCGGCTGAACAAATGCAATTGGGAGCTGAAAGGGTGTTTTGGGCTTAAAAATCATGATAAAAGGGTAAATTACACATAAAGCCACCAAGTAGATTTAGGGTTTGCAGAACACCACTTAAACTTTACACGTTTTACACAAGGGTCCCTAAAAATCTGAAATAAGGCCACCATTCTGAATTTATTCAATTTTAATCCCTTAATCAAATTAGGGTTTCACCTCATAAATTCACAATTGTTAGGGTTTCTAATTTAGGGATTTTTAACATTTAGGGTTTTTTGAATTGGGAGATGTTTGAGGTGTTACACACTTGGTATTAGATATATGAGTGATTGGTGTTAGTGCTAGTGGAGATTGTTAGAGTATGCTCAAAGAACAAGCATAAGATGATTGTAAATAACATTTGTTTTACCTTGTTTATTAATACAGAGGCATTACCATTATTATTTGCATAAATAAACTCAATTATAATAAATTCTTTAGAATAATATGGTTATTCTTAAATTTTCTTAGTCAGTATTATTGTGGGCATGGACAACAATAATGCATTAAGACTAATTTGTAGTTGATTGATGACAAAGTGTTGTCATTGACATGGAGATGTCAAAACCAATACATAAGTATGTGTTAGAGAACGACATACCTGGACTAACCCACTATGAGCATATTTCTTAGATTATTATGTGACGATCACAATATTGCTCATAGTGATAATTACATGATCCTCGGACTTGAGATCATCATTATTTCAACATCGTGAGTGACATATTTTGATACAGTCAAACGTGTGTTGTAATTGACACACTATAAAGACTGATATTGGATATGTCACAATCTATGTAGTGGGATATGGTTGATCAAGATAGGATTTGTCCCTCCTACATAATAGGAGTAATATCGTAAGCCACTTGATTGAGTGAGCCTAAAAATGCGTGGTCATGCTCGAATAAGTTGGTATGAGATATCATAGTTATTCGTTTATAATAAGTCTACTCAAGATATCAAAAAATATTAGATGGACTATACAAGTGTGACTATTCCATGGCTTGTGTCCAATCTAGATATAAAGGACAAAATGATGTAATACATGAAAAATAGTTAATCACGAAGAGGTTATGTCGAATCATGATTTCTTGTAATTTAGGTAACAATGACTTATTGCTAGATGTCACTCATTGTTTGTAATATTAGAAATGTTCTAATATTTACTACTAACGTTACAAAGAACCTATAGGTCACACCTACAGGTTGAAATGAGCATATATTAAATGAATTATATATGTACAAATTTGTTATACATTTAATTTAGTTAAATTAATATATATTTGATATATATAATTTAACTAATTGGATAAATATAAAAAAAAAATTATGATTATAATTATGACTATTTTGATATATAAATAATATAATTCAATTTAAATCAATATATATATATTGAAATCTTAATTTAGTTGAATTGAGATTATATATATTTAATATATATATATATTAAAATTCTAATTAAGTTGAATTAATATTATATATATTTAATATATATATATATTTAAAATCCTAATTAAGTTAATTAAGATTGTATATATTTAGTATATAAATATGAAATCTTAATTAAGTTGAATTGAGATTATATATATTTAATATATATAAATATATATATTGAAATCCTAATTAAGTTGAATTGGGATTATATATTTAATATATATATATATATTGAAATCCTAATTAAAGTTAAATTAAGATTATATATATTTATTTATATAATATATATATCTAAAATAGTTTAGAGTTTTTATATGATTTTCAAAGGCTATATAAACATAAAAGATGTTGGAGCGTTAATGTTTTTTTTGAAAAACCCTCTAAATATTGGAATCATGATTGGATATCTATCTTCTCCAAATTTAGAATTTTATATTTTAAACAGGTAATTATTACCCCATTTTCACCTTATTATATCTCTTTAATTGTATGAGATACATGTTATTTTTTTATTTATTTAACGAATATATGATATTTGTACGAGCAAATTGTTTAAATCACGATTAACCTATTAATTTAGTTAAAAGATGTTCCTAAGATCGATGATTAAAAGTTAATCATCAAGATCTTTGTCGATAGGGTTTAAAATATTATATGTTAATTGTTAACATACTCAATATGGAGTTTTAGGGCTGGTAGTATTTTGCACAAGAACAAAAGTTGTTCCAAAGGAAAAACCTTATGGATTAAGAATCCCGAAAACACGAATTTGTTGATAAAACCTATCCAATCGTGAGGTTTTTCCCCACAGTAAATATACTTTCAATTTTAAATTTCACCCATTTAACCCTACGAAGGCAACAAAGGTCATAGGCACATATTGGGAATTTTAATAATCAAGATAAAATAAGTGTATGTTATGATTGATATGCACGATGTTTGGAATGTATGGTTATAGTCCAATAGCCCATTGAGTTTGATTTATAAGGTTTTATTAATATGGTCTGCGTGTCGTGCCTCTCTCTACTTCTATTGCAATTCTCTTCTCATCTTACTCCCTCGTATGTAAAATGAGTTTCTGAGATTGTAATCTATATGGAGAAGCATGGACCAGAGGAACATAACAAGCCGACAGAAAGATGCTTGAGAAGTGATTTTATCCTTAGAATAATTTGGTTCTCCCATTGGCTTGGAACGGGACACCTTAAGATATAGGCTATAACTATTGCATTTATATTTACTGGTTTTCATGTATGTGATAAAATGAATGTATGAGATGCATGCTAGTTAATTGATAAGATCAAATGTTAAATGGTGAGATAATATTCACAAAACCCCTCAATAAAATATTAAGTCTTTTTATTACGTCCCAATGTTAACCCTCATTAAAGTCTAGATCGATACAATGTAGGTTCTACTAAAACAAAGTACTTGTATCTATCTTGGCCAAACGCGAAGAAAAAGAAAGTTATTCGCTGGTTGTAATATTGTTAAAGACTTAACTAGATTAATCTAATAGGATTAGAAACCTAAAGGCTAGTTATTTGGATAATCATAAGATGATTATGAACAATAGTTGTTCACCAAATGGAGTTACATGAGATGTAATTAGCAAATGTTGTTTACCTAGATAAACCATAATCTTAAGAGAAAAGTCAAAGCTGACTTAAGAGAATGTGAATTTTGGATCCTTACCCACTTGGAAAACTTTACAGAAAATATTTTCACATTAATATTTGAGGGTTATAAATTTTAATAAAAGTAGTGAGAGTATAAAGTCCTTTTACAATCAAACTTGGTAAACGTACTCAAAAATTCATATTTTTATTATTGCAGACTTATTATGGCAAATACAAATTCGTTATCATTGCAATCGGCCATTGAGAAGGACAAATTGAACAACGTAAACTTCCTTGACAGGTCACTGAAAGAAAAATATTTTCATTGTAATAAGACATATCAAAGGAAGAAAAACTGCCTTATTTATCTTAAAGAGGTCAAGAAGGCAAATGGAAACGGAGCGTCCACACGAGATATTTATGTTATTGATATTAATTTATCAACACCTACTTTTTGGGTATTGGATACCGGTTTTAGTTCTCATATTTGTACATTTGTACAAGGACTACAAAAGAGTAAAAATCTGAGAAAATAAGATGTGGACCTATAGGTTGGCAATGGAGAAAGAGTTGTTGCATTAGCTATAAAAACATA
The DNA here is from genome assembly GCA_019671005.1 of Hibiscus mutabilis. Lineage (NCBI taxonomy): Eukaryota > Viridiplantae > Streptophyta > Magnoliopsida > Malvales > Malvaceae > Hibiscus > Hibiscus mutabilis. Next base: position 45,114,135 of record CM033722.1, read on the forward strand.
TACTTTATCTTTGCCTAGTAGACTTATTTTATGTTTAGAGGATTGTTATTTTGTGCCTAGTTTGACTAAAAACGTCATTTCGATTTCTTGTTTAGACAAGATTGGTCTTGTGATAATTATTAAGAATAATTGTTGTTCTTTTTATCTCGATAATGTTTTCTATGGTGTGGTACAATTAATAAATGACCTCTATATTTTGGATCAAGAGAATTCCAATTACAACATACATACGAAAAGATCAAAAACAAATGACTCTAATTAAACTTATTTTTGGCATTGTCGATTGGGTCACATAAGTGAAAAACGCATTTCAAAACATCATAAAGATAGATTTTTGGATTCATTTATTTTCGAACAATTTGACGTATGCGAGCCTTGCTTATTAGGAAAGATGACCAAAGCTCATTTTAATGGTAAAAGTGAGCGAGCAAGTGATTTATTGAGATTAATACATAGTGATGTATGTGGACTAATGAATACACAAGCCAGGTGAGGGTTTCAATACTTCATTACTTTCACATATGACTTCTGTAGATATGGGTATATTTACCTAATGCATCATAAATCTGAAGCCCTTGAAAAGTTTAAGGAATTTAAAAAATAAAGTACAAAACCAAGTAGGAAAAAACATTAAAGCTCTTCGATCAAATCGAGAAGGAGAATACTTAAGCTTAAAGTTTGGTGACCTTCTTAAGAAATATGGGATTGTCTCACAACTTACACCTCCTAGCACTCCACAATGGAATGGAGTTTCCAAAATAAGAAATCAAACATTGTCCTACATGGTTCGATCAATGATGAGTCATCTTGATCTTTCAGTTTCTTTTGAGGACATGCGCTATAAACAGCTGTTTTCACACTAAATCGTGTTCCATCTAAATCAGTTCAAAAGACACCATATGAGATATGGATTGAGAAACGTCCTAGTATGTATTTTATGAAAATTTGGGGATATAAAGCTTATGCTAAACATCAGATGTCTACAAAGCTCGAACCTAAATCTCATAAATGTAAGTTTGTGGGTTATCCTAAAGAAAATAAATGATATTATTTCTTCAATCCTACTGAGAACAAAGTGTTTGTTGCTCGAAAAGGAATCTTCCTAGAAAAAGAATTTGTTTTCCAAAAAGGAAGTATGAGAAATATTAAACTCAATGAAAATCGAGATCAACCACAGATCATTGAACTAGAGATTGAACAATAACAAGTTCCACAAGTTGTTGAGGAACATTCAACAATTTTGGAAACACAACCACTGCGAAGATCTTTGAGATAACGTAATGCACTTGAGAAATATGGATTTCTTGTCACATTGCATGGTGATGTTCTCTTCATGGATCAAGATGAGCCTAGGACTTATCAAGAAGCAGTGACGGTTCCTAGACTCTAAGAAATAGTTAGAAGCCATGAAATTCGAGATGGATTCTATGTAAAAAACCAAGTTTGGACCTTGGTTGACCCACCTGAAGGGGTTAAGCCCATAAGGTGCAAATGGGTTTTCAAAAAGAAAACCTACATAGATGGTAATGTACAAATATACAAAGGGCGATTAGTCGCTAAGGGTTTTCGTCAAATTCATGGTATAGACTATGATAAAACCTTTTCATATGTTGCTATGTTTAAATACATTCGGATCTTACTTGCGATAGCTGTATTTTATGAGTATAAGATATGGCAAATAGATGTTAAAACCATTTTCCTTAATAGAAAACTAGATGAGGATGCGTACATGACACAACCTAAAGGTTTTGTCTATCTAAAAGATATCGAAAAATATGCAACCTACAAAGGTCCATTTATGGATTGAAGCAAACTTCTCGAAGTTGGAATCTTTGTTTTAAAGATGCAATCAAAGAGTTTGGTTTTATCAAAAATGAAGATGAGCCATGTGTTTTTAAGAAAATTAGTGGGAGCACTGTCATATTCTTGGCACTATATGTGGATGACATATTGATAATAGAAAATAACATACCTAACTTATAGTCTGTAAAAAATTGGTTAGGAAAATGTTTTTCCATGAAAGACTTGGGTGAGGCAACATACATATTAGGAGTCAAGATCTATAGAGATAGATTGAGACGATTCCTAGGACTGAGTCAAAATACATACATAGAAAAAGTACTGAAAAGATTCAGTATGGAAGAATATGAGGCATGGAATTTCACTCTCGAAGGAAACATGTCATTCAACACCCCAAGAAAGAGAGTGTGTGAGTAAGATTCTATATGCTTCAGCAATTGGATCTATTATGTATGTCATGCTATGTACTCGTCCGGATGTATCATACGCTTTAAGTATGACAAGTCGATTGCCAGTAGATCCCGATGAAGGTCATTGGGTCATGATTAAAAAATATTCTTAAGTACTTAAGAAGAACTAAGGATACATTCCTTATATATAGAGGTGAGGAAGAGCTAAAGGTTATACTGATGCGACTTTCAAACGAGATAAGGATGATTCACGATCTATTATGTATGTCATGCTATGTACTCGTCGAGATGTATCATACGCTTTAAGTATGACAAGTCAGTACCAGGTAGATCCCGATGAAGGTCATTGGGTCGCAGTTAAAAATATTCTTAAGTACTTAAGAAGAACTAAGGATACATTCCTTATATATAGAGGTGAGGAAGAGCTAAAGGTTATACTGATGCCAGCTTTCAAACGGATAAGGATGATTCACAATCTCACTCAGGTTTTGTGTTCTGCCTTAATAGAGGCGTTGTGAGATGGAAAAGTTTAAAGTAAGATACAATAGTTGATTCTACAATAGAAGTCGAGTATATTACAACAAGTGATGCTGTAAAAGATGACGTTTGAATTAAGAAGTTCATATCTAAACTAGGGGTTATGCCGAGAATATTAAATGCTATAGATCTACTTTGTGATAACAATGGCACCATTGTACAAGCAAAAAAAACCCAAATCTCACCAACGATCCAAACACATACTTATGCGTCACCATCTCATTCGAGAAATCATAGATCAAAGAGATGCGAAAATATGTAGAGTACCAAGAGATAATAACATTACTGATCCACTGACAAAGCCTCTGACGTAGTAGAAGCATGATCGTCACACTAAGTCACTTTGTAACCCCATAAATTTAACATAATTGCTTATGTTAAATCTTGGAAGTTAAGTTTGAAAACTTGTCCCTCAAGAAACACATTTTAAGTTTACTTATTTATAAAATAAAGTAATTATTAAATAACCATAATAATAGTAAAATATCTCAATTATAAAATCCAACCATTAAAACATATTTTGAATGTTTAATAAAGTATCTAATCAAAATCTAAAACTACATGCAAAAACATAATCCCGGAATATAATGTCCAAAGTTTGATTACATAAATGTCCCAAAATATAAAATAATAATCTAAAAATTTAAATAAAATAGTTCATACTGATAATTAAATATCCGAGTAAAATACGAGATGCTCTAAGTACTGAGTCGCCTAATCAGTCTGAGTATATCTGAAAGAAGAAGCTATGGGGGTGTAAGCTAAAGAGCTTAGTGTGTCTCTAAAGTGCAAACAACAAACACAAACAAAATAGTATTTTATTTTCGATAAATTCTTTTAAAAAAACACAACAAATTTGATAAATTCAAATCATAATGATATGATGTCCGATGCATGACTCAATACCCGACTATCTGATATCATACAGAGTGGAGGATTGCCCTCGCCAGAGTGGAGATTTCTCTCGCCAGAGTGAAGGTTTCCCTCGCTTTTTTCCGAGCAGAGATCTGATCCCATGACACAATGATATGATTTAAAAATCACAATTTAATATGCCATGCATGATGTTTTCAAAACATTCTCAAATCACAATTAATCAAACAATAAATCAAGCAAGATATAAAACCATATAAAAATTATTTATTTATAGCACCGGAAGAAAACACACCTCAAGCAACAATAGCTCTAACGCCGAGCAGAACGCGCCTCACGCTCAGGTCTAGCTGAATCAGAACCTAAGAGGTAAGATCACTACATTAATATTTTTTACTAAAGCTAAGCTGCCAACTAACAACATAAGGACTAACCCGAAGGTATAATCACGTAAAGGCCTCGAAGAATGTGCACGATCTGTCTGAACAGAATGAGGTGGTAACTCGTCAGCCTCAAAAACGATACCTGAACACGAGGATAACTCGGGTTAATCCGATACTCAACTCTTTTGAAATTACTAAGGCACAAAATAATCGAAATTAGCAAAACAGAGCTTTTGGGGTTTAATTAGACAAAACGAGCAGCAAATTCAGACTCAGAACGTTGAATAAGGTCGAGATGAAAATTTTCTAAAAAAAGTCAACTTCAGGTCAAAATGTCAAAGTCAACCCTAGTCAAAATCAAAGGTCAACTCTTGTCAAACTAGTCAAGGTCAAAAGTCAACAATCAACTATAGTCAAAGGTCAAAATGATCAACCTGGTCAAAGTCAACTCTAACTTGACTGGTCAACTCTGACGTCATTAAGGTCAACGCTGACGTCATCAGGGTTAACGGATTAGGTCGGGTCAAATCCGATCAACAGTCAGTGTCGGGTCGAGTCAACGATCCAAAGTCAAAATCGATTCAGTCGGTTCGATCCTCAATTGGTTCGGGTCACAAGGTCTGGTCCGGTTCATAACAATCTGGTTCGATTCACCCATCCGGTTCACTAGGTTCACAGACTAGGCCTATCTCACACAAACAACCCAACATGCCCAAACTCGTCTCCCATGCACACAACTCATTTCCCATTCCACTCACACACACATGCACAACCCACGAAAGCCCAAACGCACCCTCACACCCACACAATCCAGCAACCAAACACCCACACAATCCAGCAACCAAACACCCACACACACGGGCCAACTCAGCAAGCCCAAATATATCCACACTCGCAGCCCATCATCCATTCCACTCTCACACACAAGCCAACACCAAGCCTAAACCTTTTTCCCCTTTATATCTTATCTGAAGATTAGGGTTTTCCCAAACACTTAAAACGACGGTAGCCACGGAGAAGATTTTTAAGAGCGGCGACAGATCGACTCACGGAGAACCGAGGCGGCGCAGCTCGCCGACAATGCTGAACATGGCCCTTAATGGCCAATCCGGCCAAACAACAAGAACCCCAAAGTAAATAACCGAAACTCGAGTGACCAAAACAAACCAAAGATGAACATTGAATCTTACCCAACTTCGAGCAAGATGAAGCCACGGTGGAGACAACGGCGGCGACAAGACAAGGCTCGACAAATAACGATGACAAAACGACGAGGGTGGTGACGCACAACAGCGGTGGCACTCGAGAACGGTGGAAACAAAAGAGAAACGTAGGGTTTTCGTCGAACCTACAACTCGACCCCCACAACAGACGGCGCAGAGACACGGCGAATGGCTCACCGGGTTTTGGTCGCAAGGAGGCGAGATGTCAACGGTGGCGGCGGTGCTCTTCACGGACGGCTGTCGGAGGCTCAACAGAGAAGCAAAAGGTAGAGGGGAAAGGAGAGAAAGAAAACGAGAGAGAGGAGGGGGAATTGCGGCTGAACAAATGCAATTGGGAGCTGAAAGGGTGTTTTGGGCTTAAAAATCATGATAAAAGGGTAAATTACACATAAAGCCACCAAGTAGATTTAGGGTTTGCAGAACACCACTTAAACTTTACACGTTTTACACAAGGGTCCCTAAAAATCTGAAATAAGGCCACCATTCTGAATTTATTCAATTTTAATCCCTTAATCAAATTAGGGTTTCACCTCATAAATTCACAATTGTTAGGGTTTCTAATTTAGGGATTTTTAACATTTAGGGTTTTTTGAATTGGGAGATGTTTGAGGTGTTACACACTTGGTATTAGATATATGAGTGATTGGTGTTAGTGCTAGTGGAGATTGTTAGAGTATGCTCAAAGAACAAGCATAAGATGATTGTAAATAACATTTGTTTTACCTTGTTTATTAATACAGAGGCATTACCATTATTATTTGCATAAATAAACTGAATTATAATAAATTCTTTAGAATAATATGGTTATTCTTAAATTTTCTTAGTCGCGTATTATTGTGGGCATGGACAACAATAATGCATTAAGACTAATTTGTAGTTGATTGATGACAAAGTGTTGTCATTGACATGGAGATGTCAAAACCAATACATAAGTATGTGTTAGAGAACGACATACTGGACTGACCAGCTTTGAGCATATTTCTTAGATTATTATGTGACGATCACAATATTGCTCATAGTGATAATTACATGTATGATTCTCAGACTTGAGATCATCATTATTTCAACATCGTGAGTGACATATTTTGATACAGTCAAACGTGTGTTGTAATTGACACACTATAAAGACTGATATTGGATATGTCACAATCTATGTAGTGGGATATGGTTGATCAAGATAGGATTTGTCCCTCCTACATAATAGGAGTAATATCGTAAGCCACTTGATTGAGTGAGCCTAAAAATGCGTGGTCATGCTCGAATAAGTTGGTATGAGATATCATAGTTATTCGTTTATAATAAGTCTACTCAAGATATCAAAAAATATTAGATGGACTATACAAGTGTGACTATTCCATGGCTTGTGTCCAATCTAGATATAAAGGACAAAATGATGTAATACATGAAAAATAGTTAATCACGAAGAGGTTATGTCGAATCATGATTTCTTGTAATTTAGGTAACAATGACTTATTGCTAGATGTCACTCATTGTTTGTAATATTAGAAATGTTCTAATATTTACTACTAACGTTACAAAGAACCTACAGGGTCACACCCACAGTTGAAATGAGCATATATTAAATGAATTATATATGTACAAATTTGTTGTACACGAATTTAGTTAAATTAATATATATTTGATATATATAATTTAACTACTGGATAAATGTAAAAGAAAATTATGATTGTAATTATGACTATTTTGATATATAAATAATATAATTCAATTTAAATCAATATATATATATTGAAATCCTAATTGAGTTGAATTGAGATTATATATATTTAATATATATACATATATTAAAATTCTAATTAAGTTGAATTAATATTATATATATTTAATATATATATATATATTAAAATCCTAATTAAGTTAATTAAGATTGTATATATTTAGTATATAAATATCGAAATCTTAATTAAGTTGAATTGAGATTATATATATTTAATATATATAAATATATATATTGAAATCCTAATTAAGTTGAATTGGGATTATATATTTAATATATATATATATATTGAAATCCTAATTAAAGTTAAATTAAGATTATATATATTTATTTATATATATATATATATATTGAAATCCTAATGAGTTGAATTGAGATTTTCAAAGGCTATATAAAGGCATAAAAGATCTAGCAGTTATTAATGTTTTTTTTGAAAAACCCCTCTAAATATTTTAGAGATATTTATATGCTCGTTTCAACTGGATGAACTAAGTAGAGATTACAGCATTATCGTTGCGACTTAGGAATCGACATCGTGGAATCGTTATTGGATATCTATCTTCTTCAAATTCAGAATTCTAGATTTTAAACAGATAATTCTTCACCCTTTTTTACCCCGATTCGTTCTGCGTTCATGGATCTTTGATGATGGTCGCCGGATAATTTTTCCGCTGCACCATGGGGTGTATCGGTGTGACCCAACACTCAAATCATAAAAAAATTAAGAACAAGTCTACCAAGATAAATTAAACTTGTATAATACAAATGACATATAGAAAAAAAGGATTGAAGATTCCCTTAAACACGTCATTCATCTTCTATAGTGAACTCAACAACATCATGAAAATCTCCACGTCTCTTCCAACTAGACGCTATATTGACGTATGAGTAGAACTCAAGGAAATAAATCTTACATATTGCTCCGTTATCCGTTCTTACTACATTGACAACCTACTACAAAAGAGATCTAAGTATATTGGACCATCGACTTTCCTTGATCAAAGGGTGTGTAGTGATAACTGTTACATGAGCGTTTGACTACCATAAAGATAGACAAAATTATGCCACAATACAGACGGAAATCGTGTCACATAGGCGACAAACGAACACAAAAGATTTTGTGAATAATGAATCCAAAACAAAGAGATACTTATTTGAGAATAAAAACAAAAACAAATAAAAGAAGAAAAAAAACAAGCGACAATACTAAGACCGATCGAAGGTGACATTCTTGGAAAAAAAATTAGAGAAAAAAATTAATAACTAACTTTTTAACTGAACTAAATATAAAATTCTCTCTTTAGGGTTTGAATTTTTTTTATGTTTAATTAGAGTAAAATGATTTGGTCAATGTAATTAATCTTTCAAATCAATGTAAATTTACACGCATTTTTTGAAAATATATTATCGTCTGAATTTCAGCGATATTTTTTTCCAACTTTTCACTTCATATCATAAACACCCAAATAATATTATTTCATGTATTTAATATTGATAAAATATTCTAATATTTTTTTTAAATACATTTTCTGTTTATGTTGTGTGGTCGACCCACCCCTGGCCGAGCTTCCGATTCCACCGTCTACGACTGCCTGGAACAATCCAAACATAAAAACTAAAGAATTAAAGTTGATTCACGAATTCGTCCCCTATTTCTCTGTTACTCTCCTTTCAAACCCTGGAGATTGAGAGAAGCATCAAAAGATAGAGTGAGCTAATTAATCTCACAGCTTTGTTTCTCCATGTCTATTTCATGTTCCATAAGTTTTCCGGTTAGGGTCGGGATCGAAAGGGGAAGAAAGAAAAAAGGTTTAAATGTAACATTTTAAAATTTCCTCAATATATAAATATGATATTTAAAATAATTTGGATAAACTGTACACAGTCCCTATGCTTTGGTAAAGTTTGAGATTTGGTTTCTCTGTTCATAAATCTAAAATTAATCCGTAGGCTAAATTCTATGATTAATACTTATAATTTACACATGCAAGATTTAAATCATAATAAAATCCGAAAGAATGTCACACATATTTTACACAAAGAGATCACAAACCAAAACTTTTAATTGTGCATACTTTAATTGGATCATTTTTAGTTATGTACTTTTCATAATTAAAATTTTCGATCTTGATCGAGATAATAACCACAAAATTTATTAAATTAAATTATATCATTAATCCATATATTATACGTTAATTATAGATTGAGGTCGTGTTATCCAAATTATATTTATATTTATATTTGGCTTAAAGGTCAAATTGGCTCTCAACGAAAAATCATAAAACTAATTAAGCCCTTATGAAAAATTTTCACCCAATTTAGCCCCTCCGCTACGTTGATCATGTTGACAGTCAGTGCTCTCTAACGGTCAAAGATAGAAGGAACGTGGCACACTCTGAAAATGCCACATCATTAAATCGAAAGTTTTTTTAAAAAATTCTAAAAATATCTACAAAATTGTAAAAATTAAAATATAAAAATATTAAATTAATTTATTTTTTCTTATTTTCCTTTACTTTTATAAAAAAAATAAATTAATATTTTTTTCTAAAACACCTCAAAGTTTAATTTCTTTCAAAAAAATCGCCATAAATCCCTAAAATAAGCATTAGCACCGATTCAACCACCGACCACTCCCCGTCGCAAGAAAACTCCTCCCATCTTCGTCGTCCTACTACCGTTGCCGGAGTCCATTGTCGCCCTTGTACCCATTCTCACCTTTCGACACCCCTTGCATCGCCCAACTCGTTCTCCCTCAATATTTCTTCTCACCAGCATCATCATATGCCCCAACATCGTCGTCTGTCACAATACCAACAATTTTCACCGTAGATTAAACTGATTTGAGGATTCGAGAATGTAGAGTTAGGGTTTTGGGTTAGGGATTTAAAAATTTTGGGCATTTTGGAAAATTTTGAAAATTTGAGGTTGTATAATTAAAAATATTTTTAAAACATATATAATTTTTAAATATTATTTCATTATAACTATTTATATATATTTTTAATAATTATTAAAATTAATTTTTATATTTTTGAATTTAAGTTAAAAAATATTTTTTATAATTTTATATATAATTTTAATTTTTTTTACAAATTTAAATATTTTTTAGATTTTTCTTGATTTTTAAATAGTTTTTATATTTTAATTTTTTTTATAATTTTAAATATTTTTCAGATTTTTTTTATATTTTTGAATTTTAAATATATTTTTATAATTTAAATTTTGTTTAAATTTTAAATGATTTTACGATTTTTATAATGTGGCACTTTCAGAGTGTGTCATGTGTTACCATCATAATAACTACTTTTGAGTTAACGGTCATAACAGTCAACGTTACGGAAATGTTAAGTTGATTGTAATTTAAATTTTAAGAGCCTGATTGATCGTAATTTAAATTATGATGACTCATTTGGGTGAATTTTTTTTTTTATAAAAATTTAATTAACTTTTTAATATTTTGTTGAGGACCGATTTTACCTTTAAACCTCTATAGATCATTCATGTCCTCAATATATTCCATGGGGCCGGTGTAGTGTTGGAATAATAGTAGTAGAAGAAGAAGAGGGCCTTTATTAATCGGATTTTTCCTGGTGTTGGAATATCTACCGAAACCTCCTCAGTCCCCCTCCTGACACCATTTGCTAAGAGCCACCTTTTTTTTCTCTGTTTCTCAACCTCAGACTCAGCACTGCTCAAATATTCCCTTCTACTCTGCCTGCCTATCCCGGCCCTGCCTGGATTTCTCACTCTTTTGTATTCTATTCCCCCAACGCTGTAAACTTTTATTCCCTCCAACACTATTATTTTTAATCTTTCAAGACGGGTTTCTTTTATCATACAGCAGTTGTTTGGATTCAGAAAGGAAGGAAATAGTAGTGTATTAATTAGATGAGTAATCCGAATCAAGCTTGTAGATGTTTAATATGAGTTCATCTTTCTAACCAATTTTTTTTTGTTTACAGTGTTACAATTTAAATATCTGACCTTGATTAAAAGACTTATCGTCTCATCTCGTTAGATTAACCAATTGTTAATAAATCAATAGTGTATTTGAAGGTTAAAGAATGAGGGCTTGTGGATGTCTGGTTCTGGGAGCTTCCCGATTCATTCCTTTGCACGTTGAGTGATGATGGGTTTTGTTTAATTTAAACCGTCTTGGAAGCATGAAGGAAACATGCCATAGTGGTCTCGGCGTGTGCTCCTTTGCCAATGCCTCTGCCTACGCATTCTCTCTTTTCATATTCCATTCTAGAATAAGAAATTAATTAATTGCTTGAACTAATTAAATATACTCTCCTTCATTTTATTAATCCTTGGAAGGAATGTCATGTAAAGCTCCCTTTGCCAGTTTAATATATAATTTTTTATGGAAGAATCATCTCGGTATCCAATAGTTACATAGACTATGACTATATTTAAGTCGAGTCGAGATGGACTCTAAACAAAGAGTAAAGTTCTCTTGTAACTTTTTTTTACCCATAAGGTTTAAATCCAAAATCTTATTTAATAGACATCGAATTTTTTACTATTCGAGTCAACAAGCATAGATACTCCCTCCGTCCTATTTATTTTGTCCATTGTTGGCTTTTCACACAGTTTTAGAAAAAAAAAGTTTGTGTAAGAATGTGTAAGAAATATAATGTAAAATAATCGAAACGACAATTTTATCTTTGAAAAGTTAAATTTTATTTTGTTGGGAAACTAAAGAAAGAGTATAAATAGAAATGTGCCTTATAAAAGTTAATTTTTTCAATAAGACATTTTAAGAGGGACAATTTCAAAACACAAAAGGAACATATTGAGTGAGACAGAGGGAGTACAATATAAGAACTTTTCTTTCCAACAAATATCATATATTTTAGTTGTAAAGTGTTTGAACTCTTGATCTCAAATATATGTCAAATCCTAAAACATAAAAGAAAACCGTCTCTTATATACGACGTATTACTGATGCTTAGTATTTTTTAATATATTGGTGAGATTATATGATAACATATGTTTATATTTTTTAACCTTTTGACAATGCACATGCACCTTACACACACGTGCTCGACCTAAACCTCCTATGATAAATATTATTCTCTTTTATATTAGAGTCACTTGCTGGATTTTGATACATAATATAGATCAAAACGTTATAACATTGTTTAAATATATATTTATATAATTTTTTTTATCATGCTTTAACTTTAAAACATTAACTTCATAAGGATTAAAACTGATATTTATCAAATTAAAGGGGCCATGACTTCTGTCAATCCTGTCTTCACCCCTAATTATAGGATTACAAATAGACCCTGTTTGGCAATTAGAGGACCGATTGTATAAAAATATTGGGTAAAATAAACTGATAGTTGATAAATGTTTGTTTATTTGAACAAGTAAAATGACATATAAATGCATCATTATATTCAATATTTGTTTGAATAGTTTATTAGTTATTAATATTTTATATATATTAATATTAATTATATTATAAAAATTAATTTTTTAGTATAACATTACTAGGGATGGCAGTGGATTGGACTGTATAGAGTCCAAGTCCAAATCTGATTATAATCAGACTCAGATTTTTTTCGGATTAGATTTGATTTTTTCAATCAGATTTGGATCGAATTCGGATTAAGTTGTCATCTCTAGTGTTGACCCGAATTTGAGGGGTAGATCCTGAATTTTAGCGTCTTTATGGTATATTGTGTTTCGGCCCTCTAATATTTTTATTTTAATGCAAATCAACCCATAATTTTGTGTATTTAATTTTTTGAGTTTTTAATTTATGCCATTTAATTCTGTATTTATTCATTTTCTTCATTTGTTTGTTGACTACATTTTAATTTTTGTGTTTATTATTTATGCTTTAATTTGCTCCCTATTTTAATTCATAATTTGTTGACAAATCTTAAATCTAATCCTAATCCTACCTGTAGGAGAGAGGAAGGAAGACTCGAAGGAAGGGGAGTGTTCCTAGTGGGTTTATAACTCATGACCTATGGGAATACGAGGGAACAAAGATGAGTAGCTTGACCAACCAACATTCATAATTTTAGCCTAATATATCTTAACTTTATCTTGCAATTTCACATCGTTTACTATTTTATTCACTAATTTTCTTAATTTTCGGTAATTCATTGATATTTTTATTTATTTATTTCATTGTATTTATTTTCTTGTTTGTTTGTCTATGATTTTATCTTACATTTATTTCTTTTTTCATATTTATGTATATATTTATAATTGCATATTATATATGTAGATATATCACACTATATTTAGTTAATAGATATACATCATAGTAAATATTATTATTATTTAACTTCTATTTTTAATACATTTATATTTTTACTATCACTTTTAATATATATATGTAAGTTAATTTTGTTTTTACAATTATTCCAATTTATCTAATATATATTTATGTTTCCTTTAATGTATTTAGTTTAACTTTTTTAGAACCAAACAAGTGGTCCCAATGAAAAAACGGATGATGTTCATTCTAGGAGACCCGAGTTCAATTGCGATGTCAGCAAGGTGTGTGTTGTCAAAGGGTTAAGAATATCTATATACAGATACTATCTTGTAATCACCTTTAAACTGTTAAAAAAAGGTTAACTTTTTTACTTTATATGTTGTCTTATTGTTTTGAAGTCAATATTATAAAAGATATTTGTTTAAAGAATTAAGTCATAAATGTTTTGATTCGAACTTGTATATGGATCGGACATAGACTTGGATTGAATCCGGATCGGATCTTGGCAATATACATATCTGATCCGCCTCCTATTAGGACTTAGGCCATTCTTAAAATTTGGATTCAGACTTTTTCTAATCGAATTTGGATCGGATTTTTTTCTTCGGATCGGATTAAATTGCCATCCCTAAACACTACTAAGGTAATTTGGAAGTATCTATATATTATTTTATTTTTACATATAATTATTTTTAATATAATTTAATTAATTATTAAATTTAAATGATATTTGAAGCATATGTTAATTTGTAAGTTTTTTTAATTATTAAGGGTAAAAGAGTCTTTACAACTCTTATGTCAAAATCTCTAAAACTAAAAAGCTCATATTAATAGTTTTTTCAATTTGAGAGGTTTCACCTAAATCTGCTCTTACAAACCACTATCCACCAAATATTTTAATTTGTGGATTTAACCGGTCAAACCTTTAAAAGTTATTCAAACCTCTAATATTAACTCAATAAACTATTTACCAAACATGCCTACATATTTTTAAATAAAATAGACAAGTATTCATTGTTAAGTCAAACGTTTGGATAAAGTTGGAAACATGTGTTATGTTTTAGGAATGTAAAACCTAAAAATTTTACTTTATATATACTTCTAACACATTTATATCACCCAGTTATATTTATTTTTAATTATTTTATTTCTAAGATATTTTTTATTGTTTCGGAATTGATGCATGTATTAATATAAGGAATAACTACATATTTAGTACCCACCTATTCCCGTGTTACTATTTTAGTACCTCACATTTTTTTGGAAACATGATACCTAATGTTATATTTTGTTTCTATTTTGGTACCCCCAACGTTAAAAAATTAACGGCAGACTGACTAAGAGAGAGAAAATCATGTGTGGCATGCTGACACGTCATTTTGTCTCTCATAGTCAGCATGCCAGGTAAACTAAAATCATAAAAAAGCACACGTGTCATGCTGACTAAGAGAGAGAAAATGACATGGCAACCTACCACACATGATTTTCTCTCTCCTTGTCAGTATGCCACATGTACTTTTCTCTCTCCTAGTTAGCATATTGTTAATTTTTTAATGGCGAGGTACTAAAATAGAAACAAAACGTAACGTAACGTTAGGTACCATTTTGACAAAAAATAGGTGAGGTACTAAAACAATAATGCATGAATAGGTAGGGTACTAAATATGTAGTTATCCCTTAATATAATTATTATATTTAAAATTTAGTTTTTGCTTAACCTAATGATTAGTCCCGGTAGAAAAGATGATATTGTTCATTTTAGGATATCCGAGTTCAATTCGTTTTATCTGCAAGATGTGTGTGCATTGTCAAAAAGATTGAGAATATGTATGAACAAATATTACATCTTAATAATCTTAAGACTACTAAAAATATAGTTTTTGTTATACGCAACCCTAAGGGCTATCAAAAAGAACTAGCAAAATATTTATTATTAATTACATTAAACATCCTAAATTAATGAAATACAACTTTATAAAAATATAATTAATTATATTTCATTAAATTTCATTGAAAAACAAAATAATCGCTACTGATAAAATTTTTGCTAGTTCTTAGTGACGACCCTTAAAATTACATATAACAAAACCCTTAAAATCTTAATCTAATTTTCCAAAACATAGTGAGAAGTAAAATTAATTTCTATTCTCATAATCAATGTTCAAAAATTCATATTAAAATCATATTACCATAATGTTTTCTCTTTTCCTAAACTTTTTACTAACTAAAACTAGTAAATTTAGTTGACTGTCAACAACGTCCACTTGAGAGTCAATCAATCCATTTCTTTCATTTTCTTTTCATTTTCTTTTTTTTATTTCTCTAAATTTTTTAGTGATCTGAGTTTTGTATTTTCTTTTGTTTAATAAATCTTTCATTTTCCTTACGAGAATATAGATGTCTTCGTTTGCTCTTGTAACAATATTTGTCTTGTTTTTATATTTTCAGGGTTAAATTTATCATTATTTTAATTCGGTTAACCGATCGAACCGAATTACCTAAAATTCATTAACCAATTTTTTTTCCTTTAAACTGTTAACTGAACCAAATTTTTTTCGAAAATTTTTAACCGAACCGAAAAAATTGGTTAATTCGACCGAATTAACCGAAATTTATTATAAAATTTTGGGTAAATTACACTATTGGTCACTAAATTATGCTAAAATAATCTTTCCAGTCGCTGAACTTTCATTTTATGCTAATTCGATAAAAAATTAATGACCATATATAATATATCAAAAAATTTAATGATCATTTTATAATTTTTAAAAAATAAATGATCAAAAATAAATATATGTAATATATAATATTTAATATATAATAATTTCGGTTATTTCAGTTAATTAACCAGTTTCGAACTGAACTAACCAATAATCGTAGTTTGAAAAACTCTTAACCGTTAACCGATTTTACCTAAAATTAACCGATCGATTAATCGAAAAAATTCAGTTCGGTAGGTTAATTCGGTTAAAACCGAATAATGCACACCGCTATTAATAGGTGACCACAATAACTCTAAATATGTTATGTTTGAGTTTTGATAAAGGAAATTGTAATTTTCTTTATTATGTTAGTGTTGATAATACTAATATTTTACTGTGGACAATGATGTTGGTTTGCATCTTTTATTTTTTCAAGTTGTTTGAAAGAGTTTTTTTAAACTTTTTCCTTCTATGTGTTACTTCCATTATTCAATTAATAATTTTTATTCTTTGATTGTTTTTAGAAAAAAAATGATTGGTTAACGTGTTAATCTACTTTGAATTTTGTAAACTCTTTCTAGACATTATGAACTTTTAATGTATTTTTATTTTGGGTTATATTTTGATATATAAGTTGTGTAAAAAAAATTTACGCAACCTTTTATATTTAAGCTGTAAAATCTAAAACCTAAATTTCTAGCCCTAAAACTTAAACCCTAAATCATAAACTCTAACTATAAACCTTAAATTCTACAACCTAAACCACTAAACCTAAACCACAACCTAAATATCTAAACCCTAAACTTGAAACGCTTGTATAAACTAAAGTTTACACAAGCTTGTGTATCAAAGTATTTTCCTTTTATTTATTTAATAAAAAACAATTATTATTATTTAAATATTTATATTAATGTCAATAAATAAAATCTCTATTTTTTAATTGTCTAGTGTGATTACAAGATGATATTTGTGCATTAATCTTATTTTTTTGATGGAATTGTGTAATCTTAACTCTTTAATAATGCACACACACCATATAAAAAAATTACCAAAACTCAAGTTATCTACAAAAAAACAAGTTATTAAAATATCAATTATTTACTACTGAAAACGGTGAATATTTTTTTGAATAGAAGTCGCTAGTCCTATTAAAAAGAGAAAATATTCAAAATTACAGTAAGAGTTACAACAATCATCGTAAACTAAATAGTAAATGCACAATTTAGACATTTTCCTATAATATTGACATAAGAAACAAGTCATTTTAGATCATACAAGGACAATACATGAAAAAGGTTAAAAATTCAACCAAAAGACTCGAACGAAAAATACACACGAACAAATCTAATTGCATCGAAAAACAACCTCAAAAGGAGATGAAGCTATTGAAAGACCACCTAGAACCGCAAATCAAAGCTGAGCGTCGTGAGAAACTATCGACGAACGCAAATCGCATATCCAAATTTAATTCGAGGATCTAGAGCAGGGAAGATAAACAGAATTAAAAATCGTGGCGTTGTCAATCCAACCTTGAAAAAATATAAAATAAAAGAACGGTTAAACGACCGAAAAAGAAGACGATAAACGTGTCAAAAAGTAAAAAAAACATGTCACAAATACAAAAAAAACGTATTATAAAAATAAAATTATTTTTATTAAAAACTTAAAAAATAAAAATAACGATAGCTATCAACATTAAAATCGATACTATTCTCGGTTAGACAAAGTTAAGAAAAAAGTACGCTTACTACTTCTATAGAAGGAAAAAATGGGTTGCGACGTTCTAGAGTTTTCAAGACCTAGCAATTCGGTGGATCAGTTCGTGTTGAAAAAAAAAAATCTACCTTGTGGTCTTGAGAGTGATTTTATTATTTATTGAAAAGGGTGAATATTAAAAGCATACAATTGACCTAATCATCATATTCTTAATTTCAATTCTTAAGATCAGGGGTTAGATTAATTTTTTTTTTGAATATGTTGTTCAATTTTTTTAATAATTATACGATAATATCTATTTAATTTTCTTAATCTTTAATAACGTATATATACAGTACACACATAATGCTTAAATCTAGATTATTTTGATAGAAAACACTATCTTTTATCACTGAGTCTACTCCAAGGGTTCTAAGTTAAATTTCTATAATTTGCAAAATATTTTTATTAATTTTAAACAATAAAATAACCTTATATTCAACGCAACATCCAATCGCCAGTCCATTCCGGTTCAATTGGCTGTTTGATCGATTAGATCCCCCCCCCCCCCACAATTTACTTTAGACTAGATTAACATTGGAATTTTGGTCCAATTAATTTGACTAATTGATCACTTGATTGACTTTTTAACATACTCAAGTAAATTTAATGAAAATTTTAAACTCTAAAGAAATTAGTAAAAAAAAAAATTGGATATGATCCTACATATAATGTTTAAAAAAATTGAAAGATCCCACTTATAAAATTTTAAAAAAATTCAACCAATATATTAAATTTATAAAAATATAAGGTTATAAAAAATTTATTAAACCTGATAGTTAATAGTACATTGCATTAACTGACATATGATAATAGATTGCATTAATTGATTTGGTTAATTGACTGCATTAACTGACTGTATAAAAATATTGAATAAAAATAATTGATTTAACAAGTAAAATAATATATAAGGACATGATTATATTCAATAATTTTTTAATTTTTTATTACATATCAATATGTTATATCTATTAATATGTATTCGATTATGAAAATTAATATTTTTAATATAATAATAATGTTGGAAAAAATGGATAATTAGTGACTTTGAGGTATATTAATTATTGGCAATTTTGGAGTTTTTGATAATAAACATTGTGGTTTATATTCTACTCTACAAGACCTCTAAAACAATATCATATGCTCAAATTGGTTGAAAGATGTATGGGAAATTGATGCTTAAAGTGAGCAACTTGGAAATGTTGTTGTGGATAATTAGTGACTTGCAAAATGGTTTATGCCGCAATGAGATTGTGAGAAGCTACATCAACCTTATAAAGCTCAATCGGATTTGCATTTCCAATTCTTTGGAAAACAATCACATACGGTGATGGTGAGTATTTCTTCACTATTTCATGCCCTTGTTTGCAATACGGAACTAAAATATCCATTGATTTTGGTACAACTACCTACTACCTAAACCAATTCTACGATGAGATATTTTATATTAAAAGTTTAATGATTATGTTTTTATTTTAAATTCATGTTTATTAATAGGTTTTAAAGAGTAAATAAATCCAAACAAATACGATTTTTTAAATTTATGATAATTGATGTATTAATGCATGGTGGTGAACAAACTAATGTGTTGTAGCGGATGTGAATTATTATTAATGACATTTCGATATTAATGATGGAAACCAAAGTATTTTATGCATTAAAAAGTGGTTTTTATATATTGTTATAATGCCTAAGTAAATGAAGTATATCAATTTTGTTGAGATATTTGATTTTGATATAACTTAAATGAAAAATGTTTTTGGACTTAAAGAAATTTGTAAAAATATTTCAATGTCCACAAAACTTGAAAAGTATGTTTAAAACGCATTGACTTTGCACCTATATCGAATATACATTTAAAACTCAACAATTAGCCAAAATTGGGTTGTTTAAGTGAAAGTTTCGAAACCTTCGCTATAAGGTTTCGAAACCTCTCGGGCAACATGGCTTGGATTTGAAACCTTAGCAAAGGTTTCAAAACCATGGCCCTGTAGTTTCGAAACCATTATACAAGGTTTTGAAACCTCTGCGCAGGTGAGCACTTAAAGCACGACTTTATGACTTCCCAACGGCTTTAATCAACCCCAAGTAAAGTTCAAAAACTCATTAGAGGACTTAAAAGGGACCTTCAAGCAGTCATGAAATAACAAGAAACATCATTGCCGACATTCATGTATAGAGAAAGTATTTTTGAGCTTTAATTGTCAATTTTCTTTGTAGAACACACTTGCGAGCTTAATTGCTATATTTGCTCAAGTGTTAGGATTTGGGTGAGTGCTTATATTGCAAACACATTTGTCTAGAGAGGTTTTCCTTGTTTGCCAATTTGTTTTCTCTTTGTAAGAAAGTGTTTTCAAGACTTTGGGGTGTAAGTCTTGGTTGTAAGGGTTTTCTCCTTAAACCCGAAAAAAGGAAAGCCAAATTAGTGATTTTGTAGAAAACCCTTAATTTGGATAGCTAAGGTAGTGGAGGTAGACATGGTTTAGAAGTCGAACCACTACAAATCATTGTGTCGATATTTTTATTACTTAGCTTTTCATCCACCAAATAAAAAAATCCAATTTACCCCATCTTGGTGATTTTGGTTGATCGATTCGAGCCCAAAAATTAGTATCAGAGCTTTGTCTCTACGCCGAATTATCATCCTAGAGTTGATCCTTGAAGTGCTCAACCTTTCTACATCAACCAGAAATCATGGCGCAATCCATCGACAAGCCTCCTTACTTCAAAGATGTCAACTACTCCTATTGGAAGACTAGGACGATGTTATTCATCAAAGCCAATGACTATCGTCTTTGGGATGTAGTTCTGGATGGTCTGTTCATTCCACAAAGAAGCAAGGCGAAATGGAATGCGAAAGATCGAAAGGAGATACAACTCAACGGTAAATCTATGCACATCTTGTTTTGTGCACTTAAACCCGATGAGTATGCAAAGACATCTTGTTGCTCGAGTGCCAAGGAGATTTGGGACAATCTTGAAGTCACTCATGAAGAAACCAATGAAGTAAAGGAGACCAAAATTGGTCTTTTCAACCTTGAGTATGAGAACTTCAAGATGGACCCAGAAGTAGACATCAAAGCTATGTCCGATCAATTCTCCACCATTGTGAATGGACTTAAAGGCTATGGAAAAGTACTTTCGGAGGACAAGCTTGTGAGGAAGTTGATTTATTCACTTCTCGATTCATGGGATTCCAAAAAGACCACAATCATTGAAGCAAAGAACTTGAAGGAGCTCAAGCTTGACGAGCTTATGTGATCTTTGCTAACCTATAAAATGATGATGTCAAAGGGGAAGAAGAAAGAAGAGCAAGACATTGAAGATTTGAATGTTGCTCTTAAATCCTTCACAAGCCAACAAGAAGATTCAAGTGGAGAGGATAGTGAAGAAGAAGAGACGGCCAAGCACTTCAAGAAGTTCACCTGATTCATGAAACAAGAAAAGGAAGATTGCTTCAAAAGAATTTTGATTTACAAAAATTGCTTCAAAAAGTTGATGAATATCATCAAAGAGAGTTAGATGAGCTTAGAAAAGAAAATGGAGATTGCTCCAAAAATAATTTTGTAAAATCAAATTTTTATGTTAGACAATCTAGTTCCCCTAGATTTTTAAATGGTAAAATGGTTAAGAATGTTTGGGTCATAAGGGACTAATTTCTTCAAACAAAAAGGAAGGCATTGAAAAATGGATTCCTAGGGGTACTAAGTTATTTAGGACTAATGCCATTGGATCCAAAGCAATTTAGATACCAAAAATTACTTGATTGTCTACTTATAGGTGTGCGTGAGCATTGATGAACAAAGTCAGATTTTGGCAGCTCTTGACACACAAGGGAGAAGGACACTTGAAGAAGGAGAGGCTTAACATCCAACCTTGATTCAAGTAGTAAAATTTAGTTTCATACAATTTGCTTGATCATGCCTATATTGTTTGATTTTTTTGATGATGGTCTAAGCATGTGTGTATGATTCCATGTTATGCCTAATTGCATATAGTTAGGGTGTAATACCCCAAAGTTTGTTTAGTGACTGAAATGATAAGATTGAAAGTTTGATGTGCAAAGTGAAGTGACCAAAATGAATAAAATAAAAGTTTGGTGGCTAAAGTGAAATTTTTGAAAAGTTTGAGTACTAAAATGGTAATTTCCCAAAAATAATTTTTATCCCGTAAATAGATAGTTCACCTATGAGAAGTGGGTTGGAAACGAGGTTTTTAAATTAACTCAGGATTTCGATTTTAAGGAAATTATCTGACAAAGTTTCTAGAAATTTTTGGATAAATGGATTGAATATAAATTTAAGAAAGTAATATTAGCCATTGGGTGGAAGGGTAAGAATGTCAATACACATGTGTATACTGTTAGAATTAATGTGGACCATTGGATTAAGATAATTTTTTCATGTTAAATCTTAGTCATTGGATTAAAGGGACAAGATGGAAATTTAAGTTTGATTCAAGGGAAAAATTGGAAATTGATATATTTCAAGGGAAAATTGGTAAACTACTAACTCAAGATTAAATCTAGGCCATTGGATGAAGAAAAGTGACATGTGGCATAATGTGGATCTTTGGATTCAAGGGTAAAATTATCATTTTACTATTAAGAAGATATTTATTATTTATGGAAATAAAATATAACAAGTGGCATAAATTGAACAAAGGAAAAATGGAAGACAAGTCTTCCATTCTTCTTCATGTCGTGAGGTTCAAAGAGCAAAGGTAAGAATTTCAATTTTTAATTTTTCATCCCTAAACACTTAGATTAAGGGTTATGACATGGAATGCAATTTTTTTCTCCTTTGCTTTCTTTTTATTTGGTACCATCATTTCATAGTTTTGATGGATGTATGTTCTTGAAATGAAAGAGAGATAATTTAGGGTTTAAGGATTCGAGTTGAATTTGAAGTTTGTCATGAAAGGACAATGTTGGAATAATGTAACTGACGGTTAATTTAGAGTGTTGGAATGGTTAAAGGATGTTAAAGATTATAATTATGAAATCTGCCAAGAAATTAGTTTTTGGCAGTGAGTTCGAAAATTCACCGAAAATTCCATAAAAATAATTAGGAAGTGATCTTTATATCATCGTGTTAATGGTTCAGTCTAGTTTCATTTAAAAAAAGGTGACTGATTTTGATTTGTATATCAAAAGATATGAATTCTCAATTGATGAAAGGTCAGGACATAGAGTAGCAGTTTGTCCGAATTTCAGCACTGGAATTCAACTTTAAAAATTCGTCATAAATTGTACGAGTTGAATTTGTGCTTTTAGTTTATATGGTTGAAAGGATTATCGAATCTAGTTTCTTTCAGAACAAACAGAATCAAATTCTGAGTTGTATATTATTTTGTAGAAATATTTCTTTGAAGGTAGCGCATGCTGACATATTGTAAAATGGGTGTCTTATTGGTATTATTAATTGTGCATGTAAGGGATGAATGCGAAGCACTTCAGTAAAAACGAGAAATCAAAAATTCAGTAGATAAAGAAAATGACCAAAACTGAAGTTCTCTTAAGTCATTCAATTTAGTTTGGGATAAGAAGTGTTAAGGTGAGTGCATTTATATGTTTTAAAATGTATTTAGGAAGACTTGCGATAAGTCGACCTATATGATTTTACTGAATTGGTAATATTGACTTATATGTGAAATTCAATATTTTCACAGGCAAAAAGAAATAGTTTTATACATGATAAGGTATGAACTGGATTATTATGTCTTGTTTATGATAATCTTATTATCATATATCAATGATATGCTACAGAATAATTTATGGTATAATGGAGTATGAACCGCTCTATTAGTTTGTTGTATTGATTATAGTTTACTTATCATTTATAGAATGATATATTGCAAGAATATTGATATTGTTTTAATACCCAAGTTTACCATTGAGAGTTACAGTATAGTGGCATGCCATACAGTCTAGCAACTGCGTCGACACTTTTATGTGTCTAGAACTCTGGGAGTTCATCGGTCTTTATGGCCTAGTAGTCTGGGACTACACAACACTTTGGTGCTTAGTACTCTGGGAGTACATTGAGCTTGTTATAGTTATCGTCAATATTCATGGGATACTTAGTACTCTAGGAGTACACGACTCGCATACTTAGTTCTCTCTATATGCGATTCTTGGGCTAATGATAAAAAGAACTTTTACAAAATGATTTTGATGTTATTCATCCTTGCTTTAAAGCAATATCGATTTGAAATAGGTTTGAGCAAGAATTGTCTATACTATGTTTTTAAAGTTAATTACTTATTGATTTTATGATTACATTATAATGCCTCATTAAGTTCGTACTTAGCGTGTGTTTGATTGTGCACACGTAGGTGGTTCGAGACATTGGAGTAAGCAAGGAATTGCATCAAGTTCAGAAAAATTCACCAAGCTATCACAGTAATGACATCCTACTTGAGGTTTTTAATTAATTTTAGTGGCATGTACAAATGAGATAAATTTGTCTATTTTGGTTCAGAGTCTGTTATTTATCAAATAGTTAATTTATTTTTTGAAAAGTAAAGGATATCCGATTTTGTGTACAAGTCAATTTAAATATTTTCAAAGGTTTAAATTTTATAGTATTTTTTGAATAAATTTCATTGTTTGTACTGTATTGGTTTTGTGACATTCCCGACTCGAATCTGATGAACGTAATCGAGAAGGGGGTGTTACATAGGGGAGTCTCAATTGCATGAGTTACATGTTTTTGGCCCTTTATGCTTATTTCTATGTCTATGGCCATGAACTTGTAATGTTTTGGTTGAATTTGGTGAAATTCATGCTTTTTATGTTTTAAATATTATGTTTTGAGAAGCATGTTGTTAATTTGTAGAAAAAAATGATCAAAATGTGTATCTAGGACTTAATAGAGACTTTGTATGAACTTAAAACTAAGTTGTAAGACATCTATAAGTTGATTTTGCTGCATTTTCACCAATTCGTGCCTTCGATACCGGTACATCCCATACCATACTGATACGGACTTTAACCAGTGCCGATACAATATTGACCGTATTAGTACGCACAGTCAAAAGGGGATTGTTTTGTCTCTTTTTCCCATGCTTTATGTGCCTATTGATATATCTTGATAAATGACATGTTTAATTGAATTTCTTGTATTTATTTATTTATTTGATTTACTTATTTATTTGAAATTCAATTTATTTCTCTTGAGTTGTTGGACTAATAATTTTATTGATGCTTAATTAAGGGGGAGCCAATTTTAAAAATTCTTTTTATGATTTTTTTTGGTCTCGTTCTCCATCGTTATTTTACACCAACAATTGGTATTTTCTATTAATTGGTACTAAATTTCCAACGATTGGTATCAACCTTTCAACAATTGGTGATTTAAACTTAAATGTGATTTCAAACTTAGTTTTGAAATTATTTTTGATATAATAAAAAGGGGAGAGATATGTTTGAAAATTTTAATTTTAAAAAGAAAAAGGGAAGCTTTAAATATTTTCTTTTTCTGAAAATATTTTTCTAAGGGGGAGAGATTTCAAAAAAAAATTCAAGTGGTTTCGTTATATCAAAAGGGGGAGATTGTTGATGTAACCCCCTTGACCCGGCCTAGGCGCTAGGCCGAACCGAGCAAGCTACATTAGGTTTTCCGTAACAAACCTGAACCAAATATCTCGAATTAGGTCTATTTTTATCTTGTCTAAATGCATCATTACAACATAGGGTGTACACACTGGAAGCAGTTAAAAACTCAATCGAATCGAAACTCAAATCAACATCTAATTATACGAATACGCAATTTTACACTTACCCGTACCGATACCCAGGGTGTACACACTTACCTTTGAGTATCGATACCCAGGCCAAAAGGGCCAAAGCCTCGAATTCCAATAGCTAAAACTCGTATCGATACACCTCATCGAGTATCGGTACCCAAGCCAATTTTGCACTTACCCGTACTGATACTGGGGACCCTGTACCGATACCTAGAGATCTCTAATACCTTTTTTCCTGGTTTTAGACTTCCAAGCCAATACCAGCAAGCCCCAAACAACCTAGCATGCTTACTAAACACATTTATCATGTTATGCATATGATCACAACATTCCAAACCATCAAATACGCATTTTCGAATAAGAAATCGTAAATTATAGCATGCTTCCTAATCATCTCAACCAATATACCCGAAATTGAGTTTAAGTATAAATCCCTCAATCCACATTACAAATCTGAACAACAACCAATAGCCAACAAGATACAATCCTTGAAAGCAAATAAATCAAAATACAAATCCCCAAACTTGGACAACACATTGCCTTATTACCAAATGCTTAAAGCTAAAACAATACTCAATATCAAATGGTGTCTTGGGATCTCCTCGCTCCAATGCTTCCACAATCCTCAATTCTCTGCAAAGAAGAATGAGAACGTAAGCAAACATATGCATAGTGGTGCCACTCTTCCACATTAATCAATGCATTAAAAATATGAGTATAAAACCAAACTTTTGAAACCTCTTTTCAAAACATAACATGCATAACCACCATGTGCAAAATATAATTTCCCACTTGTTTCTCATATATTGGCAAAAGTTGTGACCATTAGACAAATCATTGTCTCATTAAGACCATATTTGATACACGGATTTCTCTGTATACTCACCTCTACCAAACCATACCTTGCCTAGTTAAACGACAAGATACCATCAACCTTGCCTAGTTAAACCACAAGATTCAACATCAACTTGGGTGCCTAGTTAAACCGCATACCCCAAATGATAATCCAACAGCCCGAGTAGCCTAGTTAAACCGCTTTCCTCAAGGACCATGGTGCGATCGACTTAACATATTATAGTGAACTTTAAACCCTATTACATGCCAACTATATCTGATACATTATTTCCATTCGTCACAAAGCCAATATACACTTTTAAACACATCTACTTATTGTTATACCATATGCATTTCTCAAACCATTTTCCATAAGCAAAACACATTGTTGGAAAAAATGGATAATTAGTGACTTTGAGGCATATTAATTATTGCTAATTTTGGAGCTTTTGATAAAAAAAACATTGTGGTCTATATTCTACTCCATAAGGCCTTTAAAACGATATCATATGCTCAAATTGATTGAAAGATGTATGGGAAATTGATGCTCAAAGTGAGCAACTTGGAAATGTTGTTGTCGATAATTAGTGACTTGCAAAATGGTTTATGCCGCAATGAGATTGTGAGAAGTTACATCAACCTTATAAAGCTCAATCGGATTTGCATTTCCAATTCTTTGGAAAACAATCACATAGGGTGATGGTGAGTATTTCTTCACTATTTCATTCCCTTGTTTGTAATACGGAACTAAAATATCCATTGATTTTGGTACAACTACCTACTACCTAAACCAATTCTATGATGAGATATTTTATATTAAAAGTTTAATGATTATGTTTTTATTTTAAATTCATGTTTATTAATAGGTTTTAAAGAGTAAATAAATCCAAACAAATATGAATTTTTAAATTTATGATAATTGATGTATTAATGCATGGTGGTGAACAAACTAATGTGTTGTTGCGGATGTGAATTATTATTAATGACATTTCGATATTAATGATGGAAACCAAAGTATTTTATGCATTAAAAAGTGATTTTTATATATTGTTATAATGCCTAAGTAAATGAAGTATATTAATTTTGTTGAGATATTTGATTTTGATATATCTTAAATGAAAAATGTTTTTGAATTTAAACAAATTTGCAAAAATATTTCAATGTCTACAAAACTTGAAAAATATGTTTAAAATGTATTGAATTCGCACCTATATCGAATATACATTTAAAAGTCAACAATTAGCTAAAATTGGGTTGTTTAAGTGAAAGTTTCGAAACCTTCCCTATAAGGTTTCGAAACCTCTCAGGCAGAATGACCTAGATTTGAAACCTTAGCCAAGGTTTTGAAACCATGGCCCTGTAACGGCTATATTTTATAAATCTTACCTCAAAGTTTCGAAACTGTTATACAAGGTTTTGAAAACTCTATGCAGGTGAGCATTTAAAGCACGACTTTATGACTTCCCAACGACTCTAATCAACCGCAACGACTAGTAACGGTCAAGAACTCATTCGAGGACTTAAATGGACCTTCAAGCAGTCATGGAATAACAAGAAACATCATTCCCGACATTCATGTATAGAGAAAGTGTTTTTGAGCTTTAATTGTCAATTCCCTTTGTAGAACACACTTGTGAGCTTAATTGTTATATTTGCTCAAGTGTTAGGATTTGGGTGAGTGCTTAAATTGCAAATACATTTGTCTAGAGAGGTTTTCCTTGTTTGCCAATTTGTTTTCTCTTTGTAAGAGAGAGTTTTCAAGACTTTGGGGTGTAAGTCTTGGTTGTAAGGGTTATCTCCTTGAGCCTGGAAAAAGGAAAGACAAATGAGTAAATTTGTGGAAAATCCTTAGTGTGGATAGCTAAGGTAGTGGAGGTAGATTTGGTTTAGAAGTAAAACCACTATAAATCATTGTGTCGATATTTTTATTACTTAGTTTTTCATCCACCAAAGCAAAAATCCAATTTACCATATCTTGGCAATTTCGGTTGATCGATTCGATCCCAACAATTGGCATCAAAGCTTCGTCTCTAAGCTGAATTATCATCCTAGAGTCGATCCTTGAAGTGCTCAACCTTTCTACATCAACTGAAGATCATGGCGCAATCCATCGACAAGCCTCCTTACTTCAACGATGTCAACTACTCCTATTAGAAGAATAGGATGATGTTCTTCATCAAAGCCAATGACTATCATCTTTGAAATGTAGTTCTTGATGACCTGTTCGTTCCACAAAGAAGCAAGGCAGAATGGAATGCGGAAGATCGAAAAAAGATGTAACTGAACGATAAAGCTATGCACATCTTGGTTTGTGCACTTGGACCCGATGAGTATGAAAAGACATCTTCTTACTCGAGTGCCAAGGAGATTTGGGACAAGCTTGAAGTCACTCATAAAGGAACCAATGAAGTAAAGGAGACCAAGATTGGTCTTCTCAACCTTGAGTATGAGAACTTCAAGATGGACCCGAAAGAAGACATCAAAGCTATGCCCGATCGATTCTCCACCATTGCGAATGGATCCCACCAACGATTTGCAGTATATATGCTCGAGCTGCATACATAAGTTCTTGTCGAGTAGATCTCTCTTTTACAATGAATTCACTCTACAACCATGAAATTCTCAAACGTAGACCTTTCGCATCTGTCTCAAGAGGAATTTTTCTGAGGTGCTGACTGGAAAACTGAAATACATTATATGAATTTGCTCAAACCAATGGATTCTCATTTATTGGGATACCAAGCTGTACAGCTACATCTTCCAGAGTTATCATGCTTTCACCGAATGAAAAATGAAATGTATGCGTCTCCGATCTCCACCATTCAACCAATCCAGTTATCAACCCAGGGAAATCTTAAATCCATGAAGAAATGAAGCATTATAAAATCTGATGACCTGTAAGTAATAAACTATGAAGTTGGAAGGTTCTTTGATCTATATTCCTCGACTACGGATGGTATGCTCCTGACCTTATAATTAATTTATTATAATATATTATTTCGTGTTACACGTGAAATAATAAATTTCACATTACTTACTTGTTCTTCACGAATATGAGAGGAAGTATGCTCATGGTCACGGTACAACAAAACTTCTCCAGATTCCATTTTCAAACAAATCTACAAAACAATTATTTTGAATATATTTATAAAAATTTTACGAATATATCTTAAGTCTATTTTGAAATTAACTATTAAAAATTAACTAATTAAAATTAAATAAATACAAAAAACTTACATGATAGATGAGAAATCGAGAAAATATGCTTTAAATCCTTCAAGAAAAGTAATTAAACATATATATTAAACAATTGTTTAATCACACACAAAAATTCTACAAACCCCTCTAATTTTAAAAAATAGATTAATTAAAAACAGATTACTTACTTCAGAAAAACCGAGAAGATCTACAACCAAATATACTTCAACAATTTTCACCTCTTCGAATATATCTTCAAAAAATATCACTAAAATTTTAACCTCAAAACTTTCTCAATTTTTTCTCAAACCCTATACACTCTTCATCTTTAAATATATATATATATATATATCAATAAAATTCAAACTTTTTCACGTGAAAGCTGCCTGGGCATACATACAACCTGATGAGCAAGACGCCACCTCGAAGTGGCATCCTGCCCCCTGACTGCCTGCCACACCTGGTGTCCTGGTATTGTCACGAGTCAGCATCTGATTAAAGCTGGCCCAACAGTCGGTTAATAAGGTATATCACTGCCTTACGCAATTTGCAGGTGGCATTATGCCACCAGACCAAAATATATTAATAAACAATAGCAAGACACCATGTGAACATGGCGTCCTACCCTAAGCACTGTAGATATTGCCGTAGAAACTCAAATATCCCCCAATATTCCTTATACCCCAAATTTTAGTTTCCAATTGGATTATTTTCCAAATTTTGCTAACTTTTAGGCACATTAATTATTGATAAATTTGGATTTTTGGATAATAAACATTATGGTTTATATTCTACTCCATAAGACCTTTAAAACGATATATAATATGCTCAAATTAGTTGAAAGGTGAATGAGAAATTGGTGCTCTAAGTGAGCTACTTGAAAATGTTGTTGAGAAAAATGTAATGCTTAAAACACTCTATCCCACATTGTAAATGTATGGGAGTTGGGAATGTTTTTATAAGCACGAACAAATTGTTGGTTAGTAAATGTGTAAGCCAACCGAGGTTGGGGGCACACTTCACAACATGAGTAATGCAAATGTCTAGACCGATCATGCCTTAGTGGACTTGCTGATTTTTTTTGCCAATGTAAATATATTTTTCTCTACAAATTGTATCTTGGTATTCCAAAGAAAATCAAATATTTGATTTAATTGTTCAAATTAAATTATGATTTAATTATTGAAATTAAATCTTTATAAACTCTTCATCTTCTCCATTAATTCTTTCTAATCTCTTCATTTTCCTCTTCCTACTATAAATAGGATGTTAGTTCTCTCTTTTCAAGCATGCCAAAAAAATTATTCCATCTCATTTCTCTCTCAATTTTCATTCAATGTTGGTGATAGAAGAAGGTGCGGTTGAATTTGCCCAGTTCACTGAAGTTATGATGCTTGTAGTGAGTGTTTGTTGTTTTATCCTAAAAGATAGACGTCCAACAATTCTCTAGCACAAGAGAGATGACGAATCTGTCTTAAGGAGATTGTTTATACAATCCTCAACAAAACTATGCTTCCAATTCCTATCCATCCAAAAGTGCAACGTAAAATTTCTACTTATTTTCAAATTAATTTTACAGTTGATTATTTTACGGTAAATTGTTATTATACTCAATTATATTTGTGTATTTTATGCCTTGGGTCTAACAAATACTAAGCATATTTGAAAGATGTATATATTAATTTCTTATTAATGAAACTATCTTTTTAATACAATTTGATTAATTATTAAATCTAAATGATATTTGAAGTATATGTATTAAACTCATCCATTTGAAGTAAAGACAATTATTGAAATTATATATAAGAATTTGTTTTACTTCGAAAGCATATGTGAGTTATTTAAATATAATATAAATTTGTGAGAATAAAAAGAGAAAAAAATATTAATTTACAAGTGACAAGAACAAAAATATTTTTACAACTTTTATATGCAATACCCAAAACAAAAACTATGTTCCTAGTAACTTATTTAATTTTAGAGATTCCACCTCAATTTATTGTTGCAATTCTTTGTTTATCGAACAACCAAATTAGTATATTTTATTGGTCACAACTTTAAAAGTAATTTATTCCTCTAATTTTTTAGCTCAAAACTTTATTTATCAAACGAGTCAACAGCTTTGATTTGTTAACTTAAAAAATAAAATGTTTGCTATGTTCAATCCTTTCTAAAGCAAGCTTTAGCATACAAAATGACTGTGGATTATTGATTAAGAATGAAATGAGTCATGTAAGAGTATCATTATCCTTACGCCGATTAAGGCTAAAGGCATGCAAATTATAAGTAAGATTGGGATCTAAGCTGTAAGGACTACTATATGTAATGACCCAGTTTCCGGGTTAGTAATTCGGATAGGATATCTAAGTTTTGGAGAATTTATATTGGAGACTAAATAAAAAATGAAATTTTAAGTGTGAGTTTTCAAATAGTTTAATGGTCTTTTGTGTAGTTTACCCATTAGTTGTTGGTGGGCATTAAATTGGTCAGATTTTGGCAGGGAAAGGGGAAAAATTAGAATAATATCCGGGAGTTAACTTTTTTGAGGGTTTCTCAACATTCTAAGCCCGTTGGTGCAGTTCGTTTCACCAAATTTGAACCCGATAAGCTGTTTTTATGCGTTTAACATTGAGTTTTGAATAGGAGATGTAGGAAATTAATGTATTTTAATATTCATTTTTATAAGAGAATTATTTGGGATCAGATACCAGATCAAGGGGAGTATTTGAGGAGCTCGAGTAAGGATTTATCGATAATTGCTCGAGGTTATTGGACCTCGAACTCCTATTTCTTCATGAGCATCATAAATGTAATTGCCTTGCTTGTTATTGTTCGCAAAATAGGTAGACGATGAATAAGCATGTTGTGAGACTGGTATCATGAGACTTGATATATGTGTGACGCATGATGTTGTTGTGAATATGATGAGATCATGGAGGCTTTAGTGACCGCATAGAGTCGTTTGAGATGCTGGTATAATTACTTGATGATTGCTTGATTGGGAATCATGATGCCTTGATGATTGTTCGAATGGATTAACATGATTCGATGAGAATTATGCATAAGAGATAAATACTCAACTAAATGATCATGAAGCTGTTAATTAATATTAATTGAATGAATACGTTAGTAAACAAACCCTAATGACTTTCATAAGCTTTAGGGATCGAATAAAGTGTTGTAATATCGTAATTCGAGGAAATTGTGTAAACCTGTGACTAGGGTATCGCTACGAGGTTTGGCCGTACATGTACGCGTTTGGGGGTCGTATCGATACGGGTTGACTCATATCGGTACTTACAAAATCTAGGATTTCCATTAAGCAATATCAATATCGGTACGCGTATAAGTACTGGTACCCAGGGGTACCGTATCGATATTCATTTTTGAGTATCGGTACCCACTGAACATAATAATCTTTAATGCTAATGAAATGATGGAAATTGACGTAGGATGTTAATGAGGTAATAAGGATTAATAGAGATAGTTAATGAGGTTGATTAATGTACACTTTCATAATGTATTAACAAGTTGGTAAACTTAAATAGGTGGCTTGATAATTGATAGAAACCATATAGTTTGGTGATTACGTAAATGCTATGTGTTGCATTGTAGTTGTGTCTATGTTGTGTTCTGTTTGGACACTTGGTTGGTTGAGTCACCCTTGATTGTTGGCATCTGGATACCTAGTGAGAAAAAGAGTGTGTTACAACACCACGGTTAAAGATTACCGAATGTATGATCCCAAACTTTAGTGGTACTGAGCCTCATTTGAAGATGCTCGACAAGATATTTTGAGCATGTGTGTATGATCCCAACGCTTATTGGTACTGGGCCTCACCCCAATAAGTGTATGATCATGACATTTAATGGTATCGGGCCTCACTCAGAGTGTATGATCCCGAGGCTTATTGGTACTAGGCCTTACTCCAGGTTTGTGGTTATGACTTTGTGTGCTTTTTCTCGGATGATCTAATGAGATCTCGAGTATAGTTGGGTGTTGTGTTCCATGTATTATGATTGCTATGATGAGAGCATGTGTTTAGGCTACTAGTGGTAGCACCACGTATTTATTTATCTCTCCTTATTACTTGTACTAGCTTGCATGCTTATATTTATGATTAGCATGAAGTATAGTAGAGTAGATCTGTACCAATGAGCTTTGTAAGCCCAACGCTCAGAGTCGTTGTTTTCGTATAGGTTAATCTTCAAATTGTGGGATCCAAGAACACTATCAGTACGAGATTCCAGCATGTGGTGATTTTTAGAGTACAATACTTGTGTTTAGTGGGTTGAGTATTCATAGGACCTTACGTGATAAAGTCTGTAATTCTTATTTTGCAAATTGTATTAATTGAATCAAATGTTCAAATATTTTAATTTAATTAGAGCTCATTAGTAACGTTTGATTTCTTATCTATATTTTCAACTATTGGTTTTAAATATTTTTGGGAAAATAGTTTGTTGAGTTAAACCCAGTTTGAGAAATTTTATCGTAACAAGTTTAGGCTTAAGGCCCAAATGTGACATTCGGATTTAGGATGTTACATTAGTGGTATCAGAGCTTAGGTTAGCCGGTTCTAGGAAACCACTAGTGGTATAGGTGTTGTAGTAAGGTTTCTAGTGAATACAAGCCCTTAAATTATGTTATTACTCTTAAGATTAGAATCCTGATGGTGCATCCAATGTTGCGATGCTAAGATGGTTACGATCGTAGCCGAGAGGGACTGGTTAAATTTTGAGTTGCTCATGGGAGGGATTTTTGGGGTAAGGTCACCCCGGACTATTGAGATGCGAGTTAGCTTAATGATGCCAGAGTCAAGGATGTTTCCTCCTCCCGCCACCTGCATGGTGTCTTCGTTGAGTGTTGTAGTCGTTTCAAAGCCTTCATAAATGTTATGAGATTTTGTGGCAAATAATTTTCATTGTTAATGCATGAATAATATGGTGATGCGGGTATGGATAACCCGCTCTCAAAATTGATCTGTGGATGCACATTGGTTGTAGGATCCTTTGTTCACTTAAAAGGAGTCTCAATGATACTTAGGAAGTATCATTGCCCTTCTCAAGGGCATTTCTCGGAGATAGTGGGTTCAAGATCCACTAGTTTGTTAGAGTGTGACCGAAGTTAGACGTTCTACAGGTTTGGCAGAGCTACCTTCTTGGGAGTTGTTGCACCTTGGAAATTGATTTGGTTAATCAAGCGCGACACTAGCCGGTAATGTTAAGAGTTGTGCTTGAGACTTCGAGACCCCGAGGGATTCAAACCTTTGGTAATGAGAATGTTGAACTGTTACCTTTTTATCATGATTTTCACTATGGTCATTTTGAGGATGACACAAGTGGGTTGTGAGACATGTTTGACTATTCGATAAGGGTTAATATAGAGGATTCTGATGCTTGTTTAATAGTAATGCACTTTAGAGCAAGTATACTCGTCGAATCAAGCTTCACAGTCAAGGATGATAAAATCCACCGAGAAGACAAACCTATGTACCTTTACCAAGACATTTTCAATTCTGCCCTTGAGTTGAATTTGAGAACGATCGGCCAATTGAAGGATCATCGATGTTAGCTTAGCTTTTCTTATCCATAGTCTTGCAAACACAGATTTTGGCATCAAATTAACACTTGCACCGAGATCACATAAGGCACAGTCAGAGTAGTTATGGCCTATGGAGCATGGAATAGAGAAACAACCAGGTTCCTTCATCTTGGGTGGTAAATCACTTAGCACAGCCACATATTCGTCCATCGTAGCAATAGTTTCAACTTCACCCACCATCATTTTCTTTGACACGATCTCTTTTAGAAACTTCACATATGTAGGCATTTGATCAATGACCTCTAGGAATGGGACATTGATATACAACTACTTAAGCATATCCATAAACTTTTGGAACTGGACATTTTGTTTCTGAGTCTTAAATCGATGTGGAAATAGAGGTGGTGGTCTGGGCTCCTCATGTGATTTATTGGATGTAGCATCAACATCCACAACTTTGTCATCCTTGCCATCAATAGCAAGATCACTCATTGTATCAGACACATAAGTTGTTTCCTTAGGTTCAGGAGCATCAGCGGATGGCTTGCTTAGAGTGGAATCAATAAGGTAACCTCCCTAAACTTGTTATTTTTATTCAATTGGGTGCCACTATGTAGTGTGATGGCATTATATTACTCTGCATTAAAAGCTTTAGTGACTTCATTATCACTAGGTAATCCTCCTTGTAGTCACATCTTCAATACTTGGGTAATCAGTCCCACTTGTGTTTCCAAGGACCGCAAGGAAGCAATGTTGTTCTGCATGATCGATTGCTGATTCTGCAACCTGGCAGCTTGTGTTGTAAGCATGTCTTCTATGGTTCTTTAAGTGTACAGCCTGATCCTGCATAATAACTCAAGCAGTTTCCATAAAATTTTGATATGTAAAATTAAAAAAAATAGAATTGGAGTTACAAACTCCTTGGTTCTGCCTCTGAGTTTTTGTTGGAATCTTGGAGGTTTTGCTGTGGCATTCTATCGCGCTCCTGAATTACCTGTGTTGCCTTCTCAACCAAAATTTGGATGTTGCTGCCACCCTAGGTTGTAGGTGTTGGAGTAGGGATTGTTGTTGCGGTTGGTGTTCCCTACATAGCATCCAGGTTCTTGTTGCTGGGGGTATTTATTCGACTGATGTTCCCCATCACAATGCTCACAAGTGTATTAAATTGCCTTAGCTCTCGGACATTGGATGGTGGCTGCATGTTCTTAAGCAGGTTGGTTATGGTGTAGTACTGAGCCGTTGTACTCTAGGAATCGTCCAAGTGGATTGTTCTAGAAGATTTAGGAGATGGCTTCAACCTCCCCCTTGGGAACTGATAGTCTTTAATGGCTATCTGATCTAATATTTTGAATGCCTCGTCAGGATCTTTGTCAAGCAAAATACCATTAGCTGAAGAGTCATTATCCCTGTAGGTGCATTGATGCCATTATAGAACGTCATGACTTGTAGCAAATCATGAAATCTAAGAATCGAGCACTTGCGTAGCATGTCTTTGTATCTGTCCTAATATTCGTATGTAGATTCATCATCATGCTATATGAATGAGATGATATTGATTCTCTTCTGATTGTGCACATTTGGTGGATCATTTCTGTGTAGAAACTCGTTGCACAAGTCATCCTATAATGTAATAGATCCTGAGAAACAAGTCTTCAACCATGCCCTGGCTCGATCCTGCAAGGAGTAGAGAAACAGTTTGTCTCAATGCATCATTAGGAATCCCTAGTTGTCTAAAACAATCGCAAACTTCCAAAAAAGCTTGAATGTGTTTTCGAGCATCCTCTCTTGTTGATCCTCCAAATTGTCTAATGGAGTTGAGCATGTTAAACATAACAGGCTTTAGCTTAAAGTGAGTTGTCCCTAGACCTGGCACAACGATATGTGGGTTGAGGTTGTTAATAACGGGCTCAATGTTTGCTCTGATGGGCTTTCTAGGTTTGGCAGGTTGTTAAAGTCCTTGCCCAGCTACTGGTGGTATGCCATTGTTACGCTCATTCTAACGGTTGTTCTCTCCATCCTCGTTCACCATATTATTTCTTTCTCTGCGTATCTCCCACAAAGTTTTCTAGATCTCTGTGTTGAATGTAAGATTAGGTTCTGAGTTTAACCTTCTGGTCATGCACTGGAACGTACCTAAAAAAGAAAAATAAAAACAAAATTTAAATGCAAATAAAACAAAATCTTAAGCGCAATTACAACGTAATTATCAATTTCCAATCCCCAGCAACAACGCCAAAAACTTGATGCTTGTCGAATAGAGATGCACTTTAGAGCAAGTATACTCGTCGAATCAAGTAATAAAGTGATAAAGTATAGTGTCGAACCTACGAGGATTGGAGCAATAACTACAAAGTTATCGAACTTAAGAATGATTGTGCAAGTAATGGTTGTTCTTGATTTATCAAAACTAAAAACAATTAAAGTAAAGATAGCTATGATTAAGACAAACAGATGATGTGGTAAATAACAGATAATTATGGAGGTTGGGTTTATTGCTAAGGATATATGCTTTAATAATTATTTCAATGCTATAGTGACTGGCAAAACATGTCTGCATAAACCATTAAGACCTTTATCTACTCGACAGAATTTCTAAAGAACTTCTGACTCTCTCGATACCTAGAATTTAATAACATTGAAGCTATACACCACGAACTCCTTATTCGCTTCTGGTTGAATCAACACATGAGTGTGTGTCAAAACCTTCTTTAAGTCCCAAAACTACGCTGACGATCCTCTGTCCAAACAAGCGGAACATTCTTTTGCAATAATCTTGTAAGCGAAACAGCAATATTGGAAAAACCATCCACAAAGTGACGATAGTACCCGGGCAAACCAAGGAAACTACGAACTTTAGATACCATCTTAGGTTGCTTCCAATTAAGGATAGCCTCAATCTTCTATGGATCCACACGAATACCATCTGCCAATACCATATGACCAAGAAACATCACCTCCATAAGCCAAATTTCGCACTTACTCAACTTAGCAAACAATTGATTCTCTTTCTGCGCTTGCAACACTATCCGAAGATGTTGATTATGCTCTTCCTCGGTATGGGAGTACACAAGGATATCGTCGATAAACACAACCACAAATCGATCCAAAAACTCATGAAACACCCTATTCATCATATCCATGAAAGTAGATGGGCATTAGTTAAACCAAACGACATCATCAAAAACTCATAAATCCCATACCTTGTGCGAAATGCAGTTTTTGGCACATCCACTTCTTTAACCTTTAACTGGTAGTACCCGGATCTAAAGTCAATCTTTGAGAACACAACCGAACCTCAGAATTGGTCAAAAAAATCATCAATTCTAGGTAATGGGTACTTGTTCTTAATCGTCAATTTGTTCAATTATCGATAATGAATACACATCTGCATGGATCCATCTTTCTTCTTTACAAACAACACTGGTGCACCCCAATGTGAAAAACTTGGACAGATAAAACCATGATCCAACAACTCTTGAAGTTGGGTTTTCAACTCTTTCAGTTCCATGCAATAGGGAGCAATGGACACCGGAGTCGTAACTGATTACGTCTCGATACAAAACCCAACTTCTCTATCCGGTGGCAACCCGAGTAATTCTTCTGGAAATACTTCTGAAAAATTACACACCGTTCAAATATCCTTTACTCAAACTCCTTTGATTCCCAGATTCATCACAAAAGCTAGAAAGGCTTAACATCCCTCATTCATCAACCTTTCAGCTTGTAATGCCGAAACGACATTAGACAAAATTTTAGCATTCTCGCCTACCACAACAACCACATCGTCAACAAGTCTCAAAGAAATCCTTTTGGTTTCAAAATCAACAAGGGACCTATGTTTACATAACCAATCCATACCCAATATAACATCAAAACCATAGAACGACAACTCCATTAAATCAACAGCAAACACATAGCCCTGAACAACCAACTAGTATCTCTTATACATTCTTCTAACAATAACGGTCTCCCCAAGAGAACTAGTTACTAAGACACCCACATTCAAAATTTCAAGAGGAGTATCTAATAATTGTGCATGCTCACTTATAATGTATGAATGCGTGGAACTAGAGTCAACCAAAGAGAATAATGACAAAGATTGCAAGGTAAAAGTACATGCGATCACATCAGTTTCATTATGGCCCTCGCGATGTATATACACCTTGCTTGCCCTCCTTCTCTGACTGAATAGCCACGATATGAGCAACAGTCCTCTGACCCTCACCATGCCTTTAAAAATTACCCTTGCCACACCCTCGACCCCTAGCAGGTATAGCCGTAGTAGCTGCCTAAGTCGGTGCCTCCTTGATCACTTGTGGACAATCACACTTTTGACGCTCTTTTGAACTACAAGTCCAACAAGCTCCAGCACCTGGTGCTCCTCAACACCTCCTTGAGTGGCATCTCCCATAATACTTATAATCGACCATAGCAGCCACATCGGTTCGAACATCCTGACCACGTCTACCAACTTGTTTGCGATCTGAATTATAACGTTTATTCTTGGAGCTCTTGTTCTGACCACTAGAAAAGTTTGACCCAGTGGCTTTTTTTCCCAAATTAGCATTCTCTGACTTGAAAGTTTGACGCAAGGACTGTTCAATATCCTTGGCCTTATTGACCAACATATTAAAATCAATGTAGTCAGCCACAAGCAAATACGTCTTGATGTCCTTCATAAGGCCATAGTGAAACCTATCGCAACACTAATGATCATTAGAAACCAGTTTATGAGCATACTGGCTCAAACGGTCAAATTTCACCTCATACTCGGCCATCGACATTCGACCTTGAACCAAAGCCATGAACGCTCTCTTCTTTGCATCCTGATACTGCGGACCTAGGTACTTCCTCTTAAAAGCCCTTTAGAAGAACTCCCAAGTAATATCAGCATCCAGTACTCCAGCAATAGTGTTTAAAACCAATTGTATGCATCACCATGAAACAGAGACACTATACAACCAAGCTTTTATGCACCTATACACTCCATCTGACCAATGATATACTTGGTGCTTTTGAGCCACTCTTCTGTAGATTCAGGGTTCAACCCTCGAAATTCAACCCCTTCCAAGCTACACAAATGCTCTAGTGACAATCCATAATTAGCCACATTTGTTGGGGCTGGCACCTAAACTTGCACTCCAGCAAAAGCTGCTTAGAAAGCTCTGGTCATTGCCTGAATTAGAGGCGTCATGTCCCCAAAAATGGGTCCTTGTGGGGCTTGGGGTACGTTTCCCTTACCCGCTCCAGCCGGTGGATTAGGCGGAGGAGGTGGCAATCTATTGCGAGGAATCACGCCATCCTCGGGATTTTGGTTATTTTGAGCATGAGTGTTATGTAATGTCCCAATTTTTGATTAGTGACCAAAATGTAAAATTTGAAAGTTTAGGGGTTAAAGTGTAAACTTTGGAAAAGTTCAGAGACCAAAGTGTAATTTTTAAAAGTTATGTATTTTGACCCCGTAAATGAATAGTTTACCCTAATAGTGACATTTCTGTGTTACCCGAATTTCTCATACGAAGCTTATATTAATGGCTATAAAGCGATAAAGTTTAGAAATTTGGAAATCGCAGTTGGATCAAATGAAAAATTGTTAAGTGTGCTCAGACCAGAGTAGCACAAGGATGGGTGACCTACTGGGAAGGTTCCATGTTAGTATTTTTGACTGATAAAAAGGATTCAGCATGAGTCAATAATATTTGTAATGATTATCGTTATAAAATTTCCAAAAGGGATTGTATCTGATAAAATTTCTATTAATTATCAGTACATCAGATCGAATTAGAATTTTGAAGATAGCTCCAAAAGTTATGGAACATTCAGAAAATACTATTTTATGAGTATTTTATTGTAGTTGGTTGGATCCCAACTAGACTTAGTTGAATTTTTACAAGAATGGCAAACTAGTAAATAAATAATAGTTGGAGGGCAAATTAGTCATTTGGAAGGGGTGACAATTTTGAAATATTTGAAGTTACAAGGACCATTTTTGGAAGAATAAAATTGAAGATTTAAATCTTAGCCCTTGATTGATGATAAAATCAATTTCAACCGTTAGATATAAGGGCAATTTTTAATTTCCCTATTTGAATGAATTTAAAATTTATTTACTTAATACAAATGGCATAATTGGAGCAATTTAAAAATTAAAAGGCCAAAAGATGAAGCCTTCTTCATCTTTCAAAATTTCAAAAATTTGGGGGGAAAAGGGAGAAAATTTTCCAAGCTCGATTCGAGCCCCGAAACTCGATTTTCAGGTAATCTTTCAAACTGCAAAGTTGTTCTACTCGCCATGGTTGAATTTAAGTTAGAATCAAGCTTATGTGATTTTAAAATCATGTTATTGAGTTAGGATTTAAACCCTACATATTTTGGTTTGTATGGAGAAGATTGGGGTTTATGGATTTAAGTCTAACTTAGGGTTTGTGATTCGGATTAATGATTTATATAGTAAGCTTGATTTGTTGTTTGGAAGCAAAACCCTAAGTTAAATATATAGGGACCAATTCGGCAAGCTACAAAGTTAAGGGACCAAATCTGAATTTTATGAAATTGGAGTGTATTTATGTAATTAATGATGCTAGAGATGTGAAATTGATGTTAGAATGCTAAATCGATGTTGAATCGAATTAGTGACTATTTTGACAATTTGTCAAAATCAAGTGACCAAATAGGAAACGAATTCTTGGATGGGGAATAAATCTGAATTTTTTTAGTTAAAATAATAGAATTAAGGTAGTAATGTTGATTTGAGGACTAAATTGCAAAGTTAAGAAGTTTGAATCCTTACCTTTGCATTTTAGTGACTATTTTGGCAAAGAAAGAAAATTAGAGGGAATTATTTTGAATAATTATTTGATGAAGAAGATGATGAATTGTTGGTTTGAAGAAAGTGATGGGACTAAATTGACAAGTAGAAAAATAAGAAGAAGTTAGTATAAATTAGAAGTTAATTATGGAAAGCTATGTATAAGACTGAATTTTGGCAGTGACTTCGAAAATTCATCATAGATTCTACAAAAATGTTTAGATGATGAATTTTATATCGATGTAAAGATTTGTTCGTCTAGTTTTGTTTCCAACAAACTAAAACTGATTTCGAGTTCCGAGTTAAAAGATATGATTTTTTAATCGAATGAAGGTCATAAAATTTACAGAGCAGTTTCTGTCAGGACAGCTCTGTGAAGGGAGTTTGAAGAATTTTCATAATTTTTGTAGATTTTACTAATTTATGTGGCTTATACCGTTAGAATCGTTATCGAATCTAGTTCTTACAGTATGAAGGATATTAAGATCCAATGTGTATTCTGATCTTTAGAAGTAAAACTCTGAGGGTAGGACAAGTTGCCAGAAAATAGAATTTGATACATTTTGTATCTAAATGTTTGATAACAAGTTTGGAAGAATTATTGGAAGTTTAAAATGGTCATTAAGACCAAAATGAATT
The DNA here is from genome assembly GCA_019671005.1 of Hibiscus mutabilis. Taxonomy (NCBI): domain Eukaryota; kingdom Viridiplantae; phylum Streptophyta; class Magnoliopsida; order Malvales; family Malvaceae; genus Hibiscus; species Hibiscus mutabilis. The sequence continues at coordinate 45,156,579 of CM033722.1, forward strand.
TTGGACAATATAAGGAAGAAAGGAAAATTATGGAAATTTTTTTATGTTAAATGATTAGATAGCTTGATTGAAATGTTATTAGAAGTGAATCTAAAAAATGTTTGTTTATATTCATGTGATTAATGAAGTCAAATTCGAATCAAAAGAAGATTCGATGTACTATGAAGGAAAGGATCGAGTAGAATTTATTGAGGCATGCTAACAAATGGCCCGGGTGAGTGCATTTTTACTTTTTTATTATATATGTGATATGAGTGAGTGCATTATATGTATTTATGACATGTTGTTTAATAGGACGACTTGTGATGAGTCGGCCTTGGTATAAATAAAAATGTATGATGGCTTATTTATGCAAATAGCATGAAATATTAAATGGCATATTGATACAGTGATTGTAGCATAATGATTTACTCAAGGTAAATCGAATTTTAGATATTTGGGTATGAACAGCCCATTATCGAATTATGGATGATAGTATTGATGAATTGGATATTGAATGTGAAAATATTATATTGTTATGCCCAAGTACTAGTGTGAGAGTCTTTGGTATAATTGGATATCCATAGAGTCATAGCAGCTGCATTCCAGCACTACGGCGTGTTCCAGACACTTCGGTGTTGACATTAGACGCTACGGCGTTGCAGACACTACGATGTTGTTTAGACACTTCAGCCTTGACATTGGACTCTACGGCGTTGCAGACACTACGATGTTGTTTAGACACTATGGTGTCGACTAGAACAAAAAGGTGCGATAATGAGGAGCAAAGAGAGTCCTCGAGTACGTACTCACCATCAGATGCTACGGTGTTGCAGACACTATGGTGTCGTTATGACGACTCGTATACTATATGTCCACATGAAATTGTACTTTGGGCTATAATTCATAAAATGCTTTGAACATGAAATGTTGATTATAATGTTGATTTTGCCCAAGTACTATTGTGAAGTCTTTCGTATAGTTGGATATCCATAGAGTCCTAGCAGCTGTGTCCTAGCACTACAGTGCGTTTCAGTCACTACAGTGATGTTTAGACACTTCAGTGTCAGCTTAGACGCTATGGCGTTGTTGAGACACTTCGGTATTATTAGTACAAAATGTGTGATTATAAGGAGCAAAGAGCATCCTTGATTATATGAGGAGCAAAGAGCATCCTAGAGTACGTACTCATCTCATTCGCTTCGGCGATGCAGACGCTACGGCGTCGTAGACACTACGATGTCTTATCAACATGACTCGCGTACCTTGGTCTCATATAATATACTTTGGGCTATGTTAAAGGATATGATATGCAAATAATTGCATGATGAAAGTATGACTATGTTACAGAATATGATATGCAAATAATTGCATGATGAAAGTATGACCATGTTTCAGAATATGATATGCAAATGATTATGTGATGAAAGCATGACTACTTGATGATCATGAACTATTGATATCATGATTCTATGACAGAATTGATAGATAGTCATGATACATGATACTATTATGTTGTGAAATGCTTTCTATCTTAAAGAAATTGTAATGCACTTTTATATAACACAATGTAATGCATCTCTTCATGTTATGATAAATGTGTTAAATGCCTCACTAAGTTCGTACTTAGCGTGTGTTTTATTTCACATGTAGGTTCTCCGAAGTAGATTAACAAGGAGGAGCTATTCTTTTGGAAAGTCAAGTTACTACAATAAGATACAGTAAGTGTAAGATTCCAAATTTTGGCTAGTGACCGAAATGTAAATTTTTTAAAGTTTAGGGGTTAAAGTATAAACTTTGGAAAAGTTTGGGGACTAAAATGTAAATTTTCCCAACAAGTGATTTTATTTAGTATAAGGGTGAATCTGATCGAAATAAGAACCTTGATATCAATTTTGAGAATTTAGATACAGTAGAATGTATCGAATTTGGATCGAATGAAATTGTTAAGCGTGCTGAGGCCAGAAAATATTAGGATGAGTGACCTTTGGGAATGTCCCATAAAAATGTTTCTGATCAACATTTTGGACTCAGTAAAAGTAGAAAATATTTGTATGGATTTCAAATAAAGGATTTCTCCGAGAAACCTTATGCTATGAAGATTTTCAATAATTATCGGAATAATAGACTGGTTAAGAAAATTCAGTCTAAGTCTTTATGAAAGGAAATTTTCATGGCTTAAAAGTATCATGTGATAGATAGTGAGCTGAATTGGGTACTTTCAAAGTTCGGTAAAAATCTGAGGAAAATTGAAATGGGAATTGAAGTTTAGTGACCAAAATGAAAATTTTGAAAGTTGTGTCTAAAGTATAAACTTTAGAAAAGTTTAGGGACCAAAGTGTAATTTTCAAAAGTTATGTATTTTAACCCCGTAAATGAACAGTTCACCCCTAAGAATGGCATTTTTGTGCTACTCGGATTTTTCGTACAAGGCTTATATTAGTGGCTATAAAGCTTTAAAGTTCAAAGGAAGAAAATTTGGAAATCGTATTGAGTGAAATTCAAATATTTGGATCGAATAAATGCCATAAATAAAAATCTAAGATATTTTGGAATGAGGCTGGTTGGAATGCAACCAATTTGGTTCAATTTTAATGGGATGGCAAATTTTAAGACTTGTTAGTAAATAAATACTAGTTGGGGGCAAATTAGTCCTTTGACATGGATGACATTTTTGAAATATTTTGAAACTTTGAGGGCATTTTTGGAAGTTGAAAAACACATAGATTAGATCATGGCCCTTGGTTTTTGATAAGATTAAATTAGGACATTGGATTAAAAGGCCAATTTGGTAATATCACTAATTAAATGAATTTAATATTCATTTAATTTTAATATGTGGATTAAATGACTAAAAGATGAACAAAAAATTTGTTCATCTTTCAACAATATTCCGGGAGCTAGAAAGAAAGAAGAGGAAGAAGAGAACATCAATTCCAAGCTTGATTTGGAAGGTTAAGTATAGCTTATGTTTAATAGTAGTTTTGTATGAAAAGGTTAAGTATAGCTTATGTTTTTGAAGAATAAGATTTTGAGATTTATGAATACATGTTGAATATGAAGTTTGATTTGAACGAATAAGGTGGTGTTGGCATGAAAACAAGCTTGAATTTAGTTTAATTCTATGTTCAAGGTTATAAACCCTAACCCTAAGTTTTGGGGATTTTGGTTAGGAAGTTAAATTAAGGATGAAATTGAATGGATTATGATATTATGAGCTTGATTTTTGATTGAAATTGGAATTATGGGGGAAATTATTGAGAAAATTATTTTAGCATTGGAATTTATGAATTATGAGTGAATTAGCTTGATTTGACAATTAGGGACCAAAATGAAAATTTTGGTCAATAGAGGGACCATTTCGGGTAATGAAGAAATTTAAGAGATGAATCTTGAATCGATGATTATTTGATAAAATTGAGGATTCGAGCATGATAGGGAGTTAAAGGGATTGAAATGACAAGAAAAGAAATGTGAAGGACCATTTCGAAATAAATTTTTTTTAGTAAAGGACTAAATTGATCAAAGTTGGAAATCAAAGGAAAATTTCTAGAAATGTTAGAAATAAGTAAATAGTCGATTTGTACATGAATTTAATGTACAAATGTGGTGTAGTGACTAAAATGTCACTTTTACAAAGTTTAAGGATTAAAAAGAATATTGATTCAAAGTGAGATTGTTCAAATTGAGCTTGAAAAATTGTTTAATGTTCAAAATGGTCATTAAGGACCATATTGAACATCTGGTAAATACAAATAGAGAAGTAAGAAGAAGTTAATATAAATTAGAAGTTAATTATGGAAAGCTATGTAGAAAATTGAATTTAGCAGTAAGTTCGAAAATTCACCATAAATTCTACAAAAATGGTTAGATGATGAATTTTATACCAATATAAAGATTTGTTCGTCTAGTTTTGTTTCCAACAAACGGAAACTAATTTCGAGGTCCGAGTCAAAAGATATGAATTTTTAAGTGACGAAAGGTCAAAAAATAAAGCACTAGTCTGTTCCGAATTCCAGCGTTGTAATTGACTTTGAAAATTTTCCATAAATCGTACAAGTTGAATTTGGGCTATTAATTTATATGGTTGAAAAGCTTATTGAATCTAGTTTCTTTCAGAACAAACGTAATCGAATTCCAAGTTGTAGATTATTTTATAGAAATATTTCTTTGAAGGTAGTGCAATCTGCCAGAAAATGAAAACTGATGCATTTTGTATTTAAGGTTAATTAGTAAGCTTGAAAGGGGTTAACGGAAGTTCTAAATGGTCATTAAAGACCAAAAATGGGTTTTGGATAGTATAAGGAAGGAATAAAAAACTTTGGAAATTTTATATATTTGAATGACTAGATTCGATAGCATGTTTAAAGTATTGTTAGATTTGAATCTAACGAATGTTATTCGTATTTATATGATCATTGAAGTTTGATTTGGATCAAAAAAGGATTCGAGATACTAAAGGAAAGGATCGAGTAGAATTTAGTGAGGCATACTATAACATGGCCCAGGTGAGTGCATTTCTATATGTTTGCATTATGTTGAAAATGACATTGCATTTCTCTATAATACGTGATACGATACATTGCTTGACATGGAAAGGTTGATGGAGTACAAGGTACGAACTATTGTTTGCATAATTGATGATGCATTATGCTTACTTGAATTACATGATAGAGACGATACATGATTCATATGACAATATGATACATGAGTTACATGAATAATGATATGATTAAAATGAAACAAGTAACCACCTTGGGGACCCACACCCTTGGTGTTGTACCTGGGGATCCACGCCCATGGTGCCAAGAGCACTAAAGAGGTGCAATTATAAGGAGCAAAAAGTGTCCTTTTATGAGGAGCAAAGAGCATGCTCGAGTACGTACTCAAGTATTTCAGGCTATGGAGTCTTAACAGACTTTTTAGCCAGCAAAGCACAATGGTGCAATATTTAAGGCTATGGAGTCTTAACGAAATTTTTCAGCCAATATAGCACTACGGTGCAGTATGTAAGGCTATGGAGTCATAACGAACTTTTCAGCCAGTAACAAAGGCTATGGGGTCGTAATGGACCTTTCAGCCAGTAACACTACAAGATGACTATAAGAAAGACATGAATATGCAAATGACTGCATACTAAAAGCATGTACATGATAGAGAATATGATAGTATAGTGATATATGATATGTATGATATACATGATAGTGATGACATGTGATGAAACATGACCATGATAGAGCATATGATATACAAATGAATGCATGATGAAAGCATGACTATGTCAAGGTATATGTTATGTAAACGATTACATGATGAAAGCATGAATATGTTAAAAGACATGTTATGTAAATATTTACATGATAATGATAGAATGTTGAAAGCAAAGTTATGATAAAGAATACGTTATGTAAATGACTGATTGATGATCATGAAATATTAATTGCATGTTTCTATGACAAAACCGATAGATGACATGAATCATGTCGAAAACATGTTTATATTAAAGAATATGACATGTACGTGAGTACTTGATGATTATGGAATAATAATAGTTTGATTATATGTTAGATATATTAATGATATAAATCACATTTGAACATGCTTGCCATTTTACAGGACATGTATTGTACTTTTCATATAATATACGGTAATGCACTATTTCATGATTAAATAAATAAGATTAGTTGCCTCACTAAGTTCGTACTTAGCGTATGATTGTTTCACACGTAGGTCAAGTTGGAGCACTTGAAGAGGAGTCAAGCATGCTGTTCATGCTACAATCTGCAGAACATCAGTAAGACATTCTAAATTATGACAATCTCTAGTGGGCATGTAAACTATTTACTTACTGATAGTATATGATGCATTAAATTGAATTATAATGATAGTTTAAATAATCAGCTAGACGATGAATCGTATAGGGATAATAAAAAAATCAGCTAAACTTTCAGTAGCATGTTTACGTAACATCTAGAATGTATATTTAACTGCAAGTATATGTTATGGGTGTTACAGCAAGTACATCTTTATCGTAATTTGATATCTAGCGGGCATGTAAATATTTTTTTAAGTTGAGCTGTTTAAAGTATAAGTTTACAACTTAAATATATGCTTTTATGATGAATAAGTTTAGAAGCATAGTTTGCTAATAGTAGCATTGAACTTTGGTACAATTAAATATAGTTTAACCCTAATCGTGTAGAAATTTTATAATTAAGAAAAGGTCTAGGCAGCACACATAGTTTTTACCCTGAGTTACATTTTTATTTTAATAACTCAATTATAAGTTTTGTAAACCAATTCAGGGTCAAAACTAGCTGCATCTAGATTTCATAGTTTTTAATTTAAAACCGAGGAAAGGGTTAAACTACAATCTAAATTTTGATATATAAAAAATTATTACAAGCTAAGATTTCTTCCAACGATTTCGTAATATCTTTAATGTATATTTGGCCTAGAAGTATACGTTAAGGGTGTTACATTTATTGGTATCAGAGCTACAGGTTTAGTCGATTCTGGAGGTTAAGCCAAGTGTGATATGATTTGCTATTAAGTACATGCCCCTAGGATGTCATGTTACTGATGTACTATCTGTGTAACTTGATTATGCTCCTCATTAACATGAATAGGTTATAGTAGTAATAGATGATGTTGAATACTACTGAATTGCGTCAGACGTTTGATCATGGGGACCACGAAGAGGTCCAAAGTGGAAGTAATGAGGTACATAATATTTCACCCCTAACTCCTACCCCAACTGAGCCACCTACGTAGTAGGGAGCTCCAGCATAAGAATATGGAGCCTTAGTACGAGCCTTAGAGGCTATGGTTAATAAAAATTTTAACCCTTAATGCCCATACCAGCTCCGGCACCTGCACCAGTAAGGACGGTGACTGTTAAGGAGCTTAAGAACTTAGGAGCTCCTGAATTTAATGGAGAAAGTGGTCCGATAGCCGCCAACTTATGGTATAAAGATGTCAAAGTCATGTTAGAGGAGTTAAACTGCATAGATGCTAAGGAGTTTGAAGAAACTTTGTTGAGGGAACATGCTCGTATTTGGTGGTTTAATGCCACAGAGTTAGTACTTGTTGAGGAAGTGATGTGGAAATTCTTTTAAGAAGTGTTTAAGGCCAAGTATATTGGCGACCAGTTAACAGAGAGAGATGTTACAGCAGTTCCTAAGTTTGAAACAAGGTACTCGTACTGTCTACGAGTACGAGTTGGATTTTAATAGATTAAGTCGGTATACAGCTGATTTGATTATCGACTGAAAATCTTTATGAGAATGTTTTATCGAGGGGTTTCACTTGAGGCCTAAAGAGTTGTTGTTAGGTATGAGTTTATCGGTTTACCAGAATGCTATAAATAAAACAAAGGCAATTGAGAGAGCCTGTATTTACTTTAATTGATTCGGGTTCGACTAACTTATATATATATATATATATTGGTACTAAGATAGTAGTACAAAGAAAGATTCTTAAGGAAAAAATATTTTTAGTAACGTGATTCCTAGTAACCCACTTGGACAAAGAGCATGGGTGACTAGAATATGTAAGACATGTCCATTAGTAATTCAAGGGATTAAATTCCCGACGAATTTAATGGAACTTCCATTCCGTGAATTTAAAGCTATTCTTGGAATGGATTAAGTTATCTGCATATGCTACAGAGGTGAAATGTAAAAAGAAAAGGTTGGTACTTCAAGAAGCAGTTGTGTTCTCAAAAATTAGATCTTAGATCAGGGTATTATCAGCTCAAGGTTAAGGAAGCGGATATACCAAAGATAGTATTCAAGACTCGTTATGGACATTACAGTTTCTGGTAATGCTATTTGGACTTACTAATGTCACGCTGCATTCATGGATCTGATGAATAGGGTATTCCAACCCTGCTTAGACCAATTTGTAATAGTCTTCATAGACGATGTTCTGGTATACTCAAAGACAAAAACTGAACATGATTACCATCTTTGAATGGTATTACAAACACTGAGGGATAAACAACTTTATCCAAAGTTTTCTAAATTGTGAGTTTTGGTTATCAAAAGTAACTTTCCTTGGACATGTAGTATCATCAGAGGGAATAAAAGTTGATCCCAAGAAAGTACAAGCCATTCTCGAATGGGTGGCATCGAAAAAAATGTCTTTGAAGTCTGGAGTTTCTTGGGAATTAACTGGATAAAATAGACGAACACTTCGGGAAGGCTAAAGTAGCAGCTGATGCTTTTTATCAGAAGATATTTTTGTTTTGTACATAATGAATGTACAATTGTCATTGAGACAAGATGGTTCATTAGCAGTAGAATTTTAGCTAAAACCAACTTTGTTGGTTCGAATCAAAGATTTGCAATTTTCAGATGAAGAATGTATTGAAAAGAGGAAGCAAGTTGAATCAAGAAAAAAACAAAGGACTATGAAATTAAGTCAAATAGTTGCTTATATTATCGAAGTAAAGTTTACATTCCTAATGATGGTGTTTTGAATAAAGAGATTTTGACTGAAGTTCGTCATAGTTCATTAACTATGTACTTTGGAAGTAGCAAAATGTATTAAAAATCTAAAAACTTGGTATTGGTGGCTAGGAATGAAAAAAGGGAAATTTTGGAATTTATGACAAAGTGCTTGACATGCCAACAAGTAAAAGCCGAATATCAAGTACCTCCTAGATTGATTCAGCCTATTTCTATTCCTCAATGGAAGTGACAATGGAATTTGTAATAGGATTACTAGTAACAATAGTTATTAGACGAGCATCAAGATGGCATCATTTGAAGCACTGTATGGAAGAAAGTGTCAAATTTCTCTTAATTGATTCAAGTTACAGGACCGAAATATTCACATTAACCCAAAAGCTAGAGAGGTTGATTTGATACGAGAAATGGGGGATTAAGTGAAAATTATTCAGCATAATCTCAAGGCTACCGCGGATTGACAAAAGGCTTATGCTAACAAGAAGAGAAACGATGTTGAATACGAAGATGGGGACAAAGTGTTCATAAAGGTTTCACCTTGGAAGAAGGTGTTATAATTTGATAGAAAAGGAAAAACTTAGTCCCGAGTTCATTGGATCTTATGAGATCTTGAAAAAAGTTGAACCAGTGGCTTATCAATCAGCCTTATTGCCAGAATTAAGCAAGATTCATGATGTATTTCATGTATCTATGTTTCAAAGGTATCGATTGGATCCTTCGCATATCATCACCCTGAAGAAGTTGAATTATAATCGGATTTGACTTATGAAGAGGGACCAGTGAAATTCTTAGTATATGGAGTAAAAGAACTAAGAAACATGAAAATTTCATTGGTTAAGGTCCTTTGAAGAAATTATAAAGTGGAAAAGCCACTTGGGAGACCAAAAAGAAAATAAGGGAACAATATCCATAATTGTTTTGAATGGATATACGTTGAAAATTCAAGGACAAATTTTCTTAAAGGGGGAGGAATTGTAATGTCCCACTTTTTTATTAGTGACCAAAATGTAAATTTTGAAGTTTAGGGGTTAAAATGTAAAGTTTGGAAAAGTTTAGGGACCAAAGTGTAATTTTCAAAATTTATGTATTTTGACCCCATAAATGAATAGTTTACCCCAAGAGTGACATTTCTGTGTTACCCGTATTTTTCGTACGAAGCTTATATTAATGGCTATAAAGCGATAATGTTCAGAAATTTGGAAATCGTAGTTGGATCGAATGAAAAATTGTTAAGCGTGCTCAAACCAGAGTAGCACAAGGATGGGTGACCTACTGGGAAGGTTCCATGTTAGTATTTTTTTACTGATAAAAAGGATTCAGCACGAGTCAATAATATTTTTAATGATTATTGTTATAAAATTTCCAAGAGGGATTGTATCCGATAAAATTTCTAGTAATTATCGGTACATCGAATCAAATTAGAATTTTAAAGACAGTTCCAAAAGTTATGGAAAATTCATAAAATACTATTTTATGAGTATTTTATTTTAGTTGGTTGGATCCCAACTAGACTTAGTTGATTTTTTACAAGAATGGCAAACTAGTTAATGAAGAATAGTTGAAGGGCAAATTAGTCATTTGGCAGGGGTGGCAATTTTGAAATATTTGAAGTTACAAGGGCCATTTTGGAAGAAGAAAATTGAAGATTTAAATCTTGGCCCTTGATTGATGATAAAGTCAATTTCAACCGTTGGATAAAAGGGTAATTTTATAATTTTGTTATTTAAATGAATTTAAAATTTATTTACATAATACAAGTGGCATAATTGGATCAATTTAAAAATCAAAAGGGCAAAAGATGAAGCCTTCTTCATCTTTCAAAATTTCGAAAATTTGGGGAAAAGGGAGAAAATTTTCGAAGCTCGATTCAAGCCCCGAAACTCGATTTTAGGGTAATCTTTCGAACTGCAAAGTTGTTCTACACTTCAAGCACTATATTTTGATGTAATTAATTCATGGAATACATGCTTGATTGATGAAAATTTTACATGAGAAGGAAATTAGGGTTTATGAACAAAATTGGGGCTTTTTAAATTTTATGATTCCATGGTTGAATTTAAGTTGGAATCAAGCTTATATGATGTTAAAATCATGTCATTGAGTTAGGATTTAAACCTTAAATATTTTGGTTTGTATGGAGAAGATTAGGGTTTATGGATTTAAGTCGAACTTAGGGTTTTTGATGTTGGATTAATGATCTAGTAAGCTTGATTTGTTGTTTGGAAACAAACCCTAAATATATAGGGACCAATTCAGCAAACTTCAAAGTTAAGGGACCGAATCTGAATTTTATGAAATTGGAGTGTATTTATGTAATTAATGATGTTGGAGATGTGAAATTGATGTTAGAATGCTAAACCGATGTTGAATCGAATTAGTGACTATTTTGACAATTTATCAAAATCAAGTGACCAAATAGGAAATGAATTCTTGGATGGGGATTAAATTTGATTTTTTTAGTTAAAATAATAGAATTAAGGTACTAATCTTGATTTGAGGACTAAATTGCAAAGTTAAGAAGTTTGAATCCTTACCTTTGCATTTTAGTGACTATTTTGGCAAAGAAAAAAAATTAGAGGGAATTATTTTGAATAATTATTTGATGAAGAAGATGATGAATTGGTGGTTTGAAGCAAGTGATGGGACTAAATTGACAAGTAGAAAAATAAGAAGTTAGTACAAATTAGAAGTTAATTATGGAAAGCTATGTAGAAGATTGAATTTTGGCAGTGACTTCAAAAATTCACCATAAATTCTACAAAAATGTTTAGATGATGAATTTTATATCTATGTGAGAATTTGTTCGTCTAGATTCGTTTCAAACAAACGGAAACTGATTTCGAGTTCTGAGTTAAAAGATATGAATTTTTAATCGAATGAAGGTCAGAAAATTTATAGAGTAGTTTCTGTCAGGATAGCTCTGTGACGGGAGTTTGAAGAATTTTCATAATTTTCGTAGATTTTACTAATTTATGCGGCTTATACCGTTAAAATCGTTATCGAATCTAGTTTTTACAGTATGAAGGATATTAAGATCCAATGTGTATTCTGATCTTTAGAAGTAAAACTCCGAGGGTGGACAAGTTGCCAAAAATTGAATTTGATACATTTTGTATCTAAATGTTTGATAACAAGCTTGGAAGAATTATTGGAAGTTCAAAATGGTCATTAAGGACCAAATTGAATTTTTGGACAGTATAAGGAAGGAAGGAAAATTATGAAAAAAACTTTTATGTTAAATGATTAGATAGCTTGATTGAAATATTATTAAAAGTGAATCTAACAAATGTTTGTTTATATTCATGTGATTAATGAAGTCAAATCTGAATCAAAAGAAGATTCGAGGTACTATGAAGGAAAGGATCGAGTCGAATTTAGTGAGGCATGCTAATAAATGGCCCAGGTGAGTGCATTTTTACTTATTTATTATATATGTGATATGAGTGAGTGCATTATATGTATTTATGACATGTTGTTAAATAGGACGACTTGTGATGAGTCGGCCTTGGTATAAATAAAAATGTATGATGGCTTATTTATGCAAATAGCATGGAATATTAAGTGGCATATTGATACAGTGATTGTAGCATAATGGTTTACTCAAGTTAAATCGAATTTTAGATATTTGAGTATGAACTGCCCATTATCGAATTATGGATGATAATATTGATGAATTGGATATTGAATGTGAAAATATTATATTGTTACTCACAAGTACTAGTGTGAGAGTATTTGGTTTAATTGGATATCCATAGAGTCATAGCAGCTGCATTCCAGCACTACGGTGCGTTCCAAACACTTCGGTGTTGACATTAGACGCTACGGCATTACAGACACTACAATGTTGTTTAGACACTTCGATGTTGACATTAGACGCTACAGCATTGTAGAAACTACGGTGTTGTTTAGACACTTCGGTGTTCACATTAGACGCTACGGCGTTGCAAACACTACAGTGTTGTTTAGACACTACGGAGTCGACTAGCACAAAAAGGTGCAATAATGAGGAGCAAAGGGCGTCCTCGAGTACGTACTCACCATCAGACGCTACGGCGTTGTAGACACTACGGTGTCATTATAATGAATCATATACCATAGGTTTACATGAAATTGTACTTTGGTCTATAATTCGTAAAATGCTTTGAACATGAAATGTTGATTATAATGTTGATTTTGCCCAAGTACTATTGTGAAATCTTTGGTATAGTTGGATATCCATAGAGTCCTAGCAGCTGTGTCCTAGCACTACGGTGCGTTTCAGTCACTATAGTGATGTTTAGACACTTCGGTGTTGGCTTAGACGCTACGGCATTGTTCAGACACTTCGGTGTTGTTAGCACAAAATGTCTGATTATAAGGAGCATAGAGCGTCCTCGAGTACGTACTCATCTCAGTTGCTTCGGCAATACATACGCTATGGTGTCGTAGACACTACGGTGTCTTATCAAGATGACTCGCGTACCTTGGACTCATATAATATACTTTGGGCTATGTTAAAGGATATGATATGCAAATAATTGCATGATGAAAGTATGACTATGTTACAGAATATGACATGCAAATAATTGCAAGATGAAAGTATGACCATGTTTCAGAATATGATATGCAAATGATTACATGATGAAAGCATAACTACTTGATGATCATGAACCGTTGATATCATGATTCTATGACAGAATTGATAGATAGACATGATACATGATACTATTATGTTGTGAAATGCTTGTCGTCTTACAGAAATTGTAATGCACTTTTATATAACACACTGTAATGCATCTCTTCATGTTATGATAAATGTGTTAAATGCCTCACTAAGTTCGTACTTAGCGTGTGTTTTATTTCACATGTAGGTTCTCTAAACTAGATTAACAAGGAGGAGTTGTTCTTTTGGAAAGTCAAGTTACTACAATAAGTACAGTAAGTACATCTTTATCGTAATTTGATATCTAGCGGGCATGTAAATATTTTTTTAAGTTGAGCTATTTAAAGTATAAGTTTTCAACTTAAATATATGCTTTTATGATGAATAAGTTTAGAAGTATAGTTTGCTAATAGTAGCATTGAACTTTGGTACAATTAAATGTAGTTTAACCCTAATCTTGTAGAAATTTTATAATTAAGAAAAGGTCTAGGTAGCACACATAGTTTTTACCCTGAGTTACATTTTTATTTTAATAACTCAATTATAAGTTTTGTAAACCAATTCAGGGTCAAAACTATTTGCATCTAGAGGACATAGTTTTTAATTTAAAACTGAGAAAAGGGTTAAACTATAAGCTAAATTTTGATATAAAAAATTTATTAAGTTAAGATTTCTTCCAACGATTTCATAACATCTTTAATGTATATCCGGCCTACAAGTATACGTTAAAGGTGTTACATGTTAGCTCGAGTCTCATGTCGTGGGCCTATATTCACTAGCAACTAAAATATGTAAAAGGAATTTTAGTTAGGCTAGCATTCAGCGAAGGATCCAAGACAACTTGCAAAAAATCATTTAAAAACAATGGTAATAGGCAATGTGTCCCCCTTCAACCTACATTTAAGCAAAATGACATCATAGTAGTCAAAAGTCTTGCTAAACCACAATTAACATCGCAGAACATCACAAAAATAACCAAAACATTCAACAAACCATCCCAACCTTTCGTAACCTAGCTCTGATACCCGACAAATGTAACCCCTTGACCCTGCATAAGCGCTAGGCCGAACCGAGTGAGCAATATTAGGTTTGCCATAGCAAACCTAAACTGAATATCTCTAATTAGGTCCATTTTTTATTTTTATCTTATCTACATGCATCATTATTGCCTAGGGTGTACATACTAACAGCGGTTAAATTCTCGTTCGAATTAGACGTCGAATTAACATCCAATTATGCGAATTTGTAATTTAGGGACCAAATTGCAAATCTAGAAACTATGAGGAATTGCTTATTTTGGGGTTACCAATCCTCAATTAGTCAGGTTACATGCATACATGTTCAATTTTAGCTAAAACAGATCATTAAAACACATCCAAATAACATACATGTGAAATAGGGACCAAAATGACAGAATTTTAATTTCAACAGCCAATTAACTGACATAATAGCCTTCGATATTGGTACTCGGGATCCTGTACCAATACCAGGTTTCATACCCAAGGGTTGTATCGTTACTAACATACACGTACCGTACCCGAGTCATAAAACACAAGGCCCGTACCGATACGCTTCCTCGAGTATCGGTACACGGGTTTAAATGGCCAAAACACAATTTCTAGTAGCTCAAACTCGTACTGATACGGCTCACCCCGTACTGATACCCAGGCTAATTTCTCACTTCTCAAACCTAATTCAGGCCCCATGTACCGATATAGAGGGACCGTATCGATATTGAGAGGCCTATAATGCCTATTTTACTTGGTTTTATGCCTTTAAACCAACACGTATTAGTCTCAAAAATCCTAGCATGCATACTAAACATATTTATCATGTAATGCTTGTATCCATAGTATTCCAAACCTTCAAATATGCACTTACAAACAAAAAAGTGTAAACTATAGGCATGCTTCCTAAACATATCAACCAACAAACTCAAAAATGAAACTAGGCATAAATCCATCAATCCACATCACAAAACATAACAGTAAACCATCAAACAACATGTTACAATCCTTGGGAGAAAGAACAACTAAATTGCAAATCCCCAACTTGGACAATGCATTGCCTTATTACCAAATGCTTAAATCTAAAACCATACTCAAGTCAAACGATGTCTTAGGATCTCCTCGCTCCAATGCTTCCTCAATCCTTAATTTTTTGCAAAGAAGAATGATAGTATAAGCAAACATATTCTTAGTGGTGCACCCCAAGGTGTTCAACAATGCATTTAAACATGGGCATAGAAGCCAACACCTTTGAAACCCTTTTAAAATCATGATATACATAGTAGTCCATATGCAAAATATAGTTTCCATTTGTTTCTCATATATTGGCAATTACAGTGACTTTTATAAAACCATATCAGATACATAGATTTCTCGGTAGACAACCTCTACCAAACCATACCTTGACCCGAAGAGTCTTACCTCAATCCTATACAAGGTACAACATCAACTTGGGCAGCCTACTGCATACCACAAGTGACAATCCACCAACCCAGGTAGCATACTGCACACTCTAGGGATCGCGGGGTGATCGACTTTATATATTATAGTGCACTTTAAACCCTTTGGCATGCCAACTATATCCGATGCTTTTCTTTGCTTGTCGCACATAGCCAATATACACTTTTAAACACATTTACTTACTGTTATTCCCTTATGTATTTTAGCAAACCATTTTCTATATGCTAATATCACATTGCCCAAAGAAACAACTACATTCCATTTAGGAACCATTTCTCAATGCTCTTAAGTATCCATATACTTGGTAAATCGTTGCATATCATTTAAAAGATACATAAAATAGTAAGTAAACCAAACCATGCTTTTAAACCAAAACATGTAAAACAAGTTGCATATCAAACCGATATTCAAGGGACAAATTAGGGAGAACTTAATTCCAAGCTTAGTTAAGTTTGATAGGCTTTAACTAAACTCCCCACTCCTTATTCAAACCTTTTAAGAGTGTCTAAAACACATATACACTCATCGATGTGCAATACTTCGCTCGCCGTTGCATTCCACGCGTCCAAAATAAGCCAATTTCCACAAGATAAGATAGGCTTAACCCTCCCCTATTTTGGCCGCACAAAACAGAGGTAAAATACACTAAAATGCATTTTAGCACTAGCTTACACTCAGCCCAAGCAATCTCAACGAAATGGCATCTAAAAGCTAGCCGAAACATCAAAAACAACCTCAAACCACAACCAAACAACATCCAGCCATAAATCTAAGATTATAACATCTTAACAACACCATTGAACATCCAAAAACACATTTCTAAACTCCTTTTACCTCTAGCCATCAAGAATCTAACATAACAGACCCAAAAACACCTTTAAATTACCTCAAGAACAAACCAATTAAATAGTTTCGAGATTGATTATAAAAATATCATTTCACATTATTCATATACAACCAAAATGTGAATTAACCCAATAAAAACCTTCAGCAATCATCTTGTAAGACAAGAATTTAGACTAACCATCAATAAATCCCATTTTCTTGAATTAAATTGCAAAACCATGTTATAATCCAGAAAATACAAGCCAATAACTAGCAAATATCAATAAAGAAACTTACTTTTAAGAGAGAAGAATAAATTTATCTTTGAAGAACCTCCCACCAAAATTTACGTAAGTTTTCTCTTAAAAACAACTTGAGAAATCAATGAAATCATTGTGAAATCTCTATAAGGTTTTGTTAGGAATCAAATGAGGAATAAAAATATGAAGTATCCATTGAAAAATTAATAAGGGAAATTATAAATCATGATTGGGAAAAAGAGATGGAAAGTAAGGGGAAATGAGAAAGGAAAATCCAAGAAAATTTGATAGAATAGGAAAATAATTTTGGTAAACAAATTAACATCAAAATCTTACTCAATTAAGGTGGAAAAACCTTAATTAAAACATTTGGAAATAATAGCTCTCTAAAGTTTCTTAATATTGGCCCAATTACATTTTAGTCACTAAAAATAATTTTGTAATCTTTACAATTTAGTCACTAAATCAAAATGTCACCTCGATTAATTTAAATAATCCCCAAATTAATTACCAAAAGACTTGATAATATAATTAAAAAATTTAGTAAGTCAAACCAATTTTTATCTCAACCATTTCTAATTTTTTTTAAATATTAATTCTCGAAACTCAATTTAGCGATTAATCCAGTTCGACTGAGCTGAACCTGGCCTAACCAAACCTCTAAACTTTTAACCTTATTTATGGGGTGTTACATCTGTGTCTAGGAGAAAGTCTACGTGGGTCAAAGTAGATTCATCTCCAACTCTTCTTGCCTTGTCAGCTCCAACCAAGAGATCTACCACTCATTTGCTCCAACATTCCTTCAGCATCCTGCACATACACCACAAAACACTACCTTTCCCATAAAAATACCAAAATATATAACATTTAAGCGCAAGTAGTGTAATTCCCTAACTACATGCAAACTATATACAAAATAATCCTAAATGCAACTAAATGAGATTGAAAAAACGCAAAAGACAAGTAAAAAGGGTATGCAATATAGGTCATTTACACATTCATCAGATTCAACGCTCGAAAGATGTCAGACTGTCAGAGTATTTGTTCATGCTTCATGGAGGAGTCATCGAGACTTCCTCGTTATCGGGGATGTGAGTGGATGTTAAGGTGAGGTAGAGTTGGGCGTTGTTGCTCGTCGCTCTATTTGAGGGAAACTTACCTATTTGAGAAAGTTAGAGGCTCGGTTGCGAAAGTGCAGCTCGAACGAGGTTTCCTTTGTCAGAGTGTTTCGCCCAAGGGTGAACCAGGCTTGACCGCTAGTAAGAAGTTGGTTTGTTGAGGTGATGCTTAAACTGATAATAGCTTATTAAGTGACAGTTAAAGATCGTTACTTGTCTCCTAAGTTGGATGACTCATTTAACCGATTGTGAAGTACCTATATTTTTTTCCTGAATTGGTTCGAGGATGATATTGTTACGGTTAAAGTGTTAAATGCTAGTAGTTTCAAAAAGAATTTTGGTATGAGGATTTCTTTCTTTAGGGGTTGTCGTGGTAACATCTGATGTTTGCAGTGACGTTTGAGATGTTTCAATGATGATAGGGTGAGGGCCACCATATTGTCTCTCGAATATAAGTTTGATGCTTTACGTGACACGAGTGGATTTATGAGGAATATGGAAATATAGGCGTTAATAAGATAATTACCTTAATGGGCTTATGTGTGGGAGAAGTTAGTGACTGTGTGATCAGTTAAGGAGGCAAGGGTTTGAGACTTCAGAAATGTTTTTGATAAGTATCACAGTTTCCCTAGAATAAGCCACAGAACATTAGTAGAGATCTGAGCTGATTAAGACTATTTTGTTGTAACAGTGGTGCTGACTTGATTAAAGTCAGTTACGATTTTAAGATTTTCAGGATGTTTTGTTGTATTATTAGGGTTGTATTTTTGTACTAGAAGAGAGAAGGTTGTGTTCACCAAGTTTTGAATGCTTATTCACCAAGGAAATTGAGAGTGGGACAACGACATGAGTCAAAGTAATTGAGAACTTACGGCGGTAGTGTTTTCTTTGAAGATTTGGAGACATTATCTTTATGGTGAGAAGTGTATTGTTTACATAGATCATAAGAGTTTAAAGTATTTGATGTCTCAAAACGAGTTAACTCTTAGGCAACAAAGATGGATTGAGTTGCTTAAAGATTATGACTTGTCAATCGAGTATCATCCTAAGAAAGCCAATGTGGTAGCAGACGCGTTGAGTCGTAAGGCTACAGTTGAGCTTAGGGCATTGTTTGCAAGGTTGAGTGTGATGCAGGAAGGTGGTTTATTGGATGAATTGCAAATTAAGCCCACATTGTCTTAATTGATTAAAGTGAGGCAACCTTATGATGATTCTTTGGTTCTGCATGTTAAGTATATTTTGAATGGTAATCTAACATATTTTCACTTTGATGATGATGGTGTTTTGTGCTTTAAAGCTCGAATAGTTATGTCGAAAGATTCAGAGTTGAGGTGCACTATTTTGACTGAAGCTCATTCTAGTCCTTTTGCTATGCATCCTGGTAGTGCCAAGATGTATCGGGATTCGAAGGAATTTTATTTTTGGGTTTTCTTGAAGAAGGATGTGGTCGAGTTTGTTTCTCGTTGCATTGTGTGTTATCGAGCTAATGCTAAACATCAGTTTCCTTCTGGGTTGTTGCAACCTGTTCAAATTCTAGAATGGAAGTGAGAAAAGATTACCATAGATTTTGTGGCGGGTTTGCCTTTGACAACATCCAAAAAGGATTAGATATGGGTGATTGTTAATTGTTTTACAAAGTGTTCACGTTTCCTTACTGTGCATACAATGTATACGTTGGACAAGTTGGCAGATATGTATGTTGCTAAAATTATAAAGTTACATGGGGTTTCTAAGTCGATTATATTGGATAGGGATTCTCGTTTTATATCAAGGTTTTAGGAAAGCCTTCAGACAACTTTGGGTACAAGGCTTAATTTTAGTACGTCCTATCATTCTCAAACAGATGGTCAGTCTGAACGTGTTATTCAGATTTTGAAGGGTATGTTAAGATGTTGTATCATTGAGTTTCAAGGGACATGGGAGAAGCAACTACCGTTGATGGAGTTCGCTTATAATCATAGTTATTAGTCAAGCATCTAGATGGTTCCCTATGAGGCTCTTTATGGTTGTATATGTCGTATGCCTCTTTGTTGGGCAGAAAAAGCTAAGAAACATGTTATGGGTTAAGAATACAAATGAGAAGGTAAACTCATTTGTGAAAGGCTTAAGGTGGGTTTGAGTCGGCAAAACTCTTATGCAGATTTGAAGCGAAGAGAAATTGAATATTAAGTAGATGATAAAGTGTTTTTAAAGGTTTCTCCTTGGAAAAAGGTGATGAGGTTTGGGCCTAAGGGTAAGCTAAGCCCTAGGTTCATTGGACCTTATGAGGTGATTGAGCGTATTGGTCCAGTTGCATATAAATTGAGGTTACCGATCGAGCTTGAAAAGATACATGATGTTTTCCATGTGTCGATATTGTGGAAGTATAGATCGGATCTATCGTATGTTGTGCCTGTTGAGGAGATTGTGTTGCGACCAGAGTTGGCTTATGATGAAGAACCAGTAATGATATTGGATTCTAGTACTAAAGTCCTCCGTGGGAAGACTATTGAGTTGGTTAAGGTGTTGTGGCAACATCGAGGAGTTGAAAAGGCTACATGGGAGACAAAAGCAGATATGAAGGAACGATTTCCTCATCTTTTTCCTTTAGGTAAATTTCGAGGACAAAATTTCTTAAGTGGAAGAGAGTTGTAATACCGCAAAAATAGTAAGGGTGTTCATGGTAGGTTAACCGTACTGTTTAGCCTAAATGGTCGGTTAACCTTTATAGCAATTATTAAATTTTGCTACCCGTAACCTAACCATTAAGAAACGGTTAACCGTTAAGACACAGTTAACCGACAGTTCGATTATAGGTTAACATGTAACCTATTACAATTTTTTCCCAGATGTTCACTGTTTTTTTAGAGAACAATATAATTATCTTTTCTATAAATATTATATTAAAATATTCATAAAAATACTTAAATAAAGATATTCTAATCACTTACTCCATAATTAAAAAAAATACTTACATACTATAAAGTTTTAACACAAGACAAAACACACAAGCTTCATAATATTTTAAAGTTTAAAGTTTAAAAAGTTTGCAGCACATAACAATAACATTGTAGCAATACACCATCAAAGTTCAAGACATAAAAACCACCATCAAAGTTCAAGACATAAAAACCACCATCAAATTTTTAAAGACAAATATTTAACTAACATATAATAATCATAAGGTAAATGAAACCTCCACTTTAGAAATAGGGTTTAGAATTAAAAAATGTGCATGTATATTTGTATCTGTGAGTTGATTTTTTTAAAAGTTATTTTATATTTTAAATATATATATATAATTTAATAACGGTTAACCTATAGGTTAACCATTAGTCAAAATTCGTAACCGTAACCATAACCATTAACCATCATTTTTAACAGTTCGGTTAATCGAAACCGTTTAACTTTAACGGTTTGGTTAATTAACCTGTAAAATGTAACGGTTATACCAGTTAACGGTTACGGTTAATTATGCACACCCTTAAAAAATAGGTTTAGAAGGTTTGGGGGTTTGATCGGGTTCGGTTCGAACCAATCAAACTGGATTAATGGATTAAATATGTTTCAGGTGAAATTAAAATATAAAAATGGGAATTTTTACTAGTTGGCAAAGGGTTGGATTTTTAAAAGGTGTTTAGTCATTATATTAAACATTTTGGGTTTTTCATTAAAGTCCAATTTAATCTAGTTAAATGGACTTTTGATTTAGTGACTGAATGTAAACTTTGCAAAATTGTTTTAGTGACTATTTTTCAAATGGGCCAATACTAAGAATCTTTAGAGAGCTATTATTTTCTAATGTTTTTAATCAAAAAAAGTACCACCTTAATTGAGTAAGGAGTTGACGGTTAATTGGTTTCTAAATCATTTTCCTATTCTTTATAATTTTTTCTCATTTTCTCTCCTTATTTTTCTTCACCTTCCATTTCTATTTCCAAACAAGATTTTCAGAATTCCTTGCTGATTTTCAATGGAGAGATTATCATTTGATTCTACTTTTGATTCCTAATTAAACCTTACAAAGATTTCTCAAGATTTCATTCATTTCATAAGTTTGATTTCAAGGAAATTATTACGTCAATTTTGGTGGGAGTTTCTTCAAAGGTGAATTTCTTCTTCCCTCTTAAAACTAAGGTTCTTTATTGATATTCCCTAGTATTTGGCTGATATTGGATTGATTTTAACTTAATTTTGCAATGGATTTCAAGAATTGATAGGTTAATTGAGATTTTGATTAAGTTGATGAAACCTGGAGATTTTGATTGGGCTGATTCACATTTTGATAAGGTAAACATAATGTGAAATGAGATTTTTGAAATAAATCCCAAAACTATTTGATTGATTAATTTTTAGGTGAGTTTTTAGTGGTTTTTGGGGCTGTTATGCGTGTTCTTGAATTACTGGAGGTTTAGGAGGTATTCTTGGTTGTGTTTTGATGAGGATTGAATGTTAGAATCATAGGGTTAATGATAGGTGTTGGGTGAATGAAGATCGATGTTGTTTTCGGTAGTTTCAGCTAATTTCATAAGGATATTGTTAATGATGTAGGGGATTATTTTTTGGTAATGAATAGAATGCATAATGATGCATTTTCCCTTTGGTTTTATGTTGTTAAAACATGGGACGATCAAGGCAAGGTTGCCTAGTTACGTACATCACTTTTTGGTGGCTCGATTCGCGTTGGCAAGCAAAGCAAAGTGTATCGGTGAGTGTATAAATGCATTAAAACTCTTTAAAGGTTTAATCGATGGATCGTGGGGTTTTAGTTCTAGCCTAAAAAGCTTAAATAAGCTTAAGCGTAAGTTTTCCCTATTTCGCCTTTCAGTATTGGTTTGATATGAGCTTGTGGATTTCATGTTTTGGTTTTAAAAGCATGGTTTGATTTACTTACTGTAAATGCATAATTTTTTGGATTAATATGCAATGTATATCAAAGTTTATGGATGCCTATGAGCATTGAGATTTATTCCTAGAAGGAATGTGTTGTTGCCTTTGGCAATGTGGTTTTGCATATGAAACGGTTTTGTGAAATGCATTGGAAAATAGTAAGTAAATGTATTGAAAACATATATTGGCTATGTGACATAAATGAAAAAGTATCGAATATAGTTGGCATGCCATAGGGTTTAAAGTGCACTATAATATAAAGTTGATCGTTCTGCGACTCTTGAGATATAGCGGTATGGCTACTCAGGCTGATGGTATTCTTCGGTTTCTTGCAATAGGGGTGAGCCTATTGCTGGTGGTAGAAGTAAGTCTATCACGAAGGGTAGGGTAAGCCTATCCCAAGCCGAAGTGAAATTTGGTGGAGGTAAGTCCACCGGGGAAATTCGTGTATCTGATGGGTTTATTAAACATTCGGCTTTTGAATGAAAGGATAGAGGTAAGTCTATCTAGGGTCACAATACTTGCCAATATATGAGACATATGAGATATACAAAAAGAGTTTTGATGCATATGGTTGTTATGCATGTTACGCTTTGGAAACTAATGGGAAAATGGAGTGGTTTGACTAAGCATGCTTTTCACTTCAAATGTTATTTGGTTTCAAAATGGTTTTGAAATGCATCAATGTTTTGTCTAGGAGCAACCTTTGCTTATGCTCTTTTTTCCCATTGATGCAGAGAAATAGAGTTGAAGGGCAAAATTCTCTCCGCAAGGAAGGTCCATGTATACGACAACCACTTGAGTATGGGAACTTAGTTTTAATTCGGTTAATAAGACAATGTGTTACCATGTTATTGGGGGTTTTGTAATCTAGATTTTTTTGTGATTTGGAGGTTTATATGTTGTGGTTTGATGGACTATTATGTTGATAGATTGAAGTGTGATTGTTGGTAGTTGGCATATATGTTTGATGCTTGAAGGCTTACATAGTTTTGCATATAGGTTGTGAATGTTTATGCTTATGCTCTAATGGTTCAAACATGTTGTAAATGATGCCAATAATCAATTGTTGTGATGCCAATGTTGAATTGTGCCTTGGAACTCTTTTTAGTATTAGATTGGAATGATTTTAGGAAGCATGCCTCTAGTACTGTGATATAATTCAATTCATCTTTAATTGCTTCTATTGTTGAGAGTTTTTGGCTTGCTTTGGTCCCTAGTTTTATGGTGTTTATGTATGAGTTTGATATAAGCATGTTTAGAGTATCAATTGAGTGTTAAACCAGCAAAATTAGATATTCAAGTCCAGGGGTATCGATACTCGATCCCCAGTATCGGTACGCCCCTTTGAAAATTAGCCTGGGTATCGATACTCGATGAGGTGTATTCGTAAGAGTTTTATCTACTAGAATCTAGGATTTTGGTATTTTGGCCTGGGTATCGATACTCAAGGAAGGGTATCGATACGTCCTTTGAAAACTAGGTCTGGTATCGATACCCTATCTCGAGTACCAATACCCAAGGCGTTATTTTTAGTTAAAGTGATGGCATGGCTTTAGATTCTTCCATTTTTGGTCCATGTTTCGCATGTATGCAAATTGAATATGTTTAGTTGATCGGTTTAAGCTAAAATTTGACAAATATGCATGTAACCTGATTAATTAAGGATTGGTAACTTCGAACATAAGTATGAGCTTATAATTTTCTAGATTTATGTTTTGGTCCTTAAATTGCTATTTGTACGTTTGGACGTTGATCTCACATTGTTTTGGTCAAGTTTGTAACCGTTGTAAGTATGTACACCCTAGGTCATTATGTTGTATCTAAACAAGATAAAAAAGAAAAAATAGACCTAATTCGAGTTTAATTGTTTCATGTTTGTTTTGGCTAACCTAATGTAACTCATTCGGTTCAGTCTGGAGTCTAGGCCGGGTCGATGGGGTTATAGTTCACCAAATTTTGAGTGCTTGTTCACCAAGGAAGTTGAGAGTGGACAACGACGTGAGTTGAAGTAATTGAGAATTGTTGACCGTGTGTTTATTAGTTAAGCTCCAAGTTGAGGATTGGGTAACATTGGAAGCCGCGAGAGTTATCATCTGATTGTAATTAATAGGATACTGTGTTATGATTGAATTTAGGTCTGATAGTTCCTGATGGACTTTGAGATCTTGTTGTGGGTGATTTAGAGAAAGATATGTTATGGCAAGAGTTCTTCCTATATATTACAGTGGTCAGTATATGGTGAATTTTGAGAGCGACAGTTTGTACCAAACTTTCACCATGAGTTTTAGGAGATAGTGTGGAGTCATCTGTTTGAGATAGTGATAAGTGGTTGACTTGCCATCAATTGGAAGTCTAACATTGAGTTCTTCAGAGTTGTTGTGATGCTTTGATGTTCCTTAGTGGAAATTAAATAAATGATCGTGAATCTAGTAAAAGATTGGTGAGTGTACAATTTCGATAAGATTTCGTTGAGTAATGGTATATTTCTTGGTAGGTATCGTTGATATTTTTGGCAAAAGCGAGATCCAGATAGAGAGTCTGCTTGGATTAATTGTGGGTTAGGTTGCACGACAATGCGGTGTGTACATGCTAAATTTTGGCACGATATTCAAGGTTTGTGATAGAACCTTATATATTGGTAGGATTTCATGCGACGACAGATCCTTGTGAAGGTACAGATGACGTGTTTTCCAGACACGTTATAGTTTGGAGTGTAAAACTTTTGCGTGAACCGAGTTGGTGGGAGCTGCATTAGTTGTCATTTTGATGTAAGTGCGCAGAGATCTAAGGTCAATCTTGAGACAAGTAGAGACATCTTTTGCTCTCAGAAGTCTTACATTGGGCCAGCAATGATGTTGATAAAGGGTGCCATCAGAGTTAGAGTCTCCTTCAAGGATACACCACGAAAGGAAACGTTTTGTTTTGGATGCAACGACTGTTTAACCTCATGTTCTTTTAGATCATATAGAATCGTGGATTTTGTTGTGCAACAACCTTTTGGGTGACAGTTTTGATAGAGTACCATTAGGTTTATACCTGCCTTCAGTAATGCACCGAGTGTGAATGAATCCCTTAAATAAATGAATCAGTTGAGATTATGTTTGTACCGTTAGAATACAAGGGTTATACTTGCTACGTGTTGTGAGGGATCTGAGCAACGTAGTAGAAAATATTTGAGGACCGAGAGGAGTTATTAAAATTTCAACATTTTTATTTGATTAATGAATACAAATTTTGAGGATGAAATTTTTTTAAGGAGGAGAGAGTTGTAACGACCCAGTTTCCAGGTTAGTAATTCAGATAGGATATTCGAGTTTTTGAGAATTTATGCTAAAGACTAAATAAAATAGAAGTTTAAGTGTGAGTTTTCAAATAGTTTAATGGCCTTTTGTGTAGTTTACCCATTGGTTGTTGGTGGACACTAAATTGGTTAGATTTTGGCATGGAAATGGGGAAAATTAGAAAAATAACGGGTGAGAGGGAATGCTAGAATGGGAGAAAAAGAAAAGGGAGTTTTTAGAGAGAGGGAGATTTTGCTTCGATTTGAAGGTGACCCGGCCTAAGTGAAGTCTCACCACAGGCACCATTGGGTCAAGCTCATCGAGATGAATCGACTAGTGACTGCCTTGTCACCACCGCCTTTGTCGTTCGTCAGGCACCATAGGCATGCACTGGCTGCAGTGGGTGAGTGCATAAGCATTTCCCCACTCCGCGCCATATTGGATTCAACTCTTTTGGTGCACAGCACCTTCCATGCGTTGCGCCACACTAAATCCCATTCACCTGGGTGCACTATAAGCTTCATGCACTGTGCCATAGAGAATCATAGTTGACTTTGACAGCTATGGTGACCGTTAACCATTGTCCAGGGCATTGACCTTTTCTGGGAAACTCTACTCGAGGGTTTCTCGACGTTCTAAGTCTACTGGTGTAGTCTATTTCACCAAATTCAAACCTGGTAAACTATTTTTACGTGTTTGACCTTACATTTTGAATAGGGGGTGTGGGAAATTAATGTATTTTCTTATTCATTTTTATATGATGATTATTCGAGATTGGAGTAAGGATTTAACGGTAATTGCTTGAGGCTAGTACACCTTAAACTCCTATTAGTTGTTAGTTTTCGCAAAAAAAGTATATGATGAATAAGCATGTTGTTAGACCAGTATCATGAGACTTTATATATGTGTGACGCATAATGATGTTGTGAATATGATGAGACTCATGGGGGCTTTAAAGACCGCATAGGATTGTTTGAGATGCTGGTATAATTACTTGATGATTGTTTGATGATTGGTAATCATGATGCCATGTATGATTGTTCGAATAGATTAATGTGATTAGATGGGAATTACGATTAAGGGAAAACACTTGACTAAATTATTATGAAGCTGGTAATTAATATTAATTGAATGAATATGTTAGTAAACAAGCCCTAATGACTTTTATAAGCTTTAGGGATCAAATAAAGCGTTGTAATATTTTAATTCAATGAAATTGTGCGAACACGTGAATAGGGTATCGACGCGAGCTTTGGTCAAACTGGTATGCATTTAGGGGTCGTATCGATATGGGTCGACCTGTATCGGAACTTGCAGAAATCTAGGATTTCCTGTAAGCAATATCAATATCGGTACGCGTATGGGTACCGATACCCAAGGGTATCATATCAATATCTAATTCGAGTACCGATACCCACTGAATGGAATTATCTCTAATGCTAATGAAAAGATGGAAATTGACGTGGGATGTTAATGAGGTAATAGGATTAATAGAGATAATTAATGAGGATGATTAATGTACACTTTCATAATGTATTAGCAAGTTGATAAACTTAAATGGGTGGCTTGATAACTGATAGAAACCATAGAGTTTAGTGATTACGTAAATGATGTGTGCTATAATGTAGTTGTGTCTATGTTATGCGCTATTTGGACACTTGGTTGGTTGAGTCACCCTTGATTGTTAGGATCTGGATACCTTATGAGAGAAAGAGTGTGCTGCAACACCACAGTTAAAGATTGTCGAATGTATGATCTTGACACTTAGTGGTACCGGACCTCACCCCCAAAGAGTGTATGATCCTGATGCTTAGTGGTACCAGGCCTCACTCAGAGTGTATGATCCTGACGTTTAGTGGTAGCGCCATGTGTTTATTTATCTCTCCTTATTTCTCGTTCTAACTTGCATGCTTATGTTTATGATTAGCATGATGTATAGTAGAGTAGATGTGTACAATTGAGCTTTGTAAGCTTAGCACTCTAAATTGTTGTTTCTGTAAGTAGGTTGATCATCGGATCATGGGATCGAAGAGCACTATCAGTATGGGATTCTAGTATGTGCTTATTTCTATAGTACAGTACTTGTGTTTAGTAGGCTGTGTATTCATAGGACCTTACGTGGTGGAGTCTGTAATTCTTATTTTGCAAATTGTATTAATTGAATCAAATGTTCAAATATTTTAATTTAATTAGAGCTCTTTTGTAACATTTTGATTTCTTATCTATATTTTCAAATGTTGATTTTAAATGTTTTAGGGTAAATACTTTGTTAGGCTGAACCGAGTTAGAGAAATTTTATCGTAACAGGTTTGGGCTTAAGGCCAAATGTACATTTGGGTTTAGGGTGTTACACTATAAGCACATTCGAATATTCATAACAATTGAAATATTCTATGAAGAATGCCTAAAAAGATCTAGTTGTTTGAAGACCAAGTTAGCTAGTTGAGTTTATACCAAGAGAAGGTATGTATTGCAGTAAGCCAGTTGTTTGAAGATCGTTCGTTTTCCCATGCCACGTGGCATGATCCGGGACCACCACTTCATCCTCCAGAATGCATCAGGTCCGTCGATCTTCAGGAAATCCTAATCGTTGGATCTGATCTGATCCAATGGCCAGGAACACATCTGGCCGAAGACACCACCACCATGCTCCCTCTGCCGCCGTACACATTACCCTTACCGGCTCAACCACCGGACATGCAAACAAAGCAAAAAAGGGGGATTTGTCAGTATAAAATCAAATCGAATATATACTTTATGTATTATCCCTACCAAATCAAAAAAGGGGATATATGTATCCAACTAAAAATTTGTAAAGGGGTCAGTCTCCATGTTCCAGAAATACAAATAAACTCAAAGTTTCCAGTGGTAAAAAAAATTTCTTTGCTTCCTTTCTTACATGCATGCAAAATAAATGGAATAATAAAGCATAAAGAGTAGTTTTTTTTACCGTGGTCGTTTCAATTCCTCACCGGCAAGGAGCCTCTTTGGCGAGCCGTTTCAGCGGAGTTTGTTTAGGTTCAAAGGGGGTCGGGTTTTGCTATGGTCCGAAACAAAAAAGGGGGTTGAGGTTTTGACTTTTTTTTCTTTTTATTGGCGGCCGGTAGTCGTGGGTCCAAGACAGTTTGAGGCGGCCCTAGGGCTGAGCCTCACCTGAGACCACTATGCGCGGCTAAATACGGTGGCTGAGGGGAGCGTTCCGGTTTGAAGGGAGGTTTGGCTTCTGGGATTCAGAGAGAAATGAGAGCTTTGCTCTTAAGGGTAAAAAAAAATGGTGAAAGGGTCGAATTTCAGCCTGATAAGTGTGATATATGGAGTCCTAATATTTTTAAAATGGGTTATTTCAGACTTAAGGACTCTCGCGTTTCTGATCATTTCAAATTGAGCATCCCCCTTGGTATAATCACAAGCCTGGTCCCTCTTATCGTTTAAATCGTTTTAATTTTGTCCTGAAATTAACCAGAATCAGCGTGTAAATGGTGAAATTACGTTCTAAGTCCCACTGCATTTTGAAAATTTTCACTTCAAGCTTGCTCCTTGGGTTTATTACAACTCTGGTCCTTACAAGTTTATGTCAGGCTGTAATTAAATCCTTAAAATCTGTTTTTGTTCATTTAAATTTGGTTTTCTGATTCTGGTTTTTTTCATTTCAATCCCCTTATCTGATTTAATGTTGTGTTTTGCTCTTGGTATGTATATTGCCATGTTACATTTCAGTTATATATATATGTTTTTATCGTTACATGTCTATTTTATTTTTACCATGCGTATTTATTTGTGATAATTATGTTTTTGGGTTTTAATCTATTTTGTCCGTGTTACATATGTCTCTTTCGTACGCTATGTTCTAACCTCGTATGTACATCATGTTTATGTGTTTCTTCATGTTTTTTTATTTATTTAGGTTGACGTATTATGTGCATTCATTCATGTTTTTATGAGATGTGTTTCATCGTGCCAATGTATCATTTGGTTCATTTGTTCATGCTACATACTTGTGTTTTTATTAAGTGATAATGTTTAGTTTAGTTGTTTATCTTGAATATATGTATGATAGTATGTCTTGTATTTTAGGGTACATATTAAAAATAAGTGATTTTTGTTACATATTAATATCGTGATGTATTTTTGGCATACGTATGTAATTTGTGTCACATGATATAGTTTTAGTGTAATGTAGTGATAATATGGTTTTGTCATTTTAGTATCATGTTGTATATCATGTTATGCATATTGCATTTGTGTTTTAGATGCTTAAGGATATTATATTTAGTTAATTTAACCTTGAAGCATATATTTTACCATGTTTGTGTGTATACGTTTTATTTACGTTTTGTCTAGACCCCCGTATGTGTCATTTATATCTATGTTCATGCATTTTATTATTTTTGTTTAATATTAGGATGTTCCCTTTTTTATGTTTTAGTATCATGTCATGTATATATTGTTTGCGTTTTATGTGTAAGCATGTTAGGATTAATTACTTTAGTTTCTAAAGGCATGTTTTTTTTCTTGTTCATGTATTTTATTAGTATTGTTTAATTTCGTAATCCTCTCGTTTTATGTTTTAATATCACGTCAATGTAAATTGCATGTTTTATATTTTGTTTTTTTTTAATTACATTTCGGATATATTATCGTCAATGCGGTGCCCTTTTATCCGAGCGTAAACGGGGCCAGTATCAGGCGTAGTGATAGTGGTTGGGCATTTACTCTCGGATAACGGGGCCTTTAAAATTTACTCGCACTTATAACCAAATTTTAATTTAATCGTCACTTTAATCCGGAAAGTTTAATATTAATAAGGCGGTAATTATTAAAGTACCAATTTTGGGCGGTGTGGGGTGCTAATCCTTCCCTATCCGTAACTGACTCCTGAGCCCCATCAATTTTGAAATCTCTGGTTTTTATGGTGTTCGGCCTACCTAAGTGGCCGGTGGCGACTCCAATTTTAAAATAAAATACGGTTTTTTTAAAAACCCCACGGAAGACACTATTTTAAAATAAACAAAAATACTTTTTTTAGCGAGAGGGACATCGCTACAGCAATTTTTTATCATGAACCAAAGAATTGTGTCGGTTCTAGATATTCCAAAGAAGCACAACAAAGCTAGCAAATATATCTTCAGGAAGAATTCCCACACAATGTTCTAGCCATTCAAAACAGGATTGGGACTGATCCGTCATAACCCGTCCTGGTAATTTAAATAGCCTGTGAACTTCCTTAGTAGCATAACAATCTCTCAAAGTATACACGACCATCTCTAACTCCGATTAGCTCAAAGGAAAAATGTCATCTGGGGAGGAATGAACACCAATCTGAGCATTCACTGAGAGAGCTTCATGGGCAATCCTCCAAATAAACACCCTAATCTTCAAAAACACCTTGAGTTTGGATAGTGTATACCAAAGCTTCACGGGAGGAGAAGGACCATGAAATTGCCGCATAAGCCAAGCATAACCCGAACGTGTGGAATATGTCCCACTAGAATAATTTCCCCAAACCATAATATCCGAGTATCTATTGGAAATAGCACATTGGAGAATAGCCTCAGTATCAGATGGAGTGAAAACCTGGCGTACTTTGTGAACGTCCCAACCATTGAAAGATGAAATGATAAAATCACCACAAGTTAATGGAACCGGCATGCTATCGATATACCGCTCTATTAAATGGACCTTTTGTGCTCTACCCCAATTTGATTTGAAAATGAGAGTTTCACTATCAATGCCAATATGGCAGAAGAAACCATCTCGTAGTTGCTGCAAAGCATGAAAGATAGACCTCTAAGCATAGGATGGTTTGTCACCAAGTCTCGCATCAAGTACAGACTATCCCGCAAAGTATTTGTAAGATAGAACACGAGAAACCAGAGATTGGGGGTCAGTTAATAACCTCCATACATGTTTACCCAATAGAGCAATGTTAAACTGATAAAGATCTCTAAAAGCAAGACTGTCTGCTCTTTTGGGAGCACACAACTTTTGCCAAGCAACCATCGGTCATCCTTTACCAAAAATTTGACCGGAGCACCAATAGTTGCGCATCGCACTCACAATTTGAGAGATAAGACAATCTGGTAGCAAATAGCAATCCTTGACATACATTGGTAAGGCTTGAGCCACTGCTTTGAGAAAAACTTCTCGTCCACCACAAGACAAGAGATTTTTAGTTCAACCTCGCACCCGTTTAATTACACAATCAAGAAGAAAACCAAGCTTTTCATACTTGTTCTTGCCAACAATTAACGGCATACCAAGATAATGACCCGAATCAGCAACCTCCTAAATAGGGAAGACTTCCTGAAAGCGATCACGATTCAATTGAGATGTAGAAGGACTAAAATATATCATAGACTTGTCATAGTTGATTTTCTGTCCGGACGAAGAAGAATATATATCTAAAATCTGTTTCACCCGTGTGATTTCAAAAATAGAGTTCTTAACAAACATCAGACTATTATCGGCATAAAAGAGATGTGTAATACTCGGACAATTCCACTAGCACGAATACCTCAGATAGATCTCTAACTCTTGGCCTTATAAAAAAGTGCAGATAACCCATGTGTACAAAA
Organism: Hibiscus mutabilis; assembly: GCA_019671005.1. Lineage (NCBI taxonomy): Eukaryota > Viridiplantae > Streptophyta > Magnoliopsida > Malvales > Malvaceae > Hibiscus > Hibiscus mutabilis. The sequence goes on from CM033722.1 coordinate 45,189,070, forward strand.
GAGAAAGAGAAAATGCGACAAATGATCACCTTGCCTTATTCCCCTAGTAGGAATAATCATATCAGAAAGAGCACCGTTTAATTGGACTTGGTAGGAAATAGTGGTGATACATCTCATAATCAACTCAACCCACTGCGACTCAAAACCAAGTCGAAGCATGATTGCCTCTAAGAAAGCCCACTCTACAGGGTCATAAGCTTTCTCAATGTCAAGTTTCAAAGCTGCTCCCTTATTCGGTCCGTTCTTCGAAGATTGCATATAATGAAAGAGCTCATAAGCAACCAAGATATTATCGAAGATTTGCTTACCCAAACAAATGTTGCCTGTTCTTCATCAAAACATACCGGCATCAACGGTCTAAGACGGTTGACAAGTACTTTTGAGATAGCTTTGTATACCACAGTACACAAGCTAATCGGCCGATATTGCCGCATCGACACCGGATCTTTGATCTTCAGGATTAGTACAAGAATAGATCTGTTAACCTCTGACATACTCACCCTGTCATTAAGAATATCAAGACATAGATTGAGAACATCATCTCCAACAATGTCCCAATATTTCTGGTAAAAACTCGATGGTAAACCATCAATGCACGGGGCTTTGGACGGATGAATCTGGAACAAGGCTTGATAAACCTCTTCTTTTGTGAATGGGTCACAAAGTGTTGCATTCATATCAGTATTGATGGTGGGCTGGATACAATCAAGAATCTCAGATGGAGGCACACAATTATCCGAGCAATATAGATCTGTAAAATAGTCTTGAGCAATGCCAAGCATATCTTTCATTTTGTCATGCCATTCACTATCCGAACCTGTAAGTCCAGGCACATAATTTTTCTTCTTTCTACCCGTTACATGAGCATGGAAGAATCTTGTATTTCTATCACCATCTCAAAGCCATTGAACACGTGATCGTTGTGCCCAATAAGCCTCATCTTTATCAAAAAAATCCTTTAATTCAGCCTTTGCAGTAGATAATGCGTGCAAAGAATTGTCATCTATATGACCATTAAGTCTGGTCTCAATTTGCTTCCGCAATTCTTTAATCTGAGAAGTAGACTGTGTACGTCTATCCTTTTGCCAAGAGTCCAGAACAACACCCACATGTGTTATTTTATCTAGGGCCGAGACATTAGATCTGTCCCAACCATGACAACCTGGTCTCGGCAAGCATCTTTGGATGCCCAACAAGCATCAAATTTAAAATAGTCATTGTAATGGCGATTAAAAGGTGAAGGAGAAGTACGGTTAGTATCCAAAAAATGAAAGCAATGGTCTGACGCATCAGCAAATTCAGTAGTAACCCGATGTGAAACATGGCCATCAATCCAAGCCGTGTTAGCTAGGAATCGATCAAGGCGTTCACGCATAGTATGTGATGGAGTAATGTTGGATTTATGCCAAGTGAACCATCCCCGACTAGGCTGAATATCAAAAAGATTAGTACTATCAAGAACATCCCGAAACTGTTGTATATCAATGCGAGGCCACCGTCGACCAGCTTGTTTTTCATTGTCGGATAAAATCTCATTCAAGTCACCGCCGACTAACCAAGGCAAATCGGATTGAGAATGTAATTGATCGAGTAGTGCCCATGTTCTTGCTTTTAATGCATGATCACAATGGCCATGTATACCGGTGAAACGGGAGGAAGTATCATCACATGTTATCGTTACATCAATGTAAATTTTGGAGTAGGACGAGAGCACACAATTTACATTATTATTCCAAAGCATAGCCAACCCGGTACAAGATCGACCATTTTCAACAAAGAAACAACCATCTACTCCTAATACCCGTTTAACATAGTCTATACCGGAGTTTTTAATCTGAGTTTCACAAAGAAAGATAACATTGGGAGCTTTAATATTCATATAACGCTCTAAGGCGTGAATTGTCGAAGGGTTCCCAAGCCCTTGACAATTCCAACATAAAATCCCCAATGTGCCAAAAATAAACTATGCCAAAAATAGGGATGACAACATTACCTAGCCAAGTCGGGTTTCGACTTGATCTGGCCCAATAGAAGTGATTTTTTTATTAAAAAAATCGGATTGGGGTCAAGTTTATGTTTAAGGTGAAAATTTCCCAACCGGATTTGACTTATTTATACTATTATATATATTATAGTTAATATTTTTATTATTTTTCGGGTATGTCATATTTAATTGAATTTTTTGTTAAAAATTTGAGATCAGATCAAAATCAGATTATGTTTTTATTATGTTAGGTCGAATCAAAAATAAAAATATATAAACTTGAGTCGGTTGAAATAGGGTGAAAACTTCAAATTTTTCAGTCAGGTTGGAACAACAAAAAAACTCACCCGACCCACCACGTTGGTATCCCTAAAAAAATTATTCTTCTCCACAGCAATCGGTTAAGGCTTACTACAACTTGTGCCTGTTAGCAGGGATTTTAGGCCCAGTCGGAAAATAGGGTAAAAGTCGAGAGAAAGAGGAAGGATCGCCGGTGGCGCGTTAGAGAGATGCCAGGAGGAATAGGAGCATTTTGGGGAACAAGAGTGCTGGAGATAGTGAAGAAGCACGACTCCGGCGGCCTCGTTTGGAAGAGAATTAAGCTCACTTCTACCCGCAAAGCCAACGCCAAGAAGCGTCTCCGTCGCGTTTGGCAGGTCTCCCTTCTCTCCTTTCCTTTGTGGGGTTTTACCCCTTTTGCCTTCTTATTTACATAATTTCTTATCATTTTAGTTGATTTTATTCTCTGAATCGATTCAGTTAGTTGTTGGGATGTAGTTGGAATTCATGGACAAATATCAACTGCAGGAGAATGTTGTGCTCTATACATAACAAGTTCAAGTTTAACATTTGACAGTTCATTACATTTAGAGCTATGTATATTTGGACTCAGACTCCGAATTTAGTTTCAAATTTTGTATCCTTGATTAGTTTCGAAGTCAAAAGTCATACATGCTCAAGATAGTATAGAGTTTTAAGTTCATATGGCATGAAGTCTTGTTGATCTAGATTTCATCTTAAGGGTATACAGTATCCACTGTTCATGAATGATGTTTCAATCTTCGCTTTTGTGTCTGTTCCTTTTCTATAGCTCTTTAAATACAGTTCTTATATTTTATAGCCATTGGCATGAGTGGGGATATTCAATGTTGATCTACAACTAGTTTTGAGTTTCGACTTCGATAGCTGAACTTCTGTTTGTGTTGATTTTAAGGGGTTACAGTTGTAGGCTGGCATTAGATTGTGTCTGATCAGTGAACTCAAGTTCGGTGGTTTTGAACTAAGCACTATATTATCCGGAATCGGGGTTGGTGCCAGGCGTGTGTTCAAAATTTTAAATTTTTCTATGAATTTGGAAGATCATACAATTTTATCCATTTCCAAATATGTGTCGGACACAAGCATACTCCACTTTGGCATTTCTTTTGGGAAGTGCGGTGAGGAAGTGCTTTTGAAAGGTGTTTCGGTTTGTTTGGTTTAAAATTTAAATGTTTGGCGTTGCTGTCAAAAAGTGCTTTTAAGTAGATAATAGACATTTTTTTAAATCATTAAAGAATTGATGATACACGTGAGGATAAATGAGTAATTTTGCTTAAAAGTGCTTTTCGAAAGCTAAAAGCTAGAAATTTTAACTTTTAAAAAACACTCTTGGCCTGAAAAGCTACATGTTCTGCATTGCTTTTGGTCCCAAAAGTCAAAACCCATTTTGAAAAGCAATGCAAACAGGGCAAGGAAATTAAGAGCCTGGTTAACATAGATAAGCATACAGAAAATGTTAGTTAATATTGAGTCTTAAAAGAATAGTACAGGGTCCAGGCATGACGAGACATTCTTACTTTATATCTGGTATCTTGGTTGGTCAATTAACTGCTACTGTTCTATTTGGATGAAGTGTAGTTTAAATTTCTCACATGAGGTTTTCTACTTGCCATGAATTTGTAGTTTTTGGCGGTCAGATAAGAGAATGATCATAATATTGCCTTTGGGCCTCTCATTTACTTTGGTTTAGACTCCATGAGTAATGCAAAAAATGTATTATTGGATTACAAGCATTTAATATTCCGAGAAAAAAATAATTACTGTAAATGTTAGTACTTGACCTTTTGTAGTGGCCTTTGGATGGTGGATTCAAATCCTTTGCCAATACTGGAACTTAGCCTGCCTATATACCTGTTTTGCTTCCCTTAAGGTCCAATGTTGTCAAGGGCGCAAGGGGCTCTCAAGGCTTTAGATCTCTTAAGCGCTTGTCCGCAATATGTGTATTATTGTACATGTGTGTTGTAAGCTTAAATATATAGTTATGATAATTAATTTTAATGAATGGTCAAGTTTATGTACAAAACATGAAATTTGTGGTGACCGATATGCATGATTTCGTTATGGTCCCACATTGTTGAATGCTCAAAAATTGAAAAGTAGAGAGTTTAGAGCGGTCAAGCTTATCTACAAAACATGGAACTTTTTTGTTAGCCGATATGCATGTTTTCTTTATGATCCCATATTGTTGAATGCTCAACTGTCGGGAAGTAGAGTTTGTTACTATCTTCTTTTTTATTAGTAAAGTACATTGAATAAAAAAGTTGAAAATAAAATAAATTAGAGAACATCAATCGGGCAGGGTTTTCTTAAGCATATTACCTTTACTAAAAAGAGCGCCTAGCCAAGCATGCACTTGATCAAATGTGCCTTGCTGGAATGGGTGGAAAGCTTTCTTGTTGTCCAATGCCAAAGCACATGCCTTGACAACACCGAGGTCCAGATCTCCAACTGAAAAGCCACTAATATATATCCATTTAAGAAAGAAAACAGGTTTGGTCTTCCATTTTGCCTTGCATTAAATAGCAGTTTGAGATAACTTCTGTTCCAAGGGGCTTATATTAATCGTGATACCTTTGGCTTTCAATGCTTAGGATACTGTAATTTCCCCTTTTTTACCCATTTGCTGTCTGTTAATCCTATAACTTTGGTTGTCTTGGATGATTATTTATTTGCCTGATCATTTTAGTTATAATCATTAAAAACGTATATATTTTTGAACTATTGGTAATGTTTATTTTCTTTCAGAATGAAGCTGTTTTGAGGGCATGTTCAGAGCCGCCTCCTTCTACAGCAACTGACGTAGCCGGTATTGAGAAAGACGTGGAGCGACCAACTTAAATGACTGTTAAAGAAGATACGACATGAGCCACAGGATTTTGGTGACCCTTGGGTTAGTGCTGCAATTTTTTTTACAATCCGAGATTTGAATTTAGTTGTATGGGATCATGGACCACTCTCTCCCCCTAATGTTGTTAAACACCATTGCTGTGAGCTTGTTTATCCAATGGACATAGGCAATCATAATCACAGATCTCTTATCAGTAGCTGTCCATGAAAAAGAAATATGCAAAAGCCGTTTGCTTATGATCTTGTTTGTTTGTTTATGGGTTCATTTGATAAAAAACTCGAAATTCATTGGTGGAAAAGCAATGACATTTCCCACAGGAATGGTGGTGGTCCATTTTGGGAATTGGATTGAATGGTGGACCCATAACCACCAATTGAAAAGGTTCAAGAAACCCACCTGCTTGTCTGATTTTGACATTGGAAGAGACAATTAGACTTGGGAAATCCTGCTTTCCATACGTCTCTCTTCACACTTTAGCCACTTGAAGAGAAGAGAAGAGATCCTTAAGAGGTAGCATCTTATTTTTTCACGCAGCAAATCACATGATATTCTAAATCTTAGCACATGTTCTTGTTTACCATTACTTTTCTCACCATCATTCATCTTCCACCACGTAATTTGTGTTAGTTAACATAGAATAGTGGAGATACCAACCAACACTTTGAAACTCGAATAAACATCTAGTTGTACATAATCTTTCTTTTCGTTGAATTACGAATCGAAAGACGAATTATATTGGTAGGATTCGAACCCTATTCTATGAGTTGTCAAAGAACTTTAACCACTGTTCCATTATGTTGTTAGTAGTTTTGCATGATTTAACATTAGATTTTTTTTTTTTTGGTTCTGAAATGTCACATTCATCCATTTTTTATGAGATTTTTTTTAAAAAAGGAATAAAAGAAAGAATAAAAGACCTAGATAACGTTGGGTGTTCTGTAGCAGGATAAGTTGAGTTTCATTGCAGTGATTGACCTAAATCATGTGTGAAGGGCTACACAACTTTTTGCTGCTTTTCATTGTGTAGGTGTGGTCCTATATGTGTCCAAGTTAGTTTCTTCCTGGGATGTTAGTTGTATAGGTAGAGTTAGTTTTTAAAACTAAAACCGTTGTGTAACGAATCAAACACGTGACCCATAAATTTTTAAAATTCCTTATCACTTTTTCAATTATAATTTACATTTTTTATAAAAGCATCTATTTTTATTAAAAAGGAAAATATCTAAAATTACAGTGAAGGTTTAAGATCATAAAATTAAATTAAACACATAATTTAGACATTTTTCTGTAGCCATTGAAACAAGAAATTAATCACTTGAGATTATAAAATGACCATATAAGAAAAAGGTTAAAAATTCAACCAAAAGACTAGAATAAAAGATAAATATAAACAGTCTCATTAATCGAGATGAACAATAAAAAATCAACACTAACATAAACAATTGCATATAGCAATGAAGGTGTATTGACTAGACAATTATTAGCATAACTTAATGCAATAACAATGAAGGTATATTGACTAAACGGTTATTATCACAACTTAATCGCGAACAAGAAACGGTAATTGTTAGCGTGTATCCAAATTCAAAGTGTGGGTCTAAAACAGAAAAGATCAACAAGATAATCAAATAAGTGTCATCTTAATCTGTCAAGATGATGTCAAATTCAATTTTAAAAAAAGTAGAATGAAATGAACGACCAATTGATTGTCAACAAAGACGGAAAAAATGTCAATAAGAAAGAGTTATTTTTATTAAAAAAATTGAAAGATAGATAAGATGAGATGTAATAAAACAAGAAAGAAGAATGATTACTAACGGTCGACAATAAGCATTAAGATTGATGTCGCTGCTAATCAAATAAAAAAAAGAATTGTAACATTTAGATTAAAAGGAAAAAACTTGGATTAAGTGTCTTTATATATAATTTACAATTAAATTTTAATAAATATACATTTTACATAAAATGATTTCTTTCACATGTATGACAAAATCTCTCGATCATTAATTAAAAAAATCTTTACCCTTATTTTTTTAATTTAAAATCAACAAACTTCAACATATGACTGAGAACATTTAGATTTGAATATTGATTTTAAGCCTAGAAAGTATAGCGCAAAGAGCTGCAATAGCGTGAGCTGATCTGAAACCCATTTTCAGTATATATATTGCTTGTGTGTATGCTGCTGGTTATCTTAGTGGTTCATTCTGAGCTCCAGCATAGGCAGAATGGAATTTTATTTTATTTTTTATTTTAGACGTGTTTAATTAATAAAAATAAATTAGTGTAATTGGATAATGCTTTTAAACTTGTAAATCATTACAAAATCGAATATTAAATGTCCAAAATTTGACCCTTTCAATTACTTCCCCAAGCTAAGATATCTTGACCATAATCAAATTTATTTCATTTTTTTGTTGCCCTTTTAGTATTTAGGGCTTCGCCTTAACTAATTTAGATGAATTCGCGTCGCACACCTAGTTTTGGTGGGTGAGTATCTCAACGAGAATTTTCTGCATATACATCACCTTGAAATCTGCTTAAACGATACCAAGCTGCTTACCACTTGGACCAACCCTGTTAATTATTTTAATTTTTTTTACCATTACATAACAAGGACAAAGTCAGAAAATCTATGTAGAGGTTAAAATTAAATTATAAATTTTTGAATAATCAATTTATGATTTTATCATTTCTTTAATTTGTATTTATATAACTTTTAAAATGATTAAATTGAAACTCTTCATTTTGGGGCAAGATACAATTTTCTCATTAACTTAATTTTATAAATTTCAATTTTATAGGATTGAAAACCGAAGTTTAACCATCGGAGGTCATGACCCCTGCCAGCCCCTGTCTTCGCCTCTGATTTTGTAAGTTCTATATTACACCTTTACCTCATTCCTTATATTTTAAAAATTTTACTATACAAATCGGTACTTAAACTTTTTATTTTTTTAACGCATTATACGAACAAATATCCCTAATATTTTACTAGATAATTACTTTTAACTCTTATTTTTTTTGAACCAATTAACTCTTAATGTTTTAGTTTAGGCCAAAATGACCTCTCTGTAGATGAAATTTATTAATCAACTAATGGTAAATGACTTGAAATGACGTGACAACACTACATGGCAGTGCACACTAACATAGCATTGTCGTGTAGACAAAAGTTTTAACTTGAAATAATGGCGCATCAGTCAAAAATAATTTTATTAAATTATATAAAATGTAAAAATTATTTTTCTCCTGACGTGTCATTCTGTCAAGTCATTTCAAGTTATTATCGTCAGTTGACTAGCATATTCATCCACTGATGGATTATTTTGACTCAGAATAAAATGTTGAGGGTCAAAGTGCTTCAAAAAAGAAAATAGTGACCAAAGACTATCTAGCAAACGTTATGGGATATTTTTTGACATTATGCCTTCTCTAAAACTGATATCTAATTTTTTTTGTCTCAAATTGATATCTCATATATGTTCACTTGGTATCTCAACAAACAATGAGATTATTAATATGATATTGATTTTTTAAAATAACGACATCATTAAATCTCATGTGTCACACTTGATTGATTGTAAAAATATCATATTAACACTATATAATATGTGTATTTTAAACTTCAACGGTTGTTTTTACCATGCCTGTTATGCACGGGCGGAGCTTGGTGGGAGTCAGAGGGCCCCAAATTCCCCAAAATTTTAGGAAATTCACATTTGACCTTTTAATTTTTAAAATTTTTTTAATTAGACTCCTTCAAAATTTTAAAATTCTTATTAAATTTAATTTTTTTATAAATATTTTTAATCAAGTACCTTTTAATTTTTTTAAAAAAATCTCAATAAGTCCCAAATATTAAAAAATATTAGTTTGACCTCCAAAATTTAAAATAAATCTTTCAACACTTTTAAAAATTTCAGTTTAGACTTCTTAACTTTTTAAAAATTCAAATAAGGTCCCTCGACTTGTTTTTTTTAGATCCGCCCTTGCTATTATGGCATGTCAAGATGAAGACCATAATTATGGAGATAAATGAAAATAAATATATAATCTATCTCAGCCTTAGCCTGAATGGCATCGACTTGGCAATCCAAAAAAGCACAAATGGCCCACTCTTTCAAGTTTTCAAGTTCATGATATTACATCTCTCTATAGAGTAGACATTTAATCAAGTCAAGTTGAGTCAAAAAAATATTAAGTTAGTTAAATTAAAGAAATTTATTTTATAATTTAATTTTTATTTAAAAAGATTTTCAAGTCGAGTTATTCAAATTTCTGTTCAAATTTAATTGTAAACATTTATAATGTTATAGTACTAATTTGTTACAATTTAAACATTTTTCTATAACCATTGTACAATATAAATATATTTCTTCATAATTTTTCATATGTGATGTGTGTGTATATATATAAGTAGAATTAAGAGTTTTGACTCGAACTTGAAAATTGATCCACTAATTACTAAAAATTTTGAGTTATTAGATTTTTCATTTTATAACTCAAACTTTATTTGAAATTTTTTCGAGTCGAGTCAAATTTATAACATTACAAGTAAAAATAAGATGAGTTAAAGATTTTTATATCAAAGCGAGTCGAATAATTTAATTTTTTTTAATCAATCGAGTTTTGTTCACACCTGTACTTTTTTTGAACAAAGGAAGATAGATTTTTCTTACTGAAAAATGATCTCAAGATTTAAAGAAGAGAAAGAGTATTCTTGCTGAGTTTAAAACTTAAGACCTAAAAAATAAGTTGATAAAAAAATTCTGACCATCCTTGTTTTTTCTGTTCACCCTTATACTTATATACTCTTTTTTAACAGAGTCCTTGTATACTCTGACAACCCACCTTACGTAAGTTATATAATCTTTTAATCCATTTTTGTTTATAATATTTGGTGGATGATTTCCATTATTGATAACTTGTAATCTCAGCTTAAAGATTTATTATAGGTTTAATCAAGTGGAGTGAGTCAACATGCTCCATTGCATGGAAGACACCTGTACTATACAACAATGAATGTGTGTGCACCCTCGGTCATAATAGTAATAATAGTACCAAGGGCAGACATTTTGTGTTATTTTTCAATGTAAATACTGCAGGGTAGGTGCCCAATAGTGGGAGAATCTTACTGTCAAAGGTCCATTTGCAATTTGTTGAGCTACAAAATTTTCAAAGGGGTGAGAATATTTTTCTAATGTGTACAAGTTATTTGAAATAGGGGTCTACTTTTCTTTATGTACAAGGAATACTTAATAAAGATTTTATCTGATTTTTTATTGAAAAAAAGAGAATTAAGAATTGTTATAAATGTGATATGAATATCAAAGTTTAAGGATTACTTTTGTCCCAGTAGTAGTTCTAATTTATTAATTTCGCCTTTATGGTATTTTCGCATCAATTTGGCTCTTGAAGTAGTCTAATTACATCACCGTTTGTCCTTTGACTAACACCCTAACTATAATTTCTAAATCTCAAACCCTAAATCCTAAACTCTAATTGAAAATTTTATCAATCTAAAGTGAATATGAAACATAAAAATATTCTTAAACCCTAAACGATGATACAATTCAACTACTTTAGGAGGCCAAATTGATACAAAAATACAATAAAGACGTAATCAATAAATTAAGACTACTACAAGAATAAAAGTATCTCTTAAACCGAATATCAAAGTATAGTTTTCAAGAAATCATATGTTTGACAATTAAAAGAAAATAAAAACTCAAATGAGTAAGTGTAGAAGTTTTGTATTAATATTTTACAAAATAGTAAGAACTTTTAAAATCAATATCTTCCTTAAAAGTGTCGAATTTTTTACTGTTCAAATCATGTAAGTCGTTTCATAAGAGGGTAAATATATATATTGAATAGAGGGTAAATATATATATTGAAATTTGAACATTGTGTTAAAGTTTAATCTGATTTTAATGTTTAATTTGATACCTTAAGTCTCAATTCTTCTCTAAATTGCAATGTATTCGGACCCCCTAAATAGAGAATAAAATAATGAGAAAACTTAAAAACAAGATCTTTCTTAAATGAGTATCAAATTCCCATTAAAGGTACATATATAATTTTGATATATAAACTTGACTTCAAGGTTTAATTTGTCATTTTAGTTTTTTTTTTGTCTAATTATGTACTTGAACTTGATTTTAATGTTTGATTTGACACCTTACTTTTTTTGTCCAATTAGATACTTAAACTTAAATATATTTTTTTTTTCAAATTGGTACTTGAACTTGATTTTTTTATCCAAATTGATATATGGTAAACAACTTATTTGAATCAAATTGAACTATGAAATCAAGTTTAGGTGTTTGAACGGATAAAAAAATTAAATACCAAGTTAAACTTTGATACATTTCATAAACTATTTATTAGGGATAGGTCTGGGGTGCGACATGTCTAGTGTGCGACTAAAAGACGGCAAGTTTCGAAACTTGTCTTCGAACTGAAAGTGTTAAACTTCTTGATAACATTTTCGGTTGTTTTTTTTTGTTGAGTTTTTTCAAATAAGTATTGATACTTAGTTTTTTATATAAATTTTCAGTTTAAGACAAAATATCGAAACTTATAAAATAAATATCGATACTTGCAAAAAAACTCAAAAAAACATCCAAAAATATTATCAAAAAATCTAATATTTTCAGCTCGATAACAAATTTTAAAAATTACCGTCTTTTAGTCACACATAGACATGCTGCACATTAGACTTGCCATTTATTAGTCTCCCACATCCACCAATAAGTCTTGGAAATTCAAGCATTGGCTATATTGAAGGAATATTTCTTTTTTGGAATTAATTGGAAATGTAGCCCCAATTAATGGTTATTTAGAAAAATGCCTCATTTTGTCCACGTAAGGCAAACTCGCTTTTAGTTAAACGCGAGTTTAAAACTTACTTTTAGCTAAACGCGAGTTATGTATTGAGTGAATAAGTAAGAAATAAAAAAATTAATTTATCAATTTTTTTACATAAAACTTACTTTTAACTAAGCGCGAATTTAAAATTTATTTTTGGCTAAAAGCAAATTTATCTTACCAAGATCGAAAGGAATATTTTTCTATATAATTATTAATGGGGTACTTTTTCAATTAATTAAAAAATATTCCAAGCATTAGTTAACCTTGTTGGCCGACAACCTTAGACCTACTATTTCCTGTTTCAGGGCACCAAAGTAGCTCATTTTCCAATGTGTTATACTTGGAAGGAGGGTACATGAAGGAAGCTAAGCTGAGAAGTAGGTGCCGCCGGTTCAGAATTGCCTGCAGATTCCATCCATTGTCAAATAGTGGATACATGTCAATAGGAATTGGCTTTTTTTTTTCCTTCAAAATGCTAATTTGTAAAGATCTTATGCTGAGGCCATGTTTTTTTTGTTGCTTTTTTAATTAGCTTTTGATTTTAAAAATTAATTTGAAATTAAAAGTAACGTGAAACAGTTTATTTTGAGAGTAAAAAATTATTTAAGTAATTTTTCACCTAATTCCAAAAGCTAAAATTTATAGCTTTTGGGTGGAAATTTTTTTTTTGATGTGAAATTATTTTTTTATCTTTAATTATTAACACTAATATATTAAAATAATATTAAATATTATTATTATATTAAATTAATATTTTAATAGTAAATACAGTAATTACTAAATATATTAAATATAATATTTATTAAAATAATATTAAAATTAATATTTTAAATAAAAATAAATAATAAAAAACTTTAATATTATAAAATAATATTAAAAGGTTAATAATGTTAATGTATTGAGTTAATACAATAATTATTAAATATATTAAATATAATAATTATTAATATATTGAATTAACATTTAAAAAGTTAATAGTGTTAATAAATTTTATGAGAACGAATTTAAACATCATTTACGTCCATTTATTTTTACTTTACAATATCATGTATGAAATGGACATTTTATGTTTTCAAAAACACTTTTTGGCAGCAATACCAAACACTAAAAATTTTACAATTAACTTTTTAAACTCACTTTCTAACAGCACTTTTAAAATCATTTTTCAAAAGCAACATAAAACAGAGGCTATTCTTGTGCTCCCAAAAAAGTTTACAGCTTTTGCTAAAGCTCGAGAGAGTATATGTATATATATATATATATAAATAAAAAGTTAAAATCACTAATCACTTTCTAACAGCACTTTTAAAATTATTTTTCAAAAGCAACCAAAAACAGAGACTATTCTTGTGCTCCCAAAAAAATTTCCAGTTTTTGCTAAAGCTCGAGAGTATATATATATATAATTTTACATTCAATATAAGTGGATCCTAACTATATATATATAAAGAGTAAATTACGTAAATCATCACTGAACTTTATTCTCAAACTTATTTTTGTTATTAAAATTTTAAAACGTTCAATTTACTCACTGAAATTTAAACATTGAATTTTTTTTCCGCTAATTTTTTGATGTATTTATTTACAAATGAACAGAAAAATTTCTTCACGGCTAGAATGGTAGAAAGCTTTACCGAAATGAAAGAAACAATATATTGAGAAATGGGTTCCATCTAACGACAAAAGAAGGAGCGATAGAACAATTGAAAGATTTTTGTTCAATTCGTGAACTTCAAAGTATTTTCTGACGAAATAGATATTAGATTCGAATTCAAGAGACGAGGTGAAATAATTAGTGAAATTTAATACCGAACGACAACGACGGTGAACGATGGAGTGACTAAAAACGTACAATGTCTAAACTTTAATGACAAAAAATATTTAATGTCTAAATTTCAGTGAGTAAATTGAACATTTTTAAAACTTAAGTGATTAAAATAAGATTGAGAGTAATGATTTACGAAATATATATATTCCACCTTTTCTGCTCCCTGTGCATTCCTTCTCTTAAAAACTATAACCCTTTTTTCTTAAAGAACTTGCTTTGCAATGTTCATGTGCAAAGCAATGTGAAGTTGACCATATAAAAAACAATAATAAAAATATCACTAACTTCGATAACATTTGGAGATTAAATTACAGAGGGATTCCCATGTTTTTTTCCCAACATCTTCTTTCAACAGTTTGATGCCGATCAAAGACATAAATCACCAAACACTAGACTGGTTTTTTTCTTTGAAGAGTTTAATCTGATTGGCTAATCAGAATCCCAAGTTTTTTTTTAAGGTTTTCTTCTGAAATAAGGAAAACTGTTGCCACAACTGCTTTCTTCATGCTCATCTGTGTCATTACTCGAAACTTGAGTGATCCCACTGGAGACAGAGGACGAGGAAGAAGGGACAAGGTTCAAGTCGGTTCGATTCTCGGTCAGGAAATCATAGAAAACAGGCCTGCTCGTTGTCCTTAGTTTACCAACTTTCTGGTCTTCTTCATCGGTTTTAGCACTTCTTTTCTTCAAGAATATGCGGCACAACACCCAGTTTTCCATAGGAACCGCATTGGTCTGCACAAGTTTATTAAAAAACAAAAGTCATTGATTTGCTAGACAAATGTAACATACTAGTTTTCTGACAGAAACGAGCAAAGGACCCCAAGAGTTTACCTGGGTTTGGTTCTTCTCGGCGCTGACAACGCGGTACTCGTGCATGATCCAATCGGTCCGACACCCATTCGGGGCTTTTCCCCTGTAAAAAACCAAGGTTTTCTTCATACCGACAGCTTGGTTTCCCCTGGATGTTACGATTTGTTTGTCGAGTCCGGTTGCTTTCCAATAGCCCGAAACTGTGGCTCTGTTGGATCTATTGGTATTGCGATACTTGGCTTCCCTTGTGCTGAAAAAGTACCTCTTCTGCTCCAAATCACCTGAACAAAAGACCCCAATTACATCAAAAATCATTTAATTTAGTTGTAAAATGAGGAAAAAAAATTGAGGGTGAGTTCATGTTCTTTCAACCAACCTGGTAAATCCCAAGGGTCGGCTTTGCAAACATCGACCTCGGGAATGATGGAGGCAGGCAAGGGCCAAGCTTGAACCTTTCGTCTCAAGTATTGAACCACTAACTCTTCATCCGTGGGGTGGAAACGGAACCCAGGCGGCAATCTCAGCACACCATTCTTCACAAAATTAAGCTTCTCCATCTTCAAACACAAGCACCCAACTTTTTTTAAATGAAGCTTTGAAACAGTTTAACGACAAAAACCCAAAAAGGAGGAGTCTTAAAAACACCCAATTGAGCCTAGAAATCAAGCATCCCACTTAACCAAAGGGCAACAGGAAAAGAGGGAAAAGCTTGTAAATTTGTGATATTGGGGAAGAAAAAGAGAGAAAGATGGGTATAAAAGAGGGAAAAGTGTGGGCTCTTTATAGATGGTAATGGTAGGGGTGTTCTTAAGAGGAAGAAGGGAACAAGGACGATGGAATTGGCGTAAACAAGACTCAATCTTTTTTTTTTTTTTGTAACGAAGGAGGTTTTTTTTTTTTTTGACTAAAATAACGGAGGAGTTGTCAACAAGTAAAATTGAAATTGGAATTAAATTTGGGGTGTCTTGGGAAAGGGATTAAGGTGTTTTTTTTTTTGGATGAAACAACCGAATGCGTCTAAACTGGGAAGCCTAGTTGTGTTCGACTTCTTCGTCCCAATGGCCAATGCGTATGGGAATAACCGTAGCTGCTTCACTTCATTTTCAACACTTCTCCTTCCATCCATAATATCCTAACCTTGTTTCTTTTTATTAACTTGTCCGCTCTCTTCGATTCATTATATTCAATAATTCTGATCAGATATTGTATGAAGTTATTATAAGAATTATCCTTCGGACGCAGTTTATTCAATTTACAAAGTTAATATTCAAATTGAATATTGTTTAAAAAATTTAACGTCACATCTCAATAGGTCACTGATTGTTGGCGGATCGAATTAAATATTTGAATGCATTTTTTTATAGAAAACAAGAGATCTTTTCATATAATTTTACTCATTATTCATGTAAATTTTTGAATTAATTTGATGTTTCTACCGCGTCGATCGTAAACAATGTCTTTATCAATACTAATATTTGAGACGCGTGTATACATGTGAACATTACCTATTTTTATAAGGAATCGTATATTATGTTTAAAAATTATGTTTCGAAATTTGAATTAACAAATGATCGTAGGTGGAGTGATAATATATTTTTATAAAAAATCAATTTGTTTTATGTCTGAATCTCAAGTAATGCAATTTTATGTACCCTTACAAGAACATATACTAGGCTTTAAAATATGGGTCATTCAGTAATTTATCAATTGTGTTGTGTCCGATTAACCAATGAACAAATTTCTACCAAATATTGGACATAATTAGATTGTTTGATTAATGTAAAATCCAAAGGATAATGCATATAAAAGAAATAAAAATAAAATAAAACATGTTGAACATATTTTTTATTAAGTGATAAGTAGGTCCTTATCTAGTTATTCTCGTACATTTTTATAAAAGAAATTCTAACAAATAATTTTAGCTTTATAATATCAAACACATTGAAAAATTAAGTCATTCAAAATATTACAAAAGTAAATAAGTAATGTCTTTTACCAATGTATTACAGACTTGGTTAATATAAATTTAAAATATTTGAATAAACCAGATTTTGTTTGGAATATATACTCGTCCCTACTCTTAATGAGGGTGAGCAAATTCTATTCAACTAAAAAAATATTTTTTTTAATTTTTAAGTTATTCGAAGCAGTTCGAATAATTGGATTGGTTTTCGAATTCTAAGTAAAGTCTGTACTTTACCAACTGGAAAAACTAGAAAGTTTTTTTTTTTTTATTTTGCAATAATGTTCTTGATTTCTTTGTTTCATCATTCCCTCATTTATTTTAAGTCTACTTTTAATCAAATTTGAACAACATGCTCCTCAGTCGCTATATGATATATATATCGTCAAATTTTCTTTTTGAAAACCAATTTCTTATTTTTACAATTTAGTCCTCAACTTTACATGCCTTCATTGTTTCTTCTATTCCACCTTCTTTTAAGCCCATTTTGACCAAATTTGAACTATTTGTTCCTCAAACACCATAGAATACCTATATATCTTCAATTCCTCTTTTTATTTAAAAAATTATCTTTTTACAATTTAATCTTTAACTTTTCATTTTATTCAATTTGGTCATCCGACTACAACTCTTTACGAATTATTTCTTGCCGTCAATTTAGTTTGTCAATCAATAAAAAGATTGTATGATCTTTTCCAAGCCCCATATTTTTTTTACTGAACGAAACAAAAACAACCAACATTTTTTTCAAATGTTACTCAAAAGGTAGGAATGCTGTAAACTATAGTTTAAATTATGGTTTCTCTCCCTTAGTTATTTTTCAACTTGAGATTATTCTTAATGTTATTCCTCTACAAATTACTAACACCATAAAAAATTATATTTATCGGTTGATTTTTTTTTATAATGTTAGTGGTTTAGATTAAGACACGTGATTCATAATAGTATAGTAACCATTCTAAATTTGTACAAAATTTTTGAACAATTTGAATTGACTTCAAAAAACTATCAAATAATGTTTGAATATAAAATATAACACGTTAATTCGATTGACTCAAATATTTTTATTTAACTCGACCAGATACTCACCTCTAATTCCTAATACTCCTCCATGGGATGTTCGCCCAATTACCATACTATCTTTCTCTTGCATAAATTTTGGATAATAGGAGGGGTGTTTTGGACAGGAAAAGTTAGATGTGTGTTTCGGTAAAGGCTTAGTTTAGCATTGATTATAAAAATTACGTAGGAAAAATGATTTTAAAAAGTGTCATAGAAAAATGGTTTTGAAAAGTTGGGTTTAAGAATTTAATATTTGGTATTATTGTCAAAAAGTGTTGTTGGAAAAATAAAATGTCTATTTCAGACATGCTGTCAATAATGGTTCTTGAAAAAAGTGAAGGTTGGATTTAAAAATGGCTTAAACAAAAAAACAGCCCTTAAATTATGCATTTTTTCTGCTTTTGACCCTTAAACTATGATTTGGGCAAAATATGCCCTTAAACTATTAATTTTTGTCCTTTAAGTGCCTAAACTATGATTTGGACAAAATAAGCCCTTAAAACATCATTTTTGGTCACTTTAAGTCCATGGTTACAAAAATATCATTTTATAGGCTTTTCTAACATATATGAATATGGGCTTAAGGGTTTAATAAGCCCCTAAACTATTGTAAAAAAATCAATTTGGCCCTTTGACCAACGTTGACCGTTAATTTTAACGATTTTTTTGAAAAACAAAATTGACACGTGTTGCAACAGGGTAATGTCACTTGTCATTTCTACAAAATTTTAAATTTTAATTTTTAAAACATATATAAAAATTAGAAAAAATTAAAAATTTTAAAAAATCCTAGAAATTCTAAAAATCATTTTAAAATATAAAAAATATTTTTAATTTTTAATTTTTAAAAATAATAAATATTTTTTTCAAAAGATTAAAATATTTTAAAAATTAAAAATATTAAATATTATTATACAATTATAAAAATAAATTGAAAAAATATAAAACAATAAAATTTATTTTGGGTTTTAAAATAAATTTTATTTTTTTAATATTTTTTAAAATAAATTTATTGTTTTATATTTGAAAAATCAAAATAACTTTTATTGTTTTATATTTTTTTCAATTTAATTTTATAATTTTATAATGATATTTAATATTTTATTTTTTTAAAAAAATTAATCATTTGAAAAATTATTATTTATAATTTTAATACATTTTCAAATTAAAAAATATATTTTTATATATTTTTAAAATAATTTTTAGAATTTCCAGATTTTTTAAAGTTTTTTTAGAATTTTTCTATTTTTATATATTTTTTAAAAAATAAAATTTAAAAATTCCTAGAAATGACAAGTGGCATTATCTTATTACGACATGTGGCAAAAAAATTCAAGAAAAAACCGTCAAAGTTAACGGTCAACGTTGGTCAAAGGGCCAAATTGATTTTTTTTTCTTGAGTTTGAGGGCTTAATTAGGTGCAAAAAAAGTCCAGGGTCTTATTTGATTTTTTTGCAAAAGTTTAAGGGCTTTGTGAATCCTTAAGCCATAAATATTTATGTTCTTTTAAAATTTTAAAATATCATATATCAAAATAAGCCTCTAAACTATCATTTTTGGTCATTTTAAGTCTGATAGTTATTTAAGTCAAAAGAAAATTATTTCGACTAATAAGATGTTGACACATCACAAAGATTTTTTTGACCAATTGATAGTTTTGGGGACTAAAAGAAGAAAAATAACATAGTTTAGGTACTTATTTTGGCCAAAAAATAGTTTAGGGACTTAAGTGACCAAAATGATAGTTTAAGGGCTTATTTTGCCCAAATTATAGTTTAAGGGCTAAAAGCAGAAAACATGCATAGTTTGAGGGTTGTTTCTTGGTTTAAGCCTTTAAAAATTAATAAGCGTTAAACTTGTCATTTTAAATCCAAACGGGATTTTTAACCCCAAAAGCTAAAAGAATATAACTTTTGGGTTTGAATCAATAATCACTTTGCAAAAGTGATTTTTTCTATCGAAATTCAAATGTTTTTTCATTAATTATTAGGTGAAGAAGTGATTTTGGCCCTCCAAACTTAGGCCTTGTTTTATATTGCTTTTGGAGCCAAAAGCTATTTTGAGACCAAAACAATGAAAAACATGTAGTTTTTCAGGCCAAAAATGTTTTTTCAGCTTAATTTGAAATGTACTTTTCAAAAGTTGAAATTTTTAATTTTTAGCTTTTCTAAAAATACTTTTGAGTAAATTTATTCATATATCCTCATTTATATTATCAATCCTTTAATATTTTTAAAATAAATATTTTATCTATTTAAAAATATTTTATAATATAATATCATTTTAAACCAAACAATTTTTAAAAAATAAAATAACTTTTTTATCATATTCTACAAAAAGTAATATCAAACTTTCCCTTAATAAAAAGGGCCTAAATTTGAGATCCTAATTAAGAGGGTGGAAGGGTTGTAAGGGGTGAAGTCAGCTTTATGTCATATGGTTACAAGTGGAGCTCACCAAGCAAAGCATGGGGACTTTATAATAAAAGTACGGAAGTACCCTTTACCCATCGTAGGGGACAGCATATCGTTAGCCGTTGGTTTCTGGATACAGCAGCAACACAACACTGTATCCTTTGCCAGCTTTGCTTTTATTTCGCATTTATTTTTGAAAACTAATTTGAATATATATATTTTTAAAATATTATGAAAATATAGTTATAATTAATGCAATTAAGGGACAAACTTATAATTTAGCACTCACAGGGACGGAACCAGAATTTAGAATTAAGCGGGCAAAACATAAATATTTGAAAGGAGGCAAATTCAAAAATAAACTAATTTTTAAAACAACTTATATAGGAGAACCAAAGTGAAAAAACAATTTTTTTCAGGGGTGAGGGCAATTGCCCCTCCCCACCCCTTAATAGCTCCGTCACTGAGCACTCAAACGGACTTTTTGAAAAAATTATTGTAAATGATCAAAGCATTCGATGGACAGTTCAGTTTTCTATTTGTTTATGTCTTTTTATCGAGCTAAATAAACGAACATAAACAACAATTTTAAACTCGTTTATTAAACAAATTGATCATGAATATAACGATGTTCGTTCATTTATGTTCATAAATAAATTTGTTTATATATGTTTAAGACTCATTTAGTAAATCATTTAAAGCTTATAAATTACATATTATTATATAGTTTTATCATTATTTGTGTGTTGTTTATTTATAATATAATTATTGATATTTATGTCTAATTATTTTATATCTAGGAACTAGGGAATATCTTGTTAAAAAAACTAGGGAATATGTTTATTTACTATTTGTTGCTTAATTAAGAAAATTTTAATTGTTCACGAACATATTTAATTATAACATTCATAAATGTATTCGTAAATATATTCATTTAACGTTAGATAAACAAACATAAATAAAATTAAAAATACATAAACAAAGATAAACATAAATCAATTCATTTAAATTCGATTCATTTACGGCTCTACTCTTTATATTGAAAAGCAAAAAAGAAAACAAGAATATGATATTTATCATCCATGAACAGCTTAATTATGTGAGGATACTTTGTTTGTTTTTATATTATATTAATAAAAGAAATTTGGTAGCTTATCAAGTCAACGACAATGCATTATATTATGTATGGAAAATTTCACAAAAATGGAACAATGAAGCAAACAGGATGCTTCCATTGTTTTATACGGCAACAGCAACAGCTCCAATTCATGTAATTATAATATTAAGTATATGGTTATCATAATTCTATGCCCACAAGATTACTTGTGCCAATGGGATCAATCCTTCCATACATATTCTACTGTAAACAAGAATTTGGTACATTAGTCATTGGGTGTATCTTTCTGGTTTTTAAAAACAATACATTAAAATATATTGATTTTTGAATCCATTTAGTAGTTTCAGTCAGGGACAGAGCTAGAATATCAATTTGAGAGGATAAAATATAATTTTTTTTAATTTAGGGTGGGACACAAAATTTTCAAAACTTATTACTTAAACTAAAGGGAAATTTTTTGAGGGGGGAGGGGACAGCGTAAAGAATGACATTTTTCGTGTTATGTGACCCGCTTTCGAGCAACGTAGTTGTTAGGAATTTGTATGCAAAAAAATAACCAAAACGGTATCAACATAAAATAAGGCACACAAAAGTCGAGATTTAATGTGGTTCAATCTTGCCTACCACCATGGATGAGAGAAACGAATAATCCACTATTAACGTAGAGAATAGAAAGAGTACAAATACATGATATTTTATGTAATCAAATAACTAGATATATATATATATATATATATATATATTGGAACCCGGTGTATTCAAAACACTCTTCCAAACGTCCCTACAATACTTATTTCTACACATAGCCGCTATAGTTGCAGAGATCCTAAAAGTGGTTACATCTCTAACAATAGTTTGCATGGAGTGTGTATTTTTGAAAGACTAAGAGTAAAGAACATATATTATCATGTAATCATACCATAATATTCGATATATATATATATATATTCTTAAGTAAAAAGATGGATGTTTAAGTGAAAGTATTAGTAGTAGTTTTCAAATATTTATTTTCAATTAAAAAATGGTAGTTTTAAAAAAAATTAATTATTATTTTAAATAAAAAAATGCAAGCATTATACTTATAAAGAAACACAAGCTTTATATTTATACTTATAAAAATTAAAATCGATTGAATATATTCTTTTAACCATTATCTACTCATATTTTCAATGATATTTTATTGAAAAAAATCCCATCAACTGATTTTTCAAATTATGTTATAAGCCATTTTTCTTTAATGGGTTATCATCTAAAATAATTGTATATAATAAGCTGGTGATAGACAAAATTAATTATTGAGAAAACAACTTGTAGAGAGGAGGAAGATGAGGATAATACTGAAGAAAAAAGATACCCTTTGTTTCTTGGGTGTCCTGAGGGGTCCCTTGAAATTGACAATGCACCCCTTGTTCTTCACAATTGCCATTGCCAGTTGCTAAGGCCAATTTTTCAATTAAGGTTGGCACTTGTGCTACTGTAATCACTTATTTTTATCCGATTTGTATATAGTATGTTAATATTAGCTTAATAATTAATATATTATTATTGCGTGTATACATATATTATATTATCATATGTGCTTATTATATACGTGTTATTCATATATACACAATATATGTATGTGTTTATATATGTGCATAATGTACGTTGTATGTATGTTTATACGTGTACGAATGTATATATGTTATTATTATTATTATTATTATTATTATTATGCTAAATGGGCTAAATTGAAAAAAACAGATCCTAATATAAAAACCTAGTCAGTATTATTATAAGGGTTCAGTCCTCAATACAAATGTAAAACCCAACTTAAATAAATTACATAGCCCATTTCGACCAGCCCAATCCCATCTAATTAACCCTAATTGTTCTTATACCTTGCGCAGCTAAAGGAGGGCCATTGGATTGGATCCAAATCCAATGGCCGAGATCAAACCATGGCGTCTCTCCAGCTGGCCGCGTGGAATCACGCGCGGGTCGTTCGGCTCCACACGCGTGCGTGTATCACACACGCAAGACTCCTCGGCTACTGAGCTTTACGTGGCAAGATCCTGGGTAGTCTCATCTTTCCCCAGATCGAATCCTGGTCGCCCATCTTCAAATCACCCCGGCCGTTGGATCAGATCTGATCCAACGGCCAAGGGACGTTCTGACCATATGATCACCACTACCACATCGTCGTACCACCGGCTCCAACCACCGTGCAGGGGCGTGCAAGAACAAGAAACCAAGGACTGTCAGTACAAGACTGGGCCAAAAATATGTATTTCTATATGTTATTTCTACCAAAAACGGTAAGAGATCAGGCATATATGTAAACCAACAAAAGTGTAAAAGGTTGGAGTTTTCAGATATACAAAAAATCCTATCTACTCGTTTATTTTTGAACAAAAAAGATCCGAAAAGGTATACATCTTTTTTAGCTTCTCATGTATGCTAAAAACATCAAATAGTACAAAACGCAGAGGAGATGTAGGTTTACCTTTGCCGTTAGAACCCCTTTCACCGACAACAAGCCGTCAGGCTCTTGAGTCAAATAAGGTGTGCGGGTGAAAGGGGAAGTAGTTTTAGGGTTTGTTTTTCAAAATGGCCTCGTTTTTTTAGATCTAAAGTAGAGTGTGCTAGTTTCTTGAAATCCAGAAGGATATTTGGCTTCTAGAGTGAAAAGCGTTTCATTTTTGGGTTTAAGATACGGTGGCCGATGGTGGAATAGACGGCGGTCGGAGGGTTTGGGGTTTTGGTTTAAGAGAAAATAATAAAGGCAGAAAGTTTATTTTTTAACCGATTTTTTATGGCAAATGGCCAAATTTGGGTCTGATGGGTCTCATTTATAGAGCCTTTTATTTTAAGAATGGATTAATCCCCTCATAAGGACTCCCGCGTTTCTGATCTTTTCAAATTGAGCTTGCCCCTTGGTCTAATCGCAAGTCTGGTCCCTCTTATCCTTTAAAATATTTCAATTTCATCCCGAGATTAACCCAAATCAGCGTGTAAATGGTGAAATTATGCTCCAAGTCCCACCGCGTTTTGAAAATTTTCACTTCAAGCTTCCCCCTTGGGTTTATTACAACTCTAATCCTCATAAGTTCGTTTTAGGCTGTAATTAAATCCCTAAAATATGTTTTTTTGTTCACTCAAATTCGGTTTTTTGATTCTGTTTTTTCTCATTTCAGTCCCTTTGTCTAATTTAATGTTATGTTTTGCTCTCGATATGTATATTGCCACGTTACATTTTAGGTCTTTATATATATATGTTTGTATCGTTACATGTCTATTTTATGTTTTCATCATGTGTATTTATTCATTACACCATGTTTTCTTGTGTTTTAATTTATTTTGTTCGGGTTATATATACATCTATGTTATGTGTTATATCTGGTTTTTTTGTATATCTTGTTTATATGGTTCTTCTTTTATTTCGGTAGGCACGTTACATGCATTTATTTACGTTTTCATAATATGTGTATTATCATACTAATGTACCATTTAGTTTGTTTGTTCATGCTGCATACACGCATTTTATTTAGTGATCAAATTAATTAAATACTTACCATGTATATATATGCCAGAATGTTTTATTTTCGTTTTTAAGTTTTATGTTAAAAATGGATGATTTTTGGTACATATTAATGCCATGTTTTTAATTTAAGCATGTATATTATGTCGTGTGTTAAGTATTAAGTCTATATATGTGTTAGCATGTTGCCTTGATATATTAGTTTAATTTCATATACTATCTATGTCATGCATACTTATTTATTTATTTATTTTAAAAGAAGTGATGCATATAATTAATTCATTTTGAAGTATGTTTCTTTCTTTTCCATAGGTTCATGCTTAGTTAGTTTTCTTTTGTCATGATATACTAGGTTTTCTTGGTTGGTGTAGTTTGTTACCCTTTTGTTTACTATTATGAAATGCATGTTTTATCTTTTAGCGTCATGTTAACGTAAATGGTATGTTTTATCTTTGCTCACTAAGTTTGCATAATGGATATATATTTTTGTCAATGCGGTGCCCTTTTATCCGAGCGTAAACGGGGCCAGTATCAGGCGTAGTGATAGTGGTTAGGCGTTTACTCTCGGATAACGAGACCTTTAAAATCCACTCGTACTTATAACCGAATCTTAACTTAATCGTCACTTTAATCCGAAAAATCTAACTTTAATAAAGCGGTAATTATTAAAGTACCAATTTTGGGCGGTGTGGGGGTACTAATTCTTCCCCATCCGTAACCGACTCCCGAACCCAATAGTTTTCGAATCTCTGGTTTTTATGGTGTCCGGCCTACCTAAGTGGCCGGTGGCGACTCCAATTTCTAAATAAGACGCGGTTTTTTAAAACCCCACAGAATAAACATTTTTATATCCGAAAAACCACAAACACTTCGAAATTCGATTTTTCAGCGATAGGGGACATCGCTACAGATGACGACTCCGCTGGGGACCATTTTTGTTTTTTAAAAACAAATGAGAGTCAAGCTTTTTAAATAATTACCGCTTTAATAATATTAGAAATTCTGGATTAAAGTGACTATTAAATTAATATTTGGTTGTAATTGCGCGTTTATTTTAACGCATTTAAAATTTGGCATATAAACCCGTCCTTTTAAGTGGGGGAAACGCTAATGCTTTCGTAAAGATATCGTTCTCCCATGTAGGCCCTAGCAAGTATCCTTCGGGGCTCGAGTACCTTATGCTTTCGTAAGGATATCGTTCCTTCGTGCAGGCATAAGCGAATGGGTCCCCCTGAATTGAACCCGGTTGAAAGGAGCCTATAATGGGTAATGATCGGGGGCCTTGCTACTCTTAGTAGAGGACAACAAGGACAATTCGGGTACCTCCTAGAACCAAAACTGCATGTAGAGAACATATAGAAACCCACCCTGTTAGAGCCATAGCCTTAAATGTCTTAGATGGGATATAAATAGGATCGCCTTGTTTGTTTATCACATTTAATTTGCCCTTTTATTATGTATTTATCATTTTTGTCCGGTACTAACTTGTTTTCTTTTTTGTTTTGTTTTTTTGCATTTCATCGTATTCGCATTACACATGGCATTGATTCCCGAGCGGTTTCTCCCATAATAGAAGATTGTTCATGATGGACCAAAGGTTCTTTGACCTGAAGGAAGGGGTTCCAATTCCAGAGTTCCATCCCGAGACTAGGCCAGGGACAGCCGAAGAAGAATCATTCAAGGACTCCAGAAAAGATTCAGTAAGCAGTGTCAATTCTGGTAACAAACAAGATGAAATACAAGAACTAAAGAAGCAGATGTCCGAGATGATGGACCAGATGAATCCTATGATGAAAGGCAAGCAGCATGTCGAACTCAGAAAAGATTCGATCGAGGATCCGAATGTGGAACAGAATGGCCAGAATGTCGAAACAGACAACACCGTTAAATACGACAAATCGATTCCCTTTGTGATCAATCTCAAGAAGCAGACAAGCAGCATATCTGGGGTAGATACTAAGGGAACAGAGATAAGACCAGGGGAAGCTCGAGAATCCAATGACATCAGAAGGCATTATCCTATACCCATGAGATACACCGAGTTACTTCCGTTGCTTGTCGAAATGAGCCTTATCATGCCAGTGAAGTCTTTACCAAGGAAACCTCCTTATCCGAAGGGTTACAACAGTCGTATCTGGTGCAACTACCACATAGGCGATTCAAGTCATCACACTGAAAATTGTAGGGCCCTGAAGGATAGAGTTCAAGATCTTATCAGAATGGGAGTTTTGGGTTTCGAAGACGGACAACCCCGATTCTACAGCGAGCCAGCCGTTGCCCGAGGGGCAAAGTCGAAGGAGGGTCAATACACAGCCCAAGGTTCGGGTAACACAGAAGTGGGTCACTCAAGCAGGATGAATTTAAGAGTCAAGAATAAAAGAGTCTTAGAAGATGAACTTCCACGCAAGTGCGGCCAACTCGAGCATGAGAGGCACGATCTGAGCGTGAAATTAAAGAATGTACAAGACGAGTACCAGAAGCTGTACTTTGAATTCAAGAATGTCGGTCTGGGTGACACCGCGAAAGAGTGGATCAATGGTATGATTCAGTTGAGGAACGGTTCAGAACGCTGGAAGCAGAAATGCAAGAATAGTAAGAATAAAGTCAGATCATTATCACAGAAGCTGGAAGAAGCTGAGAGCCAACGCGACATTCTCTAAAGTGAGTTGGAAAGTAGTATGGCCATGGAAGATATCCTGAAATCAAGTCTGCAGCAGGAAATGAATGAATCACAAGCCTTTCAAATGGAAAACGCAGCACTTAAAGAACAGATAGCGAGGCTCGAGACTTCTTTATGTACCAGCGAGATCCGTGCTGGGGCAATGACCGTTAAGCTACAAAAGGCCGAGCAAAAAATACGGGAGAAAGACCGTTAAGCTACAGATAGCAGATTTAGCTGATGCAGCAGCGCCGATAAGCCAGAATATGGATCCAATGTGGGACCGCGCAGGAAAGCTGACAGGATTATTGAATGAGGTCAAGACATTATGTGCCAGGGCTCACCGCTATCTGTAAACCCCTAATACCGGATGTAATGAAACCTTTTGGTTTGAATGAAAGATGTCCTATAGGGACAAATCACTTGCGGAATCAATGCCTTATTGCATTCATGCATTGCATTTGCATCATGTATTTTGCATTATTTAATAATTTTATCATCGTATCACACTTCATCATTTAATACTTGGGGTTCGATGGCAGAATTAGTTGGAAAATAGAATGAACTGAAGAGTCGAGGCTTGACCAGCTAGAAGAAAGAATCGAGAAAGAGCTGAAGAAGAAAGAAAAGATAAATGTTTTCAATACGAGAGAACTCTGCCTAGTCCCTGATTTGGTCATTCCTCTGGATTTCAGGGTTCCCAAATTTGCGCAGTATGACAGAACCAGCTGCCCGAAGATTCATTTAACCATGTTCTGTAGAAAAATAGAAGGATACATGAAGAATGAAGAGTTATTGATCCACTACTTCCATGATAGCCTGACGGGACCTGCAGCAGTGTGGTATAACCGTTTGAACAGAAACCAAGTTAGGTCATGGGGTGACCTCGCTAATGCTTTCTTGAGTCAATACAAATATGCTTTAGATTTAGCACCCTGTCGTCAGTTTCTTCAGAATGAAAAAATGAGACCAAATGAAAGCTTCAGGGAATATGCACTAAGGTGGCGATGTTTGGCGACCCAAGTCCAACCTCCTATAGCGGAAGAAGAGTTGACTCCCCTGTTCCATACAACGCTTCCCTCTCCTTTCTTCGATGTGATGTTGGAGAAATCGAGAAACGAATTCGAATATTTCATGACGATTGGAGAGATGATAGAATACGCAATCAAAGAAGAAAAATTGGGGTCTAAGTCTAATGACCGAATTGAAGATAAGATAGATAAAGACGGAGAGGTAAGTGAGTGTCATCTCCAGGGTTCGCTTGGCCGTAAAAGAAAAAGACTGACTGACACATCGGGGTCATCAAGGAAAATTCCTCGGACGAGTGCAAATTTGGAAGTGTTCGGAACATCTATCTCAGATATTTGGCCTCATTTGGTAGGGGGTCACTATCTTGCTCTTAGGCCGATGAAGTTTGCACCTGATCCGTCTGCCTATAGTTTTGACTCGAGTAGCACATGCGAATTCCATATGGGGGCACCGGGGCATCCCACTAGAAAATGTAGACCTTTATTGGAGGAAATCAAGAAGCTGATCAATGATGGAACCGTGACACAAGAGCTGATCCAGCAGTGGAAGACCAAGGATGAGGGGCAAGTCTGCATAGTGCTGAGGAAGCCAGAGATATCTTTACATTAAAAGACTTCCATGAAATAATACAAGGAATCAACTTTACCACCTGTAGCCCACATGTGGTAAAGATCTTTTGTGAAGGGGCATGTTTGTTGATTTTTATTCCAATGAAGAACACATTTCACTTAACATATAATATTCTTAAAAGCACATAGATGTATATTTTCTCACCGTTGTAGGACACTGGATATCAATTGCAAGATATGACATTAGATAGATGTTGTAACAACGATGATGTGTGATATTCTCTACCAGACTCTGGTCAGCAAAGCAAGATTACTACTATTTCGATGATGTTCAAGGACGAAAGAGCTCCGAATATCAACCATGTAGAGTTGCTTGAAATTGAAACTCTAGGCATAATCTTCTAGGTAGTAAAGAAGTAAAAATAAGAATTAAAAAAAGGGGAAGAATTGAAAAAAAGAAAAAGAAAGAAAAAGAAAGAAAGGAAAAGAGAAAGAAAAGAAAATAATAATAAAAAGCACTCCCATGTTCGAAACCTGGTAATAGGCTTGTTCAGATAAGAGTGTGGGAATTTTGGGGCACTCCGCTGAAGCGATAAGGTGGAGATACATCATCCAATTCAAGAAACCTTAGCTTCATGAGTGATGGTAATATTTTCAAATCGTGACTATGCCGAGTAACTTGAGGCAGTGTTGTTTGCTCCATCGTTGTCCTCAAGACAAATGACTGTGACGAATTGATTTCCTCAAATAATGACAAAAGCGAAAAAATAAGAAAGAAAAGAAAGATGAAAAAAAGAAGAAAAATAAAAGGAGAAAATAAAGAAAATGGAAAAGAAGGAGAAAGGAAGGGAAAAGAAAATGAAGAAAAATGAACGATAACATAGGTAAAATTAAAACTCGCACCACCTAGAACTCTATTCTTAGAGTAATATTTCTATGCTCGAGTGGTCATACAAGCCAACCCTTTTTGGGGCAGAGTAGGTAATGAGAATTGAGAAAAAATAGTATTCTGCAGCGACGCGGTAATCATGAGGATGAACCGAGTCACCTGGGAAGATTTCACAACCTTAAATTACTGAATAGTTGAATCTAAGAAGCTCTTGCATTTGATATTCATAGCTCCTATTCTGTGATTTCAAGACCATGTATGTTAATCTAAATGATACCCTTCAGTGGAATACCAATCAACAAATTGACAAGTTAAAGCAACAAAGATTCCCATGTATTACTTCAGAGAAAGATCCAGAACACAAGGTTGCGGATATTATTGGAGCACCTAACCAGAAATGACCCCACAATTTATAGGATGAAGGTGATGACAAGAGCGTATGTGTCAGACAGCTCAAGAACAAGAAGCGGGTTTCAACTATGATGCCTTGGTTGGTTCAAGAAAGTGAAGGACGAACCAGGACGAGAATGAGATTATAAAATACGGGGACGGTAAGAGGTAAACATCGAGTCTCCAAAGAATTAAAGCACAGAGATCGACGAATGGTTCTCGTCAAGAGGCAATAAGAAGATTGAGGTTAAGTTCAGAATATAGAAGCATTTTGCTTACCCCGATGACGAAACTAACAAATACTCAGAATGTTGGGTCAAAAGAGTTGGAAGGTAGCCGAGTTCACGATCGAGTGGGGCAATGCAGAACAGAAAGAATGGTAAGAATCTCTACACATGCATGATATAGAGTTTGTTGGTGAAGCGGGCAGAGACCCCGAAGAAGAAAGGCAAGTGCTCGTGCAAAAGAACATGAGCGGGTACTCATTTAACAAAATTTGACAAAAATGAAGATCAAAACTGAGCATACTGCAAAAAGAAAGGAAACAGAGAAATTCGAAGAATAACTTTTCAGGGCATAAGATTTTAAAACATGTCTAAAACGAAAAAGAAAAAGAAAAAGAAAGAAAAAAAGAAAGAAAAAAGAGTGAGAGAAAATGATGATAAAAAGAAAAGAAAGAAAGAAAAAAGAAGAAGAAGAAAAAAGAAACAAGAAAAAAAGAAGAAGAAAACACGACATTGCATGCATCATATAGATATAGGCATGCCAATTTTTGCTTGTTCCTAGATAGGTATTTAAAGAATTGTCGAAGAATTTACCAAAGAAAAGAAAAATCGGCAGCCATAGCGGCGTGAGGCCCAGACGTTAAATTCTTCGGGTCATCGGTAAGTCCTTCGGGCACGATATTAAGTCCTTCGGGCCACCAATAAGTCTTTCGATCATGGTGATAGGTCATTCGGGCCATCAGTAAGTCCTTCGGGCATGATGCGGCAGCATTAGTAGCGTGAGTCCAGAAAGATTGACAGCCATAGTGGCGTGAGGCCCAGACGTTAAATCTTTCGGGTCATCGGTAAGTCCTTTAGGCACGATGTTAAGTCCTTCGGGACACCAATAAGTCTTTCGAGAATGGTGATAAGTCCTTCGGGCCATCAGTAAGTCCTTCGGGCATGATGCGGCAGCATTAGTAGCGTGAGTCCAGAAAGATCGGCAGCCATAGCGGCGTGAGGCCCAGACGTTAAATCCTTCAGGTCATCGGTAAGTTTTTCGGGCACGATATTAAGTCATTCGGGCCACCAATAAGTCTTTCGAGCATGGTGATAAGTCCTTCGGGCCATCAGTAAGTCCTTCAGGCATGATGCGGCAGCATTAGCAGCGTGAGTTCAAAAAGATCAGCAGCCATAGCGGTGTGAGGCCCAGACGTTAATCCTTCGGGTCATCGGTTAGTCCTTCGGGCACGATGTTAAGTCCTTCGGGCCATCAATAAGTCTTTCGAGCATGGTGATAAGTCCTTCGGGGCCATCAGTAAGTTCTTCAAGCATGATGCGACAGCATTAGTAGCGTGAGTCCAGAAAGATCGGCAGCCATAGCGGCGTGATGCCCAGACGTTAAATTCTTCAGGTCATCGGTAAGTCTTTCGGGCCACCAATAAGTCATTTGAGCATGGTGATAAGTCTTTCGGGCCATCAGTAAGTCTTTCGGGCATGATGCGGCAGCATTAGTAGCTTGAGTCCAGAAAGGTCGGCAGCCATAGCGGCGTGAGGCCAGACGTTAAATCTTTCAGGTCATCGGTAAGTCCTTCGGGCCACCAGTAAGTCTTTCGAGCATGGTGATAAGTCCTTCGGGCCATCAGTAAGTCCTTCGGGCATGATGCGGCAGCATTAGTAGCATGAGTCCAGAAAGATCGGCAGCCATAGCGGCATGAGGCCCAGACGTTAAATCTTTCGGGTCATCGTTAAGTCCTTCGGGCACGATGTTAAGTCCTTCGAGCTACCAGTAAGTCTTTCGAGCATGGTGATAAGTCCTTCGGGCTATCGATAAGTCATTCGAGCATGATGCGGCATCATTTAGTAGCGTGAGTCCAGAAAGATTGGACGTCATAGCGGTGTGAAGCCCAGACATTAAATCCTTCGGGTAATCTATAAGTCCTTCGGGCCACCAATAAGTCTTTCGAGCATGGTGATAAGTCCTTCGGGCCATCAGTAAGTCCTTCGGGCATGATGCGACAGCATTAATAGCGTGAGTCCAGAAAGATCGGCAGCCATAGCGGCGTGGGGCCTAGAAGTTAAATCCTTCGGGTCATCGGTAAGTTCTTCGGGCACAGTGTTAAGTCCTTCGGGCCACCAGTAAATCTTTCGAGCATGATGATAAGTCCTTCGGGCCATCAGTAAGTACTTCGGGCATGATGCGACAGCATTAGTAGCGTGAGTCCAGAAAGATCGGTAGCCATCACGGTATGAGGCCCAGATGTTAAATCCTTTGGGTCATCGATAAGTCATTCGGGCACGATGTTAAGTCTTTCGGGCCACCAGTAAGTCTTTCGAGCATGGTGATAAGTCCTTCGGGCTACCAATAAGTCCTTCGGGCATGATGCGGCAACCTTAGTAGCGTAAGTCCAAAAATGTCAACAGCCTCGTAAAAAATGGAAAAAGAAAAAAAAGAAAAAGAATGAAAAAGGGAAAGAAAAAGAAAGAGAAGAGAGAGAAGAGAAAAAGAAGAAAAAAAAAGCAAAAAAAAGAAAGAAAGAAAAAGAACAGAAAAAAGGAAAAAACAGAAAAGGAAGAGAAAAAGAGAAAAGAAAAAGGAAAAAGTAGAAAAAGAAAAAAATAGAAAAAGAAAAAAAGAGAAAAAGAAAAAAAGAAAAAAAAACAGAGATAGAAAGAAAGAGAAAAAACAGGGAAAAAAAGAGGAAAGAAAAATCGAAGACAAATGTTATATAAAGGAGAAGCCCACGCTTTCGAACCC
The DNA here is from genome assembly GCA_019671005.1 of Hibiscus mutabilis. Classification (NCBI taxonomy): domain Eukaryota; kingdom Viridiplantae; phylum Streptophyta; class Magnoliopsida; order Malvales; family Malvaceae; genus Hibiscus; species Hibiscus mutabilis. The sequence continues at coordinate 45,222,310 of CM033722.1, forward strand.
CCAGGGAAAGGCTCCATATAGGAAGAGCCCTAACTCCAGAATCTCAAAAAAGAACCAAAGGTGAAGAAGTTCTATACAGGGAGAACTTATGAGCCTAAAGATTCGGCCGAGGAAAAGCGGCGAGTTCCAGATGAACACGTGATTCCGAGGTCGTGAGCAGGGAAGTCGGATAAAAATGAGTGCTTTTGGTCTTTGCTTTGTTCTCGTTTCACGAGAACAAGCAAAGAGGGGCAACTGTAATCACTCATTTTTATCCGGTTTGTAAATAGTATGTTAATATTAGCTTAATAATTAATATATTATTATTGCGTGTATATATATATTATATTATCATATGTGCTTATTATATACGTGTTATTAATATATACACAATATATGTATGTGTTTATATATCTGCATAATGTACATTATATGTATGTTTATACGTTTACGAATGTATATATGTTATTATTATTATTATTATGCTAAATGGGCTAAATTGAAAAAATAGATCCTAATATAAAAACCTAGTCAGTATTATTATAAGGGTCCAGTCCTCAATACAAATGTAAAACCCAACTTAAATAAATTACATAGCCCATTTCGGCCAGCCCAATTCCATCTAATTAACCCTAATTGTTCTTATCCCTTGCGCAGCTAAAGGAGGGCCATTGGATTGGATCCAAATCCAATGGCCGAGATCAAACCATGGCGTCTCTCCAGTTGGTCGCGTAGAACCACGCGCGGGTCGTTCGGCTCCACACGCGCGCGTGTATCACACACGCAAGACTTCTCGGCTACTGAGCTCCACGTGGCAAGATCCTGGGCAGTCTTGTCTTTCTCCAGATCGAATCCTGGTCGCCCAACTTCAAGTCACCCCGGCCGTTGGATCAGATCTGATCCAACGGCCAAGGGACGCTCTGACCATATGATCACCACTACCACGACATCGTACCACCGGCTCCAACCACCGTGCAGGGGCGTGCAAGAACAAGAAACCAAGGACTATCAGTACAAGACTGGGCCAAAAATATGTATTTCTAAATGTTATTTCTACCAAAAACGGTCAGAGATCAGACATATATGTAAACCAACAAAAGTGTAAAAGGGAGGAGTTTTTAGATATACAAAAAATCCTATCTAATCGTTTATTTTTGAACAAAAAGATCCGAAAAGGTATACATCATTTTTAGCTTCTCATGTATGCTAAAAACATTAAATAGTACAAAACGCAGAGGAGATGTAGGTTTACCTTTGCCGTTAGAACCCCTTTCACCGGCAACAAGCCGTCAGGCTCTTGAGTCAAATAAGGTGTGCGGGTGAAAGGGGAAGTAGTTTTAGGGTTTGTTTTTCAAAATGGCCTCGGTTTTTTTTAGATCTAAGGTATAGTGTGCTAGTTTCTTGAAATCCAGAAGGATATTTGGCTTCTAGAGTGAAAAACGTTTCATTTTTTGGTTTAAGATACGGTGGCCGGCGGTGGAACAGACGGCGGCCGGAGGGTTTGGGGTTTCGGTTTAAGAGAAAATAATAAAGGCAGAGAGTTTATTTTTTTTAAACTGATTTTTTATGGCAAATGGCCAAATTTGGGTCTGATGGGTCTCATTTATAGAGCCTTTTATTTTAAGAATGGATTAATCCCCTCATAAGGACTCCCGCGTTTCTGATCTTTTCAAATTGAGCTTGCCCCTTGGTCTAATCGCAAGTCTGGCCCCTCTTATCCTTTAAAATATTTCAATTTCTTCCCGAGATTAACCCAAATCAGCGTGTAAATGGTGAAATTATGCTCCAAGCCCCACCGCGTTTTGAAATTTTTCACTTCAAGCTTCCCCCTTGGGTTTAATTACAACTCTAATCCTCATAAGTTCATTTTAGGCTGTAATTAAATCCCTAAAATATGTTTTTTGTTCACTCAAATTCAGTTTTCTGATTCTGTTTTTTCTCATTTCAGTCCCTTTGTCTAATTTAATGTTATGTTTTGCTCTCGATATGTATATTGCCACGTTACATTTCAGGTCTTTATATATATATATATGTTTGTATCGTTACATGTCTATTTTATGTTTTCATCATGTGTATTTATTCGTTACACCATGTTTTCTTGTGTTTTAATTTATTTTGTTCGGGTCATATATACATCTATGTTATGTGTTATATCTGGTTTTTTTGTACATCTTGTTTATATGGTTCTTCTTTTATTTCGGTAGGCACATTACATGCATTTATATACGTTTTCATAATATGTGTATTATCATGCTAATGTACCATTTAGTTTGTTTGTTCATGCTGCATACACGCATTTTATTTAGTGATCAAATTAATTAAGTACTTACCGTGTATATATATTCCAGAATGTTTTATTTTTGTTTTTAAGTTTTATGTTAAAAATGGATGATTTTTTGGTACATATTAATGCCATGTTTTTAATTTAAGCATGTATATTATGTCGTGTGTTAAGTATTAAGTCTATATATGTGTTAGCATGTTTCCTTGATATATTAGTTTAATTTCATATACTATCTATGTCATGCATACTTTTTTATTTATTTATTTTAAAATAGGTGATGCATATAATTAATTCATTTTGAAGTATGTTTCTTTCTTTTCCATAGGTTCATGCTTAGTTTGTTTTCTTTTGTCATGATATACTAGGTTTTCTTGGTTGGTGTAGTTTGTTACCCTTTTGTTTACTATTATGAAATGCATGTTTTATCTTTTAGCGTCATGTTAACGTAAATGGTACGTTTTATCTTTGCTCACTAAGTTTGCATAATGGATATATATTTTTGTCAATGCGGTGCCCTTTTATCCGAGCGTAAACGGGGCCAGTATCAGGCGTAGTGATAGTGGTTGGGCGTTTACTCTCAGATAACGGGACATTTAAAATCCACTCGCACTTATAACCGAATCTTAACTTAATCGTCACTTTAATCCGGAAAATCTAACATTAATAAAGTGGTAATTATTAAAGTACCAATTTTGGGCGGTGTGGGGGTGTTAATCCTTCCATATCCGTAACCGACTCCCGAACCCAACAGTTTTCGAATCTTTGGTTTTTATGGTGTCCGGCCTACCTAAGTGGCCGGTGGTGACTCCAATTTCTAAATAAGACGCGGTTTTTTAAAACCCCACAGAATAAACTTTTTTATATCCGAAAAACCACAAACACTTCGAAATTCGGTTTTTCAGCGATAGGAGACATCGCTACAGCTACCAGGTCTCTTACTAGGAGGACTATGACCAGATATTTAAATAGTGGTATACAACAGCACTAGCGGTCGATCTATAGCAATAACGACGTCGTCTAAAATTGATATTGTTAAAAATAGCGGTATAAAATAGAATTACACCAATAGTGGTGGATAGCGGCTGTAATTTAACAGGTAATAGCCAATAACGACAATAACAAGCTGTTATTCTCGTTATTGTTCTGTTATTCCTGTTATGTTTTATAATAAGTTGTGTGAATTTTAAATAAAAACATGATTGCAATACCCACAGTAACATTCATTATGCCCGTAATCGCAATAGATATAACACAACCAAAAATATGAATTTAACCGCAACTTAAATTTCTTGTGAATCATTAGAAGGAGTCGATGTCTTCGGACACCGACGTCCGAAGGTAACCGAGAAGAGTGGGCACGCTTCAGTTTCAAGTGATTGATGAAATGGCCCATTTTCCAGATCTCCTAAATCTTTCTTTCTTGTCTCACTATTTTGAATGAGATGTACGATTGCAGAAAAAAAAATCTCTTCTCTTCTCAATAATGCTTATGTAATCTCCTGAAATTACAAGCCTACCCTCGTAAAGTTGTTTGCTGTTTGCTTCCTCCCCAATTTTTTGCTGTTTCTATATTACCTCTCAATTTCCTTTCCTAAATTATAATGGCAGCAATGAGGTTATGACGAATTATCAGGGGTAGTTGAGGGAAAAAAACGATTGGGGGTAACGTGGGACAGTTGAGATTTAGTTAAACCGGAGCCTCTAACATTGACATATGAAGAAAAGCCCGGTTCCGTAGGGTGAAGAGAAAGTCCTTTTCCGCAATTTATCAATTTGGGTTTGTGGGGACTCAACTGGAAAGGAAAATAAAATCCATTTTTTAAAATATTGATTTTATAAAAATAAAGGTTTAATTTTGAATTGTATCCCTATACTTCTAACAAATTAAATATTTAGTCTCTATTTTAACTTGTCACATTACACCTTACAAAAACTAAAAAGTTAGTCAAATTAAATAACGCCGTCAAATCTTACTTTAGATGTTCCATCGTGTATACCACTGAATTTTCAATTGATTCAGTTATAATGTTAAATTTTTATTTTGTTTCAATTATACCATTGGATCATTAAAATTTAAACAATGTGACGACGTGGACGGATCTTTCCGTCACTGTGATGACACGACCAAAACACCGTTGTTTTCGTGTGATTATTGATATCCAAAACGACATCATTTTAGGCATTGAACTTTAGGGGTGTATCAATTTTTCCACTAAACTTTAAAACGATTTTATTTTTGTCACTGAACATTTCGACAGTTATTGTTGGTCAATTGTTGTCTGTCACTGGTTGCCATTTGTGACAAGATTGATACCAAAACGTTTGCATTTCACTCCTCTTTCTTATTCTTGGATGGGTTTTCCATGAATTCCAATCAAAATCGATGAAAATCCATCAAAAGGTTCGATGTGTTAATATTTCGATCTCCTCCAATGACCGTCGAATGAGGCTAGTTTTGAGGTATGATGTTCGTCTTCTCAAAAGAATACTTCTCGCCGTTTGAATTTTTGAACACATCCCTAACCCCTTAAATCTGAAAAGTACCCAAACCCTAAAAATGATATATTTATTTTGTTTAATATCATCAATTTTGAGTGAATTTCTTGGAAAACCAATCAAAAAATAAGAAAGAGGAGTGAACTCTGAACGTTTTTAACATTGTTCTTGTTGTAAATGGCGACCAGTGACAGCGGCAATTGACCGAAAGCGGTGATCGAAATGTTTAGTGGCTAAATTAGAATTGCTTTAAAGTTTGGTGGCAAATCGATACATCCCTGAAGTTTAGTGTCTAAACGATATCATTTTGGGCATCAATAGCCACCTAAAACGATGTCATTTTGTCCACATCATCACACCGTTTGGATTTTAAGGATCCAATCGTATAATAGAAGCAAAAATGAAATTTAATGTTGTAATTAAAACAATTAAAAGTTTAATAGTATACATAATACAACTCTAAAGTTCAATACTATTTGATGTAGTTTGCCCTAGAAAAAATAACACATCATCAATTTATATGTAGCAAATGAATAGATATCAACGGTTTAAGTTCATATATTCACCGACAGTTGGATTGGCTCTTCGTAAAGCATGAGGATCAACCTATGATAAATTAAAGTAAAAGGACTAACTTTTACAATTTTGTAAAGTATTTAATAAAATTTACAATTAGACCGATAGAAATTAGAAGGACTAACTTTTGAATTTTCGTAAAGTAGAGGTTGAAATATAGAGTTAGACTAGAAAATGAAATGGAAATCCACAAGGGAATGCTCATATCATACCCCACTTATGTATTGTAATAATAATGGGAATATGTATTTGGGTTGAAGAGTCAAAGGAGATTGCGTGTGCGTGTGGGTGTTGAAGAGGGTTTTAAGGGTAAGAGAGAAACGTCAAAGGCTACAATTATTGTATTTTTGAGTAAAATATGTTGTCCACTCCAATCTCTCTTTCAACTCTCTAATCAATTCTATAAGATTAAACGTCCATTTTGTTTCCGGCTTACCCTTTTCTTCTTTCCTTGCCTTCTTACGAGTATCTAACTATTTTTTTTGATGTCTGAATTTTGATTATATCTGAAGTTGAGTTAAATTAAATCTTCAACTAAAAAATAATATTCTTATTATTTTGTTTCTTTATCTATAAGATTTAAATCTAAGATGTTATTTAAGGGTTCAAACTCTTTAGTACTCCATTGAACATGTATTGAATGATAATTACACGTGAATCTAACATTCCTTTATGTTTGTTCACATCTCCAAAAAATAAGTCTTAAAGAAATTGCTTTTTGGCTCACATGGCCTTCCTGTTCTTGTTTTCTTTTAGGGGGGGGGGGGAATATACTTAAAAAGCTATACTTGGAAGGAAGAGGTATCTTTAATTGTATAATTATTTTATCATTATATTCGAATACAAGATAGTATCTATGTCCGGTTTTAAATCTAGATAAACTCACGTATACTTACAGATTAAGTTGCTCGAATTCAGGTCATCTAAGTGTAACACGTTACCCTTTACTACCGAAATCACTCATTGAATTCATGGTATATTATCTTTAAATTGTGTAACATGTGTAAACATTTTTTCCTTTTTCTTTTTACTTGATGCACAAGTTATTATGAGGTTAAGCATCCAACCCATAAATTTAAAATCACTATGAAAAGGAGGTTAAAACTAAAAAGGCGTGCAGAGCATCAATCCTTGCAAAGCAAGGGCGAATTTTGAAGGCCTTAATCACCCCCCCTCGAACCCTAAAATAGTGATTAAAATACTAAAGTTGCCTTAAAGCCATATAATCAAACATTGAACAAAATTCCTTAATGTCTTTGTGTAATTATTATATGAGAGATAAGAAGCGAAGAGTTTCAAGCAAGCGAATTAAGTAACAAATGATGTGTTAGCGTTGGTGCTTAAATACCTTTATGTCAATCATTTATGCATAATGCCCTTTCTCTTTTCATTGGATCAAATTCTATCATTGGTTCTTGTACTATTTATAAATTTTAGATGTAGTTCATACATTGTAATTTGGTAAATTTTAGTGTTTATATTTTTCGAATTTTTAAATTTCAGTATTCACCAGAAACGTACATAGACAATATGACTAAATTATTGTAATTACTCATTTTTGTACGGGGTTGTATATTATTATTAATTAATTATTATTATATGCCATTAATGTGTTAATATATCTATGTGTTAATAGGCATGCGTATATGTATGATTATATGATTAATGTTTATTATTATATGTTTGCATGTGTGCATATTATATGTGTGAATATATATGTATTAATGTTTGTATGTATTATTATATTGCATGATCGTATGTATGTATATTAATATTATGTGTATCCGTATATGTATGTATAATTATGTGTGTATTATTATTTATATATCGCATGAGTCTATGTATGTATGTATGTATGTATGTATGTATGTATGTATGTATGTTTGTATGTCCGTATATGCATATATATTGTATTATTATTATTATTATTTTGACTTCTCATAAAACAAGGCTTCTCATAAAAAGTTGACTTTTTGGTCAAAGTCAACGTTGACGTCATTGTCAAAGTCAACGCTGACATTATGCCGACATCATCAGTCAACTGGTCAACGGTCAATGCTGATGTTAGTAGTCAACGATGATGCCATCGGTCAACTGGTCAACGGTCAATGCTGATGTCAGCAGTCAACGCTGACATCATCGGTCAACTAGGTTGACTTGGGCGAATTGAGTCACTGAGCTAACTCGGACTAGTTGACTCAGTGGGCTAACTCGGGCGAGTTAACTCGGTCAATGGGTCGGGTCGGTCGAGTCAGTTTGGTCGGGTCAGACCGAGTCGGGTTAGACCGGTTCAAAATAGAACCGATTCAAAGCCGATTCAGACCCGGTTCACCTTGGCCACCGTCCAAGGTGGCCGAAAATCGCTTGGATGGCGCGTGGTAGTCACGTGCGGCCTGAACGGCCGGAAAACATATCGGAAAGGCATAAAACCATGATTTCTTCAACCAAACACTTAAATAACTCAAATTTTTGGCCAAAAACTTACCAACTTACCCAAATCGAAGATCGAACGAAGGGGTTTTCACGAAGCTCTGGCAAAGCCTCTATTAATGACGAACGGACAATCAGCGTAAGTGGTTTTTCTCGTCAAACCACGAGGAACTCAACGGTGGTATCGGCGTCTCGATCAGACGGCCACCAAGGTCGAAAATGTGAAAATCAAAACCAACTTACCCTAGGTTCATCGAACTTTCCAACGGCGATTTCAGGTGGTAGCGGCGGTCGTACGATTTCCACTGGTTCTCCAACCACCAGATATGGGCAGCAACAACCATAACATAAAAAAATGAAAAAAAATCAGATCCAAGCATCAAATCCATAGTTCATGCATTTAATGTTTACTTATCTTGTAAACAAAAACAAAGAATAAGAGGCAAAGCAAACCCATATATATTGTAATTAAACCAACTATTGTACTCAGAGTGAGAATTTTCGAATGAAATAAAAATACAAAAGATAGAGATTTCATAAGGTATATTCTACTCTTGCATACAAATATTCGAATACTAAAAAGTAATAGAAATAAAAAGGAAAAGGGAAGGGGTTTATCCTTCTCGGTTTTTAAACCGCCGCCATGCATGGTGGTCGAAGTCGGTGTCGCCGATGAACGACACCATTTGGTTGCTGCCTCTTCGTCTTCTCCCTTCTTTTACCGGTAAAAGTTTAAGGCTTTTAGAGGATTTTTAAAAAAATGGGATTTTAGGGTTTCGGTTTTCCTAAATCTAATAAAATCGGGGGCTTTTTCTTCGAATCAAAGGGCGAATTTGGTTTTTAAAAGAGAATGAGTTGTTTTTGGGCTCGAATAATTCAGTTTCTGCAAATGAAACGGCGGCTGATGGTGGATTTGGTGGTGGCCGGGTGAATATTTCTGGGTTTAGGGTTGTGTTTGATAGGAAATAATAAAGGGGAGGATGATTATTCTTCAAGTTGAAATTTAAAATGGCTAAAGGGCAAAAATCGATCTGATAAGTTCTATTTATAGACATTATTTTCGAAAATGGGTTAATTTCAAAACAATCCCTCTGCCCTAAACTTTTTGCAGCGCTACCTTCCGCATGAGGAAATTATTTCCTTAGTCCCTCAAAGTTTCAAAACTTTGCAATTGCATCTCCCTGATTTAGCTCAATTCAAATTTTAAAATGGGTAAATGTGCCAATAAGCCCTTCGGCCCTAAAATATTCACTCCCTAAACCATTCTATTTTTCTAAATCATGTCCGGGGTCCCTGGAGTTTTAAAAGGATTTGCAATTGCATCACTTTTCTATTTAATTACTTTTAAAAGGGTACAATTATTTTTTTGGCCCCCCTATCGTTTTACAGTCTTCAATCACGTCCTCTTTCCAGTGGGTTATTTCTATTTTCAGTCCTTACTTTATTATTTGTATTTAATTTTAGTCATTTATTTTGTGTTGTTATTGTTCATTATATTCGACATATATTATTATGTGTTTGTGTTTAATAATTATATTCGATATGCTTTTATGTTTAATATATTTTTGTTCGTATGACTTTTATTTGTTAGATACGTATATAATTGCCTATTAATTTATTATTGTGAATATTTGTTTCCACATTGTGTTCATATATGTATGTTTAGCATATACAATGTATTGCTTTCCCATGTTATTGTATATACGTGTGCTTGTTCGCATGTTGTTGTACTTATTCGATGCATGTGTTTTCCTTATTCTTTATTTAATGCACTTATTTGTTGATACGTATTTATATATATATATGTTATATGTGCATATTGTATGGTCTACCAAAGTAACCTGTGGCGACTCCAAGTTTTATTTAAAAATACGGGTTTTCATACAATTCCCCTTTTAAATAAATTTTCAATAAAAGCGGGAAACACCCCATATATGATTTCTTAATTTTCATAGCGGCTTGAAAAATTAGTCGCTACAATTATAAGAATTAAAAATAATTAAATTTGATCAAAAGTTTAAATTCTTAACTTGCGCATAGTACAAGAATTAATAACATAATTTGAACTACAATTAAACATTGCCTTTAAATAAAGGGTGAACTACACAAATGATCGTCAAACTAAGCAAAAAGAAAAAGATCTTGTTGGCCACTAAAGTTTTAAAAATTATAAAATGGTCATTAAATTTATCAAATTGTTACAAAATGGTCATTATATGGTATAAAATATTGCTAAGTTTAAGGACTATTTTGTATCCTTTGATAAGTTTTATTAACCATTTTGTAATAATCTGATAATATTCAGTGATCATTTTGCAACAGCTTGATAAATTTAATGCATATTTTGTAACTTTCAAGACTTCAATGATCAAAAAGATCATATTTACTTAATCTAGTAATTATTTGTGTACATTACCCTTTAAATAAATGTTGCTCTTATTAGTATTCACTGTAGTTTAAGTGGAAAAAGAAAGAACTTATTCCATTAATGGGAATCCCCTAAAGCACCATGAATAGGGGTGATAATGAGCTTGACTAGCTCGCGAGCTACTCGGGTTCGGTTCGGTTAAAGCACGGTCAAAGTTCGGCTCGAATGAGCTCGACTCGGGCTCAGCTCGAGACCTTAACAAGCCGAGCCGACCCAAGCTCGGCTCGAAAAGCTCGTGAACAGGCTCGGAATAATTATATATATTATATATATGCTACACATACACTAAAAGTAATATTTTTAGCAAAAGAAAAGCAATAAAATAAATTAGGGAAAATCCACTAAAAATAAATTAACTAAAATAAATTGGGCACTCTTTCCCCTTCCCTGATACTGAATTTCGTTTCAGTGTTGGTTATGAAAGAGGTTTTTAATGAGGCCCTATCTTTTATAAAAAAAATTATAGCAAAATTGTTAATTTCGAGTCGAGCTGTGCTTGACAAGCCCGAGCCGAGCCTGGCGAGCTTCGAGCCCGAGCCGAGCCCAATAGTATTGTTTTCGAGTCAAGCCTAGCTAGACTCGGGCTCAGCTCGGTTCGTTATCACCCCTACCCATGAATTCAAGATGTAAAGTACTTTGCCTAAAAATAAATAAATAAAGAATTACCAATATATTTCAATAGATGTCATGCATGAAAACAAGCAACAGATGAAGATTTTTTTCCCTCGAGGTTCCATGGCTTTACCCTTACTAATTTGGTGGATGAGTTTTCCAGCGAGAATTTTTTGCATATACACGACCTCAAACTCAAAAATTGCTTAAGTGATACCAAATTGTTTAAGTGATACCAAATTGCTTACCACTTGGATCAATCTCGTTGGTAACCGAAGAAGATTTTTAAAAAGAAAGAAATATTCAATTTTCTAGAAACAAAGTTAAGGCAGAAAATTCAAAAGTGACCAATGTCTAAAGATTTCAAATTTGACCTAAGCTGTATTATTTAATGGATTAATATCAGCACATTTCCTTGTATTCAAAGCCTAAATTGTCAAATTAATTGCGGCTTGAAGCAACACATGAGAGAATGTCATGAGATCCAAATTTTCCAATAGGCTAATCATGTAAACAGTTGAAACACGTGTCGTCGTCGAAAATATAACATAAAAACGAGAAATGTCTTATTTTCTGTCTAATTTATTTCGATATTCGATAATTATGTTGGATTGAACCGAATCGAATATAAAGTATGGTAACCTTTCCTAGTTTACTACGTAACCATTGAAATGGACGAGGCGTGACAGCAAGGTTTGTGGCCATTTAGGTGTCCGTGTCGGGTGCAACCCAGCAACTTGCATGTTCCCAAACCCTATTAAAAAATGTGAGAAATAATTATATTATTTAGTCAATTTTGTCAATTCCTGAGACGTTATTTTCGTTAAATGCAGCTATTTAAAAAGGATTTTTTTTCCATGGATAACAGTTTTATGCGTATACGGAGGGAATTTAGATGGATTCTTGAAGAATGGTTTAGAGGAATTGAATTTACCATAATTGAGATTATAAATGTAGTTGTGGAACTCTCTGAATTGTTGCTAGCTGGTAGGATTCTATAATCTTTGAGTCACTTCACCAATATTGATAATGCAAATTCCATTACCGACAATGACAGATCCAGAAATATTTTTTAGGGTGAACATTATAAAATCTCAAAATTTCAGGATAAATACAAGTCATAAAAATTAAAAAATTTAAAGATTAATTTATAAAAATTAAAGTCAAATGTGTAAACTTTAAAAATTTGAGAGTGTGCACAGGTCCACCTAACCAGACACATACATCCACCACTACTTACGGGAGCTGCCAAATAAAGTTTGATCGCTGTAATTAGTTCTATAATTATCACATGTAATTTATACATAAACATGTTGTGCATGGAATCGAATCTCTCTGTAACTGCATTAACTAGTACTTTCGTTTTTTCAAAAAAAAAATACTTCTGTGAACTCATTGAGTGGTCCCAATAAAAGTAGAAGTGTTGTTATCTTTAAGAGGTTTGAGTTCAAGCAATTTGTCTGCACAATATGTACGTTTTCAAAAAATTAAAAGTAAAAACAACTATTATCATATAATTGCACCGGAATGTAAGAAGAAAAAAAACTAGGTACTTTTCTATAGAAATTCCACTTACTATGAGCTTTTTTATGATAACTTTTAATTTTTATTTATTAAATTTGAAATTGATTTTTTTTCTGATTTCTTTTATTTCTCTGGTTTTAGATTTTAATCATTTTCACAAGTTACAACTTACGTATATGTTATGAGTTTGTATAAAAGCTTTTTTTTAAACGGTACTTACAATCTAAGGAAGGAGAAAATGTATTTGTTGGGTATTGAACCTATGACTTAGGGAGGAAAATGTCAACGAAAAACTTAACCATTTGTTCCAATATTTATCGACAAGTTTGCATAAGAATTGATTTGACTTCCCTAACTATACATATATTGTTAAACACACATGAGATTGAAAAAAAAGGGTGGATGGTTAGAGACTTCAAAATATGCAAAAATATTAATAATGGAGATTACGTAAATTCTGTACAAAGAATTTTTTAGATAATATAAAAATAATATTGATTTGCAATTTAACTTCATAAAATAACTAGGTAATACTCTCCATGATTGTAAAACAATGACTACAAAGAACAAAATAATCATTTACTGTTTTCCAGTTTGAATCATTATTCATGGTTTTCTCACCGAAAGAAGAATAGAAACACGTTGATTTTTAAATATATTTTTGGAAAATTTTGTAGAAACCTTGTGATATTTTAATTAGGACGGAAAATGTTTAGATTTAAAATAATAAATTTAATAAATTCATCTCAAAGTTGATATATAATTGAATTAAATATAATTTTAAGACCCTTAATTTTACTTTAAGTTTAACATAATTTCTAAATCCAACAAATGGTTCTAGTGGAAAAACAGATTCTGTTCATCCTAAGAAACTTGAGTTCAATCGATTCACCGGACCATTTTCCCCCTCAATATTATATAGAACCAAGCCCAAATCGATCCACCAACCCATTTTTTTCCAACCCAACACATAACTTGATTAACTAAAATAACCAATTGAAGTTATGTAGGCTCCATTAGATTAGCTTTGGTTAAAGAAAGCCAATTTGATTTTTTAAGATTAAAGTTGATTTAACTGAGGCTTATATGACAAAAATGCTCTTAATGAATTAGAAGATAATCAAGTAAACTCCTAAGAAATGTTATTTCAACTGAACCCTTATTTGTGATCAAATAAGTCCTAAATTAGATAATCATCTATTTTAGACATCTCAACTTTACTATTATTTAAAAAATTTATAATCAAATTTAAGCGACTTATTTAATCTCGGATTTTCAAATCTCTTTCGAATGTTGGTGGCATGGAGTGAATAATAGTGGACTGAGGAAGAAGTTCAGAAACCCTAACGGCTGATGGTCTCATTGGTTATTTCAGATGTCAAGGCTGACCCAAACTATGGGTTTAGAAAAGCCCAACTGTTTAATTTGGAATCTGCGTTGCAATAAAACAAACACCATTTTTCAACCATGAGATGTGGTGTGGTGGTTGCTCATCTCATCCCTTAACTATGAGGTCAGGAGTTCGATGTCTACCAATGAGAAAGAAGTATGTTTTATGCCCATCCGTTTACCTCTTAGTAAGAGTACCTGCGGTAATGGGATTAATCACTACTATCCGCGGTGGACACCTTGACTCAAAAAAGACCATTATTTTATTTTTATATTTATCTATGTCATTATTAAAAGAAAATCTCTCGATACACAAGCGACATAGAATTTATTTTATACAAATTATGTTTATTTGAATGTCATTTTGTATATTTATAATTTAAAGATTATGATTATGATTTAAGTTTAGAGTTTAAAAATTAAGGTTTGAGGTTTAAATAGACAGGATTGTCTAAAATATATTTTAGATAACTCGTGTAAAAAATAATTACCCTTATCTTTGAATTAATATCACAAACTTGTAGAGATTATTTTAATTATACACTATTAAAAATAATTAAATAGCGATATAGATAGTGATAGGATCTACTTGTACAAGTAAAACTTACGATTTTTACACATTTTTTGAACTGTTGGATTGACTGATTTTAATGGTTGAAATTAAAACTTTAAATTAAAGACAATCCACTTTATTTTTCTTGTAAAAATCTCATCATTATCTAACGTTAATCTCAATCATTCGTTTACACAATGAAATTTTTTTAAGTTTTACACGTTTTTTTATCGTTGGATGACTGAAATGGGTGGATGAGATTAACAGTAAGATATGTGAAGATTATCACTTAGGAAAAAAGTAAGGAGTCAATCCCAACCATCATTTCCCTCATCAAAATATCCAAAAGAAAGTAAAACTTTGGATCAACTTACACAGAATGTAAAACTCAAAGTTTTACACATTTTTTGGATCGTTGGATCGGGGAAATAGATGGTTGGGATTAACTCCTTACTTTTTTCCCAAGTGGTAATCTTCATATAACCTACCATTAATCCTAACTATCTGTTTCACCATCCAACGATCCAGAAAACGTATAAAACTTAAAAACTCTTACAATGTGTTAACATATTATTTTTTTTCAAATTTTATATATATATATATATATATATATATATATATATATATATATATATATATATATACCGGTAATTGTTTGGCTTAGATACTCATCTAATTAAAAAAAAAAAACTACCGCCTCTAACAATTAATGAACTGAGATTTTGATATAGTTAGAGGTGGCAAATTGACCCAAGACTCGAATCGGTTTTATCTTATTTGAGATTTGATATCGACTGGAACATGATAATCCAAAACCTAAAATAAACCGAATCGAACCGAATCCGACCCGATTTTTAGTTGAGCCAATATAGACCCGATTCGATTTTCAATCGAACCGAATGAACCCGAACCGATTTTCTAGCGAACCAAATGGACTTTAACCGATTTCATCCGAATCGAAAGCAATCCGAAATAAAGAAAAGATATTAAAAGAAATAAAGAAAGATTTAATGTGAACTGTCGCACAACTCACCAAAAAGTCAAATATACTGGCTTTATAAAGTCATATATAGGTTAAAAATCGTTCCGGCCTAAAAATCCGACTTAAACATATCGATCGCCTATTGAACCAATCTTGACCCGACCCGAAATCAACCGAACCGAAAATACCTGATCCAATATCAATCGACCCAAAAAGCAACTGAACCGATGTGACCCGACCCAACCCGAATCACTATAGACCCGAATTAAAACCGAATCATACTAGATCTAACCCGAATCGAACAGAAACCGAATGTAATCAGAATCGAACCCGACTAGTTTTAAATCTTACAGATCCAGAATCAAATATTATAGTTTATGCTTAAAATGATTCTCTCATTGTAAACCGAGGCTTTAATTGTAATTTTAAATAATAATAAAATTTTATGGAAGAGGTAATTATTTTCTATTAAAAAAGTATAACATGGACAGTTTTTTCTTTTAAATTATTTTTAATTTAAAAATAACAATATGTTTATTGTTCTGTACCTTTGTTTTTATGCTATTGTACATACTAAATTATATTACATTTATTAACATGTTGATTCAAGTAGTAAGGAGTTTAGTATTGCTTAAGCAGGTCTTGAATTCAAAGTCTTTTGTATACAGAAATTTTTTGTTGGGAAACCTATCCACCAAAATCAAATGTGCGATACAAGTCTGTACAGATTAGTGAGGACAAAGCCCTGAGAACCGAGAAGGCAATCAAAGAAAATTATATTACATTTTATTTTTTTCTATACATGTTATATATATATCACGTATTTTACATTATTATTGTTATGTTTTAGTTAATTATCATCTTATATCATTATATTACGTGCATCCGATTGTGCCAATACTTCTACTATCTCTTCATGTGTGAGTTGTCGACTTGTCGTCATAATTTAATATGAAATGCATTTAAATCTCAAACATCCATGATAATCATGTACATTTAATTTGCAACAAGCATTTATAATGTATATATTTAGTGAACAAGCATATTTAGCCGCCTGGCTAAGTTGCTCATATTTGTTCTCTCATATTCTCGTAGGTCATGGGTTCGAGACCCACTAGAAGCATTCCCCTTCCTTTTCTCTAGAGTCCTCATTCCCCTCTCTTCTAGGTAGGATTATGATTAGATTTAGAATTTAAAAAAATGTATATATTTAATAAAATACACAAAAAAATGAGAAATATAGAAAATGTCAAAATTTGTTATTAGTCTATATATTATATATAAGATATGAATTTAATCTTTAAACTCTAATTTTGTTCAATTATTAATCATGTACTTTTAAAGTATGAACTGAATTTATGATTTACACATAAAATAAAGATTAATAGTATCAGAATTTTATTTAGGGATGGTTCAAAGATTTAAGGGGTATTGTGCAATTTATTAAAACGATGCCCTTAATTTATAATATAAATAATGGATCATGGTTTTTTTTTAAATAAAGTTCCCTTAATAAAAAATATTAGATTGTTCTCTTGATCAATATAAAATGACTTACAAACATCTAAAAATATAACATTTTCACTTTAAAAATGTTGTTTTTGCATATTTTGAAACAAAACATCTACGATGTCATTAGCGCATCTTAAAATTAATGACATTTGTTCTTAATGACTGGCAGCAGGAGTACAATCCAACATCACATAAAAGTATTTTGCTTATTTAATTTTTCTAATAATGTTATATCTAATTCTAGAAGAAAGTGAAAGTATTAACTCAATTTTTTTGATAAATAGTGAATGTACAGTACAATTATAGGTCTCGTTAAAAATTCCCCTAAACTTAAATAGGGAAAAGAGTACCCATAATAATACTTAAAAGGAAACAATCAACGAGCAAAGGCTCGACAACATAAACGAAGGTAAAAAAACTAATCATAACCTATACAAAACAAGCCATCAACCAAACAATAAGCTACCATTTAACCTCCTGGATTCTCATGCAGACTTGAACCATCTCCCGAATCAACGCCCTGCATGTTCTCATTACCCACGCTTAGGGAAGTAAAAAGCTGACCCGACCTGAAAACCCGACTGAAACCTGCTCGAGTCAAAACTTGGTTTGACCCGAGGATGCGATGACCCAAAACTGATTTGTAACCGACTGTTGTTGACCCGAACCTAAGATGGACATGTTACTGTAGTAACCGAACCCGACATGCATCCGACCGAGAATGACTCGAACCCGAATTGAACCTGTTACTGTAGACTTGAAACCCGACCTACACCCAACTGAAACGAACCCGAACCCGAGACTAACCTGACAGATAACCGATATTACCCGACTGAATCGACCTGAGATCCGATTTTACCCGACCTGTCAATTGACCTGACTTGTTTTGAACCCGACCTGTTGTTGACCTGAACTAATATTGACTTGGCTTAATTTACCTAACATGTAATTGAGGAAACCTTTGTCTTGATGAATTTAAAGTGTTGATAAATGTAAACTATTAAGTGTTGGTAAATGTAAACTATTAATTTTTAAATCAATTTAAAGTGTTAAATAATCTTTTTGTTATATATTCATATATAATCAATTAAAATATAAAAAATAAAAGATTGGATTTAGATATTTATTTGACACTACTAAGTTTGAAATTTTATTAAATAATTCAATGCTTAGTAATAATTCAATATGTTTAGTAACTTATTTAATATAAATTATTTGTCAAGTTTGAACTACTAAGTTTGAAATAAATTAAAGTTTTAACTTTCATGTTGATGTTATCATGTGTACAATTACATGTTTACATCCATATCAAAATTTTGTGTATAATTATATTTAATCAAAGTTCATTATATGTTATAATAATAATAATAATAATAATGTCTGAATTGACTTAACTTATTAAACTTAAAATCTAATTGAGCTAAACTAAAATCTAGAAGCATAAATCACAGACATAATTAAAAGAATTCTAAAACTAAATGTGGAATTTCAATTAAAGTAATCTAAGTTGGGACTCAAATAAATTAAACTAAAACAATTGGTAGAAAAAAGACAATTGGTAAAAAAGGGAAAAAAACAAAATTTTGGAGGGAAATAAGCCACACATTTGTTAGGTTTGAGATTAATTTACTTTTACTCTAAAAATTTTGGAGGGATAAAAGCTACCCAAAATTTTGAAGGGAATTAGAGGAATAAGCCACCCAAAAGTTTGGAGGGAATTAGTGGAATTTCTATTTTTGGTAATTTAGTCTAATAATATTTTTGTTTATTCTAATCCCTACAATTTAATTTTTAGTCAAAATTGCCCCATATTTATTTATATTTTTGACAATTTAGTCCAATTTATTGTAGTCCCTAAAATTTAATTTTTACTCCAAATTAACCCCTATTCATTTTTTGTATTTTATTCTAGTCCTTAAAAAGTAAAAACATGCCCGACCATTTTTCAAGTTGATCTGCCCGCAGCTCGCCCATATTTAAAAAGCAATTGCCAATTGTTGTAACAAATAGAGGGAATCTTGCCCGCCCATTTTTTAATGGGTTATTAGTGGATTAGGCCATTACTAGTTTAGGAGCTTTACACTTAAGTCTTTTTTTATTCTTTAGTTTTAGTTTGATTCATTTTAGTCCCAATTTGAGTTTAGTTTCCTTAGACCTTTAGGTTTAGTTTTTTTTAATTAGATCATCCTTCATAAAATTGTTTAATAATTAAAACGTTTGACGGGCTTTTGAAGGCCCAATTTATTTCGGCAAGGATGAAAAACGGCGTCGACAATTATAATGTATTAAATTATAATTATTATTGTTTGGGGTTATGGGATTAGTTTAGGGATTAGGGGATTAGTTTTGCACTTTAATTATTAGTGATGGTAAGATTTAGGGGTTGAGGTTTGGGATTTAGGTGTAAATGTGTCAAGTTGAGTGTTTGGGGTTATGAGATTAGTTTAGGGATTAGAGGATTATGCTTGCACTTTAATTATTAGTGATTGTAAGATTTAGGTGTTGAGGTTTGGGGTTTAAGGGTAAATGTGTCAAGTTGAGTGTTTGGGGTTGTGGAATTAGTTTAGGGATTAGGGGATTATGCTTGTACTTTAATTATTAGTGATTGTAAGATTTAGGGGTTGAGGTTTAGGGCTTATGGGTATAATATATGTTTTAAGTTGAGTGTCTGGGGTTATAGGATTAGTTTAGGGATTAGGAGATTCGAGGATTAAGTTTGCACTTTAATTATTAGTGATTGTAAAATTTAGGGGTTTGTGGTTTAGGGGTAAATGTGTCAAGTTGAGTGTTTGGTAGGGGTTATGAGATTAGTTTAGGGATTCGATTTGCACTTTCATTATTAGTGATTGTAAGATTTAGGGGTTGAGGTTTGGGGATGAGGGATTCGAATTGACCCCTATTTATTTTAAAATTTTCTAATATAGTTCAATGTTTTTAATATGATGATATTTTTGTTCATTATAGTCCCTAAAACTTTGTTTTTAGCCGAAATTAACCCATATATTTTCTATTTTTGTTA
The DNA here is from genome assembly GCA_019671005.1 of Hibiscus mutabilis. Taxonomy (NCBI): domain Eukaryota; kingdom Viridiplantae; phylum Streptophyta; class Magnoliopsida; order Malvales; family Malvaceae; genus Hibiscus; species Hibiscus mutabilis. The sequence goes on from CM033722.1 coordinate 45,242,094, forward strand.
ATTTAGTCGAATAATATTTTTATTTATTCTAATCCCTACAATTTAATTTTTAGTCAAAATTTCCCCATATTTATTTATATTTTTGGCAATTTAGTCCAATAATATTTTTGTTTATTCTAGTAGCTAAAATTTAAATTTTACTCCAAATTCACCCCTATTCATTTTTTAGTCCAATGTTTTTAATATGATGATATTTTTGCTCATGTTAGTCCCTAAAACTTTATTTTTATTCCAAATTGACCCCTATTCATTTTTTTGTGATTTAGTCCATTGTTTTTAATATGATGATATTTTTGTTCATGTTAGTCCCTAAAATTTTATTTTTCACCGAAGTTGACCCTTATTAATTTCTAATTTTTGTAATTTACTCCAATATTTTAAATATGATGATATTTTTGTTCATTATAGTTCCTAATATTTATTTTAATGTGATTTGTGTTTGTGAAATGCGTTAAATAATTCACCTGAAATGACCCTACCCAAAGTCTATCGATTATTTGTACCAAACTCAAACTTGATACGAATTTGAAACCCGAATTAACCAGACCTGAAGTGAACCGGCTTGAAATGAACTCGACCTAAAATAAACCCGACTTGAAATGGACTCGAGCCCGGATTAACCCGTCAATTAACTGATTCAGACCCATACTATTTTGACCCGACCTGAAATGAACCCGACCTGAAACTGACCCACACTCGACCCGAATTGAGTTGAAACATTAAATTGACCTGAAATGACTTGTATCTAATTTGACCCAACCTGACAGTACCTGACCTGAAACCCATCCGATTATCTGTTTTTACATCCCTACCCACGGTTAACCCCAAGCAACGCATCTGGTCCTCACCAACCAAAGCAGTTGATTTAACTAAAGGTCTGTCACGGCTCAACGCTGCAAGCTTATCCGTAATACCATTTGATACAATAATAGGAGGGGTAAAAATAATCATTTTTGACAATAAATTAAAGTTGTTTTTGAAGGCTAGAACATCAGTTGACTTGCGACGACTTTTCATATGGGATCTAGACATTTTTAATTTGGATAATTTTTATAGTTATTTGAATTTTATTTTATCTTTTTAATTAGTATAATGTTATTATCTATTTTAATTGGGATAATATTCTTATCTCTTTTAATTAAGATAATATTCTATTTTTTGTTATTATTATTATTATCTAGTTAGTCTTTTAGATTAAATTAAACTTTTTTATTTGTAATTAGGGTTTTACTAGCCTATAAATAGGCTCCTTTACATTGTACAATTCATTCAATTTCAGAGATCAATACAATTATTTCTTTTAAAGTTCTCATGTGAGTTCTTTCTTTTTTTTCAAAATTTTTATCTTGTTCTTGTTTAGGAGTGCGAGTGTCCGATTGCACAGCAGCGAGTATTTGTCGTTCTTCTCTATCGTTTAGGTTGTTAAGGACAAGATCCTTAGAGGGTTACGCTTACCAATTTTTTCAGACGCACATTTGTCTAAGACAGAATCTTAGAAGGGGTGTTGTCATAACCTATTTACTTTTCATTGTTCTTTGTTTTATTAATATTTCTTTAAATTTTGTGCCTTTATTTTATTGAGTCGTTCGGGAAAAATAAATTAACTCTTATTTTTTAGATCTATATTAAAGGTGATAATTGATCCAAGCTTCCGTGTTTTCCTATCACCATTCCTCTCCCGATTAATATGATAAAACACCACTTGCTAATCACGTCGTAGAAACTTGTAGATGGATACTTATATTCGACGCATATGCGCACTTTTCCATCTTTTTTGGGGACTGGGACAATGTTGGCCACCCACTCTGGATACTTGGCCACTTCGAGAAACCCTGTGTCGAACTGTTTTTTCACATCATCTCTAATTTTCAAAACTTAATTTTCATCCTTCTAAGTTTTTTCTTTACAGGCTCACATTCTGTCTTTATAGGAAGCCGATGCACAATGATGCTAGTATCGAGGCTGGGCATATCTTGGTACGACCACGCGAATATATCTTTATATTCTTTTAGAAGCTACATCAAACTTTGTCTAGTCTTGGTAGTGATGGTGATACCAATTTCCACTTCACGTTTCGCTTCCTCGGTGCCGAGATTCAAAATTTCTAATTCTTCCTTGTGAGGTAGAATCTTTTTTTCTTCTCCCTCCACTAACCTGAGCAAATCATATTCCTCCTAATTTTCGTACTCTTCAACCTCTTCTAAGCACATGTGCAGTTCAAAGTCAATTTCTAGGTCTAACACAGAGTCATTTATACCATTGATATCCGGAGACCTGAAAGGAAACGGGCGAAAAATATATACAAAGGCAATGGAAAAACAAATGAATGAATGATTTTTTTGTTTTTATTATTTTTTACTTTGTAATTTTAGTTTTTTAGGGTTTATCTACAGTTTTTATTTATTTGCCACACAAGGTTTATTGGGAAATGCATCTTTATTGAAATTAAAACCATAATGGTTTGACATAGGCCCCTTACAAAAGATCCATTGTTGCCATTGGGCCTAAGGCAAAAGGGTTGGTTTTGCGAATTACTCTGTAAAGAATTTAAAGACTACATGAATTTCTTTAGCAGTCCAATTATTAAGCTCAAAGCAGGGGCGAATCATGGACATGTACTTGTTTCCTTCATCCCCATCCGTTACAGCGTTGATGCTCAGCTCCCCAAAAGTCTCATTCAGGTCATTCTTTCCTTTCTCTTCCTCAACAACTAAAGCATTTGGATTCAAAAAGCCTCCAGATCTGAAAACGTGACTTAGAGGTAGAAACGTCATCGGTTCCCATTCAATCTCTTCCCATTTCAGCCTAGCCTTTCTTCTTTCTTAATTTCTCTTCATAGTGATCTTTCTTTGCAGATTGTTGGGCTTAAATCCCAACCTAAATCGATCCTTCTTTTCTAGAATAGCTATAGGGTGCAGTCTCCCCTGATGTTGTTTCCCAAAGCCTTTTCCTATCTCGGCCCCTTTTCCAAGGGTCTCATTGACTTACATTTTGGCATTGTTAGATAATCTCGGCCTAGGGATCTTACTTCATTCGGCGATGAAGGTTGCATTAACCAGCTCTAGTGTTTTAAAATGACATTTGAGTGCACCTTTGTCAATTTCAATATAGAGTGCGTCAGTAGACACCGATGTAATGATATCCTCTTCAGCCCTGATGGTTACCAGCTATTTTTCGATTATAAATTTTAGCTTTTGATGTAGGAAAGAGGGTATTGTGCCTACCGCGTGAATCCAAGGGCGCCATAGCAAGCAACTGTATGTGGGTTTAATATCCATCACCATAAAGTTGATGTCGAAAGTGGACGGCCCAATTTGTAGGGGCACTTCAATCTTCCCTAGTACCTCTTGTTGAGTCCCGTCAAATACTTTCATAGTATTCTGATAAGCCTTCATATGAGAGCTATCTATCAGCAGTTTCTTCAAAGTCTCCAGAGGAAGAACATTCAGGGCTGACCCGTTATCGATAGACTTCTGGTAGCATGTATCCCTAATATCTTGTAGAAATATGGAGAGCTTCGTATGATCATCTCCCACATTCTAGAATTTTCTCATCACTGATGAGGTAAAGTTGTCCACAGCGATGTTATTGACCAACATGTCAATCTTGTTAACAGTTATCTACTTAGCCACAAATGTTTGGTTCAGAACCTTCAACAAAGATTTGTTGTAACCCTTAAAACTCAAGAGAAGTGGCAACATAGAGATTCTTGCTGGGAGTTTATGAAGCTGCTATACCACGCTATACTCACTGTACTTGAGCATCTTTAGGAATTCTTGAGCCTCAGACTCCTTTATGGGCTCGTGATACATTGGTGGTTGTTCTGAGAAAAAAAGTCTCTTTCAACTTTTTTCCTGACTCATTAGCTGCAGCCTTCTTTTAGGATGCGTCCTTGTCTATGACGACTTACGGTGAATAACATCTTCCACTCCTTGTAAAGTGACCCACCTTATTGACTGGTTTTTCCACTAACTTAGCCTTAGATGATGAAATATCTCCTGGAGCTGTCACTGTGCAAGCATAGTTCCAAGGTACTTGCTTGTTGTCCTTATATGGAAAGGGGGCTGGTGCTCTTATTATTACTCTTGGGGCTGAACATTTTGGCGGCTCACCATTTCTTGCCATGGCCTTGATCACCAAGGGCTTAATTCCTTAAAAGTATCTCATGACCGGAGACTCATCTGACGCACAGACTTCGATCACTTTGTGCGTGTTTGTCATCCCGAAGAACTCGAGTTCTTAGCTATCCATCTTAGTTTGGACCAATTGTCTAAACTTCGGGCAAAATTGGATCTCATGTCCTTCCTCTTCATGATACTCACAATAAGGCTCATCCTTGCATCTCACATTCATGATTCATTCCTTCAATAATTCGGTCTTTATCATTTTGACCTACACCCACTTCAAAGGTAGAGGATTCCCGCTGGCCTCAGATGTGTCAAATGATAGCATGCCTGATTTTTGTAAATCATCTACCACCCTCTTGAAAGTAGTATAATTTTTTATAGTATGCCCCTAACCCTAGCGTGATATTCTTATTCTGCCTTTTCATTGTACCATTGTGGGTGCGGGGGTGAGAAATGAGGAACGTGTCGTGGTAACACCATTTGTGATTTGAGCAGTTCTGAGAATAATTCTGCGTAGGTCATAGGAATAGGAGAGAAATAAGTCTTTGGATTTCCCTGGTACTTCCGTTCTTCTTTTGGTGGATTCGATGTTGCTGAAGTTGCTGCTGGAGTACCAGACATGTTAAGGACCACCTCTTTCGAGTAATTGGGGTTATAGGCGCTAGTCATACTAACCTTATTGTACTTCTTTTTATAAGGCTTTTTTGTTTCGCCTCTATCGAGTTTCCCATTCTTGACAGCTGCCAAGATCAATTCCCCATTCATTAGCATGTATGCAAAGCTCTTAGCCGCATGATGTATCATTCGATCATAGAAAGCATATTTCAAGGTTTCCACAAACATTGAGGTGATCTCATTTTCCAGCAATGGTGGCTGAACTTAAGTGGCCACGTTCCTCCATCTTTGCACATATTGGCGGAAGCTCTCATGATCTTTTTTCTCCATTCCTTGCAAAACTAGCCAGTTTGGGGCCATGTCGGTCACGTGCTTATACTGCTTGTTGAACACCTTTGATAGATCCCTCCAGGATCGTATATTAGCCCTGCTCAATTATGTATACCAACGAGACGCAGATCCAGTCAAGCTGTCTTAGAAGCAGTGAATGAGTAGCTTTTCATTATCCAAATACATTGACATTTTTCGGCAATACATGGTTAGATGTACCGAAGAACAAGTGGTTCCATTGAACTTCTCGAAGTCAGAGGTTTTAAACTTCGGAGGAATTACTAGATCAGTCACCAGGCTTAAGTCTCTGGTATCTAGGCCACTATAAGTGTTCCCTTCTTGGAAAAATTTGATGATTTCTTCTAACTTGTCACATCGAATTTCCTATTTCTTGTCCGCTCTAGCTGTATCTGCGAATTCGTCGAGGTCAGACACCTCATAATCTTGGGTTTCCTCGTTATTGAACCCAAGCACATTTAGGCCATTGGCAGAAGATCCTTCCAAATGGAGCTGAAATCTGGCCTTGGGTGGGCAGCTCTCCCTTGTGTCCCTGAATGGGCGTATGTGATCCTTAAAATTGTAGCAAAGAATCAATAGTTTCAGATGTCTTTCCTCTATCGGGATCCTTAAATCCTAGTATGGTTGCAATCTGGCTGACCATATTCTTCTAAGTCTGCGTAATCTCTTCATTTAGATCTTTTTCTATCTTGTCCAACCTATCATTGGTGCTTTTGTGGTTGATTTCTAAGGTTGTTAATCTATCTTTCATGGCCATTGCTTTGGTTTGGAAGCGGGTACCGTATTTGCATGAAACTTTGGCTATTTGAAAGTTCTATCATGTGATTTACTTTAATCAATCTCTTGAAATATGTGAATGTATGTAATTTCATAAACTAAGCTAATGCAAAGAAATCGAATAATAAAGCAAAAATGCATGAATACAGGCGAATGTCATTGATTCTATAAGTAATTGCTCTAGAAGTAATTTTTATTTGATGCCAAAGGTCCTTATTACAAAAGATTTTGACTTTTTCTACGAGTACATCTCAGCTCGAGCACCCAGCTCCTTGATTTCTTCAATCAACCACAAAAGTCTTGGTCCTATTTCTCTTACTGGCCTGATGTACTGGCGAAGGGCGGTAGCTTCAGCAACTAACATCTTCCCATGCTTAGCTACGTCTTGTATCTGAGTCATGATGTTTTTGTCAAATTCATCTCGTTCTTGGAACCTTATGGCATTGTCCCTAAGCCGAGTAATCCAATAGTCATTTCCCTCTTCATTGATATCTTTGAGAACCATAATCTTTGTTCTGTACTCCTGAATAATGCCTTTCATAGCTTCTACTTGCTTCTTCAATGTATCATTCTCACTCAGACTAGCCTGGAGTTCGATATAAGTATGATAATTCTAGAACCTGTGCAGCGAATGATTCAGGTCTGTTACCCTGGCTTGCAACTCAACAAAGAAGGCCTGGCTCTGTTTTAGCTTTTTACTGGTTTCATCGCCTACTGTTTGCAGCTCTAACAAATGGACCTTGTTGTCATAGGCCTTCATCTTCCATTCAGCTACAATTTTTTTCTTTTTCGAGGACTCTCTTGTTATTTTCATTATTGAACACTTGTTTTCCCCTTTTTTTTATCATCTATCAACAATCGTTTGTATTTTTCAACTTCTCTCATATCGCACTCTCTTTCTTTTCCCATAGCTTGCTCAATTTCTTATTTTCACTACTCTGGAGTCTTTCTCAAATTAGCATTTCGGACTGTAGCCTAAAATTTGAGGAAATCCACCATCTAAATCTTAAATTTTACTTCTAGGTCCTTATACAGCTTCAGTACCATGTTCGTCTCTCCCTTATACTTGTCCACATCTAGGCTCGCCTCAAACAAGTCCTTTATATGTTGGTTTTGCATGTCTTCTATCTCAGCCTTGGCCTTTTTCAATTTAGCTCTCAGAATATCAGCCTCAGACGGGACCACCTTTAGATGTTCCTCCAATGACTTAGCCTAACCCGGGGTAGGTGGCAAAATTTTATCATTCACCCTGACATACCTCCATGCATCATAGTCAGGGGTGAACATACACTTACTGTCGTAGTCTACCTCTATAAGGTAACAATTCTTCCATGAGACATTAGTTGTCTGGATCTTCTCTTTGAATTCTCCTTCGAGCTTAAACTCGAACAAGCCAAGACTAGTAGTAAAAGAGACGAACTGCCGAGAGCCATATTGCCGTGACACCAATAAAGGAGCACAACCAATTCTACCCCATAGGCCCAGTAGCATCAGATGATTAGAATCTCTACACTTGTACAAAACCTTGGTGTAGCTCATCCACGAAACTCTTCATACGATGTCCTGATCTCGATGATCTCTGAAAATGTCAATCCATTTGTTCTTATTGGCTACTGGCCATTCTTTTGCCAAAAATCCCGAAGCAGAGAGAAGTTCGGAGAAAAAACATTGGACAAAGTCAAAGTCGGACACTTTCAGAAATGGCTAAGGGCCCAAACCTGGAGTAAAGGGGCACACCCACCAAAGCGCACACCTTCTATCTTTCGGTCTGTATTTAAAAAGATGAAGGTTTCTGCTAGTACTGCTGGTACCATATTAACTTCCCTCTTCAACTATTCAAAAAAGTCTAATAGAGCTATATCAATATTACCCAGAACCTTCGGGAAGATAACCATACTGTAGATTGCTATAGCTAAGAGATCCACCCTCTTCTCCCTATCCATATGAGTAGGGATTATATTTCAGATGCTCAGCCAAGGGAAGGAAAAGCTACCCCTTTCTTTCGTATCAGGCCTTTAACCCATCCATCGCTCATACCGGCAAAAGACTTGAGCCTCAAGTGTGCATTCTTGTTCTTAGGGGGTTTAGCATAAACCCAATTCTTCTTCACCTTGCGCAAGTTGAATAGTGCAAAGTATTCTTCAAACGTGGGCATTGTGTCCTCTCCATTGAAGGTAAAACAACAATACCCCGAATTCCAGAACTGCAGCAAGGTATTGGGGAACGGTTCATCAACCTTCATATACAGTGGATAGGCTATATCGCCATAGGTATCATAGAACAACTGCTTATTCGTATAGTCAAAACGATCCCATACTTCATGCAGCTCATGTATATTATTCTGTTTCACTATGATGTGGGCATACTCTGATGTCTTTGTCATATGATCAACCGGAAAACTATCATCATACGTTCGTTGGTTGACCTCGGACCAGTGACGTACATCCGCATTGTCTTCCTCTTTCTTTATGTACCTTCCATCCATGGTCAAGAACTGTCTTCTAATTGAGCAAGTGTCTCCAGAACCAACCCCTTCTAAATATGAAATGATGTAGCATGAAACAAATATGCAAAATAAGAAAACAAGGAAAAAAGAAAGGACTAGTAAACATAATTAAAACATGAAAGGTCCAAAATAATTTTATTGCATGAATAATAATTAGGCAACGCATTCCAACATTTCTGGACATGTCTCTACGGACTATTCTTACGGAATAATTTTGACCAAAATTTACTTATATAGTTCATCACATGGCTCTATTGGGGTGGGCTTCTAGATTCACACACGGTTTGGTTCTAGAAAGGTCCTCGAGCTGTCCTCACTGTCCTCTACTAAGGGTAGCAAGGCCCTTGATTCTCACCCATTATAGGCTTTAAACGAACCAAGTTCAACTCAAGATGACCCATTTCCCATGTCTTTGCGAAGGATCAGTATCCTTACGAAGACAAGGGCATATGAGTCCCGAAGGTACTTGCTAGGCTCATACATAGAATCAATATTCTTACATGAGCAAAGCGTTTTCCCCTTACTTAAGCGATCGGGACGAAGCTCGGGTATATAGCTAATAATCAAGCTTTAAATTCGTAAAATGAGATCATATTCATAAATGGACAATTAAATTAAAGTTTACATGAACTTAGCAAATTCTGACATTAAAACAAAGTGTAATCAGCTTGTGACTTGACTCTCTTCTTTTGTTTTAAAAAAACAAAATGTCCCCAGCAGAGTCGCCATGCTGTCGCAACCCTTTTTAAAGGTCTCGACGTATTTTTTAAATAAAAGAAAAAAACAAAGTCGCCACCAATCTTTTTAAAAGAGGTGTGATTGGATCACCTAAAAACGAGTCATTTTAATAAAATCATTTTATTTTATTAAAACAACGGTTTTGGTCTGCAAAAAACACAAAAAAGGGTTCGGGAGTCGGTTACGTGTGGGGAAGGATTAACACCCTCACAACGCCCAAAAATTGGTACCTAGTCGATTATAAAATGTTTTAATGTCTGAATTTGCAAGTTCATATAAAATTTAATTTACTGTCCATTTTTTAGTATGATTTTATTTTAACGATCCCACCATCCGGAGAGTGAACTCTAATCACCACCAACATTTCTGGCGATAACCTGTCACCTCTTTTTGATAGGACACTGCATTGATTAGGTTTCACTTTTTTTAAACAAGCAGTCACATAAATAATTAGTGTGTTGAAGCTTTTATTTATTCTATGTTAGTGATTGTCAACCTAAAGAATTGTCTACGTAAATTTTACCTATCAGGGTTAAGATATGATTAAGTGTGACTTATGAATTTTTGATGTGAAGAAAGTCCTTTTTATTTTTTTACTTTAAGGCTCTAACTAAAGTTTTTAAGAACTTAATCCTAGAGGCTTCATATAAAAAATTAATTAAAATACAATATAAAAATATTATAAAGAAAATAAATATAGGAAATAAATTAAATAAAAAAGGTATGGCACAATTATTTAAAAGAAAGCGTACCCTTCCCGAATTGAATCAACACTTAGTATTCGAACCAATTTTTACAAGAAAATGTAAATTAAAATTTATTATTATTATTTAAAGAAGACTTTTCCAAAAGGGTTTTAAAAAAATAATAAGGTAAAGAAAAAAAGACCAAAAATTACCAAATTGTAAAACATAAAAATCATATCAAAAGGGAATTTTCGAACATAGTGACCATTTTGATGTAACTTAAAATATGGTGACTCGCGGAGCAAAAATAAGTAGGGCGGAGGGATTTAATGAGTGTAATTAACCCATTTTGTTTTAAAAAACACATGGGTATAAAACCCAACTTCACAAACACCTCTTTATTTCTCCCTTTCAAAATTTTTAAATCAAACACCCATGTCTCAAATTCTCTCAAATGTTTTTGGTGTTCTTAAGGGTGAAGAATATCGGGAACGGACCGCCGTACCGGCCGCCGTCTGACGGTGGCAAAATTCCTTTTTTTTTTAAATAACTAAAACTTCTTTTAGCAAAATAAGTTGAAGATTCGAATCTGGGCTATAACGAAGGCATCTCAAAACAAGATTAAGGTAAACATTATCCCACTTTTTATTGTTAGATTCGAAATAAAGTACAAAATGAGAACACAATACCGAAAAAAGGCTTGCTTGATTGCTTCTATTCCAATGGAAAATCGAGTATAATATGCTGCGAAATTGGAGTATTTTCCCGTGTATTTTCAGTGTGTAATTACAATAGGATGAGTGGGTTTTATATGGGTTTTGCTACCAAAATTACAAGGAAATTTGGAATAAAAATCCCCAATTTTTGGGTGATTCATTCCTTTTCATTTGACTCAGATTTGAAAGTGATTTGGGGCCGATTCCGTCCTAATTTCGGTTCGAATCTAAGCAAATTTGGGACTGATTCTTCCCCTTTTTCTTTCCATATTCAAATCAAGAAAAACCTAACCCTAACCATTTCTCTTTGGATGACTGCAAGTTTCGGCTGGAGGGAAGGGCGACGGTGGCGCGGCGTGGTTGCGGGCGGTCCGGCGATGGCAAGGCAGTCACTAGTGTTGCAGCGGTGGTGTAGTGCTGTGGCTGTTGGCGTTAGGGGCAATCGAGAAGGCCGTGCTGCAGCGTCTCCTGGAGCTCAAGTGTGCGAAAGCGACAACAACGCAGTGCGACAAGGGCTGGGTGGTCACCGACGCTCCTCTACGGCCCTTGAATGGTCGAGCGTTGCGGCTGCCGGTGCGAGCGCAACATGGAGGCAGGCTGGTCGGGCTTCAGAGGAGGAGGAAGGCATCGCGCGCGTGGACTATACGCGCCAAGCGCGTGGCGGCGTGAGTGGGAGAGGTTGCCCCTCTTTTTCTGGATCAATTTGGGCCGTTAGATCTTAACCCAAGATCTAACGGCTGAGATTAAAGCCTGCACATAGGATAAAAAAATAGGTTAATTAGGGTTATTTTTGGGGTCAAATTGGGCCAATCAATGTATATGGGTTTTTATAAAAATGAACCCTATTTATTATTTAGACTCTTTTTATTTCTTTTTTTAGGTTTTATATTGAATAAGGTCATATTATATATATAAAAAAATAAGTAAATAAATAAATGTGGTGGAAATTTAGTGACAACAAGAAGCACCTAGCACCAACTTACATATCACAAAAAGCCAACTTCCTTTATCGTCCCAGACCACTCCACCGATCGCAACTCAGCCGTCTCTAGTGTTCACCGCTACATCAACATTTACTTAACCCATCGTAATGAAGCAAGCCATTGAAAAGCTGACCGGGGTCTAGGATCCATCCCTTACACCGTAGGGGGAACAACTCGAAGACACTCCTCCACCAACAGGTCACCGCGAACCAGTATGTCATTACTAATATGTTGAACATGCGTTTTCATCACATGATCAAATTCTGCCAATATTTTTATTAATAAATTTTTGTTATTATTTTGATATAACTTTTCTTTTTTCCCCACAAAATGTCAAGTTATGTTTAGTAAACTATTTCACAATTACAATAATTATAATAATTACATTTTTTCAATATCCTTTTTTTCTTTAATTGTTCTTGAGTAATTTTGTCAATTGTTTTGTCATGTAATCTATGTTGAAGTTGACTCCAAGTTACCATATAAATTTAAGAATTCATTTTGAGACCCTTTTTTATGGGTTATGTACGATCGCATCGAACATGTTCAAAATCACTTCTAATTTCATTAAATTTTAAAACGAAACTGAAATTTCAAAGTTTTAAAAATATAAAACTACTAAAAGAATTTTACCTATAAAAACAACATTTTAACGACACTTCATTTTTTTAATAGTCTAAAGGTGATTACAAGGTAGTATCTGTTCATAGATATTCTTAATACTTTGACAATACGCATACACCTTGTAGACAACTATTTGAACATGTGTTTCTTAGGATGAACATTAGGGCTGTAAATGAGACGAGACGGATCGCGAGCTACTCGAGCCCAACTCGGTCAAAGCTCAACTTGAGCTCGAACTCGGCTTGAGTTCTTAACGAGTCGAGCCGAGCTACTTGATACCCGACTCAAAAAGCTCGCGAGCTACTCGAAAAATATAATATACTAAATTTTTATTTTTATAATTTAAAATTTAAATTCTTAAACTTAAAACCCTAAAAATATAAAACTTAAACATAAGTCTTAAACCTTAAAATCTAAATCCTAAATTCTAAACCCAACAACCTAAACCTCTAAAACCTAAACTAACAGCCTAAAACCTAAAATTAACAAGTTTGAGTTTACACAACTTGTGTATCAAAAATTTTTCTTGATAGGGCTTTAAACGAGACGTGACAGATGGCGAGCTACTCGAGTCCAACACGGTCAAAGATCGATCAACACTTGACTCGATTGGGCTCGAATCAAGCTCAAACTCGACTCGAGTTCTTAACGAGCCAAGTCGAGCTCAAATTTCTTAGGCTCGTTAAAAATTACTCGAGCTTGAACTCGACTCGAAATCTTAACGAACCGAGTCGAGCTCAGCACTACTCAAGCTCAACTCGGCTCGTTTATACCCGTAATGAACACTATCCGTTTTTCAATGAGAACGCATAAAAACATGTCTCTTCCATATACAATGTTTGACTTGTCATCATAAAACATGTTAACCTGCCATTAATCTTCAATGTACTGCTTATGTCAAAAAAAATCTTCAATGTACTGCTACCTCACATGCATATCACATGTATGTCACAACACATCACATGGATTGTCACCATCTAATTAATGTTTTTCGGTGCAGTTCGTTGTTTTAACTCGTTTCTCTTGCTGGAACTCCAAACAAAAAGATGTTTTTGGACGTTTTGGAAAACTTTGATTCATTGGTTTCGGTCCAAAGTTTTGCTTATTAATTAATTACCCTTAATTATCACCTAACCTCGAGCCACTCGTCGTTTTTTTTTCACAATAATAGCTATTAACTCTTTATACCTCTAGTTTGTGATAAACTCGTGTTATTTATTTTTTTCGGAGAAATTCGTTATGTCAAATATCGAGGTGAAAAAGCAATTATATCAATATAAGAAACTAACAATGATGTTAATACAATACTTAAAATTGACAATCTCATAAAAAAATTTATATGAGTAATACCAAGTCATTGATTGATCGGTAGGAAAAAACTTATGAATTATTATTTTTCTTTCATATGGCATAAATAGTGCTAAAATTACAAGGACAATATGGATGAGTAATCTCTTAATAAAGTTCATAAATAATAACTTGATGACCTGAGTTATATAAGTGTTAAATAGACCATTTTTACGAGATTTATAGCAAAATTTTTAGAGTACTTACGAAAATTCAAATATTTGTATGGCCTATTAGCACACAAGCGCAGACTAAATCTTTTTTTTCCAAGTTCTAATTCATAGTAAAAAAAAAAACAAAATAAATATATTACATCATAATACTCAACTAAACGCTTTTATGTTCTTTTTATCATTCTTTTGAAATATGTTGGTATTGTTGTAAAAATATCAATACAATGAATCTCACATTTTTAAAGAAAAATTTTCATTTTTGTTTAAATATAAATTATTGTTATTGGACTTGAAACAAAAATATTGTGCGGTTTAGGCCCAAAAATCTAAATTAGTAAATACGAGAGCCAATTCATTTTTTTCATCATTTTTTTATTTTTATCTAGTCAAAATAGGGGTGATAATGAGCCTGACTGGCTCGTGAGCTACTCGGGTTCGGCTCGGTCAAAGTTCAGCTCGAGATCTTAACAAGTCGAGCTTAGCCGATCCAAGCTCGGCTCGAAAAGCTCGTGAACAAGCTCAGAATAATTATATATATTATATATATGCTGCATATACACTAAAAGTAATTTCTTTAGCAAAAAATAATAATAAAATGAATTAGGGAGAAATCCACTAAAAATAAATTAACTAAAATAAATTGAGTACTCTTTTCCCCTTTCTCGATATTGAATTTCGTTTCAGTGTCGGTTATAAAAGGGGTTTTTTAACGAGGCTCTATCTTTTATAAAAAAATTATAGCAAAATTGTCCATTTCGAGTCGAGCCGAGCCGAGCCTGACGAGCTTCGAGCCCGAGCAGAGCCCAATAGTATTGTTTTCGAGCCGAGCTCGAGCCTAAGATTTTGAGCTCGCTGAGCCTCGAGCCGAGCCTAATAACACTGTTTCCGAGTCAAAATAATCCTTAAAATTATTCTTCACCGTATAATAATTTTATTATTTTTAAGCTTGTATGGTACTATAAATACCTTGTAAGTTGTAATCTCAACTCTTAAATCATCTCAAGTTATAATCATCTGCTGACTTTCTCATCCTCTCTATCCTTTACAAAACATTTTAAAGTTGCGTATTCATCTTTTTTTCGCTCTTCTTATTGCATGTCTCGATAGAAGTGCTCGGTAAATTTTGGAAATATATTTCACCTCAAAATATCCTTAAAGCTAATATTTTGTGCGTGCCTCAAACTAGTCTCATATCCAACCCTTATCTCGATCCAACCAAAATATATTTACAACAAAACCTACTTTATATCGAATGGAGAAATCTCGCCGAAAATTTTCTCTTTTACACTTATTATTTTCCTTTTGATTTTATTAAATTTTATCAAAACTTAATTATTTGTTTTAAATTTCATTTTATTAATTTATTTTGTAACGAAAAAATAATAAACAAATTATTTTATTATTATTTAACACATTTATTACTTGGACCCTATAATATTGCAAGATTGTCCAACCCTATATAAACCCTTTCTCCTCTTCTAATTTCACAACCCTATTTTCCTCCCCATCTCTACATTTTATCCCAGCAAGCAATCTTCCAACTCCAAACCTCCTTGATCCGACATCTCCTCATTCATATGTATCTGCTAACTACTTAGTATCATCAATACTTAATCTTTGAGAAAAATAAGGTGGATCGAAGGCATGGAAAATTACCACTTCCATCCGAAGCATCGGAGGAGAAGAAGACAGAAGGACACGACGACTTCGGAACAAGTTATTGGCCCGAATCAGCTGATATGTCGGCCATCGTTACAGCTCTCACTCGAGTGATGGGCACCGACGAGCAGCGGCTTATCGGTTTCCCACAATCTTCATCAATACAGTCTGCCATAAAAGAAGACCCCGGCCCTCCTCCTCAACCCACAGTTCAAGATCAAGGTGCATAGTATTTGTTCATATATTTGACCATCACAACATTTTTTCATTTCTTCCAAATTTCCAATCGAATTTATTTTGTTGATAAAAAATCATACAAGACCCTAGACCTACGATTTTTTTAAATTAAATGGAGGAAAAGAGTACAATACAACCCAGAACAAACAAACAATGTTTCCAATCGAATCTTGATTGGTGAAAAAGTCTGCTAGGGTTGTTTGTTGATTTTAACAAACAACTAAACCTTACATGTTTGGTCTTCCGGTCTTGGTTTTAGGTTTTCACCCTTTTTCAGCTTTCCCTTTTTAGTGTGTAAAATGGCTCTTCAAGAAACGGAAATAGAACTACACAAAAGTCTCTCTCTAGGGTTGGTCAAAGTTCATTGTATCCATCCCATGGCTTAGCTATACTTTCCTATAAAATAAATAATTGTCCTCTATTGTCAACTGTGTTTACACAAGAGACGTTTTTCATGCTTCTTCTCTCTAAATTTTGTCACTTCCCCAACGAAACTATACAATCTTGTGCCTAACATCAAAAACTATTTGAACCCAACGAGGACATTTTTAAAACGCAAGCTTTATTTTTAAGTTTCTTGTGGGTGTTTGCAACACCACTATCTTTTTTTAGACCTGAATTTAACATGCTTTTTAGTTGTTGAAGCTTGTTGAGTGGAACAATGAAAGTAGGGAAATAAAATACATTGGATCCTCATGATTGCATGCATCTTTCCTTCTTTTTCCATGCATTTGCCAAATGTATGGTGTTAAACCATTATTCACAACTGAAATTTCTTCTTTTGTAATTGTGTTTGCATATATATAACCTTTTCTCTCACTATTTTAGTAACTACTTTTGTTAACTTTAGTCCAAAGTAGGGAATAAGAAGGGAATAAACTCTGGTCCCGATATAGGACATCAAACTACTTTTGTTTGTGTTGTAAAAATTATATCGGATCGGCCGATTGAATCGAGAATATGTGGTTTGATCTTTTTAATTGATAATATATAATTCAATCATTTGTATCCGTTTAAGATAAATTTTGATTTATTTGCATTCAGTGGTATAATTGGCATCTATAATTTGGAGGTTTGCATATATAAGTCATATTATGCCCTCACGCATTGCCTTTCTCTATGTTTAGAAAACCCAAGGAAACGACATTACAGAGGAGTGAGGCAAAGGCCGTGGGGGCAAATGGGCGGCTGAGATTCGTGATCCGAAGAAAGCAGCTCGAGTCTGGCTTGGAACTTTTGACACGGCTGAGGATGCAGCCCTTGCGTATGATAAAGCTGCACTCAAGTTCAAAGGTAACAAGGCGAAACTAAATTTCCCCGAACGAGTTCAGGGGAATGTGGAGCTGAGTCATGGAGATTCGAGCACCGTGCAGCCCGAACAAAACCCTACATCGGTAGCTCCACCTTTACCGTGGTCTCAGGATTCGTATCCCCACTTGTTTCAATATGCACAACTGCTTTCAAGTAGTAACGATGCCGATATCTCATTTTATGCATCGAATCTCTTCAATGAGCATCAAGCTTTGTCTCCACAGATTCCTTCAATGTCAGCATCATCACCGGAATACCACCGGGACCTCACGAGATTTTCGAACAAGTTCGAGAGCTCTCCGGGTTCTGATTATCCGGAGCAATATGGGAAGGACTTTGATCCAAGTAATAGAAGCTAGTAAGGCAATATATAGTAAGCCTTTTTCAAGTTCTAACTCAAGAAATCGATGAAGCTACTTTGTATACGTACCTTGAGCAATTGAGCCTAGAGGATAAGTTAATAACAAATATTTTCGTTTCACATCAAAGATTCAATACCAATATTTCCAAAGGGAAGTGGAAAAAAAAGATCTTGGTCTCAATCAAAGGGATTAGGACAAGCACTACTTTCATTTAAAATCAAAATCGGGTACTAATAGATCGAGAAGATTTAAATCTCATCATGTACGGATTTAAATTTATTTAGATGAATTGTTAGTATATTTTTGTTTGAAGTTTAATTTTGTTACTTATAGCTTCAAAAAAGAAAAATTCACCCCATCTTAAAGATTCTTTGTTGGCATCCCAAATAATAAATAGTAAATATTTATATTTAAATTTAAATTTTAACTTTAACTTTAAAAAAGAAAAAACTTAGGGCTTTGCCTTATTGATCTTCATGTTCCTCAATCAGGGACGGACCCAAAATTTCATATAAGAGGTGCAAACTATTAAGAAGTTATATTAAAAATGTAAGGAGTGCAAAATTACAAGAATGCAGAATTAGATTATCAATAGAAAATACAAAAGAAATATATAAAATATAGGATAACTTGAAATTTTTAGGGAGTGCGGTTGCCTTCCAGCACCCCTAGATCCATTCTTGTCCTCAAGGTTTTGTCCTGACTAATTCAGACTGATTTGTGTTGCACACCTGACTTTAGTGGGTGAGTCTCTCAACGGGAATTTTTTGTATACACAAGATTTCGAATTAGATATTTGGTTAAACGATATTAAACTATTTATCACTTGGATCAACTTCTTTAATAGCTTTGCCTAATTTTCGATGATATTGCAATCTCAAATATTCCTTTTTAGAATTTAGAGTATGTCATGGCTTGTTATTGCCTGGCGACACGGCACACAGTTGTCAAACATTAGACCATTGAAGCTCTAAATAATATAAAAAAGAAATAAATATTCTGTTCTTAAGAAAACTTCAAAGGAATATTAAATAAAATAAATCACATTACTTAATCAACAATCAAAATATTTAATTGTTTAATAAAATAACATCATTTGATTCTCTAACATAACCATATAAAACATGAGTTTATATACTTTCTCTCTCCATCTTCTATTATTATTTTATGTTAGTCATACAAACTTAATTTTTTATATTTGATCATACTCTAAAATATATTTGTTTGAAAATTTTGGAATTCAAACTATGCAAATAGCATAGTGAATTTTTTTCTTCTAATTTTATAAGATCATAAAAAATAATTGTCAAAATTCAACTTTCCAATTTTATGAGGATATTTTTAAAAAAAAATCATATTTATACTTATCTTGATTAGGCTTGTAAACAAACCGAACGAACACAAACGAGGGTATGTTCATGTTCGTTCATTTAATTTTAATCAAACAAATGAGCGAAAACGAACAACTAAACGAACATAATTCTTGTTCGTGTTTGTTTGTTAAGGAATGTAGCATGTTCGTGTTCGTTCATGTCCGTTTGTTAAAATGGTAAACAAAAGTAGATGGACACAAACGAACGGACATAAAAAGACATATGTGAATAAATTTAAACGAACATATGTGAATCATTTTTTAAAATATAATACTTTTGTTATTAAAAATAATAAATATAAATGAACATATATAAATAAATTTAAACGAACATGTGTGAATAATTTTTTTAAATATAATACTTTTGTTATTAAAAATAATAAATATAAATAGATATATGTGAATAAATTTAAACGAATATAAACGAACAGATTATCGAACGTTCACGAATGTAAATAAGCAAACTTTC
Organism: Hibiscus mutabilis; assembly: GCA_019671005.1. Classification (NCBI taxonomy): domain Eukaryota; kingdom Viridiplantae; phylum Streptophyta; class Magnoliopsida; order Malvales; family Malvaceae; genus Hibiscus; species Hibiscus mutabilis. The sequence continues at coordinate 45,261,144 of CM033722.1, forward strand.
CGTCAGACGGTTTACGAATAATTTAGTGAACGATTGGTTTGTTAATAACCCTAATCTTCATAGTACCGCGTCCATATAAATAAATATTCTTAAAAATTGCAAGATAATTTAAACAAAAGATGTCGATAAAATCGTCATAAAAATTATGGCCTCACTGTCCAGACAAGTGTTTGAATCAGTGGGCAGTGCCTTAGACATTGTGTTAAAAAAATAAATATGCATAACTTTTACGCCAACAAATATTATTTCTGGAGTTTTTTTATTTATTATTGAATTCAAAAATTGTTTAATACTTTTTTTTACTTAACTAAAGAATAAAATATAACAGTTATTTTTTGTTCTTATATTGACACAAGTTTTTTTTTTAATCTTGAAACGATAATAAATTTTATTAAAATAAAAGAAGATACAATTTTGACAATATAATCACTCAAAGGGAAGAATTTAGGGACTGTAGCGATCTAAAAAAATGAGGTTTTAAGGTGTTTAGGGTCTTTTGTGTGTTTTAAAAAATTTCTTCTATTGGGGTTTTAGAAAAAAATATATTATTTAAAAATAGAGTCGCCATCGGCCACTAAGGTAGGCCGGGCACCATAAAAACCAAAGATTTTTTTAAAATATTGGGTTCGGGAGTCGGTTACGGATGGGGAAGGATTAGCACCCCCACACTGCCCAAAATTGGTACTTTAATAATTACCGTTTTATTAATATTAAACTTTCCGGATTAAAGTGATGATTAAATTAAAATTCGGTTATAAACGCGAGTAGATTTTAAAGGCCCTGTTATCCGAGAATAAACGCCAACCACCATCACTACGCCTGATACTGGTTCCGTTTACGCTCGGATAAGAGGGCGCCACATTGACAATAATATATCTGAAATGCAACTTCAAACAAATATTAAACATTTATATTGACATGATATTAAAAGACATAAACATATGAATTTTACAAAATTAAATAAAAATAACAAAGTATGAATAAGAAAAAAACATAACATACCCTAATGAGCACAAAGCATAAGCACAAAATATAGAAAAGGAAAAAAAACATGCTTCCAAAATTTAAGTAAACTAATCCTAACATGCTTGAGCATATGTATATAAAAAACCACAAGAACAACACGTGCATGACATGCATGTAATATGACATTAAACTAATTAAATCTAAGCAACAAGCTAAAAAACTAATATTTAACATATGACACAATCTTGAAATAAAACAAAACATGCCATTAGCTAACACATATCATAATGTACAAAATGAACAAACAAAGAAATCATGCTAACATGGATACGAATATATGAATTAAAACAAGCATAATATATAAAATGTCCACATTCACAAAATGACCAACACTAAAACATGGCAAAAAATCATCATCCAAATAATATACAACATAATTAACCATTTAAATAAAATAAAATAAAAACGGAAAGGGGACTGAAATGAAACGGAAACGAAATATAAGGAAATAAATGTAGACTAACAGAAAAACATGCTGGAAACTAAATTCTATATTTCAGCGACTAAACCGAAACAAAATGGAAACTAAAGGCCACAAAAAAACATAAAGAAAAAAACCATATTAAATGCGCCTGAAAGATAGAAGGACCATAAGTGTAAATATCCCCTGACCAGAATTAAAGCGGGCAAGAACATGGGGACCTAGGGCGTAATTATACCATTGAAAAAAATGCGGATCCACCCCGGGTTAGGTCACCGCGTGAACCGGGTCTGCACCAAACGGTGCCGTTTTGGCTTCTGAGTTTTAAAGCATAATGAGGGTTTATTTTTTATTTTTTTGCTTCGAACCAGATTAAAACACACAAAAAACCTGATTTCATATCCTCTCAATTCACTCAACACTCAAACCCTAGGCGACGGCCGTATCCCTTCATGCTTGCCGTTCATCGGTGCATGGCCTCACGGTGGAGGTTCGGATAGCAAAGACGACGACCTTCTTCCTCAAATCGGAGGTAAATTCCTAACCCTTCTCTTGTTTTCGATTCAAAATTAACAAAAAGGTTTGATTTGAAACTATAAAAACTGATTTTTTGATCTCGATTCGAAGGCTTAAAGATGCAAAGAAAGATTTGAAATTTCAATCTGAAATTTTATTGAATCCACTTAATTTTTTTTAAATCCCCATTGTTACAGATTTTTTAATTTAAAAACCCTTTACAATTTTTTCTCAAAATAAGAACCCTTCTATTCTTTTTTTTTTCGGAACCCCGAAAAAAAACCCTCTTACAAGCTTTTTGGTTCGGTTTTATAACCATTCAAAATAACCACTATTCTATTTTTTATTCATTCTGCAGATTGATGGCATCATGATTTCGGGATTGAGCATGGGTATGGCAGATTGGGTAGGTGATTAGGGTATGGGTTATTCAGTTTAGGGGTGTGGGTAAAGAGTTAGGGTAGGTTATTATTTAATTTTAGGGTTTTTAGATTTAGGGTTTCGAGAAATTATGGTTTAGGGGTTGGTTTAATTTGAGGTTTATTTTGGTTGCCGGTGAAGTGACGGCGGCAGCGGACGAATGGCGATGGATGACCGACGGTGGCGCAAAGCCCGGCAGCGGCTAGTCATTAGGGTTGAGCTAGGGTTAGGACTTAGTTTTAGGTTTGGGTTATTGAGTTACAACTTTGGGCCGGGTTGTGTGGGTTTTGGTTTCGGGTTTGGGTAACCCGGATGAAAACGGGTTATTACAGGGACTATGTCCACCAAAAACTCAAACAAAGAAAAAAAACAAAGTTGCAACGACAGTCAAAACCTTATTTTGAATTTAACGTCCATATCTATAGTAATTCAATAACCGTCAATAGTACTCTTTTATCTCTATCCAACTAGACGCTTTTGATATGATAAATTAGTGGCGAGCGAACCAATGCAAACTTATAGGCTGCTTTGCAAAAATAGATCTGAATACATCGATAAACAACTACGAAAAAGGGTTCTTGAAAGAACACCGACAATCGCAAATCAAATACGAGCGACGTGAGAATCTCCACACAATCACAAATCTACCGCAGAGGTAGGCGAACAACATGCCATAAGGTAGAGGAATCGTGCCACAAGAGCAGAGTGAAAGCATGCCACAAAGGCAGACGAACTTGTACAAATATGCGAAAAGAAAAGACCAGACAAAATAGATTCTTATTAAAAATATATGATAAAACTGAAAGAAAATAACAAACTAAAGTAAGAGATAAAAATATAGAAGATACGGAACGTTGGCAGTCGACAACCAGTACCAAAATTAATGTCACCGCCGACCAGGGATTTAAATAGCATTCGCGGTCGCGTTTTCGGTTACATCGCGTTCATCGCAGTTGCGGACATAACAGATGCCATTACGATCATTGCGGATGTCGCGGTCGTGAATTTTTTTTAATTCACATAACTTATTGTAAAATATAATAATTATAATTGTAATTATAAAATGTTATTTTTAATGACATTTATAGTATTTTCTAAACAAAAACGAACATAAATTAAAATTGATTAAAAAATATCTATTATAAATTATAATTGTGAGATAGGAGATTAAATTTCTTACGATTTTATCAAAGAGTTCTTTTCCACCAACAAACTCAAAAATAATATATATTTGTTCTAATGGTCAATACCTAAATTAAAAAATGATCAAGGTAAATATCAACAATGAGAAATTTTAATTATAATTATAAAAAAAATTCTAGCACTTATAAATTGTAAGAGTACTAAAACCTTTAAGCCTCTCCAAAAATTCACTAAAAGTTGAACCATTCTTCCCGCATTTACCCTTTTAATATTATAACTTCATCTTCAACCCGAACCCATTCTCTGCAACATTTTCCTCCTCCCCTTTTCATCTCCGGCGACCACCTCGATTGGTCTGAAAACGGGAATAGCGTCCCGCTATCGTCACGACCGAACGCTATCCCGTTATTTCGCGTCCGCGACAGCCTGCTATCGTCGTGATTCCGTTGCCATCGTGATTTTCTTCGATTGCGGTTTCGGACAGCGGCGCGACCGCAATTTCGCGGCCGCTATCGCATTAGCGGAGCGCTATTTAAATCCATGCCGCCGACCAAGATAAAATTAAAAAAATAAGCAACTAAAAGAAAAAGAGAAAATGAGGAAGAAACAATAATGTGGACAGAAACAATCACAAATTCTAGATATGAATTATTTTATAGACATCAATAATAAAACAAAGTTAAAAAGACACAAGAATCATGAGTTCATTGCATGCTTTGGAACATGGGACCAAACTAAAAGGTGTAACATGATTTCTTTAGTTAGCCGGTGTTATGCTTTTTGTTTAAATTAAAAAAATGTTGTCGGTAATAACAATCAATTGATCTAGTTAAATGAGGTATTAGATCTTTTTAAGTAAGGCCATAAATTCAAATTTTAGTGTTGAAAACGGATAAAATTAAGTTGAAATGATCGCTTCTATATTAAACTTTTACAAAATTCGATTAAAATTAATCGGTCAATTAGTCAATATCAATAATTAAACTCAAAAAAATGTAGGTCATGACTATTGTCTATTGATAATTATGGATGACCTTTATGCAAAACGCACGCAGAAGCTCCACCGGATCTTTGCCAAGTTGCCACAGACAGCGAAGTTGTGTAGGCCACCCAAGATCCTCCGATCCCAAACAACTCATAATCCCGACCAACTATACGAGAAGCTTTTTTTTTAGTCTAAGATCTTCGATATTGGATATCACATCGATCTTTAACTATTTCAAATTTAAAACGGATCGAACTTTATTCATGATATTTAAAAATAAAAAATTATTTAAAAATAAATTATTATACGTTCGTTATCTTCGAGTTTTCACCGTTATTATTCTGTTGTCACTCCTTTGCATGTAAGGTTCTTAAAGTCTTTATAATTTTTTTGAGATGTCTCAAAGTTCATTCGGAGATAATTTGTCGTATCTTTCACTTAGTCACAGTTTCTGAACATGAACACTATCAAGAGCTATAATTTTTCAGCATGATTGTTCTCAAGTTCACTTGACCCATCATCTAGGTTTACTATCCCAAAAACGGATCTAAATATTTTGTCAATCCATTTATAGTCATAACCTTAAAATTGACACCAACCACCAAAAAAAACTTCTGGAACTTGTCACATTTATTCAAAAAAAAAAAGAATTCTAAGACTTTAAACCTCAAACCATTGTTCATCACTTTCTCTAATCATTTTATTCTTTTATTTCTTCAAACTTCTTCTAATTGCGATTTTTCATCTAATCCAATAGGGGTGAAACATCTAAAACCACCATGGATTCACGTTCAACATCAACAAATATCAAAATTTTTAACATTTAATTTGACAATTTAAATATATAGAGTATTAAAATTTATGATATAAAATTCTTATGGTCTGGTCTAACAACTTGGTCGATCAAACCTGGTGAAGTATGAGGCGGTGCAGATCCCAATGGCAATGCAAATGGGTTGAAAAAGAGGCTTTTTCTTGTAGGGGAAGGGACCAGGCATATTGTTGATCCAGACGTGGACGTAGCAAATAGCAATGCTTTCGGCTTCGCACGTCAAATATGGCGGCTTTTGCTCCTTTTATTCTCCCTCCCATCACAACAAGGTAGAAAAATATTATCTGTCTTCCATTACCACTTTGAAACCCAGGGTGATTTTGAAATTTTTGGGCTCTGCCGCCATGTACATCAGTGAATCATTAAAAAATGGACTAAATGGTGAACCCAAATCTCGCTTTTTTAATATTTCTTTCTATATCTTATCACTAAAAAAATTAAATTTTTTATCTAAAAAATAAATTTTAAATTTTAATTTTAAACCTATTTTTTTAAGATTGGGTATAAATAAGAACATAGAGAAGGGCCAGACGATTTGAATTCTAAAATACTATTATGTTAAAAATTTTGAAAGAGACAACAGCTCCTCCCACTCCCACATTATATGTGGATCCGTCCATTCAAATCAATAAATCATTATAAAAATAAATAAATAAATAAAATTACAACAGAGTTTGTTTATACAAGTTAGATCGAATAACGTCCTTATATGCCATGATGACATGGTATTTTTATTTATAAGTTACTATTATATTTGATCTAAAAATATCATGGTATATAAGGACATTTTGTTAAAAAAGTAATTTTTATAATTTAATTAATATTAATATATACATAATATTGATAACTAGTAAACTATTCAAACATGTATTGGATATAATCATTTCCTTATATGTTATTTTGCTTGTTCAAATAATCAAACAACTATCAGCTAAGTTTAGCAAACATTTTTATAAAACCATTTAATACAATCCACTAATAAAATCAACTAATATAATCTGCTGTCAACTATCCTCTAATTACCAAATAAAATCATTGTCTTTTATTTGCCGTAGAGTATACCGAAACTTTCAATTGCATTTTATTTTTGAAAGTTATTTACTCATTAATATATATATATATATATTTCAATATTTGACTAAAATGATAATTCATGAAAAAGATCTTAACAATTTTATTATTATTTACTTGAATCCATCTCAAAATTAATATATAATAAATTAAATATAAATTTAAAAATAATTAATTTACTTGAATATAGTTTAACTACAGATTGACTTTATAATATTTTAAATATAATTTTAAAGTAGTTAAATTTTAATAAAAATCCCACACTGTGGGTTAAATTTCAAATTGGCCATATATAAAGTTAAAATGTCTTAATTGAATCCTCAACCTCAAAGTATCATTCCAATTAGGTTATTTTCTTCAGTTTTTTCGTGAAATGCTAGATTGGGTTTGGGGTGTGATTCCTTTCGTAAACAGGTATGTATCCGATATGTGAGATTAATTTACTTGAGCTCGTGCCTGGGCTAAGTTTGCAAGCCTAAGCTCATGGCATGGGCGTACCTAATAGAGAATGGGCTCTGATCTAACTTTTTTAAGCCTCAAAAGGTAAAAAATATAAAGACAAATAAAACATTGTTGAGAGTGGGCTTTGAATCCACAACCTGACTATACTGTAAACAAAATCTAATTATAGGTATGAAGAAATAATTTGAATACACATCACTCAACAGATACAACATGAAGCAAGTAATGTAAGCATTTCAAGAAAAAATATTGCGTGAGGCATTTAAGGTATATAACGGGTGGCAAAACTTAGAGTATGAGTTTGGAAGGAAAATAAATTTAAAAAAAAATTTAGATACTTAAACAAAAATTTTCGAAAATTTTAAGGGTTTAACAAAAGTTTTTAATAATTTTAAGAGATTTAATCATAATTTTTTAAAAATTTTAAGAGGGTATTTAATTAAAAATATTCAAACTTTTAAAGCTTAATACGGATTTTTAAAAATCTCAAGGGGATTAAATTAATTTTTTTAAAAAAATTAAGGGAAATTTTCGAATTTTCCAAAAGTTTGAGGGACACCCCCTCTAGTTCTATAAAGGCTCCGCCCCTGTATATAACTAATCTAGAGTACAAAAAGTTATAAATTAATCTCATGATTTTGCTAGATATTATCTTATAGAAGACACATACAAAATATATTAATAAATAACATAACATTTACTTGTATACATAACATATTATTTAGTAGATTAACTTAGAGGTGGTGTCAAAATAGAGTCACGCATCTTATTAAATCAAAGAAGATATTCAGACATAAAGTAAAAACGCAAGAAATCCGATCGAACTGTAAATCCTAACGTAATCCACATGTCATATAGCATGCATAATTCATACCATATATAAACACTCATCTCAGGCATCAATCCAGCCGGATCTTATATTTGTCTCAATTCATATAAGATGTTAGAACAAATGCTCACTCTCATATCCAGACGGATCCACGTCATACGTGATTGAACACACAGACAATATCCAAAAGTCACATACAATAATATTGTCATTATGGCCAAACATCATAATATCATCATACAGTGAATGTAGTAGCCATGTGCATTAATCACATATATCCAACACAATAAGCATCATTCAATGTTTTACTAAGCAATTTATCAGTCTTAAGGGTATTTTAGTCATTCTCCAAACTATAGATCTTCAAATCCAATTATTATGAATTAGTGGTATTTTGGTCATTTACACAATTTAAAGGTAATTTACACTGCTTAAATCTTGGTAAGTACAGAACTTTGACTGCTTTAGCACATACGAGTGTTGTAATCTTTTAAGTACAAAGATCATTTTAGCCTTTTAGGCACACAAGGTTGCTCAATATTTTCCAAGCATTTAGGATTCTAATTCTTATTAATAATCTCCTTAAGTATATTTTCACTCATTTCCAAAGTTTTATGACTAAAAACTAATTTATAGGTACTAAGGACGATTGGGTAATTTATCAATATAAGGTTATTTTGGCAATTTAGAATTTATGAGGGCATTCTAATAATTTAACACAAAATCAAGTATTTTAATACTTTAAGAGATCACAATAGGCTTAAAAGATTATTTTAGGAGTTTTGGGTAACCCAAATTGGTCAAAAAAAGGTTTTCTTAGGCCATTTGAGCCCAATAGAGCTCAAATAACCCAAAACAGTCTTGGGAGTTTTGAAACTACATGCCAAATTTTAAAATTTTGAGCTAATTTCAAAACTCCTATAGCCAGAAAAAGCCCATAAAGTATTTTGTTTGATTAGTTTTGAGACAATTTCCCTAATTTTAAAACCCTAGAATAAAAATACTACTTTCTGAGTTCGATAACACTCCAACAGACTCCCAATTCAACCTAAAGGTTTTCAAACACCTTTTGTACCATCAAAGGAGTTTGTTAGTGTTTCAAAATGAACTTTTGATGCATCAAAAATACAAAAAAACCATTAAAGAATCATCAAAGCATGTTATGGCACCAAAAATATCAAAAGCTTATGTTTAAAAATCAAACAAACATTACAACACTATGTGAAGTACACTGAGATAAATGAGTATAACATCTGATCACTAAGTAAGATGGAGCCTTTGATATTATATTTTTCTTCTCTTTTATCATGGATGGCTCTTCAACCTTCATTGCCTCTCAACCAAGCCAAAAAAAAAAGAATTAAAATGACATTTTGAAGGTCTATAACATAAAAAATAGCTTAAAATACAAAGTAGAATGAAAAATGAGTTGAGAATGACCTTATTTCTTTAACCCAACCAAAATTCGAGTTTGTTAAAAGCTAACAATTTTTTGAGCTTTTGAGATAAATTGGAGCCCTTAAAATGAGGAAGAAGAAACTTACCCTTAAAGCTATTGGTTAGTTGAAATTTTCTACAACTTGTCCTTTTTACAATAAGTTTTAAGCTTTGAGCAATAGAGGTGAAGTTATGGATGATCATTTGATCCAGACTTGATGAGTTTTGATCCAACCCAACCCTTTAGGGTAAAGTTTTTTTATAGAAAATTTTGGGTTCTGGTTGAATTTTTCTAAAATGAGATCGAGTCAGGTAGGGTTTAGGTTTAGGATGAAAATTCTAACCTGACTCAAAATAATAGTTTAATTGTATTCTAAATATTTAGGTATAATTGCTATAATGCCCATCTTTATATATTTTTTCAATTATGTCCCTATTTTGTCTAATAAAAATGGAATAATTATTAGACTGCCCTCTCTTTATTTGTATTTTTCAATTAACTCCCTATTTTATTTAATAAAAATAAAAAAAAAATTTATTTATGTCGGGTGGGGTCTAGTTTTTTACTCTAAAATTCAGGTTGGATGGAGCTTCATAAATGTTATATTGAGTTCGGGTGGAGGTGCTAAATTTTCAGGTAGGTGCAAGTCAGCCAAAAACCCGACCTATAACCGTGAAGTGAGAGAAAGATATATGAATGAGGACGGATATGAAAACAAGGGAACAAGAGAGAATAGCGTTGGAAATTTTGTCCACCTTTTCCCCCACATTTAAACACGTAAAAACGAAGAGAGATTAAACCTTATTTTTATAAGTAGGATAATTACCCCAAGCCCTTCAACTATGAGTTGCAACATAAAATCCATTTTTAACCTTTTGGGCCAATAACCAGCTTATTGGCCCAAACTCTAATTAAATTAACTTAATTCTTGACCCAATAAACCTACGACACTTATTGATCGAATTGAGCCTATACTCCGGTCAACACTCGAATATTAACTCTAAAATTTGAGTAGTTACATTTTTCACTTTGAAAGGTGGAAACTTTTTTTATATAAAAGAAATACATCATCTCATTTAAGGTATCTTTTTACCTTTTTTATTACTAATACTTTTTCTTTCAAAATTATGCTCTTTGTTTTTTAAAAACAAATTTAAGGTATCTTTCTCCTTCAAGTATATGTGTTTTTTTTTTTTTTTTTTTTTGAATTGAAAGAGGCATCAAGCCATGAAACTAAAGACAAATTGATCTACAATAGGGATGACCCAAGATATCACGGGTAATCCATGGTTGGATAGAGTCAGGAGCCAATGGCAGCATAGAAAGTCGATAGTGATCCAAGCAAGGAAGTTTCGCTAGTCCATTAGGCACCATATTGCATTCACGAGGGATCCAAATGAGCTCAATGAACCAAGATCAGTTACAAATGGAGGAGATAGCTTTCACCAATGGAAACGGAAGGGGATTCCAGTATGTATGGGAATTAAGGACTAGCTACACTGTTTGAGCACAATCAGAATGAACTTGTAGACGTTCAAAGTCATGAGTCCACACTAGGGATGTGAAATCAGGTAATTGAATGGGTTTTAGTCAGGTAATGTAAGGTCATGTCAAATCGGGTATGGGTTATGCCAGGTCAATTCAATGGTTCGACTCGAGTCAGGTCGGGTCCAGGTCGATTCGGATTCGGGTCATTGTCAAGTTGATTTCAAATTAGGTTGAGTTTGAGTTCAGGTTAATTTAAGGTCAGTTTAGTTTCAATTCAGGCCAAAATGGTTCGGGTCCGAATCAGTTAATTAACGGGTTAATTCAGGTTCGGATGAACTTTAGGTTGGGCCACGTTCAGGTCGGGTCACGTCGTTGACGGATAAAATTCAGGTCGGGTAATATTGGTTTCCGTTGAAGTTCAAGTCGGGTCTTAGTAATGCCATGTACAAACAAACTTCAAGCCTGATAATTGTGGGTAAATTTCGAATAAAAAATAAATTTTTAGGGAATAATATGAACCGAAATATCCCTTAGGATGCTATATATGTTACAATTTAAAATATATATAATTGTGACTAAATTGAAGTAAACTAAAACTTAAATTAGGACTAAAATGAAAACTTTTAAACGGGTAAGACCTTAAAGGCTAATTAATCTATAAGCTAAAAATTAGGCGGCAAAAAAATAAATTAATTATTTAAATTAAAAAATAAAATTAAATGGATAAATTGCAACTTTGGGTTTCAAATTCAATTTAGAATTTGTAGGGAAAAAGCCCGCCTATTGGTTTAGGTTAGGGGAAATTGCAGTTTTGGTCCTTATAAAATTAAAACATTTTCATTTAAGTCAAAAAAATTTACTTGTAGGTTTTAATTTAATTTAATCGAGTCACAATTTAGGTTATAATTGAAATTAGAGCTATAGTTTTAGATTGTTATAGGAACTTAAAATTTATATGGTTTGGACTAAATTACAAAAAGTATAGGATTTAGATTAAATTAAAAAAATAAAAATAAATATGAGTAAGTTTTAGTTAAAAGTAATTTTGTAGGGACTAAAATGAACAAAAATACTATTATATTAATATTGGACTAAATTACACAAATTAAAAATAAATAAAGATTATTTTCAGTTAAATAAAGATTTGTAATGAATTAATTGAACACTAAACTCCTAAACCCTAAATTTTATCCCTAGACCCCTAAACTAGTGTTACTAATCACATAAACTTATAGGCTATATTAATATAACCCCTAAAAAATTATCATCAGTCATGTAACAAAGTACACGTATCATTATAGAGTATAGAGTAGGCAATGCATATAGTATAGACTATAGATTATATTATAGACTATAGACTATAGTATAGATCATAGAAATTCATCGCATAAATCAATAACCCTAAACTATATAATACTTGAAATTAATCTTATACACTAAGCCCTAAATCATAAAACATAAACCTTAAGTCATAAAAATTCATCTCATAGACCAATAACCCTAAACTACTCCATAACCCTAAGGCCTAAACCATTAATACTAAACACTAAATTCTATTCCATAAACCTTAAGCCATAGAAATTAATCTCTTAAACTAATAACCCTAAACTACACCATAAACCCTAAACCATTAGCACTAAACCCTAAACCCTAAACCATAAGCCTTAAGTAATAGAATATGTATGTATGTATACTAATACATGTATCTTCTATGTATGTAATAATGTAACTACAGTATAAAGTATAGACTATGTATATCATACGTACATACTACATACATGCATCACTATTGTAAATTGTAATTCATACATATCATACATATATATATATACATACAATCGTACATATCATTATCATACAGGCATACATATATACATACATGATACATACTTACATAATTAAAGGCTTAAATTGAACAAATATGAAATTACAACCTGAATTGAGGACTAAATTGAACAAATATGAAATTACAAACTGAAAATTAAGACTAAATTGAACAAATATAAAATTATAAACTAAAATTTAAATAAATTAAGGGACAAGCGGGCCACTCTCCGGGGGTGCGCGAGCCTGGAGGCCCGAATCTTAAAACATATTTAAAGGGATAATTTTTTTTCAAACTTTTTCCTCATTTGCTCATTTTGCTCTCTCTATACAAACCGTCTCTCTCAAAATCCTCTCCCTTTTCTCTAGATTTCTCAGCCACAAATCCTAAAAACCTAGAAAATTCCTAAAATTTTTGATCAAACACACAATGTTCATATGTGTTCATCTTTTGTTCATCTTAAAAACTCTCATTTAATTCGTACAAACACCAAAAAACCTTTCTCAACCTATTTTTTAAGATCAAAACTCGAAAAGCCCATCTTGTTCTTCACACGTTCTTCTACTTTTCCTCTTTTTGATTCTCAAAAACACAAAATAACGCCTAACCTGTTTCATTCGATCAAACACACAATGTTCATTTGTGTTCATATTTTGTTCATCCTAAAAACTCTTATTTGATCCGTACAAACACCAAAAAAATTTCCCAGCCTGTTTTTTATATCAAAACTCAAAAATTCATCTTGTTCTTCACATGTTCTTCACTTTTCTATTTTTGATCCAAAGAAACTCAAACCCTACTCTTTTTTTCTGTTTTTTAAATCCAAACAAATCAAAACTCAAACCGGTTTCTCTTCCTTTTCTCTAACCCAAACTTCTTTATCTTCTCTGATCTTTCACCTTCTTTTCTCTTAAATCGTTCTCATTCTCTTTCTCTTCTCCAACCGAATCATCTCTGACTTCTTGGTATTCTTTTCTAACCATTTCCTTTCTCTTTTTCAGTTGAAACTCTTCTATTTTCTCTGATTTTTCATCTTTTTCTTTTTAATCTATTTTAGGATTTGATGAATACTCAATCTTACAAGTTGAACTTTCCAGGTAAAAATGTGATTTATTTATATTTTTTTCTTTTTTATTTTATTTGTTATTTTTAAGTTTTAACAAATAGTTCTTTTTTGTCTTGTGTAGGAGACCTACAAAGAGGTTAGAATGAACAACCGTCTGAAAGAGATAATATTTATATATTATTTTGGGTTTCATTTGTTATTACTTATTTTTAACTTGCTAACAAATGACTGTATTTTGTTTGAAGGTGGTGTAAATGATCAACTGTCTGAAGCAGTTGAGGGCATTATTTCCTCTAAGAGAAATGCTACAAATTTAGCAGAGTTCGGAAGAAGAACTTCTCTTGTTTGGGATCACTACACCTTCGTTAAGTCTCCAGAAAGTGGTCTTTATGCCTAATGTAAGTATTGCAAAATCAAAAGATATAAAACAGACTCTTATATTGGTACATCTAACCCTAAAAGACATACTGATAAATGCCAATTTTATAAGGACTTCCTTGCTGAAAATCCTAGTATGGTAGCTACTTTTGATCAAAATAAATACTGTAAATTATCTGCCGATGCTATTCTCTGTCATGGTTATGCTTTGAGTATGGTTGAGCATGAAAAACTTAGGGTTTTACATCATTACCTCAATGCTAGTGCGAAAGATATTTCGAGATATACTATTACTAAATATTGCATGATAGAGCATGACAAACATAAACAATATCTACTCGATTCAATGCATTATGTTTCAAGTAGGATTTGCTTTACATGTGATGGATGGTCTGCTTGCACTTCATGTTCTTATTTTGCTCTCACTGCACATTATGTTGATAATAACTGAAAATTTTAGTCTAAAATACTGAATTTTCATTGTTTTCCTCCACCCCATGATGGTGAGTCAATTTATAAGTTTGTTAAAAAAATATTATGTGAGTGGGGTCTTAAAAAAAGTTTTTACCATAATTCTTGACAATGCTTCTGCAAATGATAGAATGGTAAAGAGACTTAGAGATGATTTGCATGCCATTTCTCTTCTTCCCTGCAATGGTAAGTATTTTCATATAATATGTGATGCCCACATTTTGAACTTGATAGTTCAAAAAGGGTTGAAGGTAATTGATTCTTCTGTTATTAAACTACGTGAAATTGTTAGGTTTATTGATTCTTCTGATTCTCGACTCTGTGCCTTTGAATTAGTTGTTAAAGACTGTGAATCTTTTTTTATTGGTAAATTATTGTTAGATGTTCCTACTCGATGAAACTCTATTTACTCAATGCTTTAATGCTAAATTAGCCATCAACTTGTTTGTTAATAGGAAAAATTACTTAGATATGATTAGGTATGATGAGTGGGAAACTATTCAAATTATTTGTGATTTTATTGAGCCATTTTATGAAATTACTACTCTGTTCTCTGGTTTTAAGTATCCCACTTCTAACTTATACTTGGCTAATGTTATTGCAATTGAAAAGTTATTGTTTGATTCTCACAATGATCTTTGCCAAGGCATTTATGAAATGGCAGAACTCATGCTTGAATTATATGAGAAATATTAGTCTGATCACTCAATGATACTATCTTTTGCTGTTTTGTTTGATCCTCGATATAAATTACAATTTTTGAAGGAGTTGTATGGTGTTCTTTATGTAGAGGGTGAGGTTGAACGAAGGGTAAGTGTCATATATAATGAGTTTGTTAATTTATATATATATATTATTCAAAATCTGCACCTCATGTTTTTTCTTCTGTCCAAAGTAACACATCTGTAGATATAAGTGGGTCAAGTTCTAATCGGTCTCGAACATTTAAAAAATCTAATATATATTTCAAGTCAATTATTTTTCATAAGTATCACTTAAATAAGTTTTTGCAATTCTATTTTACAAATTTTATTTTATTTGTATTTTTAGAATTTTGATGTCAATTTAGCTACTTCAAGGAGTGGCAAATCGGATGTTGACTCCTACCTAAATTTGCCCCATTGTTCCTCGTACTAAAGATGCTGAGTTTGATGTTTTAGAATATTGAAAATCACAAAGTGTTTCTTTTTCTGGTAATCTCTCGAAGGACGAGAGATATTTTGACCATTCCAATTACTTCGGTTGCTTTTGAATCTTCCTTTAGCATGGAGAGTCAAATTTTAAACAAGTTAAGAGCTAAACTCTTACCTAAAAATGTTGAAATTTTTGTAACAACTCGTAATTAATTGTATAGTTTTGAACCGAAAGAAAGGGATGAAGATTATCTTGTTGTAGTTAATGATTTTTCCCTTTAAAAGTAAATATATGATTTACTTTATTTTTATTTCATTAATAATAGAATTTGTGTTTATTAATGATAGTATGTTTGCTTTTGTAGGGTGCCTCTACAGCAAGTACATTTGAATTTGTTTTTGAATGAGTGTCTCGATTTTTCCCTTTAAAAGTAACTTTAATATTTATATTTATTGTGTTTATTTCATCAATATTTGAAATATTTGTGAATGATTCTATTTTTATTTAGTACTAGAGGTTTGTCACTTTTGTAAGAGTTTGGTAAAGTCGAAAATGTTTGACACTGTTGGCCATCGTATTCCCTTTGGCTTTACCACTAAATTTTGTTTGCTGCTTGTTGCGTGGACTTGTCTAAATACTAATTTTATGCTTGTTGTCTAGCCTGGTATAAATGATAAAAATGATGCTTGTTGTTGCCTGCCTGAGTGCTTGCTTGAATGTCTGGCCTGGTCTGAATGCTTGGTGTCTGCCTTGATGATGAATTGATGAATGCTTGTTGCTTTGTAAAATTTACCATGTAAATTGTTGTTGGTCTGAAGTTTGAACTATGACGGAATAAAATTATTGTAAATTCTTAAATCTTATCTAAATAGTTACTCATGGTTAAATTATGTTGGTGGCATTTTTGTTTTTAAAGCTGAAAAGCTACCCATAATTTAATTATATTGGCAGCATTTAGATATTTTGAGATAAATTAAAGCTTGATGAAGAAGTTTCTGGTTGCAAAGTTAGGCTTTTAGCCTTATAAAACTTTTGCTATAAGATTTGAGAGCTTAAATCTATTTAGTTGATTTAATTTTTACATTTATAAATTGTGCTAGACTATTAGTTTTTTAGAATATGTGAAGTTACTAAATTCTTAATATCATGTTTCGATATTATTATTTTTATTATAAGTAAAATCATTCAAATATATATATATATAAATTTTAAGTTAAATTATATTTAACTCATTAATTATTACATCAAAATAATAAAATAAACTTATTGATATTTAAAGTCACTTATTTCTAATGATTAAGTTAATAATCAACAAATGAATAACTTAATACAATTAATCTAATGGTTATAATATTTTTTTTTAAATATGATGATATACTTAATACAAAAAGTAAAATTTTTAATTTAATGATCATAATTAACAAATTGATTTAAATTTGGATAATTTATTTTAAATTTATCAATCACAAGTTATTAATTTAATAAAACTTTTAAATATTTTTATATACTATAATTTATAATTTATAACTATAAAAAGTAAACATATTAATTTAATGATCATAGTTAATTATGTGCCTTAAATTACGAGTAAACTCGTATCGATACCAGTTCGAGCAGCATATCAGAATAGGTTGAAACCCGTATCGGTACTCCCATGATAGCTCATTAGTGTTTTTTATACAGATTACGATGTACCGGTACGGACACCTCGAGTACTAGTACTCGAGCCCAAAACTCGCATTATATAGCTCAAAAATCATTTCTACTTGTCTCTAAGCCTTCCAAAACCCCCAGAGGTTACTAAAATTTACTAGATCGATTATGTGCTTATTTGGGTCCTCTAACAACATTTATATCATCAACATCGTTACTTTGATTACTTAAGGCAAGCTCACCTTTACAACACCATAAAAATCAAGAAAAGATAATCACTTTATGTTCTTCAAGAATACATAGGAGTTAGAGGTGTACTGACATTTAGAAGGAAATTCCAAATTCAAGCTCCCAAGCAAAACCCTTCAACTTTCTCTTTTGACCCATGCTTGAAGAAACCCTCAAATTCCTCCTCTTGCCATACCAACATGAAAAACGAACTAAAGCTTAAACTAATAAGTATAGGGAAAATCTACTACAAACTTATAACCCCAAACCTCAAAAGAAAGCTCCATAACAACTTTAATCCCCCAAACCCATACATGACAAGCTCACATCTTTAAGAAGAGAATACCACTTTCTTAAAGCTTAGGAGATGGAGATTAATTTCTTCTTCACTTATGAATCCTAAAATAAAATGGTTGGAAGGTAAATATTTGATTTTTATTGTTGAAAACTAAACTTGAAAGATGAGAGAATAGGGAGAAGAAGATGGGTGAAGAAAAAAGAGTGTAAGAGATGATATCAAAAAAACCTACTTTCCCCCTCCCCATAGTGAAGCCAATGAGAATAAAGGAGAAGTCAGCCCTTCCTTTAAAAATGGGTCCGATCACAACATAAATACTTCAAGTTTCTCCCTTTTTACAAAACGATCATTACTCAAGCTCAAATAGCCCAATTCTCATCAAGTAAGGCTCAAACTTGGCCTAATGGTCCAATCATCCAATTTAACAACGAGGTCCATAACTCAGGTCAACGCCTAACCGTTGACTAAAAAAATTGAGTCGTTACAAAACTATTCGAACTTGAATCTCTTAGGGAGAACATCATTCATTTTTTCATTAAGATCATTCATTGGATTCTTTCTAATGTTAAAATTTATTTACTAATTAATACATATTTCAAAATTTGACTAAAATAATAACGTATTAAAAGGATTTTTAACAATTTTATTATTATTTACTTGAATTCATCTCAAAGTTAATAGAGTTAAATATAAATTTAAAATATTTTTTGGATAAATAATTTAAAATATTAGATTTACTTGAAGTAAAATATAATTTAACTGTATATTGCTTTTATAATATTTCAATATAATTTTAAAGTAGGGCAAACTACAACATAGGTCACTCAAGTATGGGTTAGATTACATTTGAGTCACATAATTATTAAAAGTTACACTTGGGTCACTCAGTTGTAAGGTTACATTTGGGTCACCAAGATATTAAAGGTTACATTTAGGTCACTCAATTTTGGGTAAGGTGTTAGCTCTTGAAAAGAAGTACTTTCCATGCATTTATTTCCAAGAATTTTGCTTGACTTTGAGTATATATTAGTATATATCCTAGTAGTTTTATGCATTTGCATTACATTGCATTGAGGAGTTAAGGAGTACTAGGTTTTTATTGCCAGACTAACCCTTAGCAAAGGTTTGTGTTTGTATGGTGATGTGTAGGAAAAAAGGGATTGGAAGAAGCATATGTTAAGTGACTAAAAGTACTATTTTATTCACCCTTTTTATTCATGTTATTGCTAGACTTAGGCTCATATTAGTTGCATTATTAGCCATTCATGCATATTTGCATTGTTTCCTTGGTGGACAAGCTTGATTTCATATTTTGCTTAATTTTGTGGAAAAAAATACTGCTTTGGTGTGTTTTGTGTGTGTGTGCAGAGTCACTTGCCAAAGCAAGGCTGGAACCAGTTGTCAGGGCAATGCATGAATGAGATGCCGAGCTAGTTGCCAGGGCAATGCATGAAGGAGATGTCGAGCTAGTTGCCAGAGCAATTTTCGATAAGGGATAAGATGATATGGTGGTCGAAATTGATGACTAGATAAGCTCAAGATGACGTGGAGCAAAGTTAAATCCCAAAGGAGTTTGATTTCCATGAAGAGGTTAAAGAGAAATTAAATCCCAAGAAGATATGAGAAGTTCTAGAAGGAATTTAAATATAATAAAGAATTATTTTCTTTAAAGATATTTAATTCCAACTTAACTTCCTCCTCAAAAAAGACTTTGACCTAGCCCTATAAATTGAGGACCAAGCCGTCAACTCCAAGAGGGAGAGAGGAGAGAAATTTCGACAAAGAGAGGAGGGAGATTTCGACAAGAGCAATGAGAGATTTCGACAAGGCTTCAACCATTCTTCATCTTTTTCTTCTTTGTTCAATTAGGTTTATGCTAGGAATTCTTTGTCTTGTGTTTCTTTGGAACCTAGCCATGAACTAAATCTATTTGGCTAAGGTTATTGTGTTTTGTGGTTGTGAGAAATAATTGGATTTTGTTTAGGTAATAAGAGTTTGCACTTTCAATTCAAGGTTTACCCATTCTTGGTTTTTCTTCTTGTTTGCGAGTGAATTGAGAGAGGATCTCGTAACTTCATCTATTTATCTAATATTGGGAGAGTTAGATTCAAGAAAAGAATGAGTATGGTCATTATTCAATCTATTGATGGTGAAGATTAATCCGGCTTAGGAATAAGTTAAGGATTTCAACGGCTTAGAGGAGCGCAAGATTGGTTGTTGTTCACCCTTGATCCACGCATGGATGTATTATCAATGCATGCACAAATAGCTAGAGTTTCGACTTAGGGATAAGAAGAAACCATTGAAGAACGCTTCGCCGAACCTTGAAGTTGCTGCCCAGCCGCCCAAGTAGTTGCCCAGGCAACCGTCGATTACTTGCCAAGGCAACCCCGCTGTGCAAGTTGCCACGACAACTGAGTTTCCCTTGCACTCTTTTACCAAGACGATCCAATCGGCTATCACTCCTCAACTCACGATAATCTGACCTATTCTCTCTAATTTGATTACATCTTCTTTTACTTATTTGCTTTATAGTTTAGTTGTTAGTTAAACTCCTACAATCTTCTACTTGTGTTCTTTTACTTTTTACAGTGCAAGAGATTAGATTCTTGAAGTGGCACCAATCCCTGTGGAGACGATATCTTTTATACTATAACTTGCGACGTGTACACTTGCACAATTGCGGAGCACTTATTATTCGCAACAAGTTTTTGGCGCCGCTGCCGGGGATTGGCAAATAGCAACTTTGTTTTTATTTTCTTGCACTTTTTATTTTTCTTGTTTAAGATTCAAAGGGTTAACAAACTTTGGTTTTGCATTGGTATATGACTAGGGCGAGACTGATTACACCAGAATACCTCTTTGATCCAGAAATCGAATGAACCTTGCAAAGACTCAGACAAAGGTTAAGAGTAGCAATGGCTAATCAAGACGGCAATATGAATCAGGATGTTCCAGCAAGAGGAGGAGTGATTCTTGCACGAAACAGAACTATTCGAGACTATCTTGAAGAAGATCTTTATGGACTTAATCCAGGAGTTGTCACACCTGAAATTGAAGCTGACCACTTTGAGTTGAAACCGATGATGTTCAATATGATCAACACAATTGGTCAATTTGGCGACTCAGCAACTGAAGATGCACGACAATATCTTAAATCTTTCATCGAGATTTGTAATTCATTCAAAATACAAGGAGTCACCCTCGATGTTTTACGACTAAGATTATTCCCCTATTCACTGAGGGATAGGGCGGAAGCATGGTTGAATAGTATTCCTGCCGGATCAATAGGATCTTGGACCGATCTTTGTCGTGATTTCCTTGCTCGATTTAATCCTACAAATTTGACTGATAAGCTTCGTAACGAAATTACTTATTTTCGGCAGGCATATGATGAATCCATGTACGAGGCTTGAGAGCGATATAGAGAACTTCTACACAAATGCCCCCTACACGTATTCCCAGTGTGGACACAAGTAACAATGTTTTACAACACTGTGAATACACCAATAAGGATGATGCTAGATGCCTCGGCAAACAGCATACTCCTAGATAAGTCGCCCGAGGAAGCAATACAAATTCTAAACAGGCTTGCCAAGAATGATTATCAATTCCCATCTGCTAGAAGAGGAGGAGTTAGTCGCCAAGCCACAATACATGAACTGGGATCATCAGACTCAATTTCGGCACAATTGGCCACTCTAACCAAGATGGTCCAGAACATGAAAAAACAAAACAACACAGAGAAGGTCAAGGTAATGGATTCCTTTTGTGAGTTATGTGGTGGTAACAATGATTTTTCTGAATGTATGTAGAATCTGGGATCCAGCTTTTATGTGGGGAATTACAACCGGAACAACAATGTGATGTCCAACACATACAATCCAGCTTGGAAGAAGCACTCGAATTTTTCATGGAGTAATCCCAACAATGCTCTAAACCAGAACAATCAGAATACACAAGCATCGGGATTCTAGCAGAATATGCCACGGCAACAGTTGCCACAACAACAACCGACAACATCTAGTTCTTTGGAAAATTCTCTCAATGCTTTTATGTTGAAAACTGAATCTTATTTGGCTGAGAATAGTAACTTCATAAAAAGAACTGATGCTTTTATTAACAGGAGCAAGATGAGATTGCAAAACCAAGAGGCGGTAATCAAATCATTGGAAAATAAAGTCGGACAATTTGCTCAAAACCTGAATACTAGACCGCAAGGAGGTTTACCTAGAGATTCTAAAGTCGCAAGAGGAACTGGCCATGAGGAATGTAAGGCGATCACCACTAGAAGTGGCCAACAACTTAAAGAGGCTCAAGCTCGTTCATCAAACAAAACTCAACAAAAAGATCAAGACGAACTCAGCAGCAAAGCCTCAGATGCTGGATCAGGAATTGTCGCGGCAACCAATGATAAGCATGCCTCGACAACCAGCGATAAAGATGCCGCGGCAACCAACGATAGGCACGCCACGACAACCCCAGTTGACAATGCCTCGGCAACTCCAGTTGCCTTGGCAATGCCGTCAATCAGGTTCCAGACCAATGAAAGGATCAAAGATATCCGACTTCCACCACCATTCCCACAAAGGTTGAAGCGACAAAAGAAAGAATATCAATTCAAGAAGTTTCTTGATATCCTTAAGCAAGTCCACATCAACTTGCCATTGGTTGAAGCAATTGAACAAATGCCGAACTATGTCAAGTTTCTTAAAGACATTGTGTCCAAGAGAACAAGGCTAGGAGAGTTTGAAACAGTTGCCGCAATAGAGGGATGCATGGCCATGTTACACAATCGTATGCCACCCAATTTGAAGGATCCCGAAAGTTTCACAATACCCTATTCCATTGGAAACCACTATGTCGGGAAAGCATTATGTGACCTTGGAGCAAGCATAAACTTGATGCCTAAATCGGTTTTCTAAAAACTAGGAATCGGGAAGGCAAGACCTACAAAAGTTGTGCTACAGCTAGCCGACATATCCTATGTGCATCCAGAGGGAAAAATCGAAGACATACTGGTAAAAGTTGATAAATTTATTTTCCCCCTGACTTTATTGTTTTGGATTGTGAAGCAGATGAACATGCACCTATCATTCTCGAGAGACCCTTCCTAGCAACATGGAGAACCTTGATCGATGTTGAAAAGGGAGAACTCACAATGAGGGTGAATGACCAACAAGTTAAACTAAATGTGTTCCAAACACTAAGGCATGCCGATGATCCGGAAGAATGCCAACTTCTTCATGCCATGACAGATTTTGACTTCGACGAGGAATTTAGCTGCCTCAGCAACTACATTGCCGATCAAGAGGAACCTGAGGAGTATGAAGAACCGATCGATGAGGAATAACAAGAAGAGGCAAATTGGTTAGTCAATCGACCAGGTACATACTTTGAACCACTGGATTACTCAGGTAAGGAAGGTAAACTCGAAAAGCCCTCCATTGAACAACCACCGATTCTTGAGTTGAATCAATTACCAGGACAACTAAAATATGCTTACTTGGGAACCAATAATACATTGCCTATAATTATTTCCTCTAAGTTACAGCCCGAGCAGGAAAAGAAGTTGATCAAAATGATGACGCTACACAAAAAGACAATAGGGTGGACAATTTCTGACTTGAAGGGAATTAGCCCGACAGTGTGCATGCACAAGATTTTGTTGGAATATGATCACAAACCTTCGATTGAGGCCTAGAGGAGACTGAATCATGCCATGAAAGGGGTTGTAATGAAAGAAATCATCAAGTGGCTTGACGCCGGCATCATATACCCTATCTTTGATAGTACATGGGTAACTCCGGTACAATGTGTACCAAAAAATGGAGGTATAACGGTGGTAAGTAATGAAAACAATGAACTCATTCCAACCAGGACTGTGACTGGTTGAAGGGTTTATATGGATTATCGAAAGCTAAACAAAGCCACTAGGAAAGATCACTTCCCATTACCCTTTATTGATCAAATGCTTAACCGTCTTGCAGGTAAACCCTTTTATTGTTTTCTTAATGGTTATTCAGGTTACAATCAAATTGCCATAGCACCAGAAGATCAAGAAAAGACAACCTTCACATGCCCATACGATACTTATGCTTTTCGAAGGATGCCATTCAGATTGTGTAATGCCCCGACAACCTTCCAAAGATGCATGATAGCACTCTTTTCAGACATGGTCAAAGACTTCCTTGAGATCTTCATGGATGATTTTTCCGTTTTTGGTAATGACTTCGACAGTTGCCTCGGCAATTTAGAGAAGGTGTTGGCAAGATGTGAAGAAACTGATTTAGTCCTTAATTGGGAGAAGTGCCATTTTATGGTAGATGAAAGAATAGTGCTCGGCCACAAGATTTCATCCAAGGGAATTGAAGTAGACAAAGCCAAGGTGGACATGATCGAGAGATTACCCCCACCAAGTTCGGTTAAAGGAATCCGAAGCTTCCTTGGACATGCAGGTTTTTATAGGAGGTTCATTCATAATTTTTCTAAAATTACTAAACCCTTGTGCAATTTGCTTGAACAGGATAATGTCTTCAATTTTGATGATTCTTGCGCCCAAGCATTCAAAACCCTAAAGGAAAAGCTTACCTCGGCACCCATTGTTGTTCCACCAGATTGGACCTTACCTTTTGAGCTCATGTGTGATGCAAGTGATTTTGTGGTAGAAGCAGTCCTAGGCCAACGCACATGTAAGACCTTTCATGTAATATACTACGCTAGTAAAACTCTTAATAGCGCTCAAGTGAATTACACAACAACGGAGAAAGAGTTGCTAGCCGTAGTTTTCGCATTTGACAAGTTCCGATCCTATTTGATTGGTACAAAGGTAATTCTCAATACGGACCACTCAGCAATTAAGTATCTATTTGCTAAAAAGGATGCCAAACCTCGTTTGATTTGTTGGATATTGCTTTTACAAGAGTTTGACATTGAAATTAAGGACAAGAAATGAACAGAAAATCAAACGACCGATCACTTATTACGCTTATAATGCAATAGGGATGAGGATGCGGATTTAGAGATATGCGATGCATTCCCAGAGGAGCAACTGTTAGTTGCCTCGGTAACGATGGATGCGCATGCCTCGGCAACCCTTGACGCACATGTCTCGGCAACTCCAAACGCGCATGCATCGGCAACCATGGATGCACATGCTGCGACAACTCTATACGCGAACGCCTCGACAAACATGGAAGCAGTTACCATAGCAACACATGCCTCACTAATGCCCTGCTACGCGGATTTAGTTAATTTCCTTGTTTGTGGTATTTTACCTTATGGCCTTACTCACCAAGGGAAGAAGCGGTTCCGCCATGATGCTAAGCATTACTTTTGGGACGAGCCTCTTTTGTTTAAAGAATGTGCAGATCAGGTTATACGCCGATGTGTCCCTGAAGAAGAGCATCAGAATGTACTTCGACAATGTCATTCTTCACCCTATGAAGGATATTTTGGAGGAACACATACCACGACCAAAGTTTTACAATCCGGTTTGTATTGGCCAACACTGTACAAAGATGCCCAAGATTTTTACAAGCAATGTGATATTTTCCAGAGGACGGGCAATATCTCTAGACGACATGAGATGCCGCTCCAAAACATCATCAAGGTGGAACTGTTCGATGTATGGGGGATCGATTTTATGGGACCTTTCCCATCTTCATTCGTCAACCTCTACATTCTACTTATCGCTGACTACGTGTCTAAATGGGTTGAGGCAACTGCAGTTCCCAACAATGATTCCAAGACCGTGCAACGATTCTTGTAGAAAAACATATTTACACGGTTTGGGATGCCGAGAGCAATTATCAGTGATGAAGGCAAGCACTTCGACAACAAACTCATCGCCAAGATGTTACAACACTTTGGTGTATCTCACAAGATTGCCACGGCATATCACCCATAAACCAATGGGCAAGCAGAAATTTCCAACCAAGAATTGAAGGGTATACTCGAGAAAGTTGTAAATCCCTCTAGGAAGGATTGGTCAGTAAGACTAGATGACGCACTTTGGGCATATCGCACTGCATTCAAAACACCCTTAGGTATGTCTCCCTTCCGACTTGTCTATGGCAAAACATGCCATCCACTGGTGGAAATCGAGCACAAGGCATATTAGGCAATCAAGACCATGAATATGGATTGGGAAAGTGCCGGGTAAAAGCGTTTGTTGGACCTCAACGAGATAGAAGAATTCCGTGCACTCGCCTATAATAATGCACGAATCTACTAGGAGAAAACAAAGTAATGACATGACAAGAAACTATTGCCACGACAATTCATGCCAGGGCAACTAGTTCTCTTATTCAATTCTCGGCTAAAACTTTTCCTGGGAAAAATGAAATCAAGATGTTCAGGACCATTCGAAGTTGTCAAACCGTTCTCCCATAGTGCCGTGATAATCAAGTCCATCACTGACGAACATGAATTCAAAGTCAACGGATAAAGATTGAAGCACTACAATGATGCCCATGTAGAACGTAACAAAGAAGTGGTCACCTTAGGAGATGCATGAGCATGCTCTCCTTTCGATATTTTCTTTTTCTTTTTATTTTTTTATTTTGTTCGAACTATTTTATTATTATTTAATTTCAGTTATTTTTTCTTTTTAGGATAGATTTATTTATTTTCTTTAAGATTAAAACTACATCTTTATTTCATATTTATCTAATTGTTTTAAAATTTTAAGTTTAAGAATTTCTTTGCACATATTTCTTTATTAGTTTATCTTTAATTTTAATCCTTATTTTATTTGTTTTTGAATTGTAGGAAAAGAGTTCAAGATAAAGAGAAATTTTGATTCAAGAAGGAAACTTCTTCAACAAGGAAATTAATGGGCTGAATCTAAGGCTTATATTAAGCCTCTAACTTACCCTAAATAAACCCTACATAGCCGGCCAAACACTTCCCCTTCCCCAAATCCCCTGGTCGTCACCTTCCCCCAAATCAAAACCCTTGTTTTTTTCTTTCCAATTAAACCCACCCACCATATTTACTACCTATCTTTTCTATTTAACCCATCACCCTTAACTTCCAAGAAACCTATTCCTACTTTTCATCTTGCAACTCTTTAGTTTCTTTTGCTTTCTTTTCTTTGTTTTTACCAAACTCACAACCAAGATCATCCATGGCATCCAAAATCGAATTTTTGGTTCATTCAAGTTCCTCTAAAGAACCAAGATACAAGAAGTTTGCTACACCGGTGGTTGAAGAAAGATTTCACTCCAAGTTTGAAAGTTGAAAGATTTGCAAAGAACAAGGCTTTGAATACTCTAACTCTCATCAAAGTTTCGGCCTTGAACCATTCATCTTCGAAAGGATTGCACATCAAAAGTGGTAAATCTTTTGCCATCAATCGGATCCGGGTAACATCTCATGGGTAAGAGAATTCTATGCTCACTCACCTAACCCGGATAATCCTTATGTTTTTGTTCGTGACAAGGCTATACTCATAAGCCCCGAAAACATCAACACCTTTTACGGGCTCTACATTGAGAAGGACGAGCATCAAGCCTTTGTTGATCAACTCACGGCCAAGCAACTCGACAAGGTGCTTCAAGAACTCACTCTACCGGGAACTCATTGGAATGACGGTAAATACAAGGACACGATAAATCACCTTCGGCTTAAACCCGAGCTAAAATTATGGAATAAGTTTGTTAAAACTTCTTTAATGCCCACCACACACAATACTACCGTTGATACACCTCATCTTTTGCTCA
This sequence comes from Hibiscus mutabilis, assembly GCA_019671005.1. Lineage (NCBI taxonomy): Eukaryota > Viridiplantae > Streptophyta > Magnoliopsida > Malvales > Malvaceae > Hibiscus > Hibiscus mutabilis. The sequence goes on from CM033722.1 coordinate 45,288,553, forward strand.
TACATTCTATCTTGCATAATCGCATCATTAACATTGGAAAAATTATTTGTGATGAGATTTTTGTATGTAGCACAAAAGAAAAGGGTTCTCTTTTCTTCCCTTGCTTAATTTCCAATCTTTGCAAGGAGATGCATGTCCCAAGTGAGTCCACTGATGAAAAGGCCCTACCAAAGTCCGGTTAGAATCGAGCACAAATTTGAAAGCTAATGGGAGAGGCACCGGTAAAATCCCCAACTCCTTCTATTGCCGCGGCAACTCCTGCCACCTCGGCAACCCCTAATGCCCAAGCAACTAATGCCCAGACAACTCGGCCATCAACCCCGGAACAACTTGAAGCACTCTTACAACCGTTGGCGAACCGCCTTAGGCAAATTGAATACCGGCAACTAATGTTCATGCGGTACATGAAGGATCACAACAATGCCATCAACCAAGTCACCCTGGAAAAGTACCCAGACAACCGCGTGTCATTCCCAATCTTTCCTGCCGAAATCCTTGCCACGACAACCAATTAAGCAGTCGCCACGACAACCGCAACAGATGATGTCGCGACAACTTACACTACTCCTGCCCAAGCAGTTGCTACGGTAACCAACACTGAAGATGCCGCGGCAACCAAAGCTAAAGACGCCCCGATTCGAACGAGTTCTCCATTGCACCAACAAAGACCGCACCAATCGAATCCTCCAAGCCCAAGCGAAAAGCCAATGACATTGATGAAGAGGACGATGAGGACAACCCCGTGCGAGGATCGATTCCACCATCGGCAACAAGGAAGGAACCACCGCGTTCAAGCAAAAGAATCAAGACACTGACCAAAAGGAAACTAATCATCCATGACGACAAACTCTCGGAGTAAGTCCTTGTTTGCATTTTACTTTTCTTTATTTTTATTTTCACTAGAGTATGTATTGAGGACAATGCCTCACTCGAGTTTGGGGGGGATTGTTATTAGTTAGTTACCATGTTTAGTTGCATTCATCTTAAGTATTGCATTTAGGATACATAAATTGCTTGCCATGCCTTTAGTTGGAACAAGAATTGCCTAGATTTGATGAATATCCGATGATGACTTTGCCAATATACTTAATTGATAGAACTTTTTATTCTATGATAAACGTGGAAACACTTAGAATCGTACTATGATGCTAAACTTGATGAAACACCGTGTGGCTTGATTGATTTAAGGAATTCTAGCGAACTTAGGTTGATAGTTAAAAAAATTAGGGGATTAGAATAAAAATTGGATGAATGCTAGAGGTGCCTGAAATTGGCTCTAGTATGTGCTAAAAATTGATCACTAAAGGTGCCCGAAATTGGCTCTAGTATGTGCTAAAAAATTGATCGCTAGAGGTGCCTGAAACCGGCTCTAGTCGAATAAATTAATTAACTTAAGAAAACTAAAAACAAAACACTAGAGGTGTCTGAAACCGGCTCTAGTTAAAACATGTTAAAAGAACCCAATGAAGTAATTTGAAAACCTCTTGTTTGCATAGAATCCGAAAAATCAACTTGCACAGAACTCCGCACACACTCACAAGCATTATAGTTTAATTCTGAGTAACTCCTAAGTTTTCTGAAAAATGAAAAGCCAATCATACTTTTTGCCACGGTTCTGAGAATTGAAATCAAGTTTAAAGCTAATTTTTTGAAAATTGAAGTCTTGGCGGGTGATTATTAGTTTGCATTGCTTGAGGACAAGCAATAGTTCGAGTTTGGGGGTGTGTTAAGTGTCTAAAAGTACTATTTTATTCACCCTTTTTATTCATGTTATTGCTAGACTTAGGCTCATATTAGTTGCATTATTAGCCATTCATGCATATTTGCATTGTTTCCTTGGTGGACAAGCTTGATTTCATATTTTGCTTAATTTTGTGGAAAAAGATACTGCTTTGGTATGTTTTGTGTGTGTGTGCAGAGTCACTTGCCAAAGCAAGGCTGGAACCAGTTGCCAGGGCAATGCATGAAGGAGATGCCAAGCTAGTTGCCAGGGCAATGCATGAAGAAGATTCTGAGCTAGTTGCCAGAGCAATTTTCAATAAGGGATAAGATGATATGGTAGTCGAAATTGATGACTAGATAAGCCCAAGATGACATGGAGCAAAGTTAAATCCCAAAGGAGTTTGATTTCATGAAGAGGTTAAGGAGAAATTAAATCCCAAAAAGATAAGAGAAGTTCTAGAAGGAATTTAAATATAATAAAGAATTATATTCTTTAAAGATATTTAATTCCAACTTAACTTCCTCCTCAAAAAAGACTTTAACCTAGCCCTATAAATTGAGGACCAAGCTGTCAACTCCAAGAGGGAGAGATGAGAGAAATTTTGACAAAGAGAGGAAGAAGATTTCGACAAGCGCAAGGAGAGATTTCGACAAGGCTTCAACCATTCTTCATCTTTTTCTTCTTTGTTCAATTAGGTTTATGCTAGGAATTCTTTGTCTTGTGTTTCTTTGGAACCTAGCCATGAACTAAATCTATTTGGCTAAGGTTACTGTGTTTTGTGGTTGTGAGAAACAATTGGATTTTGTTTAGGTAATAAGAGTTTGCACTTTCAATTCAAGGTTTACTCATTCTTGGTTTTTCTTCTTGTTTGCGAGTGAATTGGGAGAGGATCTCGTAACTTCATCTATTTATCTAATATTGGGAGAGTTAGATTCATGAAACGAATGAGTATGGTCATTATTCAATCTATTGATGGTGAAGATTAATCCGGCTTAGGAATAAGTTAAGGATTTCAACAGCTAAGAGGAGCGCAAGATTGGTTGTTGTTCACCCTTGATCCACACAGGGATGTATTATCAATGCATGCACAAATAGCTAGAGTTTCGACTTAGGGATAAGAAGAAACCATTGAAGAACACTTCGCCGAACCTTGAAGTTGTTGCCCAGCCGCCCAAGTAGTTACCCAGCTAGTTGCCCAGGCAACTGTCGATTAGTTGCCAAGGCAACCCCGCTGTGCAAGTTGCCACGGCAACTGAGTTGCCCTTGCACTCTTTTACCAAGACGATCCAATCGACTATCACTCCTCAACTCACGATAACCTGGCCTATTCTCTCTCGTTTGATTACATCTTCTTTTACTTATTTGCTTTCTAGTTTAGTTGTTAGTTAAACTCCTACAATCTTCTACTTGTGTTCTTTTACTTTTTACAGTGCAAGAGATTAGATTCTTGAAGTGGCACCAATCCCTGTGGAGACGATATCTTTTATACTATAACTTGCGATGTGTACGCTTGCACAATTGTGGAGCACTTATTACGCGCAACAGCAGATACAAGAAGCAATTGCCAAGCATAGTTGGCAATAGGAATGACAATGCCCTAGAAAATAGTGCCAGATAAGATGTCAAAAAAATAGCGCCATCCTAAATACTAGTTTCAGTAAACATCTTATGCTTGTGCAAAAAATATAAGAGTTGCGTTAACCTAATTAGGGCTACACTTGTGCCTATAAAATGACATGCGTAGCCGCTAGACAACTTATGTTGCGGAGGCCACTGTAGAAAAGTAGAATCACAACCTCCCTTGGGTAATAGACATCGCGGGCTGCAACAACGAAAAAAGAAGAATCGAAGACAACAATAGCGAAGGCTTGAGTACTCAAGAGACATCTAGGATCCGTTGAAGGGCTGCATCGAAAGACCTCATGTCTTTCTTTTGTTTCTTGTTTGTTTTTCACGTTACTACTCTTGTGCTAAGAATGATTTCAATCGTGAAGTTGCTGAACTTTACCCCAGCCATTAACTAAACCTTTAATTGGCTAGGGGATGTTTGTTATGAACGCTTTAGGTTGAAGTATTTAGTTATCAGTTTATCCAATTTTTACTGTCTATATTTCATGTGTTTATTGCTTATATATCTTATGCTATACGATAGTTAATATTAGATGTTTATTATTGACTAATATCTTAATCGACTTAGATACTAACGATTGAATGCATGTACTAAGGAGATAAACTTCGACAGAAGAGATTCGAGTAGATGATTCTTACCCTAGAACCCTTAGGAGTATAGGTTGGAACTTCATCAAGTTAGCTACTCAAAATAAGGTTACATTTAGGTCACTATTCATATTTAAAAAATATATCAATTTAGTCATTTTTCTTTCAAATCACTTGTATACCCTCGTTAGTTCTCGAGTACTTCATTTGAAATCATTAATTAATCTAATATACAAATTGGTATATATCTTTAAATATGAAGGGTGACCCAAATGTAACCTTACCCATAATTGAGTGACCCAAGTGTAACTTTTAATAAATTGGGTGACCCAAATGTAACCTTACCCATAATTGAGTGACTCAAATGTAACTTTTAATAATTGAGTGACCTCTGTTGTAGTTTACCCTTTAAAGTATTCATTATTTTCTAATTAAAAGGGGAAATAAATACTAGATAGATAATAATATGGTTTAATTATCATTTTAATGTAAATTTCCTCAATAAAAAAGTCTTAGGGGTTTGTGAGATTTTCATTAAACCTATATGGTAAATGTATTTTTCTCTAAAACCTTGGGTCTTTGTGTGCTTTTACACTTGCAGCTAATTTTAAGAATGATTACTTTCAAGGACAGAACAACTCATGTTGAAGGGTCTATTCAAAAATTTTAAAAATTTTAGATGTCGAATTTAAAATTTTCAATTTTTTTGAGATATAATGAAAAATTTTAGGAGGGTACTTAATTAAAATATTAAAAAAATTTAAAACATAATTATATTTTTAAATTTTTTGAAGGGGCCAAATTAATTTCTTTTAAATTTAGGGGCAAGGCGCCCACGGGTTTTAACGAAGGTCTGCCCTACTTACTTTTTCTTCAATCTATGTTTAGGGTTAATTGTAGTAAACATCACACACAAATTGGATAAATTTCAAATTGATACCTATAGTTTAAATGTCTTTATTTTAAAATTAATTAAATTTCCATTGCCGGGAATTAAACTCACGTCTCTTAGGTGAAAGCCATATATCCTAACCACTAGACGACAACAGATTTATATTATTTTTCCATTTTCCTTCATAAATTTAAATAATAATTTAAAGACATAAAGATTAAAACGATAAATTTAACAACTATAAAAAGTATACACAATTATTCAACAAAAAAGAAAAACAAAAGGGGCTGGCAGTAGGGACAAACGAGCTAAGTTTTCAAGGCTAAAACCATGCATGGGCTCTATAGTAACTTTGTTAAGCCAAAAAAAAGTTAAAAATAGTAATTAAAAAGAAGAATGTAGAAAGTGAGATTTGAACCCACACCCTTTCGGACCAAAACCTTAACCTGGCGCCTTAGGCCAACTCGGCCATCTCAACATTACCTATGGATGTTGAGATTCTGTATGATATACTATGTAATGTTACCATTAAATAGTTTGTTTTTTTAACTTTTTCTCTAAAATACAAATGATTCCCTTCTCAGTTCAACGTTTTTATAAGGAAAATACTTTGATACATAAGTTTGTGTAAACTTTAGTTTGCATAAGCTTTCTAAGTTTAGAGTTTAGAGATTTAGCTTGTGGTTTAGGGTTTATGGGTTTAGGTTGTAGGGTGTAGAATTTAAGGTTTATGGTTAAAATTTAGAGGTCAAGGTTTAGGGCTCAAGATTTAGGTTTTAGATTTTATAGCTTAAATATGATGGATTGTAATTTTTTTACACAGCTTGTGTATCAAAATATAACCCATTTTAATGTCTTTTTCTATCGTCTTTTTACGATATTATGTTTTACTAATTTATAATGTTTTATTGTCCAAACTGTAATCACTCATTTTTACCTGTAAATACATATTAGTGTTGCATATATACTTATTATATTATATGTTTATTATTTGCATGAGTGTTACTAATATATATATATATATAAGGTGTGGTGTGTGCATGTATATTATAAACTATGTATGTATACGTATTAACGGTATGTGTGTCACGCATGTATCTATAGTTAGTACGAACGTATTTGTTTTTACGGATAATGTGTGTAGATGTTATGTTAATTATGTGTATGATTATATATATATGTATGTTAGTATGTTACATTAATGTTTGCATGTGTATTCGTATGTTACACTTATATGAGTGTGCACGTGTACGTATGTATGCAACGTATTATTATTATTATTATTATTATTGTTATTATTATTATTATTATTGGACTAATGTAAAATAAAATCTAAAATATAAAACCCAAATATTATATTAACAGTCCAATCTAATATATTACAAAAGCCCAAAAATATATATTACAGGCCCAAAATAACGTTACGAGGCCCATATTGGCCTGACCCAGTATACTAAAAACCCTAAAACTAAGTCTGATAAGTCTCTTTTATCTTGCAGCCGCCGTCATCTGGGCCGTTGGATCAAGTCTCGATGCAACGGTCTAGATCAGTCCAAGATCATCTAGCTGGCGCGCGTGATGTCACTCTCCAGACCGCGCACGCGCGAGACCGTTCATTACCCCTCTGCCACGCGTCAAGATCAGATGTAGCTGCACTAATCTCAAGGCCCGATCTAGGCCGCTCATCCCCCATGTAATCATAGCCGTTGGATCAGATCTGATCCAACGGCCGTGAATGGATCTGACAGAGGACACCACCACCATACTCTCTCCACTCTTCCACCATACCGCCGTACCTACCACCATGCTCAGATGCACAAAAAAAGTGGAAATACAGGGTGTCAGTACCAAATCGAACAAGATGTAATATGTATTATATTCTACAAAAACAGAGAAAAAACGGGGATATATGATCCAACGGAAAGTGTATTATAACAAGTTTTCAGAAATACAAAAAAGAGAGGCAACGCAAGTCCAGTGGTATTTTTCTTGCTACTTTTATTGCATGCATACAAAAATATACGTAGTAAATAAAAAAAAGAAAGGGTTAGAGGTCGTTACCATCATCGTCGGTGGATCTCCCCTCACCATTGATAAGCCTCTTCGGCTTTCCCAAGTCGAATATGGTGAACTGAAGGGAGTGGGAGGCCCCTCTTCGTTTTGTTTTGGGTTGAAAATATAAAAAATGTTTTTTTTTTCGTTTCGTATTTCTTAGATCTAGGACAGATGAAAGCTTTTTCTCCAAATCCAAGTTCGAATTCGTGTCGAGGGTAAAGGAAGGGTCATTTTGGTGTGTTTTTTGGGGGTCGCCGGCCGCCGAATTCTGGGTTCATCAGGGAAAGTTGAGAGAAAATGAGAGAGAGAAGATGTTATAAAAAACTGAAAATGAATAAAAATGGGGGAAATTTGATTCGGGCCAAAAAAACGCGTTTTATAGGTGTTATTATTTTGTGAAATGGGTAAACTACGTAATAAATCCCCCCGCATTTTCAATATTTTCGTTTCTGTCTCGCCGCATGGTATAATTACAATCCCAGTCCCCCTGATATTTCAAAACCTTACAATCTAGTCCCTAAATTACACCGAATCAGTTTTTAAATGGTAAAATTACCCCTTTAACCATCCCGCGTTTATGAATTTTTCACTTCGGGTCTGCCCCTTGGTCCAATTACAGTTTTGATCCTTTTAGGTTCTGTCTATTTTGCATTTTCGTCCTTAAATTGCATATTATTATCCTTTAATTTCTGCCACTGACTTTTATTTTTCTTTCATTTCAGTCCTGTTTCTTTGTAAATACTCATGTTCGTATTATAATCGTATATGTTAATGTATTCTTTTGTCTTATTTTATATCCCTCGTACATGCCTCGTATTTTTATGTTTACATGTATATGTGTATTAAGCTTATGATAGTTATGTATCTTTTTTATCCGGTTATTCGTATTAAGTATGTTATGTTCTAGTTGGTTCGTACACAACATGTTTTATATATTTTTATATGTGCATGTTCTCTTGGCTTTTTTAGGTTACATGTTTGTATATTTTCTTTTTTGTATGATATATTGTCCCATATATGTTGAAATATGTTTTATTACTAGTATGTATGTCTTTTTGAAATATATGTTCGTCTATATATGTATTTATTCCTACCTTGTTATTGTGGCATGTTAAGTTTGCTTTTATCTGATATTAAGCTTGGTATGTATATGTATATTTTAATTACGTATTTCATATATGTTAGATTAGTATTCTATTATGTGAATATTTATTGTTCTTAAATTATCTGCTATGTCTTATATTTTTGTCACTAAGATTGCATATGGTATATAAATTGCTAATGCGGTGCCCTTTTATCCGAGCGTAAACGGGGCCAGTATCAGGCGTAGTGATAGTGGTTGGGCGTTCATTCTCGGATAACGGGGCCCTTAAAATTTATTCGCAACTATGACCGAATTTTAAAATAATCGTCACTTTAATCCGGAAAATCCAATATTAATAAAGCGGTAATTATTAAAGTACCAATTTTGGGCGGTGTGGGGGTGCTAATCCTTCCCCATCCGTAACCGACTCCCGAACCCAACATTTTTGAATCTCTGGTTTTATGGTGTCCGGCCTACCTAAGTGGCCGGTGGCGACTCCATTTTTTTAAAATGCGGGTTTTTTTTTAAAAAACCCCACAGAATAAACATTTTATATCCAAAAGAATCACAAACACTTTTCAAACACTTCGAAAACCCACGTTCTTTAGCGAAGAAGGACATCGCTACACAAACACAATATCGCTCTACCTATATTCAATAAATTCCCATTTATTCATTGAAATCTAGCTCTAAACTACAAAACTTCTTTGTTTGCAGAGTTAAAGCCCAATTGCTTATAGAAGATCACACTACACAAATTAGGATGAACAAAACTCGACTAAAAAAAGTTGAATTATTCGACTCGATACAAAAATATCCAACTCGTCTTTACTTGACTCGTAATTTTATAAACTCAACTTGAAAAGTTTTCAAATAAAGTTTGAGTTATAAAATGAAAAGTCCAATAACTCGAAGCTCTTAGTAATTAGTGGATCAGTTTTCAAGTTTGAGTCGAGTCTATCAAGTTTGCCATATATATCACACAAGAAAAAATATGAAGAAATAAATATGAGACAAAAATCCGCTCCTCTTTTCGGTGCCCCTTTCTATACCTCAACACTAAAAAAATCAAAATTCTAAGCTCCAACCCTAAATTATAAATCCTAAACCCTAAACACTAAAATACAACATGTTCCAAATGTCAATAAATGGAACAAGTAGAAGAGAAACAGAAAAAGTAGTTTTATGTTATTCAATAATTCTCACGTTAAAAATTTACAACAAGCTTACAATATATTTAAAGGCTATACAATAAGAATTTTAGTACATTTATGAGTCCCACTAACCGTAAACTTCTAATCCTAATCTCCTTAAGTGATAAACTTTAAGATAATTACTAATTTTACAATAAGTAAAGATATAATACATTAAGTAAAATCCTAACACTTCTCAGATAACTTATACTCCCCCTCAAGCTGAAGAATATACATTGTATAATCTCAGCTTGAACATTTTTTTTCGAAACAAGCTTTTGGTAGAGCTTTTGCAAGAACATCTGCCACTTGTTATTATGTAGAAACATAGATTAAGGAAATTATTTTACTTGTAAGTTTTTTTGCAATAAAATGTCTATCAATCTCAACATATTTAGTCATATCATGTTGAATAGGATTCTTGGCTATTTGTATGGTATACTGATTATCACAGAACATTTCAAGCCTCTCTTATTGAGTCATCTTAGTTCTTTTAGTAGTTTCATAAGTAAAATTTTTTTCACGAATTCCTAGAGCCTGAGCTCTGTATTTACCTTCTGCACCACTCCTTGATACAACATTATGCTTTTCGCTCTTTCATGTCATTAATTTTTTCTAAACAAAAGAACAATAACCACTGGTTGACCTTTTATCTATCAACTCACTTGCCCAGCTCGAATCTGAATAATTTTTTACTATTTTATCAAGTGTCTTTTTGAATATTAAACCATGTTCAAGTGTACCCTTTAGATACCTCAAGATTCTTGTAGCAGTTTCTATGTGTTCTTGTCTTGGATCAGTCATATGTTGACTAATAATGTTCACTAAAAAAGCTATATCAGGTCTAATTAGGGATAAATAAATTAGTTTTTCAACCGACCTTTGAAATAATCCCTTGTCAACTTTAGGACTCAAATCATCTTTTCTAAACTTTAAGCCTGCATCCATAGGAGTATTAGTTGGTTTCAGCCCAACGTCCTTGCCTTTTTGAGTAGATCAATAACATATTTTCTCTAGTTAATTAACAGGCCACTACTTCATCTTGCTACCTCCATGCCTAAGAAATATCTGAGCTTTTCTAGGTTTTTTTATCTCAAACTCCTTGCTCAACAAAGCTTTCAAGTGGCTTAGTTTTTCTTCATCATCCCTGTCAATATTATGTCATCCACATATACTATCAAAATGACCTTTTTATTGTTAAAGGTTACCTTAGAGAACAAAGTATGATCTATCGAAGATTGTTTGTATCCACTTCTCAAAACAATCTTAGTGAATCTGTCAAACCTTCTGCTTAGTCTCTTCAAATTCTAAATTTGGAGGAATCTTCATCTAAACTTCCTCTTCCAATTTCTTATTAAGAAATGCATTCTTAATGCCAAGCTGATGAAGTTTTCAGTCAAAATTAATAGCCAAACTTAATAGAACTCTTACATTGTTCAATTTAGTTACAAGGGCAAAGGTCTCCTTATAGTCTACTCCATAAGTTTGTGTAAAACCCTTAGCCACCAACCTTAATTTATATATGTGCACACTGCCATCAGAATTGTATTTAATGGTAAACACTCATTTGCATCTCACTGGTTTCTTGCCTTGTGGAAGATCTGTTATGATTCAAGTACCATTTTCTTCTAGTGCCTTAATTTTTTCTTCAACAACTTTCTTCCACTTAGAATCTTTTAAGTCCTCCTCAATAGTATTTGAAACTTGTTCTCTATCTAAGCAAGCTGTAAAAGCCTTAAAAGAAGGCATTAAATTACCATAGGTAACATATCTCTGAATAGGGTGTTTAGTACATTGTTTCACCCTTTTCTTTTTAGCAATAGACAGAAAATCATGTTCAAGTAAATGAGAGGTAATTTCAACAACCGCATTACCTCTATTATCCTCATAAGTAGCTGAACTTAAGTCCAATTCTCAGCAGATGTCAGATTGCAAAATAGTCTCTAGAATGACTTTTTTCTTTCTGGTATATACCTACAATTGATTAGTAGGATGAACAATAGATTTAGGTGAAGTTTAAGGGATTGTAGGTGTAACAGTGGGTGAAGAAGGCAAAGTTGTATTTTTAGGTGAGAGAGAACCAGGTTTGAAAGAAGTCTGAAGCTCAAAAGAATTATCAAAAAGTACAAGAGTTGAAGGTAAATAAGGAGAAACCTAACTTTTAAGAGCCTCAAAAACACCGTAACTCTCCCTATGATTTGCGACCATAGGAAAGTAAGGTACTTGTTCAAAAAATGATATCCAAAGAGGAAAGAAAAATTAAGAAGAATGATGATAACAATTGTAGCCTTTTAAGTGAAGAATACCCAGCAAGAACACATTTTAAACCCTATGATCCAATTTAGAGAAAAAAGGATCAGACTTTCTTAGAAAGATAGTGCAACCAAACACTTTGAAATGAAGAACAAATGATATAGGTTTAGAATTAGGATAGCTCTCTAAGAAAACATCTCTCGATGTGCTAAAGTTTAAGACTTTGCTAGGCATTCTGTTAATAGGATAGATGGTTGTCAACAAGGCTTCACCCCACAAATATTTAGGAACATTATTAGTAAACAACAAGGCTCAGGTAACTTCTAGCACATGTTTATTTTCCTTTCAAGACTCATATTCTGTTGTGGGGTATCCACAGAAAAGCTAATATGAACAATCCCTTTAGACACCCATACCGTATTGGTACCCTACCCACGGTATCGATACGCAGACAATCATACTGATATGACCCTTTAGTGTACCGATACGAGCATGCTTTCCAAAATTCCAAAAAGGAATTCTAGTACCGATACAGTCCCATTCGTACTTGTATCTTAGGCCCGTATCGATTCACCTTGTTTTTATGCACAACGGCCCTTTCATGATTTTGCAGGTACTGATATCGGAGTATAACATACCGATATCGATATGCCCATAAGTGCATTTAATGCTGGTTTTTCATCTCCCAACGGCCATAAACGTCTAGTTGTTGGTTCCGCGCTTTAAAAAGAAGCATTGGACACTTGAAGATGGTTAGATAACACATCCAAACATAATGATCAAGAGAAATTGTCTTTAAGTCTCATTTCTTCATTTCTCTTGTATATAGTGTATAGAGAATGCTTAATTGTTTTTACCCTTTACACTCTTGTGAGCTCAATTCTTGTAAACACCTACCTTGTGAGGTTTTCATTGTTTACACAAATTACCTTGTAAAAGGGAGAGGTTCTAGTTTAGCCTAAAAAAAACTAGAGTGGTTCTATCTTAGCCGTTAAAAGATAGGGTTGTAAAGGTTACTCTTGAGCTTGTAAAAAAAGAATTCATAGTAGTGAATTGGAAAATCCTTAGTGGTGCTAAGATAGTGGATGTAGACTTGGTTGAGAAGTTGAACCACTCTAAAATTGACTGTGCACATTATCCATTATATTTCAATTTTTTCCAATTTATTAAAGAAGCACTTTCAACACCCTTGGCGATCTTCGGTTGATCCAGTTCGAGCCTAACCATTTGTATTAGAGCCTCATCTCCATCGAAGGTCTCACAACCGGGAGAAAAGATCATCAAGCTTGAAGTTTATCGTTCAAGAAAATGGCTAGATTTGAAGAAGGTCGCTCTATCTCGTGTCCTTCACTCTTTAAAGGAGAATCTTACTTCCAATAGAGCAATGTCATGAAGTGTTTTCATCCAAGCATTCAATTTTGATGTTTGGGGAATAATTGAAGATGGATATTTTAAAGTTCTTAAGAAGAAAATGAGTTCAAATGACACAAGAAAGGCAAAGCTAAATTCCAAGGCTATGCACACTCTTCTTTGTGGCCTCAATAAAGATGTTTCCAAGACGGTCTCCACATGCAAAAGTGTCAAAGAGATGGGAGAAGCTTGAGAAACTCTATGGCAACAAGAAGGAAAATAAGAAAGATGATGCTTCATCTTGTACGAACCTTCTATCAATTTATAAGGTGGAATGTTTGATGGCTCTCGATGAGCCCAAGGTATCTTTGAACTCAAGTGAATTTAATTCATATTCTTTTGATGAGTTACAAGATGGTTTTAATGAATTATTTTTGAAATTTGAGACCATGAATTCCAAATACAAGAAAATGATTTCAAAACTTGAATTTAAAAATAATTTTCTTTTGAGAACAAAATTAGAATTTGAAAACCAAAATGAAAGTTTGAAAAAAGATTTAGAGTTTTCAAAAATTAGTAATGGCGTTTTCGAAAAAGAAAATCATGATTTGAAAGTTAAGCTTGAATGCTTGAAAAAAAAAGAAAAAGAAATTATTTTAAATAACTCATCTTATAATGACAAAATGCTCACATTGTCATTATCATGGTCATTCTTTGCATACTTGCCCTATAAAAAGAAAATATTATAGGATTAGACAAGTATGAGTTCCTAAGGAAACTAGGGACATTGAAACTAATGTCAAAGGATCCAAAGCAATTTAGATACCAAAATCAAGGAAAATATCTCTCATAGGTGTGTTGGAGCAATGGCAAGAAAAGCAAAGATATGGAAATGCTCTAGTCACACAAATGAAAAAGATGGGTAACCTCTAATCTTAATATAATCACTCATTTTTGACCGGGTTTTAGTGTTATTAGTATTATTTTAATGGTAGTATTTTTAATATAAAATTAATAAAAAGTCAAAAAATAATAATAATAAATATATAAAAAAATTAATTAAAAAGCAAAAAAGAGAGGGAAAATTGGTGGTTTTGGGGTGACCACGTCACCCTTAACCCACCCCAATTGCCTATATAAAGGCATGGGGCAGGGACAATTACACACAGAATGGCACGCCAAAAATTGCCATGAATTGGCAATTGAATTGGCACCCAGTTCATGGGAGCCATGGCCGGCCGCAAGGCTGGCCGGGGTTGGGGGCAGTGCCCTCGGCCCCAGTTGGTTCGATCCAACATTCGATCAGGGTCCTATTTTAGGATCCGATCTAGTTAATATTTTTGGAGAGGTCGTGGTAGATCTTGGTGGGGTTCGGGGTTCTTCATTCGAGCTCCTAGTTAGGTATATTTTCTCCCCTTTTTATTAGTATTGTAATTTTTATAATTTAATGAAGTATTAGTTATTTTAAAATTGTAGTCTTATTTTTTAGTTTGCATGTTTGTGTTTTAGATTAGTATTTAATATGTTTTAAATTTGTGTTCTATATTAATATTTTATTTATGTTAGATTCGTTTTTATTTATGTGTTAGAATAATATTTATTTATGTTTTAAATTAATATTTATGAATGTTAGTATTTTATTTATGTTAGATATGTTTTTATTTATGAGTTAGATTAATATTTATGTATGTATGTTTTAGATTAATATTTTATTTATGTTAGATTAGTATTTTATTATGTTAATATTTATTTGTATTGTATTTAAATTATTTGCCATGTTTTATATTTTGCTCACTAAGTTTGCATAATGGAATATATAATGTCATTGAGGTGCCCTTTTATCCGAGCGTAAACGGGGCCAGTATCAGGCGTAGTGATAGTGGTTGGACGTTTACTCTCGGATAACGGGGCCTTTAAAATTTATTCGCAATTATAACCGAATTTTAAATTAATCGTCACTTTAATCCGAAAAATCTAATATTAATAAAGCGGTAATTATTAAAGTACCAATTTTGGGCGGTGTGGGGGTGCTAATCCTTCCCCATCCGTAATCGACTCCCGAACCCAATAGTTTTTGAATCTCTGGTTTTATGGTGTCCGACCTACCTCAGTGGCCGGTGGCGACTCCAATTTTTAATAAAATGCGGTTTTAAAAAAAAACCCCACGGAATAAACGTTTTATATCCGAAAAATCTCCAACACTTCGAAAACTCGTTTTTTAGCAAAACGGGACATTGCTACAGATGGCGACTCCGCTGGGGAACATTTTTGTTTTTTTTTTTTAAAAAAACAAATGAGAGTCAAGCTATTAAAATAATTACCGCTTTATTAATATTAGAAATTCCGGGTTAAAGTGACTATTAAATTAACATTCGGTTATAATTGTGTTTATTTTAACGCATTTAAAATATGGCATATAAACCCATTTTTTTTAAGTGGGGGGAAAACGCTAATGCTTTCGTGGAGATATCGTTCTCCCGTATGGGCCTAGAAAGTACCTTCGGGGCTCGAGTACCTTATGCTTTCGTAAGGATATCGTTCCTTCGTACGGGCATAAGCGAATGGGTCCCCCTGAATTGAACCCGGTTAAAAGGAGCCTATAATGGGTGATTATCGGGGGCCTTGCTACCCTTAGTATGGGACAGCAAGGACAATTCGGGTACCTCCTAGCACCAACACTGCATGTAGAGAACATAGAAACCCACCCTTTAGAGCCATGCGGATAACCTTAGGTGTTTTAGACTGGATAAATAGGGTTGTTTTGTTTGTTTACCTTATTTAATTTGTCCTTTTATTTATGTATTTATTATTTTTATCCGGTACTAACTCATTTTTGTGTTTTATTTTTATTTTACACATACTTTTGTTGCATTATCATTGCATCCACATTACATAGAGGCGTTGATTCAAGTGGTTTGCCCGATTAGAAAATCTTTCATCATGGAAAAAAGGTGTCTTAGGAAGGACGGCATCGATCCAGTCGCGTGACATCGGTCAGAGATTACTCAACAGATCCGACGTAACAATTTGCCGAACGAGCGTGTAGTGTCAAAGTATACACACGAGACCCTGATGGTGGACATACGACGAGTTGCAAGGCGTGTGAATGACTTAGCTACCGAAGTCGCGGCTCTCCGACCTTTCGTAACCCCGGACATGGAAGAAGCACCAAGGTTTATCAAGTTGCTCAGAGCTGTCGAGGAGCTAGGAGGTAGAGCTAGAGCTTATGTGTAGAATTTTATTTTGTAATTAAGACTTTTTGTAATAGCGACTCTTTTTGTAATAAAGACTCCTTTTGTAATATGGACCTTTTTGTAATCTGGACCCTTTAATTCCCATGAAAGTCGTTCGAAAGGGTGATTACCAGCGGAATCAACGCCTTTATTTGCATTCATGTTGCATATCATGACATGGTGTTGATTCAAGAATAGTTCTTTAAAAGGCTTTGAGAATAGAAAAAGTCTGCTTTGCCAGAAACGATAATATTACAGTATCAAGTTAGGCCGAGCAAAGACCAATCGCGAAAGAAGACGGTACAATAGTAAGGCACGTGCGACGCAGAAGATTCAGTCAGGGCCGCAGAACCCCAATTTTAAATCTTCACATTTGACCATTTTTTTTAAAAAAAACCTCAAATTTTAATTTAACTCATTTAAAAAGAAAAAGACAAAAATTTGAAAATATTATTATTTTGCTTTGAAACTTCTTCCCTCATAAAACTTTCAGAATAATAATAACAAAAAGAAACCTAAAAGTTTCATTTTTAAGTAAGTTAAAACTTTTTGATAATAAAAATGGGGAATTTTTAAACCAAATGATCCTTGAAAATTTTAATTTAAACCCCAAAAAGTTTTAAAGTACTCCCCTAGGATCGATAGAATCCATCCCTGTTTAGACATACCCAGATCTACAAAAGAAAATATATTGTTTGATTTCCTTTTCAGAAGCCACAAAAATAAAGATCACGTCGTCACGAGTCCATAGAATAGAATAAGAGGAGAAGACGGAGTCATCCATCATCCTGAAGACGACGTCGAGACGTGGAGCACAGGTTTTGCTTCCCGAAGTCAAGGTCTCCAGAATAAATTCAAATGTTGCCTGTAATTCATTATTAAATTCTAGCAAATAGACATTTTCTCTATTGAAAGTTTTTTAAAAACTGTTCGAGAATCAACATCGCATTTGCATGCATTCTCGCATTTATAGGGTATTGATTCCCGAAGTGGTTCCTCAAATCTCAAAAATCGTTCATAATTGGCAAAGGGTCGTCTGGTCAGATATTAGAGGGCACGGATCCAGGGTTTTGTCCCAGAACAAGATCAGAGACAATAGAAGAGGAACCATCTGAAGACTTCAGGTCAGACACGGTAAGGAGACACGGTACTGGTAATGAGCAAAGTAAAGTGCAAGAGTTGAAAGAAGCAGAGGGAAGACGTGATGAATCAGATGAATACTTTGACGAAAGGTAAGCGATCCATCAGACCGAAAGAAGAACCGATTAAGGATCAGAATAGAGAGCGAGATAGTCAGAATTCTACCTCTAAGTCAGCCAAATACGACAAATTAAACCCTTTTTGTGATCTGCATCAATAAACAGGCGGAAGGTATGCTTGAGTCGGGCTTTCAAAAAATAGAGCTCGGTCCAGAAGAAACTTGAGAAGCAAGTAATGAAAAGAAGTATATCTCGATTCCTGCAAGGTACACCGAACTACTCCTAATGTTCATCGACAAGAGCCTTATTACCTCGATGAAGTCTCTAGCGAAGAGACCGTCTTATCCGAGAGATTACGACACACGTGCTAGAGGCAGTTACCGTTTAGGAAGTTTAGGTCACGGTATTGAGGATTGTGGGGCCCTGAGGAATGAGTTCAAGATCTTATCGCGATGAGGATTTCAGGTTTTGAAGAAGGAGTTCCTCAATTCTATAGTGAGCTAACAATCACACGAGGGACAAAGTTGAGGAGGAATCGATATCCAGGACAAAGTTCGAGTAATACCGAAGTGGGTCACTCAAGCGAGTTAAATTTGAAGATCGGAGATAGGGGCATCCTAGGAGAGGGATATTCTTTCGAGTTCAGCCAGCTCAGATAAGAGAGAGATAACTTGGATAAAACTGAATTTGCAGAATGAACATCAGAAGCTTTTTTGAGTGTTTAAGAATATCAGATTGGGTCACCTTTAAAGAATAGATGAACGGTGTTGTCCAGTTGAAAGATGACTCGGAATATTGAAACAAGAGAAACTAGTCAAGCAAGAATCAAGTCAGGATATTATCAGGTACGTTTGAGGAAATTGGGAATAGGTACGATAGTCTCCAGAGATGAGCTACAGAATAACTTAACCATTAGCAAGAGTTTTAGAAACAAGTTTACGACAGAGCAATGACAATTCAACACTCTTCAGCTGGAAAGGGCAACTTCCAAGCTACGAAAGACTAAGCAGGAGATAGATGAAGACCAGAAGATCGATATTACTCGAGCAGGTAAGGCGGCTCAACAAGGTGGCAGGCTTTGTCAGAACGTGGATCAAGTGTTGGACTACAGAGGCAAGCTGACCGGACTACTAGATGAAGTTAAGAAAGTAGGCACTGAAGCTTATCACTAACTGTAAATATCTAATATCTGATATAATGAAACCTTTTCTCCTCAATGAACGTCGTTATATGAGGATCACTTTTGGAATCAATACCTTACTGCATTCATATTTATATTTTAGGATTGCATTGCATTGCATTACATTGTACAATCATGACATATTTTACATAACACTATCACTACCTTGCATAAAATTTTTGGGGGGTAATCCAAAGAACAATTAGAGTTTTATCGTGAATAAAAGAATTGAACACACTCAAAAATCAAGATTCGAGCAGTTAAAAGATGGACTCGAGAGAAAAAGAGAGAAAAAGAACTTTGATGCCTTTAATGCAAGAAAACTCTGTTTGAACCCCGGTTTGGTCGTTCTTCCGGATTCTGAAGATTTCCAGATTTGCGCATAATAAAGGAAAAAGATGCCCCAAGATTCACGTGACCATATTCTACAAAAAGATGGAGGGCTGAATTGAAAAATTGCCAATCCACTACTTCCCCGACAGTCTAGCAGGACCTACCGTGATATGGTACAACTGTTTGAATTGAGACCAAGTGTAGTCATGCGGAGACTTAACTGACGTCTTTATGGGCAATACAAATATGCTCTAGACCTAGCACCAAGTCGGCAGTATCTCCAGGGTATGAAGATGAAACCTGATAAAGCTTCAAGGAATGTGCTTTGAGGTGTCTGTGTTTAGCGACCCAGGTGCAGCCTCCCGTAGATGAAGAGGAAAGTGACTTACATGCCACCTTTCTTATTTTTTTCTTTGATAAGGTGCTCGGGAAAATGAATGCCAGCTTTGAGGACTTCATGACAGTCGGAGAGAGAATCAAACATACACTTCGGGACCTAAGTTTAAAAGACCAGACATGCCTAGGAGCAGAAGGAAAGAATGAGATGAATGGGTACCACTTTCGAAGGTTATCGTGATCATAAGAGAAGAAGACAGACATATTCCTCCGAATCATCGAAAAAAATTCCTCGAACAAGTACATATTTGGAGATATTCGGAGTATTCCATCTCGGACATATGGCCTTATCTGGTCAAGGTATATGTGAATTCTACGCTAACGCACCGGGGCATGACACCAAGAAATTTGGGGTCGTTAATAGAAGAAATCAAGAAGGTGGTTGACGAGGGAGTCATGACAAGAATTTATCTAGCAAGGAAAAACAAGAGAAGTGGCACAAGCCTACACTACCTTGAAAGGGCCGGAATGAGTTAGTACCCGGGAGGTAGTCCAGGGGTCCCTATGGTTTTCCCATCAATTCACAAAGAAATGCTCAATGCTTTGAAAAAAGAAAAAAGAAGAAAAAACTCTCAAACAGATATTTTTAGAATTAAAAATCACATTTCCATTTAGAAAATCATTTTTACATTCTTGATTCTTTAAACATTTTATTTTTATAGGGTAGTTTTGTTCCCCCATATGCATATACACGTATTTTTGAATAGACATATGTATATATCATTTCTATACTAGGTCCTCAAATTTTGAATGCAACAGTACATTTGCTTCAAACCCAAAGATCAACTCTAAGTTGCATATATTTAGAAGAGATTGAATGTTATGGGGATACTGTAAATGTGAGTATTTGCTAGTTTACTTAGGCCAACAGAGGAACAAAACGAGTGTTTAGACAATGGGCAGTTCCCATTTTAAGAATTTATCTTCTCAGGCACTTGTCGTTTAAGATCCTTGAAACGAAAGTTGACCCTAAACCTCTACCCCCTAAAGGCATTCTCAGGATATTTGTGAATATGACAACGAATGGTGTTCTTTTACTTTACCAGAAGACACAGATGAGACCATACAGATTGGGTACGAAGATCAGAAAATCATCAGAAGAAAGTGGTTGAAAACATGGATATGTCCAAACGAAAAACCAAAAAGAAGATAAATGGTAATCAGAAGGCCGAAGCAATCCAGATCGAGTAAATATCAGAAGAGCTGCAGAGAGGCAATTAACTCCGAGCGGAAGATCATCAATACTAGTATAGATACGTGTTGATTCGAGGATACATTTATAGACTCGAATAAGAAGAAAGAGATTCAAGGCTAAAAACCCAAAATAGGCAGTCTAAAACAAAAAACAAAACAAAACAAAAAAAGAAGAAATAAATAAAAAGGAAGAAAGAGAAAGAAAAAAGAAGAAAAAAGAAGAAAAAGGAAAAAAAAAGAATATTGTATATGCTTCACACACAGATAAAACAATACAAGAACGAGACTTCAACTATGTGCAAGAGACACAAGGAATCCACATTTCAAGTAAATATCAGTTTTGAAAATTAGTATAGAAGCTTGAATTGAAACCGAGTCAAGACAAGTCGGCCCGAAGATTGCCAATTTCGAAAAAGGAAATGACCTCTAGGGTGAAAACCCAAAAATGGGCAGTTTAGAGTGATCCTAGAAATGAAGAAAATGAGTAGTCTGCCTGAGCCTGCTGGCATCAATATCCAACCAAAATACACTGATCTGAAGGTACAGAAGAAGGGAGTGACCTCTAGGGTGAAAACCTAAAATTGGGCAGTCTAGAGCGATCCAAGAGAAAAAGTGAAAAAGAAGAAAAAAAAAGAGAAAAGAAGAAAGAAATAATAATATTTCATCTGGGCTTGCCAATCACAAGAATTCCCAGAAATGTATTCATAGTCCTTCATTCAAGAAATCTCAGTTTCGAGGAGTATTGAAGGATCAAACATTATTGAACAGAAAACGAACATCAGTATATAGCAGAATGCAAGGCAGCCTACAATAAAAAGAAAGGAAATGAACTCTAGGGTGAAAACCCGAAAACGGGCTGTCTAGAGTGATCCAAAAAAGGGAAGGAATAATGGGCATATCCAAGTTACACAAGTACAGAAATATTGTTTCACTTAACCATAAACCAAAGGCCTACATTGCAAGCCCCAAAGACTATTCTGGTCATCCATAGATATCCAAGTTGAATGAGAATGTCTTCAGATTTCATTGCGCCTATAAGGGTTAACTTTGCTTCAAGGAACGTCAAACTTCGAAGTGCTTGATCGACACCCAAATGAGGGAATGATGGGGCATGGTGAGATAGTGAGATTAAGAGAGCCACCTTAAACGGGGTAGAAATTAGGTAGGGTTGTTCCTCTCAAAAGCATATTAGACCAGAAGAAACTATACATTGGCATATATCTCCACAATGGTCAAGATCTTCTAAATATGCGCTTCATTAGAGTTGATCTCTGGAAATTTGAAGCAGATGCGCTATGGTGTTTGATATTTCGGGGGCAAACATGTTTTAAAAGGTTTGACATTTTCTCCCAAAGTTTTGATGTTTACCATTTCCCCCAAACATTAGTTTTTAAAATGTTTGGCAATATACTTCGAATTTTGTTTAACACTCTTCAAAAATTAATTTTAAAAAAATGTTTGGTCCTTAAAAAAAGGAAGGAAAAATGATGTTTACCATTTGTTCCAAACATTGTTTTCAAAATTTTTGGTATCCCCTCCAAGTTATGATTTTCAAAATGAGTGTTATCTTTTCAAACAATCATTATTTTTTGAAATATACGTAAGTAAATTGCCTTTTGCATTACTTTAAAAATGAATGATGATGAGATTTAAAGCATAGGGACCGAGAGTTAGTTCTCGTCGAAGTGCTACGAGAAGATCAAGGATGAGCTCAGGGGATGGAAGCATTTTGGCTCACCCTGGTAACTAGAAATATATCAAGGCTCTGTATGATGGGTCAGAAAATTCAAAGCAGTGGAGCCCGTGGTTGAATGGGGCAACGCCAAACGAAGAAGATGACAATGGTTCTTATAAGAATAATATAAAAACCAGAGGATCATTTATGAAGACGGGTGATAACCCTAAAGACAAGAAAGCCTTCCGCACAAAAGGTTTAAAAGCATGTTCAAATGAGGATTTAAGAGCATATAGTGAAGAAGTAAAGAGATGAAGAAATATGAGGAGCGGCCTTTCAGGGTGTAAGACTTTAGAACGAAAAAAGGGCTAAAAGAAAAAGAAAAAATAGAAAGAAAGAGAGGGAGAAGAAAAAAGAAAAGAAAAAGAAAAAATAAGAAGAAATTGAAGGAAATAGAAGAAAGAAAAAATAAGAAAAGAAAAAGAAAATGAGAAGAGAGAAAAAAGAAAAAGAAGAGAAATAAAGCATTACCTTGCATGCATCATATAGATAGGGGCATGTCAATTTTTGCTTGTTTTGGACAGGTACTTGAAGAATTATCAAAGAGTATTAAGAAGTGGATTTCACCAAAATTTGAAGAAAGTTTGGCAGCCACCTTCGGTGTGAGTCCCCAAAATTTGAAGAAAGTTTGGCAGCCACCTTCGGCGTGAGTCCCCAAAATTTGAAGAAAGTTTTGGCAGCCACCTTCGGCGTGAGTCCCTAAAATTTGAAACCTTCGGCGTGAGTCCCTAAAATTTGAAGAAAGCTTGGAAGCCACCTTCGGCGTGAGTCCCTAAAATTTGAAGAAAGTTTTGGCAGCCACCTTCGGCGTGAGTCCCCAAAATTTGAAGAAAGTTTTGGCAGCCACCTTCGGCGTGAGTCCCTAAAATTTGAAGAAAGTTTTGGCAGCCACCTTCGGCGTGAGTCCCTAAAATTTGAAGAAAGTTTGGCAGCCACCTTCGGTGTGAGTCCCCAAAATTTGAAGAAAGTTTTGGCAGCCATTTTCGGCATGAGTCCCCAAAATTAAAGAAACTTTGGCAGCCATTTTCGGCGTGAGTCCCCAAATTTGAAGAAAGATCAGTAGCCATTTTTGGCGTGAATCCCCAAATCTGAAGAAATGTCGGTAGCCATTTTTTGTGTGAATCCCAAAATTTGAAGAAATATTTCGGCAGCCTTAGAAGCGTGAGTCTAAAGATATCAACAGCCTTGTAAAAAAAGATAATGAAAATAAGATAGAAAAAAAGAGAGAAGAGAAAAAAGAAAAAGAGCTGAAAAGAGGGAAAAAGAAAAAAAGGAAAAAAAGAAAAAAGAAAAAATTCGAAGATAATGGTTCTATATAGAAAGAGCCTATATTTTCAAGCTCCCGTAGCGAGAGGTTCTATGTAGGAAGAATCTGCCGCTCCGAGGCTTCAGAAGCTGAAAGTTTTATATAGGAAGGGCTTGCAGCTCCAGGGTGAAGACTAGCAGTTCTATATAGGAATAACTCCCAACCGAAGGAATTCACCCATGTGACACAAGGTTATATAGGAAAACCTGTTGTGTCTGAAAGCGAAGAGTCTTATATAGGAAGAGCTCCGAGCTTCACTGTCTTAGAGTAAAAGATTCTATATAGGAAGAATTCGTAGCTCCAAGATGTCAGAAGCTGAAAGTTTTATATAGGAAGGACTTACAGCTCCAGGGTGAAGACTAGCAGTTCCATATAGGAAGAGCTCCCAGTCGAAGGAATTCACCCATGACACACAAGGTTATATAGGAAAATCTGTTGTGTTTGAAAGCGAAGAGTCTTATATAGGGAGGGCTCCAAGCTTTACTGTCTTAGAGTGAGGGGTTTTATATAGGAAGAACCTGTAGCTCTGAGATTGCAGAAGCTAAAAGTTCTATACATGAAGGACTGACGGCTCTAGGGTTTGAAGACTAGCAGTTCTATACAGGAGGAACTCCCAGTCGAAAGAATCCATCAGCGACGCAGAAGGTTTGATATAGGAGAAACCAGCGTTGAAGGCAAAGAGTTCTATACAGGAAGGACTCCAAGCTTTACTGTCTCGGAGTGAAAAGTTCTATATAGGAGGGACTCATAACTCGAGGCTTCAGAGTGAAGGGTTCTATATAGAAAGGGCCTGTAGCTCCAAGATCGGAAGGTGACGAAGTTCTATATAGGAAAAACTTACAAGCTTGAAGATTCAGCTAAGGAAGAGCGGAGGGTTCCAGAAGAACACGTGATTCCGAAGCCAAAGACAAGAAAGTAGGTCAAAAATGAGTGCTTTTGATCTTTGCTTTGTCCTCGTTTCACAAGAACAAGCAAAGAGGGGCAACTGTAATCACTCATTTTTGACCGGGTTTTAGTGTTATTAGTATTATTTTATTGGTAATATTATTAATATAAAATTAATAAAAAGTCAAATAATAATAATAATAAATATATAAAAAAATTTAATTAAAAAGCAAAAAAAAAGGAAAATTGGTGGTTTTGGGGTGACCACGTCACCCTTAACCCACCCCAATTGCCTATATAAAGGCATGGGGCAGGGACAATTACACACAGAATGGCACGCCAAAAATTGCCATGAATTGGCAATTGAATTGGCACCCAATTCATGGGAGCCATGGCCGGCCGCAAGGCTGGCCGGGGTTGGGGACAGTGCCCTCGGCCCCAGTTGGTTCGATCCAACAATCGATCGGGGTCCTATTTTAGGATCCGATCTAGTTAATATTTTTGGAGAGGTCGTGGTAGATCTTGGTGGGGTTCGGGGTTCGTCATTCGAGATCCTAGTTAGGTATATTTTCTTCCCTTTTTATTAGTATTGTAATTTTTATAATTTAATGAAGTATTAGTTATTTTAAAATTGTAGTCTTATTTTTTAGTTTGTATGTTTGTGTTTTAGATTAGTATTTAATATGTTTTAAATTTGTGTTTTATATTAATATTTTATTTATGTTAGATTCATTTTTATTTATGTGTTAGAATAATATTTATTTATGTTTTAAATTAATATTTATGAATGTTAGTATTTTATTTATGTTAGATATGTTTTTATTTATGAGTTAGATTAATATTTATGTATGTATGTTTTAGATTAATATTTTATTTATGTTAGATTAGTATTTTATTATGTTAATATTTATTTGTATTGTATTTAAATTATTTGCCATGTTTTATATTTTGCTCACTAAGTTTGCACAATGGAATATATAATGTCAATGACGTGCCCTTTTATCCGAGCGTAAACGGGGCCAGTATCAGGCGTAGTGATAGTGGTTGGGCGTTTACTCTCGGATAACGGGGCCTTTAAAATTTATTCCCAATTATAATCGAATTTTAAATTAAACGTCACTTTAATCCGGAAAATCTAATATTAATAAAGCGGTAATTATTAAAGTACCAATTTTGGGCGGTGTGGGGTGCTAATCCTTCCCCATCCGTAATCGACTCCCGAACCCAATAGTTTTTGAATCTCTGGTTTTATGGTGTCCGGCCTACCTCAGTGGCCGGTGGCGACTCCAATTTTTAATAAAATGCGGTTTTAAAAAAACCCCCACGAAATAAACATTTTATATCCGAAAAATCACCAACACTTCGAAAACTCGTTTTTTAGCGAAACGGGACATCGCTACACTTAATACTTTTAGTTCTAAATTATTTGGTTGCCTATTTTGACGATAAATGTTCATGCATTCTTGCTTATTTATTTTATAAGTGCATGACATTTTTTGATGCTTTATGCATATGAATCATATTGTTTTCATTCATATGTTTGCATAAAGTTTCAAAAAGACTTGGATACATTGAATTTCATATGTTCTTAAATTGATTTTATCTTGAATTCAATATCTTTTAAGTGTCAAACATTTGAACCTAGGGGTGAGCGTTCGATCGAGTCGAGTAAAAAAATTTCAAGTTATTCGAGTTGACGCGTCATATTTTACAACTAAAACTTTATTTGAGATTTTTTCGATTCAATTCGAGTTTAAGAAATTCGAATCGAGTTGAGTCGAGTTTTCGAGTTCCTATATAAATTTAATTGTAATTATTTATCATGTTATAGTACGGTTTGATTTCAATTTAAATCACTTTCTCTAATCATATAAGATATATATATATATATATATATATATATATTTCTTCACATTTTTTCATATGTTGCAATATTTCTTCATACTTTTATATATCAGCATATATAATAAAAAATTGAGAGACTCGTCTCGAACTTAAAAATAAATCCATTAATTACTAAAAATTTTGAGTTATTCGAGTTTCTATTTTATAACTCAAACTTTATTTGAAATTTTTTCGAGTCGAGTTTATGAAATTTCGAGTCGAGTCAAGACGAGTCGAGTATTTTTGCCTCGAGTCGAGTTATTCGGTTTTTTCGAGTCGAGTTTTGCTCACCCCTATTTGAACCAATTTTTAAAATGTAATGCTTTGATTTAGGGGGAGTTTTTTTATTTAAAAATAGTTATCTTACTCACTTTTGTTATTTTGTACTAACAATTGGTTTCAAACTTTGTTTGAATTATTTTTGACATAACAAAAAGGAAGAGAGATATGTTTTAAAAATTCAATTTCAAAAAGAAAAATAGGGGAGCTTAATCATTTTCTCAAAACATTCTTTTTTTCTAGAATTATTTTTCTAGGGGGGGCAATTTCAAAACCAATTTTTCAAGGTGTTTTGTTATATCAAAAATGAGAGATTTTTGAGATATTATTTCGATATAACAAATGAAAAATGTTTTTTAAGTGTTTTTTACTTGTACAAATAAGTTAAATGCTTCAATAGAGTCAAAATCCGTCGTCCGTACCGGTACCCTACCCCGGTACCGGTACCGGTACGCAGATAGTCGCACCAGTACGACCCTTTAGCGTACCGATACGAGCTTGCTTTTCAAAATTCTAGAAAATGAATTATGGTACTGGTATAGTCCCATTCATACCGGTACCTCATGCACCGTACCGATACGATAGTATCGTGTATCGGTATGCCTTGTTTTTATGCACAACTACTCTTTCCTGATTTGGCAGGTACTGATACCGGAGTCCTGCGTACTGATACTGACATGCCCAGAAGTGCATTTAATGCTGGTTTTTCATCTCCCAACGGCTCCAAACCACCCCAACGGCCATAAACGACCAATAACTCATTCCACACTTAAAAAGGAAGCATTGGACGCTTGAAGATGGTTAGAGAACACATCCAAGCATAATGATCAAAAGAAATTGTCTTTAAATCTTATTTCTTCATTTCTATTGTATATAGTGTATAGAGAGTGCTTAATTGTTTTTAAACTTTATACTCTTGTGAGCTCAATTTTTGTAAACACCCACCTTGTGAGATTTTCATTGTTTACACAAATTACCTTGTAAATAGGAGAGGCTCTAGTTTATCCTAAGGAAAAACTAGAGTGGTTCTATATTATACGTTAAAAGATAGGGTTGTAAAGGTTACTCTTGAGCCTGTAAAAAGAAAGAATTCACAGTAGTGAATTGGAAAATCCTTACTGGTGCTAAGGTAATGCATGTAGACTGGTTGAGAAGTCGAACCACTCTAAAATCGACCGTGCACATTGTCCATTATATTTCGAGTTTTGCCAATTCATTCAATAAGCACATTCAACCCTCTTGGCGGTCTTCAGTTGATCGAGTTCGAGCCTAACACAGTCTTGTTGGAAACAAGAGCAGTAGGTAAAGAAGTGCTCTTATTACTTTCATTCTCTATTAGAACTAGGTTCCTTCACACGGGCTAAACATCTTTGAAAAATCTGCCAAACTGACCGTATTTTTTGGTGAAGATTGCATCTCACTGGATGTCAATTGGTTCTCCATGAAGTAACAATTTTCAATAAGGATCAAATTAGACTGATACCATGTCGATAAACAGAACAAGTAGAAAAGAAACAGAACAAGTAGTTTTCTGTTTTTCAATAATCCTTACGTTAAAATTTACAAAAGGTTTTCAATATATTTAAAGGCTATACAATAAGACTTTTAGTACATTTAAGAGTCCTACTAACAATAAACTTCTAATCCCAATCTCCTTAGATGATAAACACTTAGGTGATAAACTCTAAGATAACTACTAATTTTACGATAAGTAAAACTCTATTACCTTAAGTAAAACTCTAATACTTCTCGGATAAATTACACTAAATTCTCTAAACTTTAATCCTAAATCCTAACATTAAACCTTAATCCTAAACCCTAAACCTAAGTTTTTAGCGTGAGGCATAGAAAGAGGCACCGAAAAGGGACAGCGGATTTTTGTCTCATATATATTTCTTAGCTAAGGTTTACTCGTATCTTTTTCTATAGTCTTTTTACGACATTTTGTTTTACTAATTTATATTCTCCTATTGTCTAAACAAAATATCCCTCTACTCTACCCAAGTCAAATAGTATATTAAATAAGTTCTCATTTATTCATTGAAATCTAGCTCTAAACAACAAACCTTCTTTGTTTGCAGAGTTAAAATCCAATTGCTTATAGAAGACCACACTACTCAAATGTAGTTAATGATGTTTAATTAGGAGATTAATTGAGATTTGAAAAGTTCACGAGAACAACATTTATGTAGCTTTTCAGTAAGATGAATAAATTTACCGTCTTAGGCTAATTAATAAAATATTTTCGGACAATAACATTAAACACTTAAATCTTAAACTAAAATATAAAAAAACAATATTTCATCGCATTTTTAAAAAAAATATTAAACTAGTCTCATGTCTCTTCATGCCAAAAACACTGTAAAGTTTAGGTTTGAATTAAGATTGAATTTGAAATGGATTTTACTTTTTTTAATGAATATTGCTCTACTTGCGTAGAAATTGTTTTAGCTTTAACTCAACCCTTAACTTACATGAATGTGAATCGAGGAAAATAAATAAATAATTGGGTTATTTTATACAAATACAATGAGAAAAGAAGTTATAAATATTAATATATATGGTAAAAGTATTAAAAATAAGCGTAAAATGTACAAATAGTCAATAAATTAAGCGAAAATTATTATTTTAGCCACTTAAGTTTTAAAAATCATAAAATGATTATTTTAGTCACTGAAGTTGTAGATAACATAAAATGATCATTAAATTTATTGAACTGTTACAAAATGGTCATTACACATTATAAAATAGTGATAAATTTTGATGAGTTTAAAGACCGTTTTGTAACAATTTGATAAGTCCAATGACTATTTTATAATCTTTGAAACTTAAATAACCAAATAGATCAATTTACTTAGTTTAATGACCATTTGTATGTTTTATGCTAAAAACCTTTAGTAAGATGGGGCTTAGTTTCTTTTATGCATGCTTTATTGTTGTGTAATTTCTCAGTTTGTGTGGGATGTGGGTTTTATCTATGTTTGTAGAAATGTATGTGCTTTTGTTTTGTTCTAAATTATTCCTTTAAAATAATTCATTAGGATAAATTATATAAAATTTGACACAATACAAAAGTTAAGTTGAACATAACTTATAAATGAAAATGTAAAAAATTACATAAAATAACTTCTTAATTAACCAACACAATTTCCTTTTTCCTTGCTTAATATCTCTCTCACTATTTCATTGCTTAGTTGTGTAACGACCCAAATTTCGGGTTAGCAAATCGGGTCTTGGACCCGAGTATTGGACCTTTATTTTAGGGGCCCAATTAAGAAATTTGGATATGGGCTTTATGGTAAAAGATTATGGGTATTTTTATTATTTATTTGGTAAAATAAAAGAAAATAAAACTGGATTCTTTTATTGATATAAAGTGGGCTAATGTGATGGAGGAGGGAGGATTAAGATATTCTGGGAAGAGAAAAAAAGGAGGGAAAAGAGAGAAAAATAGGGGAAAAGTTTCCAACCCCGATTCGCCGTGACTTTCACCGCTGGTACCATTGGAAATGTCTCACTGAGACGAGTCTAACGGTGGTCGCCGTGTCACCGTCCGAGCCGTCGTTCGCCAGAGTGAAGAAACAAAAGATTAGAGAAGCTGGTTTGGCACGTTTCAGCCATCACCGTCGCAAAACGGAGGCCACCATAGGAACCAGCAGCCAGAGAACTGCGGGACTGGAGCTCGCCGCCGCCGTCCGACCATCGAAAGACTGCCCACGCGCTATCAATCACGTTTGGGACTGAACTGTAACAGGCGGGTTGCACACTGCAGTTGTATGCCTGCACCACATTGGATCTAGGCCCGCGGGTGCACCATAACTGTTGTGCACCTGCGTCGCACCAGATCAGCCAACACCCTTGATCACCTTTGACCGGTGTTGACCGGCTGTTGACTTTTTCTGGGGACCTTACCCAGGGGTTTCTCGACGTTCTGGATCTATTAGCGCAGTCTGTTCCAGCAAATTCAAACCTGGTAAGCTATTTTTATGCAATTGACCTTTCAAATTCCTTAGAGTATGTATTTAATTGATACTTATGGTATTAATTGATATACGAGGATTATTTGAGATCAAATATTAGATCAAGTGGAATATTCGAGAAGCTCAGATAAAGATTTTAGTGATATCGAATTAAGGTTAGTACACCTCGAACTCCTATTTCTTCATGAGCATCATAAAAGTGATTGCTTTGTATGTTAGTATCCGTAAAATAGGTAGATGTTGAATAAGTATGTGTTGAGGCTGATAATACGAGACTTGGTAAATATTGAGATGCCTGATGAACTTGAGAATATTCGAGACTAGTATGAGCTTCAGAGACCGTTTAGGGTCATTTTAATATTGTATGATTATCTTATTGGTTGATTTACATTTTGTGTTGCTTGAGTGTTTGGAATATGAATTGGCATGTTCGATGGAAGTTATACTAAATGAACTGATAATTGATAATATTTGAATAAATGATTATGAAGCTGATAATTAATATTAATTGATTTAATGTGTTAGTAAACCATTCATAATGACTTTCATAAGCTTTAGAGACCGAATAAAGTGTTGTAATATCGTAAGTCAAAGGAATGGTACGAACCTGTGAGTAGGACATTGGTACGAGCTTTGGCCGTACATATACGTGTTTAAGAGTCGTATCGATACGAGTCAACCCGTACCGGTACTTGTGGAAATTAAGGATTTCCAGTAAGCTACATCGGTAGTGGTTCGCGTATGAGTATCGATACCTAAGGGTACTGTGTCAATGCTCGGGTTCGAGTACCAGTATCCACTGAATAGAATAAACTATAATGTTAATAAAAGATAAAAATTGATGTGAAATACCAATGAGATAATATAGATTAATAAAGATAATTAATGAGGATAATTAATGTACATTTCCATAATAATTAATAACTTGGTAAACGTTAGGTGAGTTGTTGATAATAGCAACCGTAGGGATCCTTTGTAACACCCTCTTCCCATGACCGTACACCAGACACGAGTCAGAAATTTCACAGCTTTTTAAAACAGATCTTTTAACCAAAATTTGGGGTGATTTAAAACTTTTTGGAAAAACTTCCCAGTGGTCGCCTATCTTAATATTTCTATAACTCAAGCACACTTAACTTTAATTAATACTAATATATCGAGTTTCTTTTTAAATTTTTTTACATAAAGTATACAGACATACTAAAATAATTTATTTTACAAAAGGATTTCTAATAAAATTATTCGATATCTAATTCGTATAAAATATATCAAATCAGACTATTTAACACCAAACTGTAGATATAATAATCAATTTAAAACAGTTTACGCCACTATTATAGGCCCCGATAATTACTTTAACAAAATAGATAGATTTTTTAAATACGTGCCACTATTAAACATATAAAAGACGGATGTCATAATTACTGAAATACATGTTGATTATCTTCTATACAGAATGATGATGAAGCAAAGGCTGTCATCTACTAGTCCCGATCACCTACATGTATAACATAAATACACGTTGGGTATATCTCAGTGAGGTATAGAAATATGTAACATGTAAAATATGGTATAAAATTATTTGTAGTATAAAATAGTTGTATTAGGCATGATATTTGGTAAAGTATGATACTCATGTAATGAACATGTACTGTAAAATCTTATGGCCCAAGGTAAATATCAAGAGACGAGTAAACGAGTCGTGTACTCCCAGAGTACTAGCCACTTTCCTTAGGTGCAAACGGTAGACATAATTAAGTGCTAAATAACTATGGACACAATTAAGTGCCAGATAACTATCGACACAATTGAGTTCCAGATAGACTCTTATAGTATACCACAATACTATCATACTTAATATTATACTACCAAGGGCAACATTTAAACCAATTCCTGCAAAATGGCAAGAAATCCCAATAACAGTTTATATCATGTAGAACATGTTCATACTGAAGCAGTCCATACATCCCAATTGTAGTTTATATCATATCATCAAACCTTTATTTTATTAATCAAATATATGTTAAGCTTTTTAACTTAATTGCCTGCATAAATGCATTTCATGTATTATAGCCCAAAGTACAAAATCATGTGATGCTATGGTACGCGACTCATCACGACACCGTAGTGTCTACGACGCTGTAATGTCTGTATCGCCGAAGTGACTGAGATGAGTACGTATTCAAGGACGCTCTTTGCTCCTCATAATCGTACATTTCGTGCTAACAACACCGAAGTGTCTGAACAACGTCGTAGCATCTAAGTCGACACCGAAGTGTCTAAACATCACTGAAGTGACCGAAACGCATCGTAGTGCTAGGACGCAGCTGCTAAGACTCTATGGATATCAAACTATACCAAAGACTTCACAATAGTACTTGGGCAAAATCAACATTATAATCAACATTTCATGTTCAAAGCATCAATATAAATCATAATTATATATATATATATATATATATATATATCCAAAGTCATAATATCGTTCTTACTTCATCAGTAGGAAATACGATAGCCTTACTGGTCTATCCACCTGCATAAAAGTATTTCATGAATTATAGCCCAAAGTACAATTTCATGTGAACCTATGGTATACGAGTCATCATAACGACACCGTAGTGTCTCAACGCCGTAGCATATGATGGTGAGTATGTACTCGAGGATGCCTTTTGCTCCTCATTATCGTACTTTTTGTGCTAGTTGACACCGAAGTGTCTAAACAACACAGTAATGTCTGCAACGCCGTAGCGTCTGATGTCAACACCGAAGTGTCTAAAACGTACCATAGTGCTGGAACGCAGCTACTAAGACTCTATGGATATCAATTATACCAAAGACTCTCACACTAGTACTCGGGTATAATAATATAATATTTTCACATTCAATATCCAATCCGTCAATACTATTATTCATAATTCGATAATGGGCAGTTCATACCCAAAATCTAAAATTTGATTTATCTTAGATAAATCATTATTCCATATCAATGTATCACATATGCCATTTAATATCTCATTCCATTTACATAACTTTGATCAACATGCATTTTTATTAATATCAAGGTCGACTTCTCGCAAGTCTCCCTCACATCACATATATAAAATAAGTAAAAAAGCACTAACTCATATCACATGTATATATAAATAAGTAAAAATGCACTCACCTTGGCCTTGTAATGAAGTCGACTTTATCACTTGATCTCACTCACTCCCGACCTTTTCCTTTCCATTTTTGTTAGTACAGTCCCAATTCGTATCGAAAGCTACATTATAAAAATAACATATACCATTCAAGTATATGTTAGAACATATTCACTCTAAATATAATAATAGAAAGTAAATAAAATAACTATCCATTAAATATATAATTGATCCGATAAAGTTTCTTATATTCGAATCACATTTTTCTCACATTTTAGCTTAAGCTTTCAACCTTTACTAAAATGCTTATTTTAATCCCAAAGGACTTTTTTAAGCTTCAAATAGTTAATTTAAGTTTGATCCTTACATTTTTCATCCTTTACACTTTAGGACCTTAACTTTGAAAAGTTCCATTTTTGGTCCCTACACCTTAAGCCGATTTGTCTTCTTGGTCCCCAAAGGAATGTTTTTTGATCCAATTAATCATTTTCCTATTTTCCCATAATTTTTCCTTTACTTTTGCTTAATAGCCGAATTGGTCCCTTGTATTCTATAAATTGCCGTTTTGGTCCCTAAGTGAATACAAGCTTCTGTTCACTTCAAAATTAACATCTAAATCACTTAAATAATTTTTTCCAACATAGTACTCTTCAAATACCTAATTGTCACATTTAAACCCTTTGTTCTCTAATTTGTCGAAATAGTCACCAATTTACAATCCAAGGATTCTAGCTTTAAAACTTTGCACTTAGGCCCCCAATCATCAACTATACATCATAATCATTACATAACATAAAAATCAGAATTTTCCCTCTTCTTATACACCATTTCCGAATTGGTTATCCACTGTTGACAAATTGTCAAAATGGTCACTAGCTCGAATAATCATCGGTTTAGCATTCTAACTTCATTTTCATGCCTCAAACATCACTAACAACAAAAAACATTTCAAACTCCAAAAAAATCAAAATTAAACCCCTAACTTTAACACTTTGTTGAATTAGTCCTTTAGGGTTTAAATTTAGGGTTTTGATTTCAAACAACAAATTAAGCTTGCTAGATTACTAACTCATCATCACAAACCCTAATTCAAGGTTGGATCCCTAAACCCTAATATTATTCAAGGATACTAAATTGTTTAGGGTTTAAATCCTAATTCAAAAACATGAATCCAACATCATTCTTGCTTGATTTCAACATAAAATCGAACATAGATTCATAAAATCATAAAACCCCCAAATTTGAACATAAACCCTAATTTCTTTCTCATATCAAATCTCATCAATCATGCACGAAATCCATGAATAATTTACATCAATAGATAGAGATTGAAGAGAAGAACAACTTTGTAGTCTGGAAGATTACCTAAAAACTGAGTTTTGAGGCTTAAATCGAGCTTGTAAGATTTCCTCTTCTTTCTCCTCTTTCTCCACGGTTTGGGAATGAATTTTTGGATGACAAATCTTCATATATCATATATTTATGCCACTTGAATAAATAAAAATGAATTTTTAATTCATTTTATTCCAATTTACCAAATTGTCCCCCAATTGAATTCATATTTACTAGTTTACCATTTTGTAAAATTCTAACTAAACTTATTTGGATTCCAACCAACCACTATTCATCCATTAAATAAATATCAAAACTCCTTCCATGTCCATTTTGGGTGAAAAGACCAAAATACCCTTTACCAATCAACTTTTTTACAAAATTGCCATTCTAGACAATTTCAGTCAAATAAATTTAATCCAAACATTTAACTCTCCAAATATCTATAAAATAATACGTTATAACTCTTCCAAAGTCTATAGAATCATCTCTGAAATTTTAGCTTGATCCGAATTACAGATAAATACTGAGAATATTATCGATTACTAAAAAAATTCCTTAATCAAAATAAATCATAGGATTCATCCTGAATTGAACTAAAATATTTCCAACACTTGGAAATGAATTTTATAACCTTCCACTATCATATGGTAAAATTTCATAATTTTTCAGTTCGATCCGGGTATCCGAATTTCCACTTAAACTTTGACTGTGATTTTCCAATAATCGAAATATCGGATCAAACCAGTAATTCCACATCCGGTCCACACAAATAGGTGTTCTATATATTTATGAAATAAAACACCTAAATTTTGGGAAATTACAACTTTAGTCCTTCAACTTTTCATATTTCAACTTGTACTATACAAGTTTTGAAAACTTATCATTTTGGTCACTAAACTTTAACCTTGAATTCCCATTCCAATTTTCATTGGATTTTAACCAAATTCTTGCGAGTATCCTATTTTACTCGTTCTCTATCACATGACACCTTAAAACCTCAGAAATTTCTTTTCTACAGTCCATAATTGAGAAAATCCTAACTTTTGCATTTTTGTCATTTTAGTCACTAAGTAAGCTTTTAAGCAATTATCTTAGCACTAAATGACCTTTAAACAGTTCTGCAAATTTTGGGGTATTACATCCTTGGTGGATCGTGTGATGTTGTGTGTTGTGTGGTAGACGTGTCCTTGCTATGTGTTGATATGGACACCTAAATGGTTGAGTTACCTTGTTTGATGGGATCTGGATACCCAGTGAGAGAGTGTTGCAACACTATGGTTAAAGACTTCTGAATAGGGGTGTAAACGAGCCGAGTCGAGCTCGGGTAGTGCTGAGCTCGGCTCGTTAAGATTTCGAGTCGAGCTCGAGTAATTTTTAGCGAGCCTAAGAAATCTAAGATTGACTCGGCTCGTTAAAAACTCGAGTCAAGTTCGAGCTTGATTCGAGTCCAATCGAGTCAAGTGTTGACTGATCTTTAACTGTGTCGGACTTGAGTAGCTCGCCATCTATTACGTCTCATTTAAAGCCATATCAAGAAAAACATTGATACACAAGTTGTGTAAACCCAAGCTTGTTAATTTTAGGGTTTATAGTGTTAGTTTAGGGTTTATAGGTTTAGGTTGTTGGGTTTAGAATTTAGGATTTAGATTTTAGGGTTTATGACTTATGTTTAAGGTTTATATTTTAGGGTTTTAAGTTTAGGAATTTAGATTTTAAATTATAAAAAATAAAAAATTTAGTATATTATATTTTTGAATAGCTCGCGAGCTTTTCGAGTCGGGTATCAAGTAGCTCGGCTCGGCTCGTTAAGAACTCGACCCGAGTTCGAGCTCAAGTTGAGTCCAATCGAGTCAAGCTTTGACTGAGCTTTGACCGAGTCGAGCTCGAGTAGCTCGCGATCTATCTCGTCTCATTTATAGCCCTACTTTTAAATGTATAAGCCTGATGCTTAGTGGGACCGAGACTCATTCAAATGCTCGATGAGAGATTCTGAGTACGAGTGTTTGTATCCTAACGCTTAGTGGTATCGGACCTCACCCTAAGAGTGTATGATCCTGATGCTTAGTGAAATCGGGCCTCACTCAGATTGTATGAACCCGATGCTTAGTGGGATTGAGCCTCACTCCTATATTGTGGTATAATGCTTTCTTGCAATGCTATATGGTTAGGCGGCTAAAGGTAGCCCCATATCTATATGATGTTATATTGTCATGAGGTGAGTATGGTTAGGCCTTGTGTGTCACGTATGATGATTTCTATGATGAGAGCACATGTTTAGGCGACTAGCGGTAGTATCACGTGATTATTTATCTCTCTTTATTGCTCGTACTAGCTTGCATGCTTATGTTTATGGTTAGCATAAAGTATAGTATAGTAGATGTGTACCACTGAGGTTTGTAAGCTCAGTGCTCAGAATCGTTGTTTCCGTGCATAGGTTGATCGTTAGATCGTGGTATCGAAGAGCACTATCGATATGTGATTCTAGCTTGTGACGATCTCCAAAGTACGATACTTGTGTTTAGTGGGCTATGTATTCATAGGAACCTTACGAAATGGAGTCTGTATTCCCTATTTTGAAATTGTATTAATCAAATTGAATTTTCAAATGTTTTAAATTTAAATTGGAGCTCTTTCGTATTGTTTTAATTATTTATCTATATTTTCAATTGTTGGCTTTAAATGTTTTTAGAATGTACCTTATGGGCTAAACCGAATTGAGAAATTTTATGGCATTTGGTTAGGGCTTGAGGCCCAAATGTAACATCCGGGTCGAGGGTGTTAC
The DNA here is from genome assembly GCA_019671005.1 of Hibiscus mutabilis. Taxonomy (NCBI): domain Eukaryota; kingdom Viridiplantae; phylum Streptophyta; class Magnoliopsida; order Malvales; family Malvaceae; genus Hibiscus; species Hibiscus mutabilis. The sequence goes on from CM033722.1 coordinate 45,326,181, forward strand.
AAGTTATCCCTTACATAGCAAAATTTAATCCTTCAAATTTTATTTAAACCATTGCTTTATGACAGAAAGAGTGTGTTATCAATTTCTTTAATTAAAGGTTTTCATTGGTTTTGGAGATAATTTTTTAGCATTCTAATTCAATTACAATGTAGTATTCTATTTTGGTTTTAAATTTAGATAAGTTCATGCACACCTACAGACTGCACTACTTAAACTCGGGTCACCTAAAAAACAACATCATTCTTTACTACTTGGACTACTCAATGAGTTCTTTTAGAAAACAAATTCTATATAAGGTTATAAATATTATATTTAATGTATATATTATTTAACATCAAATAGTATATTTTTTTATTGATGATATAATTTAAATATTTTTAAGTTAAATATAATTTTAGTAACTTTTATTTTTTATTTAACATTAATATAATTTTAATTTACATTTTTGTTGATGGTGAAAATATGGTAGTTGTTGCGCGTAATAAGTGCTACGCAATTGTGCAAGTATACACGTCACAAGTTATAGTATAAAAGATATCGTCTCCACAGGGATTGGTGCCACTTCAAGAATCTAGTCTCTTGCACTGTAAAAACACAAAGACAGGATTATAGGAGTTTAACTAATAACTAAACTAGAAAGCAATAAAGTAAAAGAAAAGATGAGATCAAATAAGAGAGATAGGTCAGGTTATCGTGAGTTGAGGTGTGATAGCCGATTGGATCGTCTTGGTAAAAGAGTGCACGGGCAACTCAGTTGCCGTGGCAACTTGCACAACGGGGTTGCCTTGGCAACTAATCGATGGTTGCCTGGGTGACTAGTTGGGCAACTACTTGGGCTTCTGGGCAACAATCTTCAAGGTTCGGCAGAGCGTTCTTCAATGGTTTCTTCTTATCCCTAAGTCGAAACTCTAGCTATTTGTGCATGCCTTGATAATACATCCATGCGTGAATCAAGGGTGAACAACAACCAATCTTGCACTCCTCTTAGCCGTTGAAATCCTTAACTTATTCCTAAGCCGGATTAATCTTCACCATCAATAGATTGAATAAAGATCATATTCATTCGTTTCTTGAATCTAACTCTCCCGATATTAGATAAATAGATGAAATCACGAGATCCTCTCCCAATTCACTCGCAAACAAGAATAAGAACCAAGAATGAATAAACCTTGAAATAGAAAAGTGCAAACTCTTATTACCTAAACAAAAACCAATAGTTTCTCACAACCACAAAACACAATAACCATAGCCAAATAGATTTAGTTCATGGCTAGGTTCCAAAGAAACACAAGATAAACAATCCCTAGCATGAACCCAATCGAACAAGAAAGAAAAGGATGAAGGAGGAGGCTTGTAGAAATCCTCCTTGCCTTTGATGCTTGTCGAAAATTCTCTCCTCTTGCCCTACTTGGACTTGTCGAAATTTCCCTATTGCTCTCTCTATCCGATTTGTTGAAATCTCCTTGCTATTTATAGGGCTAGGCCAAAGTCCTTCTTTGAGGAGGAGTTTAAGTTGGAATTAAATTATCTTTAAAGAATATAATTCTTTATTATAATTGTATTCCTACTAGAACTTCTCTTGTCTTCTTGGAATTTAATTCTTCTTTAATCTCTGCATGGCAATCAAATTCCTTTGGGTTTGGGCTTTGCTCCACGTTATCTTGGGCTTGGTTAGTCATCAATTTTGACTACCATATCACCTTTACTCTTGTCGACAATTGCCATGGCAACTGGCTCGGCGCCTCCTTCATGTATTGCCCTGGCAACTAGCTCGGCATCTCCTTCATGCATTGCCCTGGCAACTAGCTCGGCATTGCTTTGGCAAGTGATCCTGCACATACACACACAAAGCACACCAAAGCAGCATCTTTTCCACAAAATCTACCAAGTTATGTAATCAAGCTCAACGATTGAAGGAAACATGGATTAATGCATGAATGGCTAACTATGCAACTAATATGAGCCTAAGTCTAACAATAATATGAGTAAAAAGGGTAAGAAAAATAGTACTTTTGAACACTTATCACACCCCCAAACTCGAACTATTGCTTGTCCTCAATCAATGCAAACTCATAATTACACCTTAAGACTTCAATTTTCACAAACTTAGCTTTGAAATTGATTTCAATTCTCTGAACCGGGGCACAGTATGATTGGCTTTTTATTTTTCAGAAAACTTAGGAGTTACTCGGAATCAAACTATAATGCTTGTGAGTGTGTGCGGAGTTGTGTGCAAGTTGATTTTTCGGATTCTATGCAAACAAGAGGTTTTCAAATTACTTCATTGGGTTCTTTTTAACATGTTTTAACTAGAGCCAGTTTTGGGCACCTCTAGTGTTTTGTTTTTAGTTTTCTTAAGTTAATTTAATCGACTAGAGCCGGTTTCGGGCACCTCTAGTTAAATTTTTTTTTAACACATCCTAGAGCCAATTTCGGGAACCTCTAGTGATCAATTTTTTTAGCACATGCTAGAGCCAATTTCGGGCACCTCTAGCATTCATCCAATTTTTATTCTAATCCCCCAATTTGTTAATTATCAACCTAAGTTCACTAGAATTCCTTAAATCAATCAAACCACAACAGTGTTTTATCAAATTTAGCATCATAGTAAAATTCTAAGTTTTTCCATGGTTATCCTAGAATAAAAATTCTATCAATTAAGTGCATTGGCAAAGTCATCATCGGATATTCATCAAATATAAGCAATTCTTGTTCCAATTAAAGGCATGGCAAGTAATTTATGTATCCTAAATGTAATACTTAAGATGAATGTAACTAAACATGGTAACTACTAATAACAATCCCCTCCCCAAACTCGAGTGAGGCATTGTCCTCAATGCATGCATAAAAATAACGAAAAATAAAAATAAAAATGCATACGAGGACTTACTCCAAGAGTTCATCATCGTAGATGATTAGTTTCCTTTTGGTCGGTGTCTTGATTCTCTTGCTTGAACGCGATGGTTGTTTTCTTGTTGCCGGGATGTCTTTAGCTTTGGTTGCCGTGGCATATTCAGGGTTGGTTGTCGTGGCATCAGCTTGTGTAGGCACGATGTAGGTTGCGCGGGATCTTCTTCATTGGTTGCCGGGGCAATGATCTCGGCAGTAAATTTCCTTAGCATAGTAGTTGTGAGTCTTGTTGTGAAAAAGAAAACAAAGGAAACCTGAAAACTAAAGATAATGAAGAAAAATAAAATATCTCTTAAAAATAAAAATGAAAAGAAAAAGAAAAAGAAAAAGAAAATATTGAAAGGAGAGCATGCTCATGCATCTCCTAAGTTGACCACTTATTTGTTACGTTCCACATGGGCAGCATTGTAGTGCTTCAATCTTTGTCCATTAACTTTGAATTCATGGTTGTCAGAGATGGACTTGATTATCACAGCACCATGGGAGAATGGTTTGACGACTTCAAATGGACCCGACCATCTTGATTTCAGCTTTCTCGGGAAAAGTTTTAGCCGAGAATTGAATAGGAGAACTAGTTGCCCTGGCGTGAATTGCTGTGGCAATAGTTTCTTGTCGTGCCATCGCTTTGTTTTCTCCTTGTAGATTCGTGCATTGTTATAGGCGAGTGCACGGAATTCTTCTATCTCATTGAGATCCATCAAACGCTTTTGTCCGGCATTTTCCCAATCCATATTCACGGTCTTGATTGCCCAGTACGCCTTGTGCTCGATTTCCACCGGTAGATGGCATGCTTTGCCATAGACAAGTCGGAAGGGGGACATACCTAAGGGTGTTTTGAATGCAGTGCGATATGCCCAAAGTGCGTCATCTAGTCTTAATGACCAATATTTCCTTGAGGGATTTACGACTTTCTCGAGTATACCCTTCAATTCCCGGTTGGAAATTTTTGCTTGCCTGTTGGTTTGTGGGTGATATGCCGTGGCGATCTTGTGTGATATGCCGAAGCGTTGCAACATCTTGGCAATTAGTCTGTTGTCAAAATGCTTGCCTTCGTCACTGATAATTGCTCTCGGCTTCCCAAACCGTGTAAATATGTTTTTCTGCAAGAATCTTTGCACGGTCTTGGAATCGTTGTTGGGTACTGCAGCTGCCTCAACCCATTTAGACACGTAGTCGACGGCAAGTAGAATGTAGAGGTTACCGAATGAAGATGGAAAAGGTCCCATAAAGTCGATCCCCCATACATCGAACAATTCCACCTCGATGATGTTCTGGAGCGGCATTTCATGTAGTCTAGAGATATTGCCCGTCCTCTAGCAACGATCACATTGCTTGTAAAAGTCTTGGGCATCTTTGAACAATGTTGGCCAATACAAACCGGATTGCAACACTTTGGCCGCGGTACGAGTTCCTCCAAAATGTCCTCCATAGGGTGAAGAATGGCATTGTCGGAGTACATTCTGTTGCTCTTCTTCAGGGACACATCGGCGTATAACCTGATCTGCACATTGTTTAAACAAAAGAGGCTCGTCCCAAAAGTAATGCTTAGCATCATGGCGGAACCGCTTCTTCCCTTGGTGAGTAATGTCATAAGGAAAAATACCACAAACAAGGAAATTAACTAAATCCGCGTACCAGGGTATTGCCGAGGCATGTGCTGCCGTGGCGACTGCTCCCAAAATTGCCGAGGAGTGTGCGTCAAAGGCTGCTGCGGCATCGAGGGTTGCCAAGGCGTGCGCATCCATGGTTGCCGAGGCAACTAAAAGTTGTTCATCTGGGAATGCATCGCATATCTCTAGATCCGCGTCCTCCTCCCTATTGCGTTCCAAACGTGATAAGTGATCGGCCACTTGATTTTCTGTTCCTTTCCTGTCCTTAATTTCAATATCAAATTCTTGTAAAAGTAATATCCAACGAATTAAACAAGTTTTAGCATCCTTTTTAGCAAATAAGTATTTGATTGTCGAATGGTCCGTATGAACAATTACCTTTGTACCAATTAAATAGGATCGGAACTTGTCAAATGCGAAAACTACAGCTAGTAACTCTTTCTCCGTTGTTGTGTAATTCACTTGAGCACCATTAAGAGTTTTACTAGCGTAGTATATCACATGGAAGGTCTTACCTGTGTGTTGGCCTAGGACTGCTCCTACCGCGAAATCACTTGCATCACACATGAGCTCAAAAGGTAGCGTCCAATCTGATGGAACGACAATGGGTGCCGAGGCAAGCTTTTTCTTTAGGGTTTCGAATGCTTGGGTGCAAGAATCATCAAAATCAAAGACTTTATCATGTTCAAGCAGATTACACAAGGGTTTAGTGATTTTAGAAAAATTATGAATGAACCTCCTGTAAAAACCTGCATGTCCGAGAAAACTTCGAATTCCTTTAACCGAACTTGGTGGGGGTAATCTCTCGATCACGTCCACCTTGGCTTTGTCTACTTTAATTCCCTTGGATGAAATCTTGTGGCCGAGCACTATTACTTCATCTACCATAAAATGGCATTTCTCCCAATTGAGGACTAAATCCGTTTCTTCGCATCTTGCCAACACCCTCTCTAAATTGCCGAGACAGCCGTCGAAGTCATTACCAAAAATCGAAAAATCATCCATGAAGATCTCAAGGAATTCTTCGACCATGTCTGAAAAGAGTGCCATCATGCATCTTTGGAAGGTTGCCGGGGCGTTACACAATCCGAACGGCATCCTTCGGAAGGCATAAGTACCGTATGGGCATGTGAAGGTTGTTTTTTCTTGATCTTCTGGTGCTATGGCAATCTGATTGTAACCTGAATAACCATCAAGAAAACAATAAAAGGGTTTACCTGTAAGACGGTCAAGCATTTGATCAATAAAGGGTAATGGGAAGTGATTTTTCCTAGTGGCTTTGTTTAGCTTTCGATAGTCCATACAAACCCTCCAACCGGTCACAGTCCTGGTTGGGATAAGTTCATTATTTTCATTGCTTAACACTGTTATACCTCTCTTTTTCGGTACACATTGTACCAGACTTACCCACGTACTATCAGAGATAGGGTATATAATGCCGGCGTCAAGCCACTTGATGATTTCTTTCATTACAACCCCTTTCATGGCATGATTCAGTCTCCTCTGGGCCTCAATTGAAGGTTTGTGATCATCTTCCAACAGAATCTTGTGCATGAACACTGCCGGGCTAATTCCCTTCATGTCGGTAATTGTCCACCCTATTGCCTTTTTGTGTAGCTTCAACATCTTGATCAGCTTCTTTTCCTGCTCAGGCTGTAACTTAGAAGAAATAATTACAGGCAATGTATTATCGGTTCCTAAGTATGCATATTTTAGTTGCTCCGGCAATTGTTTCAACTCAAGAATCGGTGGTTGTTCAATAGAGGGTTTTTCGAGCTTACCTTCTTTACCTGAGTAATCCAGTGGTTCAAAGTATGTACCTGGTCGGTTGACTAGCCAATTTGCCTCTTCTTGTTGTTCCTCATCGACCGGTACTTCATACTTCTTAGGTTCCTCTTGATCGGCAATGTAGTTGCCGAGGCAACTAAATTCCTCATCGAAGTTAAACTCTGCCGTGGCATGAAGAAGTTGGCATTCTTCTGGATCATCGGCATGCCTTAGTTTTTGGAAAACATTTAGTTTAACTTGCTGGTCATTCACCCTCATTGTGAGTTCTTCCTTTTCAACATCGATCAAGGTTCTCCCTGTTGCTAGGAATGGTCTCCCGAGAATGATAGGTGCATGCTCATCTGCTTCACAATCCAAAATAATAAAGTCAGCGGGAAAAATAAATTTATCAACTTTTACCAGTATGTCCTCGATTTTTCCCTCTGGATGCACATAGGATCTGTCAGCTAGCTGCAGCATAATTGTTGTAGGTCTTGCCTTCCCGATTCCTAGTTTCTGGAAAACCGATTTAAGCATCAACTTTATGCTAGCCCCAAGGTCGCATAATGCTTTCCCGACATAGTGATTTCCAATAGAACAGGGTATTGTGAAACTTCCGGGATCCTTCAACTTAGGTGGCATACGATTGTGCAACATTGCCATGCATCCCTCTGTTGCGGCAACTGTTTCAAACTCTCCTAGCCTTGTTCTCTTGGACACAATGTCTTTAAGAAACTTGGCATAGTTTGGCATTTGTTCAATTGCTTCCACCAATGGCAAGTTGATGTGGACTTGCTTTAGGATATCAAGAAACTTCTTGAATTGGTATTCTTGCTTTTGTCGCTTCAACCTTTGTGGGAATGGTGGTGGAAGTCGGATATCTTCGATCCTTTCATTGGTTTGAAACCTGATTGACGGCATTACCTGGGCAACTGGAGTTGCCGAGGCGTTGTCAACTGGGGTTGCCGAGGCATGCTTTTCACAAGTTGTCGAGGCGTCTTTATCGTCGGTTGCCGAGGCATGCTTATTGCCGGTTGCCGCGGCAATTCCTGGTTCAGCATCTGAGGCTTTGCTGCTAGGTTCATCTTGATCTTTTGTGGAGTTTTGTTTGATGAGCGGGCTTGAACCTCTCTAAGTTGTTGGCCACTTCTAGTGGTGATTGCCTTATATTGCTCATGGCCAGTTCCTCTTGCGACTTCAGTATCGCTAGGTAAACCTCATTATGGTCTAGTATTCAGATTTTGAGCAAACTGTCCGACTTGATTTTCCAATGATTTGATTGCCGCCTCTTGGTTTTGCAATCTCATCTCGGTCCTGTTAATAAAAGCATCAGTTCTTTTTATGAAATTACTATTCTCAGCCATATAAGATTCAGTTTTCATCATAAAAGCATTTAGAGAATTTTCCAAAGAACTAAATGTTGTCGGTTGTTGTTGCGGCATCTGTTGTCGTGGCATATTCTGCTGGAATCCCGATGCTTGTGCATTCTGATTGTTCTGGTTTAGAGCATTGTTGGGATTACTCCATGAAAAATTCGGGTGCTTCTTCCAAGCTGGATTGTATGTATTGGACATCACATTATTGCTCCGATTGTAATTCCCCACATAGAAGCTGGATTTCGAATTCTGCATACATTCAGAAGAATTATGGTTATCACCACATAACTCACAAAAAGAATCCATTACCTTGACTTCATGTGTGTTGTTTGGTTTTTGCATGTTCTTGACCATCTTGTTAAAGCGGCCAATTGTGCCGAAATTGAATCTGATGATCCTAGTTCATGTATTGTGGCTTGGCGTCTAACTCCTCATCTTCTAGTAGATGGGAATTGATAATCATTCTTGGCCAGCCTGTTTAAAATTTGCATTGCTTCTTCCGGAGACTTATCTAGGAGTATGCCGTTTGCCGAGGCATCTAGCATCATCCTTGTTGGTGTATTCACGGCGTTGTAAAACATTGTTACTTGAGTCCACACCGGGAATCCGTGTAGGGGGCATTTGTATAGAAGTTCTCTATATCGATCCCAAGCCTCGTACATGGATTCATCATATGCCTGCCGAAAAGAAGTAATGTCGTTACGAAGCTTATCAGTCAAATTTGTAGGATTAAATCTAGCAAGGAAATCACGACAAAGATCGGTCCAAGATGCTATTGATCCGGCAGGAATGCTATTCAACCATGCTTTCGCCCTATCCCTCAGTGAATAGGGGAATAATCTTAATCGTAGGACATCGGGGGGTGACTCCGTGTATCTTGAACGAGTTGCAAATCTCGAGGAAAGATTTCAGATGTTGTCGTGCATCTTCAGTTGCTGAGCCGCCAAATTGACCAATTGTGTTGAACATATTAAACATTACCGGTTTCAACTCAAAGTGGTCGGCTTCAATTTCAGGTGCGACAACTCCTGGGTTAAGTCCATTAAGATCTTCTTCAAGATAGTCTCGAATAGTTCTGTTTCGTGCAAGAATCACTCATCCTCCTGCTCGAACATCTTGATTCATATTGCCGTCTTGATTTGCCATTGCTTCTCTTATCCTTCGTCTAAGTCTTTGTAAGGTTCTTTCGATTTCTGGATCAAATGGATATTCTGGTGAAGTCGGTCTCGCCCTGGTCATATACCAATGCAAAACCAAAGTTTGTTAGCCCTTTGAATTTTAAACAAGAAAAGTAAAAAGAAGGTGCAAGAAAATAAAAACAAAGTCGTTATTGCCAATCCCCGGCAACGGCGCCAAAAACTTGTTGCGCGTAATAAGTGCTACGCAATTGTGCAAGTATACACGTCGCAAGTTATAGTATAAAAGATATCGTCTCCACAGGGATTGGTGCCACTTCAAGAATATAGTCTCTTGCACTGTAAAAAGTAAAAACACAAAGACATGATTATAGGGGTTTAACTAATAACTAAACTAGAAAGCAATAAAGTAAAAGAAAAGATGAGATCAAATGAGTGAGATAGGCCAGGTTATCGTGAGTTGAGGTGTGATAGCCGATTGGATCGTCTTGGTAAAAGAGTGCACGGGCAACTCAGTTGCCGTGGCAACTTGCACAACGGGGTTGCCTTGGCAACTAATCGATGGTTTCCTGGGCGACTAGTTGGGCAACTACTTGGGCTTCTGGGAAGCAATCTTCAAGGTTCGGCAGAGCGTTCTTCAATGGTTTCTTCTTATCCCTAAGTCGAAACTCTAGCTATTTGTGCATGCCTTGATAATACATCCCTGCGTGAATCAAGGGTGAACAACAACCAATCTTGCGCTCCTCTTAGCCGTTGAAATCCTTAACTTATTCCTAAGCCGGATTAATCTTCACCATCAATAGATTGAATAAAGATCATATTCATTCGTTTCTTGAATCTAACTCTCCCGATATTAGATAAATAGATGAAATCACGAGATCCTCTCCCAATTCACTCGCAAACAAGAATAAGAACCAAGAATGAATAAACCTTGAAATAGAAAAGTGCAAACTCTTATTACCTAAACAAAAACCAATAGTTTCTCACAACCACAAAACACAATAACCATAGCCAAATAGATTTAGTTCATGGCTAGGTTCCAAAGAAACACAAGATAAACAATCCCTAGCATGAACCCAATCGAACAAGAAAGAAAATGATGAAGGAGGAGGCTTGTCGAAATCCTCCTTGCCCTTGATGCTTGTCGAAAATTCTCTCCTCTTGCCCTACTTGGACTTGTCGAAATTTCCCTATTGCTCTCTCTCTATCTGATTTGTCGAAATCTCCTTGCTATTTATAGGGCTAGGCCAAAGTCCTTCTTTGAGGAGGAGTTTAAGTTGGAATTAAATTATCCTTAAAGAATATAATTCTTTATTATAATTGTATTCCTACTAGAACTTCTCCTGTCTTCTTGGAATTTAATTCTTCTTTAATCTCTGCATGGCAATCAAATTCCTTTGGGTTTGAGCTTTGCTCCACGTTATCTTGGGCTTGTCTAGTCATCAATTTCGACTACCATATCACCTTTACTCTTGTCGACAATTGCCATGGCAACTAGCTCGGCATCTCCTTCATGCATTGCCCTGGCAACTAGCTCGACATTGCTTTGGCAAGTGATCCTGCACATACACACACAAAGCACACCAAAGCATCATCTTTTCCACAAAAACTACCAAGTTATGTAATCAAGCTCAACGATTGAAGGAAACATGGATTAATGCATGAATGGCTAACTATGCATTAATATGAGCCTAAGTATAACAATAATATGAGTAAAAAGGGTAAGAAAAATAGTACTTTTGAACACTTATCAGTAGTTCTTGGCGGTTCACCTTTTCTGGTGTGAGCGGAGAGTCATGGTCAATAAAAGTTTTTTTATGAAGACGAAAGAAAAAAGGGATTTTGGGATTGATGGTGAAAAGTGGAGCAGTATTCAAACTTTTTTTCTTTTCAAAGTAACATTTGTGGTTGGTGTCAAACCTAAGGGTTGCTAGGTATTGATGGTTTTGGAAGTGTATACTTGGTTGTCAGTTAGTACAATTAGCTGGTGGGCTTAGTAAACTTGACAATTATCATATCTAAAAAACTCTAGAGGCTTGAGGACCTTATACGCAAAGGAATTGGTAGTGAATGAGTGACAATGTAAGACTCAGAGACAGATTGAATGAATGCCATAAAGTGGCATGAGATGAGAATTACGATTTAAGTCTAGTTTATGATCTTTGGTTTAGCGTTTGTCATTAGGGTGTGCATTCGGTCAGTTTGGTTAACCGACCTTACCGAATTATCCAAAATTTATTAACCAAAATTTTTATCCTTTTAACCGTTAACCGAACTGAAAGTTTTTCAAAAAATTTTAACTGAACCGAAAAAATTTGTTTAATTCAGTCGTTTATGAGTTAACCGAAATTTTTTTAAAATTTTGGGTAAATTACGCAAATGGTCACTAAACTATGCTAAAATGATCTTTTTAGTCACTAAACTTTTTGAAGTTACAAAACAATCATAAAACTTATAGAACTATTGTAAAATGATCATTGACTCATTGCACGTGTAATACCCATTTTATCCGGGACCCAAAATTATATTCGAGTCATTTACCCTATTTGAACCAAATTCAAAAAAAAATAATAACAAAAAGGGCATGCAACCCATACCCTGCCAATTAAACACCCATACCCTGCCAATTATTCCCCATGCCCACACTCCTCGCCAGACACTACACCCAAAAAACCAACCCCATTTCCTCACCCCTATAAATAGGGAAGCAATTGAAGGGGAATTGAAAGGGAAGAAAGAATTGCAATCAAGCAAAAATTGAAATTGGCAGCAAAGCCAATTTGAATCGGCATAAGGGTTGGCCGAATAAGGGAGCTTAGGCTCCCGGCTAGCCCAGGATCGGGGCAGTGTCCTCGGTCCTAGTCGGTTCGGTCGGGGTTCTATTTTAGGTCCGATCTAGTTAATTTTTTTGGAGAGGCCGTGGTAGATCTTGGTGGGGTCCAGTCGGGGTTCGTCGTTCGAACTCCTAGTTAGGTATATTTTCTTTCCTTTTTATTTATGTTGTAATTTTTATATTTTAATGAAGTAGTAGTTAACTTAAAATTGTGTTTTTAATTTGTATGTTTATCTATGTTTTATATTAGTATGTTTTATATTAATATTTTATTTGTGGTAGATTTGTTTTATTTATGTGTTAAATTAATAGTTATGTATGTATGTTTTTAGATTAGTATTTTATTTATGATATGTTTTTATTTATAAGTTAGATTAATATTTATGTATGTATGTCTTTAGATTAGTATTTTATTTATGTTAGATATGTTTTTATTTAGTTAGATTAATATTTATGTATGTATGTTTTAGATTAGTATTTTATTTATGTTAGATTTATTTTTATTTATATGTTAGATTAATATTTATGTATATGTTTTAGATTAGTATTTTATTTATGTTAGATTAGTATTTTATTATATTAGTATTTATTATGTTAGTATTTGTTTATATTTTTATTGCATTATATTTACTTATATTTGTCATGTTTTTTAAGTTTGCATAACGGACATATTTTATCAATGCGGTGCCCTTTTATTCGAGCGTAAACGGGGTCAGTATCAGGCGTAGTGATAGTGGTTGGACGTTTACTCTCGAATAATGGGGCCTTCAAAATTTACTCGCACTTATAATCAAATTTTAATTTAATCGTCACTTTAATCCGGAAGGTTTAATATTAATAAAGCGGTAATTATTAAAGTACCAATTTTGGGCGGTGTAGGGGTGCTAATCATTCCCCATCTGTAACCGACTCCCGAACCCGATATTTTAAAATCTTTGGTTTTCTACGGTGTCCGGTCCACCTTGAGTGGTCGGTGGCGACTCCAATTTTAAATAAAATGCGGGTTTTCTAAAACCCCACGCGGAATACAACATTTTCCAAAAAAAACTCATTTTTTAGCGAGAAAAAACATCGCTACAGATGGCGACTCCGCTGGGGATATTTTTGTTTTTCAAAAACAAATGAGAGTCAAGCCTTTTCAAATAATTACCGCTCTATTAATATTGGAAATTTCGGATTAAAGTGACTATTAAACTAACATTCGGTTATAATGGCGCGTTTGTTTTAATGCATTTAAAATATGGCATATAAACCCGTTTTTTTAAGTGGGGGAAAAACGCTAATGCTTTCGTGGAGATATCATTCTCCCGTATGGGCCTAGCAAGTACCTTCGGGGCTCGAGTACCTTATACTTTCGTAAGGATATCGTTCCTTCGTATGGGTATAAGCGAATAGGTCCCCCTAAATTGAACCCGGTTGAAAGGAGCCTATAATAGGTGATGACCGGGGGCCTTGCTACTCTTAGTAGAGGACAGCGAGGACAATTTAGGTACCTCTTAGCACCAAAACTGCATATAGTGAGCCGTAGGAGCCAACCCTTTAGAGCCATGTGAAACTCTGTCTGATTAGTGGTCACCCTATTTAGGCTCTGGTGCCTTGTTTCTTGTTTATGTGCAGTTTTTATTACTCTATTTTTGTTATATTTATCATTTGTTTTATTTAATCATTTTATTTGGTACTAACTCGTTTTATTCTCATCGCACTGAGTTCACCTGCATCATTACACAACATCATCACAATCTTAATTTTGCATTGCATCGATTTAGGACACATTTTGCATGCATTCATTTTCAGAATAATAAAACTAATCCTCGGGTTGCCCCATTAAATACAACGAAGATGGTCGATCTAGCACCTTACAAAGCCTCTTACAAAAGTTTGGTCTTGGGGCATGTCCAAAAGCGCCCCCACATCTTTTACAAATAGTGTGCCTCTAACAAGGTCCCAGTCCGAGGGCATTCTTTGCCAAGGTTCAGTCTTCATTGTCGAGTCAAACTCTTGCATCTTTGACCACAGTTTGCAAAACTGTACCTAATCCAAAATAATAATAATAATAATGAGCTGCCATGAACCAACACACAATTTATGAACCCAACTTAGGGGGCAACAGAATCAGCACTCAAAGTGTCAACTTCAAGAGCAATTTTAGACGATGGCATAGGGATGAATAAAATGTTGGGGCATGCACCCAGATGACTGATCGAACCCAAGTTGAGGTTGGGGCACCTTCACATACAAAAAACCAAGATCCTGACGGGACCAGTGAGAAGTCGGGCATCCCTTTGAGGGCAAAAAAAAATCATATCACATTCATGCATTTAGATTGCATTCATCTTACATACGTCATACATTTAGATTAAGTGCATACACCAAAATCACCATGCATTTAAGATAGACACATGCATTTAGGCATAAAAATCATGTATGCATTTTTGCTTACAAACAGGTTCAAAAAGAGACCGAACATCCTCAACCGTGGGGACAACAACATGACGGCCAACCTTAGTCTTAGAGGAGGCCAAACACAAAGAGGATGCTGAAACATCAATAAAAGGTAACAGTGAAAAATTTTGTGAACATTTACTTGATTAATGTTTTTTTTCATTTTTAGGTCATACCTCTCCGCCAATAGAGCAGCAGAAGTAGACTTTTCCAGATCTTGCCATCGTCATTGTTGATAGGCCAACAATTTCCAGATTCTGCTTTACCGCTGATGGTGCAACAGTATAGACATCCTGAAGATCTCGTCTCTCCGTTGATGGTGCAACAGATCTGAACCTTTCCCCAAGCAGATTGAATTTCTATTCAGGTCTTGTTTCTTTGCTGACGGTGCAACCAGACCTATTTTTCTCGAGTCTTACTTATGTGTATAGTTCAAAGAAAAAAAGAAAATTGTCAAAAAAAGAGAATTAAAAAATTTTTGAAAAAAGAAAGATCAAAAAATAAAAAAAAGAATTCAAAAAAATTGAAAAGTCAAAAAAATAAAAAAAAAAAGTAAAAGTGAAGAAAAAATGAATGAAATGAAAAATCAAAAGAAATTTTATCAACTTTCGTCACTCGATCTAGTCTCTCCGCTGATGGAGTGACCAGGTCCAAGCTCCCGTCGTCCTCAAATCTTGCTCTCCGCTGATGGTGTAGCCAGTTCCAGGTCGTCATTGTCCAAACCAGCCCTCCGCTGATGGAGTGGTTAGGTCCAAGCTCCTGTCGCCCTCAGATCCTACTCTCCGCTGATGGTGTAGCCGGTTCTAGGTCGTCATTGTCCAATCCAATCCTCTGCTGATGGAGTGGCCAGGTCGTCATTGTCCAATCCAGTCCTCCTCTGATGGAGTGACCGGGTCCAAGCTCCCATCGCCCTCAAATCTTGCTCTCCGCTGATGGTGTAGCCAGTTTCAGGTCGTCATGGTCCAATCCAGTCCTTCGCTGATGGAGTGGCGGGTCCAAGCTCCCGTCGCCCTCAGATCCTGCTCTCCGCTGATGGTGTAGCCGGTTCCAGGTCGTCATTGTCCAATCCAGTCCTCCGCTGATGGAGTGACCGGGTCCAAGCTCTCGTCGTCCTCTGATCCTGCTCTCCGCTGATGGTGTAGCCGGTTCCAGGTCGTCATTGTCCAATCCGGTCCTCCGCTGATGGAGTGGCCGGGTCCAAGCTCCTGTCGCCCTCAGATCCTACTCTCCGCTGATGGTGTAGCCGGTTCCAGGTCATCATTATCCGATCCAGTCCTCCGCTGATGGAGTGACTAGGTCCCAGTTGCTGCTGTCCTACTTATCCGCTGATGGTGTAGTAGGGTTCCAGTTAATATTTCTGTTTCTCTGTTGATAGATCCAACTTTACTGATTTTCAAGGTTTCTTTATTAATGTTGTAGCTAGAAAACAAATCAAAAAAGAAAAAAGAAGAAAAAATCAAAGAAAAATAGAAAAAAAAAAACAAAACAAAAACAAAAACAAAAAATGAAAAATGAAAAAATAAGCTTTCAACCAAATCCTGATCATGCCTCTTCGTCAGAGTCGTAGCTTGATCACAAAAAAACAACTATTCGATCCTGCCTCTTCGTCGGTGTCGTAGCTGGATCAAATCTTCAGACCTTGCCTCTTCGTCGGTGTTGTAGCTTGGTCAAATCTAACTTTCGGTTCTGCCTCTTCGTCGGTGTTGTAGCTAGACCAAATTCATTAACTCTTGATCTTGCCTCTTCGTCGGTGTTGTAGCTGGATCAACATTACTAACTTTAGACCATGCCTCTTCGTCGGTGTTGTAGCTTGGTCAAAATTCACCAACTTTCAAGTTTTAAGAAAAATCAAGAGAAAAAAAAGAAAAAAAAAGAAAAAATATGAAAAAAGCAGAGAAAAAGAAACAAAAAAGAGAGAAAAAAGAGAAAATTGTTAGTTTTCTGATCTTGCCTCTTCGTCAGAGTTGTAGCTGGATCAGACATCAGAACTTTCACCTATCGGTCTTGCCTCCTCGTCAGTGTTGCAGCTGGATCGAATTTTGTAGACCCTGTCTCTTCGTTGATGTTGCAGCCGGGTCGAACTCTCTTTAGATTTTGCTTCCTCCAAGAGTGACAAAGTAGATCCGTCAAGTCCAGAAAGAATACATGCGCCAAAGAGAAAGAAGATCTACCGAGGAAAGAAGACACGCGTCAAAAGGAGAGAAGTTCAGCCAGACCGGACAAAAATGGTTATTCTTTTGTCTTTGCTCTATTCCTGTTACACATCAATGAGCAAAGAGGGGCAGCTGTAATACCCATTTTTATCCGGGCCCCAAAATTATATTCGAGTCATTTACCCTATTTGAACCAAATTCAAAAAAAATAACAAAAAGGGCATGCCGCCCATACCCTGCCAATTAAACACCCATACCCTGCCAATTATTCCTCATGCCCACACTCCTCGCCAGACACTACACCCAAAAAACCAACCCCATTTCCTCACCCCTATAAATAGGGAAGCAATTGAAGGGGAATTGAAAGGGAAGAAAGAATTGCAATCAAGCAAAAATTGAAATTGGCAGCAAAGCCAATTTGAATCGGCATAAGGGCTGGCCGAATAAGGGAGCTTAGGCTCCCGGCTAGCCCAGGATCGGGGCAGTGTCCTCGGTCCTAGTCGGTTCGATCGGGGTTCTATTTTAGGTCCGATCTAGTTAATATTTTTGGAGAGGTCGTGGTAGATCTCGGTGGGGTCCAGTCGGGGTTTGTCGTTCGAACTCCTAGTTAGGTATATTTTCTTTCCTTTTTATTTATGTTGTAATTTTTATATTTTAATGAAGTAGTAGTTAACTTAAAATTGTGTTTTTAATTTGTATGTTTATCTATGTTTTAGATTAGTATGTTTTAAATTTATGTTTTATATTAATATTTTATTTGTGGTAAATTTGTTTTATTTATGTGTTAAATTAATAGTTATGTATGTATGTTTTTAGATTAGTATTTTATTTATGATATGTTTTTATTTATAAGTTAGATTAATATTTATGTATGTAGATTAGTATTTTATTTATGTTAGATATGTTTTTATTTAGTTAGATTAATATTTATGTATGTATGTTTTAGATTAGTATTTTATTTATGTTAGATTTATTTTTATTTATATGTTAGATTAATATTTATGTATATGTTTTAGATTAGTATTTTATTTATGTTAGATTAGTATTTTATTATATTAGTATTTATTATGTTAGTATTTGTTTATATTTTTATCGCATTATATTTACTTATATTTGTCATGTTTTTTAAGTTTGCATAACGGACATATTTTGTCAATGCGGTGCCCTTTTATTCGAGCGTAAACGGGGCCAGTATCAGGCGTAGTGATAGTGGTTGGACGTTTACTCTCGAATAACAGGGCCTTTAAAATTTACTCGCACTTATAATCAAATTTTAATTTAATCGTCACTTTAATCCGGAAGGTTTAATATTAATAAAGCGGTAATTATTAAAGTACCAATTTTGGGCGGTGTGGGGGTGCTAATCCTTCCCCACCCGTAATCGACTCCCGAACCCGATATTTTAAAATCTCTGGTTTTCTACGGTGTCCAGTCCACCTTGAGTGGCCGGTGGCGACTCCAATTTTAAATAAAATGCGGGTTTTCTAAAACCCCACGCGGAATACAACATTTTCCAAAAAAAAATAAAACTCATTTTTTAGCGAGAAAAAACATCGCTACAGCACGTTATAAATTATTGATAAATTTTGAAAAGTTTAATGACCATTTTGTCATAATTTAATAAATTAAATGATAATTTTGTGCTAATTTGATATAGTTTAATGACCATTTTGTAATATATCAAAATATTAATGATTATTTTATAACTTTTGAATGTTTAGTGAAAAAAAAAATATATGTAATATATATAATATTTGATATATAATAATTTCGGTTAATTCAGTTAATTAACCGGTTTTGAACCGAATTAACCGATAACTGAATTTTGAAAAAACTCTTAGCCGTTAACTGATCCTACCTAAAATTAACCAACTGAATTAACAAAAAAAATTCGGTTCGGTCGTTCATTCGGTTAAAATCGAATAATGCACACCCCTATTTGTCGTCATACTTATGTTGGGTTCGCGTTTTTAGAAATTGTTTCTGTTTTTCGTACTTAGTCAATTTGAACGAGTTTTAAATTTTTCCCTTTCTCAAAGCGTAGAATGAAAATTCTTAATTCCACTGTTAATTATTGGGACGAAAGTATCTCAACGTTGAACAAGAGAAGTATCTCGTCTTTTGTTATAAATTTGATTAAGTCCACTAATTTTACTAGTTAAGAGTGTTGTCATTTTGACTTTTGTGGATATCATATATGCACTATTTGAATGGAGTAGAGGTATCTTGACACCAAGCATATGGCATAGGACTTTGATGCTCTTGCAGAATTCATTGATGTGGAACAAAGGATACTTCGACGCTCTTGTAGAGCCAAAGCTGGAACGAAGGCAACTATTATTGTAGAAACAATGTAAAAACTCCTTAACATGGAGCGAAGACATCGCAATCACTAAAAATATAGTGGAGTGTCATGACGCTCGAAGCTAGAATCCTTGGTGAAGAGCAGAGGTGTCTCAACGCTAAAAGTATAGCTAAGGATCACCACGCTTTAGTAGAAATTTAGCTCGTAGAACAATGCAAGAGAAATTTGATGGGGTGGAGGTATCTCGACTCTATTAGCATAGCGAAGGATCTCAATGCTTTTGTAGAAACAAAGCTGGAGCAGAGGCAAACACAACACTCTTGTATAAACAATGTAGAAATTATCAAGTGCAAAGAAGATGCGATGCATCTCAAACATTAGAAGTATAGTTGAGGATCTCGATGCTTAACGCAAGAATCCTCTACTGAGACGTAAAGGCATATCGACACTAGAAATATAATGGAGGATCTCTACACTCGTCGTTGCGAAACGAAGTCATCTCAATGTTATGAAAATAAGGAAAGATCTTGACGCTGGATTATGTAGATGAAGTAGAGGAATATGCAATGTTAAATATATATAACAGATGATTTTGATGCTTAATATTGCACTCCTTTATGCGGAACAAAGAAATCTCTACGCTATGAATATAAAGGAGGATCTCGACGCTTGATGCATGAATGTGTGTACCTCAACGCTTTTGTAGAACAGATCGACATAGAGCAGAGCCATCTCGACGCTCTGATAGAATATGTCAATACGGGTCTCATCTCTTCCGTTATAGAGCGGAGACATCTCTATGCTCTCGGAAATTTATCGATGTAGAGTGAATGCATCTCGAACGTGGCGCGCATAGTAGAAGTTCTTTAATGCTATTGAGAAATAGTTGCATTTGGATAATATTTATACATGAATACAACATGTGATATTCTCTAACTAATTATTATAACTAAAAATAATAATACCAGTTATCATAAGCAAAATGTAAAAAATTTCGAAGCGGAGGATCTCAACACTCGACATATTTTCTTAGAACAAGTTATTTTTTCATGCGAACTTAAGCAGATACATTAGTAATTTTTGGAAAAATAGATTTTTATACCTTTCGTTGATGTCTGTCTGGAGAGGCTATGAATGACTTGCTCGTCTCTGAAACTCGTAGAAAAATATATTAGTAATTTTATCATTTTCGTACATGGTTATACCTTTAATAGACGCATATAGTGTCGCCTATTTATTGACGAGGCATATGTCTTGCTTTTGTCCCCTTTTTTGATCAGGCTTTGAAGAGAAAAAACTGACACCTTGAGCACTCAGATGAGCAACAATTTACTCTTGATGACATCATTTTTAGCATTGGCGACCTTATCTGTTCCCTTTCTTCGTTGTTTGTCATCATGGCTACAAGAGATTAAGAGGTCTAGAAGAGCTTTCAATATTAACGCTTGTTGTTGTTGAACAGAAAAATCAGGTATATTATCTAAATCTGGGATGAAGATGAGAATTTTGTTTGGGTGCTCTAGGATGTCGACTTCCTAGAGTTTATCGTGATTGATTTTTTTGTCAAAAGTGCCACACTCAGTGTGACAACTGTTGATGGTGAAAAAGGGATGATGGTGGTTTATCTTTATTGGTTTGGACAAAGAGACACGACCAATGAAGATTTTGTGAGAAAATAAGAGAAAAGGGGGACTTGGGAGAGATGATGAATAGTGGATTGAGGTTCATTTTTTAAAAAATTAACCTATGTGGGTATTTAAATGCCGTGTCAAACATATAAATTAATAGGTATTGATGGTTTGACAGTGTACACATAACTGTTGGGTAGTAGAATTTGCCGGTGGGCTTATCAGACTTGACAACTATCAAATTTGAAAAACTCGAGAGACTTTAGGGCCCGATACACGAAAGTGTTGGTAGCAAAGGAGTGATAACAAATGACTTAGATGTAGACGTATAATAATTTTATAATTAAATATAAATTTGATTTTAACAATTTTTTTTTAAATTTGAAGTAACTTTTTTTTTCTGTAATCTTTTGTGACATTAATGCTGGTAAGAGATTTAAAACTGTTCCATATCTAGAACGATAGTTAAATCTTCAATCACTGGTCAAAGTAGAAAATAACACATTTTTATAAAACTAATTAAATAAAATAAATATTTTGTATTTGTTGTGAATAAAATAACGAATAATAATAACAAGAACAAAGAGATGAGAGAAAGAGAGATTTTTATTCATTCTCAATATTGAGTTGTGTACAATGTTTTCTCCAAATCTATATTTATAGGCATAATATGGAAACCCTAATTCCAATCCGTATTAAACCCTAATAATAAAATACATTAAAGTCTCCTTTAATACATGGATATCCACCATAAATAAATATTCATAACACCCCCTTGAATATCCATGAAGATAATGTTCATCGTTAAAACCTTACTAAGATAAAAAAAAAAACCTAGTGGGAAAAAAAAATTTAGTAAAGGAAAAATAGTACACACGTCTTTGATACGCATAACATGTTGCCTCATTAAAAACCTTACCAGGAAAACTCATTGGGACAAAACCATGGTTAAGGGAAAAAGAGTGCAACGCGTATTTACTCCCCTCATGAAAACATCACATAAGATCTTTTAATCTTCATAATTCAATATTGAATGCTATTTTTCTAAAGATCGTGAGGGATGAAACTTTGGAGTAATGTGTTTCATTTTACCATCTTTGACGTATCCTCATTTCGATTGAGATATAAATTTTGCATTATCTCCACATAAGATAGCTTGTAGCTTATCTTGTGAAAGTAAATCACATATCTTCTGAATATATTGGATCAATAGTCTTAGCCAAACACATTTTTGGCTTACCTCTTGTATAAAAATTATTTTTACATGATTTGAGGAGACATTGATTAATGGTTGAAGATCTAAAGGTAATGGTCTTTGTAGCATTTAGATGATATTTCTGGACCAACTAATATATGGTGCTTCTAGACCAAGGATTCATTTATCTTTCTTTCGAAGATAAATTTATTCACATCCAACAAACAATCATTAGGGTACTAAATAGATATGTTTTATCCATATTGAATCTTTTTTAAGATTCTTTCAGCTTATGTCTATTTATAGACAAAAATGCATATTTAAGTGCTCGATCTTTAGTTCGAGACAAAACCCTATATCAAGATTCTTTTTCTAAAATACTTTCATTAAATGCTTTGAAAACTCTTCATGAGTTTCTAATTTGAAGCTCTTGAGGAGTTTTAATGATATTCAAATTATCATAGTGAATCTTGATCCAAACTCATTTATAAAATACATAAGGAAATATGATCATTCTTATTGTATTTCCTCAATTAGTACTCACTAAGGCGATTATACCAAATGCGCCAAAATATAAATATACAATGGGACATATCTAAATAAATTTTCTCAAAAATTTCCAAATGCTTCTGGCATTTTAAATCCGTCATGGATAACTTTCCTTTTATAAGAATCCACAAAATGATTTGACGCATATAAAGTATTTCATAACTGTCAAAGTAATTGCATCCACCATGAAATAATTAGAATTACTCATAAATCATAATTCAATTCGTATTTACGACTACTTATTTGTGCCTCACTTGCATTACACCTTTAGGTATTTGGACTGCAGGTCCAAAAACTTCTCTTTTGGAAGTTCAAAGCGTTCTTCTACATCGGCCAATTCAATATCTATACTACTGATAGATTTATATATATATATAATCCACATTTTGTTTCTTTACTTTTATAGAAATATTGTTTGAAAATTGTTGTCTACAACTTTTCTATTTCGGTTCCATTCGTTTCTCGTATTGATATAACTTGTCGAGATCTTTTTTCAATCTTTATTTCAGGTACCTAAAACTCTTCTAGAGTTTTATTAATAGTTATGTCTTGGGTCTCTTCAAAAGCACCCGCCTCTAATATATGATCATTTCATACTATTTTCGATTTACGAGAATTTTGATCATTGGGGCCAATTTTAACTATCATGCTTCATGCATGATTTACATCTATTCGCTCTAACGTGTAATTCAAATTTAGAGCATTTCAGCTGGTATATGAGACTTAATTAGTCTCATTAGGTCAGTAAATATGTCTGACAGTTGACATGTAATAACATGAATTATCTTATGAACTTATGGTTCATATACGAGGATCTAGATAATGATAATTCATTTTCCTTTATCCAGATAATTATTATCTCCCCTGATGTTGAGAAAAAGCATGCCATAAATGATTCTCCAATTAATGTTTAAGAATTTAAACATAAAAGGAGACTTATATTTAATATATATTCTCAACCCTTTTTATTTACCCATTTTGTGCGTTGTGGTGGAGCAATTCAACTATATATCGCACATTCAAAAGTTCTAAAATGGAAAATGTATGGCTTCTGACCAAAAACCAATCATAACAGGGAGTTTATTATAACTCGTTGGCTTGATGCGTATAAGTGATGTTATATGTGAAATACCATGTAGATAATAAATGTTTTGTTCTCATAGTTTAGCTATTAAAGAGGAGGCATCCAATCAAAATTTTGCTAAACTGTTTCGTTCATAATCAGTAGGCTTTGTAACAGTTATTTCAACTGATATAGCCTAAAATATAAACCCACTAGCTTTTGCAAGACGAATAGTCTAATTGTATAATCTGAATCTTTTTCTAATCAATCTCACAAACTTTTGGTTATAAGTTGATAAAACATATGTAGATGCATCTACTAAAATCATGTAAAATTTTCCACATTTGTGGATAAATGAGCCCATATTTCATTCAAATATGCAAGTCATGCAATCTCAACTTTAGTACAAGAACTTCAAGTTCATTTGGTAAGTGGGATCTTAATCATATCCTTTGAGAGCAAGCAACACAAGAACTTCATGTTCTTTTAGTAAGTGAAATTTAATCAATTCCTTTGAGAACAAGCACCACAAGAACTTCAAGTTCTTTTAATAAACGTGCATATAAATCTCAATAATTTTCGCATCATTATTAATCAGGATGGTCTAACTGATCATGCCAACTATATATATGTATATATATATATATCTTTGAATTTGTAAATTTTTGGTTTATCATAACATGTGATTCAATCTCACTTATACATGTGTGGTACAAATTTTGAAATAGAAGTTTCTTTGAAACTTGATAATACATTGTCCACCAAAAATTGTTCTTTGAATATGAATATATTTAGCTCTTTCGTAACTTTCAATGAAAATTATTCTTTTGGTAGCAATGTATAGCTCTTCTAGAGCTTTTAACTGACTTTTTGGCTACCAGAACTTATATTCACAATGACTTATTTCATATGTCAATTGATAACATATGTTATCCATAATTCTCAAAGGATTATTCTGAGAACTCTTATTGTTCTCTTAAAATTTTCACTTCTGATGATGACGATATTATTACCATTAGCGGTAATTATTATAATATTTACAATTATGCACTTTTCATAATGTGCTTTCTCTCAAGAACTTAGTGCTCTTTTAGAGCATCAATATTTTCAGTACTTTGAGATATAGTACTCACATTTTCCCTTGCGTTTAAATGGGAAAATATTTCTTATGCTTCTACTAAGCATAAATCATCACCATAGATTGTATTTAATAAGTAATCATGTTAAACAAAATAAATGGAAAAATAATTATTCCGTAAAGTAAATAAAGATAAAGCAAAATAAATTAAAAGATAAATAATTCTCTTCAAGGTTATGTGAATAATTAGAAGATGATTTATTCCCTTTAATGTTTATAAGGAAATCAACAACGTCCAAATAAGTTGGACCAACAACGTCCAAATGAGTTGGACCAATATCATCTTCGTCATTTTTGCAAACAAAATTTGCTTCTATTTTCTTTCATTTATCATTCAATGATTATTGATATTTTAAGCGTACGGCAAGTATGAGACCAATAATTTATAACATCGCATTGGTAATAAAAATGATTTTACTTCCTTAGAATGATCTTTATCACTCGTGTCATCCTTATAACCTCACTTCTGGTGGGTATAAGCATTCTTAAAATAATCATTATGTCTATGTCCATGGCATAGACCATAACCACAACTACTAATGTGACATTTATTCTTCCGTTATATAATCTCACGTTCACTTCAGGGAATAGAGTGGAGCCAGTGGGCCTTTAAAACATTTTTCACGATATTTTGTCCGTAGAACATTATTTGCATGAAAAGTGGAGTATGTTTTTATTAACATACCCTCACCAGTGATACTCTGACTATATAACTTCAGTTGTGAAGTAATTTGAATAATATTTGAGTTATATTCACTAATTAAATAGTGTTTTATCACGTTTGCATTCACTTTAAGGAATGAAACAAATCCAATAATATCATGAAATAAACACCATGCTTGCATTCACTTCAGGGAATGACTCCCACAAAAATTCTTGGATCATGACGAATTTTCATAACTTGAACTTGAGAGAAGTCTATAGTCGATTTTTTACGCAGAAGAATTATTGCTTTTGAGCCAATATAGACTTTATAACAATCTTCTTGGAGATTAAAAATAACCATGATTTATCGCGCTTTAAAATCGTATTTTAAAGAATGAAAATAAAAGTAGAATTTACCAATATTAATTTTCTTCTCGGGGACGATGGAGACATAGCAAATGACCAAGACGGCTTCTCATAATCCTTTTATGTCATGTCTCTTTCTAAGTCATTTAAACATATAATGTAAAACTCAAAACACAGTTAAAAATACACGCTCTCATCAATTAAATATTAAATAATAAATAAATAACCACAAACTTTTGACTATGCATTATAAGCAAACTAACACAAGAATATATAAACATGTGAGATTTATGGTTCATTGGCGATAAACCATATTATAATCGAATTAATCAAGTAATTAAGGTATGTTTGTGATTCAAATCTCATTGACGCTATTTACCCTTATATATTATTTCCTAATAAGACCGCCAGAAAATACAATACCAAAAGCTCATGGGATATACCGTATTAAAAAAATGGTTAGAAGTAGTAATTTATGTGCATCAAAGATGAAGTTTATCATACACGGTCATTCACTGAAATCGTGTAATCGATGGAACATTTAAGTATCGAATTTACTCCTAATAAAGAACCACACCAAAACCTAATTCAGCCTCGGTCACCCATGAAATAATCACGATCTCCTTGTTTTACAGGAACCTTAAAAATAAAAAAAAAACACTAATTCAAGCTAATAATAAAAAACTAATTTTAAATATATATATATACATATATAACAAATGTAAAATGACTTATCTTTGATTCATGCTATAATCAAATTCTTTTCAGTAACTTTTTTAGGATTCGAACGATAAACAGCTCAGTTGGTTAGAGTCTCATTTTGATAACGTATTATGAAGAAAATAACGAATAACAAAGAGATGAAAGAAAGTGAGAGATTTTTATTCACTCTAAGTTGTGTAAAATGTTTTATCCAAATCCAAACTGATATTTCCTTTTTAAAACCCTAGTTACACCCACACCACACTCTTAGACTGACTGTCACTGGATTCGCATGCGTTTTCTCATTCCTCATTGCCTATCCGTTTACTCTGGTGGCAATCGCGTAGCCTCAAGCCTCTTAAACTCCCTCTAAGCCAAATCCAACGCTCAACCGTACCTCCCTTTTTCAGTTGTCAGCCGCCATCCATGGCCGCATCAGAGGAATCGCTCCGCAAAGCTCTGGCCGAGAAGCTATCAGATGTGGAAGCGCAGGGCAACGCGGTCAGAGCTCTCAAAGCCGCCAAGGCTTCCAAGCCGGAAATCGACGCTGCAATCGAAGCCTTGAACAACTTGAAGCTTGAGAAATCGTCGATCGAGAAGCAGCTCCAGGCTGCTGTTAGTGGTAGCGATGGTGATGGTGCTCTTAGCAGGGAAGCCTTCCGTCAGGCTGCTGTGAATACTTTGGAACGGCGTTTGTTTTACATCCCGTCTTTCAAAATTTATCGGGGTGTTGCAGGGCTGTATGACTACGGGCCGCCCGGTTGCGCTGTTAAATCCAACGTTCTTGCCTTCTGGCGTCAGGTATTGTATGCGTATTGCTCTTGCAATTTTAGAGAATTTTGTTTACTTTGACAGCATGAGTGAAGAATTAGGATACATGCGGATGTTTACTAGCGGGGTGCATATTAAACAATTGCTGTTAACCGTAACCATTAATCGATATAACCGTTACATTTTACAGCTTAATTAAACCATTAAAGTTAAATGGTTTTGATTAACCATTAATCTATATAACATAAACCATTAATCGATATAACCGTTATTAAATTATTTACACATATATTTTGTTCATAAGATTTGTTACTCCTAATGTTTATGGCTAGCGGAGAGATAATATTTATACATGTCAACCCATAACATTAGCAGTTAAAACGCTTAACCATTTTTAAACTACGGTTAAATGACAGTTTAGACTAAATGGCACGGTTAACCAAGAACACCCCTAATTTATACTGAATTGATAGTTTAAACTGAACTTTATTCAAATTGGAGCTATTTCTGTTTCGATAATTTTAAATCTGATTAAAGTTACTTTGAATCTTTGTTCCTATATACTTGCTTAGTTGCGGTGATGTGCGTTCATAAGACAATTATATATTAAACTCAACACAGTTCTGATATAGCTTGTTTGAATTACCTTTTTCAGCACTTTGTGCTCGAAGAGAACATGTTGGAGGTTGACTGTCCCTGTGTGACACCTGAGGTTGTCCTAAAGGCTTCTGGTCACGTTGACAAATTTACTGACCTTATGGTTAAGGATGAAAAAACTGGAACCTGCTATCGCGCCGATCACTTGCTGAAGGACTTTTGCAATGAGAAGCTTCAAAAAGACCTCACCATCAGTGCAGAGAAGGCTGCCGAGCTTAAGAATGTACTTGCCACATTGGATGATTTGTCAGCTGAAGCGCTGGGTGCAAAGATCAAGGAGTATGGTATTACTGCTCCAGACACTAAGAATCCTCTATCCGATCCTTATCCATTCAACTTAATGTTCCAAACGTCAATTGGTCCATCTGGTTTGAGCCCTGGGTAAGTGCTTTCAATTTAGTATTTTGCTGGCATGTGTTTTATTTATTTTTCTGGTGCTAGAGTTAGCTGACTTCGTAACTTATCATCGTTTCTTGTAATTAAATTATTATATCTAAAGAATCATGTGTAATTTTCTCTTCTGCAGGTATATGCGTCCTGAAACAGCACAAGGAATATTTGTGAATTTTAAAGATCTGTACTATTACAATGGGAACAAGCTTCCCTTTGCTGCAGCCCAAATTGGTCAGGCTTTCCGAAACGAGGTCTTAAAATCCGTCTTGTAATCTGAAAATATGTCAATTTATGCCCTCTTTGGATATTTTATGCGTGCAAATTTACAGCTTGGATTTTTTTTAAAACTGAAGTTGACTCGCTACCCATAGACTGTTGTTTCTCAGATTATTGCTTTCTTGTCTGTTAAGATGGTTGCTCTTGTTAATGTTACATTATATCATGCAACGTCGTAGAGATGAAATATGATAATACAATTTTCTATAGATATCCCCTCGCCAAGGGCTTTTGAGGGTTCGAGAATTCACTCTAGCAGAGATTGAGCACTTTGTTGATCCTGAAGATAAATCTCATCCAAAATACTCTGAAGTTTTGGACTTGGAGTTCCTGATGTTCCCAAGAGAAGAGCAAATGTCTGGACAATCTGCAAAGAAAATCCGTCTTGGTGATGCTGTTTCAAAGGTTGGTCGAAGCTTGACCATTTCACTTTTCCTGTTAACAACCCTCTTCCTACCCTTTTGTGATGTCACTGTGCTTCTTGTAGGGAACTGTCAACAATGAAACCCTTGGCTACTTTATTGGAAGAGTTTATCTTTTCCTAACTCGTCTTGGTATAGACAAAGATCGTTTACGGTTTAGGCAGCATCTTGCCAATGAAATGGCCCATTATGCTGCAGATTGTTGGGATGCTGAGATCGAATGCTCATATGGTTGGATTGAATGTGTTGGTATTGCAGACAGGTCTGCTTATGACTTGCATGCTCACTCGGTAAGATCTTGTTCTCTCTGTATTCATCTCACCTTTCTTTATTTTCGATAAGGTGGTTATTGTAAAATATCTTAATATCACAATTTATGAGAGTAAGCTGGTCAGCTTCGTTATGTTTAGGAGTGCCATATGAACAGAGTGTTCTACGAGGAACACCGAGAGTTTATCATCAATTTAATCAAAATAAATCTGTTCTTTTATCCATTCTGCTGTTGTGGCTTCTTTGCTACGTTTAGGAGTAATCTGATACCCAGCCATGCTATCAAAAGCTAGATGGAACACAAAAAGAAGAAAAAAAAACTATTCTGTTTTATGCAAATATGATATATACTAAATAGATTTACTCGAGCAGCATCATTTTATTGTTTATGTCAGGAGAAAAGTGGTGTCCCACTTGTGGCTGCTGAGAAGTTTTCAGAACCTAGAGAAGTGGAGGTATTTTGCAGATTACCTTATCATTTTCATATATTAGGCTAATGTTAAGATTACATGATTTATATATTTATAATGCAAGAAAAGATCCTGATGGTTCTACCACGTGAAGTCATAAATAAGTTGATGCTGTGTTCATATATTTTCAGAAACTGGTTATAGCTCCTGTGAAGAAAGAATTGGGCCTTGCATTCAAGGGAAACCAAAAGAATGTCGTCGAAGCTTTGGAGGTGAATGATAAAATAGTCTTTTGACCGTTTAACATTTCGTACCACGTGCTGTCTCCCCATATCAATTCATGCATGGATTTCTCTTTTGGTTAGGCAATGAATGAAAAAGAAGCTCTGGAAATGAAGGCTGCTTTGGAATCCAAAGGGGAGGTGGAATTCTATGTCTGTACTCTAGGGAAAAATGTGCCCATTAAAAAGAATATGGTCTCGATTTCAAAGGATAAAAAGAAAGAACACCAGAGAGTGTTTACACCATCTGTGATTGAACCATCCTTTGGAATCGGGCGGATAATATATTGCCTTTTTGAGCACTCTTTCTACACAAGGCCAAGTAAAGCTGGAGATGAGCAGTTGAATGTTTTCCGGTTTCCTCCTCTTGTGGCACCTATTAAATGTACTGTATTTCCACTGGTTCAAAATCAACAGTACGAGGATGTTGCAAAAGTTATTTCAAAGTCATTGACGGTTGCTGGGATCTCGCATAAGATAGACATTACAGGTATTTGATTAAAGATGAATGATGCCTCTTTAATCTTTCATGTTCCTGCATTTATATGTCCTGAATTTTAAGCACTCATTTCATTTCTATTCACTCTTACCTATATTTTTATGTAGACCTCTCCATTTACTTGTTCTGAAAAATTTTCCTCACATATAAGAGTTTGTGTAAAGAGTTTCAGGGAGGAAACTGAAATCTAAGTCGATATTGATATATTTGATTATGCATGCAACTATAGCAACTTTCTTGTTTCAATAATCATAGAGATTGGCATTTCCATCATTTCAGTAATATATGGCCATCGACTCATCCCTTTGACCCCTTCTTGCATTTACAGGTACCTCAATCGGTAAAAGGTATGCTAGAACAGATGAACTCGGTGTGCCGTTTGCCATTACTGTTGATTCAACTACCGATGTGACAATCCGTGAGAGAGACAGCAAGCTCCAAGTCCGTGTTGGCGTGGAAGAGGCTGCCTTAGTTGTTAAGTCTGTGACTGATGGACACAGAACATGGGAGGATGTGTGGGAGAAATTTCCCCATCACACTTCTGGGTCAGCGGATGATTAAGTGATTTGGAATTCCCGCACACCCGCACACGTTTGTGACATAATAACACAATACCGAGTTGGGAGTTCTAAAAGTTTTCATGGTAATTTCAATGGAGATTACAGTATTAAAAAAACTGAATTTAATATTTTGTACCCAAGAATCTATTGATGTTTCTTTTGTCTGAACTCACATCAGGTACAATGTTTGTCGGTAGATTTGAGAGATGGTTTTGGTGATGGAAGCAGCTTAGTATATTGTTCGGCCAGTTGGGCTGTGTTATTGTTTAGGGTTTTGCAGCTTTCTTGCAAGTCTGCAAGGTGTGCCTCAGAAAACCAACAATCCAATTAAAATCAAAACCAAACCCGATTTGGGTAATTATATTTTTTTGACAAATCTTAATTTTAATCTTAATCGTACCTAAAGGGAAGGGGAAGGGACTCTAAGGGAGAGAAGGGAGGTGTTCCTTGTGGGTCTAGAATTTATGGCTTAAGGAAAATGAGGAACAAAGATGAGCAGCTTGACTAATCGGCCAAATGTGTTTGTTCTAATTTAAGTACTTATTTGATGCACGGCAACGGTCTTAAATTTTAACCTTTAAACTTTAAATTATAAAATTTAGATATAATGTTAAAAAAATATGTTTAACGTTTGATTGAATAGTCATTTTGGTCTTTATATTTTGAAACAATTTAACAATCAATGTTTCATTTTGGGTCAAAATGGTATATTTGTGGATGAAAACTATTAGTCAATAAACGCTAAATGACTTGAAATGATCTAACAAACCTATATGATAGTGCACGCCGCGATAGTAGTGTCATGTAAGCAAATATTTTGATTTTATAGAATGACACGATAGTCACAAAATAATTTTATAAAATTGTATAAAATATAAAATATTTTTTTTCTTGACGTGCTATTCTATCAAGTAATTTCAAGTTGTTTAGTATTGGTTGACTAACAGTTTTTATTCACGAATGGATCATTTTGATCTAAAATAAAACGTTAAGAGCTTAAAAAAAAGAATAAGAGCCAAAGTGACTATTCAGTCAAACATTAGAGCAGTTTTAGCATTATGCTTAAAATGTATTCTCAAACCTTAAAATTTAATCACAAGCTCTAAAAGTATCTCTTTTAACATCTAAACTCAAAAAACTAGACGTGTAACGTAAAATATTTCCTCATAAGTAATTTGAAATCAAATGAATTGGGGATTTAATTTGTACAAGTCTAGCCTACGACTGGAATAGAACAAATTTCAAAGCTAACCGAGGGATTGGAGATCAAGATTACGATTTATTAATTCACTTAAGACTTTTGAGAATCTTCAAATTTGGTTGCCGATAATCATTTTTTTATAAAATAATGTGTACTATATTAGTATTTTTATCAATATTTTAATTATGATTATACTATTATTAGTGTCCTCATTTTGATGAAATTTGTGTTTAAATATTGAAAACAATATTGTTAAAAGGGTATATATGAACTATTATCACGTTCTTAACTTATTGTTGGAAACAAAATAAATAAATTTTTTGACTTAAGCCTAAAACGGAGTAGGCATCCGAAAAAGGACTAAAATGAGGAATTGGACCATTCCTCCTACCTTAGAACATAAATCCTTAAATCAGCTTATAATTTTTTTTAGAAAATATTTTTTTAATTGTTTATTATAATTTTTTAAGGTAAACTACATGAATGACAATACAATCATGTGGTGTTTCTATTTTGGCCACTATTTTTTTAATTTTGTCAATAAGACTATTTAACTATTTAATTGATATAAATTAAGTCACATGCTATTAAAACCTAACAAAGAGGTTAACATGACCAGCAGCGGAACTATTGAGGGGCTAGTGGAGCCATGGTCCCCACAAATTATTAAAAATTAAAAAATATATATGGTAAAATTGCTCTTTGACCCCTAAAAAATATATAATTCAATGTTATCTCATAATTTTAAAAAATTTAAAATGAACCCGTCAAGGAATAATGTTGAGTTCGTGGACGTAACCGTTAAACAAAATTAAAAGAATTACATATTTAGCCCTCATATTTAAACTTGTTAATGATATTTTAAAATTAATTAAGTTTACATTGGTGGAAATTGAACCCAGGTCTCCTGGGTGAAAGTCAATTATCCTAACCACTGGACGACAATGGTTTCATATATTTTATTTCATTTTTTCTTGAAAAATATATACACATTGTTCACCAAAAACCAAAAAGAGGGTTACAGTAGGGAGAAACGGGCTAAGTTTGCAGGCCTAAGCCCATGGAATGGGCATATCTAATAGAGAATGGACTCTGTACTTTGTTAAGCCCAAAATGGTTAAGAAAAATAAAAAGAAGTTTATTTCATTTTTTCTTGAAAAATATATACACATTGTTCACCAAAAACCAAAAAGAGGGTTACAGTAGGGAGAAACGGGCTAAGTTTGCAGGCCTAAGCCCATGGAATGGGCATATCTAATAGAGAATGGACTCTGTACTTTGTTAAGCCCAAAATGGTTAAGAAAAATAAAAAGAAGGCTATTGAGAGCGAGATTTGAACCCACGCCCTTTCGGACTAGAACCTTAATCTGGCGCCTTTGACCAACTCGGACATCGAAACACGTTGTCAGAAGTTCGATTACCAAAACTGTTATACCAAATCCTATCAAAAGAATGATTTGCATCTTAATCCTGCTCTAAAAGTCCAACTTGGAAGAAGGGTGATTAAAAGTCAAATTCTTAGCATACAAAAAACAATATCACTGATCAAGTAAATTTGGCCAATTGACCAAACTGTTCATCTTTATTTTTCTTATATTTTATTAGGTC
The DNA here is from genome assembly GCA_019671005.1 of Hibiscus mutabilis. Lineage (NCBI taxonomy): Eukaryota > Viridiplantae > Streptophyta > Magnoliopsida > Malvales > Malvaceae > Hibiscus > Hibiscus mutabilis. Next base: position 45,359,347 of record CM033722.1, read on the forward strand.
ATAAGTTTTATACCTAATAAAAGCGTTTCATTTTTCCTTTAAAATCTCTCATTTCCTTCCTCTTTAAGTAAAATTACGATAAAAATTAAATTTTGTTAAAAAAATAATATCACTTATTTTTGGATGTGCTAAGTTATGGTTCATATATTATATAATATACATAGTTTGTTTCTTTTAATTAATAGGGTCTCATTCTTTTTTTTAGAGTCTTCTTTTTCCCTTTTAGTTGAACATATGTTTATTACGTGGAGATAATTTTCACATAAATTCTACCATGTATTTTTTTATTGTAATTCTTCTCACTTTCATTATTCATTATTTGCAATAAGTTCTCCCTACTTCTGCACTAAGAGCTCTTTCATAACTTTTTTAGTTATTTTAGATTACTTTAAGTTTTCTTTTTTATTTGGGTTAAAAATGTGTCGGATTTTGAGATATGTCTAGGGTTAAAAATTAGTTGAGTCTCTTACATACCGATAATATAGGCTTAAAATATATATGTATATTATCTAATATTTAATATTTTTGGTTAATTACAGATTTTGAACCAAATTAACCGATAACCGAATTTTGAAAAATATCACTAATCGTTGTTTTATCGAACACCTAATTAATTGACCAATTAATCGAAATAAATTTTGATTCAATCGATTAAGTTTAATTAAAAATTAAATGCCTCAAACTATACTTTCTTCTTACAGACGACTAATGTTTTTTATTCAAACTAGGTACTAATGTTTCATTATATTATTATTTTAAGGTCGATTTGTCAATATTAATTAAAAAATCATCATCCAATCATCTCTTAATACACAACTTGATTTTTTAATTTCTTTAATTTTTAAATATATATATAACTTTTAATTACTTATAAAATTTCTAAATCTCTAATTTTTCCAAAATCACCCTAAAATTTTAAAAGTCTATAAGGGGATGGTTGATTTGAGGAGACGAAGGGAAGCGCAATGCTGGTCGGTGGTGACAATAAAATTTAGAAATTAAAGATTTATGGATTTGATAAAGAAGATTTAGGAATTTTTTAAAATTTAAAGTTTAGGGATTTAAGGTAACGACGAGAGAGACGATTGATTAGTAGGATTCGACAGCGGAACGATGGGTTTTGAGATTTAAATATTTTTTTGAAAATTTAAGAATTTAGATTTAGAGATTTATGGATATAGGACGGCGATAATGGATGTGACCTATTAATGAGACCGGTTATGAAAGGGTGGACAGTGGTGGTCAACGTGAGATTAAAGATTGCGGATTTAAAGATTAGGTGCTAATGAATTTAAGAATTTTTATGGATTTAAGGGGTTTAGAAAAATTAAAGATTTTGAGTTTTTTTTAAATCAGAAAGTTTAACAATATTTTAATTGAATAATAGAATATTTTTAATTCCCGTCGCGAAGAAATCTTAAAATATTACAAAACGAACACTTAAGCATTTACTTTAAGAACAAAAATTAGACAGATTTCGTAAAAAAAAGTATAATTTAGATCTTATAGTTAAACATAAATTAAAACCAAATAAAGGAATTAAAATTCAAAATAATAAGATCGGGTGAATCTATCGAGTGATCTTAGTAGAAAAGATGATGATGATTATCCTTAGAGACATGCGTTCGTGCAGCTTTATCTGTAATGTGCGCATACCTTATATATGAACATTTACCCTTGTAATTATCTCAAAACTATTAAAAGAATAAGATCAAGATTCAAATAATAAAGACTAAATTGTTTTTTTTAATTTATAAAGTTTTGGGTTTAAATTTGATACACACACAGAGCCGGCATATTTCTATTATAAATTAAAATTAAACCTAAACCCTAAAAAACTAAACCCCAAACTCTAAACCCTAAACTAAACTCTTAACCCTTAAAATTAAAAAGTCTGGGTAAATTAAAGTTTACACATACTGTGTATTGAAGTTTTTCTCTAAAGTTTTTACACCCTTTAAAAGTTTTTACTAATTGAATGTAAGAAATATTTGAATTCAAATTTGTTTGCCATATATATATATATATATTTAAAAGTAGTCCTGTTAATGCATACTACTTTTTCAAATCTTGTAAAAAATTGATTTTTTTACATAAACGCCGGCATATTATTCAAACAAAGCAAAGATAAAAATACAAGAATACATTAAAAGAAGTGAGAAAAAAAAGCTTCAAGAAAAGCAGCAACAAAAACAACGCAAACTGCAAAAATTCCACCAGAAAAAAATAAAATACAATACAAAAAACAAAACACACAAGTCAAACACAATTGGAGGCAAAGTCTCTAAAAACTAATAAAAAAACGAAACATAACAAGCCAACATCATCGTCTTCAAACTGCATGTCAGTCGGGAGCACCGATGATGAAATGTTATTAAAAATGCAGTGAAGGAACTATCTACGAGACATCGAGCCAAAATCTAAACATCACCAATAAAAAATGAACTAAGCGAAGAAAGAAGAGCCAGAAAAACATGTCAAACGCTCATTGTTGACAAAAAATTACAAATCCTGATCACCATTGTAACACCAAAAAATAAAAGACCGAACCATTAAAATCAGTCTAAAAAAAATAAATCTCGCCTTTGCTCTCGCAATCAAGTTTCTGTCTCGTCGAAGAAGGCTCGAGACCAATTGGAAATTAAAATAACCCTTAACTTATTGTTGGAACCAAAATATATAAAATTTTGACGTAAGCCTGAAATGGAGTAGGCAATAGGCATCAGGAAAAATATATATTACCGAAATTGCCCTTCATCCTACCTTCCCAATTATCAAATGGAAACCACTTCACCTACCCACACAAAGGTATCTAAGTGAGATTAAAAAAAAAACTAAACATTAGAAAATAAATTAATAAACTAGTTTATAAATTTTTTAAAATATCTATATTTATTATAATCTTTATTGAATTAATGTTACAAGTTGATCTAATAGCAATTTAGTTGAAATAATTTAAACACCTCTTCTTTTATATAATAATTAGTATCATTATAAATATTTTTTGCATTTTTATATAAATTTTAAATAAAACAATAAAAATGTTATCTAAACATTTAAACACGAAAACAATAAATCAGTATATAATTTATTTTTTTAAAAAAAATCGGCATATAAATTCTTACCTAATCATTTAGACTATATACATTTTATATAAAAAATAAAACTTTACTATGGATATACAAGGCTTAAATGAAAAATCGTTATTTAAATTACGTTTTTTATGTTGAAAAAAATTATTTTCTTTAGCATTTGAATTATTTTTTTACCAAAATAAGTACTTAAATTATTATTCTACTTAAATTATTTTTTTTCAAAAAATATCAAAACTATATTTTTTTGAAGTATCCAAAGTATTTTAGATCAGAACAAATACTTAAGTGTTGGTAATATGTCACTATCTTATTAACAGAAAGAAATCTTTTAAATCAAAATTATTAGAATTATATAAGTACTTATTTTGATAAAAAAAATAAATTAAGTACTGAAAGAAAAAAAATGACATAAGTTGATGCAAATTTTCATTTAAGCCCATATACAAAGTATAAGTTGGGGGAGGAGAGGACGTGAGGTGCAGTTGTTTCCTCCAACCCCACCTCGTATATATCTAAACCAAACGCCACTCTCAATCCGATTCCCTTTTGTTCAATTCTAAAGTTGGAATTTTTATAAGACCCTCCTCCGCCAACCTCCGCTCTGTTCGCCTGTGATCCCCCTCTGGTCTTTCTCCATGGCCACCATTTCCAAGCTCTCCAACCCCAACCCAGCCGCCTCCCTTTCATCATCTTTCAAACCCAGATCTTCTTCTTCTTCTTCATCTCTCAAATGCTTCCTTGGGTTCCCTGCCAGGCCCGGTTTCAACGCCAAGCTGCTTTCATCTTCCACCTTGTCCTCGATCAACAACCACCCTTTCAAGAGCTCCTTGGTGTAAGTGTTTTTTGCTCTCTGTCTTGATTTCCTGTTTCCTGGTGTAAACAGTGCTTGTTTTGGCTTGTCTTTCTTTAAAGGTTGTTTCTTTTTGTTGATGCATGCATATGTTTTGATCCCATTTCTTGATTTGATTTGGAACATGGAAATGAATTTGCTTTGATTCTTATCATCAATTTAACATTAGGTTCCATACTTCCAACTGTGTTCTCTTATTTGCAGTGTCAGATGTTCTCTTGTTGATGGAAATGGTAGTTCAGTGAAGAGGACTACTTTGCATGATCTCTATGAAAAACAAGGGCAGAGTCCGTGGTACGACAACCTTTGTCGGCCGGTCACCGATTTGCTGCCGTTGATTGAAAGTGGGGTTAGAGGTGTCACTAGCAACCCTGCGGTAAATGCCTGCTGTGCTTTTGTGTTTTTTGGGTGTTTGTCTATTTGATCCCTTGTAACAATCTTCAATTGTTGTTGCAGATTTTCCAGAAAGCTATATCGTCATCGAATGCTTACAATGGCCAGTTCAGGTATTCTTGGTGACCCCATTGTTTAAGTAATGCTAAATAGCATAGATTCATGATGTTTGAGAATGAATACATTGCCGCCGCAGAAAGGAAAATGAATATAACTTTAGTTGGCTGGTTATCATGATCTCTTGATGTTTGAGAATTGTATTTTCTCTTTTGGATAATCATGTCTTTTAAAAATTGCTGGAAATTGTAGAGAACTCGTACAGTCGGGAAAAGATATTGAAAGTGCATATTGGGAGTTGGTGGTGAAGGACATTCAAGATGCTTGCAAACTTTTCGAGCCAATCTACAATCAAACAGATGGAGGTGATGGTTATGTTTCTGTTGAGGTTTCTCCCAGACTTGCTGATGATACTAATGGGACCATTGAGGCCGCCAAATATCTTCATAAAGTGGTCGATCGTCCCAATGTGTACATTAAGATCCCTGCAACAGCACCATGCATTCCTTCGATCAAGGAAGTTATTGCGAATGGCATAAGTGTGAATGTCACCGTATGTATTTCTAATTTCCTTGCTTAACTTAGAGTGGAAGACGGAGTCTTTGCTACATACAAAAGTTCTTACGAGCTTCTACTTTTATACCTATGTTAGCATTTAAATGTGCCGTTGGCTATAACTCGATAACTATTTTCATCTGATCAGAAAATCTTTGCAATCATGAGACTGTTTGGACCATTATAATTCTGAGCTTGTTCCACTGTAGTTTTAGAAAATATTGGACATATCTTGCATGTACATCATTACTATATTTGTTTCTTTTATGTTCTAAACTTCATTTCCATTTCTTATGTGTATATGCAGCTCATATTTTCAATTGCTAGATACGAAGCTGTCATTGATGCCTACTTGGATGGCCTTGAGGCTTCTGGGTTGAGTGATCTCTCCAGGGTTACTAGTGTGGCTTCCTTCTTTGTCAGTCGGGTAGACACCCTCATTGACAAAATGCTCGAAAGGATTGGTACGCCAGAAGCCCTTGATCTCCGAGGAAAGGTAACTAAACGCAATAAACACTTGGGGTGTACATGTCTAATATTTACCAAATAACATATCCAAATGTGATTAGATCATGGTATGTTTTACTCTTCTTTAGGCTGCGGTAGCGCAAGCAGCACTGGCTTATAGGCTCTACCAGAAGAAATTCTCCGGTCCAAGATGGGAGGCTTTGGTGAAGAAGGGTGCCAAGAAACAGAGGTTGCTGTGGGCCTCAACTAGTGTCAAGAACCCTGCCTACCCTGACACTCTATATGTTGCTCCTCTTATCGGACCTGACACAGTGAGCTATCTTCTTGTCAAATAAAGTTTTCGATGGACATTTTGAACTTGAGTTGATGAATCATCTGGTAATATTTTCGGTCACTTGTGGTGGTTGCAGGTTTCAACCATGCCCGACCAAGCTCTCCAAGCCGTCGTAGATCACGGCACAGTTTCAAGGACGATTGACGCAAACGTGTCTGAAGCTGAAGGCATCTATAGCGCCCTCGAGAAGTTGGGGATTGACTGGGGCAAAGTCGGGTCACAGCTCGAAGATGAGGGGGTGGAGTCTTTCAAGAAAAGCTTTGACAGCCTTCTTGACACATTGCAAGAGAAGGCGAACACTCTTAAATTCGTGGCATCTTAGGTTTTGCTGTCACTGCAACTGAATAAAACAAGAGGGAGCGTGGTTGCTGCTTGGTGAGCGTTACGTGAAACTTCAAATATCATGTAATATTGAAGTGTTTGTTTAATGGAACTTTTGTATTGTGCTTGTTTTCTGCCTTTTCATGGCTACTGCTGATCAATGAAGTTGCATTTGTATTCTTCATACAGAGCAAGGACGAGGAATTTATTAAAATGATAAACTACTGAAATGGTCATTTTTGTTTCATAAGTGTTCACTTTTGGTCATTGATTTTGAAAAAAAATACATTTGGGTCACTTATCTTTAGGTTCTAGACCTGCTTTATTTACACTCAACTAAAAGTTTTGGTTATCTAAAGTACAATTCTTTAAAATTAATCATCATTCTCAAAGAAATTTATCATTTTGGTTATTCAAGTATTAAACGTCTAACAGTTTAATGTTTTGATCATCCTACTTTTAGGTATTAAACGTCTAACAGTTTAATGTTTTGATCATCCTACTTTTAGGCGTTAACGTTATGATCATCTCAACAATATTTTTTGGGTAAGTACACCAATGGCCATCGAACTTTTAGGACGCTTTCATTTTGGTCACCGAACTTTTAAAATTTTTATTGGGTCACCTAACTTTTATTTCGCTTTCATTTTGGTCCCTTCTGTTACCGTTAGAAAATGCTAACGTGGCCCATTAGTTTTTATTTTCTTCAAGGGCAAACTATATATATGGTCACCGAACTTTTAAAATGTTTTCATTTTGGTCACCGAAATTTTAAAACACCGAACATGATGGCGAACAAGGACGAAGGGATGTATGGGTTGCCTCTCCCGATTTTAGGTATAATAGTATTTTAGGTCCTTATTATTTTAAATACTAATCAAATAAGATTTTTGTCCCTCCCGATTTTTATATTTAAAGGTTTAATAGACTCTTCCCCTCCTACTAATGTTTGATCCTAACTCCGTCTCTAATGGCAAAGTAAATTAATGTTTGAACTTAAACATGGGGTGCATCAATTCTGCTTGCATATTCTAGAAAATTTGTGGAACAACTTTTGGATACAACTTTCAGAAGTAAACTAAAATGCTATACTGTTGGTCAGTAATTAATCTCAATATTTCTTTTATCTCCCTTGTACTTATTAACCTTGAAGATGAGGTTGCATACAATGTGATCACTAGATCAAAATAATAGGTTTACATTACAGACATATTCAAGAACATGATATATAAAAAATATTTTATGTTGGTAAAGACATCAATCTACACAACTTTAAATATTGTTCATTGATAATCATAAGGTAAAATCTACTTCTTACTTTTGTCTTTTATACATTGAAAGAGTTTTTTCTTAAACCAACAGGTTGCTTTAAAGCAAAACAAAAGTTGAGTGACTCCAATGAAAGTTTTAAAATTTCGGTGACCAAAATGAAAGCGTTTTAAAAGTTCAATGACCATTTATATAGTTTACCCTTGAAGAAAAGGAAAACTAACCATCATTTTCTAACGGAACGGGAGAGACTAAAATGAAAGCGAAATAAAAGTTGGGTGACCCCAATGAAAATTTTAAAAGTTTGGCGACCATAGGTATACTTTACCCATATATTTTTGGGTAAACTACATGGGTGACCACCGAACTATGGGGTCATTCTTATTTTGATCACCCAATTAAGAAAGTCGTCAATTAGACCACCGAACTATTAAAGTGCTCATATTTTGACTAAGAACTGTTAAAATCTAACAGAGAAGGTTATGTGGCAGTTAACTGAAATTTGTATAATTACACATTTAGTCCATGTTATTTACGTATTATATCAGTCATGATTTTAATTTAATTTAATAAAATTAATCAACCAATCAGCTTATGACATGTGTCACCACTCGATTGGATGAATTTATTTTAATTTTTAATTTATTTTATTTAATAATTTTTCCAATCGAGTGGTGACACATGTTCCATTTTTAATTTTATTTAGTTTAAGGGTTATATTTTAATACACAAGCTGTGTAGAAAAATTACACAACCCTTCATATTTAAGCTATAAAATCTAAAACCTAAATCTCTAGTCCTAACACACTAAAACCTAAACCCTAAACTGTAATAATAAACCTTAAACCATAACCCACAAACTAAATTCCTAAACTCTAAAATTAAAAAGCTATTGTGTATCAAAGTATTTTCCTTAGTTTAATCGATTTAAACAACCAACTAGATGTTGTCACCATCTGATTGGTCACGGGCAAAAGAAGGAAATAAAATTGGAGGCATATGCTAATGGTGGAAATTGAACCAACGCCGAACAAGCACGGCTTAAGACCAAGCCGCTGAGCCAACTACACTGATGTTATATGAGATGATAATATGCTTTATTAAAGGATTACTTTTGTTTGTGAAAATTAAAGAGAATAAAAAAGAATTAATATGATTCGAACTCGAAGAAAATAGTGAACCACCCGAGAAAGAGAACTATATTTAATATTATTAATAATTTAAAATTATTATTTTCATTAATAATATTTTCATTTTACATAATAAAATATTAATATAATTAATTATATTTATTATTTTATTAACTTCTATTTAATCATATATTGTATGTTGTCAAATATTTATAAGTGATAAAGTTTATTTAGTGGTTTAGCATTTTAGTTTTTTACAACTAGTCCCGAATCCCATTAATTTCTTTTTATTTTCTTTAATTTTCACCAACAAAAGTAACCCTTTAATAAAAATGTTATCATCTCATATCACATTAATGCAGTTGGCCCAACGGTTGGGGCTTTGGCCATGCTTGTTGGCATAGGTTCAATTCTGGTGACACCATCTGGTTGGTCGGTTAAATATATTAAACCAAATAAATTAAAATTAAAAAATGGAACACGTGTCATCATCTGATTGGGTGAAAAAATATTAAATCCAATCGGGGTGGTGATATGTGTCGTCATTTAATTGGTTGATTAGTTTTATTAAATTAAATTAAAATTATGACCAAATTGATACAATATGTAAATAACAAGGACTAAATATATGATTATACAAATTTCTGTTAACTGTCACGTCACCTCATCTGTTAGTTTTTAGCGGTTGGCGGTCAAAATAAGAACACTTTAATAATTTGGTGGTCTGATTGACGAATTTTTTAGTTGGATGGTCAAAATAAGTATGACCCCATAATTAAATGGTCAGTCGTATAATTTACCATATTTTTTTTATATTTTAGACACTCAATTATTAAATCTCTTAATAGACATTGACATAACCTTTGATAAAATAAAAATCACTTTGATGATGATCTTTAATAGACTTTGGGTTATGAATTACAATGAATGTGTAATCAAAACACTAAGTACAAAGTTTGTTCACAAGAAAGAAAAATTGAGTATAAATTGAAACTTGATTATTTAGAAATTCAGATTAGCTTTGTTGACAGTGCTTTACTGATTGAAGATCTCTTTTATATGTTTTTGAATTTTTTTTAATTGTTGTAAAGCTTTGGAGGCTTTGATCGTAACGTTACTATTTCAATTATGAGAGTTAAATTGAGTAAAAAAATTCATGAAGGCTTAATTTATTTTTTTTTATTTTTTTACTGAGAGTTAAATTGACCCTTAAGCTCATTTTATATAAGAAGGCAGCTCTTGTTGCATGTTCTTTGTTTACTTTTGTAGCACGTTCTTTGTTTGCTCTTGTAGCACGTTTTTATCTTCTTAGGATTGAATTTGACATCGTCGCTTCTCAAAATGATGCTTATTTGGTTTTCTTGTTGATCTATCCATACTTTGAACTCTTATACTGAATATTGATAGGTGCTATCAATAACAAAAGATAGATCGCGATTGAACTGTGCTATTAGTTAATCAACGAGCTATCATTATTATATGCATTTTATGTTAGTATTGATGATGTTAATCCTTCACTGCAAACAATTGATATTTGTTTGTATCTATCTTTAGCCTGAATAGTTTGGTTGGGTTTTATTCTTTTTTATCGCAGACAATGGTATTTGTATCAATCATTTCGCTAGTTTGTAGACTCTTCGATAAAAGTAACAGCTATTTAGTAAAAAAAGCCAGCTAAAAACATTAATTCTTAAAATTTGCGTTTGAGTAGGTTTGAAAATATATAATATAAAAATTGGGTAATTTACACCATAAGTCACTTAGTTATAAGTTTAGTTACAAACATGTTACTCTTTTTCTAAAAGTAACAATTCAGTCACTCAATTATATTTTAGGAATAAACAATGCACTCTATTAAAATTTTGGTAAACCAGATACCACTAGACTTTAAGTTTAGCATCGATTTACCACTAAACTAAAAATCGATACAATTTTAGCACTGAACTTTAGTTTAAGCTTCAATTATACAACTGGGTCATCGAAATCGATGACGTGAATGAATATTAACGGTTCACGTGTGATGACGTTGAGGGATTTAACGGCTCAATGGTATAATTAAAGCTCAGACTTCAATGCTAAAATAGTGTCGTTTTTTAGTTTAGTGATATAATCAATACAAAACTTAAAGTTCAGTGGTATTTAGTGTAGTTTACTCTTAAAATCTTGTGACAAACAGTCACTCCGTCAGATGTTTAGTAGTGAACTGATTGTGTATGTCGACCTATGACATCTGTTGATTATCAGAGTGATGGACAATAGCATAAAGTGTGGTAAGTGGTCGGAGGGTGTAATGTTGATATTTTTAAATACGGTAATTGATATTATTTATATATTTCTATTAAATTTTAATCGTAAATATTTATAATATTATGATACTAATTTGTTCCAATTTAAACGACTTTCTATAACCATATACATTTATATTTTTCATATGTAATATACATGTATCAGGTAGAGTTGAGGGACTCGACTCGAACTTGAAAATTGATCCACTAATTACTAAACATTTTGAGCTATTCAAATTATTCGAGTATCATTTTATAGCTTAAACTTTATTTGACCTTTTAATTCTAGCCGAGTTTATAAAATTATGATTCAAATTAAATTGAGTTGAGTTTTTTCTTATCGAAAAAATGATTTTTTCTAGGATGAGTCTAGAACAGACGACACGTACTGCTACACACCACAAAATGGGTAAACTACACCTATGATCACTGAACATTGTTTCGATTTTATTTTGACCACCGATCTTTCAATTTTGTCAATCAGACCACTTAACTATTTAAATGATTCCAATCAAACTACTAACCATTAAAAATTAACGGAAATACTTGTGAGTTTTACTATATCAGTTATCCGATGTCATGACAATCCAAATTAATTTATATCACAAGGGAGTGCATGGGTGTCTGGATTCTTAACTGTAGGATTTTCCAAACTAACACCCCATGAAAATTACGCAGACAAAGAGCAGCATCAATATAATCAATGCTTTAAAGGATGATAAAGACAAAAGGTTTGAGTTAACATATAGCATATTAGCTTAACTCCAATTCCAAATTGCTTAAATTAGCATAACCAAATGTGTAATTATACAAATGTAACACCTAAAACTATCCCCAATTCAAAAATCTTAATTTTGAAATCCCTAAATTCAAAACCCTAGAAATTGGGAATTTAAATATGAAACCCTAATTAAGAAATTTGGGAATTAATTGAATTTTTAAACGAATTTAGCGACCTTTTTATAAAGAATTGATATTAGGTACCTATTTTGTGAACCCTAGAAAATTACAAGGACTTACCTTGTAATTTATCCAAAATTTTGGTTATATAAGCCAAGATTAGCATTTTATCCCTGCAATTTTGTTTCTTTTGCCGTAGTCGATCTTTCCCTCTCCCTCTCTCGATTTGTATTTGAAATACATCTTCCTTTTTTTCTTTTTTATTTATTTAATTCGATCAAACCCCGCTGAGTCTTTGGCACCGCTTAATTCAACAATGTCGTCGATTAATTTGAAGATCAACTATTCAAATCAGATAAGCATTCTTGTATCATTAAATTTTGTTATATAAGTATATAGGAATATGTAATACCCCAAAATTTATAGTACTATTTAAGGGTCATTTAGTGACAAGATAATTGCTTAAAAGCTTACTTAGTGACTAAAATGACAAAAGTGCAAAAGTTAGGATTTTCTCAATTATGGACTGTAGAAAAGAAATTTCTGAGGTTTTAAGGTGTCATATGATAGAGAACAAGTAAAATAGAATACTCGCAAAATTTGGTTAAAATCCAAGGAAAATTGGAATGGGAATTCAAGGTTAAAGTTTAGTGACCAAAATGATAAGTTTTCAAAACTTGGGTGGTACAAGTCAAAATATGAAAAGTTGAAGGACCAAAGTTGTATTTTCCCAAAAGTTAGGTGTTTTATTTCATAAATAGATAGAGCACCTATTGGTATGGATCGAATGTGGAATTACTGGTTTGATCCGATATTTCAATTATTGAGAAATCGTAGTCAAAGTTTAAGTGGAATTCGGATACCCGGATCGAACTGAAAAATTATAAATAGATAGAGCACCTATTGGTATGGATCGAATGTGGAATTACTGGTTTGATCCAATATTTCGATTATTGAGAAATCGTAGTCAAAGTTTAAGTGGAATTTGGATACCCGGATCGAACTGAAAAATTATGAAATTTTACCATATGATAGAGAAAGGTTATAAAAGTCATTTCCAAGTGTTGGAAATATTTTAGTTCGATTCAGGATGAATCCTATGATTTATTTTGATTAAGGAATTTATTTAGTAACCGATAAAATTCTCGGCATTTATCGGTAAATCAGATTAAGCTAAAATTTCGGATACGATTCCATAGACTTTGGAAGAGTTATAACATATTATTTTATGGATATTTAGAGAGTTAAATGTTTGGATTAAATTTATTTGACTGAAACTGCCTAGAATGACAATTTTTTTTTAAAAAATTGATTGGTAAAGGGTATTTTGATTTTTTTTACCCAAAAGGGACATGTAAGGAATTTTGGGATTTATTTAATGGATGAAAAGTGGTTGGTTGGAATCTAAATAAGTTTAGTTAGAATTTTACAAAATGGTAAACTAGTAAATTGGTAAATTGGAATAAAATGAAGTAAAAATTTATTTTTATTTACACAAGTGGCATAAATATATGATATATGAAGAGTTATCATCAAAAACTTCATTCCCAAACCGTGGAGAAAGAGGAGAAAGAAGAGGAAATCTTACAAGCTCGATTTAAGCCTCGAAACTCAGTTTTAGCTTCTGATACGAATTGGGACCGTACTAACAAAAATGGAAAGGAAAAAGGGTCGAGAGTGAGATCAAGTGATAAATTCGACTTCATTACAAGGCCAAGGTGAGTGCATTTTTACTTATTTTATATATGTGATATGAGGGAGACTTGCGAAAAATTGACCTTGATATTAATGAAAATGTATGTTGATCAAAGTTTGTAAATGACATAAGATATTAAATGGCATATGAGATACATTGATATGGCATAATGATTTATCTAAGATAAATTGAATTTTAGATTTTGGGTATGAACTGCCCAATATCGAACTATGAATGATAGTATTGATGGATTGGATATTGAATGTGAAAGTATTATATTATTATGCCCGAGTACTAGTGTGAGAGTCTTTGGTATAATTGGATATCCATAGAGTTTTAGTAACTGCATTCCAGCACTACGGTGCGTTCCAGACGCTACGGCGTTGCAGACACTACTGTGTTGTTTAAACACTTCGGTGTTGACATCAGACGCTACGGCGTTGCAGACACTACAGTGTTGTTTAGACACTTCGACGTTGACATCAGACGCTACGACGTTGCAGACACTACGGTGTCGTTTAGACACTTCAGTGTCAACTAGCACAAAAGGCGCGATAATGAGGAGCAAAGGGCGTCCTCGAGTACGTACTCATCATTAGACGCTACGACGTTGTATACATACAATGTCAGTTATGATGACTCGTTTACTTGTCTCTTGATATTTATCTTGGGCCATAATATTTTACAGTACAGTTACATGACTTTACAGTACATAATTATTACAGTATAAATTTCTTACATGATTATTCTTGCATTACAGACTATATGATTTATAGAGCAACCTTGCTATATGATTTTTCAATAAAGATTTAGTATAACACATGTTTATTACAGTACATATTCATTATATGAGTATCATGCTTTACCAAATATCATGCCTAATACAACTATTTCATACTACAAAAAAATTTTATACAGTATTTTACATGTTACATATTTCTATGCCTCACTGAGATATATTCAGTGTGTATTTATGTTATACACGTAGGTGATCGGGATTAGTAGGTGATAGCATTTGCTTCATCATCATTTTGTATAGAAGATAATCGACAGGTATTTCGGTAATCATGACATTCGTCTTTTGTATGTTTAATAGTGTCATGTATTTAATAAATCTGTCTATTTTGTTAAAGTAATTATCGGGGCCTATAATAGTGGCGTAAACTGTTTTAAATTGATTATTATATCTACAGTTTGGTGTTAAATAGTCTGATTTGATATATTTTATACGAATTAGATATTGAATAATTTTATTAGAAACCCTTTTGTAAATAAATTATTTTAGTATGTCTGTATACTTTATGTAAAAAGTTTTATAATCAGAACTCGAATAAATATTTTATATTGGTATTAATTAAAGTTAAGTGTAATTGGGTTATAGAAATATTAAGATGGGTGACCACCGGGAAGTTTTTCCAAAATTTTTTAAATCACCCCAGATTTTGGTTAAAATATCTGTTTTAAAAAGCTGTGAAATTTCTTACTCATGTCCGATGTACGGTCACGGGAAGGGGGTGTTACAGAATAACTCCTTAGTCATAGTGATAATAGTACTAATATAGAAATTATTCATATAGGTTCTGATACAGCTAAACCCAGTGCTTCTGATCGTGGGAGACACATTATTTAGTAGGTTGAGTTGCTTAGGCTAAGGTGTGTTTTCTTACGATGCTATAAATAAATAATTTTATATGGTTTTATACTTTGCTTGATTATGATATGCATTGGCTTGTATGGTTGACATCATATGCATACGATTTTAGAATGTGTTTTTAATTATGATTTATGAAATATTTGATTTACGAAACATCAAAATTTATGGAAACCATAATTTATGTATTTATGGATTGTGATTTATGGATTTATGACGTAGGTCTATGGAATATCAGATTTATGGAATTGTGTTTATGAAAGTTGAGTTTTAAACATCATACATGTATGAGCATGAGTTGGGATTTGTACGGAGGAAGTTCAGTGGTTTCACCCTTCGGGCTGAATTTCACTTCGGATGGCAGATGTATCGAGGAGGTTATGGGAACCCTCCTCATCTTTGGCGGACGTAGTTGGGTGCATTGCATTTCGCTTGTGATATTGTGCCATTTGTTTTATATTTTAAAGAATTTTAAGAAAATATTACTATGTTTTATGATTATGGTTTTCTTTGCAATTTAGAGACACACTAAGCTCTTTAGCTTACTCCCCATAGTTTTCTCTTACAGATATCTTTGGATTTTAGGCGACATGGTACTTGGAGGATCTCACATTTTATCCGGTTATTTTATTATTGAGTACGAAACTATTTTTAGTTATTCAGATCATTATTTATTATTTTGATACATTGATGTAATTTTAAACTTTGAGACTAATTATGTTTTGGGATTATTTTTACCATTCATTTACTATGATTTTTTTATTCAGATATTTTTATTAATCATTCAGATATTGATTATAATATTTGTGTTTTATTTATTATAAGTGATTTATAAATTATCGTTTTATATTCTTTCTAAATTAAAGTATAATTTTTAAAATTAGTTTTCTTGAGGGTTAAGTTTTTAATTGTAACTTCCTAGATTCGACCTATTTCTTTTGGGCTGGGTTTAGGGGTTACAACAAATTTATTTAACTGTCACGTCATCATTTCCGTTTATTTTGAACGGTGAGTAGTTTGAAAAAATTGAAAGACATGCAAAAAAAAAAAAAACAACAACAACCAAACATAACAAAACAACAGAAGCCACCTTTAGAACAGAACACAGGCAGCAACAAAGACATGCAACAAATGTTCTGAGTTCAGGCTTGAAACTTCAGATTATGTACCAGAAATGGCATTCACGACATTATCAAAGGAAAGCCAGTAAGAAACGACGAAAACAACTCATTGCATGGAAATTGGAATCCCTCTATATAATTTCGAGTTTTTCCAGTCTCAAACTCATCAAATTGTTTCCTTCCCAAATATTTCTTTTAGTTTGTTTACGATCGAAGAAGATGATGTTTGGGAAGGAATTTGCAGTGCAGATGGTGAAAGAATGGCAGGAAGCATACATGGATTACAACAAACTGAAATCAATATTGAAAGACATCTTAAAATTCAAGCAACAGAACAAGGCACAATCGACAATGGCAACGGCGACTGCAACAGCAGCAACAACAACAACAAAAGGAAAAATGAAGAGAAGGGCATCGCTTTATAGGGCATTTAGTGGACTGACAAATCGGTATAAACCGGTTTCTTCAGTGAAGAGCCATGAAGATGAAGTTATATTAGTTCAAGAAGGAGGGGTCGAAATCGAAGGGCGTTACCAGACAATGTTTCTCAGGTCAGATGAAGAAGGAGGTGAGTTCGAATTGCTTTTCTTTAGGAGACTCGATGATGAGTTTAACAAGGTTCTTAAGTTTTATAAGAAGAAAGTTGAAGAAGTTAGGGCAGAGGCTGATGAGTTGAGTAAGCAGATGAATGCTTTGTTGCTCTGAGGATAAAGGTTGATAATCCAAATGTTGGAGGAACTGATATGGTTCATCTTTCTGATAATGGTGGAAAGCATGGTAAGCATAAAATATGAGTTTCTGATTCTTTTATAAACAATTCCCATACGAAAAAAATCTGGGTTTCTTGCAAAACGGCACCAAAGTTCAAATTTTGCTTTATGTTGAAAGAATCCATCAAGTTTTGATGTTCTCAATCTGTTCCTCCATATGTAGGATGGACTCATATGGATGTTATCCAAGAAGTAGAAGAAATGAAGAAAACCGATGACAGACATTTTAGACCAGCTCCATTAGATGTCTTGGATCATGTAAAGATCAATGTGGAGCTTGAAACTCCTATATCAATACTAAGAAGTGTAATCAAAAGTTCGAAATCCGATTTGTCATTCTGCAGGCAAGGACTGAGAACTGCAGAGGAAAAGATCTCTCAAGCTTTTGTCGAATTCCATAGAAAGCTGAGACTTTTGAAGAGCTACTGGTACCAATACTTCCTCTGTTCATTGGAAAACTATAAACAAATGAAAATCTATCTATTTTTATACTTAATCATCTCTGTATTTGATTTATCAGCTTCTTGAATCAGTTGGCATTTTCCAAGATCATGAAGAAATATGACAAGGTCTAATCCTTTTTCACTCTCTATATCACAATCAGCTAGAATGAACAAGGATCATGGCTTATATGTATTGATTTTCTGGTTCATCTTAGTGCAGGTCACAACGCGAAATGCGTTGAAAGCTTACTTGCAAATGGTGGACAAATCTTATCTCGGTAGTTCTGTCGAGGTTAGAAATGGCTAATAAGAACCTGTTTTCCCCGGTTCAATCAAATTTCGTTGTCCCTAAATTTTCTCCATTCGTTGACAGGTTACTAAGCTTTTGGAAAAGGTTGAGGAGACTTATGTTAAACACTTTGCTAATGGAAATCATAGAAAGGGAATGAAAACTCTAAGGCCACTGCCATAAGCTAAGAAAGAAAGACATAGAATAACATTTCTGTATGGTAAAGAGTTTGCCTCATTTCTAGAACAAATTCTTACAGATTATATCGGTTTATCTAACTTTGTTTCTACCATGTCTTTGAAGAAAAAAGGGTTTCAACTGATAGTTTCTCTTCACTTTCAGGCTTCTTTTCCGGTTGCTCCATTGCACTTATAGTGGCAATTATTGTGAATATACATGCTAGAAATATTCTTAGGAGTCAGGGCAGAGACCGATACATGGTCAACATATTTCCACTTTACAGGTATGTGTCTTTGTTGCTCGAAGTATCATTGTTCGACACATTATCGAGTATTGAACTAAAGGACTCCTAGTGAACTCAGTGAAAATATTGATGCTTCTGGTTCTTTTTTTGTTTGCAGACTGTTTGGTTACATTGTCTTGCATATGCTCATGTATGCTGGAAACATATACTTTTGGAAGCGTTATCAAATTAACTTTTCATTCATATTCGGTTTCAAGAAGGAACGGAGTTGGGATATAGGGAAGTACTTCTTAGCAACGGTCTTTCACTGCTTGCATTAGCTGGTGTGATTTCACATTTGTATATGGAGATTGACCCAATAACTAAAAGCTTCAGAACTTTAGCAGAACTAATTCCCTTGTTCTTGCTCATTGTAAGTACTACATACCCGTAATGAGTCCAAGCGACGTAGTTCTCTACTACGAATTTCGCATAGGAATCCTATTTGAAAAGCTTTTCTCTGACATGCTCACTGGTTTTTCTATTGTAGGTTGTCCTTTCAATAACATTCTGCCCTTTCAATATCATATACCGTTCAAGTCGATTCTTTCTTATCAGATGCGCGTTTCACTTTGTTTGTGCACCTCTTTACAAGGTAACAAGCCTTCATATAAAATGATTATCCTATACCGATTATTATTCCGTACACTGGCGGCAAGAAACGGCCATATATGAGAAAAGTGGTGCAATAAGAAAGATAATAATCTTCCATATTGTCTTGTAGGTCACTCTCCCAGACTTTTTCTTGGCAGATCAGCTTACCAGCCAGGTTAGATATTCGAGTCAACTATATTGTTCTGACTCTTCATTTTTCTTGAAATACTTATATCGTATACCCTTGTTCGATATGTATTTGGACATGAGTAAAGGGACCCAAAACACACACGTGACTTCAATCTGGTTTGTTTTCTGATAAAATCCATTGATACTTCATACCAGGTTCAAGCCATTAGAAGTTTGGAATTCTACATTTGCTATTATGGTTGGGGAAACTTCCGAGAGATATCGAATACATGTGGGGAAAGTGAAGTACATAAAGTACTTTACATAGTCGTTGCCATTATTCCGTATTGGATCCGTTTCGCTCAGGTAAATGAAACTCTCTTGTGTTCCGATTCTCCATTTTCTTGAAGCAACTGCATTTAACATTAGTATCCGATGTAAATGTGGATATGAGTACGGAGATATAACCTTCAAACCCGAGTTTTCGTTTATGCTTTCTCTTATAATTTATCTTTGCTAGGGTGTGATACGTTTGCTTGAAGAAAAAAGATACTGCACATGGTCTCAATGGTCTAAAATACTTGTCGACAATAGTCGCAGTTGCCACTAGAACAATTTTCCAACACCAGGATGAGAAAACTACTACTTGGCTGGTCTTGGCAGCTGCAACTTCTGGCATCGCGACGATGGCTAGCCAATACTGGGACATTGTTAGAGATTGGGGTCTTCTTAACAGGAATTCTTCGAACCCTTGGCCCCGAGATAAGCTTGTTTTACCACACAAAGGGGTGTACTATGCAGCAATGGTAAGAGTTCGCGTTACTCATTTCCTCTGTTTTTCCATATCAGTCATTTTCGTTTTCGGTGGTGATGGGAAATGATGGTGTATCAACATTTCGAAAGCAATGAATTCATGTCACTCGTTTCTCCAACAACGGTTTATGGTTATCCATTGTATCGGATTGATTAATTCGATTGATTTTAAAAAAAAGTTTTTTGGTTCCATGACCCTCAATGCATACTCAACACTCATGTAAATTTGCAGGTGTTGAACTGTGTACTAAGACTTGCTTGGATGCAGCAAGTGTTAGGCATTCAAACAGGGCCGTTCCTGCATAAGACAGCCTTGGTTGCAGTGGTGGCTAGCTTGGAGATCGTTCGTCGCGGCGTTTGGAATTTCTTCAGGTAATTTTCAACCTATTTGCAGTTAGTTTTTATCAGTTCTTATGTTACTTGGATTCGGGTTTGCATATCGAATTGGACGTGTTTGACATGGACATGTAGAATAATATCAGTAGTCATTACATGGATTTACCTTTACTTGAGAGTTACTTTCCAGCATGTTTAGTTTAACTGAAGGATGCTTTAGGCAAATGTAGGTCATTCTGTAGATGAACCTTCGTGCAATTTTTTACACTTGCAAACTATGTTATTCGAATTCGAGTTTGAGTGTCGGATACATATAAGTTTCATTTTGCTTTTGAATACCGGAACATGGCATTTGAACAGTTCAGACTGTTTCTTACTTTGGTTTATCAACTGATCAGGTTGGAGAATGAGCATTTAAACAATGTGGGAAAGTACAGAGCATTCAAATCAGTCCCCTTGCCTTTTTACAATGATTACAATGGAGATAAATGAGAAAATTTTAGAGCAAAGTTTCTAAATTTTGTAAACTCTTATATAAGTTTCTGTAATTTTGGAGAAGTTTTCATATTTCAAGTTTCGAAACTCCCTATCAGAACTTTATATGCACGAGAATTTTTCACCAAACAGCTAGATTTCATCCTAACGACTATAAACGGTTACAAATCCATTCATCACTATAAAAATAGCTCAAAAACACTTGAAGAAAGTTACTATCCTATCCTATCCAAGTCTAAAGATCAGGAGGAATTAAACGGGGAAGTAGTCTAGTTCTTCTTTCATTTCTGTTGTTAATATTTGTAGGGTGCTTTATTGTATATCTTTTGTGTTCATTGTTTGTAAGGTTAAATGTGTAAACATCAGTTAGAGAGACATCACTTGTCTACTCAAACCATTATATTCGTAGGTTTCCTAACTCAAACCATTATATTCGTATTGATCGATTTAATGTTCTTCTTTTTCGAGGGTAAAATATTCGAATCACATAGTTAAAGAGACAAATTTTACATAGAAAACTATTGACGGAAAAATAGGAAGAGGAGAAGAAATTCAATATAATGTTAAGAAATTATAAGAAAATAAATTTGTGCGACTAAATTATTTTGTGATTTATTTTCTCTTACGAAAAACTCTAAACCACATTTAACTATTTATAAAGTTAAGAACTTGGTTACAAAGAAAATTCGCAGGTGTTTTAACTCAAACCAAAGTCTAACAGAAAAAGTATAGTCGTGTTTGGACTGAACGCACAACATGCTTTTATCGATCTGTTTCTTCCGCTCCACCACAAGACCTTAACAATGTTTGTTAAGAGAGTTTTGAGCTAAAACTAGAGGATTGAATCACTCTTAGAGCATTAAACAATCGAATATGCTAATTTAGTTGTTTGGTTAATAGATGATTGTAACAACAAGTTAAGATAAATTTTATCGGTACCAATTCATTCTCATTATTGTTTAGTAAATAGTTGTTTGATAGATAGATGATTGTAACAATAAGTTTAAATATTTTTTCATTATTTTTTAAATTTTATAATCTAAATTATATTTAACCATCAATTTAATGCAATGAAGTTGCCTTCGAAAGTTTCGGGGCAGGTCCCGGATTAAAAGATTTATTATTTTTTGTTCAATAAAATAATGACATATATAAAGAGCATTTATTTATGGCTTAATAACTAATTAGCTATCCAAACTATATATGTGGCTTTTTTTATGCTTAAATTATTTTTTGCTCTATATAAGTACTTAGTTTTATTTTTGTCATTTTAGGTGCCTAACCGTTAACTACAGTTATTTTTTTAAAAAATAATTTTTTATTTAATTTTTTAATTAAAAACCCTAAATTTCCTAAAACTCACAAAATGACTCAAATTCGAAATCTTTAACTTTCCCATTCGATTCCGCCTTCGATGATCACGTTGCTGCCCACCATATCCATCGTTGGACCGCCACAACCATTTTTCCAACCACCCATTGTCGGTAACCAACGGTAGGTATGTTGATCGACTTCCTAACATCGAAAGAAGCTAAAGTCGCGAAAAAGAAGTCGGTTGGCACACCTACCGTCGGTTACCGACGTTGTGTGGTTAGGAATATAGTTGTGGTGGTCTGGCGGCGGTAGTGGTGGTCTTCGATGAAACAGTTAGTGGACACAACGACGACAATCTGGAGATTTTGGGTTAGGGATTTGAGATTATTTTGTAAAAATTTAAATCTGTTAATTATTTTAAAAAATTAATTTTAAAATAAAATTAATTAAAAGAAATTAAAAATCAAAACATGCCATGTGTCACATTTTAATTGGCTAATGGGTTTTTTTAACAGTCAGACACTTAAAATGATCGAAATGAAACTTTAGACACCTATTCAGAGCGAAAAATAGTTTAGACACTAAAAATGAACCGCATATATAGTTTGGACACCTATTTGACTATTAAACCTTTATTTGTTTAAGAAAATAACACAGTAAAAAGTTTAACGGCTGAATAATCAAAATGAACAATTTTCTTAACTGTAGTAATTAAATGAAAAAGGAATTTCTTACCAAAATAAAACACAATAAAAATCGGGGGTAAACTACATAAGTAGTCCTTCGATTATAGAGTGTATTTTTGTTGAGTTTATCGAAAAGTTACAAAATTAAGAATGTAACAAGTTGATCTGGAAGTTAAAAATTTAACTGATGATGACATGCCAGTTAATAAAAATTAGTATAATAACACATTTTGTAGTTGATATTTATACATTCAATCAATTTAGTCATAATTCAAAATTTTCAATGAATTCAATCCTCTATATTTACTAATTCTATTAATTTAACCCTCCACTTCGGCATTGTCTCCTTGTTTCGACAATCCCCCGTCCGACGACCCTTCCGTCTTACTTTCTTTGCTCGTCTGACCAGTTCACACCCTTTGACATTATTCTCGGTCGCGTGATACAACAGCCTTGATCTTGTGCACCAGCACCTTGTCAGACGCCCCTCCGCCCTTCGATCTGATTTGGTAAGCCTTGAGCCACCTCCTCTTTGCCCTAAACTTTGTGACCCAGCTAAGCTCGCACCCGCCTTAATCTTCTAGTGTGCCTCTCCAACTTCCAACACCGAGCACCCACTACCCCAATTAATTTTCTTAGGAGTAAATTAATTTGATATGTAAATATAAAAGACTAAATGTGTTACAATGTCAATCTTTGTTGATTGTCATATAATCAGCCATCAAAATTTGAATAGTGTCAGACAGATTTGTTACTTTTTTAAGTAAAGAGATCATTTTGTAATTTTTTATAGTCAAAGGACTCAACAAAAAATACTCTATAATCGAAAACTATTTATGTAGTTTACCCTAAAAATTGAGTGACCACTAGTATATTTTACTCAATAATTTAAATAAAGATGCCATTGTGAGCCTAATACCATGGCTGACTTTATAAGTTGGTACGGTCCCATCCAATGTAATTGGGTGCAGTCGAGACTCGTCCAATATGTTACTAAGAGGGAGCGGTGTAGGGTCTCATCAAGGTGGTTGAATCTCTTATTTTTTTTCCTTCTTAATGTAATGTAATTGAAGCCTAACTGTTCAAATATCTCGTCCAATATGTATGAATTTCATTCTGGCATGGAAAGTAAGAGAAGCTCTTGCAGTAATGATGGTTTACAGCCGCGGAATTAGCCTATAAATAGAATTTTCTCCTAAAATATAAGGATTAGATAGTGTACAAGTCCGATAAGCTATCAGTTAATCACAATATATGTAGTTGCATGATCCTATCCAGCAAACAAGATTTGGCTACATGCAAGACATGCATACCAATCAACATCATGAGAAACTCGAACATAATGATTTTTCCTCAGAAGAACAAGCGAGGTTTATATTCCTTTATTTTATCCCGATACCACTACTCATATATAACGTCAGCACATATAGCATAGGTAACAAAGTATAGCTGATACTGATGTTACACATCATTGAGTCGATTCTGCAGTAGTTATGTTTACAGGCAGCTACTATAACTTCACACAATTTATTATGCTTTTTACATTGAAAGTAACATCATGATCATTCAATTATTGAGTAGGAAGAAATTACCGGGTACAATACTAGTGACGGATAAAGATCAAACTCTTCTTTACACGATGTGCCTCTTCGACAAAATATTTGAGAGCTTCTACATACTGATAATACCTGCCGACCTATATGTATTTGCTTCATTGCTTTGAAATCAGAATGAACAGCCTCAGGGCGTTTCACAGAACTCCATCTCCTGCACGACAAAATTAATGACACTTAAAATCAGATACACCCCAAAGATTCCGATAAGAAACATCTGGTAATAAATATAGCAATCCAGGAGAGAAAGCAGCTAAGCAAAGTGTTTAGAAAGTCGGTAGTCAACAAAACTTGTATACGATACTGTATGTTTAAATAATTTCCTTGCTTCCTACTTTCTAAAGCCAACAGACAACCGATCAACAATCTTGGTAGTTATTCTCCATCACGATATTACAGAATTTACCCTAAACACCCCATGGACTAAACAATACAACAGAAATTGTACGTGGCTGCATTTTAGAATGTGTAATTTGGTGTACTCTACATACCTTGCCACATATTGGACAACTTTCACTCCTTTCCAACCATTCATAAATACAACCAAGATGAAAATGATGCGAGCAGTGATTTTAGGATTTTCAGGGGTATACTCTGCAAGAAAATAGCCACTTGTGAATATAATTTAGAAATTCTCAAATGAAGTTCCCTCTTTAATCAAACTATTACCACCTCTGCCTAGTAAAATCTTACCACATGCCTATTTCGAGAAACGAAGCATACCATTACAACTACAAAACAGAGTTCTTCCTTGTTTTAAGACATAAATATGCAAAATTACCATCAAGACAAGTAGGGCAGACATCCTCATCTTCAGCTGAAGGCTGCATATAGTTAGGTCCTTGTGCAACTTTTGGTGCCAAAGTTCTCTCGGATAACTCAAGATGGGAAATCTCGTCTTCTTCTGCCTCGACTCCATTCCATTTCCTCCCAATACCCAACGGTTCCACAACAGAGCTGCTCATGTTTCTTCTTAGAGGTTGTGTTTCTTCTAGAAAATGAGTCGTAGACTTATCACGCCTAGAAACCAAGCCATCACGCTGCAAGCGACTGTATCTCTGCTCAGCATCATAAGGGATTGGTCTGGATGTTGTCACATGAGCTTCATTGGCGGAATCCTCTGATACTGCAGTAACAATCGCTGTCGATGACAGAGAAGCTCCTTGAATCTGGGATGACACAGGTCGTCCATCCAATCTACGAAACAGTGCACCATACTGCAGATCAAACAAGTAATGGAAAACTATGAAGTTATTTCATCAAGCTAAAATTAGGTATAAACTGGGTTATATAACATCGGGAAAGCAACAGAATTAACAAACTTACCTTTCAAGAGAAACACAGTACGTTCACAATATTTGTTAGGGTAATTTAACATCCAAAGAACTTCTGAATTTCGTAGAAATTTTGTTGAGGAATATTTATAAGCTCTATAAATTTGGTTCTTAAGAAATTTAATTTCATACAAACTGAGGTTCAGAGCAATTAACAAAGTGACATTAATCGGCTTTATACCTTAACTTCAGTATTAAACAAATTTAAGGGCATGTATTTGCAGCATAAAAATGGAAATAAGTTGCTTTTGTGCAGATAACCACGCAATAAGAAGAGACATTCACATACCCCAATGAATAGTTGGTAGAAGAAGAATCTTAGGCAGATGCAGTGCCTATATATTGAATTGCTAGTATAAGCATATTCTTCATAGTCATCACCGCACGAACAGCAAAAAGCGCTCATTTTTACTTGTAATGTATGTATTCCTGATTTCACAATTCCAGAAATGCTTTAGTGCTTGTGTAGATTCATAAGAAAAAGATAACCGTTCAGCTTCCGTCCAGATACAGGACATTTCCTATGGGATTGAGGGGGAGAAAAAAGAATGAAAAGCAGATTCAACAGCTTACACAAGGGAGATACAAGAACCTTGTTAAATCTTTCACCACAAAAGTTTCAGTTCATTGCTGTTTTGACTGTCCGAATTTCAACCCTTCGGAGAAAAGTAATCTGATATATATATAACGATAAAACATTAGGGTCATTCTAAGCAGCAAGAAGAAGCCAAGACACCTATTTCATCAGCAGCCCGATGGATGCCCTCAAATTCGTTTTTTTTCATGATAAACAGATTCCTCTTCAACAACGAGTCAACATACAAGTTAAAGCATACACATTGAAGTTTTAAGTGAGGGATTTATATCGCGGTTGCGACTTGGTCGCGTTGTTTTTATTGCAGTTGCGAACATAACAAATGCTATTGTGGTTATTGGGTTATGGCCATCGTGAATTTTTCAAAGAACGGATGTTATTGCAGACATAACTGTTAAGGGTATCGCAGTTTCGGACAGTGCCAAAACCTTTATATAACTGCCGCTATAGCGGTCGCAGACCTTTATTTAAATCCCTAACTTTGAACATTGTTTGTCCTTCAAATGCAAATAAAGAAAGAAGCAAAATTTCCAACACAGCAAGGACAATGGAAAGTTTTTTTCCATCAAAATGGTGACCAAACGAAGAAAATAATCAGCACTGACCGGATTTCATTATATTATGAAAATGCCACAATCAAATTACAATCTCCCAGAAACTTCCAAGAAAATTTTAAGTTCAGAGACAATAGCTATACTTGTGAACAAGAAAAACCAAGCAATCTCCTATCTTATTTTGGACTAATTATGTTACAAAGTAAATCCATTTCAGCCCAAAACAGTAACTTTGAAGAAAAAAATCAATCTTTCCTCATCGCATAAACAAAAACACAGCAAAAACAAAGTAATGAAATCTGAAACAATACTTACCCATCATCGGCTATAAGAGCAGCGTTTTAGAGATCGTAAATTATGTTTTCCACAGAATCAGAAAAGGTTAGGGTTCTTATAAGAAGGACAAAAACAGAGAGAGGGGGGTAGGTTGTAGTTTTATATAAAGGCAAAAACGGCGTGGGAAAGGGGGATTGATTGCAGAAGGTGGGGAGGCAAAGGAAATGAATTTGGTGAAGGGCGTAGGCAGTGAAGTGGACCAGCTTATCATTAGGATAATAATGTTAAATCTGTCTACTTAACACTCTTCGGTTTTTAATTGCCGACAGCTACATCTTTATTGAATTTTATGCTTAAGTGGAGGTTATGTTAACATACTAGTTTTAATGATTGTGTTATCATAAAATTATACTATAATAAATTTAAGACTTAACCGTAAAATAAGTGTTTAAAATTTAAGTGTCTGAATTATTTTTGAGCTAAATAACTAAGATTTTTCTATCAACGATTATTAAAAAATTTCGTCATCCAATCAAAACATGACATGTTATTGAAGCAAGCATCCTCATGGAAAAACTTAATTCAACTAATTTCAGTTGGGCTGGTATTCAGTTATTGGAGTTTGTTTTAACTGCCCAAAGATACCAATTGGTTGGTTAAAAATGCCAGCTACATTGGATTATATCGGGCTATAAAAACCATAAGATTGGTACTGGCCCAGTTACCTTTTGTGGCCTACATTGTAAAATTTCCCCTCAATATTTCAGTAGACAGTTTTATTTCTCAATCTTCTTTTTCGTTTGTTTCTTTAACCACTACTCACGGTGGTGCTTTAATATGGTATCAGAGCACGGACCGTCTGACCATCGGTGTGACTGTTGATCTTCTCAGTGTTGTTCGCATAGTTCATTTCTTGTGGTTGCTCGCCGTGATTAACCTTAGTAAAATCTCAAATCTATCGGCTGAGGCGTCTGGGAATGTGCAAATCAATGGCGGTTCCAGTGATATGATGTTTGCAAATAAGCAAATCAATATCCGATTGGATGAATCTAACTTCCTATTATGGAAGCAACATGTGATTCTTATGATTCAAGGGCATGAATTAGAGCACTTCCTGGATGAATCTACGTCGATTCCACCAAAGGTTGTTATCGGTACAGATGGTCAAGTGACACTTAATTCGACGTGTCAAGTGTTCAAAAAGCAAGACAGTTGTTAACTCCTCAAAGGTAATACTTTTCATATATATATATATATATATATATATATATATATTGCTATGATTTTGCTTGACTTTGAGTACATATTTGTGCATTTTTAGCTAGTAGAATCACGCATTTGCATTAAGAGTTAATGAACGTTTCCTTTGCTAGAGTAAATGTGTATTCTTTGCTATGGCAGGAGCATGACATAAGCTGATGGCAGGAGGAGCAAAAGAGAAATGCTAAGTAGCGATTGGCAAAAGTAGGACAAGGATTGCCAAGCTCGGTTGGCAAAAGAAGAATGGTTAACGTCTTGTTAGTTAGTCGTTGATTAAAGATCCCGTCAGCTCTAAATTCAAATGAGAGGATAAGAAGATAACACGCTTATCTCAAGTGCGTAACCAACTTTCAAATTCAAACCCAATCTAGGGTTTCTATGAGTGCCTATTTAAAGGAAGCCCAACGATGAACCAAGAGATCAATCAAGGAGGCTGCACCGTGGTAAAGAAAGAGGGCAAACTGTGGTTCGACCAGGCTAAGACCAAGAGCTCTAGATCCATTGAAGGGCTGCATCGACTAATCTCTTTCTTTGCCCATTTCTCTTAGTTTTAATTCTGTGTTTTAATAATGGTGTTATTTGAAAACGATGATGTGTTGATGGTTCCCTCATCCATGAACTAATTCTTTTAAGTTGACTGAGAATATTTTTGCGATGAACGCTTAGCTGTTTTTCAGTTTTTAATAATTGAATGCTTTAGCATTTTTGTCTATCCTAGTAGTACTTAATTTTCCTAAATTGTTTGTCATACCACAATTGGCATTGCATGCATATTATCCCCTAATATCTTAACAAACTTAAAAGATAATGATTAATTGCCCGATACTAAGGTGAGAAAATTCGACAGAAGATGTTTGTAATATCCCAATTTTTGGCTAGTGACCAAAATGTAAATTTTGAAAGTTTTGTGGCTAAAGTATAAACTTTGGAAAAGTTCAGGGATCAAAGTGTAATTTTCAAAAGTTATGTATTTTAACTCCTTAAATGAATAGTTTACCCCCAAGAATGACGTTTCTGTGTTACCCGAATTTTTCGTACGGAGTTTGTATTAAAGGCTATAAAGTTCAAAAAAATATTCTAATAATCGGATCGAGCTAAAATTTCAGAGATAGTTCCATGGACCTTAGAAGAGTCATAAAATATTATTTTATGGATATTTGGGTGTTAAGAAGATCCAAAAAAAATTAAATTGATTAAAATGACATAGAATGGCAATTTTGTGAATAACTTGATTAGTAAAGGATATTTTGGTCATTTCTCCCGAAAGGGGCATGGAAGGAATTTTGAGATTTCTTTTATTGATGAATAGTGGCTGATTAGAATCCAACTAAGTCTATTTGGAATGTTACAAAATGGCAAATTAGAAATATAAATCTAATTAGAGGGTATTTTTGGAAAGTAGAATTTATTGAATTAAAAATTTATTTTTTCATAATACAAGTGTCTTAAATACATGAAATATGAAGGAATTATCAGCCAAATACCCTCCAAAACCGTGGTGAAGAGAAAAAGAAGAGAAAAGATTTTACAAGCTCGATTTAAGCCCCGAATCTCAGTTTTCAGGTAATCTTTCGAACTACAAAGTTGTTCTACTATTCAAGCTCTATCTTTTGATGTAAATAATTCATAGAATACTTGCTTGGTTTATGAGATTTGATATGAAGAAGACATTAGGGTTTATGAAAAAATTGGGGCTTTTATGATTTTATTAATCCATGGTTGATTTTAAGTTAGAATCATGCTTGTATGATGTTAGAATCATGTTATTGAGTTGAGATTTAAACCCTACATATTTCAGTTTATATAGAGAAGATTAGGGTTATGGATTCAAGTCTAACATAGGGACCATTTCGGCAAGCTTTAAAATTAAGGGACCAGATCTGATTTTTATGAATTTGATGTGTATCTATATTATTAATGATGTTAGAGACATGAAAATGAAGTTAGAATGCTAAACCGATGATTAATCGCATTAGTGACCATTTTGACAATTTGTCAAACTTGAATGGTCTATTCGGCCAAGAGGACATGTAGAAGGAGTAAATCTTATTTTTTGTTAAAATGATGGAATTAATGTAGTAATGTTGATTTGAGGACTAATTTGCAAAGTTAAGAAGCTTGAATCCTTATATTGGAAATTTGATGACCATTTTGACAAATCAAGAGAAATTAGAGGAGTAAAGGTTTAATCTTATTTTAATGAAGGATGTAAAGAGAAAATATGAATACAAGCTTTGTTCTAGCCATTTGAAGTAAAGTGATGAGACTAAATTGACAAGTAGAGAAATAAGGAGAAGTTGGTGTAAATTAGAAGTTATTCATGGAAAGTTATGTTGGAATTTGAATTATGGCAGTAAGTTTTAAAATTCGCCATAAATTATACAAAAATAGTTAGATGATGAATTTTATATTGTTGTAAAGATTTGTTAATCTAGTTTCATTTCCAACAAACGGAAACCGATTTTATGTTATGAGTTAAAAGATATGAATTTTTAATCGAATGAAGGTTAGAAAAATTACAGAGCAATTTCTGATTGGACAACTTTGTGACGTGAATGTAAGGAATTTCATAATTTTGTAGATTTTATTAATTTATGTGGCTTATACCTTTAGAACCGTTATCGAATGTAGTTTCTGTGGTAGAAAGGAAATTGAGATCCAATATGTATTCTGCCCTGTACAAGTAAATCTTTGAAGGCAACGCAAACTGTCAAAAAATGGAATTTGAAACATTTTGTATTTAAATGTTAGTTAGCAAGCTCGAAAGAGTTAATGGAAGTTCAAATTGGTCACTAAAGACCATAATGACTTTTTGAACAGTACAAGGAAGAAAGAAAAATATTTGAAAATTTTATATTCGAATGATTATATTAGGCAGCATGTTTAAGGTATTGTTAGATTTGAATCTAACAAATATTTTATTTTATTCATGTGATTAATGAAGTCAAGTCCGAATCAAAGAAGGTTCTAGGTACTATGAATGAAAGGATCGAACTAGGACTTAGTGAGTCATTGTGTTAAGTGGCCAAGGTGAGTGCCTTAGTTATTACTTAATTATGCATGGGATAAAGGGAGGCTTGCGATAAGCCAACCTTATTTATGAATGCATGATATGATATATGTTGAAGTTATGTTCCACTGTTTAAATATGGTAAGTAATATAGCGAGCAATATGGGGACAATGTTTCTAACATATGACTAAATAATTATTTATGATATGTTATGTTCATAAAAAAATAAGAATAAGTGATGTGTTGATACATGATCACATACTAGAAAATTTTTCTTAATAAATAAGCTAATATCGCTTGAATAACATACTATTTTAAGTATGAGAACTTATCTGTGAAATGTTATGATAGTCACTATAACTGATATGTTATTTGAATATGTTAAGAGCAAGTAATATGTATAATACACTGTCAATGCTCTGATAGATATCTTTGTTATAGTATACCTGATATTATCTGGGTTATGAACTGCCATTATGATTTATTGATGACATTTGATATGATAACTTCTAATCATGATATACATATATTTGTATGCCCAAGTATTACAAAGTGGGAGTCCTTGGTATTGTTGGCATGCCATAGAGTCTTAGCAGTTGCATCATTCTGTTCTAATATATGTCTGTTTTGTGACTACTACGGTGTCACATCCACCTTGGGGATCTAAGCCCATGGTCCTAAGTGCACTAAAGAGGTGCTTATATAAGGAGCAAAGAGCGTCCTCGAGTACGTACTCATCTGTCTGTTCCGTTTGGCACTACGGTGTCATATTTCAGATGACTCGCATACCTAAGGTCTCATAAAGTATACTTTGGGCAAATTTAAAAGATTAATAAAAGTGCAGGTAATCAAGCTAGTGAGCTTGGCAAATTTTGTTATGTGCTAAGTTTTCTGCAAAGTCTTGGTACTAAGTACTAGAAATAACAGGTTCTTTGTACTCTCTATATATCTCTGTATATCTCTATATTTTCTGTAAGATTAGTATTTTCTCGATTATGTTAAGCTCAATAATATTTGTATTTCTTTGTTTGATATGTTAGGCAAATAATTAGAATTATGATAAAGTTTGCCATGAAATGCCATAGAAACTGGTTATACTATGCTATGAGAAGCATTTTGAAGTATGTCAAGTAAACATGATGAACTTAATACAAGTAATTTGTCAGTTATACTTAGATAAGCTAGATATAAAAATAAGCCTTGAATTATGTTCATGTCAGTTATTTGATAACCTTATATGCTTTGCCTCACTAAGTGAATACTTAGCGTATTGTTTCACACGTAGGTTATTGGAAACTTACCGGAAGAGGAGTCAAGCATGTTGATCAAGCTGCAATATGCCAAACATCAGTAAGACATTCTAATTTATGATATTCTCTAGTGGGCATGTATCAATTTATTCGTTGGTTGTTTTAAAGGTATAAGTTTGATTAATAGTCAAATAAATATGAATTATTCGTATGGTTAAAGAATTACCGATGATGATATTTAATCGAGTAACATCTTATTTATCGTTTATAGCGTAACGATTTTAAATTCAAGAAAGGGCCTAGGCAGTGTACCTAGTTTTCACCCTGAGTTACATACTTATTTTAATAGCTGACTAACATGTTTTATAAACCAATTTAGGGTCAAAACTAGCAATTTGCAAATAGGCTATGAATACCTCGAAAGTCGAGAAAGGGTTATTTTATAAATTAGTTTTATGTCAGATATTTAAAAAAAAATTTTCAAGTCTAGAATTCTGTTAAATAATATTGTGACATCCTCAATGTGTATTTGTACTACGAGTATACGTTAAGGGTGTTATATTTAGTGGTATCGGAGCTACAGGTTTAGCTGGTTCTGGATGCTAAACCAAGTTTGTTATAAGTTGCAGTAAATACATGCCCCTAGAATGTCATATTACTAATGTGTTGATTGCATGACCTGAAGCTGCTCCTCATTAGTATATGATAAAATAAGATTATAGTAAGGAAAGTAAGACACTACCGGATTTCGTCAATCGACGAATCTCAGAGGTCAATAAAGGACCCATAACGAGTACAATGAAGTGAAATAAGTATTGTAATCAACTTCAGTTTGGGTCGAGTTATCTTCATTGTAAGGAGCTGATGCAGTAATTATAAGATGTTAGTCCTTAACATCTATATATGCACTTATGTTTATAAAAGCATAAGTTACAAAGAAATTTAGTTAGTAAGGGCTCACATTTCAAGGTAAAAGACAATCGTAGGACTATAAATTTATGATTAAATGATGTTAAGAATATCTTTGATAAATTAAGATATTCGAATATGAATAAGTAAGAAGAAGAATAAGTATCTTTACTTGAGAAATATAAATGCTTGGGGATCAGAAAGAGACCCGTAGTAGTATAAATGAAGTAAAGTATGTACTGTTCTCGACTTCTAACTTGGCTGAGCTACTTGTGCAGTAGGGAGCTCAAGCACAAGAGCAGGGAATACTATTTTAGATATTAGAAGAAATACATGAGAGGTTTTAACCTCCAATATCTTTATTTGTTAAGGTATTGATTGTTAAAAGTTTAAGTTTCTGAGTGCCCTAAATTTTATAGTAAAGGTGAATTGATGACTACTTACATGAAGTTAAATGATGATTTATTGGAAGGTCTGAAAGATATGAAAATTGAAAAGTCAGAAGAAGTAATATTATTACTAAGGGAACATGTTTGTATTTGGGTGGACTAATGCCATAGAGTAGTACTTACAATAGAAGTGACCTAGAAAATTTCCTAGAAGGAATTAAAAGAGCTGAAAGCTCAGCTGTAAGAATTGTTAGACTGGAGTTATAATCAATCCAATGTGTTATTGTGAGAAGCTCCAAAATTATTCGTGAAGAAGGAAGATAGTTCTTTACGACCATGTAGTGATTATTTATAAAAGGAAATAAGAAAAAGGAAATGATATATTTTCTATCAAGATTATCAATTAACTTGAACCAGGAAGACTTGATGTGAGTTTTGGTTATTAAAAGTGGCTTTCTTAGGTCATATTACTTCATCTACAGGGATCTGAGTCGATGATAAAAATATACAGTCTATTGTGGAGTGGGAAAATTCCTAAAAATATTACAGATGTTTGTAGTTTCTTAAGACTTATTGGTTATGATCGAAGGTCTGTGAAAGATTTCTTGAGGATATGTTATGAGCTTGTATAATTGAGTTCGAGATCATGGAAAAGATATATTCCATTAGTAGAAATTGTTTATAATAATAGTTATCAAGAAAGTATATAGATGGCACCCTACGAATCTCTCTATGGTCGAAAGTGTAAATCACTATTAAATTGGTATGAGTTGAAGATTGTAAATTAATTAAGTCAGATCTATTACAAGAAATGTAAGAAAAAGTAAAGATTATACAAGATAATCTTAAAAAGATTAATGATCGACAGAAGTCTTATGCAGAATTGAAAGGAAAAGATATTCAATTCGAAGACAAAGGAAGAACATGATGCCTATCTTCGCATTGTTCTTCATACTCTTCGAGAAAAGAAGTTACATGCTAAGCTGTCAAAGTGTAAATCTTGGTTGCCGAAAGTTACTTTTCTTGGTCATGTGGTTTTGGCAGAAGAGATAAGAGTAAATCCCAAGAAAGTACCAACTATAGTTGAATGGAAACCCCTAAAGAATGTTTCCTCGAAGTTTCTTGGGACTTGTTGGTTATTATCGAAAGTTTGTAAAGAATTTCTCGATGATTGCCTCCCCACTGACCAAGATATTGAGGAAAGATATGCTATTCTGTTGGACAGATAAGTGCCAATAAAACTTTGAGACATTAAAGAAGATATTAATTGAAGCCCCGGTATTAGTACAACCAGAATCGGGCAAAGATTATGTGGTTTATAACAATGCTTCTCATAAAGGTTTGAGAAGTGTCCTTAAGTAAGAAGGAAAAATAGTGGCATATGCTTCGAGACAACTTAAGACGCATGAGAAGAATTATCCTACTCATGATTTGGAGCTGGCAATGGTTGTATTTGCTTTAAAGATATAGCGTCATTATTTATATGGTAAATGATGCTATATTTACACAGATTATAGAAGTTTAAAGTATCTATTAACTAAAAAAGAGTTAAACCTGAGGCAAAGAAGGTGGATCGAGCTTCTTAAGGATGATGATATGATCATTGACTATCATTCAGGAAAAGATAATGTGGTAGCTAACGCCTTCAGTCGAAAAACATTTGTTGCCTTAAGAGCTATGAATGTGAGACTGACATTAAAAGAAGATGGCGCTTTGATTTCCGAGTTAAGAATAAAGTCTACTTTATTAGATTGAATAAAAGATTTTTAGAGAAAAGATGATAAGTGTTTGTTAAGGTTCAAATAAGTGGAAGAAGGTGAAACCGAAGACTTTGAAGTTAATCTGATGGATGCTTGTATTATCGAAAAAAATATATTTTTTCAGACAATGAAAAATTGAAAAAACAACTTATCTTTAAGGTACGTTATAGTCCTTTGATTGTACATCTAGGTGGAAACCAGATGTATCAAGATTTAAAGAGTCGATATTGGTGGCCAGGCATGAAAAAAAGTTATAACTGAGTTTGTTTCTAAATATCTGGCATGTCAACAAGTAAAAGCAGAACTTTAGGTACCTTCTGAATTGTCGAACTGATTTCCATTTCTCAGTGGAAATGAGAACGAGTGATGATGAATTTTGTATTAGGACTATCTTTGACATCGAATAAGAAGGATTCGATCTGGGTGATTGTTAATAGATTTACTAAGTTAGTACACTTTATCGCTGTTCGAACAGATTGCTCTAGGGATAAGTATGCTGAGTTGTATATTAAGGAAATAGTTCAACTACATGGAGTACCAGCCTCGAAGTATCTAATAGAGATCCGAGGTTTACTTTAAAATTTTGGAAGTCTTTACATAGAGCCTTGGATATTCAACTCAATGTTAGCACAACTTTTCATCCTCAAACAGATGGACAATCAGAGTGAACTATTTAGATTTTAGAGGATATGTTAAAGGCACGTGTGAGTGAATTCAAAGGATTGAGATGTTTTCGGCCCTGAGCAAATTAAAGAAGTTAAAGATAAGGTAAAGATGATAAAACATGGAGTCAAAAAACTAAGGAAATAAGTCAATTTAGCTTGTTAAAGTTCTTTGACGAAATCGTAAAGTTGAGGAAACAACTTGGGAAAGAAAAGAAGATATGAGAAAGCAGTTTCCTCACCTTTTTGAACCAAGTACTTGTTAAAAATCCGAGGACAAATTTTCTTAAGGGGGAGAGAATTTTAATATCCCAATTTTTGGCTAGTGACCAAAATGTAAATTTTGTGGCTAAAGTATAAACTTTGGAAAAGTTCAGGGATCAAAGTGTAATTTTCAAAAGTTATGTATTTTAACCCCTTAAATGAATAGTTTATTCCCAAGAATGAAGTTGTTGTGTTACCCAGATTTTTCGTACGAAGTTTGTATTAATGGCTATAAAGCGATAAAGTTCGAAAAAATATTCTGATAATCGGATCGAGCTAAAATTTCAGAGATAGTTTCATGGACCTTAGAAGAGTCATAAAATATCATTTTATGGATATTTGGATGTTAAGAAGATCCAAAAAAATTAAATTAATTGAAATGACATAGAATGGCAATTTTGTGAATAAGTTGATTAGTAAAGGGTATTTTGGTCATTTTGCCAAAAATGGACATGGAAGAAATTTTGAGATTTCTTTTATTGATGAATAGTGGCTGATTAGAATCCAACTAAGTCTAGTTGGAATGTTACAAAATGGCAAATTAGAAATATAGATCTAGTTGGAGGGTATTTTTAGAAAGTAGAATTTATTGAATTAAAAGTTCATTTTTTTCATAATACAAGTGTCTTAAATACATGAAATATGAAGGAATTATCAGCCAAATACCCTCCAAAACCGTGGTGAAGAGAAAAAGAAGAGAAAATATTTTACAAGCTCGATTTAAGCCCCGAATCTCAATTTTTAGGTAATCTTTCGAACTACAAAGTTGTTCTACTCTTCAAGCTCTATCTTTTGATGTAAATAATTCATAGAATACTTGCTTGGTTGATGAGATTTGATATGAGGAAGAAATTAGGGTTTATGAACAAATTGGGGCTTTTATGATTTTATGAATCCATGGTTGATTTTGAGTTAGAATCATGCTTGTATGATGTTAGAATCATGTTATTGAGTTAGGATTTAAACCCTACATATTTCGGTTTATATAGATAAGATTAGGGTTTATGGATTCAAGTCTAACTTAGAGTAATGATCTAGTAAGCTTGATTTGTTGTTTGAAAGTAAAACCCTAAGTTAAATACATAGGGTCCATTTCGGCAAGCTTTAGAATTAAGGGACCAGATCTAATTTTTATGAATTTGATCTGTATCTATATTATTAATGATGTTAGAGCATGAAAATGAAGTTAGAATGCTTAAATGATGATTAATCGCATTAGTGACCATTTTGACAATTTGTCAAACTTGAATGGTATATTCGGCAAAGAGGATATGTAGAAGGAGTAAATCTGATTTTTTGTTAAAATGATGAAAT
This sequence comes from Hibiscus mutabilis, assembly GCA_019671005.1. Lineage (NCBI taxonomy): Eukaryota > Viridiplantae > Streptophyta > Magnoliopsida > Malvales > Malvaceae > Hibiscus > Hibiscus mutabilis. The sequence continues at coordinate 45,396,995 of CM033722.1, forward strand.
TAATGTAGTAATGTTGATTTGAGGACTAATTTGCAAAGTTAAGAAGCTTGAATCCTTATGGTGGAAATTTGATGACCATTTTGACAAATCAAGAGAAATTAGAGGAGTAAAGGTTTAAGCTTATTTTAATGAAGGATGTAAAGAGAACATATGAATACAAGCTTTATTCTAGCCATTTGAAGTAAAGTGATGCGACTAAATTGACAAGTAGGGAAATAAGGAGAAGTTGGTGTAAATTAGAAGTTATTCATGGAAAGTTATGTTGGAATTTGAATTATGGCAGTAAGTTTTAAAATTCTACAAAAATGGTTAGATGATGAATTTTATACCGTTGTAAAGATTTGTTAGTCTAGTTTCATTTCCAACAAACGAAAACTGATTTTGAGTTCCGAGTTAAAAGATATGGATTTTTAATCGAATGAAGGTCAGATAAATTACAGAGCAGTTTCTGCTTGGACGGCTCTGTGACGTGAATGTAAGGAATTTTCATAATTTTTCTAGATTTTATTAATTTATGTGGCTTATACCTTTAGAACTGTTATCGAATCTAGTTTTTGCGGTAGAAAGGAAATTGAGATCTAGTATGTATTCTGCCTTGAATTTAATACAAGTAATTTATCAGTTATACTTAGGTAAGCTAGATATAAAAATAAGCCTTGAATTATGTTCATGTCATTTATTTGATAGCCTTATATGCTTTGCCTCACTAAGTGAATACTTAGCATGTGTTGTTTCACACGTAGGTTATTGGAAACTTACAGAAAGAGTAGTCAAGCATGTTGATCAAGCTGCAATCTGCCAAACATCAGTAAGACATTCTAATTTATGATATTCTCTAGCGGGCATGTATCAATTTATTCGTTAGTTGTTTTAAAGGTATAAGTTTGATTTATAGTCAAATAAATATGAATTATTCGTATGGTTATAGAATTACCAGTGATGATATTTAATCGAGTAACATTTTGTTTATCGTTTATAGCTTAACGATTTTAAATTCAAGAAAGGGCCTAGGCAGTGTACCTAGTTTTCACCCTGAGTTACATACTTATTTTAATAGCTGACTAACATGTTTAAAAACCAATTCAGGGTCAAAACTAGCAATCTGCAAATAGGCTATGAATACCTCGAAAGTCGAGAAATGGTTATTTTATAAATTAGTTTTATGTCAGATGTTTAACTTTTTTTACAAGTCTAGAATTCTGTTAAATAATATTGTGACATCCTCAATGTGTATTCGTACTATGAGTATACGTTAAGGTGTTACAATGTTCAAGTTGATGAGCTTACTTCGGAAGTGAATCTACCCCTTATGAGTAAAGATTATAACTTTGCCAAGTTAATTATTAAAAAACATCGCTATCGACATATAAAAGTTAATCGTAATTAACTTAGAGTATTGCTATCGACAGCGGCAATACTAACCTTAAAATCTACTCGGCAATAAAACCAAGGCTGGAAGCTATTAAATGTTGTCTTTGCTAGCTTGAAATCCATACATCCCTTGCCAACGCCCACCATCCATTTGAATACGTTTGTTTGCCAATCTGCCTGAATTTTGCTTTCTTTTCTGTAGTTGTTTTTTCTTAAATCTAAAACCCAATCCAAACTCATTTGCTCCATTTCACAAGAAACTATTGTGGCATTTAATTCCTGGATAATCCCTGTGAATATGATGCTCAACTTACTGCTGTATTACTTGCTGACTGTCTATACTTGCATGCAAAAGGCCTAAACTTGGCGTCACTTTATTGGCATATTTACACTAATTTATCAATTATTTGCCAAGCGTTAGTCAGTCGACAAGTTTTTGGCGCCGTTGTCAGGGATTGCAACATAATTTATTGTTTTGATTTTTGCTTGTTTTTGTTTATTTTTATTTATTTTGTTTGTTTGGTGTATGAACAGGAGCCGCGCTAAGGAAGAAGATTGTCCATACGACCTAGAGATTGAAAGAACCCTATGCAGATTGAAAAGAAAACTTCGAGAAATGGCTCGTAATAGAAATAGAATAGACGATGTCATAAATAATAAGGAGAATCCACCAGTAGATAATGGGATACCGTCCGCACCTACTGTTTCTATTGAAAATTCTAAAGAAAGACCTATTAGAGAACATTTGGCACCAAGCATAGACAATTTGATGCCAGGACTGATTGGTCTAGAGGTAAATGCAACTAATTTTGAACTTAAACTGGTAATGATTTAGACGCTATTGAATATAGGTTAATTTGATGGATCACCTACTAGAGACTCAAGGTAACACCTGAAGCTATACATGTAGGTGTGCCAACTATTTCAGCAACCTGGTGTAGCTGAAGAGACAGCGAAGCTAAGACTATTCTTATTTTTCTTGAGAGATAGAGCAAAATTGTGGCTAAGTTCTTTGTCACCTGGTTCAGTCGCTTCATGGGTAGAATTATGCCGAAGTTCCTTTTGAGATTCCAGCCACCTAAACTTAATGCCAAACTGCGGAACGATATCATCACTTTTAGGCAGGTTGATGATGAGACTTTGTATAATTCCTAAGAACGTTTTAAGGACCTATTGAGAAGATGTCCCATGCATGGATTTCCTACATGGATCCAAATGGAGACATTCTATAACGGACTCAATGCTCATACTAGGACTGTGGTTGATGCTTCGGTAAATAGTTTGTTGCTAGACAAAAATTACACGAAGGCATTTGACATCCTTAAAAGGATTGCCACCAATGATCTCCAATATCCTACTACTAGGCTGAGAACCAGAATAAAAACTGCTAGAAAATTAAAGCTTGATGCACTATCATCAATCAGTGCTCAGATTTCCAATCTCACTAACATAGTGAAGACGATGCAAAAACGTACTGAAGTCTAAGAAGTAAAGGCATTAGAACCATTATGCACTATTTGTGGAGAAGATCATAATGTGGAAGAATGCCCAACAAACCCTGAATCGATAAATTTTGTAGGCAATTGCAATCATAATTTTAACTCACATTCCAATACCTATAATGTAGGTTGGAAGCAACATCCAAACTTTTCATGGGTAAACCAAGGCGGTTACCAATATAATGCCCAACATCAGAACGGTAATGCACCGCCAGAATTTAATCAAAATGTGATGTCACAGAGAGCATAAAATAATTTTCATCAAGGGAAGAGATCTGCCTAGGGGAATACTCTAACCGAGTATATAAAGCGAAATGATGCAACTGTCCAGAGTCTAGCAGTATCTATGCAAAAACTTAGAAGTTCAACTGGGGCAAATTGCCAATGCACTCAGTAATAGACCCTAGGGAAATTTGCCAAGCGATACGGATGATGCTCGGCAAAAAGGTAGAGAACAATGCAAGTAACTCTTGAGAGTGGTAAACAATGCGAGACTAAGACACTTGTTAAATAATCGACTAATTGCCAAGATAAGAAGTTGATTTTAGCAGATGAACCCAAAGAAAAAGAGAAGAAGGAGACGAGCTCTAATAATGCCAAACCTTAATCTGATGACATCACCACTTTGGCAAAACCAGCAGAACTAGCATTCACTTATCTGCCACCACCTTTTCCACAAAGTCTCCAAAAACACATGCAAGACCAATAGTTTAAGTGCTTCTTGGAAGTTCTTAAACAACTGCATATCAACATACCATTAGTAGAAGCTCTTGAACAAATACCCAACTATGTCAAATTCATGAAGGACATTTTGTCCAAAAAGAGAAAGCTGAGTAATTTTGAGACGATTGCTCTTACTGAATGATGTAGTGCAATGATCACCAATAAATTACCACCAAAATTGAAAGATCTGAGAAGCTTCATAGTTTTCTGTACGATTGGCAATAGATTCATGGGCAAGACATTGTGCGATCTGGCAGATGTCAGTTTTCAAAAAACTTGGCACTAAAGAAAGGCATACCACAATAACACTCCAGCTGGCAGATCGATCTTATGCATATCCCAAGGGTAAGATTGAGGATGTGTTGGTAAATGTAGATCAATTTATATTCCCACATGATTTTATTATTTTAGAATATGAAGCTGATGTTAATGTCTCAATAATTTTGGGAAGACCATTTCTTGCCACGGGTAAGACTTTAATTAATGTTCACAAAGGTGAACTTACTATGCGTATGAATGACCAACAGGTTACATTTAACGTATTTCAAGCTCTTAAGTGTGCAGATGAACCTGAGGAATGCCAAGCTGCAAAGATGATAGAATCGATTTCTAATGTGGAGATAACAAAGTTTTTCCAAGGCACAGACGATGATACCATGGAGTAGGATGATAAGGATACGACGAGTGAAGAATCTGAAGGACCAACCGTGCTGAATAAGTCATGAGTTATTTTGGGAGACATAAGCCACTTGAGTTGGCTGGCAGAAAAATCAAGGCACCCAAACCATCCATTCAAGAGCCACCAGAATTGGAACAGAAACATTTGCCAAGCCACTCAAATATGCTTATTTGGGTGATGACTCAACTTTTCCAGTGATCATTGCCGCTGATTTGACTGATGACTAAGAGGAAAAATTGTTGGAGACACTAGCCAATCACAAGCAAGCCTTGGGTGGACCTTGGCTGATATCCGAGATATAAGCCCAACAATTTGTATGCATAAAATCATTCTATAGGATTACCATGGCAAACCAATTAAGGCCCAGAGGAGATTGAGTCACAACCTGAAGGAGGTAGTTAAGAAAGAAGTCATAAAATGGTTGGATGCTGAGATTATTTATCCCATTTTTGACAGCTCATGGGTCAGCCTAGTGCAGTGCGTGCTAAAGAAGGGAGAAACCACCGTGGTCCAGAACAAAAAAATAAACTGATCCCTTTGAAGATCATGATGGGTTGGAGAGTGTGCATGTACTACATGAAGCTAAATAATGGTACTCAGAAGGATCACTTTCCACTGCCCTTCATCGATCAGATGTTGGATAGATTGGCAAGAAAGATATTTTATTGCTTCATAGACGACTACTTAGGCTATAATCAGATTGTCATTGCCCTAAAAGATTAGAAGAAAACTACGTTCACTTATTCATATGGGACATTCGCTTTTAGAAGAATGCTATTTAGATTGTGTAACGCCCCAACAACGTTTCAACGTTGCATGGTCTTAATTTTCTCGGACATGATTGAGAATAACTTAGAAGTCTTCATGGATGATTTCTCAGTGTTTGGCAAAACATTCGAGGAAATTTTTCAGAGTTTGGAATTTGTTCTCTAGAGATGCATTGAAACCAACATGGTCCTGAACTGGAAAAAATGTCACTTCATGGTGAAAGAGGATATAGTTCTCGAACACAAAGGAACCCAGAATGGACTGGAGGTTGACAAAGCAAAGGTAGAGGTAATCAAATAATTGCCACCACTCATAAGTTTCAAAGGTATTAGAAGTTTCTTGGGACATAGAGGATTTTATCGTTGTTTTATTAAAGATTCCTAAAAATTTTCTAAACCTTTATGCTTACTTTTGGAAAAGAATACCCCTTTTGCATTTGACGATTCTTGTTTAAAATTTTTTCAAGAATTGAAAGGCATGTTAATTAATGCCCCCATAGTCGTGGCACTAGATTAGAATGAGCCATTCGAGCTCCTATGCGATGCCAACGGCTATGCCATCGGAGCTGTGTTAGGACAGAGGCATGTAAAATTTTCCATACCATCTATTATGCTAGTCAAACATTGAATGAGGCCTAACTTAAGTACACAACACCTGAGAAGGAGTTCTTTGCAGTTGTCTTTGCGTTTGACAAATTCAAATCTTGCTTGGTGGGTAGTAAAGTTGTGGTATACACAGACCATTCATCACTCAAGTATTTCTTAGCAAAGAAAGATGCCAAGCCCAAACTGATCCGATGGAGACTTTTGTTACAAGAATTCGACCTTGAGATACAAGATAAAAAAAGGGGAGTGAAAACTTGGTAGTTGATTATTTGTCTCAATTAGAGCACCACCATGAGGATGGCAATGCTGCTGTCATTAGAGATGAGTTTCTTGATGAATACTTACTTGCAGTCAATACTATGCCATGGTATGCTGACATAGTCAACTACCTGGTCAGCAAAATTTTACCACCAAACTTGGCAAGTAATGCCAAGAAGCAATTTCTGAGAGTCATACGACAATATTATTGGGATAAGTCATTCTTGTTCAAACATCATGCCGACCAAATCATTTATCGATCTGTGCCAGAGGATGAACAACAAAATATTCTTTAACTCTGCCATGCAGCACGATATGGATGCCACTTTGCTGGAATGAAGACAGCGGCCAAGGTGATGTAGTTAGGATTATTATGGCCTACATTGTTCAAAGATGACCATTATTTTGCCAAGGCATGCGATAGACGCTAGCGTACTGGAAACATTTCCAGCAGACATCAATTGCCACTTTAGAATATCATGCATGTGGAGATATTTGATGTATGGGGGATAGTCTTTATGGGCCCCTTTTCCCTATCATTTGGCAATTTATACATACTTGTGGCAGTAGACTGCGTCTCGAAGTGGGTTGAAGCTGTTTTCTCCCATGAAATGATGCCAAGGTTGTTGCCAAGTTCCTACACAAGCACATCTTTACCAGATTCGGTGCCCCTAGAGCCATCATTCATGATGAAGGTACTCATTTTAAATGCCAATTAATTAGTAGAGCTCTAAGCAGGTACGAAATCCAACAAAGAATTGCCACTGCCTACCATCCTCAAACAAATGGCCAGACAGAAATTTTGAACAAGGAAATTAAGAATATTTTGGAGAAGATTGTGAACCCAACACGGAAGTGTTAGGATGATCAATCGACGACGAATGACCAAGAAGGGGTGAATTGACAATTAAAAAATTGAAGAGAAGTAAATGGAAAATGAAAAATTGAAGACATGATAATTTATAGTGGTTCAAGCTTCTAACAAGCTCTACATCCACTACCTTATCTCCCCACTAAGTTTTTCAAACAATTCACTACTGAATTCTCCCCATTTTCTAGGCTAAGAAGGCAACCGTTACAATGGATCAAAGCTTTCTACCCAAAGCTTGATCAAGGTTTACTCTTTTACAAGAAGTGGTTTGCAAACAAAAAAATATCCTTTCAAAGGTGAATTTGTTTGCCCAATTACAAGTGCTCACAACCCCAAACTTGAATCTAAATATTACAATGAAAATACACAAGTTGGGTACAAAAAAAATCGACTCTTAAAGCTCAAAGTGGTTGGATTTTGCTTGAATGCTTGAATCTTGTTCAATAGATGTTCAATTGTTGTTGTAGGAGCTTTGGAGACTTGTATTTATACCCTCTCATTGATTTCTAACCGTTTAGGTGGTTGAGGGCATCAATAGAGCCGTTGGGGACCATTTTTCCCGCAATAAATGCTGTCTGGTGACCTACCGTATCGGTACCTTCAAAAGAAGAAAGAGTCGTTGTACAATTGCGTATCGATATGCGTTTGGGCGTATCGAAACGGATAAAAAGTAAAAACATGGATGTATCAATACGGTATAGCCATATCGGTATGATTTTTGCTCACTAGAATCTGAGGAAAAAGTCTAGTGAAAAATGCATCGGTACGCCTAGGGGCGTATCGATACGGGTTAACCAATTTTCAAAGATTGCTGATTCCCATAACTGACAAGGCAACAATCATATTTTAAATGCAAAGATTTTTTAAGATCTTAACACACCGTATCAAAATGATGGAGACCGTATCGGCACGCTTAAGCAATAACTTAAACCCAGATGAAGGTCATATCAAAACAGACGTATCCGTATCGATACACATAACCTAAAATACAAGCCCAGATGAAGGATGTATCGAAACAGTTTGCAAGATTAAAATTCCAGTAAGGAAAAATCATATCGAAACACCTAAGGTGTATCGATACGCCTGGGCATTTTTGTTAAGTTTGGCTTTGAAATACTTAGAAATATTTTTGGGTTTAAGCTTTAGACTTAGAAAAACTTTTCCTTGTCATTTTGTGAGACTTTTGAATACTTAAAAATTTATTTTCTTCTACAATTTGGTCCTTAAACAATTTGTTATATCAAAATCGAATATAGGTTTTACAATCTCCCCCTTTTTGATATAACAAAACCAAAGTAAAATTTTAAGTAATTTTGAAAAGTTTGAAGAGTACTCCCCCTTATTTTAAGACTAAAAGACTTTAAAAATTTAGCTCAATTTCTTCACCCCTTTTTGTTAGATCAAAATCAATATGATATAAAATTAAAGCAATAGATATAAGCTATAAAGTAACTCCAAGCATTTAAAGGAAACAACATATTCATTAAAGCATATTTCAAAGCAACATAATCAAATCCAACTTAATTCCTAAAAACATAAACCAAAGGAAATAACATCAAAACATAGGAGTTCAAAAACATAAAGACATAGGTGCATAAAACTAATCCTAATATGACATGATATGATATGCAAGAGATTGACGCCACTCTTCATGAAAAGCCGTAAGAGAGATATCCATCAAATTTTGGTGATTCTCAATGGCAGTTACTCTTTCCTCCAAAGATGTGAAACGTGTGTCAATTGCGGCAAACCGGGAAGTCATGGTAGTATCTAATGATACAATAGAAATGCCTAATGATGTGAATTGCTCGTTGAGATAGGCCATGAGAGCATCATGAGAAGGTTGGGCTATCGAAGCTTGAGGAACCGGAACCTCTTGAGGTGCCGCCACCAGATCGGGTTGAACACCATGGGAAAGATCGGCATTCCAGACCTATTCTCTATTATAAAATGTGAACTTTGCGTGGTGGAGAGAACGCTCGTTAATAGGATTGGTGAGAGGTTCGACAACATCATAGGAGAAATCAATTCCCATCTTGTGAAAGAGAAAACTCAACGCGGTGCCATATGTGAAGAATGAAACAAGAGTTGTATGGCGGTGTTACAAAAGGAAGATGATTTTCGCAAACATAATTTTGGCAAGGTTCGGTCGCTTACCCTCACGAAAGCATCAAATCCAAAAGTAATCAACTTGACGGATCGTAGAGAATTTTCCACAGTATGGACGAAACCACCAAGTGGTCATAAGGTGAAGAATGTGATCATGAGCATCGAGCACTGTCACTGAGCCACCAAGGACATGTCCCAAGGAATCCTCATCATCAATTCCCACATTCTTAAACCCAAAAATTTTGCTAAAACGAATGAATTAATTTGAAACCTTTTACCCATAAGATAAGATTCGACAGCTACAATTTCGGATCTATTTTTATTATAAATACACCAGGCATTGGAGTAAAAGATCAAAACAAGGTTTCAGTATAAAAAAGGGATCGAGATAGTACGCTCATGGAGGATTTTAAAATTTTGATAATGTTTAAAACGATCAACGGCATTTGGAAATCTTGGCTCATTAAAACAATTTTGGAAAATATGAGTAAGGTTGGGTCGATTACCAACATTTTCGGGATTTTGATTAGAAGGATTGGAACTAGAGGCCATATCTCTTCTTGCTCGTTTCTTAGGACCCATGACCTGAGATTAAAATCAAACCAAAAACAATGTATGCATAAATCAACACATTCAATCCAATACTTAATCCAATGATCAAGGTATTGTTTAAAAACTATATAATATAGTTTAAAAACCTATACAAGTATAAAAAGAATTTTTGATAAAATAAAATTTGGAAAACAGTATTGAAAAATATACGGTATATATTTATATTTGAACAAAAAATTTTCAATTTTAAAAAAGTTTTTACAAATTTTTTTGAAAACAAAGATATATACATACTAAATATACAATTTTGAATCAAAAACAGTATATATACATGAACAAAAAAAGAAAAATACGGTTTATACCTTGAATAAGGATTATGGAGGAATGAGAAGATGATGATGCACAAGCTTGATGATATATCTAGGGTTTGATGAGAAATCCAAAAGCCCTCAAAAGATTTTAAGATTTGTGTGAAAAATAGAGAGACTTGAAAGATTTTATAGCCAAAAACGTATATAGGGTTTGATAGAAAGAAAAAGTGTTTCATTTAAAGTTGGAAACCCTCTTCTAGTGCCCATTTAACTCTCCAACAGATGCGCGTGGCACATCGAAACACTGTTCTGAAATAGTTATTAGCCATTTCAATATGCGAACCCGTATCGGTATAGTTAAAATTGTACTGAAACACATTCAAGAACTCGTATCGATATGCTAAACATCGTATCGATACACTTGTGCCAGGAATGTCATTTTTGGCGTCAAGTTGCTCACAAATTCAAACTTAATCGAATCTATATGCATGGAAATGATATGAGATCATTATGTATGAGCATAAATAGATGCATACTCCCCCTAGCAACAAGCATAGATGCATATAGTAGCAAAAACACATAAGCAATGCAATCAATCAAATTCAAGTAAATTTTAAGACCAAAAAGGCTCTAAGGCTCAAGAAAGGCTAGTTAAACCTAACTCTCTCCTAAGAGACCAAAAACGCTCTTTATCTAATGGTTTGGTAAAGATTTCCGCTAATTGATTTAAGGTGTCTACATATTCTAGAACAACATCGTTTTTCAAGACATAATCTCTAATGAAATAATGTCTTATCTCTATGTGCTTGGTTCTAGAATATTGGATGGGATTTTTAGTGAGACATATGGCACTAGTGTTGTCACACTTAAGAGGGATGGTACCTACATCAATTCCATAATCTAAAAGTTGTTGCTTTATCCAAAGGACATGAGCACAACAACTTTCGGCCGATATGTATTCTGCTTTGGTAGTAGATAGTGCTACACTATTTTATTTCTTAGAGAACCAAGATATAAGCATACTACCTAGGAATTGACAAGTACTAGAGGTACTTTTTCTATTTATCTTACAACCTCCAAAATTTGCATCCAATTAAGCATGCGAATCAAAGGAGGAATCTCTAGGATACCAAAGGCCTAAACAACGTGTGTCTCTAAGGTATCTAAAGATTCTCTTAACGGCTATAAGGTGTGATTCTCTAGGACTAGCTTGAAATCTAGCACACAAGCAAACACTAAACATAATGTCGGGTCTACTTGCGGTAAGATAAAGCAAAGATCCAATCATAGAGTGATAAAGCTTTAAATTAACACACTTACCTCATTCATCTTTGTCAAGCTTTGTAGAAGAGCTCATTAGTGTGGCTTGAGCTTTCACATTCTCCAAGCCAAACTTCTTGAGCATGTCCTTGATGTACTTTGCTTGATTGATGAAGAAGCAATCCTTCCTTTGTTTGATTTGGAGTCCCAAGAAGAATGAGAGCTCCCCAATCATGCTCATTTCGAACTCACCTTGCATTAACTTAGCAAAATCTTGGCAAAACAACTCATTAATAGAACCAAAAATTATATCATCAACATAGATTTGAACTACTAAAATGTCTTTGCCATTTCTTTTAATAAAGAGTGTAGTGTCCATCTTTCCTTTGTTAAAACATTTTTTCAATTAGAAAACTTGATAATCTTTAGTACAAAGTTCTAGGAGCTTGTTTCAAACCATATAAAGCTTTTGAAAGTTTAAAAACATGGTTGGGTTTTTTGGATCTTCAAAACTAGGTGGTTATTCTACATACACCTCTTTATTGATAAAACTATTTAGAAAAGCACTTTTGACATCCATTTGAAAAAACTTGAATTCGTGATAACATGCAAATGCAAGAAGCATCCTAATAGCTTCCATTCTAGCTACTGGTGCATAGGTTTCATCAAAATCGATTCCTTCTTCTTGAGTGTAACCTTGAGCAAGAAGTCTAGCCTTGTTTCTCACTATGTTACCACTCTCATCTAGTTTGTTTCTAAAAACCCATTTAGTTCATATGGTAGACTTATTACTAGGCCTATCAACTAATGTCCATACTTGACTTCTCTCAAATTGATTTAATTCCTCTTGCATAGCCAATATCCAATAATTATCTTTTAATGCTTCTTTGATATTTTTAGGCTCAATGCATGAAATAAATGCAACATTGCAAGCATTTTTAAGAGAGAGTCTAGTGGTTACCCCTTTGGATGGATCACCCAAAATCTCACCACCTTTGACATAGTTGAACTCCATTGGGTAGCTCACTTTCTTTTCCTCTAGATTCATGTACTTCAAGGCTTCTAGAGGTGGATCTTGTGATTCTTCTTCTTTGGTTGGAACTTCATCCACCTTTGATGATTGCCCAACATCATTGGTTTCAAAGATTCATACTTCATCATCATCACAAGAATCCTTCCTCGAAAGGAGGTTATTATCAAAAACCACATGTATAAACTCTTAAATAACCAAAGTTCTTTTATTAAATACATGATAGGCTTTAGAGTTTAAAGAATACCCTAAGAAAATAGTTTCATCACTTTTAGCATCAAATTTGCCCAAATTGTCTTTTCCATTGTTCAAAACAAAACATTTGCATCTAAATGGATGAAAATAGCTAATGTTAGGCTTTTTGGATATTAAAATTTCATAAGGAGTTTTCTTTAAAATTAACCTAATCATTAATCGGTTGACAATGTAACAAGCGGCATTAGTGGCTTCCGCCCAAAATACTTTGGCAAATTATTTTCACAAACCATGGTTCTAGCCATTTCTTCTAAAGTTCGATTTTTCCTCTCAACAACCCCATTTTGTTGAGGAGCGCGAGGAGCAGAAAAGTTGTGGCTTATACCATTTGAGTTACAAAAATCCTTAAAACCTAAATTTTGAAATTCGGTACCGTGGTCACTTCTAATATGAAAAATAGATTGACCAACATCATTTCGAGTAATTTTTGAAAATGTGATGAATTTTTCTAAAGCCTCATCCATGGTACTTAAGAATAGAACACAAGTGTATCTAGAGTAATCATCTACTAAAACAAATGCATATGATTTTCCACTCAAGCTCATAGTTCTAATAGGACCAAAAAGATCCATGTGGATTAATTGTAAAACTCTACTAGTTGAAACATCATTAATACGTTTAAAAGAAACTCTTTTATGTTTGCCTTTTGCACAAGCATCACAAATTTTACAAAGAGAAAAGTTTTGGCAAACCTCTTACTAGATCTTTTAAAACCAAATTTTCTAAAACACCCATACTTGCATGCCCTAGTTTTCTATGCCATAGCCATGAGTCATGTTCATCTTTAGCAACTAAACATGAATTTGAAATATGAATGTCATCTAAATGTACCATGTAAATGTTTCCTATGCGATGACCAAAAAGCACAATTTTGTGGGTTTCGATGTTTATAATTTTGCAACCATATAAATAAAAAATCACTACGAAACCTTTATCACAAAGTTGGCTTATGCTTAACAAATTATGTTTAAGACCATTGACAATAAGACATTTTCAATAAGTATGGAAGGGTGATTACCAATGGAACCAATTCCTTCAATTTGGCCATTGGAGTTGTCATCAAATGTCACTAATCCTTATCTCTTTAGATTTAGTTCCAAAAATCTACTATTGTCTCCGGTCATATGTCTCGAGCATCCACTATCAAGGATCTACGAATTTGCACTTTAAGCTTTGGCATTGTAGCAATGCTCACTCTACAAACAAAGATTAGGTCTTGATTTTTGGTACCTAAATCATTTTGGGTCCATGATTATTAGCTCCCCAAATCTTGGTTCCCTTGGGAATCCAAGAAGCAATAGCATGAATATCATTAGAAGCAATTAGGTCCTTAGGAACCCAAACACTTCTAATCCTTTTACTTCTAGAGGGCCTTTGGAAGTCTCTTTGTTTAGCCACCAAAGTTCATTTTCACATAGTTGGGTTTTGAAGATTGTCCTTTTTTAAAACTAGATTTCTCAACTTTGTTCAAGGAAGCTTTGAGATCATTCACCTCCTTGTGGCAATGATCATGAAACTCGGAAAGAAGGTTGTTTAAATCAACATTTTTTCAAAATACTTTTGATTTTCTTGTAAATCACAAACCTTCTTTTCAAGTTCCAAATTGTTTTTAGATAAGGAATCGTTTTGTTTTTTCAAATCTAGGATAATTTTCTTGTTTCTCAAAATTGATTCCTTATACTTTTCAACAAATTCATCATACACCTCTTGCAACTCATTATAAGCTTCTTGAAGCTCATCGAAAGTAAAATAGGAAGTGGATGAGTTAGAGGTTACCTTTGGATCTTCTTCAAGATCTATAACGCAAAGATTAGCCACTTTTTGCTCCTCTTCATTAGATGATTCCTCATCACTCCAAGTAGCAACATGAGCCTTGAGCTTCTTCTTCTTCCCGAAGCTCTTCTTTTTTTGTTGAGGACACTCGGTCTTTATATGCCCCGGCTTCTTGCACTCAAAGCATATGAGTTGATCATTCTCCTCCTTCTTGTTCTTGTTCTTGAAGTCTCCTCTTCGGTGGAACTTTCTTCCTCTATTGGACTTTGATAAGTGTTCAAAAGTATTATTTTTCTTACCCTTTTTACTCATATTATTGTTAGACTTAGGCTCATATTAGTTGCATAATTAGCTATTTATGCATTAATCCATGTTTCCTTCAATCGTTGAGCTTGATTACATAACTTGGTAGTTTTTGTGGAAAATATGCTGCTTTGGTGTGCTTTGTGTGTGTATGTGCATGATCACTTTCCAAAGCAATACCGAGCTAGTTGCCAGGGCAATGCATGAAGGATATGCCGAGCTAGTTGCCAGGGCAATGCATGAAGGAGACGCCGAGCCAGTTGCCATGGCAATTGTCGACAAGAGAAAAGGTGATATGGTAGTCGAAATTGATGGCTATACAAGCCCAAGATGACGTGGAGCAAAGCCCAAACCCAAAGGAATTTGATTTCCATGCAGAGATTAAAGAAGAATTAAATTCCAAGAAGATAGGAGAAGTTCTAGTAGGAATACAATTATAATAAAGAATTATATTCTTTAAAGATAATTTAATTCCAACTTAAACCCCTCCTCAAAGAAGGACTTTGGCCTAGCCCTATAAATAGCAAGTAGATTTCGACAATCCAAGAGAGAGAGCAATAGGGAAATTTCGACAAGTCCAAGGAGGGCAAGAAGAGAGAATTTTTGACAAGCATCTAGGGCAAGGAGGATTTCGACAAGCCTCCTTCTTCATCATTTTCTTTCTTGTTCGATTGGGTTCATGCTAGGGATTGTTTATCTTGTGTTTCTTTGGAACCTAGCCATGAACTAAATCTACTTGGCTATGGTTATTGTGTTTTGTGGTTGTGAGAAACTATTGGTTTTTGTTTAGGTAATAAGAGTTTGCACTTTTCTATTTCAAGGTTTATTCATTCTTGGTTCTTATTCTTGTTTGCGAGTGAATTGGGAGATGATCTCGTGATTTCATCTATTTATCTAATATCGGGAGAGTTAGATTCAAGAAACAAATGAATATGATCTTTATTCAATCTATTGATGGTGAAGATTAATCCGGCTTAGGAATAAGTTAAGGATTTCAACGGCTAAGAGGAGCACAAGATTGGTTGTTGTTCACCCTTGATTCACGCAGAGATGTATTATCAAGGCATGCACAAGTAGCTAGAGTTTCGACTTAGGGATAAGAAGAAACCATTGAAGAACGCTCTGCCGAACCTTGAAGGTTGCTGCCCAGAAGCCCAAGTAGTTGCCCAACTAGTCGCCCAGGCAACCATCGATTAGTTCCCAAGGCAACCCCGTTGTGCAAGTTGCCACGGCAACTGAGTTGCCCGTGCACTCTTTTACCAAGACAATCCAATTGGCTATCACACCTCAACTCACGATAACCTGGCCTATCTCTCTCTCATTTGATCTTATTTATTCTTTTACTTATTTGCTTTCTAGATTAGTTATTAGTTAAACCCCTATAATCCTTTACTTGTGTTTTTACTTTTTACAGTGCAAGAGACTAGATTCTTGAAGTGGCACCAATCCCTGTGGAGACGATATCTTTTATACTATAACTTGCGACGTGTATACTTGCACAATTGCATAGCACTTGTTATGCACAACAAGTTTTTGGCGCCGTTGCCGGGGATTGGCAATAGCGACTTTGTTTTTATTTTCTTGCACTTTCTTTTTATTTTTCTTGTTTAAAATTCAAAGGGCTAACAAACTTTGGTTTGCATTGGTATATGACCAGGGCGAGACCGACTTCACCAGAATATCCCTTTGATCCAGAAATCGAACGAACCTTACAAAGACTTAGACGAAGGATAAGAGAAGCAATGGCAAATCAAGACGGCAATATGAATCAAGATGTTCGAGCAGGAGGAGGAGTGATTCTTCCAGGAAACAGAACTATTTGAGACTATCTTAAAGAAGATCTTGATGGACTTAACCCAGGAGTTGTCGCACCTGAAATTGAAGCCGACCACTTTAAGTTGAAACCGGTAATGTTTAATATGATCAACACAATAGGTCAATTTGGTGGCTCAGCAACTGAAGATGCACGACAACATCTGAAATCTTTCCTCGAGATTTGCAACTCGTTCAAAATACACGGAGTCACCCCAGATTTCCTACGATTAAGATTATTCCCCTATTCACTGAGGGATAGGGCGAAAACATGGTTGAATAGCATTTCTGCCGGATCCATAGCATCTTGGACTGATCTTTGTCATGATTTCCTTGCTAGATTTAATCCTACAAATTTGACTGATAAGCTTCGTAACAACATTACTTCTTTTCGGAAGGCAGATGATGAATCCATGTACGAGGCTTGGGAGCGATATAGAGAACTTCTACACAAATGCCCTTTACACGGATTCCCGGTGTGGACTCAAGTAACAATGTTTTACAACGCCGTGAATACACCAACAAGGATGATGCTAGATGCCTCGGCAAACGGCATAGTCCTAGATAAGTCACCAGAAGAAGCAATGCAAATCTTAAACAGGCTGGCCAAGAATGATTATCAATTCCCATCCACTAGAAGAGGAGGAGTTAGATGCCAAGCCACAATACATGAACTAGGATCATCATATTCAATTTCGGCACAATTGGCCGCTTTAACCAAGATGGTCCAGAACATGCAAAAACCAAACAACACACATGAAGTCAAGGTAATGGATTCTTTTTGTGAGTTATGTGGTGATAACCATAATTCTTCTGAATGTATGCAGAATCCGAAATCCAGCTTCTATGTGGGAAATTACAATCGGAGCAATAACGTGATGTCCAATACATACAATCCAGCTTGGAAGAAGCACCCAAATTTTTCATGGAGTAATCCCAACAATGCTCTAAACCAGAACAATCAGAATGCACAAGCATCGGGATTCAAGCAGAATATGCCACGGCAACAGATGCCGCAGCAACAACCGACGACATCTAGTTCTTTGGAAAATTCTCTAAATGCTTTTATGATGAAAACTGAATCTTATATGGCTGAGAATAGTAATTTCATAAAAAGAACTGATGCTTTTATTAACAGGACCGAGATGAGATTGCAAAACCAAGAGGCGGCAATCAAATCATTGGAAAATCAAGTCGGACAGTTTGCTCAAAATCTGAATACTAGACCACAAGGAGGTTTACCTAGCGATACTGAAGTCGCAAGAGGAACTGGCCATGAGCAATGTAAGACGATCACCACTAGAAGTGGCCAACAACTTAGAGAGGTTCAAACCCGCTCATCAAACAAAACTCCACAAAAAGATCAAGATGAACCTAGCGACAAAGCCTCAGATGCTGAACCAGGAATTGCCGCGGCAACCGGCAATAAGCATGCCTCGACAACCGACGATGCCTCGGCAACTTGCGATAAGCATGCCTCGGAAACCCCAGTTGATAACGCCTCGACAACTCCAGATGTCCCGGTAATGCCGTCAATCAGGTTTCAAGCCAATGAAAGGATCGAAGATATCCGACTTCCACCACCATTCCCACAAAGGTTGAAGCGACAAAAGCAAGAATACCAATTCAAGAAGTTTCTTGATATCTTAAAGCAAGTCCACATCAACTTGCCACTGGTGGAAGCAATTGAACAAATGCCAAACTATGCCAAGTTTCTTAAAGACATTGTGTCCAAGAGAACAAGGCTAGGATAGTTCGAAACAGTTGCCGCAACAGAGGGATGCATGGTAATGTTGCACAATCGTATGCCACCTAAGTTGAAGGATCCCGAAAGTTTCACAATACCCTGTTCTATTGGAAATCACTATGTCGGGAAAGCACTATGCGACCTTGGGGCTAGCATAAACTTGATGCCTAAATCGGTTTTCCAGAAACTAGGAATCGGGAAGGCAAGACCTACAACAGTTATGCTACAGCTAGCCGATAGATCCTATGTGCATCCAGAGGGAAAAATCGAGGACATAATGGTAAAAGTTGATAAATTTATTTTTCCCGCTGACTTTATTATTTTGGATTATGAAGCAGATGAGCATGCACATATCATTCTCGGGAGACCATTCCTAGCAACACGGAGAACCTTGATCGATGTTGAAAAGGGAGAACTAACAATGAGGGTGAATGACCAGCAGGTCAAACTAAATGTGTTCCAAACACTAAGGCATGCCGATGATCCAGAAGAATGCCAACTACTTCATGCCACGACAGAGTTTAACTTCGATGAGGAATTTAGTTGCTTCGGCAACTACATTGCCGATCAAGAGGAACCTGAGGAGTATGAAGAACCGGTCGATGAGGAACAACAAGAAGAGGCAAATTGGTTAGTCAACCGACCAGGTACATACTTTGAACCACTGGATTACTCAGGTAAGGAAGGTAAACTCGAAAAACCCTCTATTGAACAACCACCGATTCTTGAGTTAGCCTGAGCAATATGCATACTTAGGAACCGATAATACATTGCCTGTAATTATTTCTTCTAAGCTACAGCCTGAGCAGCAGGAAAAGAAGCTGATCAAGATGTTGAAGCTGCACAAAAAGGCAATAGGGTGGACAATTGCCGACTTGAAGGGAATTAGCCCGGCGGTGTGCATGCACAAGATCTTGTTGGAAGATGATCACAAACCTTCAATTGAGGCCTAGAGGAGACTGAATCATGCCATGAAAGGGGTTGTAATGAAAGAAATCATAAAGTGGCTTGACGCCGGCATTATATACCCTATCTCCGATAGTACGTGGGTAAGTCCGGTACAATGTGTACCAAAAAAGGGAGGTATAACAGCGGTAAGCAATGAAAATAATGAACTTATCCCAACCAGGACTGTGACCAGTTGGAGGGTTTGTATGGACTATCGAAAGCTAAACAAAGCCACTAGGAAAGATCACTTCCCATTACCCTTTATTGATCAAATGCTTGACCGTCTTGCAGGTAAACCCTTTTATTGTTTTCTTGATGGTTATTCAGGTTACAATCAGATTGCCATAGCACCAGAAGATCAAGAAAATACAACCTTCACATGCCTATACGATACTTATGCCTTCCGAAGGATGCCGTTCGGATTATGTAACGCCCCGACAACCTTCCAAAGATGCATGATGGCACTCTTTTCAGACATGGTCAAAGACTTCCTTGAGATCTTCATGGATGATTTTTCAGTTTTTGGTAATGACTTTGACGGTTGTCTCGGCAATTTAGAGAGGGTGTTAGCAAGATGCGAAAAAACAGATTTAGTCCTCAATTGGGAGAAATGCCATTTTATTGTAGATGAAGGAATAGTGCTCGGCCACAAGATTTCATCCAAGGGAATTGAAGTAGACAAAGCCAAGGTGGACGTGATTGAGAGATTACCCCCACCAAGTTCGGTTAAAGGAATTCGAAGTTTTCTCGGACATGCAGGTTTTTACAGGAGGTTCATTCATAATTTTTCTAAAATCACTAAACCCTTGTGTAATCTGCTTGAACAGGATAAAGTCTTCGATTTTGATGATTCTTTCACCCAAGCATTCGAAACCCTAAAGAAAAAGCTTGCCTCGGCACCCATTATCGTTCCACCAGATTGGACGCTACCTTTTGAGCTCATGTGTGATGCAAGTGATTTCGCGGTAGGAGCAGTCCTAGGCCAACGCACAGGTAAGACCTTCCATGTGATATACTACGCTAGTAAAACTTTTAATGGTGCTCAAGTGAATTACACAACAACGGAGAAAGAGTTACTAGCTGTAGTTTTCGCATTTGACAAGTTCCGATCCTATTTAATTGGTACAAAGGTAATTGTTCATACGGACCATTCGGCAATCAAATACTTATTTGCTAAAAAGGATGCTAAACCTTGTTTGATTCGTTGGATATTACTTTTACAAGAATTTGATATTGAAATTAAGGACAGGAAAGGAATAAAAAATCAAGTGGCCGATCACTTATCACGTTTGGAACGCAATAGGGAGGAGGACGCGGATCTAGAGATATGCGATGCATTCCCGGATGAACAAATTTTAGTTGCCTTGGCAACCCTTGACGCCTTGGCAACCCTCGACGCCTCGGCAACCATTGATGCACACGCCTCAGAAATTTTGGGAGCAGTTGCCACGGCAGCACATGCCTCGGCAATACCCTAGTACACGGATTTAGTTAATTTCCTTGTTTGTGGTATTTTTCCTTTTGGCTAGCATAGCCATCTCTTCATCTTTTTCCTCAGTTGATCCACTCTCCTCAAGAGAAGCTTTGAGAGCAATTTTGAGTTTCTTCTTCTCTACTTTCTTCTTCATTTCTTTTTTTTTTCTCTTCTTTTCTACCTTACTTCATGATCTCATGAGTAAGAAGAGAACCCATAAGAGCATCGAGCTTCAAAGTCTTCAAGTCCTTTGCCTCGATGATGGCGGTCCTCTTTCTATCCCATGACTTAGAAAGAGAGTATATGAGCTTTCGAACAAGCTTGTCTTCTGGGATAATTCTCCAAAGCCTTTGAGACCATTGACGATGATGAAGAAATGATCGAACATCTTGGTGACGCTCTTATCGGGCTCCATCTTGAAATTTTTGTAACTTCAGTTGAGGAGTCCAATCTTGGTCTCCTTTATGTCGTTGGTGCCTTCATAGGTGGTCTCGAGCTTGTCCCACACCTCATTTGCAATTGTACATGAAGACATCTTTGAGTACTCATCAGGTCCAAGCGCACAAAAGAGCATGTGCAAGGCCTTGTCATTAACTTGCAACTTCTTTTTTTCTTCATCGGTCATTTCTTGCTTGGCCTTGGAAACTTGCCTTTCTCCTTCTTGCTTCATCGGGATAGATGGTCCGTCTTCGATTACATCCCAAAGGAGATAATATTTAGATTTGTTGAATAATATCATTCAATTCTTCCAATACGGATAGTTGTCTCCGTTGAAGAAGGGCGGTCTAGTGATAGATTGTGTCTCTTGCATGTTGTTGCCGGAAGTAGACGACATGGCTTGAGTGTCGGTTGATTAAATCACCTCTAGGATCGTCTCACATAGATGTTAATCCCTCAAATAAGCTAGGCTTTGATACCAATTGTTAGGATGATCAATCGATGACGAATGGCCAAGAGGGGGTGAATTGGCAATTAAAAATTGAAGGGAAGCAAATGAAAAATGAAAAATTGAAGACACGAGAATTTATAGTGGTTCAAGCTTCTAACAAGCTCTACGTCCACTACCATATCTCCCCACTAAGGATTTCAAGCAATTCAATACTGAATTCTTTCCCTTTTCTAGGCTAAGGACCGTTACAATGGATCAAAACTTTCTACCCAAAGCTTGATCAAGGTTTACTCTTTTACAAGAAGTGGTTTACAAACACAAAAATATCCTCTCAAAGGTGAATTTGTTTGCCCAATTACAAGTGCTCACAACCCCAAGCTTGAATCTAAAGATTACAATGAAAATACACAAGTTGGATACAAAAAAAATTGACTTTTAAAGCTCAAAGTGGTTGGATTTTGCTTGAATGCTTGAATGTTGTTCAATAGATGTTCAATTGTTGTTGTAGAAGCATTGGAGACTTGTATTTATACCCTCTAATTAATTTCTAACCGTTTGGGTGGTTAAGGTCATCAATAGAGCCGTTGGGGACCATTTTTCCCGCAATAAATATTGTCTGGTGACCTACTGTATCGGTACACGAAGAGCCATATCGGTACCTATCAAAAGAAGAAAAAGCCATTGTGCAATAGCGTATCGATACGCGTTTAGGCGTATCGAAATGGATAAAGAGTAAAAATATAGACGTATCGATACGGTATAGCCGTATCGGCACAATTTTTGCTCACTGAAATCTGAGGAAAAAGTCTAGGGAAAAATGCATTGGTACGCCTAGGGGTGTATCGATACGGGGTAACCAATTTTCAAAGATTGTTGATTCCCATAACTGACAAGGCAACGATCATATTTTAAATGCAAAGATTTTTGAAGATCTTAACACACCGTATCGTTACGGTGGAGACTGTATCGGTACGTTTAAGCAATAACTTAAACCCAGATGATGGTCGTATTGAATAGACGTATCTGTATCGATACGCATAACCTAAAATACAAGCCCAGATGAAGGCCGTATCAAAACGGGCATAGCCGTATCGAAACGGTTTTGCAAGATTAAAATTCCAGTAGTTAAAAACCGTATCGAAACACCTGGGCGTTTTTTATAAGTTTGGCTTTGAAATACTTAGAAATATTTTTGGGTTTAAGTTTTAGACTTAGAAAAACTTTTCCTTGTCATTTTGTGAGACTTTTGAATACTTAAAAATTTATTTTCTTTTACATTTTGGTCCTTAAACAATTTGTTATATCAAAATCAAATATAGGTTTTACAAGAAGGACTGGTCTTTAAGGCTAGATGATTCCTTGTGGGCATATAGAACAACTTTCAAAACTCCCTTAGGAACTTCCTCATACAAGCTTGTATTTGGGAAGTCATGCCATTTGCCAGTGAAGTCAGAACATCGAGCTTTTTGGGCAACCAAGTAGTTGAACATAGAATAGAAAGCTGTAGGTAAGAAATGTTTATTATAGTTAAATGAGTTAGAGGAGTTTCGAGCACAAGCCTATCAAAATGCCAGGCTTTATAAAGAAAGAACGAAGAAGTGGCATAACATCAAAAATTTGCAAAGATAGTTTAAAGTGGGGAAAAAAGTTCTATTGTTCAATTTGAGGCTTAAACTATTTCCATGAAAACTCAAGTCTAGATGGTCATGACCCTTTGAAGTTGTCAAGCCTTACGCTCATGGAGCAGTAGATATTAAGGCTTTGAAAACATGGATAACGTTCAAGGTAAATGGCCAGAGGTTGAAGCATTATTGGGAAGGAAGTCATGTAACACCCATTTCCCATACCGAATACGAGTCAGAGATGTCACATTACTAATGCCTTATCTTGTTTTATCCATATATGTTTCATCATCAAACTGATTAATTCTCTATATGTTTAGCTTAATTTCATGCATCATACTCTACTAGTAATCAAATAATTACATGCCCACTAGAGATTATCATAAGCTATAATATCTTACTGATGTTTTGTAGATTGAAGCTTGATCATCATGCTTAACTCCTCTTCAAGTACTCCACCTTAACCTATGTGTGAATCAAACACATGCTAAGTTTTCACTTAGTGAGGCAATAAACAAAATTAATAATAATTTAAACTTATTAAACTTTATGGCTACATTTATATAGCATGATATATGCCAATGCATCAACTTTTATATATAGAGAGAGAAACTTAAGTATGCGAGATCGATACTCCCAGAGTACTAGTCACCGAAGTTATGATAAACATATAGACACATAAAGTGCCGGTAACATATTGACACATAAGTGTCAGCATCATATCGACACATGAGTGTCGATATCATATAGACACATAAGTTTCGATATCATATAGACACACAAGGTCGTGCCCACCATCTACACGTAAGACCGTGCTAACCATCTGCACGTTTATAAGACAGTGCTAACCATCAGCACGTTTATAAGGATGTGCTAACCATTCGCACGTTTATAAGGATGTGTTAACCATCCGCACATAAGGTTGTGCTAACCATCTGCACATAAGGTTGTGCTAACCATCTGCACTAAGTGTCCTTTATATACACTATAGTGCTAAATTGTATATTCAGCGTGCTGCTGGACTCTATGGCATGCCAACTATATCCCGTCCCTTAATAACTTACTTGGGCATGTATTTCATATTCCATAATCATTTCATCCATGGCAGTATATATATATCAACATAATTCAACTTGGGCAGTTCATACCTGAAATATTATGCATAAGCATATCAACCTTGTCAATATAAATAATCAAATGATCAATGCATTTTATTTCCCAAAACTTGACATATTCATATTATTTCAATCATATGTTCAATGACATAAATATTAATGTATTATGATATGCATGCAATTGCACTCACCTGAGCCATTTATTAGCTTGCCTCACTAAGCTCTATTCGATCCTTTCTTTTATAGTACCTCGAACCTTCTTTTGGTTCAGATCCAAACTTCATTAATCACATGAATGTAAACAACATTTGTTAGATTCAAATCTAACAATTCCTCAAACATGCTATCAAATCTAATCATTCGAATATACAAATTTCCTCCCTTTCTTATACTGTCCAAAACTCATTTTTGATCCCTAATGACCACTTTGAACTTCAAATAATTCCTCCAAGCTTGCTAACTAACATTAGATACAAAATGTCTCAATTTCCATTTTTTGGTAGCTTGCACTACCTTCAAAGATTTATTTCTATAAAGTTATATAAAACTTGGAATTTGATTCCGTTTGTTCTGAAAGAAACTAGATTTAATAAGCTTTTCAACCATATAAACTAATAGCCCTAATTCAACTTGTACGATTTATGGCAAATTTTCAAAGTCAATTACAATGCTGGAATTCGGAACAGACTGGTGTTCTATTTTTTGACCTTTCGTCACTTAAAATTTCACATCTTTTTGACTCAGAACTCGAAATCAGTTTCCGTTTGTTGGAAACGGAACTAGACGAACAAATCTTTACATCGGTATAAAATTCACCATCTAACCATTTATGTAGAATTTATGGTGAATTTTTGAACTTACTGCCATAATCTAGTTTTCTACACTGCTTCCATAAATAACTCCAAACTTTATACTAAGTTCTCCTTGCTTCTCTACTTTTCAATTTAGTCTAATTACTTGCTTTAAACCACCAACTTATCACCATCTTCATCAAGTAATTATTCTAAAATAATTCCCTTTAATTTTACTCCTTTACCGAAATAGTCAGTAAAATGCGAAGATAAAGATTTAAGCTTCTTAACTTTGCAAATTAGTCCTCAATTCAACATTACTACCTTAATTATATTATTTCAACTAAAATTAAGATTTAATCCTCATCCCAAACTCCCTTGCCGAAATGGTCACTTAACTTTGACAAATTGTCAAAATGGTCACTAATTCAATTCAATATCGGTTTAGCATTCTAACATCAATTTCACATCTCCAACATCATTAATACCATAAATACACTTCAAAATTATAAAAATTCATATTAGTCTTCTAACTTTTAGAATTTTGGAAATCGTCCATATCTAATAACTTTAGGGTTTTGCTTCAAAATAACAATTCAAGCTTACTAGATCATTAATTAACATCACAAGCCCTAAATTAAACTTGAATCAATAAACCCTAACCATCTTCATAATAATCAAAACATGTAGAGTTTAAATCTCAACTCAATAACATGATTTTAACATCACAAAAGCTTGATTTCAACTTGAATTTCAACATGAAATCATAAAATCTCAAAACCCCAATTTAGTCCATAAACCCTAATTTCTTCTCATACAAAATTCTCATCAATCAAGCATGTTTTCCATGAATTATTTACACCAAAAGATAGAGCTTTATGAGTAGAACAACTTTGTAGTTGAGGAGATTACCTAAAAATCGAGTTTCGGGGCTTGAATCGAGCTTGAAAAATTTCTCCTGCTTTTCCTCTAATTTTCAAAATTTAGAAGATGAAGAAGACTTCATCTTTTGGCCTTTAACTTTTTAATCTCTACAATTATGCCACTTGTAAATATAAATGAATTTGAAATTCATTTAAATAGTGAAATTACTAAAATGCCCTTTTAATCTAATGATTGAGATTGATCTTATCATCAATAAAGGGCCAAGATTAAATCTCCCATTTTTGTCTTCCAAAAATGCCTTTGTAACTTTTTAAATATTTCAAAATCGCTATTGGGGCCAAATGACCAATTTGCCCTCTAACTAGTTTTTATTTAGTAGTTTGCCATTCTTGTAAAGATTCAACTAAATCTAGTTGGAATCCAACCAACTATAATAAAATATTCATAAAATAGTATTTTATGACTTTTCCATGGCTTTTGAATCAGTTCTTATTTTCCATTCGATCCGATATACCGATATTCATTAAATACTTCTACTGCGATTTTACCTTTTTCGAGCTATCAGATTTATTCCGAAAATTCTATATTTCCATATTCGGGAAATCCAAACTACCATCTCATAAAAATTTCCTTTCCCAAGGACTTAGACTGAATTTTCCTAACTTAGTCTATTATTCCGATAATTATTGAAAATCTTTATAGAATAAAATTTCTCTTAGAAATCCTTTATCGATAATCCATACGAATATTCTCTACTCTTATTGAGTCCAAAATATCGATTAGAAACACTTTTATGGGACCTTCCTGGAGGTCACCCATCCTAATATTTCCCTGGCCTAAGCACGCTTAACAATTTTATTCAATCCAAATTCAGTACCTTTTACTGCATCTTAATTCTTAAAACCGATATCAAGGTACTTATTTCGATCAAATTCACTCATATACTGAATAAAATTACTTATTGGGGAAATTTATATTTAGTCCCTAAACTTTTCCAAAGTTTATACTTTTAACCCCAAAACTTTCAAAATTTACAATTTGGTCACTGCCAAAATTTGGGATATTACCAGTCAGAGTAATGCCAAGGAGGCCATTCTACTGGCAGAGATTGAGTAATTTTGTCACCCTCTTTTGATCATTATAAATAGTTAGGTTAGTTATTTTTCTTTTTGGTATTTTAATTTTTTTTTTATTTTCTTTTTATGCTTTGAAAGGTTTTTGTGAGTGTTAGTACAAGAAATTTTTCCAGGACAGTATGCCAGAGCAATATGCCAAAACATGCCAGTACTTGGACACCCATCAAATACACGTGGACCCTATGCACGATCAGAACCAAGGGAGAGAGATTTTTGCTGAAGCGGGAACCCTAGCCACCTAGGTTAAGTTTTCAAACTTAAAAATTTACCCCAACATTTTACCCATTTTCTTTTCCCGCGCCGTCACCTCCCATAACTCCTAAACCCATCATTTTCCCACTTCCCTAAACACGCATAAATGCCACAACCATAATTATCCCCACTAACCTCTCCATTAACTATCCCAACCGTTCCCCCTTCCTCTTATTTAACCCTTATTTTCCCTTAAGCAAAATCTTCACTCTCTTTTAACTCTCCTACACGGCAAAAGAAAATCAAGAACAAAACTTGTTTTCCAAATATATTTTTCGATCATCATCTTTTCCCCCAAATCTTTTGCAATGGCGTATTCTTCAGCAACATTCAAAATCTTCTTCAATGATGAAATCAAGAAGAAATGTGAAGAAAATTTCGTTGCTCGTACTTTCTGCTACGATAACGGTTTTGAGTTCAAGAACGAACCCAACTTGGGTTACTCAGCTGAATTAGTTGCCATCATCAAGAAGCACAAATGGGAAACCTTTTACCAACACCCAGGGGAGGTCGACTCCACCATTGTTCGCGAGTTCTATGCCCACCTCACTACAAAAGATTCACCTTTTCTGTTTGTACGAGGTACGTGTGTGCAATTTGGTGAAGGATATGTTAATGGCTTGTTTAAATTGGATGGTGCAGGGGAAGAACATTTAGCATTTGCTGAATCTTTGGATAATGTAACACCCCCTTCCTGTATTCATTACCAAACATGAGTCGGTGATGTTACAAAACAAAGTTAAAACAATTCACATGATCGAAACTTAAACTGGCAGCCTGCACTGTTCTTGAACAAAATTTTTTATAAATTTTATAGACATCAAAAATTTATTATGTAAATGTTTAATTAAACTAGATTCAATAAGCTGTTCAACCATATAAACTAATAGCCCAAATTCAACTTGAATCCTTAAACCCTAAATTAAACCCTAATTAATCCAATGATATTCCATCAATAATACATCAATTTCAACTTCAATCAAGCACGTAAATGATAAAACATCACATAACAATCCTAATATATTTGAATCCTTAAACCCTAAATTATCTCTCCTCAAAATTCAATAGTTATTCAACTATTCCATGAATTTCTTATACCAAATGAAAGATAATTCAATGAAGAACAAATTTATATTTCTTGAACTAACCTTGAATCTAACTCTAAATGCTTGAAATTTGAACTTGAATTTTTTTCTCCCTTCTCTAAACCTCACAACAATGGAAGAAAGATGAACCAAAATTCTACACTTTTCTTTTCTTTATTTTCATGCCAAATGACATTATTTAATCATATTTAATAAAAAAATCTCCTTAATAATCAAATGACTATTTTACCCTTGGTATCCAATGCTCCAAATCTTACCACTTGTCAAAATATTCATCCAATGTTAAAAAATAAACCAATAAGTTAATAGTTACCAATTTTGCTCTTGTAATTTTATTCATCCCTTACAAGCACAAATTAATAACACCAATAAGGTACTCATTTTATAATATGTCATTCTGTGCTACCTTCAAAGAAATATTTACATAAAATAATCTAAAAATTAGAATTCAATTTCGTTTGTTCTGATAGAAACTAGATTCGATTTGTTAAGGTAGACTTAAGATGAAGCTGTGCAATCAATACATTATTCTCTTTGAAAGATAATTGGACATTTAATGCTTATAAGGCAAAGAAAGACTTTCGGCTAAATACATCAGCCACAATTTTAGCCTTATTACATTAATACACGCATTTTAGTTTAGGATAAGAAGTGTCAAGGTGAGTGCATTTATCTGTTTTAAAACGTATTTAGGAAGACTTGCGAAAAGTCAACATACATGATTTTATCGAATTAATAATATTGGTTTTCATATGAAATATGATATTTTCACAGGCATAAAGTAAATGTTTGGTACATGATGGGGTATGAACTGCCCTATTGTGTTTTCTTATGATAATTTTTATTATCATATATCGATAATTATGTTACTAGAGTGATTTATGGTATAATTAATATTGATTTTTATGTGTGAAATATAATATTTTCACAGGCAAAAGAGATGGTTTTGTACACGATAGGGTATGAACTGGCTTATTATATTTTGTTTACGATAATTTTATTATCATATATTGATGATTGTTACAGGATGAATTATGGTATAATTGAGTAGTAACTTCTCTATTATTTATGATTTATCGATGATGAGATTTTTACCATCTATAAAATGATATATTGCAAAGGTAATAGTATTGTTTTATTGCCCAAGATTACCATGAGAGTAACAGTATAGTGGCATGCCATAAGAGACTAGTAGTCTGAGACTGCATTGTAGCTACACTTGCCACATGGTGGCTAGCATTCTGGGAATGCATTGATCTTCGGATCTAGTAGTCTGGTACTATTGTCACTTTGCTGACTAGTGCTCTGGGAGCACAACGAGCTAATATTAATGTAATGTTTACCTTTCTCCTTAGGGGAAATGGCTAGTACTCTGGGAGTACACGATCTCGTATACCTAGTTTTTCTCTATACATATTTCTTGGGCTATTGTTATAAAAGAACTTTTATCAATATATTCGTAAATATTTTATCTTTGCCTTAAAGTAATATTGAATAATATAGTTTCAAATGGAAATTGTTATACTATGTTATTCTTAAAGATCGATTATTATTTAATTTTACGCTTATCTTTTAATGCCTCACTAAGTTCGTACTTAGAGTGTGTTTTGCATGTGCACACGTAGGTGGTTCGAGACATTGGGTGTAAGTAAGGCATTGCATCAAGTTCAAAAAAAATTCATCAAGCTACTTCAGTAATGACATCCTACTTGAGATTTTTAATTAATTGTAGTGGTATGTATAAATAAGATAAATTTGTCTATTTTGGTTTAGAGTCTCCTATTTATCAAACAATTAATTTATTTTTCATAAAGTAAAAGAGCTCTAATTTTTTGTACAAGTTAATTTTAAATATTTTAAAGGTTTTAGATTTATATAATTTTTGAATAAAAAAATTATGTCATTGTTCTATGACATCTTTGACTCATATTCGGTAATCGAATGCAAGGAATGAGGTGTTACAGATAAAGCCAAGAGGCAGATGATTTTGAAAGACTTGTGTGAATCTGGCACAAAATGGATTGTTTCATCCAAAGCTAAACGGACTGTGAAACGGCTGGCATTGAAGCTACAGCTGAGGGGGTGGAACCACTTCTTGAAGGCAAATCTTATGCCAACCACGCACAATGAAACTATTTCAGAAGAGCAAATGGCTCTATTATATTCCATCATGTTGGGAAAGAAAATCAACGTGGGAAGTCTGATCATGAACGAGACCTACAAATGTGTTGGTAAGGGTAGTGGTAGTCTGATTTTTTCTTCACTAATCTCTAAAATTGGTAGGTTTCATAAGGTGCCAAAGCTAGACTCCGATAACACCAAAAAATGCAAGAAAACCATCAATCATGCTTTTTAACAGTAGTTGATTGCCAGGGAAGCGAAGAAGAAGGGCAAGGGAAAGGCTACTAAGCCAGTGTCTGCTGCCAGAATGCCTAAAGCAGAACTTGTCACACTGATGCCAACATCGATGCCAAATGATGCCTTGGCATTACTTTCCCAGATCTTTCAGCAACAGGAATTCATTCTCTAAAAACTAGAGAAGGATGTAGAGCAGAATTTGGTTCTCTAGCAATACATTAGAGCCAGGGATCGTGCCCTTAAGACGACTCTTGAGGGCATCACCATCAATCCTTTGCCACCATTCCAGAGTTTCCACTCGAGTTCGCTGCACTAGAAAGAATGCCAGCTAGCTCACAATCTGTTCACACTTCGACCCAGCAGTCTGATGCCA
The DNA here is from genome assembly GCA_019671005.1 of Hibiscus mutabilis. Lineage (NCBI taxonomy): Eukaryota > Viridiplantae > Streptophyta > Magnoliopsida > Malvales > Malvaceae > Hibiscus > Hibiscus mutabilis. The sequence continues at coordinate 45,427,870 of CM033722.1, forward strand.
CTGTCCTTGTCTCAGCTGTTAATGTTGAATCTACCAAAACTGACACCTTTGAGGAATCTGATGGCAATGTATCTGCTAAGACAGAGGTGCCTCCTGCCGCTCTAGCAACTTCTTCCGCTCCAGTATCTCCCGTCGCGTCTAAGCTAGTGAGGATAATCGAGGAGGTCCTCCAAGATGTGAGAGCCTCCACTGCCACCTCAAAACTTTAGCTGAAGAGAAACAAGCACATGGCTCTAAATCGAGGGAGCTTTGTCAAGAAAAAGACCCGTGTCTCACGCCTGGAACATTTCGAAGGGGAGTCTTCTTTCCTTTAACTCCTTAATTGCTTTTTTTGTTTTTCACATGCATTTTATTTTGTATATATGTGTTTTCATGCATTTTATTTTTTCTACATGTGTTTTCATGCATTAAGGACAATGCACACCTTTGGTTTAAGGGTGTGTGTTGCCTCACATTTATTGTTATGACATTCATGCATGTTTTTGTTTCCATATGCATTATGTTGCCATGTAGGTTAGATAAATCATGCATACCAGACTAGTAAATTTTTTTTTTGCTACGGCATATTTTTAACCTGATAATTTTGCCAACACCTTTTCTAGCATAGTTAGAATTTTCACTAGTAAATCTTTAGTTATCATGAGCCAGCAGATTAGTAATGTCAGGTTGCTTGGCAATTGATCTCTAGCTTAGGAAACTTTAGTCTCACTTAAACACATGATATGCATCTAGTTTCCAAAATAAACTTAGGATTCTTGAAACTGAGCTTAGAATAAAAAAAGAAAAAAAAACAATGACAGGGTAAAAGTAAAGAATAAGGCAACAATGTTTTGCCAAAGGCCAGTAAAAAATATTTAGAACACTCATCTGCCTTAGAGACAATAAGTAACTTGGGGCTTCGTGGTTTGCTCCCTCTTAGTTCTCGAGCCAACAAAACTTTAGGGTTTGAGTGTATGGGTTAGCTTAGTGGTGTAGTCTGGATTAACGTGGGGTTTCATAGTATGCTCTCTCTTATTTCTTACGCCAAACAGTGTCACGACATGAACCCTAATTTAAGTCCAGTAAAAAAACCCTTGGTCAATAAAAAAATAAAAAATTTAATTCTGAGTTTGGATAGTAAACATTTGCTAAAGGAGTTAAATGATACTTGATGTAAATTTCATGCACTTCATGCACACTTGATGACCTTAGGCTAGTGTTATATTGCTGCACTTGAATTCGTTGATCTATTTGGCATTACTGCTCTGGGATATCTGAGGGCAGAACTAGGATCATATTCTACTTGCTAGCATTTGTTGATAATCAGAAAATTTTTGCCAAGGTATTCTACTTTATCTTATTTTTCTGTTTTATAATTTTTAGTTGCATTACTTGAGGACAAGCAATGAGCTAGGTTTGGGGAAGTGTTAACTCCTCAAAAGTACTACTTTTCATATATATATATATATTGATATGCTTGTGCTTGACTTTGAGTACATATTTATGCATTTAGCTAGTAGAATCATGCATTTGCATTAAGGAGTTGAGGAACATTTTCTTTGCCAGAGTAAATGTGTATTTCTTTGCTATGGCAGGAATAGGATGGTAGAAGCAGGACATGAGCTGATGGCAAAAAGAGTAGAAGAGAAATGCCGAGTAGCAATCGGCAAAAGTAGGATAAAGATTGCCAAGCTCGGTTGGCAAAAGAATGATGGTCGATGTCCTATTAATTAACCATTGGTAAAAGATCCAATTAGCCCTAAATTCAAACGAGAAGGTAAGAAGAAAACACGTTTATCTCAAGTGCGTAACCAACTTTCAAATTCAAATCCAATATAGGGTTTCCACGAGTGCCTATTTAAAGGAAGCCCAACGATGAACTAAGAGATCGATCAAGGAGGCTGCACCGTGGTGAAGAAAGAGGGCAAACTGTGGTTCGACCAGGCTAAGACTGAGAGCTCTGGATCTATTAAAGGGATGCATCGAAGAATCTCCTTCTTTGCTCATTTCTCTTAGTTTTAGTTTTGTTTTAATGATAGTGTTATTTGAAAATGATGATGTGATGATGGTTCCCTCAACCATGAACTAATTCTTTTAAGTTAGCTGGGGATGTTTTTGAGATGAACGCTTAGCTATTTTTCAGTTTTACTAATTGAATGCTATGGCATTTTTGTCTATCATGCTACTACTTAATTTTCCTAAATTGTTTGCCATACGACAGTTGGCATTGCATGCATATTATCCCTTAATATCTTAACAGACTTAAGAGATAACGATTAATTGCCATGTACTAAGGTGAAAAACTTCGATAGAAGAAGTTCAAGTAGATGAGCTTACATGGGAAGTGAATCTACCCTTTATGAGTAAAGATTAGAACTTTGCCAAGTTAATTATTGAAAAACATCGCTATAGACATATAGGAGTTAATCGTAATTAACTTAGGGTATTTGTAACCCCCTTAGCCTGGCCTAGCCAAAGCCAAACTAAAAGGATCACATTAGGTTTGCTGACGTAAACTCAAGCTAAGAACCTAAATCGATCCTTTTTTATCTTGTCTAAGTGCATCGATTAAATTCCTATAGTGAACATGCTTCAACTGAAACGTTACATTGAAATCAGATTTCAAAACAGGGTTTAATTGCTCATAACGCACATTGTGGACCAAAATGTAATTTTCACAAATTACAGGGTCTTAATTAGAATTCGAGATTACCAACCCTTCATTGGTCTAGTTTCATGCTCACATGTTAAGTTCCAGCTCAAAACAATCATCCGAGCTTATACAATTACATACATAACATTTAGGGACCAAATTGCAAGATTTCTAAACTTCAAAAACTGTCAAGCACAAAATCAACAAGGAGTACCGATACGGGCAAGCGGCTTAATAAACATAACGGCTACTCATACCAATACACATACATCCGTATCGATATAATCTGTTGACCCACCCATACCTATACGACATTGACCCTGTACCGATCCCCCTTATGATTTCTCAAAAACCCAGAATTCCAGTTACCAAATCGCGTACCGATATGGTACCCCGCGTACTGATACAACTCTTTAAAAATAAAGGGGTCATACCGGTACTCAAACCCGTGTATCGACACCAGTACAAAAATTCCTCAAGGCGTACCGATATGGTGGCTATGCGTACTAATACCCTTTGTTATATTTCAATGAGTTGAGCCTTCTCAGACCCCGCGTACCGATCCTTGGGTATCCATACTGGTACGCAAAGGCCTGTAATGACCTCTAGGTCCAACATATGACTCTTTGGCTCACTTCAATCAACTTTACACATCTTCCAAACAACATAAATCACCAAAAGCATGCTTGACAACAACATACCAACATTTTAAGCAAACCTAACAAATCTAACAAAAACATCCACAAAGTCTATAGGCGTGCTCCCTAGTCAACATCCAAAATTTAAATCCATCCACATCTCAAGCACTTTAAACCTCTTACAAATCCAAACCAACAATCAAAACTTGCACAAACAGGGAGTTCAACAAATAACCCTCCCAAAACAACAATTGACACATTGCCCTTATTACTACTATGTATCATTTCAAACCATACTTGCAAACAAGTCCTCAGATATCCTTCCTTGCTTGCTCGCTGCCCTTCAACCTTTAATTCTCTGCATTGACGGAAAAAGAGAGCGTAAGCACACTAGGCTTAGTGGGGAATGCTAAAAAACCAACCACCATCAATGCAATTAAAACCGTTTAACAACCCTTTTGAAAAAACACTTTCCAAAACACTTTTCAATCATCATTTCAACATCATGCCTTATCAAACCATGCACTTAACATTTCCAAAACATGCATATTAAACCATATGCAACATGTATCATGGACCAACATCAAAATCCCATTTGATGTCCTCAATTTAAGCTTTCCCATGCATAATACCTATGCAAGGCTTAAAGAGTAAACCATGTTTAAACCAACATTAAAAAACATAATCCATCTCATGATACATCATCAATTATATTGGATTACGAGTGATCATTAACCAAATTCCACTTTACAAAACATAACATCAGATACACAGATTTGACAAGTGTTCCCAACACTTCATGCCATCTCAGCTGGAATTAAAGGTACCATTACAACCGGGTACAATCACAACCTCATACATCAGTTGGATGCATAACCCACTAACAGAAGTCTTCGGTACAAAGATCAAAACCCCTGGACTGTTAGGGCACTTGGATAGAGTTTTCGGTACATCGGATCAAAACCCCTCAACATCCAATATGACTTTTTATAGTGCACTATCAATCCTATGACCGGCCAACTATATCCGATAACATTTCCAAAACCTTTTCATACCATCACTTGCCAATATAATTCGTTTTATTAACATCAACTCACTATTTTCATATGCATCATCAAAATCATTTAACCAATGCAATCAATCTTGCATTAACCAATGTTCAAAAACATTAATAAAACACGCATTACCTCACAATGCATCATCATCATCATATATAATCATTTTCCAGCATTAAACCATGCTCAAATCATGCATATACAGTGAGTAATCAAGTTATCAAAAAAAGTGCATTAAAAACCAATTGCCAAACTGAGTTCGAGAGAGAATTCATCCTTTACTTACTTCCGAGCATAGACCATTGTTTCAAGATTGATCTAATCTCACAAACACAACTTTTAAAACTTTGAAAAGCTATAAAACACATTCTCACTCACTGACACGCAAAGCCCCACGTGCCGATACGGTAAACATGCCTCCAAAGTTTCCAAAACGTTCGTTCAAGCTTGAGGATCAACTTCCCCTATTTTATCCACACAAAAATAGAGGATTCAATGCATCAAAATGCATTCAATATCCCAGAAACATCAATTCACATAAAACCTCAACATATTCTATCTAATTTCCCTCTACAACAATCGAAAACAACATCAAGCATCTTCCAAACTTAACCCGGCCACAACCTAACATTTTAATCCATCAATTAACATCAATCAACATCTAAAAACACATTAAATTTGTCATTATACCTCTGACATTCATTAAACCCCCACAACTCCTTAAAAACTCACAACTAACAACCTAGAAAATTAGAGTTTCACATAGTTTCAGGATTCCAACGTTAAAACCCACTTATTAACAGTATTTAACATCAAAATCATGATTAGAATCAATCAAGAACTCGGCAAAAAGAGCCTATACGAAAATCCATCAATTTAATCAATTAAACCTTGATTTAACCAATTTTCCATAATTAAATCATCAAATCAAGTTAGAAAGCATATGTAAGGGATCAATAACTTGGGAATTTCAGTAAAGAACCTTATATAAGAGGAGAAGAACGAAGCTCACCTCTAAATTTGGCTTTCCTCTTAATTGGGTGAATTTTCTTGAGAAAACAAATTCAAATCAAATAGGTTTTGTTAGGAAACCATTAAAGATTCATTTGATAACAAAAGAATGTTAAAATCAAGTATTTACCTGAGAAAATTGAAGTGGAAAAGAGTATTTGGCTTGAGAGAATTTGAGAGAAAAGCTTTTGGTGAAAAGTTAGTTACATAAAATTTTCTTTTAAAACCAATTATGAAATTGATCTCCCCCAAGCCTTTTTATTTAATGTAAAACCTCTTTAAAATATCCAATTAAAAGACAAAATTCTGATATTAGACTTTGGCCAAATAGCTCCTTAAAGATTCTAAGTTTTGACCCTTTTACAAAACAGTCACTAAAAATAATTTTAAAACTTTACGTTTTAGTCACTAACCAAAATGTCCAATTTTGAGACCTCTTTTTTGTAAAATTGATTTTACCAAAATCATTTACATATTAAATAATGATTTTATAATATTTTACCATATTTTTATCTCACCAAAAATATTTATTTCGAATTAAATCCCAAAACTAACTCAAATCCTCTAATCCGATCCATCGGACCGTCCAAACCACCTAGAAAACTCCTAGGCCCAAAACAGGGGTGTTACAACTCCCCCTTAAGAAATCTCATCCTCGAAATTTACCTGATGGGAACAGATGCAAAAATTGCTCAACCATGTCTGACTTACTCTCCTACGTGGCCTCCTCAACACCGCGATATCGGCACAACACCTTAAAAAGTTCAATCGTCTTGCCACAAAGAACTTTACTGCTGGAGTTAAGAACGTCCACTGGTTTTTCATCATAAGACAAATCCGGTCGCAGCTCAACATCCTCTACTGGCATCACATGCGATGAATTCGAACAATACCTCTACAACATGGATACATGAAACACATCATGAATCTTCTCCAACTCAAGAGGTAAACTCAACCGATAAGCCACAAGACCTACACGTTCCAACACCTCATAAGGTCCAATAAACCTCGGACTCGACTTCCTTTTGCATCCAAAACGTAACACCTTCTTCCAAGGTGAGACTTTCAAGAAAACTTTTTCACCAACCGCGTACTCAACCTCTCTATGCCTCAAATCTGCGTAGGATTTTTGCCTATCCAACGCCGCTTTCAAACGATCACAAATAAGCTTCACTTTCTCATCTGTGTCTTTCAACACATCAGGCATGGAAACATATTTTTCCTTATCCTCAGCCCAACACAAGGGTGTACGACACTTCCTACCATACAAGGCTTCATATTGTGCCATCTTTGTACTTGCTTGATAGCTATTGTTGTATGCAAACTCTTCCAAAGGCAACTGCCTTTCCCAAGTTCCTGAGAACCCAATAATGCAACATCTCAACATATCCTCCAAAATCTGAATCACACGTTCCGACTAACCATCAGTATGAGGATGATACGGAGTATTGAAATTTAAGCGAGTACCCAAAGTTTGATGCAAACACTCTCAAAACCTCACTGTAAACCATGAATCTCTGTCTGAAACAATCGACTAAGGCACCTCGTGCAACCTTACAATTTCAGCAACATACAATTTTGCCAACTTATCCAAGGTATATGTTGTATGCACTAGCAGAAAATGTGAACACTTCGTAGACCGATCAGCAATCACCCAAATAGAATCCTTTTTATTCGGTGTCAAAGGCAACCCTGACACAAAATCCATGGTGATCCTCTCCCATTTCCACTATGAAATTCTCAACGGTTGCAATAACCCAGAAGAAAACTGGTGTTCAGACTTCACACGCTAACATACCATACATCTAGCAACAAAATCAGCTACATCCTTTTTCAAACCCACCCAATAGTTTTTTTCTTCAGATCTTGATACATCTTGGTACTACCGGGATGCATAGGAAAAGGACTAGCAAGTGCCTCGGTCAAAATCATCCGCCTCAACTCCATATCACTAGGCACCACTATTCAATCTTTAAAACACAACACTCCATCACTATTAAAGTGAAAATCTGTAGGATTCCCATCCATGATATCCTTGACATGAGGTACCAATGCCTCATCATAATGTTGATTTTCCTTAATCAACTGCAACAAAGAAGGCTTCACTTGCAACTCTGCCAACAACCCTCTATCATGGGTCACACTCAACCTCGCAAACATGGCCCTCAACTCCACAACAGATTTTCTACTCAAAGCATCAACCACAACATTTGCCTTGCCCGAATGATACTCAATTGTCAAATCATAATCTTTAAGCAACTCTAACCATCAACGTTGCCTAAGATTCAACTCCTTTTGCGACATCAAACAGTTCAAACTTTTATGATCTGTGTATACAATACACTTCTCACCATAAAGGTAATGCCTCCAGATCTTCAACGCAAACACTACTGCAACAAGCTCGAGATCTACATAGGGTAATTACGCTTAGCACCTTCAACTGTCTCGATGCTTAAGCTACAACTTTCCCACCTTGCATCAACACCCCCCAAACCAACATAGGATGCATCGTTATAAACTACAAACTCTTCCCTAACTCAGGTTGAATCAAGATTGGAGCTTGTGTTAAAGCTTCCTTCAGCTTTTTGAAAACTTGCTGTCCACTCGAAACGTACATCCTTTTGCAACAAATTGGTCAACAGAATAGTAACCCTTGAAAACCTATCCACAAAATGACGATAATAACCTGCCAAACCCCAAAAACTATGGACCCCCGTCACCGTCTTAGGTTGCTTCCAATTCACAACTACCTCAACCTTTTTCAGATCCACCCGAATACCTTTCGTTGAAACCACATGACCAAGAAAAACCACTTCTTTAATCCAAAACTCACACTTTCTCAACTTGGCATAAAGCTGATTATCCAACAAGGTTTACAACACAATCTGCAAGTATCGATCAAGATCCTCTTTGGTACGAGAGTACACAAGAATATCATCAATGAACACTACTACGAATCGATCTAAGAATTCATAGAACACCTAATTCATCATATCCATGAATGTTGCAAGGGCATTCGTCAACCCAATCGTCATCACAAAGAACTCATAATGGCCATACCTTGTACGAAAAGTAGTCTTCGACACATCTTTATCCTTAACCTTCAATTGATAGTATCAAGATCTCAAATCAATCTTGGAAAACACCGTAGCACCCCGAAATTGATCGAACAAGTCATCAATTTGTGATAGAGGCTACTTAATCTTAATCATCAACTTTTTCAGTTGCCGATAGTTAATGCACATCCTCAAAGTGCCATCATTCTTTTTCACAAACAACACCGGTGCTCCTCACGGTAAAACACTAGGTTAGATAAAACCACGGTCCAATAACTCCTAGAGTTGCGTCTTCAACTCTTTCAACTCCTTTGGTGCAATGCAGTATGGTGCAATCGACACTGGAGTTGTATTAGCATACACCTCAATACAAAACTCCATATCTCTATCCGGTGGAAATCCAAGCAACTCCTTCGGAAACACCCCCAGAAAATCACAAACAGTACAAATATATTTAGTCTGTACTTCTTCCATATTCAGGTTCACAACATAAGCCAAATATGCTTGACAACCATGTTCCAACATCTTTTGCACCTCTAAGGCCGAAACCACATTGGACAAGAACTTAACATTCTCACCCACAACCACCACTTCATAATCATCAGCAAGTTTCAATAAAACTTGCTTGGTCTCAAAATCGACCACAGTCCGATGCTCGAACAACCAATCCATACCCAAGATCACATTAAAACCATGAAACGGCAGCTCTATCAAATCAGCTGTAGACACGTGACGTTGAACCATCAAAGGATATCTCCTATACAACTTTCTCATAACAACCGTCTCTCTCAAAAAAACTCGTTACTTGTATACCCACATCTAACATTTCTACCGGTATACCAAGCAAATACGTATGCTCATGCAAAATATATGAATATGTAGAACCAGAATCTATCAGAGAAAGTAATGACATAGTCTGCAAGGTAAAAGTACATGTCATCACATTCGTGTCATTCCTCCCTTCACGATGCATATAGATCCTCACTAGTCCACCACCCTCGGGTCAAACTGCCACTCTATGCACTACAGTCCTCTGTCCTTCTTCCCTCTGCTGAAAATTACCTCGACCGCGCCCATGGCCTCTTGGTGGTGCAACAATAGGTACAAGTGCCTGTCTTCCCCTAGCAAGCAACGGACAATCATGTCTCATATAATCTATAGATCCATAACTCCAACAATAATTCATAGCCACAACCGTGGGAGTCTACCCCTCTCTAGCCAAACGTGGGTAGTCTCATCTCAAATAATCTCGCGATCCACAAACCCAGCAAGCATTATGTGCCACTCTGATCTAGGTACTCTGCCCATGCGGCCCTCACCACGTCCCGCATCTGGATGGAACCTTCTATCACTATGCCTCTTGGTCTAACCACAACCAAAACCAAAATCTGTAGCTCTGTTCCCCGAGCCAGAACCTCTAGAATGAAGAAATAAACCCAAAATCTGCTCAATATCCTTCACCCATGTAACTAACACGTCAAAATCTGTATAACTGGTGGCCAATATATATGTCTTAACATTTTGCTCTAACCCATAACAAAATCGGTTACAACAATGCCTCTCATCCGACACCAACTCAGGCGCATACTGACTTAGCCTCACAAACTGCATCTCATACTCATATACTATCATACTGCCCTAAAACAAGGCCATGGACTCACGTTTCTTCTCATCCAAATATCTAACTCCCTGATACTTTCTTCTGAAGGAAGCTTAGAAGAATTCTCATGCCATATCACTGGGTTCTATGCTTGTGATTACAGTGGTCCACCAACTATATGCATCACCCTACAATAGGGACACAACACATCCTAACTTGCGAGCATCATTACACCATATCTGATCCAAAATCCAATATGTACTGGCAAACCACTCATCGGGTGCCAATCCTCTAAATTTAACTCCTCCAAAACTACGCAGACACTCTAATGGAAATCTCGTGTAAACAACAGCAACGGATGCCGGTGCAGGAACATGAACACTAGCCATCGTGGCCTGGAATACCCCAATCATCACCTGAACCAATGGCATCATGTCACTAAACACTGGACCAGGTAGTGCAGGTGGTACTTGCTCACTCCCTCAAAAAGATTAGGTGGAGGAGGTGGCAATCCCTCAGGATGCACAATCTCACCCTCGACTCTCTACCCTCTGACAGTAGTATTCTCGCTCGATCGCAATTCTTTCCTCAGTGGCATCGTATAAAAAACGTATCTAAGGCATGATAACTACACCAAAACAAAAACAATCAGGCCAGCTTCAAGCAAGTATCCAAGACTTTCATCTCAAACCAAAATCATTTTATAACTGTAGTAATAAGGCAATGTGTCCCCAAAAATACCCCAACATGACATATATCAAACACCATACCTATAAACAATCACCGTGGATAGCAAACATTATAGTACATTCATCAACAATATCCTAATTTTTTGTAAACCTGGCTCTAATACCAACAAATGTAACACCCTTAGCCATCCTAGCCGAAACTGAACTTAAAAGATCACATTAGGTTTGTTGAAGCAAACTCGAGCTAAGAACCTAAATCGGTCCTTTTTTATCTTGTCTAAATGCATCAATTAAATTCCTATGGTGAACATGCTTCAGCGGAAAAAGTTACATTGAAAATAGATTTTAAAATAAGGTTTAATTGCTCAAAACGCACATTGGGGACCGAAACGTAATTTCCAAAAATTACAGGGTCTTAAATAGAATTTGATATTACCAATCCTTCATTAGTCCAGTTTCATGCTCGCATGTTAAATTCCAGCTCAAAACAGTCACCCAAGCTCATATAATTATATACATAACATTCAGGGACAAATTGCAAGATTTCCAAACTTCAGCAAACTATCAAGCATGAAATCAACAGGACGTACCGGTACGGGCAAGCCTATACCGATACAGCTTAACAAACATAATGGCTACTCATACTGACACACGTACATTAGTATCGATACGGTGTGTTGACCCACTCATACTGATACGACCTTGACCCCGTACCGATCCCCCTTGTGATTTTTCAAAAACCCAAAATTTTTGTGACCAAATCGTGTACTTATATGGTACCCCACGTATCGATATAGCTCTTTAAATGAGGGGGGTCATACCGGTACTCAAACTTGTGTACTGACACCAGTACAAAAATTCCTCAAGGCGTACCGATACGATGGCTAGACGTACCTATACCCTTTGTTATATTTCGATGAGTTGAGCCTTCCCAGACCCCGCGTACCGATTCTTGGGTACCCGTATCGGTACACAGAGGCATGTAATGACCTCTAGGTCCAACATATGACTCTTTGGCTCACTTTAATCAACTTTACACATCTTTCAAACAACATAAATCATCAAAAGCATAATTGAAAACAACCTACCAACATTTTAAGAAAACCTAACAAATCTAACATAAACATCCACAAAGTTTATACGCATGCTCCCTAGTTAACATCCAAAACTTAAATCCATCCACATCTCAAGCAATTTAAACCTCTTACAAATCTAATCAAACAAGTAAAACTTGCACAAACAGGGAATTCAACAAATAACCCTCCCAAAACAACAATTGACACATTGCCCTTAGTACTACTTGCAAACAAGTCCTTGGATATCCTTCCTTGCTTGCTCGCTGCCCTTCAACCTTTAATTCTCTGCATTGATGGAAAAAAAGAGCGTAAGCACACTAGGCTTAGTGAGGAATGCTAAAAAACCAACCACCATCAATGCAATTAAAACCGTTTAACAATCATTTTGAAAAACCATTTTCCAAACCACTTTTCAACCATCATTTCAACATCATGCCTTATCAAACCATGCACTTAACATTTCCAAAATATGCATATTAAACCATATACCACATGTATCATAGACCAACAACAAAATCCCATTTGTTATCCTCAATTTAAGCTTTCCCATGCATACTACCAATGCAAGGCTTAAAGAGTAAAACATGTTTAAACCAACATTAAACAACATAATCCATCTCATGATACATCATCAATTATATTGGCTTACGAGTGATCATTAACCAAATTCCACTTTACAAAACATAACATCAGATACACAGATTTAACAAGTTTTCCTAACACTTTATGCCATCTCAACTGGAATTAAAGGTACCATTACAACCGGGTACAATCACAACCTCATACATCGGTTGGATGTATAACCCACTAACGAAAGTCTTCGGTACAAAGATTAAAACCCCTCGACCGTTAGGGTACTTGGGTGGAGTTTTCGGTACATCGAATCTAAACCCCTCAACATCCAAGGCGACTTTTTATAGTGCACTATCAATCCTATGACCGGCCAACTATATTTGATAACATTTCCAAAACCTTTTTATACCATCAATTGCCAATATAATTTGTTTTATTAACATCAACTCACTATTTTCATATGCATCATCAAAATTATTTAACCAATGCAATTAATCTTGCATTAACCAATGTTCAAAAACATTAACAAAACATGCATTACCTCACAATGCATCATCATCATCATCATATATAATCATTTTCCAGCATTAAACCATGCTCAAATTATGCATATACAGTGAGTAATCAAGTTATCAAAACAAGTGCATTAAAATCAACTGCCAAACCAAGTTCGAGAGCGAATTCATCATTTACTTACTTCTGAGTTTAGACCATTGTTTCAAGCTTGATCTAAACTCACAAATACATCTTTCAAACCTTTAAAACGCTATAAAACATATTCTCACTCACCGACACTCAAAGCCTCGCTTGTCGATACGGTGAACACGCCTCCAAAGCTTCTGAACGTTTGTTCAATCTTGAGGATCAACTTCCCCTATTTTATCCACACAAAAATAGTGGATTCAATGCATCAAAATGCATTCAATAGCCCAGCAACATCAATTCGCATAAAACCTCAACATACTCTACCAAATTTCCCTACACAACAACCGAAAACAACATCAAATATCTTCTAAACTTAATCCAGCCACAACCTAACATTTTAATCCATCGATCAACATCTAAAAACACATTAACTTCATCCTTCTACCTCCAGCATTCATTAAACCCCCACAACTCCTCAAAAAACTCACAACTAACAACCTAGAAAATTGGAGATTCACATAGTTTTGGGATTCTAATGTTAAAACCCACTTATTAACAGTATTTAACATCAAAATCATGATTAGAATCAATCAAGAACTCAGCAATCTAATCAATTAAACCTTGATTTAACCAATTTTCCATAATTATATCATCAAATCAAGTTATAAAACATATATAAAGGATCAATAACTTGGGAATTTCAGTAAAGAACCTTATATTAGAGGAGAAGAACGAATCTCACCTCTAAATTTGGCTTTCGTCTTAATTGGATGAATTTTATTGAGAAAGCAAAATCAAATCAAATAGGTTTTGTTAGGAAACCATTAAAGATTCATTTGATAAAAAAATGTTAAAATCAAATATTTACTCAAGAAAATTGAAGTGGAAAAAAATATTTGACTGGAGAGAATTTGAGAGAAAAGCTTTTGATGAAAAGTTTGGTTACGTAAAATTTTCTTTTGAAACCAATTATGAAATTAATCTCCACCAAGCATTTTTATTTAATGTAAAACCTTTTTAAAATATCCAATTAAAAGAGAAAAGTCTGATATTAGACTTTGGCCAAATAGCTCCTTAAAGATTCTAAGTTTTGACCCTTTTACAAAACAGTCACTAAAAATAATTTTAAAACTTTACATTTTGGTCACTAACCAAAATGTCCAATTTTGAGACCTCTTTTTGTAAAGTTGATTTTACCAAAATCATTTACATATTAAATAATGATTTTATAATTTTTTTCCATATTTTATCTCACCCAAAAATATTTATTTCGAATTAAATCCTGAAACTTACTCAAATCCTCTAATCTGATCCATCCAAACCACCTAGAAAACTCATATGCCCAAAACTGGGAAGTTACAACTCTCCGCTTAAGAAATTTTGTCCTCAAAATTTACCTAATGGGAACAGATGCAGAAACTGCTCAACCATGTCTAACTTACTCTCCCACGTGGCCTCCTCAACACCGCGATGTTGCCACAATACCTTAACAAGCTCAATCATCTGGCCATGAAGAACATTACTGCTGGAGTCAAGAACCACCACTGGTTCTTCATCATAGGACAAATCCGGTCAAAACTCAACATCCTCTACTGGCACCATATGCGATGGATCCGAACGATACCTCCGCAACATAGATACATGAAACACATCATGAATCTTCTCCAACTCAGGAGGTAAACTCAACTGATAAGACATAGGAACTATACATTCCAACACCTTATACATTCCAATAAACCTCAGACTCAACTTCCCTTTGCGTCCAAAACACAACAGGTTCTTCTAAGGTGAGACTTTCAAGAAAACTTTTTCATCAGCCGCCTACTCAACCTCTCTAGGCCTCAAATCCGCGTAGGATTTCTGCCTATCCGAAGTTACTTTCAAACGATCACAAATAAGCTTCACTTTCTCATCTGTATCTTTCAACACATTAGGCATGGAAACATATTTTTCCCCAGCCTCAGCCCAACACAAGGGTGTACGACACTTCCTACCATACAAGGCTTCATATTGTGCCATCTTTATACTTGCTTGATAGCTATTGTTGTACGCAAACTCTACCAAAGGTAATTGTCTTTTCCAAGTTCCTTGGAACTCAATAATGCAACATCTCAACATATCCTCCAAAATCTAAATCATACATTCAGACTGATCATCTGTCTGAGGATGATCGAAGTATTGAAATTCAAGTGAGTACACAAAGCTCGATGCAAACACTCCCATAACCTTGTTGTAAACTACGGATCCCTATCCAAAACAATCAAATTAGGCACCCCGTGTAACCTCATAATTTCAGCAACATAAAAATTTGCCAACTTATCCAAGGAATATATCGTATGCACTGGCAGAAAATTTGCACACTTCGTAAACCGATCAACAATAAGCCAAATGGAATCATTTTTAGTCAATTTCAAAGGCAACCCCGACACAAAATCTATGGTGATCCTCTCCCATTTCCACTCCAGAATTCTCAATGGTTGGAATAACCTAGAAGAAAACTAGTGTTCAGCCTTCACACGCTAACATACCATACATCTAACAACAAAATCAACTACATCCTTTTTCAAACCCACCTAAAATGTCCAATTTTGAGACCTCTTTTTGTAAAATTGATTTTACCAAAATCATTTACATATTAAATAATGATTTTAGAATATTTTTCCATATTTTTATCTCACCTAAAAATATTTATTTCAAATTAAATCCCAAAACTGACTCAAATCCTCTAATCCGATCCATCGGACCGTCCAAACTACAAAGAAAACTCCTAGGCCCAAAACCAGGGTGTTAAAGTATTGCTATTGACAGAGGCAATACTAACCTTAAAATCTGCTCAACAATAAAACCAAGGCTGAAAGTTATTAAATGTTGTCTTTGCTAGCGTGAAATCCATACATCCCTTGCCAACGCCCACCATCCATTTGAATACATTTGTTTGTCAATCTACCTGAACTTTTACTTTCATTTCCTTAGTTATTTTTTTCTTAAATCTAAAACCCAATCCAAATTCAGTTGTTCCATTTCACATGCAACTATTGTGGCATTTAATTCCTGGACAATCTGTTGAGATAAAGATTTTGATATAACTTTTATGAAAAATGTTTTTGGACTTAAACATATTTCAGAAATATTTCAAAGTCTACAAAACTTGAAAAATATGTTTAAAATGTTTTGACTTTGTTCCTATATCGAATATATCTTTTAAAGTCAATTTTTAGCCAGTTTTACAAGTTTTTAATGCAGGTTTCAAAACCACCTATAAGTGGTTTCGGAACCAGTAAAGTAGTAAGGCATGAAAACCAAACCTAGGAAATAGGTTTCAAAAACCCTTTTATGGTTTCAAAAGTAGGTTTCGAAACCCTCTGCCTGGTTTCTACACCAGGCCCCTATAACGGCTAGTTTTTCATTTGAAAACCCCTAATGGTTTCGAAACCCCTACAATGGTTTCAAAACCTCTATGCAGGTGAGCATTTAATGCTCAGTTTTAATGGCTTCCAATGGCTTTAAACCAACCCCAATGGCTTGTAATGATCACAAGCTCATTAGAGGGTTTAAAAGAAGTCTTCAAGCATCCATGGAAGATAGAGAAACAACTACCAACATTCTTTGTATAACAAAATTATATTTGTGCCAAAATTGTCATATTCTTTCTAGGAAACACTTGTGAGCCAAATTGTCAATATTTCTCAAGTGTTTTAAGTTTTAGGTGAGTGCTTTAGTGTGCAAACTATTCAACCTTGTGAGGTTTTCTTAAGTTCTTATTTGTATTTCTTCTTAGAAAAAAGTTGTTCAAAGCTTTGGGCTATAAGCTTTTGGGAAGTGTAAAGGTTACTCTTGATCCTTGAAAAGAAAGAAATTCAATAGTG
This sequence comes from Hibiscus mutabilis, assembly GCA_019671005.1. Classification (NCBI taxonomy): domain Eukaryota; kingdom Viridiplantae; phylum Streptophyta; class Magnoliopsida; order Malvales; family Malvaceae; genus Hibiscus; species Hibiscus mutabilis. The sequence continues at coordinate 45,444,711 of CM033722.1, forward strand.
AATTCGGGGAAATCCTTAGTGGGAAGCTAAGGTAGTGGATGTAGACTTTCGTTAGAAAGTCGAACCACTATAAATCTTTGTGTCCAAATTTTAATTTCCACTTGCTTCCACCACTTCCATCACAAAGCCAATTCACCCCCTCTTGCCAGCTCGATTGAAAATGAATGAGCCCAACAATTAGTATCAGATCAAGGCTCAATCGAAGGTCTAACCACCATTGAGACGATCCTAGAGGTGCTCGATCGATCCTTCAATCAACCAGCTTCAATGGCTTTCACTTCACGGTCGATACTACGTAGAAGATTCTCAACTGATCAACAAGCAACCATTATACAATGGAGCTCACTACTCCTATTGGAAAAATAGGATGAAGTTGTTCATGTAACCCCCTTGACCCAGCCTAGACGCCAAACCGAACTGAACGAGCTACATTGGGTTTGCTGAAACAAACCCAAAATAATTACGTAGAAAACGGTCCATTTTTCATTTTATCTTATCTAAATGCATAATTAAGTCCTAAGGTGATCATGTTGGCAGCGGTGAGATTTACAACTCAATCAGGCGTCGAAGTCACATCCAATTAATCAAGCTTGTACTTTAGGGACCAAATTATAATTTCTAAAAATTGCAGGGACTTTTTTGAATCCAAAGTTACCAAACCTTAATTAGTCATGTTTTATACAATCAGGTTAAATATCAATTTAAAACAACCATCCAAACTCATTTAATTGCACTATCAAGAAACAAGGACTAAATTGTAAAAATTTAAACTTCAAAAAAGCATATTAACAAAAATAACTAACTACGTATCGGTACCCAGTATCTCCGTATCAATACATGTATAAATTTCAAAGGCATATTGGTATGTTCCTCAAGCATACCGATATGGGTATTCGATATTCGAAATAGGGGATTCTAGTAACTAAAGGGCGTATTGATACGGTTGCCCGTGTACCGACACCAAGCCTATTTTTTAGCTACCCGTACCGATATGGTTACCAGGAATATCGGTATGCCTTGGCATTTTTTCCCAGATTGAGCCGAGATAAGTTCTCGCATACCGATCCTTGAGGACCCGTGTAATACCCTTCGACCTGGCCTAGACGCAAGACCGAACAGAACGAGCTACATTAGGTTTACCAAAGTAAACCAGAAAGATGAAACCTTAAACGCCCCCATTTTTTTTCTTTTACCTTGTCTAGATGCATTATTACTTTTCTACATGTACATACTGTTCACAAGTGAGAACTCGTCTCAATCGGGCATCGAATCGATATCCAATTGGACACACACACATCTTAGGGACTAAAATGCAAATTCAGCAAAATATAGGGACTTTACCAAATTTTATGTTACCAACCATTAATTAAGTATATTTCATGCTTACATGTCAAAAATCAGCCTAAGAGGTTCCTCCAAACTCATACAATTACACCCGTAATATTTAGGGACAAAAACAAAAGATATCAGAACTTCATTTCCAAGACATTACAGATTAACAGCTATGCATACCGATACCCAACCATACGTAGCGGTACGCAGCTCCACGCAAACATCTCGTATCGATACGGACCATAGGAGTATCGGTACTCGTGTTTTGATCCAAAAAGGAAGATTTCCAGGAGCCAAGTCCCGTATCGATACACATATTCTCGTACCGGCACCCTAAGCTCGAAAAGGCTCACCGTACCGATATGCAAACCTGTGTATCAATACACCATGCCTGAAATGACATAGCCGTACCGATACAAGGTCTCGTGTACCGATACGCAGGCATCAGAAAGGTCACTTTTCCTGGCTTAAACCTGCCTTACTCCAAACCAAAACACACTATCATGCCCCTAACAAACATCCAACATAATCAAGAATCAAATCACCATGAATCATCACAAATTCATCATCAATTCACAGCATTTTGCATCATATGCGAAACTATAGGCATACACCCTATAAAACCATTCAAGCAGCATGTGAAACTCCAATACATCGTCAAAATCAAACCATAAAGACTAATTACATTTTAAGAGCAACCAAACAAACCCGCTCAAACAGGAAGTTTGATAAAACATCTCCCAAATAAAAACGGAAACCCCCATTGCCCTTATTATTTATAGTCTAATTTGAACATACATTGATTACCAAGTCTTGTATTGATCCCTTGCTCCCTGCTGCCTTCCAAAACTTTAATACTCTGCATTGATGGACAAAGAGACCATAAGCCCACTAGGCTTAGTGAGGAGTGCTCAAAAACAAAACACCATCAATGCATTTTAAATCATTTCTCAACATCACCTTGAAATCTCATTTCAATCATTCTTTAAACATCATTTAGACATTACCAATGAAATATCATGCCTTGAAAACCATGCACTTTTTATCCTTAAAACCAACATATTAAACCATATGCAATACGAATCATTTACATCAGTAAATTCCATTGCTAAACCTCAATTTAAGCCTTACCACGATTCCAACCGAATTAAACATAACAACCTTCATGTAACATCATAAACATTCCATGCTTAAATCCCAAAGCATTATAACAAACCATGCTTAAATCCTAAAGCATTATAAACAAGGTTCAACACATGAACTTTCACATATATTGGCATTTATAGTGACCCGGATAGACTACCTCTATCCTATACACATATCGGGTACACGGATTTCTCATACCATGCCTAGTTAAACTGCAAGATTTGACACCCTCGCCTAGTTAAACCGCGATATCTCATCATTGCCTAGTTAAATCGCAATAGTACTGACCTTTCCTAGCTAAACTGCAAGATCACCATCAATTTGGGTTGCCTAGTTAAACCGCATGCCCCAAATGATGTCCCAACAGTTCGAGTGGCCTTGTTAAACTGCCATGCCTCAAGGACCCATGACCACGATCGATTTTGTTCATATTTTATAGTGCACTTTTAATCCTATGGCATGCCAACTATATCCGATTGTTTACTCACCTTGTCACATAGCCAATATATCATTTATAAAACCATTTACTTACTGTTTTACAATGCATTTCATAAAACACCACATATGCAAATCTCATTGCCAATGCAATAACACCATTCCCAACCGGAATGAAAACCAATGCTCAATAGCACTTAATATACTTTCAAACTCCTGCATATGTACTCAAAATCACGCATTTCCAGAAAGTAAATCATATCATGTTTATCACCAAAACATGCAAACAACATGCTCATATCTAAGCCGATATTCAAGAGCAAAATAAGGGAAACTTACTTCCGAGCTTAGGTAAGTGTCTCACGCTTACTCTAAACTCCCAACAACCTTTACAAACCTTTGCAAAGCATTTAAAACCAGTTTCCACTCATCGATACGCCTCGCCTCCCTTGCCAACGCGAAACAAGCCCCCGGCAAGCTACCAAACAACGTCAATCTTCGTCGCCTATATTATCCCCTGTTTTAAACACATAAAACTAGAGGATAAATGCATTAAAATGCATTCAAACCATTTCCTAACATCAATCTCCCGCAACTCCCAAGTTGCCCACTCAAAAACCATCCAAAATATATCGAAATCATCATCAAACATTTCTGAAACTTAACCCAACCATAAAACAACAATTCAACCCATCAACTAACATCTAATATCATCCAAAAACCCATTTCCTAACATCCTTCTACCTCCAACAAGGATTAAGCTCGACTAACTCCACAAAAACTCAAAACTAGCAACCTAGATTATTAGAGATTCAAGAGTTTCGGGATTCTATTGATAAAAACAACTTATCAACATCAAAACACATCCAAAACATATATTAAATCAATCTCAAATACTGGAAATCAGATCCACTTCGAAAATCACCATGTTTCATCAATATTTCCAAAATAACTCAATTAAACATTGATAAAACATTAAAATCACCTTACAACTTATAAATCAAGGATCAAATACTTGGGAATATCAATAAAGAACCATTTAACAGAGGAGATCATGGACCTTACCACTGTTATGTGATTTCTCCCTCAATTGGCTTGTTTAAAGCTAAGAAACATTAAATTCCAATAAGATTTTGCAAACCAAAGTTAAAGAACCAAATTAAAATCAATAACCTGAGTGAAAAGAGTTCCTTACCTCTAGATTTTGATGAAATTCTAAGTGTTTGGAAGAAAAGAAGTTGAGAGAAAAGGTTTAGGAAAAAGTTGCGTGAATTTCTTTTAAAATCTAATAACTAACTTTAGATATTTAATCCTTATTAAAAACCTTTTGAAACACATGTTTAAAATGATTTAATTGAAAGGAGAAACCTCCAGAAAACATTTATTAGATTATCTCCTTAAGGATTCTAAGGATTTGTCCCTTTTGATTTTAGCCACTTTAAAACAGTTTCCAAAAATCACATTTTGGTCACTAACCCAAAATGTCATATTTCCAAATTCCTTTTTCTAAAATTAACTCCACAAAAAGTCAATATATAATAAAAGATGATTTTTAACTATTTTCCATATTTTTATCTTACTGGAAAATATACGATCCCGAATCCAACTCGAATCTCTAACAAAGTCCACCGGACCGTCTAATAAACTCAAATCTGCTAGGCCCAAAACCGGATTGTTACAACTCTCCCCCACTTAAGAAATTTCTTCCTCGAAATTTGCTTGGAGGTATCCAAAAGCAAAAACCGCTCCAACATCTCTGACGTACATTCACACCTAGCTTCTTAACATTGCGGCGTCTCCGCAACATCTTAACAAGGCCAACCATTGTACCACGTAGAACCCTACTGCTGGCAACAAGGATCTCCACTGGATCAGTCCCATAAGATAACTCAGATCTCAACACACTGCCTCTTACTGGCACAACATGCGAGGAATCCAACCGATACCTACGCAACATCATCACATGAAACACATCATGGAACCTCTCCAACACCGGAGGTAACCTCAAACAATCAGCAACATAAACCACACATCCTACAACCACATATGGTCCACAAAATGCATATTCTTCTTCCAAAGCGACCATCATAATCACCCGACCATCAGCAACACACTTTAAAAACTACGCTTCAAATTTACGTAGAATTTCTGATGATCCGAAACTGCTCTCATGCGTTAACTTAACAACTGCACCTTCTCACTAGTGCCTTTCCACACATCATACATGGGAACATACTTTCCCCAAATCTCAGCCCAACACACTGGTGTTCGGCGCCTTCAACCACACAACGCCCTGAACGGTACCCCTCGCGCACTTGCCCGATAAATGCCATTTAAGCAAAATCTACCAAAGGCATGAGCCTTACACACTTCCCTTGGAGCTCGATGATACACAACCCATCTTATCATTCAAAACCTGAATTCTATGCTCTGTCGTGCCACCCAACTGGAAGATATGAAGTACATACACTCATATTCGAGCAACATCTCCAGAACCTTGCTGTATCTCACGAGTCTCCGTCCAAAACTATGGACTCAAGCCCACAGTGCAACCTCGCTAATCCGGCAATACACAAATCCGCCACCTAAACCAAAACATACATCACAAGCATGGCCACCAAGGTGCGCATACTTCGCAACTCAAACAACAAACACCCAAGAAAATCCTCAATGGTTACAACAACCCGAAAGAAAACTGATGCTCAGCTTCCTCTTGATGACATACCATGCATCGAACAGAAAAAACAACCATATTTCCCTTTAAACTAACCCAACAACAATCTTTTTTCAACCCTTGATAAATCCTTGTGTTACCGGAAGACATATCACAAGAATTGGCATACGCCTCCATCAAAATCATACACCTCAACTCAACATCAAGAGATTTCACCTTCCGATCTTTAAAACACAACACCCTATCACCCTTAATGTTAAAATCCTTCAGATTTCCTTCCCCCAATAACCTGGACATGTGATACTAAAGCATCGTCACACAGTTACCTTCACACAACTGTGACAAGGATGACTTCATTTGCAACTCGGCATCAGCCTCTTTCACGCATCATACCCAACCGCGTAAACAACATCTTCAAATCCACCACAACCCTTACTAACAAAGCATCAGCTATAAGCTTAGCTCGGACGATATTCAACCATCAAACTATAATTCTTAAACAACCCAAACCATCCAGGTTGTCAAAAACCCAAAACATCATTCACTTCTTTTTTTTTCTAACCACACATGATCTGTGCATACAACACACTTCTCATCACCGAATTGGTGTCTCTAAAACATTTAAACATCCACCATCGCAACATGCTTCACACCATGCGCAAGACAAAAGAGCTCGTGCACCTTTAACTATTTAGATGCATAAGCCACAACTTCATCTGCAACACTACAACCTCGACAACCCTCAATGCTCAAAACTGGATCTAGCAAACCCGCAATCTACCAATTCTAACTTGATCGCTCAAAAACTAGCGCAAGCCAAACCCCCAAGAACCATATTCCCAAACCACCTACAACCTTACCTATACCATCACTCTATTGATTTTCGGTTAGTCATCAGTAAGTGTGAACATATGTATGCATGATCACTTATATGCCCTCATAGATGTCTATGTGTAGGTTTGCAAAACCTCTAATGTTATGCTCAAATGTATGCATGTAGTGACATATTTACAAATAAATGTAAGTGTTTTTGCACCTCAAAACCAGAATTCTTAGCCACATACCCAAAACTAGCACCTTCCAAACAAAGAGAAACATTCACTTATCCCCAAAAATCCACCAAACCATCCATAATTATCGATCAAAACCCTTCTCAATGCTTCTGAACACGGAAAAACCATCAATCAGCACACAACCAATCGACCTAAAAACTCATAAATTACTCAACTCAAACAACATAACCCAAAAATACATACCGCCGCACCCCTTACAGAAGGCGAATCTAAACACAAACACATCCTTTACCTTCAACATATAACACCCAGACCTCAACCAACTTACAAACCACTATGGCATCCCCAAACTGATCAACAACACATCCGCTTCGTGCCATCCCTTTTTTTCCATAACAACATCGGCACAACCCCGGCAAAACACCAAGCCTTGATTACGCAACTCCCTCGAGCCATGCACAGGGAGCAATAGACACTGAGCTGTGCTTTCACACACAACTCTATTTCAAACCCAACCTCTCAATCCAATGGCAACCCAGCCACTCCCTCGAAAACACCCAAAAACTCAAATACCGCATGAATATCCTGAGCACGAACTTCTTTTGACCCCGGATCCATAACATAGGTTAAGAATACCTTGCAACCAAGGACCTATCAAATGACTCGCTCCCAGCGCCAAAACAACATTAAACTAGAATTTAACATTATCGCCCGTGATTACCCCCTGCAATCATCAGCAAGTTTCAAGACAGCTCACTAGGATCCCAAACCAACCACAGCTTTGTGTTTCAGCCACTAATCCAAAACCAGGATTACACCAAAAGCCATAGAGTAGCAACTCCAACAAATCAACCACAACCTCAAGATTAACCCACCAAAGGCATTTTCAAATATTCTTTCCGCAACAACCGTCTCACCAGGGAAACCAGCCTTCTGCATTCGCACAATTAACACCTACAAGGTGATTGTTCAAACCACAATTCTCACAACCATCAACAAATCCAACAGTCTAGATACTCTGACCCCGTGGTCCTCACCCAGCACTGTCATCACCTCACCTCAACTTAGAGCGATATCTTTTATCACACCACTTTTTAAACTGAACATTACCGGAGCTAGAATTCGCACTTCTCTTGCCAGAGCCAGAACCTTCCATACAAATCCAAAAAACCCAAGTTCTGCTCGATGTACCTCACCCTTATACCAACACGTCAGAAATAATGTAACCGGAAGCCAATTTATACACTTTAACATCCTGTACCCATTCATAGGTACCCGTTCAGAAGCATACTAACTCAACCGAACAAATTGTACCCTAAACTCGGCCACAAAACCCTGAACCCAAGCCATGATCTCTCATCCCTTTTTATCCAAGTGTCTAAACCCCCAACATTTCTTCCAAATGACAGTATGGAAAGACTCCTTATCCACATCATGGGGTACCACAATCGCAGATACAGTTGTCCACCAACCAAAACATCATCATGCAACAGGGATTCAACATATCCCAACTTACAGGAACCAACACACCCCTTTTGGTCCAAACCTGGATAACATGGGCCATCCCTACCTTGGATGCCTTGAGTAATAACCCACGGTACCCAACTCTTCCCAAACTACAGGGATATTCCAACGGCAACCTCGTTAGCCCAACCGCCAGTGCAAACACACGCACTCCAGCAACAACAGCTTAAAGGTTCAGAACATCGCCTAAAGCAAGGCATTATCAACCATTATTGGCTCAACTGGCACATGTGGTACATACTTCAGGGTGACAAACCCCATAAGACACAAAACTCTCCTCACTCACTGCCCAAAGGCAACAGCATCACGCTAATTCTCATTTCTCCTCTCGATTGTATCATAAAACATTTTCTAAGGCATGATAATCATTTCAAAATAAAATTAAATCAGGCCAGCTTCGAGCAAGGATCCAAGACTTCTATTTCAAAATTATAACATTTCAGGCTATAATAATAAGGTAATGGGTTCCCCAAAATTTTCCCCAACATGGCATAAAGCAATCAACGTGCATAGCAAGCAACAGAATTCAACTCACAATAATATCACATCAATCATACCAACTCCCAATATCGCAAACTTGGCTCTGATACTAACAAATGTAACCTCCTCGACCCATCCTAGATGCAAGACCGAACGAGCTATATTAGGTTTACCGAAGTAAATTGAAAAAATGAAACCTTAAACGCATCCGTTTTTTCTTTTACCTTATCTAGATGCATTATTACTTTCCTACATGTACATATTGTTCATATGTGAGAACTCGTCTCAATTGGGCATCAAATCGATATCCAATTGGACATAGACACATCTTAGGGACTAAAATACAAATTTAGCAAAATACAAGGACTTTACCAAATTTTATGTTACCAACTTTTAATTAAACACATTTCATGCTTACATGTCAAAAATCAGCCCAAGAGGTTCCTCCAAACTCATACAATTACACCCATAATATTTAGGGACCAAAATAAAAGAAATTAGAACTTCAATTCCAAGACATTAACAGATTAATAACTATGCGTATCGATACCCAACCATACGTACCAGTACGCAGCTCTACGCAGATAGCCCGTATCAATACGGACCATAAGAGTATCGGTACTTGAGTTTTGATCCAAAAAGGTAGATTTCCAGTAGCCAAGTCCCGTACCGATACACCTATTCTCGTACAGATACCTTAAGCTCGAAAAGGCTCATTGTACCGATACGCAAACCTTTGTATCGATACACCATGCCTGAAATGACATAGCCATATAGATACAAGGTCTCGTGTACTGATACGCAGGCATCAAAAAGGTCACTTTTGTTGGCTTAAACCTGCCTTACTCCAAACCAAAACACACTATCATGCCCCTAACAAACATCCAATATAATTAAGAATCAAATCACCATGAATCATCACAAATTCATCATCAATTCACAGCATTTTGCATCATATGTGAAACTATAGGCATACACCCTATAAAACCATTCAAGCAACATGTGAACTCCAATCCATCGTCAAAATCAAACCATAAAGACTAATTACATTTTAAGAGCAACCAAACAAACTCACTCAAACAAGGATTTCGATAAAACATCTCCCAAATAACAACGAAAACCCACATTGCCCTTATTATTTATAGTTTAATTCGAACATACATTGATTACCAAGTCTTGTATCGATCTCTTGCTCCTCGCTACCTTCCAAAACTTTAATACTCTGCATTGATGGACAAAGAGAGCGTAAGCCCACTAGGCTTAGTGAGGAGTGCTAAAAAAACAAAACACCATTAATACATTTTAAGTCATTTCTCAACATCACCTTGAAATCTCATTTCAATCATTCTTTAAACATCATTTAAACATTACCAAATGAAATATCATGCCTTGAAAACCATGCCTTTTTCATCATTAAAACCAGCATATTAAACCATATGGAATACGAATCATTTACATAAGCAAATTCCATTGCTAAACCTCAATTTAAGCCTTACCATGATTCCAACTGAATCAAAACATAACAACCTTCATGTAACATCATAAACATTCCATACTTAAATCCCAAAGCATTATAACAAGCCATGCTTAAACCCCAAAGCATTATAAACAAGCCATGCTTAAATCCCAAAGCATTATAAACAAGGTTCAACACATGAACTTTCACATATATTGGCATTTATAGTGATCCGAATAGACTACCTCTATCCTATACACATATCAGATACACAGATTTCTCATACCATGCCTAGTTAAACCGCATGATATCCCAAACTTTGCCTAGTTAAACCACAAGATTTGACACCCTCGCATAGTTAAACCGCGAGATCTCATCCTTGCCTAGTTAAACCTCAAGAGTACTAACCTTGCCTAGTGAAACCGCAAGATCATCATCAATTTGGGTTGCCTCGTTAAACCGCATGCCCCAAATGATGTCCCAACAGTCTGAGTGGCCTTGTTAAACCGCCATACCTCAAGGACCTATGGCCACGATCGATTTTGTTCATATTTTATAGTGCACTTTTAATCCTATGGCATGCCAACTATATCCGATTGTTTACTCACCTTGTCACATAACCAATATATCATTTATAAAACCATTTACTTATTGTTTTACAATTCACTTCATAAAACACCACATATGCAAATCTCATTGCCAATGCAATAACACCATTCCCAACCGGAATGAAAACCAATGCTCAATAGCACTTAATATACTTTCAAACCCCTGTATACGTACTCAAAATCATGCATTTCTAGAAAGTAAATCATATCATGTTTATCACCAAAACATGCAAACAACATGCTCATATCCAAGCCGATATTCAAGAGCAAAATAAGGGAAACTTACTTCTGAGCTTAGGTAAGTGTCTCATGCTTACTCTAAGCTCCCAACAACCTTTACAAACCTTTGTAAAGCATTTAAAACCAGTTTCCACTCACCGATATGCCTCGCCTCCCTTGCCAACGCGAAACAAGCCCTTGGCAAGCAACCAAACAATGTCAATCTTTGTCGCCTCTATTATCCCCTATTTTAAACACATAAAACCAGAGGATAAATGCATTAAAATGCATTCAAACCATTGTCTAACAGTAATCTCCCACAACTCCCAAGTTGCCCACTCAAAAACCATCTAAACATACCAAAATCATCATCAAACATTTCCGAAACTTAACCCAAACATAAAACAATAATTCAACCCATCAACTAACATCTAATATCATCCAAAAACCCATTCCCTAGCATCCTTCTACCTCCAGCAAAGATTAAGCTCGACTAACTACACAAAAACTTAAAACTAGCAACCTAGATTATTAGAGATTCACGAGTTTCGGGATTCTATTGATAAAAATAACTTATCAACATCAAAACATATATTAAATCAACCTCAAATACTGGAAATCAGATTCACTTCGAAACTCACCATGTTTCATCAATATTTCCAAAATAACTCAATTAAACATTGATAAAACATTAAAATCACCTTACAACTTATAAATCAAGGATCAAATACTTGAGAATATCAATAAAGAACCATTTAACATAGGAGATCACGGACCTTACCCGTTTTATGTGATTTCTCCCTCAATTGGCTTGTTTAAAGCTAAGAAAACATTAAATTCCAATAAGATTTTGCAAAACAAAGTTAAGGAACCAAATTAAAATCAATAACCTGAGTGAAAAGAGTTCCTTACCTCTATATTTTGATGAAATTCTAAGTGTTTGGAAGAAAAGAAGTTGAGAGAAAAGGTTTAGGAAAAAGTTACGTGAATTTCTTTTAAAAGCTAATAGCTAACTTTAGATATTTAATCCTTATTAACAACCTTTTAAAACACATGTTTAAAATGATTTAATTGAAGGGAGAAACCACCAGCAAACACTTGGTAGATTAGCTCCTTAAGGATTCTAAGGGTTTGACCTATTTGATTTTAGTCACTTTAAAACAGTTTCCAAAAATCAAATTTTGGTCACTAACCCAAAATGTCATATTTCCAAATTCTTTTTTCTAAAATTAACTCCACCAAAAATGAATATATAATAAAAGATAATTTTTAAATATTTTCCATATTTTTATCTTACCAAAAAATATACGGTTCCAAATCTGAATCGAATCTTTAACCCGATCCACCGGACCGTCTAATAAACTCAAATCCGCTAGGCCCAAAACTGGGGTGTTACAACTTGTACCTGTACGGACAGACATGTAATGACCTCTTGGTCGAACATATGACACTTTAACTCAATCTAACATGCTTCAAACAACATCTAATCACCATATAACATCCCAAGCAATATTTCTACAATCATATGAGCATGGTAAAGGATCATTCACAACATGTCAAATCCAACCAAAGATCCTATAGGCATGATTTCTACCCAAGAATGCAAAACATATACCAACCCTTTGAAACAAGTTATAAAGAATCATACAAGTCCAAAACATCAAAAGAAACATGTTCAAATAGGGAGTAACCAAAAAACCCTCCCAATTACATCTTGGTCACATTGCCCTTTATTTATTACAGGTTCACTTATCAAAACCATACTTGAAATGTTTCAAATCTTTGATTCCTCCTCACTTGCTCGTTGCCCCCAAAGCTTACTTTCCTGTATTGATGAGCAAAAGGAGCATAAGCATAAAATGCCTAGTGAGGATAGCTCTAAAAACACACCCATCAATGCATTTAAAATCGATTTAGTCAAAACACTCTTTGTACATCATGCTTAAACATCTCATGCCTTTTTACCTTTGCAAAACGTGCATATTAAACCATATGCAAAACACGTACCATGGATCTCATGCATAATCCCATATGCAAAACCTCAATTTAAGCCTTCACATGCTTATTCATCCAATAGCAAAGCTTAAAGAGCAAAACATTTATAAATCCCATTATACAAAACATAATTCATCATGATACATTAATTCACATATATTGTCTTTCGAGTGACCCGAAAATAGAATCTTTCTTTACCAAAAACACATCGGATACACGGATTTCCCAAATGGTTTCTTCGACCACTTAACACACATATAACCGGAGCAAACGACACATTTAACCCCTCGATGGTTACGATGTATAAAATCTACAATGAGATCAAACGGCACATTTAACCCCTCAACCATTGTGATACTCAATCCTCTAGCGGGAGAATACGACACAATTAACCCCTCGACCGCTACGGTTCCCATGGTGGAGAAAATAGAACAATTAACCCCTCGACACATATGAGGTGACTTATTATAGTGCACTTTAAACCCTATGGCATGCCAACTATATCCGATAACATTTAACCATTGTCACTTAGCCATTATATTTCATTTTAAACATGATACCTCACTGTTTTTCATATGCAACATTCAAACCAATTCCAATGCAACAAAACATGTATTTACATAACCTCAAAATCCTTTTCATAAACCACTTGCCATACTCAAATGTCATCAGCATAAGACCATTTGTAACATATTCCATTTCCAAAACATGCATAAAATAGTAGGTATCAAATCATAAACATATGCATGATAAAATCAATATTTGCCAACCGGAATTAAGAGCGAATTCGTATTATACTTACTTCCAAGCTTAGACAAGCGTTTCAAGCTCAATCTAAACTCCTAAAATCACTTTCGAACCTTCGTAAAGCTATAAAACACTTTTCCACTCACCGACAACACAACACCCTCTTGCCGTTGTAAGAATCAAGCTTTCGAAGCTTCCACAACCTCTCCAAAAGCTAAAGGATCTATCTCCCCTGCTTTACCCAAACAAAAACAGAGGATTAATGCACTCCCATACATCTCAAATTTCCAGAAACCATCAAACTCAACTTTGCCTCACTAAAAACCGTCAAATGCTTCTCTAAAACAACCAAAATCATCATCAAACTCAACCTAAACAAAGCCCAGCCAAAACCTATTGATTTTAACATCTTAAAACCATCAAACTATATCCAAAAACAACAATATAACATCCTTATATCTCCAGGAGCCTTACAACACCAAGATCACCTCAAAATCTAACTATTTACAACCTAGAAATTAGCAATTCACATAGTTCGAGATTCCTTTTATTAATCTCATCTCTTATAGTTTCAGGATTCCTTTTATTAATCTTTTCTCTTAACATTAAAACACATCTTATAATTGATCTAAACCAATTAGAATCAACACAGATCAGATCCATCTCAAGATTCATCAAATTTCTTATCAAAACTCAATGAAAACCAATTAATCATGATTTAATCATAAAAACATAACAAAAATCAGTTGTAAAGGATCAAGAACTTGGGAATTTCATTAAAGAACCTTTTATTAGAGGAGAGAAACAAAAATCACCTCTAATTGCTGATTTCTCCCTTAATTGGCAAGGATTAAATGAAAACTTCGAAAAATCAAGTAGATTTTGATGTAGAAATTAAAGGAATCAAATAGAAAATCAAAAGGAAATCAAAAGAGATTGATTCCTAAGAATTTTATAATGAAATTAATAGTTTGGCTGCTAAGAAAGTTGAGAGAAAAGTTAAGAGCAAAAGTAGTTACGTAAGAAAATAGTTTTGTTTATTTAAAATCCTTTTAATCAAATCTAATTTATTTGTATATAAAAACCATTTAAAATCCTTTTAAAAATAACCTAAATTAAGGGGAAAATCTGATGAAAAAACTTGGTAAATTAGCTCCTTAAAGATTCTAAGTTTTGACCCTTTTATGATTTAGTCAGCAAAATAGTTTTGAAAACTTTACCTTTTAGTCACCGAACCAAAATGTCCCAAAATCTGATTTAATTCCTTCAAATTTAGTTTACCAAAACCCTTAGAATATTAAATAAAAATTTTCTATTATTTTTCCATATTTTATTTTAGCCAAAAACCATTTATTAAGAATTAATTCTTGAAACTAGCTCGAATCACCTAATCCAGTTCTCCAGAATCGTCTAATCAATCTATCTAACATCTAGGCCCAAATTCAGGGCATTACAGTTCATACAAGCAAGTGATCTAGAAGCAGTGAAGATCTTCCTAGATGGACACACTACTCTAACTACGAAGATGAATTCTTGGAGTGATGAAAAGAACAAGAGATTTTAAACCAACGCCAAGGCCATGGACATCCTCTTTTATGCACTTGGTCCCAGTGAATACGGAAGGGTCTAATATTGTTCTAAAGCCAAGGAGATTTGGGACAAGCTTGAAGTTACTCATGAAGGTACCAACAAAGTAAAGGAGACCAAGATCGGTCTTCTCAACTTTGAGTACGAGAACTTCAAGATAAACCCAAAGGAATACATCAAAGCTATGTTCGATCGATTCTCTACCATTTTCAATGGACTCAAAGGCTATAGAGAAGTGATCTTAAAGGATAAGCTAGTTCGAAAGTTGATTTACTCACTTCCAGAATCATGGGAATCTAAGAAGATGATGATTATCGAAGCAAAGAACCTCAAGACACTCAAGCTTGACGAGCTCATCGGTTCCTTGCTCACCCATGAGTTGATGTCAAAAGGGAGAGTAGAAGAGAAGAAAGCAGATAAAATAGAAAGAATGTTGCATTCAAGACCTCTTTGAGCATTCAAAAAGAATCAAGTGAAGCGAAGAGTGAAGATGAAGAGATGGCCAAACTCTTCAAGCAACTTAAACGATTCATGAAGTGCAAGAAAGAAGAATCGAGACATGAATCGAGAAAGAAAAAAGATCCCATTGTGTGCTTCCAGTGAAACAAGCCTGAGAATGTCAAATATGAATGCCCAAGGATAAAGAAGAAGAGATCAAAGAAAAAGGTATTAGTGGCTACATGGAGTGATAAGGAAGACTTCACCGATGATGATGAGGTAGCCAACCTTTGTCTATGGCCATCCAAGATGAAGAGGTAACTTATAACTCATCTAATTTAAATTCTTATACTTTTGATGAGTTACAAGAAGCCTACAACAATTTGGTTTTAGAGTTTGAGGATTTATTTTTGAAAAACAAAATTTGATTTCAAATTGAAAATCAAAAATAAATTCCTTTATAAAACCAATCTCGAACTTCAAGCAAGGTTTAACACTTTGAACAAAAGAACCTTGATTTACAAAACTTGCTTCTAAAAGTTCAAGAAGATCATTAAAGAGAAATTGATGATCTTAAAAAGAATTTGTTTAACAAAAGTTTTAAAAAATGTGAAAATGGAGGTAACTCCAAAACAAATTCTGTTAAAATACATTTTTATCAAAGACAATCTAGTTCCCCTAGATTTTTAAAGGGTAAAATGGTTAAGAATATTTGGGTCCCAAAAGGACTCATTTTTTTCTAAAGATAAGGATGCCATTGAAAAATGGATCCATAAGGGAACTAAAATTTTTGGGACTAATGCCAATAGATCCAAAGCAATTTGGATTCCAAAATATTTGTGATTGTCTTTTGTAGGTGTGCTTGAGCATTAATGAGCAAAGTCACATGTTTGAAGCTCATGACATAAAGGAGGAATGACACTTGAAGAAGGAAGGCTTAACATCATGTTTTTCATGTCTATTTTTTTAATGATATAAGCATGTTTGTATGACTCCATGTGGTGCACAATTGCATATAATTAGGGGAGTCTCAATTGCATGAGTTGCATGTTTTTGGCCTTTTATGCTCACTTCTATGTCCTTGGCCATTAACTTGTAATTTTTTTGGTTGAATTTGGTGAAATTCATGCTTTATATGTTTATTTGATGATTTTTTTAGAAGCATGTGTAGCAAAATGTGCAAGATGTATATGTAGGATCTCCTCAAGCCTTTGTATGAACTTAAGACTAAGTTGTAAGGTTTTTTGGGTTGTTTTTGTTGTATATATTTCACCATTTCGTGCCTTCGTACCGGTACCACCCATATCGTATCGATACGACATTCAACCAAGGTACCAATATGGTAGATACTATACCGGTACGCACAGTAAAAAAAGGACTTGTTGTCTCCTTTTTGCAATTCCTTGTATGCTTATTGATGTAATTTCAACGTATGGCATGTTTATTGAATTTCTTGTATTTATTTGATTTATTTATTCTTTTGAAATTTAATATATTTTATATTGAATTGTTGGACTAACAATTTACTTGATGCTTGAGTAAGGGGGAGCCATTTTATTTAAATTCTTTCATTTGTCAATTTTTTTTCTAACTCTCCATTGTTATCATGCTTTAAAGTGATTTCAAACTTTTTTGAATTAATTTTGATATAACAAAAAAGGGGGAGAGATATGTTTTAAAAATTAACTTTGAAAAAAGAAAAAGGGGGAGCTTTAAATATTTTCTAAAATATTTCTCTTTTCTAAAATTATTTTTCTAAAGGGAAGATTTTCAAAAACAATTTTCAAGTGGTTTCGTTATATCAAAAAGAGGGAGGTTGTTGAGATAAAGATTTTGATATAACTTTTATGAAAAATGTTTTTGGACATAAATATATTTCAAAAATATTTCAAATTCCAAAAAACTTAAAAAATATATGTTTAAAATGTTTTGACTTTGTTCCTATATCAAATATATCTTTCAAAGTCAATTTTTAGCCTGCTTTACAAGTTTTTAATGCAGGTTTCGAAACCCCCTATTAGTGGTTTCGAAACCAGTGAGGCAGTAAGGCCTGAAAACCAAACCTGGGAAACAGGTTTCAAAACCCCTTTCATGGTTTCGAAACCCCCTAGCAGGTTTCAACCCCCTGCCTGGTTTCTATAGTAGGTCCCCTATAACAGCTAGTTTTTCATTTGAAAATCCCTAATGGTTTTGAAACCCCTATAATGGTTTCGAAACCTCTAAGCAAGTGAGCATTTAATGCTTGATTGTAATGGCTTCCAACGAATCTAAACCAATCACAATGGCTAGTAACAGTCATAAGCTCATTAGAGTGTTTAAAAGAAGTCGTCAAGCATCCATGGAAGATAGAGAAACAACTACCAACATTCTTTGTATAGAGAAATTATATTTGTGCCAAAATTGTCATATTCTTTCTAGAAAACACTTGTGAGCTAAATTGTCAAAATTGCTCAAGTGTTTTAAGTTTTTGGTGAGTGCTTTGGTGTGCAAACTATTCAGCCTTGTGAGGTTTTCTTAAGTTTACTTATTTGTATTTCCTCTTGGAAAAGATTTGCTCAACGCTTTGGGGTATAAGCTTTGAGGGAGTGTAAAAGTTACTCTTGTAACGCACTGGTTTTGGGGCTGGTTAGACGGTCTAGTGGATTGGGTAAGAGATTCGAGTCAGATTCGGGAGCGAATATTTTTTTGAAAGATAAGAATATGGAAAAATGTTTAAAAATCATATTTTATTATATTAAAAATATTGGTGAAAGCAATTTTGGAAAATGAGCTTTGGAAGGGTGACATTTTGGCTAGTGATCGAAATGCAAATTTTGAAAACTATTTTTAAAAGGTGACTATTTTGTAAAGAGTCAAAACTTAGAATCTTTAAGGAGCTATTTTACCATTTGGTCTAATCTGAGTTTTCTCTTAATTATGATTATTTTAAAAAGGTTTTAATTAAAAAGAATTAAAGGAAAATTTAGTTATAAAGTGGTTATTTTTCTAAAACACAATTAGACGTAACTTTTCTTCTCTCACATTTTCTCTCAAAACACTCTCAGCCAAACACTCTTTTTCCATCAGAGATTTAAGGTAATGATCTTAATTTCTTAACTCATTGTTTTGCTAAATGATTTCTCAATTTGTTTTCAAAAAATCTCATTGAATTTCTTTGTTTTTCAAGAGGAAAAACCATCCAATAAGGGGGAAACTCATTCATTGGAGGTAAGTTTCGTTCTTCTCCTCTAATAAAAGGTTCTTTACTAAAATTCCCAAATTATTGGATCTTTACATATGTTTTCTAATAGGTTTTGATTAATTAATTATGAATTTTAGCTTAATTGAGGGATCTTGTGATTCTCGATTTGGATCTGTTTTCCAGTGTTGTGGATTAATTTCAATATTATTTTGGATGTATTATTATGTGGATAAGTTGTTTTTAATAATGGAATCCCGAAATTGGTTGAATCTCTAATTGTTTGGGTTGTTAGTTAAGGGTTTTTGGGTTGTTTAAGGTGTTTAATCATTGTCGGAAGTAAAAGGGTGTTGTGAATGAGTTTTTAGATATCAATTGATGAAGCTTGATGTTTTGAATCGTTATAATATGGCTGGGTTAAGATTGAGTAGTGTTTGAGGTTGATTTCGGTAAATTTCGGATGAGTTCTGAGTGAGCATCTTGAAAGCTACAGGATTTTGGGTTGAAATAGAGTGTTGCTTGCATTTTAATGCATGTTTCCTCTGGTTTTGTGTGGCCGAAATAGGGGATAATCAAGGCGTACCATCTTGAGGTGGTTTGAGGCTTGCCAAGAGCTTGTTTCGCGGTAGCAATAAAGGCGAAGTGTAACCGGTGAGTGGAAACAGTCTTAAAAGTCTTTCAAAGGTTTTAAACAGGTTTTGGGAGCATTAGGATAAGTTTGAAACACTTACCTAAGCTTGGAAGTAAGTTTCCCTCTTTTGTTCTTTAATATCGTTTCGGATATGAGCATGTGTAATTCATGTTTTGGTCGTAAACATGGTTTGTTTTTACTTACTGTAAATGAATGATATTGAGTACATATGCAGTGGCTTAAAAGAGTATTAAATGCAAGTGAGCATTGGTTTTTATTTCGGTCGGGAATGTGATATTGCTATGGCAATGTGATCTGCATATGTGGGGATTTTATGTAATGCATTGTAAAGCAGTTAGTAAATGGTTTTCTAAATGATATATTGGCTATGCGACAAGGTGAGAAAACATTCGGATATAGTTGGCATGCATAGGATAAAGTGCACTATAATATGATTAAAAATTTATCGTGGTTAAGGGTCTTTGAGGTATAGCGGTCGGCTACTCGGACTATGTTGTTATCACTCGGGTTGGACGGTCGATTTCCCTTGTTGTTGTAAAACTTGCAGTCGGCAAGGTTGTTAAATCATGCGGTCGCATGGTGTAGGCTTGTTGATGTAAACTTGCGGTCGGCAAGGTTGTTAAATCATGCGGTCGGTATGGGGTAATCTTAATGATGGTCGGTCATTAAGGGAGATCCGTGTATCCGATGTGTAAAGTTGATGGTCGGTTAACTAAAGATTAGCGGTTGACTAATCAAGGATAGTGGTCGACTATCCGGGGTCACTATAATTGCCAATATATGAAAGTTCTTTTGTTGAACCTATTTAATTATGCTTTGGAATTTAAGCATGGTTTATGATTTAATGCTTTGGAATTTAAGCATGGTTTTGTATATATAATGCTTTAGGGACTTAAGCATGTGGTTCATAACGTTTTGCATATGGTCGATATGCATGTTTTGAATTGGAATCATTGGAACTTGCTTAGGTCGTAAGCATGGTGTGAAAACAAGTGTTGGTTTTGAAAGGATTTAATGCATCATTGTTTTAAGAGCATCCTCACTAAGCAAGTGTGCATACGCTCTCTTTTTCCTAATGATGCAGAGCATTAAGGCTTGGGGCAGCAAGGGCAAATTCGTATTGATCTAAAGACAAGACTATTTGAGAATGAACTCAGTTTTAGTTTCCGATTAATAAGGCAATGTGTTCGCCATGGATTTTTGGGTTTTGTAATTCAGTTTTCCCTGGTTTTAAGCATGTACAATGCTTTGATTTTGGAGCTTGATTGTTGATGTTTCGCATATCGTGCATCGTTACCTATGGTTGATGTTATATGGTTACCTAGGTAAGCATTTAGATGGTTTTGCTTGGATGACATGCTTTGATGAGCTAATCCTGTTGAGTATGGTATTAATGTGTTGTTGGTATAGTGTTCTTGTTGGTAAATGCTTAATTGAGCATCTTGGTATGTTTAGTGGTGAGTTATAGGGAGCATGCCTCTAGATTAGTCTTCTGGTGGCATAATATGTGTTGTAGTTAAACCTTGGTAAAAGTGTTGTTAAATGTGATGTTGGATACTTATATATATATATATATATATATATATATATATATATGAAAGTTGCTAGGACCTAAATGCATCTAGTTTTGTGTGAAAAAATAGCTTAAAATGTTATTACAGGTCTAGGCATATCGAAATAGGTGTCCCCGTACCGGTACGGCTAGGCCATTTCAGGCACAGCATTTTGATACGCGAGAGGGTGTTTCGATACGGGCCTGCCTTTCCAGGCTTAGCATTTCGGTACTTGAGTAAGTGTTTCGATACGGTCATAGGTATTTTTGCCAGACATTTCGTTACGTGATCAAGCGTTTCGCTACGAGTTTTAGCTACTGGATTCTGTGTTTTCGAAAATATAAGGGCATGTCGAAACACTAGTACGCGTACCGGAATGGGTGCCGTTAAATTGGTTATTTTGGAATCTTGAAGGTTTCTGGTTCTTTCATTTTGGTCCTTGAGTCTTGGGAATGCAATTGTATGAGTTGGGATGATTAAATTGACTTGAAATTTGACACGTTGGCATGTAAATAGACTAATTGAGGATTGGTAACCTTAAATTCAATTTTGGTCTTTTTATTTAAAGTATTTATATTTTAGTCCTTAATTTTGAATATGATGCAATTGGCTATCTTTTGTGATTCGTTTCCTTCGAGAACTCACCTGCTGTGAGTATGAACATGTAGGAATAATAATTTGCATCTAGACAAGATAAAAGAAAAAAATGGACTAACTTTTTGTAACCTTTCTCCAATTTGCTTCGGCAAACCTAATGTAGCGCTCTCAATTCGGTCGGGCATCTAGGCCGGGTCGAGGGGGTTACATTTTTTGGTATTAGAGCCAGGTTTCAAAAGGTTAGGATGTTTTTGTTTTGTTGTATGTCATTGTTTGTTATGGTGATTGTATATTTGTGCGGTGACTGATTTACATCATGTTGGGGTATGAATTGGGAACACATTGCCTATTACTGAGGTTTTAAAATGTTTTATAAGATGGTCTTGGATCCTTTGCCTTGTGTTAGCCTGACTTTAATGTGTTTTGATGCTTTTGTTAGCATCGCTCGACGTGAGTCACGTTTAATAGCTGGTAATACCGAAATCGGGCAGAATAACGTTGAGGAAGAGAATCCCCCTAACGTTTTACCTCTTCCTCCTTCGTTGGTTCCTCTTGTTGATGTTGGGGCTGGTGGTGTACCCCATGCTCATCAAGTGTTAGTGTTTGGTGATTTGACCCCGTTGGTCCAAGTGGTGATGGAAGCTTTTCAGGCAGCAGTGGCTGGAGTGCAAGTGCAAGCACCGGTACCTGTTGTGGTGGTCAATCAAGGTTTGTTCTCGGGTGCGTTTGTACAGGCGGTGAATATGGATGCGAGTAAAAGAGTGGCTGATGTTGGCTTCCTTGAGAAGTAGAGTAAGATGTATCGTGTTAAGAGGCATAAGTCAGGTTATAAGCGTGGTGGCGGAGGTGGCCATGGTAATCTGGGAGTTCGTATCATAGCTGAGTGTGTGCGTTGTGGGAGACACCACACTGGTGCAGGCTGGGGATGTAGTTTATATTGCTGGAGGTATGGGTCGCTGAATCATTTTAAGCGTGATTGTCACGTGCGGGGAGAGATGCACCAGTTCATATGGCTGCACCAGCCAGGGGTAGAGATCATGGTAGAGGTAATTATCTGAGGTGTGAGGATGGTCTGGGGGCTATGGCTCAAGCTGTTGTTGTATAACCCAAAAATGGTGAATCGATGCAGGATTATGCTTGTGAGGGGCACAATGACGCTGATGTGATCGTAGGTACCTTTACCCTACAATCTTTGTCATTGTTTTCTTTAAGTAATTCAAGGCTACTCATTCATATATCTTAAGTGAGCATGCATCGTTGCTGAATATTTCAGCTACGTTCTTGGATGCTGGCATAGCAGTTGCTGAGTGAGGTTGCCTGAGAGTCCTTTTCTGAGGCTCCAACATGGTTATAGCACGTTAAGTTTTAGATCTTAGGCCGATATGGCCATTTGTGGAAACGTCGAATGAGCTAGTGACATTCGAGAATGAGTGTTGACCAGCTTTTGAGGGTTGCTAGAGTGTTTTTGAAGAGTTAGAAGGAATATTGGTACCGAGAATGTTATGAGCAAGTGTGGATACGAGCATGCACAGTGCAAAAACACTTATTTATATATTTAAATATGTCAGAACATACATACGTCTTTGAGCGTAACATTAGAGGTTTTGCATCCATATGCATAGACATTTAAGATAACATATAAGGAATCATGCATACATAAGTCCACACTTGTGGGTAATTTCTTGGAGGCCAATGAAGTTTTAGTAACTAATTCCTTTGGGGATACAGTTACGGCTAGAAGGTTGTGTATGAGTTGTCTGTTGTTAGTGCAATGTGGTGGTGGATTGTGAATTCAAAAAGATTTCTCTGAAGTTGGCTGATGATTATGGAGTTGTGGTGGTTGGTGAGAATGTAAAATTATTGTCCAATGTTGTTTCGGCTACCCGAGTGGAGAATATGATGTTTGTTGGTTGCCAAGCTTATTTGACTATTGTTATGAATCCGGAAGCCAAGGGTGTTCGGGTACTGGACATTCGAGCTGTTTGTGATTATCCAGAAGTTATTCCTGAAGAGTTGTCGGGTTTACCTTCAGATAGGGAGGTGGAGTTTCGTATTGAAACTTATAAAGGTACAACTCTGGTGTTCATTACTCCTTATCGGATGGCACCGAATGAGTTAAAAGAGTTGAAATTGCAGCTTTAAGAGTTGTTGGATCATGGGTTCATTGGACCAAGTGTTTCTCCTTGGGGTGCTCCGATTTTCTTTGTAAAAAAGAATGATGGATTGATGCGTATTTGCATTGATTATCATTAGTTGAATAAGTGATGGTGAAGAACAAGTATCCGTTGTCGCGGATTGATGATTTGTTCAATCAGTTTCGCGGGGCAGCAGTGTTTTTGAAGATGGACCTAAGGTCGGGGTATTATCAGTTGAAAGTTAAGGATGTGGATGTTCATAAGACAGCATTTCGTACGAGGTACGAACATTACGAGTTTTTGGTGATGTCGTTTGGTTTGACGAATGCCCTGGCAGCTTTCATGGACATGATGAGTAGAGTGTTTCATGAGTACCTTGATCGGTTTGTGGTGGTTTTTATCAATGATATACTCGTGTACTCTCGTACCGATGAGGAGCATGATCAGCATCTGCGGATGGTATTGCAAGTCTTGAAGGATAATCAGTTGTATGCTAAGTTGAGCAAGTGTGAGTTTTGGCTCAAGGGGGTGATGTTTCTTGGACATGTGGTATCCGCGGAAGGAATTCGTGTTGATCCACAGGAAATTGATGCTATTCTCAATTGGAAACAACGTAAGACCGTGTCGGAAGTGCGCAGTTTTCTTGGGTTGGCAGGTTATGATCGTCGTTTTGTTGAGGGGTTTTCTAGTATCGCGGCTCTGTTGACAAAGTTGCTGTAAAAGAGGGTTCCTTTCGTTTGGACGAAGAAACAATAGTAGGGTTTTAAGAAGTTGAAGGGGGTTTTGACATATGCTCCAATGTTGATTCAACCGGAATCTGGGAAGGAGTTTGTGGTTTATAGTGATGCGTCATATGTTGGTTTGGGTTACGTGCTGATGCAGGATGGAAAATTTGTGGCCTATGCGTCGAGGCAGTTGAAGGTTCATGAGCGTAATTATCCAACTCATGATCTAGAGCTTGCGGCTGTAGTTTTTGTCTTGAAGATTTGGCGACACTACCTTTATGGTGAAAAGTGTGTGGTCTTTACAAATCATAACAGTTTGAAATATTTGATGTCTCAAAAAGATCTGAATCTTAGACAACAAATGTGGTTGGAGTTGCTTAAGGATTACGACTTGACAATTGAGTATCATCCTGGAAAAGCCAATATTGTTGCGGATACGTTGAGTCGTAGGGTGGCGGTTGAGCTTAGGGCAATGTTTGCAATGTTAAGTGTGACGCGGGAAGGTGGGTTGTTGGCTGAATTGCAAGGTAAGCCTACGCTATCACAGTTGATTAAGGCTAAGCAACCATATGATGATTCCTTGGTTCCTCATGTTAAGGACATAGCAGATGGTAATCCAATGGATTTTCATTTTGATGATGATGGTGTTTTGTGCTTCAAGGGTCGAATAGTGGTTCCGAAAGTCCCGGAGCTCAGGCATACTATTTTGGCGGAAGCACGTTCTAGTCCTTTTGCTATGCATCCTGGTAGTACCAAAATGTATCGTGATTTGAAGGAAAGGTACTATTAGGTTGGTTTGAAAAAGGATGTGGCAGAGTTTGTGTCCAAGTGTATGGTGTGTCAGCGGGTTAAAGTTGAACATCAGTTTCCATCCGAGTTGTTGTAACCGTTGAGAATTTCGAAGTGGAAATGGGAGAGAATCACCATAGATTCGTGTTAGAGTTACCTTTGACACCAGCTAAAAAGGATTCCATTTAGGTGATTGTCGATCGATTTACGAAGTGTGCACATTTTTTGTCAGTGCATACGATGTACACCTTGGACAAGCTAGTGGATTTGTATACATCTGAGATTGTACGTTTGCACGGGGTACCAAAGTCGATCATTTTGGATAGAGATCCGAGGTTCACATCAAGGTTTTTGAGATGTTTACATCAGGCTTTAGGTTCGAGGTTGAGTTTCAGTACCGCGCAACAACCTCAGACGGATGGGCAGTCTGAGCGTGTTATCCAAGTCTTGGAGGATATGCTAAGGTGTTGTATTATTGAGTTTCAAGGAACCTGGGAGAAGCATTTGTCATTGTTTGAATTTGCTTATAATAATAGCTATCAAACGAGTATACAGGTGGCACCATTTGAGGCATTGTATGCCAGAGGTGTCGTACGCCCTTGTGTTGGGCCGAGGTAGGGGAAAAGCATGTTTCCTTACCGCATGTGTTGAAAGACACGGATAAGAAAGTTAATCTTGTGTGTGAACGCTTGAAAGCGGCTGCGGATCTGCAGAAATCTTACATGGACTTGAAGTGTAGGGAAATTGAGTATACGGTGGGCGATCGTGCGTTTTTGAAAGTGTCACTGTGGAAAAAGGTGATGCGGTTCGGACGTAAGGGTAAGCTTAGTTTGAGGTTTATTGGACCATATGAGATCATTGAGCAGGTTGGTCCTATAACTTATCGGTTAAGGTTGCCTCCCGAGCTTGAGAAAATATATGATGTGTTCTATGTATCCATGTTACGGAGGTATCGGTCAGATCCTTCGCATGTTAGGCTGGTGGAGCATATTGAGTTAAGACCAGATTTATCCTTTGATGAGGAACCGGTGGAAATCCTTGATTCCAGCAGCAAGGTTCTACGTGGTAAGATGATAGAACTGGTTAAAGTTTTGTGGCAACATCGGGGCGTAGAGGAAGCCACTTGGGAAAGCAAGGAGGATATGTTGGAGCAATTTCTGTATCTTTTTCCTCCAGGTAAATTTCGAGGACGAAATTTCTTAAGAGGGGGAGAGTTGTAATGCCTCGGTTTTGGGCCTAGCGGTTTTGGGGTTGGTTAGACGGTCTAGTGGACCGGATTAGAGATTTGAGTCAGATTTGGGAGTGAATATTTTTCCGAAAGATAAGAATATGGAAAAATGTTTAAAAATCATATTTTATTATATTAAAAATATTGTTAAAAGCAATTTTGGAAAACGAGCTTTGGAAGTGTGACATTTTGGCTAGTGACCAAAATGCAAAATTTGAAAACTGTTTTTAAAAGGTGACTGTTTTGTAAATGGTCAAAACTTAGAATCTTTAATGAGCTATTTTACCATTTGGTCTAATCTGAGTTTTCTCTTAATTAGGATTATTTTAAAAAGGTTTTAATTAAAAAGAATTAAAGGAAGATTTAGTTATAATGTAGTTATTTTTCTAAAACACAATTAGACGTAACTTTTCTTCTCTCACATTTTCTCTCAAAACACTATCAGCCAAACACTCTTTTTCCATCAGAGATTTAAGGTAATGATCTTAATTTCTAACTCATAGTTTTGCTAAATGATTTCTCAATTTGTTTTCCAAAAATCTCATTGAATTTCTTTATTTTTCAAGAGGAAAAACCATCCAATTAAGGGGAAACTCATTCATTGGAGGTAAGTTTCGTTCTTCTCCTCTAATGAAAGGTTCTTTACTGAAATTCCCAAGTTCTTGGCTCTTTACATATGTTTTCTAATAGGTTTTGATTAATTAATTATGGATTTTAGCTTAATTGAGGGATCTTGTGATTTTCGATTTGGATATGTTTTTCCAGTGTTGTGGATTGATTTCAATCTTATTTTGGATGTATTATTATGTGGACAAGTTGTTTTTAATAATGGAATCCCGAAATAGGTTGAATCTCTAATTGTTTAGGTTGTTAGTTAAGGGTTTTGGGTTGTTTAAGGTGTTTAATCATTGCTGGCAGAAAAAGGATGTTGTGAATGAGTTTTAGATATCAATTGATGAAGCTTGATGTTTTGAATCGTTATAATATGGCTGGGTTAAGATTGATTAGTGTTTGAGGTTGATTTTGGTAAGTTGCGAATGAGTTTTGAGTGGGCATCTTGAAAGCTAAAGGATTTTGGGTTGAAACAGAGTGTTGCATGCATTTTAATGCATGTTTCCTCTGGTTTTGTGTGGCCGAAACATGGGATAATCAAGACGTAGCATCTTGAAGTGGTTTGAGGCTTTCCGAGAGCTTGTTTCGCGGTAGCAAGCAAGGCGAAGTGCAATCGTTGAGTGGAAACAGTCTTAAAAGTCTTTCAAAGGTTTGAAAGTGGTTTTGGGGTGTTTAGGATAAGTTTGAAACACTTACCTAAGCTCGGAAGTAAGTTTCCCTCTTTTGCTTTTTAATATCGGTTCGGATATGAGCATGTGTAATTCATGTTTTGGTCGTAAACATGGTTTGTTTTTACTTACTGTAAATGCATGATTTTGAGTACATATGCAGTGGCTTAAAAGTGCATTAAATGCTAGTGAGCATTGGTTTTTATTCCGGTTGGGAATGTGATATTGCTATGGCAATGTGATTTGAATATGTGGAGATTTTGTGTAATGCATTGTAAAACAGTGAGTAAATGGTTTTGTAAATGATATATTGGCTATGAGACAAGGTGAGAAAACATTCGGATATAGTTGACATGCCATAGGATAAAGTGCACTATAATATGATTAAAAATCGATCGTGGTTAAGGGTCCTTGAGGTATAGAGGTCGACTACTCGGACTATGTTGTTATCACTCGGGTTGAACGGTCGATTTCCCTTGTTGATGTAAAACTTGCGGTCAGCAAGGTTGTTAAATCATGTTGTTGGCATGGTGTAGTCTTGTTGATGTAAACTTGCAGTCGGCAAGGTTGTTAAATTATGCGGTTGGCATGGGGTAATCTTAATGATGGTCGATTATTAAGGGAGATCTGTGTATCCGATGTGTAAAGTTAATAGTCGGTTAACTAAAGATTAGCGGTCGGCTAATCAAGGATAGTGGTCGACTATCCGGGGTCATTATAATTGCCAATATATGAAAGTTCTTTTGTTGAACCTATTTAATTATGCTTTGGAATTTAAGCATGGTTTATGATTTAATGCTTTGGAATTTAAGCATGGTTTTGTATATATAATGCTTTGGGGACTTAAGCATGTGGTTTATAACGTTTTGCATATGGTCGATATGCATGTTTTGAATTGGAATCATTGGAACTTTCTTAGGTCGTAAGCATGGTGTGAAAACAAGTGTTGGTTTTCAAGAGATTTAATGCATCATTGTTTTAAGAGCATCCTCACTAAGCAAGTGTGCTTACGCTCTCTTTTTCCTAATGATGCAGAGCATTAAGGCTTGGGGTAGCAAGGGCAAAGTCGTAGCGATCCAAAGACAAGACTATTTGAGTATGAACTCGGTTTTAGTTTCCGGTTAATAAGGCAATGTGTTCGCCATGGATTTTTGGGTTTTGTAATTCAGTTTTCCCTAGTTTTAAACATGTATAATGCTGTGATTTTGGAGCTTGATTGTTGATGTTTCGCATATCGTGCATCGTTACCTATGGTTGATGTTATATGGTTACCTAGGTAAGCATCTAGATGGTTTTGCTTGGATGACATGCTTTGATGAGCTAATCCTGTTGAGTATGGTATGGATGTGTTGTTGGTATGGTGTTCTTGCTGGTAAATGCTTAATTGAGCCTCTTGGTATGTTTGGTGGTGAGTTATAGGGAGCATGCCTCTAGATCAATCTTTTGGTGGCATAATCTTGTGTTGTAGTTAAACCTTGGTACAAGTGTTGTTAAATGTGATGTTGGATCATTATATGTATGTATGAATGCAAGTTGTTAGGACCTAAATGCATCTAGTTTTGTGTGAACAACCAGCTAAAATGTCATTACAGGTCTAGGCGTATCGAAACAGGTGTCCCCGTACCGGTACGGATAGGCCATTTTAGGCACAGCGTTCTGATACGCAAGAGGTTGTTTTGATACGGGCCTACCTTTCCAAGCTTAACGTTTCGGTACTCGAGCAAGTGTTTCGATACGGTCATAGGCATTTTTGCCAGGCATTTCGGTTCGCGATCAAGCGTTTCGATACGGGTTTTAGCTACTGGATTTTAAGTTTTTGAAAACATAAGGGCGTATCGAAACACTAGTACGCGTACCGGTACGAGTGCCGTTAAATTGGTTATTTTGGAATCTTGAAGGTTTCTGGTTCTTTTATTTTAGTCCTTGAGTCTTGGGAATGCAATTGTATGAGTTGGGATGATTAAATTGACTTGAAATTTGACATGTTGGCATGTAAATGGACTAATTGATGATTGGTAACCTTAAATTCAATTTTGTTCTTTTAATTTAAAGTATTTACGTTTTAGTCCTCAATTTTGAATATGATGCAATTGGTTGTCTTTTGTGATCCATTTCCTTTGAGAACTCACCTGGTGCGGTATGAACATGTAGGAATAATAATTTGCATTTAAACAAGATAAAAGAAAAAAAATGGACCGACTTTTCGTAACCTTTCTCCGATTTGATTCGGCAAACCTAATGTAGCTCTCTCGGTTCGGTCGGGCGTATAGGCCGAGTCGAGGGGGTTACAACTCTTGATCCTTGAAAAAGAAAGAAATTCAATAGTGAATTTGGGAAAATCCTTAGTGGGGAGCTAAGGTAGTGGATGTAGACTTTGGTTAGAAAGTCGAACCAATATAAATCCTTGTGTCCAATTTTTAATTTCCATTTGCTTCCACCACTTCCATCACAAAGCCAATTCACCCCATCTTGGCAACTCGGTTGACGACGTATGAGTCCAACACAATCTCTGTGGATACTATACTCAGCTTACTACTATATTTCTTGCTGACCATGTATAGTTGTACGCAAAAAGACTTAAACTTGGCATTATTTTGCTCATCAATTATTTGCCAAGCGTTAGTCAGCCGACAACAAGTCGCTTGTTTCCTGGATACTTTCGACTATTGGTCAAACTATCCTACCACAGTTAGTAGGGGCTGAGACTATGACAACCATCTGGAGTACGATTCTGACGTTGTTTTCAAAGCTCTTAACCACGAGGGTGATGAATTTACACTGCCATTTGCGTGCTATAAAGAACACGCTTACAATTGGGGAATACACAACACATGTTAAAAAATTTTAGGGGCTAGATTGAATAAATATAAAATTTGAGAGACTCAACATGCCATTTACCCTTTTTTATTAAAGTCAGTCAATTTTTTTTGTCAAAGAACCACATGACGCGATCTAATTGGGCTGATTTTTTTAAACGAACGTTATAAAAGAGGGGCCAACAGAGGTCATGATTTTTAGTTTAGGGGGCAAAATATCTCAAAAAAAAATTTAGGGGCCAACTCGGGAAATAGTGCATAGTTTAGGGGGCAATGGAGTCATTAAACCTTATTGAATTTTACGCTTATGTGGGGTTATGTTAATATACTAGTTTTTTTTTTTACAAAGCCTAATTCTAATCCTAATCCTACCTAAAGGGAAGGGGAAGGGGGCGACTCTAGGGAAAGGAAATGGGAGACTTTAAGGGCCAACTCAGGAAATAGTACATAGTTTATGGGGCAATAGAGTCATTAAGCCTTATTGAATTTTATGCTTATGTGGGGTTATGTTAATATACTAGTTTTTTTTTTACAAAGACTAATCCTAATCCTAATCTTACCTATAAGAGAGGGAAATGGGGAGACTCTAGGGGAAGGAATGGGTGCTCTTGGTGGGTCTAGAACCCATGACCTAAGGGAAATGAGGGAACAAAGATGAGCAGTTTGGCCAACCGACCAAATATGATTGCTCGTTAATATACTAGTTGTAACGACAGTGTTATCATAATATATATAAGGTTATATTTTAATACACAAGTTGTGTAAAAAAATTACACAACCCTTATTTTTTAAGCTATAAAATCTAAAACATAAATCTCTAGCCTTAACACCCAAAACTTAAACCTTAAACTCAAACCCTTAGACTCTAAATTCTAACCATAAACCTTAAATTCTACACCCTACAACCTAAACCCTAAACCACAACCTAAATCTCTAAACCCTACAATGAAAGGCTTGTATATCAAAGTATTTTCCTATATATACTATAATAATTATAAAAGTAATCTATTATTTTTGTAAAATGGAATTAAAATCATCTCCATTATATTATATTGTATTGTATTAACGTTAAATTTAAAATATAAATAAATATAATTAAAAAATAAGTCAACAAGCATATTTGGCTGGTTGGCCAAACTACTCATCTTTGTTTCCTCATATTCTCTTAGGTCATGGGTTCTAGATCCACTAAGAACACTCTTTTCCTTCCCTTAGAGTCCTCTTCCCCTCCCCTCTAGGTAGGACTAAGATAGAATTAGGACTTGCAAACAAAACAAATCAAGTATCCATAGAAAACATGAAACTATGAATGTCAGTGAGGCGGGTTTTATAGGGATCCACTTCACACTCAATTGAATGGGAATGAGTACAAGTTGTACGAGTGGTGGGACAAGTATGAGAACAAAAATTGGATCTGTCGTGGGGGTGTGACAAATAGGGGATTGATCTTGTACCCATTATGTCTCTACCCCATCCTTGCCCGCCCCGTATCATCCTCACTCACCCAATATACATAATAAATGCATTTAAAATAAACATTTAAAAAATTACTCATCAATCCTTTTAATTTTTAACCGGCTCTCAAATTCAACTCCTTTAGTTTTTCAATTTGTCTCTTTTACATAAAGCCCTAAATTATTCTATTAACTCATGTCGCAACTCGCAAGCTCATGCTTCATCACTTACGATTTTATTTTCTTTTAATTCTCTTTCTCTCTTTACGAGATTTATCTATAACAAATTTATTTGGTATAATTTTTATAGTAATGGAGTGCTAGTTGTTTGATTTTTTTATTTTTGTTTTTGTTTTGTACTTAATTTATATTGTTTAATTGAGTGTTATTTAGTTTTAAATTGTTGTGTTGAGTAATTTTCACATTAAAGGGTAAACTACACAAATTGTCCTTCGATTATAGGTTTTTGTTGATTCTTTCAACTATTAAAAGATGCAAAAATGATCTCGTGACTTAAAAAGTAACAAGTTAGTCTGGTGTCGCTAAACATTTAGTGGCTGATGACGTGACAGTTAACAAAAAAAGGCACAATTATACATTTAAACCTCGATATTTACACATCCAATTAATTTAGTCATAATTCGAAAAATTAATAAATATAGTCTTGACAAGACGTCAGTGCGCAGGGACAAGCGTCGAAGGGCATGGACTATATGTAAGAGCGAGAGGAGTAGAACGAAACGAAAGTTAAACGGAGAATAGTCGGAGCATAGAGATGGCAGTAGAGTAAAAGATTAAAGAAAAATGATTAAATTGATAAGATGACTAAATTAATTAAATGTATAAATATAAAGACTAAATATATTATTATGTCAATTTTTATTAACTGTTATGTTATCGACCATTAAATTTTTAACTATTCTAAGTCTACTTATTATTATTTTTGTCCAAAGACTCAATAAAAAATTGTCATACAGTTGAAGGATTATTTATGTAGTTAAGAAAGAAAAAGGGTGCAACAAATAGTTGTAAAAACCCGCGATCCGACTCGTCTGGCGGAAAGTCGCCGCGCGAACGAAACGTGCAAAATCCCATTTTCTCTTTCTATCTCTCTGTAACCATCTTTGCTCTCTCTCTCTCTCTTCTTCTTCCATCTTTTCTGGCTTTGAGCTTTCTGGAAACACATTCTCTTCTACCTGCTCTGCTCCCAAACTCCCTTCTTTTGCCCAAAAAGAAAAAAGAAAAAAGAAAAAGAAATCACCCCTCCGCTGCTACTCTCCACACTTTCCCTCCCTTCTTTTTCTGGGTAAAAAATAACAAACATAAGATAGAAAAAATCCATCTTTTCTTCTTGGAGTATCTTCATATACATTCCCCAAAACAAGGGAAACCCAAATGTAACAGCACTGAAAAAGACGAAAAATTAGATAGATGGATAGATAGGTAAGGATAAATAGATAAAGAGATCTGGTTGTGGTTTCAAGAGATGTACAGAACACAGTTTCCTG
Organism: Hibiscus mutabilis; assembly: GCA_019671005.1. Classification (NCBI taxonomy): domain Eukaryota; kingdom Viridiplantae; phylum Streptophyta; class Magnoliopsida; order Malvales; family Malvaceae; genus Hibiscus; species Hibiscus mutabilis. The sequence goes on from CM033722.1 coordinate 45,478,280, forward strand.
CTCTGCTCTCTGATTCCAACCTCCGTGCCATCGACCACAATGCCACTACCGTTCGAGCCTATCAAGTTTGGAAAGGAAGCAATGTAATTTACTGCATTCCCATTTTTGGGAGGAGGTTTCTTGTTTTAAATCATTGTTCTTGCACTGAAACATGTTTTATAATCTCTGTCCAGAAATTTTTCCTTGGAGGTAGAGTTATGTTTGGTCCGGATGTAAGGTCAATCTTCCTTACGATATCTCTGATTGTGATCCCAGTCATTTTGTTTTGCGCTTTTGTTTCTCGAAGAATCGTTCGAGCATTCGACAATCATCTGGGCAGTCTCATTGTAGCTATTCTAATTCTGTTAACCATATATGTAAGCTCTCCTCTTCGATCAATTGAAGAAAAGCACACAAATCTCTTTGCTTTTTTGATTGTCTGGGTTCATTCAGTAATTAATATATTGTTTTTCCTGTCAAACTAGTTCAGGATCTTATTCTTCTGCTCCTCACTTCTGGGAGAGATCCTGGCATTATTCCTCGAAACAAGCGTCCTCCGGAACCGGAGGAAGATATTTCGACTATGTCTACTGATTGGCTAGGGAGTCAGAGCAGTTCTGGTGTTCCTAATTTACCTCCTACCAAAGATGTTGTGGTTAATGGGGTGTTTGTCAAGGTTAAATACTGCCATACGTGTATGTTATACCGTCCACCGCGATGCTCGCATTGCTCTATATGCAATAACTGTGTGGATCGTTTCGATCACCATTGCCCGTGGGTGGGGCAATGTATTGGGAAGGTATATTATGCTTCTGTGTTTCATTTTTTCAGCTTGCAAAAAATGTGGGTTGGTTTAATCTTTGTTGAACCAAAAGAAGCAATCGATTTAATCTTTCGAAACTTGCCTTTATCATAAGAGATTAGAACAGAGATGGACTTTTATGCATCACTTTTCACAATTGACCAACTTCTAACAAGTTGTATCTACTTCAAAATTCTTCATGTTAGTCAATGATATCTTGCTTAGTACTGAAGTAGTAACAAGAACCAAATTATTTGATTCATTGTCTCGGAGTCTACTTAGTGATGCGATCCTGCGATCTATCATTCACGAAATCTTACATCTTCAGTCATTGGTAAACTGGAACTCTTCTTTGTGATAAAAATATGCTGCTCATACAACTTCCCTAACCTGAACTTCCAGTTCTTCGGATTTTTTATTGGAACTATGACAGATGTGATTTCTCATGTGCTTTGCTGGCTTTTATTACTGGAACGTTTTAATCCTCGAGGCTGACATGTAAAAATTGTTTCTTGACAGAGGAATTATAGATTCTTCTTCATGTTCGTGTTTTCAACAACCATAATATGCCTGTATGTGTTTGTTCTCTGCTGGATAAACATTAAGAAAATAATGGCCGAGTATCATTGTAATCTCTGGAGCACATTCACAAAGTCCCCCGTTTCTGCGATTCTGATACTATATACATTTATGACTGCCTGGTTTGTTGGAGGCCTCACTGTGTTCCATCTCTATTTGATTATTACCAACCAGGTTCTGATCTCTTCTTTATCTTCATTTCTTCTAATATTGTCTGTCCTCTTTCTATGCCTTGCTTATTTTATGTTTTTGCAGACAACATATGAGAATTTCCGGTACCGATATGATTCAAAAAGGAATCCTTATAACCGTGGTTGTATTCGCAACATTTTTGAGACACTATTCTCCAAAATCCCCAAGTCTAGAAGTAACTTCAGGGAGAAGGTCAAGGTGGACTCATTTTCTCTCTTGGGCTCATCAATGTCATTGGCTCGGCCTATGGCCTCAGAGATGCCAAAAAGAAGCTTTGACATTGAGACGGGAAAGCGGGTTACTGTTGCTGCTGAGGACTTTGAAGAAATACACAAGCAGATTGACTGTGTCGGTGGATTGGAGAGGTGTGGAACACAACCAAGGCACACATTTCATAGTGACGCATCCGACTGGGATATCACACCCGATATAAGTGACTTGGCTGCTGATTTTGCATTGGAACACCATTTCACGGATAGAGAGATAGTTTATAGAAAAGGCCACTGAATCCGGTTTCACCTAAAATTATAGTCAGAAAGCATGTTAACAATCTTGGAACTACATGAAATTTGCCAACCGAATTGATTGGAATTGGCAACTGAACAATGTTACTGCTTTGATAGGTGCTTGGGGTAAGCTTTGTGCTATAATGTGTTGGTTTGTAATTGGTTTGATTTGTATGTGAAGGATTCAATTGATCATCAATGGTAGGTTTCTTTTACTGTAGAAACACCTTGGGGGGTCTTTTCCCTACTTTTGATTCGAGTTTCAGGTATCACAAACAGAGATGGCACAGGTGGAAACTCCATTTGAAATCAGATCACAATCCTTACTTGGGCCTATATGTTGTTTTCGGATTTTTGCAAGTGGTGTGATTGTATCCCTTAGAGAGGCTAGCGGAGAATGTAAGAGATTTATTTCGAGAGTTTTTAATGTGATCTCGATGCAATATCTGTTTAATTTTTAATCTTTATAAAACTCACGCACACCTTGTAGACAGAGTTGCTTAATCCTGAGTCTTCTAGAGAGTACAACAAAGGTTTCCATTTCCTTCACACTTGTTATCAACAGTCAATAATGGCAAATATCTAACTGATAGCACTTGTCTAGGACTAGGAGTAGGAGTCATTAACCCTGCACAATACACTTATTAGTAAAAGACTCCTCAAGGTCGGATGGGTTTGCAGAGCAACCAGCTGATAACATCTGATGCTCCCTCTCGATCTTGCTGTTCTTCTCCATTCCTCTCAAGAGTGCTCCGAGTGCTTCTCTCATCCAATCGTACCGGCACAATTTATAAGCTTCTTCGGGCAAAATCTGTTAAAAAAAGATTCAATAAACATACTTTAGTATATGGCTATATAAACAGGTTCTAGAGTGTGTTTAAGCCTTACTTCTTGGTTAATACTGACCCATTTCCTATTGTAATCAATCTGTTCGGCCCAGGAATCGAGTTCTTCGGTCACCTCCAAGGCAAACATGTAACCTCTACAACCACCTTCAAGGCTGCAACTGTTCTGTCTACTCTTGCTTCTGAACTCCCACACTCCCAGTGGATCCTCCTGAAAACAAACCAAAATGTCTACATCAATATCATCATGCCATAGAGCATGTACTAATTCACAAGTTCATCAACAATTCGATCAATTTGATACCTACATCGAGTATTCCTTTGACCCCAGCTTCCTCGAGGGCCTCTCGACATGCCGCTTCTTGTACGGTCTCGTTGTCTTCCCATCCACCCTGGAAAAATCATGTTGACATAAAATTTGCCATCCATATATAGCATCTAATTAGGGAATGGAGAAGTGGGGAAAGTATATATACTTTGGGGAAAACAAGATCGTCTCGATTCAGTGTCGATATCATAAGAACACTGATCCTGCTTTCTTCAGCATCATTCTCCAATCTGTATGGAATACACCTATATTTTGCATCACAAACACCAACTGTAAGGGCCACATAAAGTCTAAAGGCACTGAAACATGCTTAAGCGCGTAATAACCTCTCGCAGTTAAGAATATCGAGACGATAACAGGGCCACAGAAAGTCTTACGCCAAAGTTCCATATCTGTTTCTATTGTTTAGCAGCAAAATTTGACATAAAAGCAAAACATTATTTTTTTGAGGAACAATACCATTAACTACAGTAATTTGGGACCATTTCTTTTCTGTGGAAAAAAGATGTTTGCCACTAATTCTTAACACCTCTAAGGAAGACATAGAAACCCTATTTCACCTGAACATATGTTGTTATTGTCAACAACACTAACAAAAAGGTTACTACGAGCGTGGATTTAAATTGCGGTTGCGGTCTTTTTTTGGTCGTAGTGTTTTATTTTGGTTGCAGTCATAATCGATGTTATTGCAGTCACTGCAAACCGTTATTTTCTGCAATAACAATTTCGGACAGTATTGCTGCCGCTATTGCGATAGAGGACAGCTATTTGAATCTCTAATCTTGAGCTTTAGCAGAACTGACATACGATGAAGAAACGAGCCAAGGGGGGAAAAAAACAGCAGTGAAATTTGTAGATTACCCGGCAACAAGCCTCAGATGATCCTGGTACCGTTGTCTGTGTCTCCCCTTTCGAGCAGGTAAGTAAGACATGGCGTACTATCTGCATCATCCCAAAGAATTGGTTAAAAAGAAGGATAATTAAGTACATGAAAATATTAGAGGCAGGGATTTAAATAGCGGTTGTGGCACCGTCCGGAACTGCTATACCTGCAACCGTTATGTTCGCTATTAATGAATTGTTGTTTGGCTGATCGAAAGCTGCATTCAGTGAGAGAAAAGAAGAAGATTTCGACCCCTTCAGTTGAAAGCAACAAACCCTGAAGCTTCACGGCTGAAGAACACGCTACAAAGCAATGGAAAAGCTTAAAAGAATGAAGTAAACACGTTGCCATGCTCCCAGTTTTTTCAACAGGAAGAAAGCAGGTCAATAACGGCAACGCTAACTCTGAACCTTTATCGCTCCTTCATCGAAATTCACTTGTTTTTTTTTTACCAAAATAGCAGCAGGAAAGGAAGGAAAGAAGAGGGAGAAAACCAAAGAAATTAGCCTTACCAGGCTTCGTTTTTGGTAGGATTAAACTTCGGGGAAGTGTTGTTATTCAACTAAAACTGCGACTTTTTTCTTGTCATGATTGAACCATGAACCAGGATCTTCATACTGTGGGTTTGAGCGTGTGTTTCCATTGATTTTTATAAGGGGAGGAACGTGCAGCATCATGGAATCATCATCACTGCAGGCAAGGAGCGAGGGACCTTCCTTGTTTTGGCCATGTATTTTTAAGTTAAAAGGCACGTCATCTTCATGGAAGGTCCCGTCTGACTCATCCTTGTTTTCCTTCAAGTCTAGGGGTTGACTTGGGCAAATCCCCATGTAAGTTGTTCTTGTAGTTTCTTAATTCGAAGGGAAATCCCCCTCCTCATTCCTTGGCTTCGATATGGCATTTTACATGCAAGTAAGAAACAAGGAGAAGGAATATTATATATATATATACACACATGCATTATGTCACGTTCTAAAGAGATGGAAGACACGATAACGTTATATATCTTATTAAAAATATTTTTTAAAAAGAGGTAATATTTCCTGACAAATGGTACCAAAGTGATCTATGATTGTTTGATTTCAAGCCAAGTGTCTCGAGAGTAATTAGGGTAAACAATCGTAGCAGGGGTTGTCTTAGGAGTAGTCAGTAGGGATGTTCGTAATTGCCTCAATGGGTACCCAAAAGCCCAATAAGTCTAATATTATTGTCATAGTATTATTATTTTTCATTCTTCTTTCTCCTTTATTAACTTGTATTATGAGCTTATTAAGTCTTTGGGTATCCATTGGGTCAGTTATATACAATCCTAGTAATCAGGGTGAACAACCATAACAATGACCCATCAAGAGGGCATATGACTCGTGACAAGGACTACACGAGATTGATACTAGAAAGGAAAAAAAATCTTAAAATATAAAATTAGTGAAACTATACATACTATTAAACATACTTTTAGAAAGAAGATAATAATTTTAACGATTAACATGTCAATTTATACAAGAATCATATCCCACGGGGAAAAGAATGCCAAAAGGAAAGTACAAGAATTGTTTCATCATGCGAACCTGTCATTAACTCTAACTTGTTTATATTTAATTAGTCTTAATTTGATTATGTAATAAGAACTGTGGGGGTGGGGTGATATTATTAATGGTGATTGCAGGAAGAATCCAAGAGCGCTGCTGTGGTTAAAATGGTCCTGCATTGATACCGGTCTTGGAAGACACGCCAACACCGTTTACTTTGAGGTCAACTTTTTGAAATAATAACTTGGTTAAATTATGGAGCTCGGCAGGAAACTGGGCCGAACGTCGAAGTTGCTGTGCAAACTTTGGGTCCCTCATGCCTCTTATCCAGTCCAGTCGGTGATTTAACGACCGACGTCTCAATATTCAATTCAACATCAAGTTTCTAAGATCCGTTGATTTCGCATAAAAGTTAACAACGTTTTAAGTTTAAATTAAAAGATTAAATTATTTTTAAAGATTTAGTCAATCAATTTTTTTATTTAAACGTTTAATAAACAGAGAGTTGTAACAGCAAATTGGGTGAATCTTCTCAATTTAAAAAAAATTGTTAAGAAAATTTTTTTAATTAAAGGATTTGACCGACCCGAAAATAACCTAAATCTATCTCTTAGTTAGGGATGAGCATGGGTCAGGTCAAGTTTTTGGCTGAACAGAAAATAATTACCCTATATCTGAACCTGACCCGACCACATCTTTTAAAAAACTCGATCCGATCCGACACCGAAAATTATTGACCTCAACCCGACTACAGCCTGATCTAAAAAAATCAATTCTAGGGTCCTAATTATAAAAAATTAATTTCTGTAGACTTAATTTTTAAAAAAAAAATTAGAGAACAAACTGTAAATAAAAAATTTCAATTTTAATGACATAATTATAAAAAAATATAAAACAGGGTATTACTACAAATATCCCTAAAAATATAGAGAAAAATTACACTATTAGTCCCGGGTCGGGTCGGGTCGAATATTTTTTCACCCTAAACATGAGCCCGAAAACCCGACCCGAACCCGATTTTTATATAAAAAATTCAGCCCGGTCAGGTCGGATCGGGTGAAATGCCCATCCTACTCTTAGTTATCCATCTTCATTTTAAATAATTCTTTCCTTCAAATATACGAGATTAATACATATGCTTCAAATCTAATTTAAATTTAATAATTAATCAAATTATATTAAAAATAATTATGTAAATAAAAAATTAATATATAGATCTTTCAAATATGTTTAGTAATGTTATATTAAAAAATAAATTTTTATAATCTAATTAATATTAATATATATCAGATATCAATCACTAATAAACTATTCAAACAACTATTGAATATATTCATGCTCTCATATGTGATTTTACTTGTTCAAATAATCAAACAACTATAAGTTATCAGTTAATTTTACCAAACACTTTTATGCAATCAACTAGTCAAATCAGTTAATGCAATTTGTTATTTGCTATTAACTAATGCAATATGCTATATGTTAGTTGCCAAATATGACGCATAAAAAACTATGGCTTAACAGTCAAATAAGTGCCCAAACTATACATTTTTTCTAGATAGGTACTTGAACTATATTTTGGAGGCAAAAGGTCAAAAGTAGCCCCCAACGTTTGGCCTTTTGGTCACTTTAGCCTCTATTATTTTTTTGTCCAAACAACCACCTAACGTTTCATTTTTGTTCAAATTTCACCCTCGTTAGATAAAAATCATTAGTCAACTAACGGTCAACGACTGAGGCTGACGTGGTATGTCTGCATGGCACGGGTTCGCTTACGTGGCATTTTGTTGATGTGGCATCGTGATTTTTTAAATAAAATAATTATTTTTTACATTAATTTCTAACCAATCAGACGATGCCACGTGACACCATCTCATGATGCCACATGGCTGATTGATTCTAAGGCATAAAACATGTGGTTAAATAACTCAACACACAACCACAAAGCCAACCTACTAAGTTGATGTTTTTCCGCAACTTATTTTATTCAATTATTACTTTATTTGTTTGAAAGTGAAGAAATGTTCATTAAAATATTCACTAATATATCCTAAAACCATAAACCTTAAACCATAAACCATAAAAATTGAAACACTAAAAACCTAAACCCATAAACCTTAAACCTAAATCCCTAAAATCAAAACCCTAAACATGTAAAACACTAAACCCTAAACTCAAAACCTAAAATACCTAAACCTTAACCTTAAATCTTAAACCCTAAATACTAAACAATAAACACCTAAACACCTAAACCCTAAACCTAAATCCCTAAAACCAAAAACCCTAAACACATAAAACACTAAACCCTAAACATTAAACCCTAAAACCCTAAACCCTAAAAATCAAAACGCTACAAACCTAAACCCAAATCCCTAAAACCAAAACCATAAACACATAAAACCTTAAACCCTAAACACATAAACCATAAACATCAAACCATAAACACTAAAACAATAAAACCATAAACCTTAAAACCCTAAACCCTAAATTTGGATTTAGAATATTAGGTTTAGGGTTTATGGTTTTAGATTTTTAGGGTTTATGGTTTTATTGTTTTTGATTTTAGGTTTAGGGTTTTATGTGTTTAAGGTTTAGGGTTTTATGTGTTTATGGTTTTGGGTTTCATTTTAATAGGTTTAGGTTCTTAGTGTTTTGAGTTTTAGGGTTTAGGTTTAATGTTTAATGTTTAGGTTTTTAGGAGTTTAGGGTTTTAAGTTTAGGGTTTAGGGGTTTATATGTTTAAGGTTTTAGTTTTAGGGTTTAGCGGCTTTATGGATTTAGGTTTTTAGTGTTTTGAGTTTTAGAGTTTAGTGTTTAAGGTTTATGATTTTAGGTTTAGGGTTTAGGATTTTAGGTTTTAGGATATATTAGTGAATATTTTAATGAATATTTCTTCACTTTCAAACAAATAAAGTCATGATTAAATAAAATAAGTGGTGGAAAAACAACAATTTAGTAGGTTGGCTTGGTGATTGTGTGTTAAGTTATTCAACCACGTGACCTAGGATTGAATCCCCCAAACACACCTTTTGAATTTTGCTTCTTTCTTATGCCTTAGAACTAATCAGCCACGTGGCATCATATGCTGGTGCCACATGGCATCATCTGACTGGTTAGAAATTAATATAAAAATAATTATTTTTAAAAAAATCACGATGCCACGTCAGCAAAGTGCCACATCAGTAAAGTGCCATGTCAGCAAACCTATGCCATGTAGACATGTCACGTCAGCCTTAGGCGTTGACTAACGGTTTTCATCCCACGATGGTGAAATTTAAACAAAAATGAAACATTAGGTGGTTGTTTGGACCAAAAAAAGAATAAGGGGCTAAAGTGACCAAAAGGTCAAACGTTAGGGGCTACTTTTGACCTTTTGCCTATTTTGAGCCAAATAAGTGTTTAACGTTTTCTTCTATATATGACTCATTTAAGGTTTCACTGTGACGAACTCTATTTATGTTCAGCTATCCAATAAAATACGAACACGTGACATGATTTCTTATTTTTCTGAAATTAAAATCTAAAAATAAGAAAAATAAAAAATAAAATAATATTAATTAACCCAACAATATTTAATTTCTTTAAAAACCCTCAAACCTTGACCCTAAATCCCTAAATTCCTCAGCTCCGACCACCGATTCAACTATCGCAGGCCACCCTCGTCTTCATCAAATCCCCACTACTGAAAATCTCATCATCTCGTCAACAAAAATCGATGAATGAACCGTCGATTGTACCATCAAAAAACACCCAACAATGAAGAAAAAAGAGGCCGATTAGGTTTTCACCGACGGGTAGAGGATGTCAGATGTCGAACGGTGAGGTACACGATGCTTTGGGCGGTGAACGGTGAACCACTGACTTGTGGGGATGTCGAACGATGAGGGAGATATGATTTGAGGGTTTGATTGAAAGAAATTAAAACTTTGGGAGTTTTAAAAAATTCAGATTTAAAAAAAATAGAAATTTAAAATATATAAAAAAAAGTCGCATGTCATGTTTTGATTGAATGATGGAATTTGTTGAACTACCATTGACAAAAAACCTTAAATGGGCCGCACAAGAAAGCGTTAGGCACATATTTGACTCAAAGTATAATTCAGAGACATATCTGAAAAAAAAACATTGTTTAAACACTTATTTTAATGTTAAGGCAAAAAACTATATATTTATGATTCATGAATGCCACAATTTAATTTTTTTTTTAAAATGAAAAAATGTAGCCTACATATTTTAGTTTAATAGTAGTAAATTTGGATTCGGGAGATTTTAGTCTTGTTGATATGAAGAGGATGGAGTGGAGGCGGATGATTCGTCCTATTTAATACGAGGTGGAGAATTATTGCGTATGCTGGTTTGAATAGTTGAAAGAAGATTTATACAAGGAGTTTTAAGTTGAAGATAGTGGAAGTGAGTTCATCTTCTTTCTCTTTTGGCTTAATACTAATGCTCAAACTTTACGACAATTTTTAGATTGGTGTCTATAGTATTTCTCGGCCCAAGTAGATACCTAATGTTTCATTTTGTAATTTAAAAAAATATTATCAATGGTCACTAAAAAATTCTGTTATCCACTAAAAACGTGACATATGACATATTTTTTAATTTTGTTTAAAAAACCATAAAACCATTAAGTTTTTTTAACCCAAAACTTTAATGACAATCCCAAAGCCCTAAATTTCTCCTCACCTCCGTCAAACACTACGTCGTCATCGTTAAAGTGGGTCTCCTCTTCTCGGCGCACTAGTTGCAAGGCTCGTTTTATCGTTCGTTCATCCGTCGTTCGTCGTCCGATTGAAAAATTTATGTTTGACTTTTGTGGTTTAGTGATTTAGGATTAGGGATTGAGGGCTTTTTGAGAAATTAAAGATTTTAGGGTTTGTTTAATAAAATCAAAAATTTCTACTTTTTTATTAAAAATAAAATTAAAAAATAACATAAACAAGCCACATGTCACATTTTTATTGGATAACGAAAATTTTTTAGCGTTTGCCACGGAGAAATCTTATAGGGTTACAGAATAAAACGTTGGAAACCTACGTGGATTTAAAAATACTTTTTTGGCGCTTATCTTAAAAATCAGGTATATTTTGGACACTTATTTAAGTATTAAGCGTTTTCTTTTAGGTTTAACTACAAAATAAGTGCTCAAACTATATCTTTTTTTGCAATAGGTGCTAAAGTATTTTTTAGTTGAAATAGGTGCCTAAAGTTTCATTTTTTGCTGAAATATGTGCTTAAAGTATTTTTTGGATGAAATATGTGCCTAAAGTTTCATTTTTTTTATTGAAATAGGTGCCTAAAGTTTCATTTTTGATTGAAATAGGTGCCAAAGTAGGTACCTCGGTTGACTCTAAAACAAGTAAAAAAAAAAGAAACTTTAGGCACCTATTCTAAAAAAGAGACATAATTTGGGTACTTATTTTGTAGTTAAGCCTTTCTTTTAATATGAGGCTTGTATGCTTTGGGTATGTTTCATCTCGAGGTGTCTCGTGATGTATAGAGTTTTATGGATCAAATGTAAGAAGGCTGATAAATCTTGACAAGTCATAACATCATTCTTAATTGCTTGCATCATGCATAAAGGTGATGAACGAAGTGTGAACCATAAATTAACACGACAGTCAGGTTTATTCGATGTCGGTTTAATATATGGTCTGAGGTATCGCCACCCTTATTAATTAAATGTTTAATTAATTCGAATTCACCAATTTGACAAAGCCTGTCTAATTAAAGTTTAAATTCATTTACGAACAATTTAATTAAATTTAAATTTTGATAATTTCCATCAATTAAAAGCAACATATATTTTGGTACCGATTTTCGGGCATGATGGGGGTGCTAATCCTTCCCCACACGTAACCAACTCTCGAACCCGTTTTTGAACGAATCTCTGGCTTTTATGGTTCCCGGCCTACCTTAGTGTCCGGTGGCGACTCCAAGTCTTTTGTTTTCAAACATACAATTTTTAAAGGACTTCCCCACATTTTCAAACATTTTCCCAAAAACAAAAGGAAACCTATTACTCCTTTTTAGCGATCTCAATTTCAAAAAGGTCGCTACAAAGTTGAAGGAAGCTTTGACTCAAGCTTCAATCTTGATTCAACCTGAGTAAGGGAAGAAGTTTGTAATTTATAGTGATGCATCCTACATGGGTTTGGGGTGTGTGTTGATGCAAGAAGGAAGGGTTGTGGCTTATGTATCTAGGCAGTTGAAGGTGTACGAGCGCAACTATCCTATGCACGATATTGAGCTTGTTGCGATGGTGTTTGCGTTGAAGATTTGGTGACATTATCTTTATGGTGAGAAGTGTATTGTGTACACGGATCACAAGAGTCTAAAATATTTGATGTCACAGAAAGAGTTGAATCTTAGGCAACGAAGATGGTTGGAGTTGCTTAAGGATTATGATTTGAGGATAGAGTATCATCTAGGAAAGGATAATGTTGTAGCTGATGCTTTGAGTAGAAAGGTTGCGGTTGAGTTGAGGGCAATGTTTGCTCAGTTGAATGTAACGCGTGATGGTGGTTTGTTGGCTGATAAGATTGAACTTAATAATTTAAGAACCCAACAAGTGTCTCAGTAGAAAAGCGGATGATGTTCATCTTAGGTAACACGAATTCAAATAGCTTTGTCTATAAAGTGTATGCCCATTGTCAAAAGGTTAAGAATATGTATGAACATATACTACCTTATAACTACCTTTAGACTATTCAAAAATAATAATTTATATCATAATGAGATCTATGTTAACTTATTTTGTTGTAAAATGACACGATAGTTAAAATTATATTTAATTATCGATAAATAGATATAGAAAAATATAAAAATATTTAATTTTCGAAATAAGATATTGATTTTGAGAAAATAGACGAGTCATTGAATAAGTTACAAGTGTGAAATTCCAGAATTTGGTTGTATAAACGTAGAAAAAGGGGAGGGGAGCTTTCAAATGTGTTAATCGTGGGTTGTAGTTAACAGTTAACATCGAAGAGTGCCATTATACACATACCTTGACGAAGTCAAATAATTCAGACAACACCCAACAAACAGAAAGGGAACCCACACCTTCTAATCTATTTGAGATATAGTTTACTTGTTTTTGGCACATGCTTTTTTCAAGAAAAATATTAATTAAATATTTTCCCAAAATTTTTATAATAATAATGATACAAGCTAATGATTAGATTTTTTTTAAAGTAAAACCTAAAGTTTAGTTAAATACTAATAAATAATTCCAAATATATATATATATATATATATATATATATATATATATATACTTCAATTAATGTTAATACCATAATTGAAATTAAGTACTTATTTTAAGGCTAAAGGAGTATTTTTGTCTTCGTTTGACCCAAATTAATAATATCGCCCCTCGCGCGAAAACGTAATTAATTGGGTCATTCAGTTCGCACATTGTACCAAATTAGCCCATTGACCAAGGAAACTGTTAACTGCTGCATATGTGGCCGTTAACTACACACCACGTCACGTCTGATGTGTCAAAAATACTGGCGCGGCATAAATTTTTTTAAAAAATAACTATTTTTCATATTAAATTCTAACCAATTAAATGATGACACGTAGCATCATCTAATTGGTTTTGAAGTAAAGAGATAAAATAACTCATGAAATAGAAGAGCTAGGAATTGAACCCAAGTTTAGTGGGTGAAAAGCTTAGCGCTTCACCACCAAGTCAACCTCTTAACCTTATTAACAAACACCAAATGTAAAATATAACCTCGTCAAAATAGCATGACTGTTGCTGCTTCTTCTTCTTCATTATGAAGGTTATGTACTTCGCTCACCATGTTGTGTTTTGTTGGTTTAGCTAGCTGCATGCATATCATTGTGTTTTCATATTGAAGATGCAAACTTTTCAGAGAAGGATTTTTCTGATCTACTTCATGTCTGCTGGGTTTCATATTTTAATTTGGTCAAAGAAATTCATGAGTTTGATTCAAAGGTAATTCTGTTGTTGGTGTTCACTGCTTGCTTAGGCATTATTTGTCCTTTAATTTTATAGAAAAGGAAATTTATATATCTTACTGAATTGTGGCAAATTTCTGGAATCTATACTCGGAGCTTTAATAATTCTTTCATGCATGCATGGCATCTGATGATAATCTTGAATAGATGTGGATATTACTTGAAAACCTTTTTGAATGGATGTGTTTTGCCCGTTTCTACTTTAGATCATATTTGTTTAGTAAATATAGTTTCTTAGATATGAGATGCAAATTCTGATTTTGGGAGTCTGTCTAGATTTAAATCTGAGAATTTGTTTGTGTTTCTAAGCATGCATGCACTTGTGTGTACAACTGTGTATCCTGACATTTAATTCACATTTTCTGCTTTTCACATAAATTTCAGGTCCAGGTTTTAAATTTGATTTCTGCTCTTCTGGGTCATGTCAATGAAGTAATCCCATATGCTAACAACTTGATGCAGTTTTTCTAGACGGTATTATTGCCACTACTTTACTTTCTTCTCTGAAAGTTTCATATACTTGGTTGTTGACAATATAAGTACAAGGAGTTTTTAACATGGAACCTTTTTACTAAATCGGATAATTGCCATTATTACAAATCGTTGTTGTGAAACTTGGTGCCAATTTTCCTGCCATTCATGATTAATGGTAGTTATTAAAAAAATAAATTATAGTTGGAATCCCCAAGCAAAGTTTGAGAGTAAATGGATTAGTTAACATACCTAAGAAGAAGGTAATGAAGAAGCAGCAGTAGCCATACTATTTTGATGAGGTTATATTTTACATTTGGTGTTTATTATCAAGGTTAAAAAGTTGGCTTGGTGGTGAAATGCTAAGTTATTTACCCACTAGACTTGGGTTCAATTTCTAACTCCTTCATTTTATGAGTTATTTCTTTTAACTATTTACTTTAAAACCAATCAGATGATTGATAAAAAATAAATATAAAGAATATAGTTAATTTAAAAAAAATTGATGTCACGTCGGCATGTAGTTAACGGCCATACATGTAGTTATTTCTTTAACAATTCCTAATTGATTGCGTTTTCGCACGAGGGGTAACATTATTAATTTGGATCGAACTCAAGACAAAAATACCCCTTTAGCCTTATTTTATTTTTTGAAGGGTATATATATATATTATTAACTATAATTGGCATCATGAATTACAGAATTTGAGATACTTGAAGGGTAATCAAGAAAAATCAAAACGGTGCATCTCTAGATAACACCCATGAAGCAAGATCATGTGCAGCTCGATTGACTTCACGACGAACAAATTGAACCTGGAATTTATTGTTCTGAGCAAGAAGTCATGAGCATCCTGTAAAATCAGGCCTACAGTGGATAAATCATTCGTAGGATCCTGGAGTTTATTAACAACAGTGGATGCATCACCCTAAAAATGACTAATTGTCATCCCTCTTCTATAGCTAGTGTGATGCCAACAATAAATGCTCGAGCCTCAACCAGTTCCTCATTTTGTAAAGCCAACAGGGGACGAGTATGACCAGCTAAAACTAAACCATTATGATCATGAGCCACTACTACTATCGCAGCTACTCCCGTATCTGGAATAAAGGCTCCATCCACATTAACTTTAATGGTACTTGCAGGAGGTTTGGACCAACGTGTACTAGGGGCAATCATCGTGTGCATTGTTAGAGAACCGGTAGCCGAGATAAAATCGTACTGAAAGCAATTAGCATTCATCACAATGAGCTCACATGGCTGAAGAGTACCATCATGGACAAACATATTTCTACGATTTCATAGGTTTCAGAGCAGAACCAACAAACTCGTAAAACTGTCTTGGCTAAGTATGGATAAAGATGATTCCAACCACTCTAGACCACTTGAACTTATACTAGAAATCACCTGTGGATCATCCCTGTGAGCTGAAGGATATTCTTTGCCTTAGAACAGTCGCAAAAAGCATGTACAAGTGTTTCTTCATCTTGTTTACATATAGAACAAATACTATCTCTAATGCCTGCTTGACGCATTTTTTGACCCAAAGGGAGTGCATTATGACCCATACGCCACGCGAAAGTTTTAATCTTTGGCAGCGTCTTAACACACCCTATCGCTTTCCATATCTTAGATGGGACCGAGTGAGGTCTATTTAAGCTGTTCAACCAGTGATAACCAGAGCGTGTAGAATAAGTATCGAAAGAGTGGTTACCCCATATCAATACATCTTCAGGGATTGGAGCTATAGGGCAATTCAGAATTCTTGAGGCATCTTCCAAAGAGAACAATGCACGCACCTTTGTCTCGTCCCGCAGAGGAAGATCAGAAACCATGAACTCACCACATCATAAACGACGAATCAGGCCGTCCATATACTGATCAGAGAAAAAAAACCTGTTTAAATCCTCCCCAAGTCGATGCATGAATCTGAGTTTTACTGTCAATTCCCAGTCTCCAAACGTAACCGTTTCGAAAAGTTTGAACTATCTTAAACAGACAGCGCCAAGCATAGGATGGACGATAACCAAGCTTAGCCTAAAAAATATTCCCACTAGGAAAGTATTTTGCCGACAACACTCTTTCCAACAGTGACGATGGTTCTCGCCATAATCTCCGAACTTGCTTTCCAAGAAGTGCCAGATTAAAAGATTTAAGGCCTCGAAATCCTAAACCACCCATAGATTTCGGTTGACACAGAGTTTTCCAGGAAACAAAGGACCAACCACGCTCGTGAGGTTTTTCGGTCCACCAAAAATTCCTCATAACTGAAACAATGTCATCCAGCAGTCCATCTGGTAATAGGTAACATGACATTATGTAGGTGGGCAGAGCTTGGGCCACGGATTTAAGAATTACCTCTCTCCCTCCATAAGAAATGAGACACTTTGTCCATCCAGTGACCCTTAGCACAACTTTGTCCAGGACAAAATAAAAAATATTAGACTTATTTCTTCCCACCAACAGGGGCATACCTAGATAATGGTCCAGATCTCCTTCCTCTTGGATCCTCAATCTCGTCGTCAAGTGGGCTTATCTTTCAGATGTAGTGCCTTTGCTGAAGAAAATCATTAATTTTTCATAATTAACCTTTTGACCGAAAGAGATTTCGTACAACCTAAGGACCTCTTTAAGTCTATCTGCCTCTGTATCCGAGTTCTTAATGAAGATGAGACTATCATCTACATAGAATAAATGGTTTACTCGAGGGCCCCTTTGAATAGTACAGATCCCCCGGATGCGATTAGCCGTCTGTTCAGCAGAGAGTGTGGCCGAGAGCACTTGTGAGCAGATAAGGAACAAATATGAGGATAACGGGTCTCCTTGCCTCAATCATCTCTCAGGACGAAAAGCGGATGACAATTCACCATTTATCCGGAAGCAATAAGAAACAGACGTTACACACCTCATGAATAAATTTACCCAAGCTGGTGCAAAACCCATTTTTAGCATGACTGATTTCAGAAAACCCCACTCCACTCGGTCATAGGCTTTCTCCATGTCCAACTTAAGTGTTGCTCCTTTATTGGTTCCTGTCCTATCTTTATTCATGAAATGAAAAAGCTCGTGTGCAATAAGGATGTTGTCAGAAAATAAACGGCCAGGCACAAAGACACTCTGATTTTCACTAATGCACATAGACATAAAAGGTCAGAGCCAATTAACTATAGTTTTAGCCACCACTTTGTAAATGACTGTACACAAACTAATAGCCCTAAAGTGTTTCATCAGCTTAGGTTCATCAATTTTAGGTATGAGAACTAAGACAGTTCGATTAACAGACTCAAGATCACTAGTGCCCTGAAGGAGATTAAGACATAGGTGAAGAATATCATCACCAATAACCGACCAGAACTTACGAAAAAAAAGAGGCTGTTAAACCATCAATACCTGGGGTTTGTTGGGATGAATATGAAAAAAAGGCGCGCTTTACTTTCTCGGTCGTGAATTCTTTACAAAGCTCGACATTCATTCCTTGTGTGATTACTGAATCGATAGCATTCATGATCAAGTCCGAAGGAGCACCACATGATCAAGTCCGAGGGAGGTAAAGAATTCCTCTACAATAGTAGAAATATCTTCCGTGCGATCAACCCAAATTCCATCAGCATTTTCTATACCCTGAATTTGGTTCCTTTTTGTCTACCGTTTGCTCTAGCATGAAAATATCGTGTGTTCTGATCTCCAGAAGCTAGCCAAGTTACTCGTGACCGCTGCTGCCAATAAATTTCATCTTTATCGAGCAGAGTTTTGAGCTCTCTTTTATAACTGAGTAGTCTATCCAGGTTAGTCGGTGTGCCAACACCACTTAAGACACAATCAATATTACTTTTCAGTTCTTTAATACGAGCTTGATCACCTAACCTTTTCTGATTTTGCCAGTCCTTCAGCTCATGCCCGACTGCTTCTAGCTTCTCTAAAGTTGGCAGAGATGTTGAACAAGTATTTGAGACAATACTAGCACATTCGCTATCATTTGAAAAACAAGATTCAAATTGGAAGTAGTCACCATACCTACCCTTTTTCTTTAAACAAATAGACCCTGATGTTTCAAGAAGGATATAACAACGGTCAGACTGTTCGGAGGTTTCAGAAATAACCTTACTATATATAGCGATCTAAAAAAACGAGGTTTGAAGGTGTTTGGGTCTTTGGGTATTTTAAAAATGTCTTCGGTGGGCTTTTAAAAAACCATATTTTATTTAAAATAGAGTCGCCACTATCCACTTAGGTAGGCCAGACACCATAAAACCAGAGATTTTAAAAATGTTGGGTTCGAGAGTCGGTTACGGATGGAAAATGATTAGCACCACACACCGCCCAAAATTGGTACTTTAATAATTACCGCTTTATTAATATTAGACTTTCCGGATTAAAGTGACGATTAAATTAAAATTTGGTTATAAGTGCGAGTAAATTTTAAAAGCTCCGTTATCCGAGAGTAAACGCCCAACCACCATCATTACGCCTGATACTGGCCCCGTTTACGCTCGAATAAAAGGGCACCACATTGACAATTTATATATCTGAAATGCAAACTTAAAAAACACGACAAACATAAACAAATACGATGCGATAATCAAGATAAATACTAACATTATAACATACTAATCTAACATAAATAAAATACTATTCTAAAACATACATAAATATTAATATAATATAACAATATAATAACATGTACAAACAACAATATAAATATACATAAAAATCTTATATATATATATATATGATATAAAAATATAGAAAGTATAAGAAGTTATACGTAAAATATAGGTTGTAAATATATATATATATACATAACAATATAAAACATATTTCACATACCAAAATAAACATATACTTAATAAACGTAATAAATACATATTAGAATACTATACGTTTATATACATAATAATAAAATATATAATCTTAATGTATAATTATATAGAAAATAGGTTCTTTTGTATAAATATAATAATAATAATAACAAAACATGGATTAAAATATATACAACATGAACTAAATATTAAGTGTTAAAATGCACTGATTAATAATTTACATGGCATAGATGACAAATAATGTAGGGCCAAAATGAAACAAATATAAAATATGCAGAAATAAGCATAAATAAATAGAAATAATAAGCTGGAAATTAAAAGATAAAACATAGGGACTAAATCAAAATAAAACAAAACATAAAAACCACAAAAAAGAAAAGGACATTAATAAACAAGCATAACAAACAGGGGATAGAAAACATAATTAAACTAGGGGCAGAAATGGATGCGGGTTGAAAGTAGGGGGACTACGTGCGTAATTTGACCATTTTTGCAAAACACATGCACCAAACGGTGTCGTTTTGAATGTTACAAGCTAAAAGGAGATAAAGGTTATTTTTTGTTATTTCGAATGATATTCAAACCCTAAAAAAAGACTCAAATTCTTTCTTGCTCTCAATCCTCTCTTCTGCCCACATCTCACAACGGCGCCGCTCCTCGCCTTCTGGCGTCGTTCACCGGCCAAATGGCCTCGCGGTGGCTGAGGAGTAACGGTGGCAACCCTAAACGGCCAGTGAGCTTCTCAAAATCCCCTCTTTTTATTTTGATTCGAAACAAAAATAATAAAAAATGGCTTGATTTTGAAACTAAAAAAGTGGTTTTTGATTTCGATTTAAAGGCTTACAATTTTTTTAAAACTCTAAATTTTTTCTTGATCTTTCTCCTTTTTTTGAACTAAAAAAACCCCTCTTACATTGATTTCCTTCGATTTTTATAACCGGAATTTACACCATAAAATTTAGGGTTTGGGGATTTAGAAATGACGGCTGAAGTTATAGCGGCGACTCGTCGGACGACAGCAGATCGACGGCGGCGGCGGCAGAGGCAGCAGAATGGTGGTGGCATAGCTAGCGATAAATTTGGTTTAGGGTTAATTAGGGTTGTATAGGCTTGAATCGGGTTTGGATAACCCGGATAAAACAAGTTATTACAGCTACCCCTCTTTGCTCATTATTGTGTAACAACAATAGAGCAAAACTAAAAATGACCCATTTTGTCCGGTCCGGCTAAGCTTCTTCCCTCTTGACGTATGTCTTCACTCTTCGGTAGATTTTCTCTTTTCTTCAACACATGTCTTCTTTCTTGATTTGATGGATCTACTTTGTCACTCCTGGAGGAAGTAAAATCATCAAAATGGGGGTTGTCTGTTGGGGAAGCAAAATGAGTCCAACTCGCTACATTATTGACGACGATAATACTTAAAGAAGATTCGATCCAGCTGCAACACCGACGAAGAGGCAGGGTCTACAAAATTCGATCCAGTTGCAACACTGACGAAGAGGCAGGATCGATGGATGAAAAGTTCTAATGTCTGATCCAGTTACAACTCTGACGAAGAGGCAGTATCAGAAAACTGAAAACTTCTTCTTTTTCTTCTTTTTCTTCTTTTTTCTCTTTTTCATTTTTTTCTTCATTAATTTTTCATTTTTTGCTTTTTTCATTTTTTGCTTTTTTCATTTTTTCTTTTCTTTTTTTTCTCTCTCACTTTTTTTTCTTTGCCTTATTTTTCCTTTTCTTCTTTTTTAAAGATACAACATTAATATAACTTGAAAGTTGGTAAATTCTGACCAAGCTACAACACCGACGAAGAGGCATGGTCTAAAGTTAGTAATGTTGATCCAGCTACGACACCGATGAAGAGGCAGGATCAAAAGTTAGTGAATTTGGTCTAGCTGCAATACCGACGAAGAGGCAAGACCGAGAGTTAGTGAATTAGGTTCAGCTACAACACCGACGAAGAGGCAGAACCGAAAGTTAGATTTGACCAAGCTACAACACCGACGAAGAGGCAAGGTCTGAGGATTTGATCCAGCTACAACTCTGACGAAGAGGCAGGATCGGAGGGTTGGTTTCTTTGTGATCAAGCTACGACTCTGACGAAGAGGCATGATCGGAATTTGGCAAATTTGGTTCAGCTACAACACCGACGAAGAGGCAGAACCGAAAGTTATATTTGACCAGGCTACAACACCGACGAAGAGGCAAGGTCTGAAGATTTGATCCAGCTACAACTCTGACGAAGAGACAAGATCAAAATTTGGCAAATTTGGTTCAGCTACATCACCGACGAAGAGACAGAATCGAAAGTTATATATGTTGGATCTATCCACACCATCAACGGAGAGATAAGATCGAATTTTAGCATTTTGACTCCACTAGACCATCAACGGAGAAGCAGAATAGGATGACATCAATTTGAACACGGCCACACCATCAACGGAGGGACATGATCAGATAACACTTGAAAATTTTTTGTCTTTTTTCTGTTCTTTTTTTTCTACTTTTTCTTCTTCTTCTTTTTTTTCTTTAAGTTTTTCTATTTTTTATTTTTTTTATTTTTTTTCTTTTTTCTTCTTCTTCTTTTTTTGATTTTTTTGATTTTTTTTTTACTTTTTTCTTTGCTATAAGTACAATGAAAAGTGTGGTCTAGCTGCAACAGCATTGAAGAGACAAGACCTAGATAGGATTTAATCTGCTACACCACTAATGGAGAGACTAGACCAGCAAAGTACGGATCCACTACACCACTGACGGAGAGATAGGATCTGGATAGAAAATTTGATCTACAACACCACCGACGAAGGCAAGATCTAGACATGTTTGATCTTCTACTCTACTATGGAGAGACTAGACCAGCAAAATATGAGATCCACTACACCACCGACGGAGAGATAGGATTTAGATGAAAAATTTGATCTACATCACCACCGACGAAGACAAGATCTACATTAAGTTGGTCTACCACCACTAACGGAGGCATTATTTGCAGGATGTTGAATTGTTGTGCCACTGACAGCGAGACAATGTCTGGAGAAATTTACTCAATTTTTCCATCAATAGAGGGTGGAATATGGAAATAGTTGTCTCTGTTGGCAAGAGTAAGGATCTGGAAAATATTGGCATCCGTCACACCATCATCGGAGGAATCAAATCCTACAAAGGAAAAAATATTTGTCAATAATTGTTCAAAAAATTTTGTCGCTGATACCTTTTATTTATATGTTTCAACATCTTCTTTGTGTTTGGCCTCCTCTAAGACTAAGGTTGGCCATCGTGATTGCCCCTCATGTTGAGGAAGTTTTATCTCTTCTTTGAACCTGTTTGTAAGCAAAAATGGATGCATTAATTTTATGCCTAAATGCATGTGTCTACCCTAGATGCATGGTGACTTCAGAATATGCACTTAATCTAAATGTGTGATGTATACAGAAATAGTTCAATGCAAGATGGATGCAATGAATGCATGAATGTGACATGATTTTTGGCCCTCAACAGGATGCCCCTGACTCCTCACTGGTTCTGTTAAGATCTTGGCCTTTTGCATGTAGCGGTGCCTCAACCTCATCTTGGGTTCGATCACCTAGCTCTTCATCTGGGTAGATGCCCCAAAATTTGCTCGTTCTATGCCATCGTCTGAAACTGCTTTTGAAACTTTAGGGTGATGTTACTTTTGTATTTTGGATATTCAAGGCTTAGATATGAACAAAATATACTTGTATTGCAACTTGTAGTTTTGATCCCTTACAAAATATTCTCACTACTATCGTACTTATGTCAGTGAGACTGGTTTAGAAAAAGCATTACTCTGAAAGTGATAAAACTACAAGGGGACCTACTATGGTCAAGACAATGCAATATTTAAGCTGGATAGACATGGTCCAGTTTAAAAAACATTCGACGCATCCCTAATTGGCATCTTCGTGCTTCGACAAAAGGGTCTTTGCTTGTAGCCATTCTTGCTGAGTCACCAAATCTTATTACCCCAAGCTTAATGAATTTTTCCACCAACTTTTTAAAACCAAAGCAATTCTCAATTGTGTGGCCGACTTGTCCCGCGTCATAATCGCATTTTGCATTTGCATCATACCGTTTTTGGAAGGGAGGTTGTACCGAATCTCGGTAAAAAGGTACCACCATATGGATGTCGTATAACTGTTTGAACAATTCTCCATAAGAAACTAGTAACGGAGTAAACTCTATGTTTTCAGTATTCTTCTTTTGACCAAAAACCTGGCTTGAGGAATCGT
This sequence comes from Hibiscus mutabilis, assembly GCA_019671005.1. Lineage (NCBI taxonomy): Eukaryota > Viridiplantae > Streptophyta > Magnoliopsida > Malvales > Malvaceae > Hibiscus > Hibiscus mutabilis. Next base: position 45,501,457 of record CM033722.1, read on the forward strand.
GAGCACTTGGCACGGCCTTAGGTTGCACAACTGTGATAGGCTTAGAATAATTGGCATTATAAACTCCCGAAGAGTTCACTTCATAATCCTTCTTTGCATGGTAGGGCTTTTTGTGGGATGAACTTCCTCTGTCGTCGATTTTGCCAGTCTTGACAGCATTCTCAATGAGTTCATCGAATAATACGAGGTCGGCAAAGTTGGTAGTCGCGTTGCCTATCAAGCGACCCAAGATCGGACCCTCTAAAGTTTGGACAAATGTGACCACCGTCTCTCTTTCGCTGAGCGGGGGTTGATCTCGAGACGCCACATCTCTCCAACGCTGGGCATACTATCTGAAGCTTTCATTTGACTTTTGTTTCATGTGTTGTAGGGTCTAACGGTCTGGCACCATGTCACTAACATGTCGGTACTGCTCTAGGAAAGCTTTGGCCAAGTTCTTCCATGACTTAATTTGATGTCGGCTCAATTGATTATACCAACGGGCAACAGATCTTGATAGACTATCCTGAAAACAATGAATCAACAACTTGTCGTCTCTACCGAACCCAGTCATTCTCCGGCAGAACATAGTAAGATGAGCGTCGGGACAACTTGTCCCATCATACTTCTCGAACTCTGGGACCTTGAATTTATGAGGTAAAATCAAATCTGGGATACGGCTGAGTTCGTTAGCATCGAATCCACTGAAAGTATCACCCACTTCCATAGCTTCTAGCTTCCCTTCGAGCCTTTTGCATCGATCTTCGATTTCCCTTGAAGTTTCCACCTTCGGTTTCTCGGTCTCGAACAGATGGTCCATCTCTAAGATAAAATTTTCAGTTTGATTGCCCCCGGGCTTAACTTCTTATGCAGAGGGCAGTTTTATAGGGATCGAAGTACCAGCCTAATGTAGATGAGACTTTCCCTGAGAAATGATCACCTGAGGTTGAGTTTTCGGTTGCATCCTGGCTTGAATGGGAGTGAACCTGGAGGATACATAACATCTTCATTTTCTTCCTCGAGACCTGCCCCAGGGTTGATAGCAGAGGCCTCTCCTTGTTCAGGAAACTTGCATCCTGGCATCTATGCCAATTTCACCAGTATGCCCTGCTGAGATCTTGCAAACTGATCCCTTATCTCTTGTTGAGCCTTGGCTAACTGGTCCTCTAATTTTTGGGTTAAATCTGCCTGCAAAGTCTTCTAGTTCTGTTCAATCCTATCCAGTCTGTCTTCATTTGCCATCTTTGTCTTACTTCTTGTTCTGTATGGATTTTGAATCTATTGATCTTTCGTCTTTCCCAGTATTGTTGTCATAGGGAATCCCGAGGATCAGTCTCAAAATGAATGCGTGTAAGAAACAAAGTATATGTCCTATATGCGAATGCACCAATATAAAAATTAAAATATCATGATATGCAATACCATGAATGCCAAAATGAACAGATATGATGTGATCACAAAACTGGGTCAATTTGAAATTAAAATAATTAAATGAATAAATTAAAGTAAATAATGAAAGCTTTCTGATCAGGCAAACCACTTGAACCAACATCTTTATACAAATGCAATGATGTATACAAAGAGAAAGCAAAACAAAAAGGAAAACAAGTCAGTCCCGGATAAGATAAATAAACAAATAAAAGGGTAAATTAAATACGATAAACAAACAAAATAGCCCTATTTACATCCCGTCTAAAACTCCTAGGTAGTCCGCATGGGTCTAAAGGGTGGGTTTCTATATGTTCTCTACATGCAGTGTTGGTTCTAGGAGGTACCCAAATTATCCTTGATGTCATGTACTAATAGTAGCAAGGCCCCCGATCATCACCCATTATAGGCTCCTTTCAAACGGGTTCAATTCAGGGGGACCCATTCGCTTATGCCCCTAAGAAGGAACGATATCCTTACGAAAGCATAAGGTACTCGAGCCCCGAATGTACTTGCTAGGCCCATACGAAGAAACGATATCCTCACGAAAGCATTAGCATTCCCCCCACTTAAAAAGACGGGTTTATATGCCAAATTTTAAATGCGTTAAAATAAACGCGCAATTATAACCAAATGTTAATTTAATAGTCACTTTAATTCGGAACTTCCGATATTAGTAAAGCGGTAATTATTTAAAAAGCTTGACTCTCATTTGTTTTTGAAAAACAAAAAAAATGGTCCACAGCGGAGTCGCCATTTGTAGCGATCTAAAAAAAGCGAGGTTTTAAGGTGTTTGGGTCTTTTAGGTATTTTAAAAATGTGTTCCATGGGGTTTTAAAAACCGTATTTTATTTAAAATGTAGTCGCCATCGGCCACTTAGGTAGGTCGGACACCATAAAACCAGAGATTTTAAAAATGTTGGGTTCGGGAGTCGGTTACGGATGGAAAAGGATTAGCACCACATACCGCCCAAAATTGGTACTTTAATAATTACTGCTTTATTAATATTAGACTTTCCGGATTAAAGTGACGATTAAATTAAAATTTGGTTATAAGTGCGAGTAAAATTTAAAAGCTCCGTTATCCGAGAGTAAACGCCCAACCACCATCATTACGCCTGATACTGGCCCCGTTTACGCTCGGATAAAAGGGCAACACATTGACAATTTATATATCCAAAATGCAAACTTAAAAAACATGACAAACATAAACAAATACGATGCGATAATCAATATAAATACTAACATTATAACATACTAATCTAACATAAATAAAATACTATTCTAAAACATACATAAATATTAATCTAATATAACAATATAATATGTACAAACAACAATATAAATATACATAAAAATCTTATATATATATATATGATATAAAAATATAGAAAGTATAAGAAGTTATACGTAAAATATAGGTTGTAAATATATATATATACATAATAATATAAAACATATTTCACATACCAAAAAAAATATATACTTAATAAACGTAATAAATACATATTAGAATACTATACGTTTATATACATAATAATAAAATATATAATCTTAATGTATATAATATATAGAAAATAGGTTTTTTGTATAAATATAATAATAATAATAATAACAAAACATGGATTAAAATATATACAACATGAACTAAATATTAAGTGTTAAAATGCACGGATTAATAATTTACATGGCATAGATGACAAATAATGTAGGGCCAAAATGAAACAATATAAAATATGCATAAATAAGCATAAATAAATGGAAATAATAAGCTGGAAATTAAAAGATAAAACATAGGGACTAAATCAAAATAAAACAAAACATAAAAACCACAAAAAAGAAAAGGACATTAATAAACAAGCATAACAAACAGGGGAATAGAAAACATAATTAAACCAGGGGCAGAAATGGATGTGGGTTGAAAGTAGGGGGACTACGTGCGTAATTTGACCATTTTTGCAAAACACATGCACCAAACGGTGTCGTTTTGAATGTTACCAGCTAAAAGGAGATAAAGGTTATTTTTTGTTATTTCGAATGATATTCAAAACCTAAAAAAAGACCCAAATTCTTTCTTGCTCACAATCCTCTCTTCTGCCAACATCTCACAGCAGCGCCGCTCCTCGCCTTCTAGCGCCGTTCACCGGCCAAATGGCCTCGCGGTGGCTGAGGAGTAATGGTGGCAACCCCAAATGGCCAGTGAGCTTCTCGAAATCCCCTCTTTTTTATTTTGATTCGAAACAAAAATAATAAAAAGGGCTTGATTTTGAAACTAAAGAAGTGGTTTTTGATTTCGATTTAAAGGCTTGCAAATTTTTTTTAAAACTCTAAATTTTTTCTTGATCTTTCTCCTTTTTTTGAACTAAAAAAACCCCTCTTACATTGATTTCCTTCAGTTTTTATAACCAGAATTTACACCATAAAATAACTTAACCACTCCTATATTTTACTCTGCAAATTTGTGATAGATGGAGCCGAATTTTCAGGGTATGGTGAAGATAAGGTATGGGTTTGGGTTGGTGACAGAGTATGGAGTTGGCAGAGGGTTGGGTTGTTAGGGTTTCAGGGTTTGAACTAAATTTAGGGTTTAGCGGTTAATGTTGGGATTAAAGATTTTAGGGTTTGGGGATTTAAAAACGACGGCTGAAGTTATAACGGCGACTCATCGGACGACAGCAGATCGACGACGGCGGCGGCAGAGGCAGCGGCAACGGAATGGTGGTGGCATTGCTAGGGTTAAATTTGGTTGAAGGTTAATTAGGGTTGTATAGGCTTGAATCGGGTTTGGATAACCCGGATAAAACGGGTTATTATAGCTGCCCCTCTTTGCTTATTATTGTGTAACAGCAATAGAGCAAAACTAAAAATGACCCATTTTGTCCGGTCCGGCTAAGCTTCTTCCCTCTTCACGTATGTCTTCACTCTTCGGTAGATCTTCTCTTTTCTTCAACGCATGTCTTCTTTCTTGACTTGATGGATCTACTTTGTCACTCCTGGAGGAAGCAAAATCTTCAAAATGGGGGTTGTCTATTGGGGAAGCAAAATGACTCCAACTCGCTACATTATTGACGGCGATAATACTTAAAGAAGATTTGATCCAGCTGCAACACTGACGAAGAGGCAGGGTCTACAAAATTCGACCCAACTGCAACACTGACGAAGAGGCAAGATTGGTGGATGAAAAGTTCTAATGTCTGATCCAGTTACAACTCTGACGAAGAGACAGTATCAGAAAACTGAAAATTTTTCTTTTTCTTCTTTTTTCTCTTTTTCTCTTTTTCATTTTTTTCTTCATTCATTTTTCATTTTTTGCTTTTTTCATTTTTTTTCATTTTTTTCTTTTTTCATTTTTGTTTTTTTTCATTTTTCTTTTCTTTTTTCTCTCTCTCTCTCTTTTTTTGCTTTGCCTTATTTTTCCTTTTCTTCTTTTTTTAAAGATACAACATTAATATAACTTGAAAGTTGGTAAATTCTGGCCAAGCTACAACACCGACGAAGAAGCATGGTCTAAAGTTAGTAATGTTGATTCAACTACGACACCGATGAAGAGGCAGGATCAAAAGTTAGTGAATTTGGTCTAGCTACAATATCGACGAAGAGGCAAGACCGAGAGTTCGTGAATTAGGTTCAGCTACAACACCGACGAAGAGGCAGAACCAAAAAATGGTCAACAGCGGAGTCACCATCTGTAGCGATCTAAAAAAAGCGAGGTTTTAAGGTGTTTGGGTATTTTAAAAATGTCTTCCGTGGGGTTTTAAGAACCGTATTTTATTTAAAATGGAGTCGCCACCGGCCACTTAGGTAGGCCGGACACCATAAAATCAGAGATTTTAAAAATGTTGGGTTCGGGAGTCGGTTACGGATGGAAAAGGATTAGCACCACACACCGCCCAAAATTGGTACTTTAATAATTACCGATTTATTAATATTAAACTTTCTGGATTAAAGCGACGATTAAATTAAAATTTGGTTATAAGTGCGAGTAAATTTTAAAAGCTCCGTTATCCGAGAGCAAACGCCCAACCACCATCATTACGCCTGATACTAGCCCCATTTACGCTCGGATAAAAGGGCACCGCATTGACAATTTATATATCTGAAATGCAAACTTAAAAAACACGACAAACATAAATAAATGCGATGCGATAATCAAGATAAATACTAACATTATAATATACTAATCTAACATAAATAAAATACTATTCTAAAACATACATAAATATTAATCTAATATAACAATATAATAACATGTACAAACAACAATATAAATATACATAAAAATCTTATATATATATGATATAAAATATAGAAAGTATAAGAAGTTATACGCAAAATATAGGTTGTAAAAAATATATATACATAATAATATAAAACATATTTCACATACCAAAAAAAACATATACTTAATAAACGTAATAAATACATATTAGAATACTATACGTTTATATAAATAATAATAAAAATATAATCTTAATGTATATAATATATAGAAAATAGGTTATTTTGTATAAATATAATAATAATAACAAAACATGGATTAAAATATATACAACATGAACTAAATATTAAGGGTTAAAATGCACAGATTAATAATTTACATGGCATAGATGACAAACAATGTAGGGCCAAAATGAAACAAATACAAAATATGCAGAAATAAGCATAAATAAATGGAAATAATAAGCTAGAAATTAAAAGATAAAACATAGGGACTAAATCAAAATAAAACAAAACATAAAAACCACACAAAAAAGAAAAGGACATTAATAAACACGCATAACAAATAGGGGACAGAAAACATAATTAAACCAGGGGCAGAAATGGATGCGGGTTGAATGTAGGGGGACTACGTGCGTAATTTTGACCATTTTTGCAAAACACAGACACCAAACGGTGTCGTTTTGAATGTTACCAGCTAAAAGGATATAAGGGTTATTTTTTGTTATTTCGAATGATATCCAAACCCTAAAAAAGACCCAAATTATTTCTTGCTCTTGATCCTCTCTTCTGCCCACATTTCACAGCGGCGCAGCTCCTCGCCTTCCGGCGCCGTTCACCGGCGAAATGGCCTCGCGGCAGCTGAGGAGTAACGGTGGCAACCCCAAACGGCCAGTGAGCTTCTCAAAATCCCCTATTTTTTATTTTGATTCGAAACGAAAATTATAAAAAAGAGCTTGATTTTGAAACTAAAGAAGTGGCTTTTGATTTTGATTTAAAGACTTACAATTTTTTTAAAACTCTGAATTTTTTCTTGATCTTTCTCCTTTTTTTTGAACTCAGAAAAACCCCTCTTACATTGATTTCCTTCAATTTTTATAACCGAAATTTACACCATAAAATAACTTAACCACTCCTATGTTTTACTCTGCAGATTTGTGATGGATGGAGCCGAATTTTTAGGGTATGGTGAAGACAGGGTATGGGTTTGGGTTGGTGACAGGGTATGGAGTTGGTAGAAGGCTGGGTTGTTAGGATTTCGAGATTTGAACTAAATTTGGGGTTTAGGGGTTAATTTTGGGATTGAAGATTTTAGGGTTTAGGGATTTAAAAATGACGGCCGGAGTTATAACAGCGATTCGTCGGACGGCAGCAGATCGACGGCGGTGACTACAGAGACGGCGGCGGCGGAATGGTGGTGGCATGGCTAGGGTTAAATTTGGTTTAGGGTTAATTAGGGTTGTATGGGCTTGAACCGGGTTTGGTTTGGGTTATAAATGGGTTTTCGGGTTTTGGGCTTGAATCGGGTTTGGATAACCCGGATAAAACGGGTTATTACACGATCAAGAAAGCACTGATTCCAAGCTGTATTTGCAACGAACCTATCCAACCTTTCACAGAGTGAGCTATGATCAACAAACACCTTAGTCCATGTAAACCAGCCTTTAGACGGTCGACAATCACTAAGATCATTCTGAGAGAGTGCCTCTCTAAAGCTTAAAATATCCGACCATTGCCTACGCCTTCCTCCCATTGTCTCATAATCAGTTAGAATTTCATTTAAAACTCCTCCTACCAACCAGGGAAGAGCTGAATGATTTCGTAGGCGATCTATAAGTTTCCATGTCTCAATTTTCTTCCGACTGTCACTGTACCCATGCATTCCTATGAAGCGGAATTTTTCAGTACCCAAAGTCACAACAGAGTCAATGTGATAGTTCGAGTACGACAACAAATCCAGAGTGACATCTCTATTCCATAATAAAGCTAGCCTAGTACAAGATGAACTATTATCGACTACAATGCTACCATACATGTCCTATTGAAATTTTAACCGCTCCATCCTAGTAGAGTTTAATCTGGTTTCACATAAGAATATGACATGGGAATTCTTGGACGCAATATATCGTCCTAAAGAACGAACTGTCGACTGGTTCCCAAGCCCCCGACAGTTCCAGCAGAGGAGAATCATATGTCCTGGCGGGGTTGGTCACCAGCCTCCGCCGAAATCAGCTTGCTGTCAACACCGCAAGAACCCTCCTCTTCAGCCACCTTAGCCTATTTGATGGTAGACGTAGTAGCCTCTTGGTCTTGATTATCTCTCTTTCCACAAACAGCAGTCGGTTCAGTCTCATTGCTCACTACCCTTTCACTCGCTTTCTTCTTTGATTGCCTCTAAAATGCCCAGCGGTTGGGTCCCTCCTCCACATGGGTGGTGCTCAGTACCAGGGCTTGGTCAATCGATTGTGGTTGCACGTCATTTAGAGGAGCTTTCTCTGCATCTATTGGTTCGTTGTGAGAACCCAACACTAATGGCTTGGGCACCGCCATCTCAATGTCTGCAGCAACACCAACTTCGGATGCTACTTTCCTTGCTTTCTTTCCTTTAGAACCCTTCTCTCTTCGGTAGATGATCCTTCATACCCGAGTAGATAGGCCCAACCTTCGTTTAGGTGGGGGAACTCGCAGCCATTCACCATATTGCAGTTCATCTGGAATCTTGATTGGTCTCTGCTCATAGTCCTTCAGCAAATGTCCAATGATACCACAAAAGAAGCAAATGTTGGGTAATCGTTCATATTGCAGCATACAGACCCTTTGGGGGTGTTCTCACCTTGGCCGATAGTGACACAACGGCACAACAATTTGTCAGTGCATTTCTCTACTCGAATGTGAACATATTCCCACCAACGGCCACCACCGCCTCAAGTGTCGATAGCTACTGTTCTACCAATCTTCTTACCCAAAACCGAACCTACATCTGGTTCAAGCTAGGGGTGAGCAAGACTCGACTCGATTAAAAAAATTGAATTTTTCAACTCGACTCTGTAGTGACTAATTTTCGCTTAAAAAAACAAATTTCCCACATTTGTTGAAAATTTTGATTTGAAGGGGAAATTCTTAAAAAAGCCTGTATTTTAAAATAAAACTTGGAGTCGTCGCTGGTCACTAGTGTAAGATAGACTGGACACTGAAAAATAAAGTCAGAGATTTAAAAAAGAGAGTTCAAGAGTCAGTTACGTGTGAGGAAGGATTAACACTTACACAACGCCTAAAATTAGTACCTAAGGATTCGTATCGTAAATGTAAAAAAACTTAAAATTCGGTTTAATTTAAAGTCTAATCACTAAAAATGTATGCATGCATAATAAAAATAATTACTTCGGTGTCCACGGTACCAAATGAGGTGATACCCGAAAACCGAAATGACACTCCCACTAGAATACCGAAACAATAAAATCTAAACTATATGCGAGAAAATAAATGCATGAACAAAAATATAATGCTACAAATAAATATACATGGACAATAAAAATATGCTAGCATTAAAATATAAATGCACGAATAAATAAAATATGGAGGTGACATGAGCAAATAAAATAATAAAAATGCAAATGAAGACAATATAAAATATAAATATAGCGTATAAAATATAAAGGAATATATATATAAAGGAATAAAAAGGGAAACGAAATCGCATATGATATATATATGTATAACATAATATAAAGTATATAACACATAATATATATATAACATTATGTATGCATCGAATATATATGTATACATATACTAAACCACAACACCAACATAATAAATCATAATATATATATATATATATATATTTACAAGATGAAATGAGGAAATGTACCCAATATCTCAATAGATTGGACTTTACAATTAATTTGGGCCCAAAAGAGTATTGGGCTCACGGGTCCACTCCACCGGGTTGTGACCGGTTTGGATCTGGATCACCCGACCTACATGGGTTGGCTGATAATAGGGGCCTTATTTCCCCTCTTTTAGTTTTACTTTCTTCTTCAACAAAGAACAAACCCTTTTTTCTTTCTAACAAACTTTAGCCACCGTTTGTTTTTTTTTTTTGTCGTCGTTGAGTCGTCGTCCGACGTCAGTTTTGATTGTCGTCACCACCAAAAGGCTCCATTCATCGTTCTCTTCCTTTTCATCGGATCAAAATCTACGAAAACGGTCCCAAACGTTACAAAACCACCTTGGAGCCATCGAGCTTCTTCGTCGTCGATCGGCTTCTTTCGCCGTTAGATCTGCTCGAAATCGATGTATACAACTCCCTTCACCTAGACGCTTCAGTTCACCGTTGGGATCGTCGGCCAAACACTCTGATCGTCGGAAAACCCCTTGAGTGCTTCAAACTTCTCCAACGTCGATCTAAAAATTCGACCATTGGATCGTCACCGTTCTGAGATATGTGGCTCTCCTCATCGAGACGACTCTCTCCACCATTCGGATCATCCGTCGATGACCCCAGTCGCTGAAATCCACTATGGCTGAGTAGGGTAAGCCCCTTTTGACTAATTTTTGTCTGTTGCCGTCTGGATTGTGCGTGACTTGGTTGATTGTTTGGGTTTTAATTTTTGGATAGAGGGCAGGAGTTTTGAATGGTTCAAGGGATGGAAAATGGTTTAGTGATTTTGGTTGAAGGTCGGGTAAAGAATGATCAAGAGGATTGCTTCGGTTCTTGAAGGGAACTTAAGCAGTGGATGGTGAGGGCTTTCGGTGATGAGTGAAGGTGAGTCAAGTGACTCGGGTGATGGAGTTGAGGAGCTTGGTTGCCGAGTGATGGTGAGATGGGATGGTTGAGTGAGTTTTTTTGGGATGTTAGTGTATCCCCTCGACCCGGCTTAGTCGCAAGACCGAAACGAGCGAGCTATATTGTAAACCGTAAAAAAAAACTTGAAACGCGTTCATTTTTTCCTTTTATCTTATCTAGATGTAAATTGTTATTCTATGTGTTCATGCTGACCAACATCCAATTGGGGCACAATTGTAATTTCGGGACCAAATTGTAATTTCAGAAAATTACAAGAATTTTTCCATTTTTATGTTACTAACCTTCAATTAGTAATGTTTCATGCATGCATGTTGAATTTCAGTTCAAAATACTCGTCCGTACTCATTCAATTGCATCAAAAATATTTAGGGACTAAAATGTAAGAAAATAGAACCTCAAAACATCCAAATAACTGAATCAATGGTAGTTGTATCAGTACACTTGCACGCGTATCGGTAGGGTATTACTATTTTAAAACCCCAAATTTCAGTAGCCAAAACTTGTATCGATACGCCTTCGTGTACCAAAATGCCCTGCTTAAATCACATACTCCGTACCAAAACGATGACTAGTGTCTTGAAATGCTATGCATGGAAAGGCCTACCCGTACCGGTACACTCAGCCTGTGTACCGAAACACTGGCCACATTTGGCCTAAGCCCGTATCGAAACATATGCCCGCGTTCCGATACACTAAGCTTGAAATGACTTGCCCGTGCCGAAACAATGACATGCGTACCAATACGCCTGGACCTAAAATGTCCTCTTTTGCTGGTTTAACATGCTTTCAGACATACCAAAACACCCTAACATGCTTCTAACATGAATCCAACACATTCAAGAGGCAAACCACAACAAAACATCACAAATTCATAAACCTTTCATGGTATCATACTTCAAATGTAAATCTAGATGCATGCTTCCTAGAAATCAAGCCAAGCAAAGCATGAAATCTTAAACCATCACCGCAAACAATCCATAATGGCAAATTACAAACCAAAAACAACAAAACAACATTGCTCAAACAGAGAGTTTAACAAATACCTCCCAAAACAACAATGGAAACCCCATTGCCCTTATTATTTATAGTCTAGTTCAAAACATACTCTTAGTATTAAGTCTTTGATGATCCCTTGCTTCATCGCTGCCTCCAAATCTTTAATTCTCTGTATTGATGGAGAAAGAGAGCGTAAGCACACCAGGCTTAGTGAGGAGTGCTCAAAAACAACACACCGTCAATGCATTTAAAATCATTTCTCATCAACACATTGAAATCTCATTTCATTCATCTTTTAGACATCACTTAAATCAACATTTAAAAATATCATGCCTTGAAAACCATACACTTAACACTTTCAAAAACCAGCATATTAAACCATATGCAACATGTGTCATTAACCATCAACAAATCCCATCGCTAAATCTCAATTTAAGCCTTCCAATTCATAATAGACCATATGCAAAACTTAAAGAGTAAACATGTATAAATCACATTATACAACATACACCATCACATGACACATCAACAATTATATTGGCTTACAAGTGATCATTAACCAAGTTCCACTAACAAAATAGTTCATCGGATACACGGATTCAACAAGTGTCCTCACAACACTTCAAGCCATCTCAACCGGAATAGCGATACAATCACAATCGCAGTACATTATAACCGGGTACACTTACAACCCACAGGGACACCGACCCCAACCCTCGGTTAGATGCTTAATCCACTAATAGGAGTTTACGGTAACATATGACCCCTCGACCGTTAGGATACTTGGATGGAGTATTCTGTACACCGTATAAAACCCCTCGACATCCAAGGCGACTCTTTATAGTGCACTATCAATCCTATGGCCAACCAACTATATCAGATAACATTTTTAAACCATATCACTTGCCAATATAATTCACAATTAACCACATACCTCACTGATTTTACAAGCATTAAACCAAACCATTTTTCCAAAGCAACAAACCATGCTTTTCACAAGTATTTCACACACTTACAATGATCACTTACCATGTGCATCCTTCAACCATTCATGATTAAAAAAAATATCTCATATACTTTAAAATATGCTTAAATAGTAGGTACCATGTAATTCAAAACAAGTGCATAAAACCATTTCATAAAAGCACGACCGAGAGAGAAAACCACTTTATACTTACTTCCGAGTTTAAACCAACATTTCAAGCTCAGTTTAAACCCCCATAAACCACCTTTAAATCATTTCAAAGCTGAAATCCACGTTCTCACTCACTGATATGCGAAACCTCAATTTGCTGACGCGAATTCAAGCATCCGTAGCTTCTAAAACTTCACCGATAGCTTTCGGATGAACCTCCCCTGTTTTAAACACATAACAACAGAGGATTAATGCATCTCAATGCATTTAAACCACTGCACCAACATTCCTTACAAAACATCAACAATCATTTCACAATTACCCAACCACAACAACCGAAATCATCATCTAACTCTTTCCAAACACAGCCCAGCCACAAACTATCAATCTAAAACTTCCATTAACATCAATCAACACCTAAAAATAGGACTATATCATCCTTATATCTCCAGCAACTAAACAACCACCACAACACCTCAAAAACACAAATCTAACAACCTAAATAATTAAATATTTATGGAGATTCGGGATTCCAATTCTAAAAACAACTTATCAACAATATAAAACATCCAATACATGTTTAAGACCAATCATCAGCACTGGAAATCAGATTCAATACGAATCTACCTCAATTTCATCAATTAAGCCCAATTAAATCAAATAATCATCATAAAAACATAAAATCAGATTATAAATCATAAATCAAGGATCAAATACTTGGGAATATCAATAAAGAACCATCAATAGAGGAGAAGAACGAACCTTACCTCTATTGTGTGATTTCCCCCTCAATTGATTGATTAAAGCTTGAAAAACACAAGATTTTAATGAGGTTTTGTAAATCAAAGATAAAGAATCAATTATAAAACAAGAATCCATGAAAATAGATCTCCCACCTCTGGATTTTGATGAAAACAATAGTGTTTGGCAGAAAAGAAGTGGAGAGAAAAGTTTACATTAAATTTCTTTAAAATCAATAACTACCTTTTCATTATAAAATCCCTTTTAATTAATAATTAAAACGCATGTTAAAAGTTTTAATTGAAGGGAGAAACCACCAGCCACAAGTTGGTAAAATAGCTCCCTAAAGATTCTAAGAATTTGATCCTTTACAATTTAGTCACCTTTTAAAAATAGTTTTCAAAAATTATATTTTGGTCACGACCAAAATGTCACCCTTCCAAATCCAATTTTCCAAAATTGATTTCACCAATATTTTCATATATTTAAATATGATTTTAACCATTTTTCCATATTTTTATCTTACTCAAAAATATTTATTCCCGAATCCGACTCGAATCTCTAACTCGGTCCACCGAACCGTCTAACTACCCTTAAAATCGCTAGGCCCAAAATCGGGGTGTTACAACTCTCCCCCACTTAACAAATTCCGTCCCTGAAATTTACTTGGAGGAAACAAATGCGGAAACTGTTTCAGCATATCCGATTTGTTTTCCCACGTGGCCTCCTCAACACCGTGGTGCCTCCACAACACCTTAACAAGCTCACCTGTCTTACCACGCAGAACCTTAATGCTGGTGTCAAGGATCTCCACCGGTTCCTCATCATAAGATAAATCCGATATCAGCTCAATATCTTCCACCGGCATAAGATGCGATGGATCCGACCGATATCTCCGCAACATCGACACATGAAACATATCATGAATCCTCTCCAACTCACGAGGTAACCTTAAACGATAAGCAAATGGACCCACATGTTCAACAATCTCGTATGGTCCAATAAACCTCAGGCTAAGTTTCCCTTTTCGCCCAAAACGCATCATCTTCTTCCAATGTGACACCTTCAAAAACACCCGATCACCAACAACATACTCTATATCCCTACGCTTCAAATCCGCGTAGGATTTCTGATGATCCAAAGCCACTTTCAAGCGCTCATATATCAAATTCACTTTTTCATTGTTGTCTTTCAACACATCAGGCATCGAAATATGTTTTTCTCCAACCTTAGCCCAACACAACGGTGTACGACACTTCTTACCATACAAAGCCTCGTATGGTGCCATCTGTAAACTAGCCTGATAACTGTTATTATAAGCAAACTCCACCAAAGGCAACTACTTTTCCCATGTTCCTTGGAACTCAATGATACAACATCTCAACATATCCTCCAAGACCTGAATCACACGTTGCGACTGACAATCTGTCAGAAGATGATACGAAGTACTAAAATTTAGCCGCGTTCCCAAAGCACGATGCAAACACTCCCAAAACATTGTTGTAAAGCGCAGATCTCTATCCGAAACTTTGGGTACCCCGTGCAAATGCATAATCTCAGAGATATAAGATTGGCCAATCTATCCAAGGTATACGTTGTATGCACTGGCACAAAATGCTAACACTTCGTAAACCCATCAACAATCACCCAAATAGAATCCTTTTTGGTCGATGGTAAATGCAACCCAGACACAAGTTCTATGGTGATTCTTTCCCATTTCCATTCTGGTATCCTCAACTGCTGTAACAACCAGGAAGAAAACTGGTGCTTAGCCTTTACTCGCTGACATACCATGCATCGAGCCATAAAATCAGCAATATCTTTCTTCAAACCAACCCAATAGCACTCTTCCTTCAAACCTTGATACATCTTAGTACTACCGAGATGAATAGCAAAAGGACTAGCACGTGCTTCGGTCAAGATGGTACTCCTCAAATCTTCATTTTTAGGCACCACAATCCGACCTTTAAAACACAATACCTCGTCATCGTTAAAATGAAAATCTATAGGATTTCCATCCATGATATCCTTCACATGCGGTACCAAACTTTCATCATGCGATTGCTTTTCTTTAATCAGCTGTGATAAGGACGGTTTCACTTGCAACTCATCCAAAAACCCACTGTCACACGTCACACTCAACCTAGCAAACATAGCCCTCAACTCTACAATAGCTTTTCTACTCAAAGCATCAACCACAATGTTAGCTTTACCCAGATGGTACTCGATGGTAAGATCATAATCTTTAAGCAACTCCAACCATCTTCGTTGCCTAAGATTTAACTCCTTCTGCGACATAAGATACTTCAAACTCTTATGATCCGTATAAACTACACACTTCTCACCATAAAGGTAATGCTTCCAGATTTTCAAGGCAAAAACAACTACGGCGAGTTCAAGATCATGAGTAGGGTAATTACGCTCATACAACTTCAAATGTCTAGATGCATAGGCAACTACCTTACCCTCCTAGATCAGCATGTAACCGAGCCCAACATAGGACGCATCATTGTAGACAACGAACTCTTTCCCTGATTCTGGTTGAATCAAGACTAGAGCTCGTGTCAAATCTTCCTTTAACCTTTCAAAAGCCCACTGCCTATCCTCCGTCCACTCAAAATGAACATTCTTCTATAACAACTTGGTCAAAAGAGCAGCTATACTGGAGAACCCCTCAACAAACCTACGGTAATAACCGATCAACCCTAGGAAACTTCAAACCTTTGACACAGACTTAGGCATTTTCCAACTCATCACAACCTTAATTTTGTGTGGATCAACACGAATACCCTCGGCCGACACCACATGCCCGAGGAAAACAACATCGCTAAGCTAGAACTTACACTTGCTTAACTTGGCATAAAGCTGATTAGCAAACAACGTCTGAAGCACAATCCGCAAATGCCTATCATGATCTTCCTAGGTACGAGAGTACACAAGGATATCATCGATAAACACAACCACAAACTGATCTAAAAACTCATGGAACACCCGATTCATCATGTCCATGAAAGCAGACGGTTCATTGGTCAAACCAAACGGCATCACCAAAAACTCATAATGCACGTACCTCACGCGAAAAGCTATCTTGGGCACATCCACATCCTTCACATTCAACTAATAGTACCCAAACCTTAAGTCTATCTTAGAGAACACAAAAGCACTCCTAAACTGATCAAACATATCATCAATCCGCTGTAAAAGATACTTATTCTTTATCATCAACTTGTTCAGTTACCGATAATCTATACACATCCGCAATGTACCATCATTCTTTTTCACAAACAACACAGGTGCACCCCATAGTGAAATACTTGGTCTAACAAACCCTCGATCAAGCAAATCTTGTAGTTTTGTTTTTTATAATGCCCTGGTTTTAGGCCTAGCGGTTTTGGGGCTGGTTAGACGGTCTAGTGGATCGGGTTAGAGATTCGAGTCAGATTCGAGAGCGAATATTTTTTTGAAAGATAAAAATATGGAAAAATTTTAAAAATCATATTTTATTATATTAAAAATATTGGTGAAAACAATTTTAGAAAACGAGCTTTGGAATGGTGACATTTTGGCTAGTGACTAAAATGCAATTTTTGAAACTATATTAAAATGTGACTGTTTTGTAAAGAGTCAAAACTTAGAATCTTTAAGGAGCTATTTTACCATTTGGTCTAATCTGAGTTTTCTCTTAATTAGGACTATTTTAAAAAGGTTTTAATTAAAAGAATTAAAAGAAGATTTAGTTATAAGGTGGTTATTTTTCTAAAACACAATTTGACGTAACTTTTCTTCTCTCACATTTTCTCTCAAAATGCTCTCAGCCAAACACTCTTTTTCCATCAGAGGTTTAAGGTAATAATCTTAATTTCTTAACTCATTGATTTGCTAAATGATTTCTCAATTGGTTTTCCAAAAATCTCATTTAAATTTCTTTATTTTAAAAGAGGAAAAAACCATCCAATTAAGGGGAAACTCATTCATTGGAGATAAGTTTCGTTCTTCTCCTCTAATTAGGTTTTGGGTAATTAATTATGGATTTTAGATTAATTGAGGTTTAATTGATGGATCTTGTGATTTTTCGATTTGGATCTATTTTTCCAGTGTTGTGGATTGATTTCAACCTAATTTTGGATTTATTATAATGTGGATAAGTTGTTTTTAATAATGGAATCCCGAAATTGGTTGAATCTCTAATTGTTTAGGTTGTTAGTAAAAGGTTTTTGGGTTGTTTAAGGTGTTTAATCATTGCTAGAAGTAAAAGGATGTTGTGAATGAGTTTTTAGATGTCAATTGGTGAAGCTTGATGTTTTGAATCACTATAGTATGGCTGGGTTAAGATTGAATAGTGTTAGAGGTTGATTTCGGTAAGTTTCGAATGAGTTTTGAGTGGGCGTCTTGAGAGCTACGGGATTTTGGTTTGAAATAGAGTGTTGGATGCATTTTAATGCATGTTTCCTCTGGTTTTGTGTGGTTGAAACATGGGATAATCAAGGCGTAGCATCTTGAGGTGGTTTGAGGCTTGCCGAGAGCTTGTTTCGCAGTAGCAAGCAAAGCAAAGTGAAATTTGGTGAGTGGAAACGGTTTAAAAAGTCTTTCAAAGGTTTGAAAGTGGATTTGGAAGTTTAGGTTAAGTTTGAAACACTTACCTAAGCTTCGAAGTAAGTTTCCCTCATTTGCTCCTCAATATCAGTTCAGATATGAGCATGTGTGATTCATGTTTTGGTCGTAAACATGGTTGGTTGTACTTACTGTAAATGCATGGTTTTTAAGTACATATGTAGTGGCTTAAAAGTATATTAAATGCTTGTGAGCATTGGTTTTTATACCGGTAGGGAATGTGATATTGCTATGGCAATATGATTTGCATATGTGGAGATTTTGTGTAATGCATTGTAAAACAGTGGGTAAATGGTTTTGTAAATGATATATTGGCTATGTGACAAGGTGAGAAAACATTCGGATATAGTTGGCATGCCATAGGATAAAGTGCACTATAATATGTTTAAAAATCGATCGTGGTTAAGGGTCCTGGGGTATAGCGGTCGGCTACTCGGACTATGTTGTTATCACTTGGGTTGAGCGGTCGGTTCCCCTTGATGATGTAAAGCTTGCGGTCGGCAAGGTTGTTAACCTATGCGGTCGGCATGGTATGGTCTTGATGATGGTCGGTCATTAAGGGAGATCTGTGTATCTGATGTGTAAAGTTAACAGTCGGTTAACTAAAGGTTAGCGGTCGGTTAATCAAGGATAGTGGTCGACTATCCGGGGTCACTATAATTGCCAATATATGAAAGTTCTTTTATTGAACCTGTTGATTTATGCTTTGGAATTTAAGCATGGTTTATGATTTTATGCTTTGGAATTTAGCATGGTTTTGTATATAATGCTTTGGGGACTTAAGCATGTGGTTTATAATGTTTTGCATATGGTCGATATGCATGTTTTGAATTGGAATCATTGGAACTTGCTTAGGTCGTAAGCATGGTTCGAAAACAAGTGTTGGTTTTCAAGGGTTTTATTGCATCATTGTTTTAAGAGCATCCTCACTAAGCAAGTGTGCTTACGCTCTCCTTTTCCTAATGATGCAGAGCATTAAGGCTTGGGGCAGCAAGGGCAAGGTCGTAGTGATCCAAAGACAAGACTATTTGAGTATGAACTTGGTTTTAGTTTCTGGTTAATAAGGCAAAGTGTTCGCCATGGATTTTTAGGATTTGTAATTCAATTTTCCCTAGTTTTGAGCATGTATAATGCTGTGATTTTGGAGTTTGATTGTGTTGTTTCGAATATAGTGCATCGTTATCTATGGTTGAGGTTATGTGGTTACCTAGGTATACATTTTGATGATTTTCCTTGGATGGCATGCTTTGATGAGCTTATCCTGTTGATTATGGTATTGATGTGTTGTTGGTATAGTGTTCTTGCTGGTAAATGTTTAATTGAGCAACTTGGTATGTTTGGTGGGAGTTACAGGGAGCATGCCTCTAAATCAATCTTTTGGTGGCATAATCTTGTGTTGTAGTTAAACCATGGTACAAGTGTTGTTAACTGTGATGTTGGATGCTTATATGTATGTATGCAAGTTGCTAGGACTTAAACGCGTCTAGATTTGTGTGAGAAACTAGCTAAAAATGACATTACAGGTCCAGGCGTAGCAAAACAGGTGTCCCCGTACCGGTACGGCTAAGCCATTTTAGTTATAGCATTTCGATACATGGGATGGTGTTTTGATACGGGCCAGCCTTTCCAGGCTTAACGTTTCGGTACTCGAGCAAGTGTTTTCGATACGGTCATAGGTATTTTTGTCAGCCGTTTCGATACGCGATCAAGCGTTTCGGTACTAGATTCTGAGTTTTTGAAAACATAAGGGCGTATCGAAACACTAGTAAGCGTATCGGTACGGATACCGTTAAATCGGTTATTTTGGAATCTTGAAGGTTTTTGGTTCTTTCATTTTGGACCTTGGGTCTTGGGAATGCAATTGTATGAGTGGGATGATTAAATTAACCTTAAATTTGACATGTTGGCATGTAAATGGACTAATTGAGGATTGGTAACCTTAAATTCATTTTTGGTCTCGTAATTTAAAATATTTACGTTTTAGTCCTCAACTTTTGAATATGGTGCAATTGGTTGCCTTCTTGTAATTCGTTTCCTTCGAGAACTCACCTGCTGCGTGTATGAACATATAGGAATAATAAGTTGTATCTAGACGAGATAAAAGAAAAAATAGACCAACTTTTCGTAACCTTTCTCATGTTTGCTTCGACAAACCTAATGTAGCACTCTCGGTTCGGTTGGGCGTCTAGGATTCATAACATTTTCAACTCATTCAATACTTTTGGCGCCATGCGATACAGAACAATTGACACTGGTTTCGTATCTGCATAAACCTCAATGCCAAACTCTACCTCCCGATCCGGTGGCAACCCCAGCAACTCTTCCAAAAAAACAACCAGAAACTTACATACTGTATAGATATCCTGCACGCTCAACTCTTTCGAACCAGGATTCATAACATAGGCTAAGAAAGCCTCATATCCGAAATCCATCATTTGTCTCGTTTCTAAAGCTGAAACAGCATTAGACAAGAACTTAGCGTTCTCTCCCACCTCCACCACCTCAAAATTATCAAACAACCTCAGGGATATCCGTTTGGCCTCAAAATCTACCACAACCCTATGCTCTGTAACCCCCTCGACCCGGCCTAGTCGCAAGACTGAACCGAGCGAGCTACATTAGGTTTAACGAAGTAAACCGAGAAGATAAAACCTAAAACACATCCATTTTTCTTTTATCTTATCTAGATGAATAATTATTAACCTACATGTACATAATGATCTCTGGTGAAAACCCAACTCAATCGGGTGTCGAATTGACATCCAATTGATCACATTTGCGATTTAGGGACCATATTGCAATTTCAGAAAATTGTAGGGTCTTAGCTTACTTTATATTACCAACCTTTAATTAAGCAGGTTTCATGCTCACATGTTAAAAATCAAGTCAAAAAGATTATTCAATCTCATTTAATTGCATCCACAATATTCAGGGACCAAAATGTAAGAAATCAAAACTTTAGAAGATTCCAAATAACCAAATTAACTACAACCATACCGGTACGGACAAGGCTGTTTCGATACGCCTTCATTGTTTTAAAACCCTATAATTCTAGTAGCCAAAACTCATTCCAATACGCCCCCGCGTATCGAAACGCCCTTTATGAAAACACTGTACCGTATCGAAATGCCTCCCCGAGTACTGAAACACTACACAAATTTGCCTAGACCTGTACCGAAACAATTCACCTCGTATCGGTACGCTAAGCCTAGAATGAATTACTCGTACCAAAACAGGAGCACCTGTATCGGTATGCCTGGAGCTGAAATGTCCATTTTGCTGGTTTAACATGCTTTTGAACATTCCAAAACATCCTAACATGCCCCTAACACACATCCAACATATTCAAGGATCAGACCACTCCAAGACAACCTAATTTCAACATCCATTCAAGGCATTATACTTCAAATGTAAATCTAGTGGCATGCTTCCTAGGAAACCAATCAAGCAAAACATGAAACTTCAAACCATCACCACAAACAATAAATAATGGCCATTTACAAACCAAGAGCAACAAAACAAACTTGCTCAAACAGGGAGTTTAACAGAACACTCCCAAAACAACAACGGAACCCCCATTGCCCTTATTACTTATAGTCTATACCAAAAAACATACTTTGGTTATCAAGTCTTGTTGTGATCCCTTGTTTTCCCACTGCCTTCCAAGCTTTTAATTCTCTGCATTGATGGACAAAGAGAGCATAAGCACACTAGGCTTAGTGAGGAGTGCTAAAAAACAGCACACTATCAATGCATTAAAACCACTTCTCAACATTACATTGAAATCTCATTTCAATCATCTTTTAAAACACTATCATGCCTTGAAAACCATGCACTTAACATCTTTAAAAACCACCATATTAACCCATATGCAACATGTATCATTAACCAACAACAAATCCCATTGCTAAACCTCAATTTAAGCATTCCCATGCATAATGACCATATGCAAAGCTTAAAGAGTAAACATGTATAAATTCCATTATGCAACATAAACCATTTCAATGATACATCAAAAATTTTATTGGCTCACAAGTGATCATTAACTAAGTTCCTTTACCAAAAAAGTTCATCGGATACACGGATTCAACAAGTGTTCTCTCAACACTTCAAGCCATCTCAACCGGAATAGCGATACAATCATAATCGCGGTACATTACAACTGGGTACACTTTACAACCCATGGGGACACCAACCCCACTAATCGGTTAGATGCTTAACCCACTAACGGGAGTTTACAGTACTGTATAACCCCTCTACCGTTAGGGTACTTGGATGGAGTTTTCGGTACACGAATCTAAACCCCTCAACATCTAAGGCGACTTATTATAGTGCACTATGAATCCTATGGCCGGCCAACTATATCTGATAACAATTTTAAAACCACATCACGTGCCAATATAATTAACCATTTACCATTTACCTCACTGTTTTTAACAACCAAACCAATTTTCCAAAGCAACAACCATGCTTTAAACACAAGTATAGACCATATACTTACAAGGATCAATTACCATGTGCACTCTTTAGCATTTCATGCTTAAAAATAGTCTCTCAAATACTCTAATTCATGCTTAAATAGTATGTACAATGTAAATCAAAACAAGTGCATAAAAATCATTTTACAATAGCACGACCGAGAGAGAAAACCACATTTTACTTACTTTCAAGTTTAAACCAGCGTTTCAAGCTTAGTTTAAACTCCCATAAACCACCTTTAAAATATTCCAAAGCTGGAATCCACGGTCTCACTCACCGATACGCGAAACCTCGATTCATCAACATGAAATCAAGCGTTCGAAGCCTCCAAAGCTTCACCGATCACTTCTGGATCAACCTCCCTTGTTTTAATAACATTGCAACAGAGGATTAATGCATCCCAATGCATTCAAAACACTGCAACAACAATCCTCACGGACTTCCACAATCCTCTCAAAATTACCCAACCACAACAATCGAAATCATCATCTAATCCTTTCCAAACGCAACTCAGCCACAATCCAACAATCTGACACTTCCATAATCATCAATTAACACTTAAAAACAGGATTAATTCATCCAAATACTTCCAGCAATTACACAGCTGCCACAACTCCACAAAAACACAAATCTAACAACCTAAACAACTAGGGATTCAAGAGTTTCAGGATTATATTGTTAAAAACAACTTATCAACATGATAATGCATCCAAAATATGATTAAAAACAAACTTCAACACTGGAAAATAGATCCAATTCAGATCTTTCACTATTTCATCAAATTTACCCAATTAAATCAATTAACCAATATAAAAACACAAAATCAGTTTATAAAACATAAATCAAGGATAAAATACTTGGTAATATCAATAAAGAACCATTCAATAGAGGAGAAAACGAACCTTACCTCTATTGCGTGATTTCTCCCTCAATTGGTTGATTAAAGCTAGGAAAAAACAAGATTTCAATAAGGTTTTGTAAATCAAAGATAAAGAATCATTTACAAATCAAGAAATTAAGAAAACAAGTCTCTCACCTCTGTGATTTGATGAAAATAAGAGTGTTTGGCAAAAAAGAATTGGAGAGAAAAAGTTGAGAGAAAAGTTACGTGAAATTTCTTTTAATCCAACTAACTTTTTAATGACAAAACTCTTTTAATTATCTTTAAAACACATGTTAAAATATATTAATTGGAGGGAGAACCATCAGCCAAAACATGGTAATATAGCTCCTTAAGGATTCTAAAAATTTGATCATTTTCATTTTAGTCACCTTTAAAAATAGTTTTCAAAAATTACATTTTGGTCACTTACCAAAATGTCACCCTTCCAAAACCTATTTTCCAAAATTGTTTTCACCAATATTAATCATATATTAAAATATAATTTTTAACCATTTTCCCATATTTTTATCTTACCAAAAATATTTACTCTCGAATCCCTAACCCGGTCCACCGAACCATTTAACAAGACACAAAACTACTAGGCCCAAAATCGGGGCATTACATGCTCGATCAACCAATCCATCCCCAAAATAACATAAAAACTGTGGAATGGCAACTCCATCAAATCCACGTTAAACATATGTCCCTGAACCATCAGCAGACATCGTCGATACAACTTTCTAACCACGATTGTCTCCCCAAGAGAACTGGTCACTCTAACACCCATATTAAGAATTTCAACCGGTATATCAAGCAACTGTGCATGCTCACGCAGGATATATGAATGGGTAGAACCAGAATCAACCAACGAATACAATGACACAGACTGTAAAGAGAATGTACTTGCAATCACGTCAGAGTCATTGCGACCCTCACGGTGCGCATACACTCTAGCTGGCTCACCTCTCTCAGGTTGGATAGCAACCGTATGAGCCACAGTGCTCTACCCACCATCCCTGCGCTGAAACTAACCACGACCACGTCCACGACCTTTCTGTAGAGCAACAATAGGTGCAGCACCCTGCCCACCTCCAACTAACAAAGGAAAATCACGTCTCAGATGGTCGCCAAACCCACAACTCCAACAATCATTGGCCACAACAGCCGCAGGTGCCTGATCCTTTCTGGCCAAACGTGGGCAATCTCGCCTCAGATGATCACGTTATCTACAGACCCAACAGGTATTATGCGGAGCTCTAACCTGGGTACCCTGCCCCTGCGCTCCACGCCCAATGGCACCTCCACCGCGACTCTGATCAAGGCGATACCTCTTATCACGGTGTCTCTTGGCCTGACCACTGCCAAAGCTAGGATCTACCACCCTTTTACCAGAGCTAAAGCCTTGAGACCCAGAAGCCAAACCAAGATTCTGCTCGATATCCTTGGTTCCTATAACCAATACGTCAAAATATGCATAATCATCAGCAAACATGTATGTCTTAACCTTCTGCACAAGCCTATAGCAGAAATGATCACATCGCTATCGCTCGTCAGGAACCAACTCAAGTGCATACCGGCTCAACCTCACAAACTGTACGTCGTACTCAGAAACAAACATACCGCCCTGCACTAGAGCCATAAACTCTCCCTTTCTTTCGTCCAGATACCAGACCCCCAAGTATCTTTTTTGGAAAACTTCATAAAAGAACTCACATGTTATATCCTCAGATTCCATCCCAACTGTCACAGTGGTCCACCAGCTATAGGAATCTCCCTACAATAGGGACACAACACATCCCAACTTACGGGTATCCGTACAACCCATTTGACCCAGTATCCTCTCTGTATTGGCCAACCAATCCTCAAAAGCCTCTAGTGCTAGACCACAGAACTCAACTCTGCCCAAACTGTAAAGAAGCTCTAACGACAAATCTATCTGCCTAACCACTTGTGCCGGCACACGAACACCAGTAACTGCTGCCTGAAATGCACTGGTCATGGTCTGAATCAACGGTGCCATATCACTCATCCCTAGCCCAGCTGGCACAGGTATTACTTGCTCTATTTCTGTAGGTGGATTAGATGGGGGCGGTGACAACCCACAGGAGCTACAATATCCTCCTCATTTCCCTGCCCAATGACAACAGCAATCGTACCAAATCACAACTCTCTCCTCGGTCTTATCGTGCTAGAATTATATCTAAGGCATGCTATTTTACCAAAAACAAAATAATTAAGCCAGCTTAAGCAAAGATCCAAGACTTCCATTTAAAAATCATAACATTTCAGACTATAATAATAAGGCAATGGGTTTCTCGAATTTCCCCCCCAACATGGCACAAAACAATCAACGTGCATATCACAATCACCGTGAATAACAAACAATGGATTATAACTCATAACAGCATAAAAACAACCATACCAACTCCCAATTATCGCAAAACTGGCTCTGATACCACCAAATATAACCCCTCGACCCGGCCTAGTCGCAATACCGAACCGAGCGAGCTTCATTAGGTTTAACGAGGTAAACTATAAAGAAAAAACTCAAAACGCGTCCATTTTTTCCTTTTAACTTATCTAGATGCAAATTGTTATCCTATTTGTTCATGCTGGCCATAGGTGAAAACTCAACTCAATCGGGCATCGAATCGACATCCAATTGGGCACAATTATAATTTAGGGACCAAATTGCAATTTCAAAAAAATACAAGAATTTTCCCATTTTTATGTTACCAACCTTAAATTAGTCAGGTTTCATGCATGCATGTTGAATTTTAGCTCATAATACTCTTCCATACCCATTCAATTGCATCCACAATATTCAAGGACTAAAACGCAAGAAAACAGAACCTCAAAACATCCAAATAACTGAATTAATGGTAGCCGTATCGGTACATTTACACGCGTATCGGTACGGTGTTGCTATTTTAAAATCCCTAAATTTCAGTAGCCAAAACTCGTATCGATATGCCCTCGTGTACCGATACGCCCCGCTTAAAACACATACTTCGTACCGAAACGATGACATGTGTACCAAAATGCTATGCCTGGAAAGGCCTACCCGTACCAGTACACTCAGCCTGTGTACCAATACACTGGCCAAATTTGGCCTAAGCTCGTATCGAAACACATGCCCGCGTTCTGATACGCTAAGCTTGAAATGGCTTGCCCGTACCAAAATATGGACACACGTATCGATACGCCTGGACCTACAATGTCATATTTTGCTAGTTTAACGTGCTTTCAGACATACAAAAACACCCTAACATGCTTCTAACATGAATCCAACACATTCAAGAGACAAACCACAACAAAACACATAGATTCATCAACCTTTCATGGCATCATACTTCAAATGTAAATCTAGATGCATGCTTCCTAGAAATCAAGCCAAGCAAAGCATGAAATCTTAAACCATCACCACAAACAATCCATATTGGCCAATTACAAACCAAGAGCAACAAAACAACATTGCTCAAACAAGGATTTTAACAAACACCTCCCAAAACAACAATGGAAACCCATTGCCCTTATTACTTATAGTCTAGTTCAAAACATACTCTTAGTATCAAGTCTTTGACGATCCCTTGCTGCCTCCAAATCTTTAATTCTCTGCATTGATGGACAAAGAGAGCGTAAGCACACTAGGTTTAGTGAGGAGTGCTCAAGAACAACACACCATCAATGCATTTAAAACCATTTCTCATCAACACATTGAAATCTCAATTCAATCATCTTTTAGACATCACTTAAATCAATATTTAAAATATCACGCCTTGAAAACCATGCACTTAACACTGTCAAAAACCAGCATATTAAACCATATGCAACATGTGTCATTAACCATTAGCAAATCTCATCGCTAAACCTCAATTTAAGCATTCCCATGCATAACAAACCATATGCAAAGCTTAAAGAGTAAACATGCATAAATCACATTATACAACATAAACCGTCACATGACACATCAACAATTATATTGGCTTACAAGTGATCATTAACCAAGTTCCATTAACAAAATAGTTCATCAGATACACGAGTTCAACAAGTGTCCTCACAACACTTCAAGCTATCTCAACCGGAATAGCGATACAATCACAATCGCGGTACATTACAAACGGGTACACTTACAACCCACGGGGACACCAACCCCAACCCTTGGTTGGATGCTTAATCCACTAACGAGAGTTTACGGTACCATATAACCCTCGACCGTTAGGGTACTTGGATTGAGTATTCGGTACACCGTATAAAAACCATAGACATCTAAGGCAACTCTTTATAGTGCACTATTAATCCTACGATCGGCCAACTATATCCGATAACATTTTTAAACCACATCACTTTCCAATATAATTCACAATTAACCACATACCTCACTGATTTTACAAGCATTAAACCAAACCATTTTCCCAAAGCAACAAACCATGCTTTTCACAAGTATTTCACATACTTACAAGGATCACTTACCATGAAACAGTATCTCACATACTTTAAAACATGCTTAAATAGTAGGTACCATGTAATTCAAAACAAGTGCATAAAACCATTTCATAAAAGCACAACCGAGAGAGAAAACCACTTTATGCTTACTTCCGAGTTTAAACCAGCATTTCAAGCTCAGTTTAAACCCCCATAAACCACCTTTAAATTATTTCAAAGCTGAAATCCACGTTCTCACTTACCGATACGCAAATCCTTAATTCGCCAACGCGAATTCAAGCTTTCGTAGCTTTCAAAACTTGAGTGATAACTTTTGGATGAACCTCCCCTGTTTTAAACACATAACAACAGAGGATTAATGCATCTCAATGCATTCAAATCACTATAGCAACATTCCTCACAAAACATCAACAATCATTTCACAATTACCCAACCAAAACAACCGAAATCATCATCTAACTCTTTCCAAATACAACCCAGCCACAAACTATCAATTTAACACTTCCATTAACATCAATCAACACCTAAAAACAGGACTATATTATCCTTATATCTCCAACAACTAAACAGCCACCACAACACCTCAAAAACACAAATCTAACAAACTAACTAATTAAAGATTCATAGAGATTCGGGATTCCAATGTTAAAAACAACTTATCAACATTATAAAACATCCAATACATGTTTAGAATCAATCCTCAACACTGGAAATCAGATTCAATATGAATCTACCTCAATTTCATCAATTAAACCCAATTAAATCAAATAATCATCATAAAAACATAAAATTAGATTATAAATCATAAATCAAGGATAAAATACTTGGGAATATCAATAAAGAACTATCAATAGAGGAGAAGAACGAACCTTACCTTTATTGTGTGATTTCCCCCTCAATTGATTGATTAAAGCTTGAAAAACACAATATTCCAATGAGGTTTTGTAAATCAAGGATAAAGAATCAATTATTTAACAAGAATCCATGAAAATAGATCTCTCACCTCTGGATTTTGATGAAAACAATAGTGTTTGGCAGAAAAGAAGTGGAGAGAAAAGTTTACGTCAAATTTCTTTAAAATCAATAACTACCTTTTCATTATAAAATCCCTTTTAATTAATAATTAAAACACTTGTTAAAAGTCTTAATTGAAGTGAGAAACCACCAGCCACAAGTTGGTAAAATATCTCCCTAAAGATTCTAAGAATTTGATCCTTTACAATTTAGTCACCTTTTAAAAACAGTTTTCAAAAATTTCATTTTGTTCCCAACCAAAATGTCACCCTTCCAAATCCAATTTTCCAAAATTGATTTCACCAATAATTTTCATATATTTAAATATGATTTTTAACCATTTTTCCATATTTTTATCTTACTCAAAAGTATTTATTCCTGAATCCGAACTCGAATCTCTAACTCGATCCATCGAACCGTCTAACTAGCCCTTAAAACCGCTAGGCTCAAAACCGAGGCGTTACAGTTATAGTGATGACGAATGATGAAGATGAAGGACGGTGAGATTGAAGATAAAGGATAGAGTAATTTAGGGTTGAGTGGGCAGTGACTTTTTTCATGGATGAATGGCTGGTGTGGAATTAAAAAATGGTGAATGTATATGGTGAGGGGTGGTTTTTTGTGCTTTCAATGGTGATGATAAAGAGCTAGGAGAAGGACAACATAAGAGCATGGTGTTGATATGTTTAGGGCATGGTTGATGGTGAGGAGTGACGGCTGCCATGCAGCAATGGGTTAGGGGAGATGGGCATTCAATGCACTGATCCTCTCTCTCTCTCTTTCTTTTTTTGTAATAATAATATTAAAATAATGTAAAATAATACCACCCGGATAAAAAATAGTGATTACAGATTCGAGGCGAAAAAACTCGACTCGTCTTGACTCAACTCGAAATTTTATAAACTCGGCTGGACTCGAAAAAATTTTAAATAAAGTTTGAGTTGAAAAATAAAAATTTGAATAACTCGAAATTTTAATGATTAGTGGATTAATTTTTAAGTTAGAGTTGAATCTCTCAATTTTTCTTGATTTATATATACTGATATAAAAAAATATGAAGAAATATATGTCACATATGAAGAAATATATTTGCGTATCTTATATTATTAGATAAATTCGTTTAAATTGGAATCAAACTGACTATAGCATGATAAATAATTACAATTAAATTTGTGTAGGAACTCGAAAATTTGACTCGACTCGAAGTTTATAAACTCGACTCAAATTGAAAAATTTTTAAAAAAAATTGAGTCGTAAAATATGACGCTTATGCAGAACCGAGGCTTCCAACAAATGGTTGTGCGTCCAAACAATATGAAAGACCCAGATAATAGCATCTGACTTAAATGGTTTAGATGGAAATAAAACACCCACATGCCATGCCCCCTGATCCTCCTCCTTATTAGAGTTATGGAGAAGCGGAGTTCTGGTCCTTTAGACTTATTTTAAAATCAAAGTCATTGAATTTTTTTTCACTCGCCATATAAGTTTAGAAAAACTATAGTAAAGATATTTCAAGTATTCATTACCCCTATATTCAGAAAAAGTATTCATTACCCCTAAAATAACTATAATAGTATATTAATGTTTATAAATATAAAAAAAAACCAAAAACTAAAGCCAGGGGTGGGAATCGGGCAGTGCAGGGACGGTTTTGCATTCTACATTCTGTCTCCAACACTTGCGGGTCAGTTTCAGAGAATTCCCATTACATGCTTCGGAGGTTTTTTCGTCATTATCCCCATACCTATCGGATCCCCACGTTTTTCGTGGAATCCCCAACCCAACAAAATTAAATAAAATTTACTATTTTACTAACCAAAATATATGGCCAATTTCAATTTACAAGTCATATATTCAATACACTTAAAAAAATGTGGATGAAGGAGAATAAGGTAAATTGAGAGATAAATTGATAATATACTCTTAATTAACAAAAAAATGGTAAATTACTAGAGAGGTCACCAAAACTTAATAAGGTTTAAACAAAAATCACAAATATCTTGATTGGTTGAAATATTGATAATAAGATAGGTAGATATACATGTAAATGAGAGTTAATTATATATATTTAAAAATTTTGTAAAATATCGAGATCCTTGCGGATATTTTTTTGGAGATCCCCACGGTTATTTATACGGTTACGGTTCGGTTATCCCCACGGTTCGGATATAACAATCTCTGTCCCCATCCCCATTTGAGCTTCGGTAATAAAACATCCCTGTCCCCGTCCCTATTGTAGAGACCTTTTATTTGAAATGTCGAAAGATCGCTAAAACGGAGTAGTAGTTTTCCTTTCATTTTTGGAAAAATATTTGGAGAATGGGGGAGTCCTTTAAAGATTCGTATTTTTGGAAACAATAAAATTTGGAGTTAACACCGGCTACTAAGGTAGGTCGGATACCATAAAACCAGAGATTCGTTTGAAAGTAGGTTCGGGAGTCGGTTACAGATGGGAAAGGTTTTGGCACCCCTACACCGCCCAAAAAATTGGTACCAAAAGAAAAAAATATAATGACTGATTTGTTAATATTAAACTTTCCAAATTAAAGTGAAGATTAAATTGAAATATGGTTATACGTGCGAGCAAATTTTAAGGGGCCCGTTATTCAAGAGTAAGCGAAAACTATCATCACTTCGTTTGATACTAGCCAAGCTTATCCTCGAATAAAGGGGCACCGCATTGACAGTTTATAAGTTCGGATGCAATACTAAACAAGACATGGCATATATAAGAATGAGATAAAAAATAACATATAAGAGCGCATTCGAACCACTTGCTAAATGAAAATAATATTATACATCCCTAAAAACACATGTATGAGCTAATTTAAAAGAAACCATAAATAAAACATACACCTCACTCAACATTAACGCCTAATAAAGACTGAAATTAAAAGGAAACTAAATTAATCAAGGCATAAAGGAAAATAGGGCAGGTAACATACATACGATAAACATGTGCACCAAAATAAACAAGAAGAAATATTCGAATATAAAGTAAGAGGAATAAAACGTAAAGAAAAAAAATGCAAGGCTAAAATTAAATATGCAATGCAGGGGACCAAAATGAAAACAAAACAAAAATAAAAAAGGGAAAATTGACACTAGATTTTAGGCTAAATCAGAACTGAAATGAAGTTTTGGGGACTAAATGGTGCATTAAACCATTTAAAATCGGATTAGAGTTAAGATCAGTAATGAAATTGAAAGATTTAATAAACTATGAGGGGCTGCGAACAGGATTTTGAAAGGCAAAAGGTCGGCAGTTATATTTTCAAAACACGGAGGGGCCTGGGGAGGATAAAACCACTTAAGATAAGAATTCTGGAATGAAATTAGGGACGCGATTGAAAAACTCCAAGAAGCTACAAGGGTTGTATATGGGATTTTAAGAGGAAGGAAGGTTTAAAATATAATAAAAACACTTCTTTTAAAACAAGTATAAACTCACTTTTTTTCCGAAAATAGAATGTTTTATCCGATTCATCCCAAAAATCCTCAATCACTCTGAATACAAACACCAAAAACACCCCATTTTCTCTCTATTTTGGATCAAACCTCAAAAAAAATAAGATATGAAGCTTTGTTCTTAATGTTCATCATGAACTTGAAGAACCTGCCCAGAAACCACCACGTCCTATGCCCAAACCCAGAACCCGACAATCGAAACCCTAAAAAAGAATCAATTTCTTGTTTTTTTAAACTAGATTTAAGAGTCGAACTTTGAAAAACAAAATTGAAACCCTTCTCCTTTTTAAAGAACTGATCCAAGATTCTCTTTTTGAAAACGAAACCCCTTCATCTCTCTTTGGTTCACGAGGCTGATGGCTTATCACCAAAGGGGTTCATCCATTATTGGGAAACCTTAGAATGGCCAGAGATCGGAGTGACGCGCTAAAGAGATAGACCATCCAGAAGATAAAAAAACACTAAGCCTTAATATGCATGCAAAATGAAAACTAGAGAAAGAATACCTCAAAAGCTTTCTATTTTTTTTGTATTTCTTCCAATGATTTTTGAATGAATTCCATGTCTTTAGGGATTTTTATATCCCTTTGATTTTACAATATTTGTATATAAAAAATGAAAATGGATTGCCCTTGTACATTTTGGCCTGATTCTCGTCCCTCCTGCAATTTCAGCTTTGAGATTTGTGTGTTATCCTCTGATTTTTCATCACCTTATGATGTTTGTGTGTTTTGGGTGCATGTGCTAATGTGGTCGAATGAGAGAGATTGGAACAAAGAGAGGGAGGCTGGTGGCAGAGGCCTGGCACAGAATCGGACAGTCGGCAGTCGCGTGTGAAGATCTGAAGTGACAAGCCATGCGACGGACGTGCGCGTGAAGAATATGAAGGGCCAGGGTGTGCATCACGCGCGCGAGGGCTTAATCATTTCCCTTCGATGCGCTCTTGATTTAACGGCTGTGAGGATTGCGGCGCGAGAACAAGGGATTCCAGCTAGGGTTTCCTATGTTGGGGTGATCTGGACCGTTAGATCAAAAGCCAGATCTAACGACCAGGATTCAGCCGTGCACAATCGAAAAAAGGATTAGGGTTTCCAACGTGCAAAGGCTTTAGGGTTTTTAGGATTTAAATTATTTGGGCCTAAATGGGCCAACTGTAAAATTTTTTGGGGGTTTTAAAGTATGTAATGGACTGTTATATAAACTTTGGGTTGTTCTTTGTTTATTTTATTATATATTAATCCTTTTTAATAATTATGATAATAACTATATTAAACCGAAAACATTAATAACTAATAATAAAATAGTAGTAATTATAATATTAATAATAGTTATTAATATTTACTAATGGTAATAACAAATATAGTATGATAATAATAATAATAATAATAATAATAATAATATTTTTAAAAGGACTTAAATACAAAGACTTGGGTTTTATGTATGTATAAATGTATTTTAATAATAATAGTAATCTTTTTGTTTTAAGTTTTAAAAATAATGATAGTAACCTAAATAATAATAGATGATGATAATATAACATATAATAACAAAACAATAATAAAGATAGATAATTATAAAAGAGCCCATTATTTAATGAAATATAAAAATGAGTTAATTCCCAGATAAAATTAGTGATTACAGCTACCCCCTTTGCTTATACTTGTAGAACAAGAATAAAGAAAAGATCATAAGCACTACTTTTATCCGACTTCCATGTCCAAAGATTCATATCTACGAGCTCCTCATATGTAGAATTGTTCACTCTTCCTCTTTTTGAAGTGCTAGATCCTTCAAATTTTTCCTACATAGAGACTGAAGAAATAATGCCCCGATTTTTTATTGTTTGACATCAGAATGCCATGAGGCTATCAGAATGCCATGATCTCTGATCGTCACGGCTTAAGATGGTATCTCGCTTTGAGACTCCCAAAAGGTTTTCATCACTTTCCTGAGGGCTGAAAACCTTAAACTGATGTATCGATTTCTGGTCGTCTTGACACCAAACGATATCTTGCCTAAAGACTACCGAAATGCCCCAATTTTTGTTTATCTTGGCATGGGATGACATCTTTCCTTAAGACTACTGAAAAGATGTCCACCGTATTCCTGAAGGCTGAAAACCTCAATATGATATCCTAGTTTCTATCGTCTTGACATCGATCAATATCTAGCCTAGAGACTACCGGAATGCCCCCGATTCTTATTCGACTTGGCATAAGATGTTCGTTGCTCCCAAATGACTTGAAGATTGGAAGACTTTTAGAAATCATAAATATGCAAGTTAAAAGACACTTGACTATTTGTTGGGATCTACTTCTCCTTTCCTTAAGTATTCCTAACTGCTCATGATGCATGGCAAATAAAATCTAATCATTGGATGCCTTTTTTCTTGGTTTCTTGTGTCGGCTTCCTTTTACTGTCTTATTCGTCTTAGCATGCTTGTTATATCCCTTCTCATGTTAAGACTCAAGCTTTTTAACCCTTTTCGCTCGAACTTCCAAACCTTTTCTCTAAAGCGTCTCTTCAGGTTTTCACTTTAGATTAGCTTTTTTCAAATCGCTCTTTTCAGGTTTTCACTTTGGTTTTATTTCTCTTTTTTCTTTTTCTTCCTTTTCTTTTTCTTCTTTTTCTTTTTTTTTTCTTTTTCTTCTTTTTTTCTTGAGCGCCTTTTCGGGTTTTCGCCTTTAGATCCTTCTTTGATTTGAACTCAGACATAGAAGGCATTTGTCATCTTTTCTCAGTAAATTCTGCTAACTTTGTTCCCAATGTCTTCTTAGACTTGACTTTGGGCAAACTCCTTTTAATGGAATCAATTTCTGTCTTTGGATAACTTGCACTTAATAGGTTAAATCATAGTAATGCCAAGAAATCTTTCATTTTTCAATAATCTATGTCAATCCATTTTCCGGATGCTCATAAAATAAAGGAAGACATAGGATAATATTTTATTAATATTTAAAAAGATTTTGGAATAATTTAAAAGTCACAACAAACATGAGAAAATGAAAAAGAAAAAAAATAAATAATTGATGGTGCAACATCCCCAAACATTGACTGTATGAATGATGCGAGAGCTCATCGACCGTGGTAGATCTCTCACTCGCCGTCCTTGACTGAAATTTTTGATAACTGAGAGAGATTCTGCCATAGACCAAAGTAGAGCCCCTTGACTAAAACAGAGCCTATCAATCGGATGCCAAATCTCAAAATTTATCTGAACTGCCCTTTTATGGATTTTCAATTCAGACCCCTTTTGGTTTTAAGACTCTCGTTTTTGGGTTTTCATCTTAAACCCCCATTTCTTTCTCTTTTTTCTTTTCTTTTCTTTTCTTTTATTTTATACTTGAGGCACCCTTTTAGGTTTTCACCACAAGTGTTTTCATTTTGCGAAGCTCCCTTTCGGGTTTCCACTCCACTATTTATCTCTATTTTTTTCTTCTTTTTTTTCAACTTCAAGCGTAGTACTTCTTGAAGGAGTCCAAATTTATAGGATTGCTCAATCCCTTCCCATCCATCTCAGTCAAAATTAACGCTCCACCAAAAAAGGCCTTTTTAACAACATAAGGCCCTTCCCAATTAGGCATCCACTTCCCTCGAAAGTCTTTCTGAATTGGCAAGATCTTTTTAAGCCGCAAATCCCCCTCTTGAAATTCTCTTGGGTTAACCTTTTTGTTATAAGCTCGTATCATCCTCTTCTGATACATTTGGTCGTGACAGATGGCCATCAATCTTTTCTCTTCGATGAGATTTAACGGATCAAGCCTGACTTGCATCCATTCAGCTTCTTCGAACTTTACCTCATTCAAAATTCGAAGTGATGGAATCTTTACCTCAATATGTAATAATGCTTTAATAATGTAGACCAAAGAATACGGCCTTGCTGTTATGGATGTTATCACAGACGTTCGATAAGCAAATAAAGCAAAGCGTAGCTTCTCCTTGATATTCTTGTTTGTTGCTTCTGCTACCCCGTTCATATTGGGATGATAAGTAGTAGAATTATGATGCACAATCTTGAATTGTTCACACACTTTGGTCATTATCTTGTTGTTTAAATTAGAAGCATTGTCGGTAATGATTCTTTTTGGCAAACCATAGTGACAGGTAATTTCTTTCTTCAAGAACTTGCAAACTGTTGCCCTTATGATGTTGGCATAAGAAGCAACTTCTACCCACTTGGTGAAGTAATCAATAGTCACCAAGATGAAGCGGTGCCTATTATAAGCTTTCGGGTGTATCTGACCAATGACATCCATACCTCAAACAACAAAAGGCCATGGTGAATTCATGGTGTAGAGCGACACTAGCACATAATATATCTTATCGGTATAAATTTGACATTTATGATATTTCTTTGCGTATTCAATACAATCTCATTCCATGGTTGACCAAAAATAACCGTAATGCATAATTTTTCTAGCCATCAAGAAAACGTTGGCATGGGTTCTAAACAAACCACTGTGTACTTTAACTAAAATGATTTTAGCCTCTCGGGCGTTGACATGTCTCAACAAAATCTGGTCTTTGCCCCTTTTGTAAAAAATCTCTCCATCGAGGCATTTGGCTACCTTAAGAGAGCCATAGTTACTCCCGCCGTTTACCCGTGCTTGGTTGAATTTCTTCACTTTGACATTTAGAGCACTGGGCAGAAATCACATTGCGTGAGCATCCGCAGGGACCATCGCAATGCTTTGTTTTAATTAAACAGTCGGATTCCCCTTTTCCGTACCAGTTCTGAGTCGACTGTTCGTCGTCCGGGGAAGTCCCCCGAGGGCCCATTCCCAATCCGTCCCCCGGCCGATATGCGGTGACCCGCTCTCACCGCGAGAGTAGCTCGAGAAGTGCACCGGCAGACGACGGGTTCGGGACTGGAACCCCCGTGCCCAGCCCTCAGAGCCAATCCTTTTCCCGAGGTTACGAATCCATTTTGCCGACTTCCTTTACCTACATTGTTCCATCGACCAGAGGCTGTTCACCTTGAAGACCTGATGCGGTTATGAGTACGACCGGGCACAGACGGCATTCGGTCCTTTGGATTTTCAAGGTCCGCTGGGGGCGTACCGGACACCACATGACGTGTGGTGCTCTTCCGGCCATTGGACCCTACCTCCGGTTGAACCGTTTCCAGGGTGGGCAGGCCGTTAAACAGAAAAGAAAACTCTTTTCGAGGCCCCTGCCGACGTCTTCGAACTCCCTAACATTACCGTCAGCCGTCGCGTCCTGGTTCAGGAATTTTAACCCGATTCCCTTTCGAAGCTCGCGCGAAACGCACTATCAGACGGGCTTCCCCCATCTCTTAGGATCGACTAACCCATGTGCAAATACCGTTCACATGGAACCTTTCCCCTCTTCAGCCTTCAAAGTTCTCATTGAATATTTGCTACTACCACCAAGATCTGCACCGACGGCCGCTCCGCCCGGGCTCACACCCCGGGTTTTACGACAGCCGTCATACCCTTCTACTCATCGGGGCCTGGCCCTTGCCCCGATGGCTGGGTATAGGTCACACGCTTAAGCGCCATCCATTTTTGGGGCTAGTTGATTCGGCATGTGAGTTGTTATACACTCCTTAGCGGATTTCGACTTCCATGACCATCGTCATGTTGTCTTAATCGACCAACACCCTTTGTGGGTTCTAGGTTAGCGCATAGTTGGGCACCGTAACCCGACTTTCGGTTCATCCCGCATCACCAGTTCTGCTTACCAAAAATGTCTCACTTGGAGCTCTGGATTCTGTGGCGCAGCTCAACGAAGCAGCTGCGCCATCCTACCTATTTAAAGTTTGAGAATAGGTCGAGGGCGTTGCGCCCCCGATGCCTCTAATCATTGGCTTTACCCGATAGAACTCGCTAAGGGCTCCAGCTATCCTGAGGGAAACTTCGGAAGGAACCAGCTACTAGACGGTTCGATTAGTCTTTCGCCCCTATACCCAAGTCAGACGAACGATTTGCACGTCATCCTCCTCTTATTCCTCTTAAGGTAGCCAAATGCCTCGTCATCCTCCTCTTATTCCAAATTATACCCAAGTCTTTCGCCCCTATACCCAAGACATACCCCGATGCGAACCTTCTAATAGTTCTTTTATCGTTGTCATTGGACTCTTTTGGGTAAACTTGGAATTTGATGTACTGGAAGATGTCATAACACCATGGATTGTCATCCTCCTCTTATTCCAAATTATAGCAATGGGCTGGTACCTCAAAAGTCTTCATTTTGATTGGCTTCATTTCAGCTTTCATGCTTGCCTCGAACATAGCGGCCAATGTTGCTAAGGCATCAGCCATCTGATTATGCTCTCTCGATAAATATGCAAAACTAATTCTCTCAAAGTTTTTAACCAACTCTTGAATCAGATTGTAATACTTGATTAACTTTAGATCTCTTGTCTTTCATTCTTTTCGAAGCTGGTAGATTACCAAGGACAAATCTCCAAAGACTTTGAGCATCTTGATCTTTCTTTCGATGGCCGCACGGAGCCCCATAACACAAGCCTCATATTCGGCTATATTGTTGGTACAAAAAATTCCAATCTACTTGTAATGGGTAGTAGACTTTTTCAGGAGAATTTAGCACTGCCCCTAATCCATGGCCTAGGGCATTAAACGCTCCATTAAAATAAAAGTTCCAAGACTTATTTTTTGAAGTGGGCTCATCTTCAAACAAAATGCACACCAAATCTTCATCCGAGAAACTAAAATTCGACAGCTCGTAGTCATCTAAAGCACGACTTGCCAAGAAATCTGCCACCACACTTCCCTTTACCTCTTTCTGAATTACATAAATGATATCAAATTCTGACAAAAGCATTAGCCAACGGGCCATTCTCCAGATCAGTGTTGGCGCTTCCATAAAAAATTTCAATGGATCTAACCGAGAAATCAGGCAAGTGGTGTGATACAACATGTATTGTCTAAGTCGCTTGGTAGCCCACACTAGGGCACAACATAACTTCTGAATCAGTGGGTACCGTGTTTTGCACTCGGTGAACTTCTTGCTCAAGTAATAAATAGCCCTTTCTTTCTTGCCCGACTCATCATGTTGCCCTAGCACACAACCCATTGAATTCTCAAACACTATCAAGTACATAATTAAGGGTCTATTGGGCACTGGTGCTACTAGGACTAGAGCATTGTTTAAGTACTTCTTGATCTTCTCAAGTGCCTCTTGAAAATATTTATCCCATATCCACAATCTATTTTTTGTAGCAATTTTTAGACGGGATCACATTTATCGGTCAATTGGAAAACAAATCGAGATATGTAATTCAATCTTCCCAAGAATCCTCGAACTTCTTTTTGTGTTTGAGGTGGTGGGAGATCCTGGATTGTTTTTACCTTATCGGGGTCTATCTCAATTCTCTTTCGGCTAACCATGAAACCCAAGAGTGTAACACCCCCTTCTCGGTCTGGTAGGAATCTGGAACGGAAGGCATTACCGATGGATAATACGGTGAACAGTTTATTAATTCTGGCGACTTGAACTATAAACAGTGACTTAACGACATTTGGTTTGATGCAATGAATAACTATGATCAATATAAACTAAGCCAAATTACATTTACGGGACTATTTGGTAACTTACACAAATTTAGGGACTAAATTTTAAAACTAGTAAATTATAAGGTATTGTCTAAAATTTAGGTCATCCGTATGAAATTTAATACTTGAGTATCTTACATCCAAATTTCTATCATAATCAAAGTTCATTTGTGTCCTCAATTAAGTCTTATAAGATTCGGTGACCAATTTACAACATTTTGAAACCTTTTAAAACATCTTTTAACCAACTTACCTACCTCCGTACCAATATTCAAAGAGGCCTATTGCCTTCGCTAAGGTTTTTAAAGATAATTACAGACATTAGGGGTCGTACCAATATGGATGCATCTGTATCGGTACGCCAAGCTGGTCCTAATTAAACTCGGATTCTAGAACCGACCAACCGTACTGAAATGCCTAAGGTCGTATTGGTACGCCTACCCTGACCGTAAAAATGATTATTTTCTTTAAACTCGTACCGATACTAGGTATCGATATGTGTGGTCAAAGCAAAATAGTCAACATTAGGGTTCGATACGGTGTCAATACGATGAGACAATATCATTCTAGCGATTAAGACCCAAACCGATACGTCTAGATGTAAATCGATACGCAGCTACGCAAAAAATCCAGTAACTAAACCCATACTGATACGTCAATGTCTGTATCGGTACTCCCTGTTACCTACTTTCCCAAAATGCATTCCCGTACCGATATTCCATCTCCCGTACCGGTACGGACAGACCTGTAATAATAGATTTAGTCTAGTTATTTTTATCAATTTAGGGATCTTAACCTTGTCCACTGCTTTTCAAATTTTACCAGCAATCTTAGAAACACCAAATCTAAATGCATGGCAAATTTCATGCCATTCCGAATCCATTTACTATGTTTTTACTTATTAGTGCATTTTAGGCCATTTTACCAAATTTGCCAAAACATTAACATGCCATATTTCATATTTAACCCATTCAACATGGTGAACTACATGTACATACAAAATGGGGCTAAACTAACTTGTCTAGTCCCTATGCCACCATACTAGGAGTTCAAGGACAAAGTTTGCATTACATATAACTTGGTGACTTGCTTCAAAAACGTTCTTGGTCTGATCCTTGATCCGACTAAATTTCAACCTGAAAATGCATGAAAATGAGATGCATTAGGCTTATATAGCCTAGTGAGGTAGTCAACAATAATGAAAATAATAACAATGACATTAATAACATGTATATCTTCATAATTGCATCTTAAATCATATTTTAGCAATACTTGCAATAACTTATTTCCTTAGATCGATATGTAAATGTAGATACGCAAATTCCCAACCAACATCGCCAACGATAAAATGGTCAATATCCTCCAACATCGCCAATAAGACCAAAACCAGCACATCCCACAAACATCACCAAATAGAGCCTTAGCTCAAGGATCGTAGTCCACTCCGTACCAATGAGCTTAAGAATTCCATGGCATGCCAATTGTATCCCATATCCATTCGTATCCAAGGATTCAATATTTAGGGCAATAACAATAATAATAACAGTAGCAATGATAATACCAATGTATCAATAACAATATACAATAATCAATATGGTATTTCTCAATATTTCAATGACATTGATGATAATGTAACGATTCAGTAAGCTGCATATCAATGCAATAAGCTTATCAAGGCTTACCAATGATACCTCCTACGAGGTTTTGATGTAACCATACCATGAAATCATGGATGGAAATCCAAAAGACAATATCAATGAAATCAGGAAAGGCACCTAGCCAATCCCTAGACTCCGATTACACTCACCGATACTTTCGAGGCTTTCAAAGCTCCCGAATGACAATTCCTTTGTTCTTAGGCTTGTAAGAACTTGGTGGATTTGGTAATTCCTCACCTTGATTCACTTGAGCTACAAAAGGAATAGAAATCAAAAGGATTTCATCATCAATAACAAATTCCATAGAAATTGTTAGCTATGAAAAATAGTAAAGATTGAACTTCGATATCCCTAGGGAATTCTAGGGTTCATAGTATTCTTGAGCTTGGATTTAAACATGGTTTAGCCATGGAATCAACAAACCAGTAAGGGGTTATTGCTTACACGATCACTAGGATTAAATTGGAATCAAGAAATCAAAGTAAATACAAGTTTTCCCCTAATTAACAATGGAGGTGCTTGCTTGAGGTGTGCGGTTGGAGGAAGAAGATGAAGATGATGAATATGAATATGAAAGAACAATCCACCAGTAAGTTTTCTATCTTTTATTTCTTTTACAATTTGAGCTTTCCTTTAACTGAAGGAAGCTATTCTCCTAATCCCATATAAATGGTGATTTGGCTTGAGGAGGGGCTGATCGCAAGGTTAGTCTCTCAACTCTTCACTTCCTATATTTTTGTCTCCTAACTTTTAATTTTCTTAATTTAGCCACTAAGTTAAGATTCAATGTTTATAATGGGGTCCTTAAACAATAGAAATACTTTATTAGGGTTCACTAATCCAATAATTGACTACTTGATCTATGGTCAACTTTATAATTTGACTTTCTTATGTAAAATTTTCGGTTACAAGAATCAAATTTTGACTAGGCCCAGTTTTGGGGTGTTACAACTCCCCCCTTTAAGAAAAATTCGTCCCCAAATTTTTTACCGAAACTAAAAAGGTGTGGGTATTGACTTCTCATTGTCTCTTTTCGTTCCCATGTTGCTTCTTCGATCTTGTGACTCCTCCAACTTGAATAAAGGAAAATTCTTATTTTGAAGTCTCTTGATTTCTCTTGCTAATATCTGTATAGGTTCTTCCTCGTAGGTCAGGTTAGATTTAAGTTCTAACGATTCAAGCTCGATAATATGAGATGCATCACATCCATACTTGCAGAGAATTGATACATGAAATATATCATGAATCTTGCTTAACTCCTAAGACAAAGCTAGTCGGTAAGCTACGAGACCAATTCTCTTAATTACCTCGAAAGGTCTAATGAATCGGGGACTTAATTTCCCCTTTTTACCAAAACGAAGAATCTTTTTCCATGGAGAGACTTTTAAGAAAACTTTTTCACCAACTTCATACTGTATATCCCTTCTTTTGAGATCAGCATAGGCTTTATGTCAGTCAAAGGCAGTCTTCAAACGGTCATGAATGGTGGTAACCCGTTCTTCAGTTTCCCAAAGTAAGTCAGGGCCCAGCATCTTGCCTTTACTGAGTTCAAACCAGCACAACGGTGTTCTATATTTCCTGCCATACAATGCTTCATACGGTGCCATTCTGATAGATGACTGGTAGCTATTATTGTAAGCAAACTCGATGAGAGGTAGGGACCTCTCTGAAGTTCCTTCAAAGTCAATGGCATTGGCCATCGGACTGAGGGTGAAAGGTTGTACTAAGATTGACTTGGGTGCCCAGAGCTCCTTGCAATGCTTTCTAGAATCGCGAAGCAAAATGCGGATCTCGATCAGCGATGATTGACTTGGGTACTCCGTAGAGTTTAACCACTTCTTTAAGGTACAAGTCAGCCAACTTGGGAAGACTATAGTCCATCATAATAGGTAAGAAATGAGCTGACTTGTTAAAACAGTCAATAATAACCAAAATGGCATCATGCTTAGCTGGAGTCAACGTTAGTCCACTGACAAAGTCCATGGTTATTCTCCCCCACTTCCATTGAGGAATTTCAATGGATTGCAATAATCCCGTAGGGACACGGTGTTCAGCTTTGACTCGTTGGCACGTTAAGCACTTGGATACAAATTCTGTAATGGCTTTTTTCATACCAGGCCACCAATACAATTCTTGAAGGTCTTTATACATCTTCACCGACATTGGGTGAACCAAGAAATGGCTACAATGAGCTTTCTTGAGGATGTCATCATAGAGGGACTCATCATTTGTTATACAGATTCTATCACGAAAACATAAGAGTCTTTCAGAGCTAACTTTAAAATTAGGATCAAGATTATTCTGGAGCTTAGAAACAATGGCGTGTAATTCAAGGTCTTGATCTTGCAATGACTTGATTCTCAACAAAATGGTATACTAAACTTGAAGTTCAGCTACTAAAGGTCGGTGCTTCTATAACTTGAAATGAGCGTTGATAGCTCAAGGAGCTACAATGCAATAACGATACTATAATTCTCAATACAATAGTCAATGCTTGAGGTTCAATATTCATTATTGATACTTACAATGTGAAGGTTTGCGGCTGAGTGCATCAGCTACAACGTTGGCCTTGCCCGGATGATAATCAATTAAAAGATCATAATCCTTGAAAAGTTCTATCCATCTCCTTTGATGAAGATTAAGCTCTTTTTGTGTCAAAAGGTATTTGATGCTCTTATGATCGGTATATAGATAACATTTTTCTCTGTAAAGATAATGCCTCTAGATCTTTAAGGCAAAGATAAC
Organism: Hibiscus mutabilis; assembly: GCA_019671005.1. Lineage (NCBI taxonomy): Eukaryota > Viridiplantae > Streptophyta > Magnoliopsida > Malvales > Malvaceae > Hibiscus > Hibiscus mutabilis. Next base: position 45,545,609 of record CM033722.1, read on the forward strand.
TGCAACCAATTCAAGATCGTGGGTAGGGTAGTTCATTTCATGTGGCTTAAGTTGTCTCAATGCATACTTTGCCCTCTTGCATCAATATACACCCTAAACCCTGATGCGATGCATCACTATATATGGTGTAGTCTTTACCAGACTTAGGTTGGGTCAGGCCCGGTGCATGAGTCAACACTTGCTTAAGCTAATTAAAACTATGTTGTTGCTTCTTAGTCCATTCAAAAGGGACATCCTTCCGTAGAAGTTTGGTTAATGGTGTTGTTGTTATAGAGAATCCTTTAACGAATCTCACGTAATAGCCCGCAAGACCAAGGAAACTAAAAAATTCAACTAGATTCTTCGATGGCCTCCAATCAACTATAGCTTGAATTTTCTTCGTGTCCACTTGAATACCCTTAGCAGAAACTACATGCCCCAAAAATGAAACTTCAGTGAGCCAGAACTCACGTTTACTGAACTTTCCATACGTGGTCGCGATGCTCAACTTGATTCTTGGAGTAAAGCAATATGTCATCTATTAATACCACTACAGAATTATCGAGATATGCTCTAAAACCTAATTCATGAGATCCATAAAGGTAGTCGGTGCATTGGTTAACCTGAAGGGCATAACCAAAAATTCGTAGTGGCCATACCTTGTATAGAAAGTTGTTTTAGGCACAACACACTCCTTCACTCTCATCTGATAGTACCCAGACCTTAGATCAATCTTAGAAAAGATGATTGCATCCTTAAGTTGATCAAACAAATCATCAATTCTCGATAAAAGATACTTATTCTTGATGGTAAGATTGTTTAATTGTCGGTAGTCAATGCAAGTACGCATTAACCCGTTATTCTTCTTGACAAAGAGGACCAGAGCTCTCCAAGTTGAGAAACTTGGTCAAATGAAACCTTTGTTCAATAGGTCTTGAATCTGTACCTTAAGCTCAATGAGTTCAATCGGTGTTATTCGATAAGGTGCAATAGAAATTGGGGTAGTTCCAGGTTGTATTTCAATCCTAAACTCAACTTCACGGGTGGGTGGTAAACCCAAAAGTTCATCGAGAAATACATCGAAAAATTCTTGCGCAGTATCTATATCTTGCAACTAAGGTTCTTCCCTACTTGTAATGGCATATAACAATGATCTCTTACTCTAAGAATCCATAAGAGTCACACTCTCCTTACCAAGGCCTCAAAGACGCAGTTTCTTCTTCGAATAATCCACCCAAGCTTGATGCTCTCTCAGCCAGTCAAGCCCTAATATAACATCAAACTCATGGATGGGGAGGGCCATGAGATTGGCCGAAAAAGTATCCCTTGTACCATGAGGGGATAATTTTTACATACTAGCCCAATTACAACACTATCACCTAAAGGATTGGTTACAATGATTTTGGAGGCTATAGGCTCGGATGTTAACTTAAATTTTTTAATCAGAACAATACTCATAAAGGAATGAGTGGATCCAGGATCAATCAATGCATAAACATGGTATGTATACAATTCAATAGTACCTATAATAATATCTGGATCTTTCCCATCCTCTCTGCTCCTCACATGATAAACTTGTGTTGAAGCCCTTGACTCTTGAATACTTGGAGTTCTTGCAAAACCACCAGGTCTCCCGAAAGCTCTAGCTATAACTTGTTTCTGTATCTTTCCCTTGAAGGACTAAGCAGGGGATGATGGGTTTGTCGGTGCAGAAGACTTAGAGGCATTCATCGGAGAATCTTTGATGTAATAACCTTGTTCACCACAGAAGAAACAAGCTCCTGATTGCCTACGGCACTGCCCCGTATGATGCATTCTCTAAAAAATTACAGATAAGATATTGAGATTCTTGGCCTGAACCTCCGGTACTCTCGATGGAGGTTATTCTTGCAACAGATTGAGACATGGTTTATGGCTTGGTAAAGTTGCCTGATCGGGAGGACTGCTAATGATATGGTTGTTTAAACCCTTATTGCTTGCCCTTCTTATACGAAAAAGAAGGATGAGAATCATCTTAGGGTCTCTTCTCAGATCGAGTTAGCCCATTAGTCCTCTGCGATCTTTGAGCAGCTTTGGTAAAGATAGCTCAAGTTACGAGCTCTTGGAAATCTGTGATCCCCAATGCAGTGAATAAAGGTCGAAGCTCATCACTCAGACCTGCAACAAACATTCTGCACTTCTCTTCCTTCTTCTTTATGTACTTGGCTCTATACTTGTAATACTTACAGAAGTCGTGGATGTACTGCTCTACCAGTCTCTCACCTTGCTAAAGATGCAGAAAGATATCTCATCTTCCAGCCAATTAATACTCACTAATATATTTCTTTCTGAACTCACACAGAAAGAACTCCCAAGTTACAGCTTCCTTAGGAGCAGTAAGTACAGTGGTTTCCCACCAATACAAAGCCTCGTTTACCAACAAGGCTAGGGTGTACACAAGCTTGTGCTCATCCAACCAATATTTCACCATTTTAGGATCCTCACTAGCCTTACCTATAAAAGTAGTAGCTTGGTGTTGAGCCAACTTATCAACATGGGCTCAGTTTGTAGAAGTAACAGCTAAGGAAGATTGTGCGAACTGCTCGAACTTAAGGGTAGCCATGAACTGTTTGAACATCTCAGTCATGTTCTTATAACATTCAAATTGAGCAGTCTATAGTATAGGTTCAGGATTCGGTGGTTCTTGTTGCGAAGCTTATGGATTTAGAGGGTCTTCCCTCCTCTCTTCGCCATGAGTTGAGGAGCCTGTTGTATGCTCAACTTCTTCGTGAGCTTTATCTGAGTCAGACATTATATACTACAAACGGAAAAAGGATCAGATTAATCGCAAGTCACAATATACATAATAATAAACTCCTAAGTGGCATATGCAATGCAATAAACTTCAGTTTAGTCCTAAAATCGACTAAAATCTAGCTCTGATACCATAAATATAATACCCCTTCTCAGTCTGGTAGGAATCTAGGTTGAAAGACATTATAAATAGACAATACGGAGAACGGTTTATTAATTCTAATGACTTGAACTACAAACAGTGACTTAACGACATTTGGTTCGATGCAATAAATAACCATGATCAATATAAACTAAGCCAAATTACAATTACGGGACTATTTGGAAACTTACACAAATTTAGGAACTAAATTGTAAAACCATTAAATTACAAGGTCTTGTCTAAAATTGAGCTTATACGTATGAAATTCAATACTTGAATATCTTACATACAAATTTCTATCATAATCAGAGTTCATTTGTGCCCTCAATTAAGTCTTATAAGATTTGGTGACCAATTTATAACATTTTGAAACTTTTTAAAACATCTTTTAACCAACTTACCTACCTCCGTACCGATACTCGAAGAGGCCGTATCGGTATGCCTTCGTTAAGGTCTTTAAAAATAATTACAAACGTTAGGGGTCGTACTGATATAGATGTATCTGTATCGATATGCCAAGCTGGTCCTAATTAAACTCGGATTCTAGAACCGACCAACTGTACCAAAAAGCCTAGGGTCGTATAGGTACGCCTATCTTGACCGTTAAAATGATTATTTTCTTTAAACTCGTATCGGTACTGGGTATCGGTACGCGTGGTTAAAGTAAAATAGTCAACTTTAGGGTTGATACGGTGTCGATACAATGAGACAATATCATTCCAGTGATTAAGACCCGCACCGATACGCCTAGATGCGTATCGATACGCAGGTACACAGAAATTCCAATGACTAAACCCCGTACCGATATGTCAATATCTGTATCGGTACGCCCTGTTACCTACGTTCCCAAAATACATTCCTATACCGATATTTTATCACCTGTATCGGTACAGACAGACCTGTAATGATAGATTTAGTCTAGTTTTTTTTTATCAATTTAGGGATCTTAACCTTGTCCACTGCTTTTCAAATTTTACCAACAAGCTTAGAAACACCAAATCTAAATGCATGGCAAATTTCATGCCATTCCGAATCCATTTACTATGTTTTTTACTTATTAGTGCATTTTAGGCCATTTTGCGAAATTTGCCCAAACATTAACATGCCATATTTCATATTTAACCCATTCAACATGGTGAACTACATGTACATCCAAAATGGGGCTAAACTAACTTGTCTACACGCTATGCCACCATACTAGGAGTTCAAGGACAAAGTTTACATTCCATATAGCTTGGCAACTTGCTTCAAAAACGTCTTTGCTCCGATCCTTGATCCGACTAACTTTCAACCTAAAAATGCATGAAAATAAGATGCATTAGGCTTATATAGCCTAGTGAAGTAGTCAAAAATAATGAAAATAATAATAATGACATCAATAACATGTATATCTTCATAATTACATCTCAAATCATATTTTAGCAATACTTGCAATAACTTATTTCCTTAGACCGATATGTAAATGTGGATACGCGAATTCCCAACCAACATCGCCAACAATAAATGGTCAATGTCCTCCAATAGCTCCAATAAGACCAAAACCAACATGTCGTGACCATTTTTGAAATCGTATATAAAAATAGCCTGTCGATTGATTTCTGAAAATTAGGGTTTTGACCCTTTTAATTCATTTTTATTTTAACTTTGAAAAAATCAATTAATCTATTTTAAAACCAAATTTACCTTTTATTTCCTTTTGAAAACCAATTGGAGTCGCCACCGATCACTTCGTGGTAGACCGGACACCGTATAAACAAACCAGCGATTTATTTTTTAAAAATTGGGTTCGGGAGTCGGTTACGTGTGGAGAATGATTAACACCCCCCCCCCCACAAACGCCCGTTATCGGTACCTTGATTTTACGTGGCATTTCAAATAATTATTTGAATTTACTTTGATCCTTAATTATTAAATGAATTTGAATTCCAAATGGAAATATCCTTTTATAAGGAAATTCATTTTATTTGAATATGAGATTAAAAGTGCCCCGTTAAGTGGCACCCTATTCATATTTAAAAATGATTTTCCAACATAAAAGGTTTAAATGCATGATTTGTTATTGTCTTGTTTATTTTAAGTACAAACCTAAGATGGTTCTAATTAATTATATTATTTAGACAAGGAATATTATTAAATTAAAGGGTTTTTATGAGATAATGCCAATTTCTTGAGCACCATCCATATATTAAAACCCCTAAGTTAATAATTTTCCTTAATTAACTTGCTATTCTAATTAATTAAAGTGCTAACCTAATTAAGGCTCTAATTAAGCTAACTAAATTATTATTTAATTATAAGTGGAAATGTATATTAAATATACATATTTAAAGCCAATGTTGAGATAACACCCCATTGTAAACAATGGAACACCATCCAAATTTGGGCCTCAGTTTCTATTTAATATACATTTAATTAACTACAATGTCCTTCCTAATTTTATTGTTTAATTTTACTTAAAGAACCTAAAAACTAGGGCTCTAACAACTAATTTAAACTAGGTGGTTAAATTATCTAATCATTAAAACTATATGCACAATTAAAAACATGCATCATACATATTAATCAAAGCACTAAAAATAAATTAAGCAATTAAATTTAGGACTTAATTGAACAAATTGAAAACTAGAAATTTGATTTTATTCATTATAAGGATCGAATAGAAAGAATTACAAAACTTCAGGCCAAAAGTCTGAAAGCCCAGAAGTAGGGCGCGGATCTTTTTACCCGACCCAAATGCCAAACGCTGATCTCCCCTAACCTAGTGCCAAAACGGCACCGTTCCACTCGGTGTATAAATCCTCTTAAGCTGGGCCAACTCGGCCATTTGGATAATTCCCCTCTCTCTCCTTATTTTCTCTCTCTCAAAACTCTCTAAACACAAACACAAATTAAACCCAGAAACCCCCTCAAAATAGATCAAAACGCCCCTTTTCAGATGAATGTTCATCCGAAAACGGATGAACACGATGAACCCCGGATACTATCCGCCATACACTCCGCCGCTAGATCCAAAACCACCAACATCCGGCTACTCTAACCTGTTCGCCGGCCACCGCGGTGTGATTTTCAGCCATTGCGGGGTAATTTTCGGCCACCGTCCAAAACCCTAAAAACTTCCAAAAAACACCATTTTTGAACCCTAAACCTAGATCTAAGCCCGGTTCGATAGAACCACAATTCTTCCCCAACCTATGTCCTAGATCTACCCAAAACCAGTCCCTCTTCGACTTTGACCATCTTTCTAAACTATTCTGGCGACCTAAAATCCAACCGAAACTCAAATAAAAACTCTGATAACAGTTTTTATTTTTTTTAGTTACTTTTGTTGTACTTCGATCTAAATTTAATTTTTATTTGTGTTTATGTTGCATGTAATGAAATGAAAAAATGTGGCTTACTTTCCCGGCGTGAAAAGCGTACTTCGGCAATGTCCTGGTCGTCTTCTCTAGCGATCTTTCAGCTTCCAAGCGACTCTCCAACTTCAGGTAGAATCTTCAGGTTTTTCTCTCTCTTTAACTATTGTTGCATTTATTTTTCATTATTATTTAATAATTGCTTTCTCTCTCTATTTATAGCAGGGGCTGGTGCTGACGTCAGTGGCTGTTATCTGTTGACAGCTAGCTTGGGAGATAGCCTCAATCCATGTGAGACTTGAATGGACCAATGGCCGAGTGGCACGTGGCCATTTTGGAAAGCTAAAGAAGCACAAATGTGCTTGTTGGGCTGGTTCTACCCGAATTGGATTACAAAATGGGCAGAAAATGTAATGGGTTTTGGTTTTTTTCAATATGTTCAGGGATTTTGGATTGTAATTTGGGCTTTATAATTGGGTTTATATATAATATGGGACATTCAGACTATATTTTATTTTTATTTCAACTATTATTTATTTATTTATATATATAGACCCGATCAAAATTCAGTATTACACAACACATCCCGCCAACATCGCCAAATAGAGCCTTAGCTCAAGGACCGTAGTTACTCCGGACCAATGAGCTCATGAATTCTATGGCATGTCAATTATATCCCATATCCAATCGTATCCAAGGATTCAATACTTAGGCAATAACAATAACAGTAGCAATGACAATACCAATGTATCAATAACAATATACAATAATCAATATGGCATTTCTCAATATTTCAATGACATCGATGACAATGTAACGATTTAATAAGCAACATATCAATGCAATAAGCTTACCAAGGATACCTCCTATGACGTTTCGATGTAACCATACCTTGAAATCATGGATGGAAATGCAAAAGGCAATATCAATGAAATCGAGAAAGGCACTTAGCCAATCCCTAGACTCTGACTACACTCACTGATACCTCTGAGGCTTTCAAGGCTCTCAAATGACAATTCCTTTATTCTTAGGCTTGTTAGATGTTGGTGGATTTGGTAATTCCTCACCTTGATTCACTTGAGCTACAAAAGAAATAGAAATCGCAAGGATTTCATCATCAATAACAAATTCCATAGCAATTATTAGCTATGAAAATAGTAAAGATTGAACTTTGATATGCCTAGGGAATTCTAGGATTCATAGCATTCTTGAGCTTGGATTTAAACATGATTTAGCCATGGAATCAACAAACCAATAAGGGGTTATTGCTTACCCAATCACTAGGATTAAATTGGAATCAAGAAATCAAAGGAAATACAAGCTTTCCCCTAATTAACAATAGAGGTGCTTGCTTGAGGTGTGCGGTTGGAGGAAGAAGATGAAGATGAAAGAACAATCCACCGATAAGTTTTTATCTTTTATTTCTTTTACAATTTGAGCTTTCCTTCAATTGAAGGAAGCTATTCTCCTAATCCCACGTAAGTGGTGATTAGGCTTGAGGAGGGGCTAATCGCAAGGTTAGTCCCTCAACTCTTCACATCCTATATTTTTGTCTCCTAACTTTCAATTTTCTCAATTTAGCCACTAAGGTAAGTTTCATTGTTTGCAATAGGGTCCTTAAATAATAGCAATACTTAATTAGGGTTCACTAATCCAATGATTGACTACTTGATCTATGGTCAACTTTGTAATTTGACTTTCTGATGTAAAATTTTTGGTTCCAAGAATTGAATTCTTACTAGGCCCAGTTTTGGGATGTTCCAAAGAGTTTTCCAGGCTTAACTGCGAAGGTACACTTGGCTGGGTTGAGCTTCAATTGATACTTTCTCAACCTTTAGAATAGCTTCCGCAAATTTTGGATATGATCCTCTTCGATCCGTGATTTAGCTATCATATCATCTACATACACCTTGATTTAGCTATCATATCATCTACATGCACCTTGATCTCTTTGTGCATCATGTTATGGAATAAGGTTACCATGGCTCTTTGATAAGTTGTCCTGACATTCTTTAACCCGAAAGGCATCACCTTATAACAAAACGTCCCTCATATGGTCACAAAAGTGGTATTTTCCATGCCTTTAGGGTGCATTTTGATCTGATTATACCCCGAAAAGCCATCCATGAATGAGAACCAAGAATGCCCCGCAGTATTGTCAACTAGAGTATCAATGTGAGGCAAAGGGAAATTGTCTTTGGGGCTTGCCTTGTTAAGGTCTCTATAATCCACGCACATGCGTACCTTTCCTTTCTTTTTTGGCACTGGGACTATATTCGCTACCCACTCTAGGTATTTGGCAACTTTCAGAAATTTGACCTCAAACTACTTTTTACTTTTTCTCTAACCTTTAGCAGCATGTATGTTCTTATTCTTTGAAGCTTTTTTTGGATGGGCTTGCATTTTGGCCTTATAGGAAGCTTGTGTACCATAATATTCGTGTTCAATCCCGGCATATCTTGGTATGTCCAGGAAAATATGTCTTTAAATTCTAGAAGCAATTCTGCCAAATCGTCTAGTTTTTTATGTCAAAGTGGTGCTGATCTTCACCTCTTTCATTTCCTCATCGATTCCCAAGTTCAGGATTTCTAATTCTTTTTGATGTGGCAGGATCTATTTCTCCTCACTTGCTATTAGTCTTGACAATTCATCTGGGACCTCATATTCTACTTTGTCATCTTTTTCATCAATTTCTACCAAGCACATGGGTTGTTCGAAATCTACCATAGATTAGATTCAGAATCATTCAGAAAATTAATATTAAGGGGCCTGCACGAGTTTGAAAATATGTATTTGGAATAGAAATGAATAGTTTATGGAATGAACAAAAATAAACAATGAACGAATCAACAATGAATGAAATGAATGTTATGTTTTCCATTTGAGAAAGAAATATGGAAATCATCCTTTTCATTGAAAGCAAATAAAGTTGACATAGCCTCCATTTACAAAAGATCCTTATTGCTCTCAGGTAAAAGCAAATAGGGTTGTTCTGAGCATTACTTTGATTTGGACCTAAAAACTACAGGCATGTCCACACAGGTCCAATTTTTAAGCTTTTCCCTTGAGAAGCATAGGAGGATCTTGGCCAAAGGCTGGACAATCTTGTCGTCCCTAGAGATCACGTTAACATCCATAACTTTCAAGGCTTCACTGATCAATTCTTCATTAAGGAACTTCTCACTCTCTTGATTCGCTTCTCGTACCTTCTGTTCAAGGTTCGCTATCCCACCGAATGAAAAAACACTCTTGATATCAGTATAAGTCATGGGCCTCCATAGAATGTCTTCTCCCTTGAACCTAGCCTTCCTTTGTTCTTCCCCCTTTTTCTATTCTTGTTTTCTTTGCAAGAAGTTGGGCTTATATCCAAGCTCGAAACGATCATTCTTGTTGATGACGCATTTAGCCCGTAGACATCCTTGCAGGTTCTTTCCTAAACATTTTCTTTCTTTGCTCATCTTACCAAAGTTTCTATCACTATCATCTTAGTACAATTCGACAACCTAGGGCATGTAATCCTCTTTCCTTCGGCAACGAAAGTGGCATTGACAAACTTTAAAGCCCTAAAGGCATATTCCACTACCTCTTCGTCAGTATGAATATATGGTGCATTGGAAGTAATTAAGCAATGATATCTTGTTTAGAGTTTATAGTCACTAGCTTCCCTTCAATGACAAACTTTAATTTCTAATGTAGTGCGGACGAAACAACACCGACAGAGTGTATCCACGACCTTCCCAACAAACAATTATAGGATGGCCGGATTTTGGCTCCTCTGCTGCCTTTAGAGTTTCTAGAGAGTAGCACCAACCACTCCTTGTAAAGTGCCTAACCTCGTTTACCCCTTCTAGGTTGGGTTCCATCGACTTTTTTCCTTGAGCGGGCTTTACTTCGTCAGATAACCTCCCATTTTCTTGTGAATTGGGGCACCCCAGTATTGAGATGTTAGCGGTGTAATTCTATGGGACCATCCAAGTAAACTTGAACTATAAACAATGACTTAGCAACGTTTGATTCGATGCAATGAAAAACTATGATCAATATAAACTAAGCCAAGTTATAATTAAGGAGTTAATTGGTAACCTATATAAATTTGGGGACTAAATTGTAATTCTAGAAAATTTTAGGGGCTTATCAATAATTAGGGTTATCGATGTGAGATTCTATGCATAAACATCTTTTATACAAATTTTCAGTGGATTCCAAGTTCATTTACCCCCTTCAATTATGTCTTATAACATTTAGTGATCAAATTACAATGTTTTGAAACCTTTTAAAACACCTTTTAACCAACTTACCTACCTCCGTACCAATACTCGAAGAGGCCGTATCGCTACACCTTCATTATGGTCTTTAAAAATAATTATAGAATTTAGGGTTCGTACTAATATGGGTGCATCTGTATCGGTACACTAAGCTGGTCTTAATTAAACTCAAATTTTAGAACCGACCAATCGTACCGAAACTCTTAGGGTTGTATCGGTACGCCTACCTTGACCGTTAAAATGGTTAATTAATTAAGCATGTACCCATACAGGGTATCGGTACGCAGGATCAACGTTCGGAAGGTCAACTTTTAGGATCGATACGGTATAGATATGATACTAAAATATTTTTCCAGTGGCTAAGACCCGTACTGATATGCCTAGGTGCGTATTGATACCCAGCTACGGATGAATTTCTAGAGGCTAAGATCCGTACCGATATGCCTAAAACCATATTGATACCCCAACATTACGCTGGCCAAATATGCATGGTCGTACCGATACTCCACCACCCATGTCGGTGCGACAAGGCCTGCAATAATAGATTTTATCTGGTTTTTAATCAAATTAAGGGCCTCAACCTTGTCCAATTGTTACCAATTTTTACAGACAAGTTTTTAGCCACTTAATCTACGCACATGTCAAGTTTCATGCCATTTCAAATCCATTTACCATGATTTCACATACTAGTGCATTTTAGGTCATTTTACCAAATTTACTAAAAACACCAACTTGCCAAGGTTTATATTTTGACCCTTTCAACCTGGTGAACCATATGTGCAAAAAAAATGAGTCCAACCAACATGTATAGACCCTATGCCACCATTCTACTTTCAACCTGGTGAACCATATGTGCAAAAAAAATGAGTCCAACCAACATGTATAGACCGTATGCCACCATTCTAGGAGATCAAATGCTAGATTAACATTACATATAGTTCGTGTGACTTGCTTCAAAACACCTCTTGTTTCGATCCTTGATCCGATCAACTCTTAACCTGAAAATGCATGGAAATAAGATGCATTAGGCTCATATAGCCTAGTGAGGTAGTAAAGAATGATGAAAATAATAACAATGACATCAATAACATGTATATCATCGTAAGTGTATCTCAAGTCATATTTTAGCAATACTTGCAATGACTTATTTTGCTTGGATCGATATGTAAATGTGGATACGCGAATTCCCAACCAACATCGCTAACAATAAGTGGTCAATATCCTCCAACATCACCAATAAGACTAAAACCAACATATCCTACCAACATCGCTAAATATAGCCTTAGCTCAAGGACTGTAGTCCACTCCATACCAATGAGCTCATGAATTCTATGGCATGCCAATTGTATCCCATATCCATTCGTATCCAAGGATTCAATACTTAGGCCAATAACGATAACAATAACAATAACGGTAGCGATGACAATAGCAATGTATCAATAACAATATACAATAATCAATATGGCCTTTCTCAATATTCTAATGACATCGATGATAATGTAATGATTCAATAACCCACATATCAATGCAATAAACTTACCAAAGCTTACCAATGATACCTCCTAAGAGGTTTCTATGTAACCATACCTTGAAATCATGGATGTAAATGCAAAAGATAACATCAATGAAATCGGGAAGGGCACCTAGCCAATCCCTAGACTCTGACTACACTCACCGATACTTTCGAGGCTTTCAAGGCTCCCAGATAAAAATTTCTTTGTTCTTGGGCTTGTTGAAAGTTGATGGATTTGGTGATTCCTCACATTAATTCACTTGATCCGATCGGTATCTATAATTTAGGATTAAGAAACTTGAGAAAAGAAAAGTTTAAGTTATCCTCCAATGGAGGTGCTTTCTTGGTTGAGAGGTTGAAGATGAAGATGGTGTGGTGCTTGCTTGAAATCAACCGGGTAAGTTTCTTTCTTCATTTTCTTATTATTATTTTTTTATGTTGAGCTTTCCTTCAATTGAAAGAACTAACTCTCCTAATCCCAATTTTCCCAATGATTAGGATTGAGGAGGGCAATAATCAATACTTAATTAGGGTTAGTCCTCAACTTCTCATCATTGGTTTGTACAACTTTTACCCCCAAAAAAACTTTCAATTTTTTTTTTAGCCACTAAGGTAGTTTCAAGGTTCACAATAAGGTCCTTATAATTATCAATACTTAATTAGGGTTCAATAATCCAATAATTGACTACTTGATCTATGGTCAACTTTATAATTTCCGTCATAACCATGTTCACGAAGTTACTGATATGGTTGTTGACCAAACGATCGTAGAACGTCCCCTTAGTGTGTCTATGAACATTGGAGAAATTTTATTCTCATGAAGCGGAGACTGGACTTGTGCCGCCACATCGTGCCATCGCGAAGGCTCTCATTACTTCTTTATTCCATCCCTTGCAACAAAAGCCGATTAGGGACCATATTAGTTATATGCTTGTACTGGTCAGTGAAGCCTTTGGCTAAATCTTTCCATGAATTGATCTGAGCCCGCGTTAACTGATTATAGCACCTTGTGGCAGATCCCACCAAGCTATCTTGAAAGTAATAGATTAATAACTTCTCATTATCGGTGAATCCTACCATCTTCTGACAAAACATGGTTATGTGAGCGGTGGAACAAGTCATCCCATCGAACTTCTCAAATTTTAGAGTCTTGAACTTATGCGAGATCTCCATATTTGGGACCAAGCTAAGCTCCCTAGCATTCAACCCATATGAGCCTCCTTTATCTTCCTTTACTTTGAAGCTCTCTTCGAGATCCTTCTTGGTTTCTTCTAATTACTTTGAGAATTCTACCTTTACTTGGTTTAGTTTTTCCAACTCGTCAAAATCCGAGATGCCATCCCCGACATTCTCTGTATTTCCAAAGGTCACGCCCGGTTGAGCTTGGATAGAGGCGTCGGCCTGATGTAATGAAGATACTCCTTGCGGAGGTCTTGGGGTAGTGTTGATAAAGATCGGAGAGTACGGAATATCTCTCGAGTTCTAAGTGGGATTTTTAACAATACCCTTTCCTCTTGGGTCTTCTCCCTGATTGAGTTTTAACATCTGAGATATCTCTTTCATCATATCTTTTTGGGATTTGATTATGGTCTCCCTCAATTCTTGCTGAGTCCATTCTAACTGTCCCCTTAGATCTGCTTCCAACTTGGCAAAGTTTTCTTCCATTATCTTTTTTTGCAAACGGGTGCGATATGGGTGTGGAATGATTGCAGTTTACCTTTTAATTTCTATCACAACATTCTCTTTATCAATTTCATTATATAATCAATTAATGCATGTTATATATGTTATTTGATGCATGGGAAAAAAAGATAAATAAAATGCAAGAATGTATGCAAATAAAGGCATTGATTCCGTTGGTGGTCACCCTTGAACAACTTTCTTTGAAGATTAAAAAGGTTCTCATTACAAAGCAAGAAAAATAAAACCCTACAGATATGCCCCAGCCCTAACTCCTAGTTCCTCAATGGCTTCAAGTAGCTAAACGAATCTAGGTTCCTCTTCCATGCCTGGAGCTACAAAAGGGCGGAGAGCTTCAGCTTTCGCGGCTAGGTTCCTCACATGTCTAGCAACTTCTTGCACTTGCACCATTAGCGTAGTGTTATATTGGTCTCGGTCCTGAATCATACGAGTAGCATTGCGAAGATGCCTCAACAAACAATTATCTCCCCCTTTCACGTCTTCTTTGAAAACTATTATCCTTCCTAGATAATCCTGAACAGTGGCCTTTAACGTCTCAATCTGAGTTCTAAGCGCCTCATTCTCTTTTCGGGTTGCTTGAAGTTCAAGAAAGCCATTCTGAGCATTCATGAAAAGCCTGATCTAATTCCCAGATAATTTCTTCTAGCTGAGCATTCTAGGCTTGGCTTTGATTCAAACTCTCCAAGGTGGAGTTGTACAGACCTTGCATCTCAAATAGTCAGTTTTTATTTTCTTGGGATTTTCTCTTCCATGCGATATCATTTTCCTTCTCCCAATTCATCACTTACTTGCCTTTCTCATTTTCTAGTCTAGCTTTCACTTTTCCCACTGGATTGCACTTCTAGAAGACTTTCTTTAATTCTCAACAGCCAACTTGCAGTTTTATATCTCCTTGTCAATTGCTTGTTTACCTTTCTCTCTTTCCTCCTCAACTAAGCATATATCATTCCTTCTTCACGGGCTAGAAATTTCCTTCGGTCGGTATTTCGTACTAAAGCTTGAAGATTGAGAGTATCATTTTGGTAGAGAGCATTCTTTTCTTTCAGATCTTCATTGAGCTTCATTAACTGCTTGATAGTCCCATCTCGTTCTTCCACATCTAAGCTTACCCTACAAAGTTCGCTTGTGCTCAGTTTCCAAAGCATCCATCCTCCTTTTGACCTCCTCTAGCTCACTTCTTAGGATATCGACCTCAAAATGAACCATCTTCAAATGTTCCTCAAGTGACATAGTCAGTCCTTGATTAGGCTCCAGAATCTTGTCATTAATTTTCTTGCACATCCAAAAAGCATATTCGGGGGTGAGCATGCATAAGATCCCATATGCAACATGTATCATAGATTCTACTGCATATTCCCATATGCAACCCTCAGTTTAAGCCTTCCCATGCATAAGATCTCATATGCAAAGCTTAAAGAGTATTCACATGTATAAATCACATTATACAACAATCCATCAACATGATACATCAATTCATTATATTGGCTTACAAGTGATCATTTCTCTAACTCATTTCCTTCATCAAACCACATCGGATACACGGATTTCCCAAGTGATATCCCAATCACTTTACAGCCCAATGGCATAGAGTAAATGCAACACATGCATTACCTCTACACTACCACGGCTTATCCTCCAATTTGGAGTAAACTCCTCCAATGCATCACCTCTACGGTCGCAACCGGAGTAAAAGCTATTGAAGCATTACCTCAACAATATTGGGGTTCACATGGTCGAAGTAAATACTTTCAACACATCACCTCTACGAACCATGGGCGACTTACTATAGTGCACTTTAAATCCAATGGCCGGCCAATTATATCCGAAAACATTTCTATAACATTTTCAAACCATCACTTGATATAATCCATTTCATCAACATTAACTCATTGTTTTCATATGCATCAATTAAAACCTTTTTCTCAATGCTTTCACCAAAGCATTACCAATGTTCAAAAACATTATCAATTCATACATTACTTCCAAAAGCATCAACATCATTTCATAATCATTTTGCAGCATTAAACCATGCTCAAATCATGCATAAATAGTGAGTAATCAATCTATTAAAACAAGTGCATAAAATCTATTTGCCAAACCATGTTCAAGAGAGAATTTATCCTTTACTTACTTCCGAGCTTAGACCAGTGTTTCAAGCTCGATCTAAACTCTCAAACACAACTTTCAAACCTTTGAAAAGTTGTAAATCACATTCTCACTCACCGACTCGCGAAGCCTCGCTAGTCGATACGGTAACCTCGCCTCCAAAGCTTCTAAAAAAATGCTCAAGCTTGAGGACCAACTTCCCCTACTTTATTCCACACGAAACAGAGGGTACATTACATCAAAATGCAATCAACAACACATCAACACAAATTCTCAACATCCTTTATCAAATTCCACACCACAACAACCGAAATCAACATCAAACATCTTCCAAACTTAACCCATCCATAATCTAACATTTCAACCCATCAATTAACATCTAAAAACACATCACTAACATCCTTATACCTCCAACATTCAATAAACCTCCACAACTCCTCAAAAACACATAACTAGCAACCTAGAAAGTTAGATGTTTCACATAGTTTCGAATTCCAATGTTAAAACCCACTTATTAAAATTATTTAACATCAAAATCATGATGAGAATCAATCAAGAACTCAGCAAAAAAGAGCCTATATGAAAATCCACCAATCTAATACGATCCAACGGACCATCTAAACCACCTAAAAACCTTGTAGGCCCAAAACCGGGGTGTTACAACTCTTCCCCCTTAAGAAATTTTGTCCTCGATATTTACCTGATGAGAACGATGCGGAAACTGAGAAATCATGTCTGACTTACTCTTCCACGTGGCCTCCTCAACATCGCGATGTCGCCACAACACCTTAACTAGCTCAATCGTCTTGCCATGAAGAACTTTATTATTGGAATCAAGGATCTTCACTGGTTCCTCATCATAAGACAAATCCGGTCGCAACTCAACATCCTCAACTGGCATTATATGTGACGGATCCGAATGATACCTCCGTAACATGGACACATGAAACACATCATGAATCTTCTTCAACTCAGGAGGCAAACTCAACCGATAAGCTACAGGACCTATACGTTCCAACACCTCATACGGTCTAATTAACCTCGAACTCAACTTTCCCTTGCGTCCAAAACGTAACACCTTATTCCAAGGTAAGACTTTCAAGAAAACCTTTTCACCAACAGCGTACTCAACCTTTTTACGCTTCAAATCCGCGTAGGATTTTTGCCTATCCGAGGCCGCTTTTAGCCGATCACAAATAAGCTTCACTTTCTCATCCGTCTCTTTCAACACCTCAGGCATAGAAACATACTTTTCCCCAGCCTCAGCCCAACACAAGGGCGTACGACACCCCCTGCCATACAAGGCTTTATACGGTTCCATCTTTATACTTGCCTGATAGCTATTACTGTATGCAAACTCAACCAAAGGCAACTACCTTTCCCAAGTTCCTTGGAACTCAATGATACAACATCTCAACATATCCTCCAAAATTTGAATCACACGTTTCGACTGGTCATCCCTCTAAGGATGATACGATGTACTGAAATTCAAGCAAGTACCTAAAGCTCGATGCAAACATCCCCAAAACCTCACTATAAACTGTGGATCTCTATCCAAAACAATCGATTTAGGTACCCCGTGCAACCTCACAATTTTAGCAACATACAAATATGCCAACCTATCCAAAGTATATATTGTATACACTGGCAGAAAATGTGCATACTTCGTAAACTGATCAACAATCACCCAAATGAAATCCTTTTAGTCGGAGTCAAAGGCAACCCCGACACAAAATCCATAATGATCCTCTCCTATTTCTACTCTGAAATTTTCAACGGTTGCAACAACTCAGAAGAAAAATGGTGTCCAGCCTTCACACGCTGACATGCCATACATCTAGCAACAAAATCAGCCACATCTTTTTCCAAACCCACCCAATAGTACTCTTCCTTCAGACCTCGATACATCTTGGTACTACCATGGTGCATAGCAAAGGGACTATTATGTGCCTCGTTCAAAATCATTCGCCTCAACTCCATATCACTAGGCACCACTATCCGATCCTTAAAGCATAATACTCAATTCCCATTAAAGTGAAAATCTATAGGATTTCCATCCATAATGTCCTTGACATGCGGTACCAATGCCTCATCATAAGGTTGTTTTTCCTTAACCAACTACGATAAAGATGGTTTCACTTGCAACTCTGCCAACAAACCCCCATCACGGGTTACACTCAACCTTGCAAACATTGCCCTCAACTTCACAATAGATTTTCTACTCAAAGCATCAGCCACAACATTTACTTTTCCAGGATGATACTCAATCGATAAATCATAATCCTCAAGCAACTCCAACCATCTACGTTGCCTAAGATTCAACTCATTTTACGTTATCAAATACTTCAAGCTCTTTTGATCCGTATATACAATACATTTTTACCATAAAGGTAATGTCTTCAAATCTTCAACGCAAACACTACCACGGCGAGCTCAAGATCATGCGTAGGGTAGTTGCGCTCGTACACCTTCAATTGCCTCGATACATAAGCTGCAAATTTCCCATCATGCATCAACACACACCCTAAACCAACGTAAGATGCGTCACTATAAACCACAAACTCTTTTCCTAACTCAAGTTGAGTCAAGATTGGAGCTTGTGTCAAAGCTTCCTTTAACTTTTCAAAAGCCTATTATCTAGTCTCTGTCCACTTGAACCGAACATCCTTTTGCAACAACTTGGTCAATAGAGAAATAACCCTAAAAACCCATCCATAAAACGATGGTAATAACCTGCTAAACCCAAAAAACTACGGACTTCTGTCACTGACTTAGGTTGCTTCCAATTCACAACCGCCTCAACCTTCTTAGGATCCACCCAGATACCTTTAGCTGAAACCACATGTCCAACAAAAACCACTTCTTTAATCCAAAACTCACATTTTCTCAACTTGGTGTAAAGCTGGTTATCCAACAAGGTCTATAACACAATCCACAAAGTGTCGGTCATGATCCTCCTCGGTACAAGAGTACATAAGAATATCATTAATGAACACTACTATGAATTGATCCAAGAATTCATGAAACACCCGATTCATCATATCCATGAATGCTACAGGCACATTCGGCAACCCAAACGGACCAAGAACTCATAATGGTTGTACCTCATACAAAAAACAGTCTTTAACACATCTTTATCCTTAACCTTCAACTAATAATACCCAGATCTCAAATCGATCTTGAAAAACACCGTAGGACGTTGAAACTGATCAAACAGGTCATCAATTCACGGTAAGAGATACTTGTTCTTAATTGTCAACTTATTCAGTTACCGATAGTCAATACACATCCTCAAGGTGTCATCCTTCTTTTTCACAAACAACAACGATGCTCCCTACTGCGAAACACTAGACTGGATAAAACCACGATCCAACAACTCTTGGAATTGCGTCTTTAACTCTTTCAACTCCTTTGGTGCCATTTGATACGGTGCAATCGATACTGGAGCCGTATCAACATACTTCTCTATACAAAACTCCACTTTTTTATCTGGTGGTAATCTAGACAACTCCTCCGAAAATACACCTAGATAGTCGTAAATAGTATGAATATCTTTCGTTCGCACTTCCTCCATATTCGATTTCATAACATAACCTAGATATGCTTGACACCCCCATTCTAACAACTTCTGTGCTTCTAAGGCCGAAACCACATTGGACAAGAACTTGACATTCTTACCAACAACCACCATTTCATAATCATCAACAAGTCTCAACGAAACTCACTTTATCTCAAAATCAACCACAGCCCGATGCTCGGATAACCAATCCATACCTAAGATCACGTCAAAACCATAGAACGGTAGCTCCATCAGACCAGCCGTAAACACGTGGCCATGAACCATCAAAGGATATCTTTGATACAACTTACTCGTAATAACCGTCTCTCCAAAAGAACTTGTTACTTGCATACCCACATCTAATATTTCTACCGGTATACCAAGCAAATGTGCATGCTCATGCAAAACATATAAATGTATTGAACCAGAATCAATCAAAGAAAGTAATGAGATAGACTGCAAGGTAAAAGTACCTGTTATCACATCCGTGTTATTCATCCATTCGCGGTGAGCATAGATCATCGCAGATCCACCATTCTCAGGTTGAACCGACACGGTATGTGCTACAGTTCTCTGTCCATCCTCCCTTTGAAATTACCTCGACCGCACCCACAACCTCTCGGTGGTGCTACAGCAGGTGCAGGAGCTCGTACACCTCTAGCTAACATCGGGCAATCACACCTTATGTGATCCCCAAACCTACAACTCCAACAAGCATTATCCGTAACAAGCGCAAGAGCCAGACCAACTCGTCCCATCTTCAGGCAATCACGTCTAACATGGTCTCTCGATCCACAACCCCAACAGACTTCTGATGATCTCTAACAGACCCTAGAGTGTCGCTTCCTACACTGTGCACACTTTGGTGGTTGTCTTTTCCCAGCTCGATTCTCACCAAGGCTTAACTCAGGATGATGCTTTCAATCACGATGCCTCTTATACAGGCCACCACCAAGACCAGAATTCGTAGCTCTCTTCCTAGAGCCAGAACCTCTTGAACGAAAAGATAAACTCAAACTCTGCTTTATATCATTCGCCCGTGTAACCAACACTTTAAAATCTATATAACTAGTGGCCAACACAGAGGTATTAACATCCTCCTCTAGCCCATATCAAAACCTATCACAACGATGCCTCTCGTCCAGCACCAACTCAAGCGCATATTGACTCAGCCTCACAAACTGCACCTCATACTCAGATACTGTCATAATGCCCTAAACCAAGGCTATGAACTCGCGTTTCTTTTCATCCAAGTATCAAACTCTCATATACTTTTTTAAAGGTAGTCTAAAAGAATTCCCATGTCACGTTGCCTGGTTCTATGCCCGGGATCATAATGGTCTACCGACTATATGCATCACCTTGTAATAGGGACACATCACATCCCAGCTTACGGTTATTACTACACCCCATCTGAACCAAAATCTGGTTTGTACTGGAAATCCACTCCTTGGATGCCTCGAGTGCCAACCCTCTAAACTTAACACCTCCAAGACTGTACAAACGTTCTAATGGAAAACTCGAATTAGCAGCAGCAAGTGCCGAAGCGTGTACATAAACTTCAGCCATCGCGGCCTGGAATAATCCCGCCATCTCTTAAACTAAAGGTGTCATATCACCAAACACTGGACCATGTGGTGTAGGTGGTACTTGTTCCTCTCCCTCATGAGGATTAGGAGGAGGCAGCAATTCCTCAGGATGTACAATCTCGCCCTCTATTCTCTGTCCTCCGGCAGTAGCGTTTATGCTAGATCATAATTCTCTCCTCGATGGCATCGTATAAAATCGTATCTAAGGCATGATAATTACACCAAAACAAAAATAATCAGGCCAGCTTCAAGCAAGGATCTAAGACTTCCATTTCAAACCAAAATCATTTCATAATTGTAGTAATAAGGTAATGTGTCCACAAAATACCCTAACATGGCATATTTCAAACACCGTACACATAAGGAATTACCATGCATAGCAAACAACATTAAAAAATCGTCACCAACATCCCATTTTTTGTAAACCTGGCTCTAATACCACCAAATGTAACCCTTTTAGCTTGGCATAGCCAAAACTGAACTAAAAGGACCACAATAGGTTTGCCGAAGCAAACCCGAGCTAAAACCTAAACCAGTTCATTATTTTTTCTTTTTATCTTTTCTAGATGCATATAATATTTATCCTAAGTGAACATGCTTTAGCAAAACATCACATTAAACTCAAATTGTGAAACAGGGTTCGTTCGGTCAATATTTCACATTAGGGACCAAAACATAATTTCTGCAAATTATAGGGTCTTAAACACAATTAAGATTACCCAACCTTAATTAATCCATTTTCCTGCTAGCGTATTTCATTCCATCACAAAATGATCATCTAAACTCATTCAATTGCATTCATAACAATCAGGGACCGAATTGCAAGTTTCTCAAACTTTAGCAAACAGATTAACACAGATTCAACTTGGCGTACTAATACAGTCACCCCTGTACCGATACAACCCAACTAAAAAAATGGCTTCTCATACTGATATACGTTTAGCTGTATCGATATAGTGTGTTGACCAACCTATACCGATACGGCCTTGACTCCGTATCGATCCCCCTTTAAGATTTTAAAACTCGAAATTCTAGTAGCTAGAGCCCGTACCGATATAGTACCCCGCGTATCGATATAGTATGTTTAAACTCGATGGGTCGTTCTGATGTGCTAACCTGTATACCGAAACTAGTGCTTGTTTTCACTTAAGGAGTACCGATACAGTGGCTAAGTGTACCAGTACTGTATGCTTAAATTCAACGATTTGAGCCTCAATCAGACCTCACGTACCAATCCTTGGGTACCCGAACCGGTACGCAGAGGCTTGTAATGACCTCTAGGTCCAATATATGACACTTTGGCTCACTCTAAACAGCCTTGACACTTTTCTAATCAACATATAACACTAGAAACATGATTGAACATCAATATACTAACATCCTAGCAAGCCTAGCAAGTCTAGCACAATCAAACACAAAGTCTATAGGCATACTCCCTAGTCAACATCCAAAACTCAAATCCAACCACACCTCAAACACTTTAAACTACTTAAAAGTCTAAAACAACAATTAAAACTAGCACCAACAGGGAACTCACCCAAAACCCCCTAAAACAACATTTGACACATTGCTCTTATTACTACTATTAAACGTTTCAAAACATACTTTGAAAACAAGTTCTTGGATTTCCTTTCCTTGCTTCCTTGTTGTCCGCAACCTTTAATTCTCCGCATTGATAGAAAAGAGAGTGTAAGCACGCTAGGCTTAGTATGGAATGCTCAAAAACCAACAACCATCAATGCATTATAAATCATTTAACCATTCATTTGTTAGCCATTTCCCAAAACACTTTTAAATTATCATTTCAACATCATGACTTATCAAAACCATGCACTCAACATTTCTAAAACAGCATATTAGACCATATGCAATATGTATCATAGATTCTACAGCATATTCCCATATGCAACCCTCAATTTAAGTCTTCCCATGCATAAGATCCCATATGCAAAGCTTAAAGAGTATTCACATGTATAAATCACATTATACAACAATCCATCAACATGATACATCAATTCATTATATTGGCTTACAAGTGATCCTTTCTCTATCTTATCTCTTTCATCAAACCACATCGGATACATGGATTTCCCAAGTGATATCCCAATCACTTAACAGCCCAATGGCATAAAGTAAATGCAACACATGCATTACATCTACACTACCATGGCTCATCCTCTAATTTGGAGTAAACACCTCCAATGCATCACCTTTACTGTCGCAGCCATAGTAAAAACCATTGAAGTATTACCTCAACAATATTGGGGTTCACATGGTCGGAGTAAATACTTTCAACACATCACCTCTGCGAACCATAGATGACTTATTATAGTGCACTTTAAATCCTACGGCCGGGCAATTATATCCGATAATATTTCCATAACATTTTCAAACCATCACTTGCCAATATAATCCATTTTATCAGCATTAACTCAATGTTTTCATATACATTAATCAAAACCATTTTCTCAATTCTTTCAACTAAGAATTACCAATGTTCAAAAACATTATCAATTTATGCATTACTTTCATAATCATTTTCCAGCATTAAACCATGTTTAAATCATGCATAAACTGTGAGTAATCAATCTATTATAACAAGTGCATAAAATCTATTTGCCAAATCGAGTTCATGAGAGAATTCATCATTTACTTACTTTCGAGCTTAGACCAGCGTTTCAAGCTTGATCTAAACTTCCAAACACAACTTTTAAACCTTTTAAAAGTTGTAAATCACGTTCTCACTCACCGACTCGCAAAGCCTCACTTGGTGATATGGTAACCTCGCCTCTAAAGCTTTCGAAACAAACGCTCAAGTTTGAGGACCAACTTCCCTTGCTTTATTCCACACAAAACAGAGGGTACATTGCATCAAAATGTAATCAACAACACAACAACACAAATCCTCAACATCCTTTATCAAATTCCACACCAAAACAACCGAAACCAACATCAAACATCTTCCAAACTTAACCCAACCACAATATGGCATTTCAACCCATCAATTAACATCTAAAAACACATCACTACATCCTTATACCTCCAGCATTCAATAAACCTCCACAACTCCTCAAAAACACATAACTAACAACGTAGAAAATTAGAGATTCACATAGTTTTGGGATTCCAATGTTAAAACAAACTTTTTAACATTATTTAACATCAAGATCATGATGAGAATCAATCAAGAACTCAGCAAAAAAGAGCCTATACGAAAATCTGTCAATCTAATCCGATCCAATGGACCATCTAAACCACATAGAAACCTTCTAGGTCCAAAACACGGGCGTTACAACCGTATACTCTTCTACCGTAGGCATCGAGTTTTTCCTATTGAAAGTGAAGCAATAGAAGGCGGGATTCCAAAACTGAAAGATGGCATAGAGCAAAGGCTGATTAATTTTGACATACATCATGTGTGTTATATCACCATAATTATCATGGAACAAATTCTGCTCAACTTTCAATCTCATCCTTCTCAAATCTCTCTCAATTCCCACAAATCAATTTTCTGTAGACTGGCATATGTATACCTGGCTACTATACGCTCACTTGGTAAGTTGTCACCTTAAACCCTTTGGTTAACTTCTGACCAATGTCGAACGGTTGAATTGGTATCCTCCTTCTTGAGATACCTTCTATCCATAATGAAAGATCTCAACTCGGGTAAACCACTTGAATCAACACCTTCATGTTATGCAATGTATATGCAAAAATTTATGCCAAATAAAATAAAACACAAAAAGAAACAAGTCAGTACTGGATAAAATCAATAAATCTATAAAAATAAAGCGGGAAATAAAGTATTAAATAAAATAACCATATTTACATCTTTTCTAAAAACCTAGGTTATCTGCATGGCTCTAAAAATGGTGGGTTTTCTATGTTCTCTACATGCAATTTTGGTACTAAAAGGTACCCGAACTATCCTCGTTGTCCCTCCTAAGGATAGCAAGGCCCTCGATCATCACTCATTATAGGCTTCTCTAAACTAGGTTCAATTCGGGGGTGACTCATTCGCTATGTCCATACGTGGAAACAATATTCCCACAAAAACATAGAGTACTCAAGCCCCGAAGGTACTTACTAGGCCCATACGGAGGAACAATATCCACACGAAAGCTCTAGCGTTTCCCCACTTAAAGGAACGGGTTTAAATGCCAATTTTTAAGTGCGTTAAAATAAACTTGCATTTATAAACAAATATTAATTCAATCGTCACTTTAATTCACAACTTTTGATATTAATAAAGAGGTAATTATATTTTTTGTTTTTTTAAAAAATGGCCTAACTCACTTTTGTTTAAAAAAACCAAAATCGATCCCCAGCAGAGTCGCCAGCTGTAGCGACCTTTTATTTGAAATGTCGAAAGATCGCTAAAAATGAGTAGTAGTTTTCCTTTCATTTTTGGGAAAATATTTGGAAAATGGGAGAGTCCTTTAAAGATTTGTATTTTTGAAAACAATAAAACTTGGAGTTGCCACCAGCCACTAAAGTAGGCCGGACACCATAAAACTAGAGATTCATTTTAAAGTAGGTTCGGGAGTCGGTTACGGATGAGGAAGGTTTTGGCACCCCCACATCGCCCAAAAATTGGTACCAAAAGAAAAAAATATAATTACCTCTTTGTTAATATTAAACTTTTCAAATTAAAGTGAAAATTAAATTGAAATCTGGTTATATGTGCAAGTAAATTTTAAGGGCCTCATTATTCGAGAGTAAGCGAAAACTGCCACCATTACATTTGATACTAGCCAAGCTTATCCTCGAATAAAAGGGCACCGTATTGATAGTTTATAAGTCCGGATGCAATACTAAACAAGACATGGCATATATACGAATGAGATAAAAAAGAACATATAAGAGCGCATTCGAGCCACATGCTAAATGAAAATAATATTATACATCCCTAAAAACACATATATGAGCTAATTTAAAAGCAACCATAAATAAAACATATACCTCACTCAACATTAACGCCTAATAAAGACTGAAATTAAAAGGAAACTAAAAAAATCAATGCATAAAAGAAAATAGGGCAAATAACATACATACGATAAACACGTGCACCAAAATAAACAAGAAGAAATATTCGAATATAATGTAAGAGGACTAAAACGTAAAGGAAAAAATGCAAGGCTAAAATTAAATATGCAATGCAAGGGACCAAAATAAAAATAAAACAAAAATAAAAAAGGAAATTTGACACTGGATTTTGGGCTAAATTAGAACTGAAATAAAGTTTTGGGGACTAAATGGTGGATTAAACCATTTAAAATTGGATTAGAGTTAAGATCAATGATGAAATTGAAAGATTTAATAAACTATGAGGAGTTGCGGATAGGCTTTTGAAAGGCTGAAGGGTCGGCAGGTATATTTTCAAAACACAGAGGGTGGGAGGATAAAACCACTTAAGATAAGAATTCTGGAATGAAATTAGGGACGCGATTGAAAAACTCCAAGAAGCTACAAGGGCTGCGGAGGGGATTTTAAAAGGATGGAAGGTTTAAAATGTAATAAAACAACTTTTTTAAAAAAAAACGAGTATAAAATTCACTTTTTTACTGAAAATAGAATGTTTTATCCGATTAATCCCAAAAATCCTCAATCACTCTGAACACAAGCACCAAAAACACCATTTTTCTCTCCATTTCGGATCAAACCTCAAAAAACATAAGATATAGGGCTCTATTCTTCATGTTCATCACGAACATGAAGAACTTGCCCAGAAACCACCACGGCCAAACCCAGAACTCGACAGTCAAAACCCTAAAAAATAACCCATTTCTTGTTTTTTTAAACTAGATTCAAGAGCCAAACCTTGAAAAACAAAATTGAAACCCTTCTCTTTTAAAAAAAAAAACTGATCTAAGATCCCCTTTTTGAAAATGAAACCCCTTCATCTTCCTTTGGTTCACCATACATGGTCCGAGGCTGATGGCTTATCACCAAAGGGGTTCATCCATCATCGGGAACCCTAGGATGGTCGGAGATCAGAGCGACGCGCTAAGGAGACGGACCATTCAAAAGGTAAAAAAAACACTAAGCCTTAATATGCATGCAAAATGAAAACTGGAGAAAGAATACCTCAAAAGCTTTCTTTTTTTGTATTTCTTTCAATGATTTCCAAATGAATTCTATGTCTTTAGGGTTTCCATTTTTATATCCTTTGATTTTATAATATTTGTATATAAAAAACTGAAAATTGATTGCACTTGTACGTTTTGGCCGGATTCACGTCTCTTTTGCAATTTTAGCTCTGAGATTTGTGTGCTATCCTCTGATTTTTCATCATGCTTATAACGTTTGTTCATTTTGGTTGCAGGTGTTGATGTGGTCGAATGAGGGAGATGGGGACCACAGAGATAGAGGTTGGTGGCTGAGGTTGGGCACAAAATCGGACGGTCGATAGTCGCGCGTGAAGATCTGAAGCGCCAGGGAGTGCTGCGGACGCGCGCGTAAGGAATCCAAAGGGATAGGGCGTGCACCACGGGCACGTGAGGGCTTGATCCTGGCCCTTCAATACGCTCTTGATCCGACGATAGTGAGGATTGAGGTGCGAGAACGAGGGATTCCAGCTTCCTATGTTGGGGTGATCTGGATCTTTAGATCAAAAGTCAGATCTAACGGCCAGGATTCAGCTGCGCACAATTAAAAAAAGATTAGGGTTTCTAACGTGCAAAGGCTTTAGGGTTTTTAGGATTTAAATTATTTGGGCCTAAATAGGCCAACTGTAAATTTTTTGAGTTTTTAAAGCATGTAATGGACTGTTATATAAACTTTGTGCTGTTATTTATTTATTTTATTATATATTAATTCTTTTTTAATAATTATGATATTAACAATATTAAATCAAAAATAATAATAACTAATGATAATATAATACTAATAATAGTTAATAATATTTACTAATGGTAATAACAAATATAATATGATAATAATAATGATAATATTATTTTTAAAAGGACTTAAATACAAAGACTTGGGTTTTATTTATGTATAAGTGTATTTCAATAATAGTAGTAATCTTTTTGTTATGAGTTTTAACAATAATGATAGTAACCTAACTAATACTAGATAACGATAATGCTAATATAACATATAATAACAAAACAATAATAAAGATAGATACTTATAAAAGAGCCCGTTATTTAACGAAATATAAAAATAGGATAACATCACGGATAAAATTTGTAATTACACCCGTGGGTGAAGATTTCGGTTATTCTCCATCTCCGTCGGTTCAAATCCCCACAGTTTTCGGATATTCTCACCCTAACTGAAGCTCTTCTTAAAAAAACACCTATCAACATTTGTGACATGTTTATTTATAGGGTAAACTACTGCAATGGTCACTTACGTTTAGTAAGTGTACACTTTTGGTCATTGATTTTAAAAATTGGGCGTTTTGGTCACTTACGTTTTCGTTGTGTAAACTTATGGTCACTCGAATGTTAGTTTTCATTACCCTAACGATGTGCACGTTAACAAAAAAAGTTTATTTTTAATTTCACTCTTGATTTTTTAAAAGTTTATTTCTTCACCCCAAAGAAAAAAACTCTAACTCTTTTCCTGCCACCAACCTTTGGCCACCTACCGTCCGTTCTACCTAGCATCCGACGAACCCACACTTGACTTTTCCACCTTCGTGCAACTACTTTAAACAAATTTTTGTTCCAGATTTAAGCTTTCATATATACAAATCTTAGACAAATACAAACGAAAGCTTCATCAAAACAAAAAAAAATTTGAAACCAATTCCAAGTCAACAACATTGCCGACTGCCACAATCCACCATAGCTGACCCCATTCTACTGTTTTGGAAGTATACAAGTGATGGCAGCCTAGATTAAGATGTGGGTTTTGGACGAAGATGAAGGGTGAACCCATTTTCTCGGATAAACCTAAAATTGAGAAATGCTATGCTTTTGCATTTTTAACCCACATTTGAATTGTACATGTTCCCTAATTCCCCGTTTGCCAACCAAAAAAATCAAGGGAAAATGAAAATGAAGATTTAAATCTCTGATTTACATCTGTTTTTTTTATGTTCCTAATTGGATTTTTTGAACTATGTTATCTTTACTGTGAGCTTAGATTACTTTACCATGTAATACAGAGAGTTTATTTATTTAATTTTATTCATTTTACTTTAATTTGTTTTTAATGTGATTTTGATTTTTGATATCTACATTTTTTTTAGTGTAGGGAGAATTGGGTGTTAAATTCAACATCCAAGAACTAACTATTTCGATCGATAAACTAAGATGATGTTCAAATCTAAGATAAAATGGATTGCATTTTAGGGGTTGAGTGTTTAATGTTGTTCTTTGGTTGAAAAAATGAACTTTTAAAAATTTAGGGGTGAAATTAGGAATAAACCTTTTTTATTAACTTGCATGTCATCAGGGTAACGAAACTAACGTTCAAGTGACCAGAAGTTTACACAACGAAAACATAAGTGATCAAAACATACAATTTTTGAAATTGGTGACCAAAAGTGTACACTGACTAAACATAAATGACTATTGCAGTAGTTTACCCTTATTATACTATGTATAAAATAATTGATTAAGGTAGTGTCATGAGTCGAAAGAATAATTAATAATTAATTTTATAATTTTTTCTATATTTTAAATTTAAATAAAAAATTAAAAAAATTGAGAATTTAACATAAGACTAATAGATTCATATAAAAATTGGTAAAGTAATCTAAGCTCACAGTAATCTAAGCTCACAGTAAAGATAACATAGTTCGTTAAAATCCAATTGGACGTGGGGTGTGGGGGAGACAAACACCCACCTTCTTCCCTCATCATCGTAACTGCACTCTTTCGCTATCTCTTCTTTCTTCTACCAAACTCAAAAAAAAAAAATCTAAATTTTGTTACTCAAATCATTAATTGGAGATTCAAGGAGATTTGACTTGTAATATACAATTCTAGAGCTACAAGAAAGGTAAGAATCGTTGAAAAGAGTAGTAAGGAGTTTCATTAAGGTTTTAGAAAGGGTTTTAGGCTCAAGGGCTCATTTAAAGGATTTAATCTCGTTTTTATGTTATCCACTTGTTTGTACAGCTCCTTTTTTTTATCTTTCATAATTGGGAAATTAGGTGAGCTGTTTTTGAACTTCAGAGGATCATTTAAGTGTATATATATTAGATTAGTCAAACACTGAAAGGTTTATTTGAGTTTTGACACGTGTTTACATCTTATTGGTGATTACGGTCAATGATTTTGGGAAGACTAAGCACTTCTCCCTTTTCCAAGGGGTTTCAGTCATGACTGTCGTACTGCTGAAGTACCTTAATTACTACTTCCTCCTTAAGTTTGTTGTTATTTATTGGCTTAAACAAAAAATTAGCCCTCAAACTATATTTTTTTTTTTGCTTTTAGCCCTTAAATTATTATTTGGGCAAAATAGGCCCTTAAACTATCATTTTTTTGGCAAAATAAACTCTTAAACTATCATTTTTGGTCACTTTAAGTCCTTAAACTATTTTTTGGTCAAAATAAGTACCTAAAGTACATCATTTTTCTTCTTTTAGTCCCCAAAATTAGGGATGTTCAAATTCGGGTACCTGGATCTTCGGGTAGTAGAAAATGCGGCCCGTGTCCCGACCCGGGTTTTGCGGGTACCCAAAAATTTGGGTATTTGGGTACCCAAATATAAAAATATATATATATTAAATATAAAATATTTTATCATTTAATGTAAAAATATAAAAAAATATGTATTTATTAGTTTAATATAAAAATATGTATTTATTAAATATAAAAATATAAAAAAATCGATAAAAATATGTATTTATTAAATATAAAAATATAAAAAATCTTATATTTTTTATTAGTTTAATATAAAAATATGTATATTGAATATAAAAAATATTAATTTTAAATATATCCAAGTACCCGATTGTAATTGCGTACCCGAAAATTCTTAATTTTGTGACCCGGACCCGAGAAGTGACGGGCCTGGTATTCGACCCGGGTAAAAAATTTTTTTGGGTAAATACCCGGTTATTTATGTTAGGGTAATCGGGTCGGGTCAGTCGGGTCGGGTATTTTTGAACACCCCAAAATTATTAATTGATCAAAAAATCTCTGTGATGTGTCAACATTTTATTAGTCAAAATAATTTTATTTTGACTTAAATAACTATCAGATTTAAAATGACCATAAATAATAGTTTAGGGGTTTATTTTGATATATGATATTTTAAAATTTAAAAATAACATAAATATTTATATATGTTAGAAAAGCCTATAAATGATATTTTTGTAACCATGGACTTAAAGTGACAAAAAATGATAGTTTAAATGCGTATTTTTGCCCAAATCATAGTTTAGGGGCTTAAAGTGGCCAAAAATGATAGTTTGAGGGCCTATTTTTCCCAAATCATAGTTTAAGGGCTAAAAGCAGAAAAAAGCATAGTTTGAGGGCTTTTTTTGGTTTAAGCCTTATTTATTTATGAGTTAATTGCATTACATATCCCTACACTATGTCCCTCAATTTAAATTGGCCCCTACTCTTTTAAATGTTTTAATTTATCCCCAAATTATGGCTCTCATTCTAAATTGGTCCATAAACTTGTGAATGTTCTAATTTCATCCCTAAATTATAACCTTCATTCTAAATATGTCCCTAAATTTTTTTAATGTCACAATTTCAACAACAAATTATCGTTTATGTCGCATTATTATTATATAATACACGTCAGTATTTACATGACAATTAATAATTTTCATAACGATTTATTAACATGAGATATGATTAACATAAAATGATATTTTGATTATGAAATTAGAACGTTTAAAAGTTTGAAAAAACTTAATTAAGAATGAGAATTATAGTTTGACATGAAACTAAAACTTTCAAAAGTTCAAGGGCCGATTTAGAATGAGAGTCATAGTTTGAAGGTGAAATTGAAACATTCAAAAGTTCAAGGATTAATTTAAAATAAAAGTCATAGACTGAGAACATGTGTTACAATTGACTATATTTGTATATATAATTATAAATAAAATAATATAAAAAAGAAAAAAAAAGAAATAATATAGATCAGAACCAATAAGCCTTTTCAATAATGTAGAGTGATTTATTCTCTCAGTGATTCCCGTTCGAGCAACTTTATCTTCTGAAAGTAAGAAAATGATACGAGTCACCGTAATAATTCAACCATGGCGGAAGAAACCATTTCAAAACACCATGCTAATGTTTTGGTAAGTTCCATGGAGCAATTTAAGTACTCATTTCCATAAAGCTCAGTCAATTTCTTTTACATACAACAGTTTATGACAGACTAAAAATAATCACTAAAGCTAAAAAAAAAAAAAAAAACTTGGTATGGTATACACGTATTTAGCTATTGATTTTATCCATTTGTTCGGGGGAATGTGTGGTACTTGTCTAAAGAAATATCACCGGAACCTTACAACAATGCAAGAGATGTCATCCTTGCTCTTCTTTGAGACCGCCGCCTCTATCAAGTGCTTTGCTGCTGCTTGAGCATCCTTTATGTTCTTGATAGCATCCACTGCTTCTTGGTTCGACATAACCTGCCAAGCGATTGGATCAATATGAGAAATCTCGAATCTTGATTAGTTGAACGGAACCAGAATCGTAAAACTTGTTACCTTCCATATCCCATCACTGGCCAGAATAATGAACTCTGTGTCATCATCGATCACCTCCGCTGTCACATCTGGGTCGGAGCTAAGGTGTAACTTTAAACTCTTATCGCCAAACGCCCTTGCTACAGCCAGCTGCCCGTCTACGCGTGGAACATCCCCTGTAAGGATCAGATAATATATGTCGGTTCCAGTTTCCACATACCAGATAAACCATCAAAACTAATATGAGTTCTAGCTACCTGGAAGGTTTGATACAAAGCCACCACGGCGCTCAATCATTCCCTTCTCTTTGCTTGGCTCGTGATCAACAGATAGTTGTTTCGCCACACCTTTCTTGCATATAACTGCCCGAGAATCACCTACATTTCCCACTACCAGTTTCTGACTGTTGATAAGTATTGCTGTCACGGCGGTTGAGCCTCCTCTGCCAAGATGCTTTGCTTTATCCAGTATTTCCGCATCCGTCGAGTGATAAGCTCTTCTTATAGCGTCCTCCGTTTGGGTCCAAAAGTCATGCTGCATACATTAAGAAACATACATTAAATAAGAGATGTTCGAAATATTTAAACAGCGAGAAAATTACAGAAATCCAAGGACTGTGAAGGACTCAGGTTAATTATCACACTAATCTCTACCTGTTTCAAGATGTTATCAAACAGATGGCCCTGCAAGTACTTTGCAACATCATGGCCCAAATGTCCATCAAAGATTGCAAATAAACCTAACTCGCCATCATCTTTTTTCTTGAATTCAGAGACAACATAATCTTCCATGTCATGATTTGATTTCCCCTTCAGGCAATGAAAACCATGCGTAATATGCTTCGACATTTTGCTCTTCCCTTTCCCAGTGTCAGCACCAGACGGAAAGAGCCCAGCCTTCAGATGAAAACAACACACCAGTTAATAACATAAACAGCATACTTAGGTAACAAGAAGATACTAGAGAATATGGTTGGACTTGGAGCTGGTTCCTGGCTCATTTGCTCCACCTAGGAACACACACATTAGCATTTTATAATACTCGACAATAAATTCCTTTCACGAATTCGTTCGTTCATAGCAGAAGAGCAGCAGCGTATAGCTTTCGGCACAAAGATGACAATTGTCTTCCATGTCAATTGCATTACTCAGGGTTCCACAAATGACAGTACCACAATTCACCATAGTTACTGATTATGTATTACTACCCCAAAAATGCAGCAGCATTCACGACTTGTCGGCAACTCAAACGAATATGGTCCGAATAACAAGAGAAACAAACAACCTTGCTTAGAATCCCAAATTTCTTAAATACCTTTCAATTACATGATGCAATCTGCTATTATATTGAAACGAAGCATTTCCCATGTCAATCACACCACAACCTTTCCCAATTCCCAATACTACTAATAATCAGAAGAGCTTCATTTCAGCACCAATCTTGTTAAAATTCAAAGACAAATCATACAATCCTTAACCCAATCAAAAATTTTCCCTAACTCATCCAAAGAAACCATTAAAAATACAATCTTTAAACTCATTAGTCAACAATGACACCAAATGCAAAATAAACAGATGAAACAAAGCAAGACATCCAACGATATGAAACCCTTTTTTTCTCTTAAAAGAACAGAAATCAAAGATTAAGAGAAACGATTGAGCTTTCAACTGACCTTCATTTTTTGAAGAACATCTTTCCCGTTCATTTTGTAGTTTCCTTTTGGTTTATCACACTAAGCACCAAAAACAAACCCTTCTTTTTAACACCGAATATGTTACCGAAGTGTGAGTTTAGCATTTCCGCCCCCGCTTGTTTTGAAATGGATGCGTTCTTGCCGACGACTTTTATTGACATTATTAATTTTTTGGGATAAACTTTGTAATTAGTCACAAGTTCCAATTTTGTTTTGACCATTGAAGAAATTATTTTTTTCAATTAGATCACTAACGTCTCATTTTAGTGTCAATCAATTCACTTTTTATTAACCACTTAACAGAATTGCTTACATGGTGGTTTAAAATTGACCCTCATTTTAGTTCAAAATTATTTAACCCTCTACTAAGATGACGACACATCAACAATTAGGATTTTAAAATGAGGAACAAATTGATAAGTTTTTTTAATATTGAAGGTTACATTTTTTGAATTTGGATGAGATTGATATATTATAAAAGTTTTGGGGACTAAAACTATTATTGTATAAGTTTCAAAACCACCATGTTAACAATTCGGTTAACCAATTAATGATCATGGCTTGATTGACATCAAAATAAAACATTAGTGACTTAATTGACATTTTTTATTCAATAGATAGAATAGATGTGACTAAAAAAAGATAATTTACCCTATTATTTTTTTAGTCTTGTTCTTTAATCTCCTTTCATTCTCCGGATAGCTGCTTTTGTTGTGTGGTTTATTTCTTTGAAATATTTTTTTTATTAAATAGAAAGATATTATATTATTAAGATAATGTTTGGATTTAAATTTATGTAAGATAGAACAATATAAGTATTTTTAGTTATTTGGTTAATTAGTGAATCTTATGAGTTAAGTATATTAATTTAATTAAAAATTAATAAAAAAAATTCAGGAACAAATTTAATAAATATGTAATTGAAACCTTTTATATTTTTATGCAAAAATATCTTACTTTAAAAGTTAATTACTTTTTTTACTTAAAAAACGATTCACTTCATTGCTTAAAAATGTTATTTACACTTTACTTTAATACTACTCAGTACTCACGTTTTCAATATTAGTTTTTTTTTTTGGTATACTATCTATAAATGATCCATTAATTGATTAATCAAATCGTGTTTTGTAGAAGCTCGTTATAGGATAGTCATTTAACCTAATTTATTCAATTTATAATATCAAGACTCGAACCTCTAATATTATTTAAAGAACCTAACATCTTATTTCACTAGACTAATTGATAGTTGTAGAAAATATTTTTTTAACAGATAATGAATAATATTTTTTTCTGTATGTATTTTTAATAATTTTATTATTCATCTGCAGTGGGTTTACCAATTCTAAAATATGAACTATAGTTGGCAAGCGGATATTTTCTTTTTCTCTTTGGAAAAATTATTTTAAGCATGACAAAAATGTGGTTGAGAGAGTCCAAGTCAAAATTGGGCAGTTTTAAAGAATTTATTGGCTCTTTAATTGATAAACTTTACAAGTCCCATTTATAATAAAACATCCCAATGCTCTAAAGTAGCACCTTACAGATAAGAGAAGATAAGTCTCAATCTATAATTGGCCAAAGTTGAACAAAAGATACAAAATATTACAATTGGCCAAAATTTTCTCAATTAATATTCTTAGCAATCCACTATTTGTATTAGGCTTAAATGAAAAATAGGTGCCCAAAGTATACAATTTTTGAACTTTAGGAACTTATTTTTTTTTTTTGTAAAAATAGGTGCCTAAAGTTTCAAAAGTTATAATTTTAGGTGCCTCATAGTTAATGGGTGTTAAATTTTTTTAACCAATCAATGCTTGACACGTGACATATTTAGGGTACCTAAAATTTTAACTTTTGAAACTTTGGACACCTATTTTTACAAAAAAAAAAAATACTTTAAGCACCTAAAATTTTAACTTTTGAAATTTTGGGCATTTATTTTTACAAAAAAAATACTGTAGGCACCTAAAGTTCAAAAAAGCATACTTTGGACGCCTATTTTTCATTTAAGCCTTGTATTTATTATATCTAGAACCTCTGCACCCGGAGATGATTTGAGCGTCTTTGTACTCATAGGTGGTCCTCAAAACCTGGAGACGATGAAATCAGAAGCTTACACAATCTAAGGAACAAATACTACCAGAGATTACAAAATTCTATCCACGTGATCGGACTGCAGAGTTTGATACTTGAAAGTTGAGTTTATCTCTGTCGACTCATCTATAGATGTCACTAGGTTTGACGTCATCCAATAACCAACAATTTCAAAGCTTATAAAATACTCATGAAACCGAAGAGGCAAATTAAGCTTGAAACATAACATGACAAGGGGAATGACACGCCCTCTCTTCTCTCATCTTCTCTTCTTTTCTCCAACTCTGATCACCATATGAACCGCGACTTTCGGTCTTAAATTTACAGAGGTAAACTGTCTGAATCTGTCACTAACTACTACGGTACTCATCTCCACCTCTCTCGTCTGCTGTCTCATTATTTAAGCATTAACAATATTTATCAAACAGTTCTTTTTTTATCAATTAGCAAATACTAATTACATTTACATCATAAATTAGAGCTACTCGGAGTAATATTGTCACAAAGCATCACCTTTATTTCCGGCATCAGCCCAAGGTTCAACACTTTGTGAAGTACTATTCGTAGCATTAACATCTATTGCTAGCACAAGGCAAAGAGATTGCTCATCAAAACGCTTTACCAATTCACAAATTCTAGACCTAACCGAAATGTCAAGCACGGCGTGGACTGCGTTCCAATGAGATTGCACAATCTGGGTGAAGTAAATGATGAGTGAACACAGGGAAGCAACTGCCGTGATGATGAACAGACCCCTGAAGCTGTACAATCTGAGACTATCGAATGAAACTATTGTCCGTTCAACATCGATCGGACATGCTTTTTGTTGTGAAAAATATTTCTGTTCCAAAGCATCTATTTTTTATTTATTCTCAGTCACACTCAAGATTGCCCTAGATATGTAGGCCACTAGAGGTGATCCTTGTGGGAAGGCCTAAGAAATGAGAAACAAAATCAGTATATTAACAATTGTAATCACATTTTTAAGAGTAGGGTTGAAAGAGACTAACGAAACCAAGTTCGTCAGTTTTGTACGTCGGTTCGGCCGTCATATATTTGTTACAGTACTTGGCAAGAAAAAGCTCGACGTAGTGCTGCGCTCCAAAAATTGCACTAACACCGTCGTTTTGGCTTCCATTTGATAATGCTTCGTCGAACTTCTCTGCAGTGCCATAGTTCTTCAACTTAGACTTGTCGAAGTGCAATTTCTTTACCAAAAGGTCTTTCACAAAGGAATCGGTTTCGTATCCTACGAAATTGCCATTCTTTTTTAGCTCGTTGACATCTACTACTATCGGTTGCTATCGTTGCACGGTTAGCATCGAGGCCAGACTTGCGGTGTAACTTTGGGTGAGGATGAGTACCATAAATATCCATATAATCAGCACAAATCTTGATAAGTTGTTTAAAATCTTCTCCACTGAAACCAGGCAACACATTCAACTTCGTGACTCGAGAAAAACGAAGTTGCTTGATAAACAAGAAACATGAATATAATCAGAATTAGATGCAAGAAACTTGAATATAATCAGAATTAGATGCAAGAAACTTGAATATAATCAGAATTAGATGCAAGAAACTTTACTTACTATGAGCAAAAAACCAGAATTGAAAAGGAAAACCAAAAAAATGTTCCTACTTGTTGTTGTGCTGAACCTCGGAACTCGTTGTTGATGCGATGTTCCAAAACCCACACTACGACACCTGTGTAGATGAATGCAACCCCTGTTGTTAACCAAAGATTCCAACTTAGAGGATTAAAGAATATCCACATATCCTTCCTCTTATTATCTTTGATTTTCACAACCATTGACACATGTGATTGCAAGTAAGGCAATGTGAAATCTACATATTAAGATCGATTTGCCAGAATTGTTATATCTCCCACCGCATCATCATATTTCTACACCACCACAATAAGTAGGCTATCGATTAGTGTCGAAATAAACGGAAAATAGTTGAGATTCAGGTTAAAGATTAGGCGAATCACCTGAAGTTTGACGTCTTAAAGAAGCTCGTCGTATGTTCTTGAACTTGTGCTGGAACTAATGAGGTAAGAAATTGGCTCATGGGGCACTGCAAAAGGTAAATGTGCTAATGCCTCGAGGAATTCATCATAAGAGAACCCTGTTACATTGAACTCATCAGTGTAAGGGTCATGTTTCACTTTCAAATATGTATCAAAGCCAGGTTTCACAAGGACCACAATCTTTAGTTTCTTACCACCAACAAGTGTTATCCAACCTCAGGGTTTGGTTTTTGTGTTTTCTGGCCAAATAGGCGGTTCAAGTTCATGATATAAGGGGGTTGAATATGTTGCCTTTACAGGTTTGCCTAGTTCCGGAGTCAATCCATTCTCAAGTGTCCAATACCCAATAACTTTTTCCATTTTATCTACCACGTTGAGGATTTCAAACACTGAAGACTGTAACTGTCCCCTAACCA
This sequence comes from Hibiscus mutabilis, assembly GCA_019671005.1. Lineage (NCBI taxonomy): Eukaryota > Viridiplantae > Streptophyta > Magnoliopsida > Malvales > Malvaceae > Hibiscus > Hibiscus mutabilis. Next base: position 45,584,455 of record CM033722.1, read on the forward strand.
ACCTGAAATCTCCACTGAGACCTCTAAATTTGGTTTTCACCAACTTATTTCGGATTATTCGACCTATCGTAGAAACTCTTATTTCAAGAATCTGACTGTTGCGTGTTTTGAGTGCAACGCAAACGGTGCAAGTATACACGTCACAAGTAATAGTATAGTAAAGATATCGTCTCCACAAAGATTGGTTTGGGCCACTTTGCTTAAGCTACTGCATTGTAAGAGATAGATTGAATGATGATGAATAATAAGTAAAATAAACTAAGTAAACAGAAATAAAGGATAAAGTAATCGAATAAGAGAGAGTAGGCTGGGTTATCGTGAGTCGTAGAGTGATAGTTGAATGGATTGTCGTGGTAATTGAGTGCTAGAGTACCTCAATCGTTTCGTCAATTGGATCTAGTCGGATTGCTTGGGCAATTCTGTGATTGCTTGGGTAATTGGGAATGAAGCGATTGCCTGGGCAATTGGGCGACAACCTTCAAAGTTTGGCGAAGCATTTTTTAATGGTTTCTCGTTATCCCTAACTCAAACACTGTTAATTGTACATGCCTTGATAATACATCCCTGCATGAACCAATGGTGGACAACAACCGATCTTGAACTCCTTTTAGCCGTTGAAATTCACAATTTATCTCTAAGTCGAAATAGTCTTCACTATCGATTGATTGAATAAAGACCATGTTTATTCGTTTCTTGAATCCAACTCTCCCGATATTAGATAGATGGATGAATTCACGAGATCCTCTCCCAATTCACTCGTAATTAAAATAAGAACAAAAAATAAACAAACTTTGAAATTAAATTGAAACTCAAAAACCTAAACAATCTAAACGTTTATCAAAACCACAAACCCAAAATAAACCCAGCCAATTCACATCAATTCATGGCTGGGTTCGAAGGATATACAAGGAAAAAAATTCCCAGCCATGGATCGCATAAGAATAAAGAAGAAGATGACGAAGAACGTGCGATCTATTCTCTCTCTATAAGTCAATTCCCCTTCTCTTCTTCCTTTCAATCGTAGGTTTGATCTCTATTTAAAGAGATGATCGATCAGTTGCTTGCTGATAAGATAAGTTGAATTACATTGGAGTTGGATTTGCATTGGAGTTGGATTGCGTTGGAATTCCATGGAGATTAGTTCCTCATCCGATCAAACTCTTGAATTTCTTGTGGATAATACTTGTTGATTAGGATAGGATTGGGCTTGATTAAATTGGATAAAAGATAATTAATATCTTCCATCTTTATCTCCAATAACTCCTTAATAGTTGGAGTCTTTATCTCCATCAAATTCCTCTTGTAAATCTAGATTTTGGGGGCTTATCCATTGAATTAAAGTACCAAAGCAGCGACTTTTCTACAAAAATAGCAAAACACAAGATCAAGCCCTCCAAATAGAAAAACTACGAAATTATGCATGAGTGGCTACAAATGCAACTAAAATGGGCCTAAGTCTAATAATAACATGAGTAAAAAGGGTTGGAAAAATAGTATTTTTACCACTTATCATACCCCAAACTCGAACTATTGATTGTCCTCAAGCAATGCAAAATTAACAAACACCTGCCAAGGCATTTACCAAACATGGACAAGTTGCATACTTGACTTCAATCCTCAGAACCGTGGCAACTAGCATTAATTACCTTTGTGACTTTGGGCAAAATATAGAAAAATTACTCAAAATTCAGTATGATGCAAGTGAAGTGTGTGTGTAGCCATGTACAAGTCAATCATAGGAGTTTCAAGCAAAACCTTAGTTTTATTAACTTGCCGAGGCAAGCGATCTAACTAGAGCCAGTTTTGGGCACCCCTAGCATTTGCAAGATCCCTAAGACTAGAGCCAGATGGGCACCTCTAGCTAAGGTTCATTGTTCATCATTTTTTCATTTTTTGGCTAGAGCCAATTTCGGGCACCTCTAGCGTTTTTCTAATATTCCTTGCCTAAAGTTCACTAGGTTCTCCTATATTAACAAGTCGCAACAATGTTTATTAAAGCAGCATCATAACAAAATCCTAAGCAACTTTCTATGCTAAGCCTAGAGTCAAAAGTTCTCTTAACCTAATGTCGTGGCAAATAAATCGTTATCAGATATCACAGCAGGTTATTAACAGGTTCAGTCAGGCAAACTATCATGGCAAGTAACACTAACTAAAAACAAATGAATACAAATGCAACTAAACATGAAACAAATAAAGACAATCCCCCCAAACTTGAAGAAAGCATTGTCCTCAATGCATTCAAAATTAAACATATAAAAAATGAAATGAAAATGAGTTAATAGAAGAGGTCGTCACCTCGAATTCGTAGTGTCCCTTGGGCCGTTTGCTTGAGGCGTATACTGCCTCACCTTGCTGGTGGTGGAGTTAAGTTCTTCAATTTCCTCGACCTCCTTAATCGACTCACCCTCCTTCGCTATTTCTTCTGAGATCGAAGCTTTATGCTTCAATGGTCGTTTTATTGGCACATCTGAATGTGGTACTTTAATGGTGCAGAGGTGGTGTCTTTGGAATTCTAAAAAATTAGAATGGGAGTCAGTACGCTACAATTTTTTTGAACTAGTTCGTTACCTTTGTGCAGTGTAGGGGTTGCAATGCCATTCGCAGTTGGTCTAGAATTTCTAGCTTCAGTTGTCGGGGCATGTTCCTTTTCAGTGACAAGTCAAATTGTCTAGGATTCTCTCAACACCCTGGTCTTATTAAAATGGAAAATAAAGAAAAAACTAAAATAAAAATAAACATAAAAGAAAAATTGAAGGGAATTGGATTGCCTTAAAGAAAACTTGACGATGGTCATTTTTGATACTTCTTATAGTCTATTCGCACCCTTCATCAAGTAACAATATTGCTCAAAAAGGGTTGGGCCATTACTTTCGAAACCACTCCTACGTGTACCACCATGGTGGAGGCGTCTTTTTTCCTTGTTCTTTTTGTATTCCATGCATACTCTCCACCTTGTCACTATTCCTGAAGGTATAAATATATTAATAGAAAAAATTTATCAATACCCAACCATTTAATTACCTCATTATCTTTAACTTCCATCATGGTTGGATGTAGCCTTCGTTGTCGTAGCAATTGTTGCGCCAGCCAATTGCCGTAGCAATCTTCTGCCAAAATTCGATGTAAGTCAAGGGCATGATCAATTTTCTAAAAAGCTTCACGAGTCCAAACACCATTTTCTTTAGGCCTCTCAAACATCTCCATCAGTAGAGATTTTGATGACTTTAAATCTACCAGCATTGGTTTCTCAAGGAATACCTGCAATAGATGAGGTGAGTTTTTAAAGAATTCAAAAGGTTCAGCCATTACATGCTCTTATTTCATTAGCAAAGTATCTTTGTCTTTTTGCTCATGTCTGTGGTCTTGCAATTGTCCTGACAGTGGTGAATAAGAGCAATCTTCATATTCTTTATTCAGCATCAACAATGTAACATTTTGGACATCAAAATTTGATGTAGCATTGTTGTTCTCAGCTTCACTGAGTGTTGTCGTGGCATTGCTCTGTTCAGTCTCCTCAATCATTGTCGTAGAAATTTGTTGCTTAGGCTCATCAAGTGCTGGGCAATCTTTCTCATTGGCATGCTCTTGACTTAGGGGTTTTAGTTGTTCCTCACACATCATAGAGCTTTCTTTGTATTTTCCTTGTCCTCTTGCCTTGGGATTTCAGTATCCCTAGGAATGAATTGTTTGTGCATGTTATCCAAGACATATGTTAATCTATTCGATCGATCTTTTACTTCTTTCAAAAGTACATCCATCCTGGCTATTCTTTCATCCATGGAATTTGATAGTTCTTGAAAGTTACCATATTGCGGTGGCAATTGATTAAATTCGATAAGAGAATCAGGTCTAGCCATGAAAGCTTGAAACGTTTCCTCTAGAGAATTTGAATGCTCTTGACGAGGACTGTATTGCTATGGCATATCTGTTGCAGCAGCAAAACTATTATGGTAAAAAAATTAAGCATTTTGATCATACCATGAAGGATTTTGCTAACGGTTCCAACTATGGTCCTCCATGTAGCCATATGCACCAGGATTTTAAGGGCAATTTTCAAACACATGATGTTCTCCACAATAAATGCAAGAGTTTTCCACGGTATAGGCTCTTTGGGCTTTTCTCGGTTGGTATAGGTAATCATCGGTGAGTGTAACAAATTCTTGATTGAATTGATTCCTATATTCCTTCATCAACTCTCGAATAGATTGACTTTTATTTCCCCTCATATTGATGTCCCTTAACTTTGTAGCACACATGATTTTTTTAAATCAAACAAAAAGAAAAGTTAGTAAAAAAATAATAAGAAAAATTCAATAACAAAAACAATTAACACCAATTGCCAATCCCCGACAACGGCGCCAAAAACTTGTTGGGTGTTTTGAGTGCAACGCAAACGGTGCAAGTATACACGTCGCAAGTAATAGTATAGTAAATATATCATCTCTACAGGGATTGGTTTGGGCCACTTTGCTTAAGCTGCTGCGTTGTAAGAGATAGATTGAATGGTGATGAATAATAAGTAAAATAAACTAAGTAAACAGAAATAAAGGATAAAGTAATCAAATAAGAGAGAGTAGACTGGTTATCGTGAGTCGTGGAGTGATAGTTGAATAGGTTGTCGTGGTAATTGAGTGCTAGAGTAGCTCAATCGTTTCGTCAATTGGATCCAGTCGGATTGCTTGGGCAATTGGGAATGGAGCGATTGCCTGGGCAATTGGGTGACAACCTTCAAAGTTTGGCGAAGCGTTCTTCAATGGTTTCTCGTTATCCCTAACTCGAAACACTGTTAATTGTACATGCCTTGATAATACATCCTTGCGTGAACCAAAGGTGGACAACAACTGATCTTGAGCTCCTTTTAGCCGTTGAAATTCACAACTTATCCCTAAGTCGAGATCCTCTCCCAATTCACTCGTAATTAAAATAAGAACCAAGAATGAACGAACTTTGAAATTAAATTGTAACTCAAAATCCTAAACATTTATCAAAACCACAAACCCAAAATAAACCTAGCCAATTTACATCAATTCATGGCTGGGTTCGAAAGATATACAAGGAAAAAAATTCCCACCCATGGATCGTATAAGAATAAAGAAGAAGAAGATGAAGAACATGCGATATATTCTCTCTCTCTAAGTCGATTCCCCCTCTCTTCTTCCTTCCAATCGCAGGTTTGATCTCTATTTAAAGAGATTATCAATCGGTTGTTTGCTGATAGGAGAAGTTGAATTACATTAGAGTTAGATTTGTGTTGCGCGTAATAAGTGCTACGCAATTGTGCAAGTATACACGTTGTAAGTTATAGTATAAAAGATATCGTCTCCACAGGGATTGGTGCCACTTCAAGAATCTAGTCTCTTGCACTGTAAAAAGTAAAAACTAAATAAAGGATTATAGGAGTTTAACTAATAACTAAACTAGAAAGCAAATAAGTAAAAGGCGATGTAATTAAATGAGAGAGATAGGCCAGGTTATCGTGAGTTGAGGTGTGATAGCCGATTGGATCATCTTGGTAAAAGAGTGCACGGGCAACTCAGTTGCCATGGCAACTTGCACAACGGGGTTGCCTTGGCAACTAATCGATGGTTGCCTGGGCGACTAGTTGGGCAACTACTTGGGCATCTGGGCAGCAACCTTCAAGGTTCGGCAGAGCATTCTTCAATGGTTTCTTCTTATCCCTAAGTTGAAACTCTAGCTACTTGTGCATGCCTTGATAATACATCTCTGCATGAATCAAGGGTGAACAACAACCAATCTTGCGCTCCTCTTAGCCGTTGAAATCCTTGACTTATTCCTAAGCCGGATTAATCTTCACCATCAATAGATTGAATAAAGATCATATTCATTCGTTTCTTGAATCTAACTCTCCCGATATTAGATAAATAGATGAAGTTACGAGATTCTCTCCAAATTCACTCGCAAACAAGAATAAGAACCAAGAATGAATAAACCTTGAATAGAAAAGTGCAAACTCTTATTACCTAAACAAAAACCAATAGTTTCTTACAACCACAAAACACAATAACCATAGCCAAATAGATTTAGTTCATGGCTAGGTTCCAAAGAAACACAAGATAAATAATCCCTAGCATGAACTCAATCGAACAAGAAAGAAAAAGATGAAGAAGGAAGCTTGTCGAAATCCTCCTTGCCCTAGATGCTTGTCGAAAATTCTCTCATCTTGCTCTCCTTGGAGTTGTCAAAATTCCCATCTCTTGCTCTCTTTGAAGTTGTCGATATGGCCTCTTATTTATAGGGATAGGTCAAAGTCCTTCTTTGAGGAGGAAGTTAAGTTGGAATTAAATTATCTTTAAAGAATATAATTATTTATTATAATTATATTCCTACTAGAACTTCTCTTATCTTTTTGGAATTTAATTCTTCTTTAATCTCTTCATGGAAATCAAATTCCTTTGGGATTTAGCTTTGCTCCACGTCATCTTGGGCTTGTCTAGCCATCAATTTCGACTACCATATCACCTTGTGCTTTGTCGACAATTGCCCTGGCAACTGGCTCGACGTCTCCTTCATGCATTGCCCTGGCAACTAGCTCGACATCTTCTTCATGCATTGCCCTGGCAACTAGCTCGACATCTTCTTCATGCATTGCCCTGACAACTAGCTCTAGTCTTTCTTTGGCAAGTGATCCTGTACATACACACAAAACACACCAAAGCAGCATTTTTTCCCACAAAAACTACCAAGTTATGTAATCAAGCTCAACGATGGAAGGAAACATGGATTAATGTATGAATGGCTAATTATGCAACTAATATGAGCCTAAGTCTAACAATAATATGAGTAAAAAGGGTAAGCAAAATAGTACTTTTGAACACTTATCACACCCCCAAACTCGAACTATTGCTTGTCCTCAAGCAATGCAAACTAATAATTACCTGCCAAGACTTCAATTTTCACAAACTTAGCTTTGAACTTGATTTCAATTCTCTGAACCGGGGTACAAAGTATGATTGGCTTTTTATTTTTCGGAAAACTTAGGAGTTACTCGGAATCAAACTATAATGCTTGTGAGTGTGTGCGGAGTTGTGTGCAAGTTGATTTTTCGGATGCAAACAATAGGTTTTCAAATTACTTCATTGGGTTCTTTTTAACATGTTTTAACTAGAGCCAGTTTTGGGCACCTCTAGTGTTTTGTTTTTAGTTTTCTTAAGTTAATTTATTCGACTAGAGCCGGTTTCGGGCACCTCTAGCGATCAATTTTTTTAACACATACTAGAGCCAGTTTCGGGCACCTCTAGTGATCAATTTTTTTAGCACATTCTAGAGCCAATTTCGGGCACCTCTAGCATTCATCCAATTTTTATTCTAATCCCCAAATTTGTTAATTATCAACCTAAGTTCACTAGAATTCCTTAAGTCAATCAAACCACAACATTGTTTCATCAAATTTAGCATAGTAACATTCTAAGTTTTTCCATGGTTATCCTAGAATAAAAATTCTATCAATTAAGTGCATTGGCAAAGTCATCATCGGATATTCATCAAATCTAAGCAATTCTTGTTCCAATTAAAGGTATGGCAAGCAATTTATGTATCCTAAATGTAATACTTAAGATGAATGTAACTAAACATGGTAACTACTAATAACAATCCCCCCCAAACTCGAGTGAGGCATTGTCCTCAATGCATGCATTAAAGAAAAATAAAAATAACGAAAAATAAAATGCATACGAGGACTTACTCCGAGAGTTCGTCATCGTAGATGATTAGTTTCCTTTTGGTCGGTGTCTTGATTCTCTTGCTTGAACACGATGGTTGTTTTCTTATTACTGGTGGTGGAATCGATCCTCGTACGGGGTTGTCCTCATCGTCCTCTTCATCAGTGTCATTGGCTTTTCGCTTGGAGGATTCAATTGGTGTGGTCTTTGTTGGTGCAATGGAGGATTCGTCCGAATCTGAAAAATCAGAAAATGATTCCGTAGGAGTTGATTCGGGCATATGTGCTTTACCTTTGGCTTTTGCAGTGGTTGCCGGGATGTCTTTAGCTTTGGTTGCCGTGGCATCTTCAGGGATGGTTGCCGTGGCATCAGCTTGTGTAGGCACGATGTAGGTTGCTGGGGCATCATCTGTTGTGGTTGCCGTGGCGACTGTTTCATTGGTTGCCGGGGCAAAGATCTCGGCAGGAAAGATTGGGAACGACACGCGATTGTCCGGGTACTTTTCTAGGATGACTTGGGTGATGACATTGTTGTGCTCCTTCATGTACCGCATGAACATTAGTTACTGGTCTTCAATTTGCCTTAGGTGGCTCACCAATGGTTGCAAGAGTGCTTCAAAGTATCCCGGGGTTGATGGCCGAGTTGCCCGGGCGTTAGGTGCTAGGGCATTAGGGATTGCCAGGGCGGCAGGAGTTGCCGCGGCAATTGGAGGCCTTGAAGATTTTCTCGGTGCCTCTCCCATTAGCTTTCGAATTTGTGCTTGATTCCAATCGGACTTTGGTAGGGCCTTTTCATCGGTGGACTCACTTGGGACATGCATCTCCTTGCAAAGATTAGAAATTAAGAAAGGGAAGAAAAGAGAACCCTTATCTTTTGAGCTACATACAAAAATCTCATCACAAATAATTTTTCCAATGTTAATGATGCGATTATGCAAAATAGAATGTATAAGCAAAAGACGTGGTATATCAACGGTAGTATTGTGTGTGGTGGGCATTAAAGAAGTTTTAACAAACTTATTCCATAGTTTTGCCTTGGGTTTAAGCTGAAGGTGATTTACCGTGCCCTTGTATTTACAGTCGTTCCAATGAGTTCCCGGTTGAGTGAGTTCTTGAAGCACCTTGTCGAGTTGCTTGGGCATGATTTGATCAACGAAGGCTTAATGCTCGTCCTTCTCAATGTAAAGCCCGTAAAAGGTGTTGACGTTTTCGGGACTTATGAGTATGGCCTTGTCACGAACAAAAACATAAAGATTATCCGGGTTAGGTGAGTGAGCATAGAATTCTCTTACCCATGAGATGTTACCCAGTTCCGGTTGATGGCAAAAGATTTGCCACTTTTGATGTGCAATCCTCTTGAAGATGAATGGTTCAAGGCCGAAATCTTGATGAGAGTTGGAGTATTCAAAGCCTTGTTCTTCATAAATCTTCCAGCTTTCAAACTTTGAGTGAAATCTTTCTTGAACCACTGGTGTAGCAAACTTCTTGTATCTTGGTTCTTTGGAGGAACTTGGATGAACTAAAAATTTAATTTTGGATGCCATGGATGATCTTGGTTGTGAGTTTTGTAAAAACAAATAAAAGAAAAGAAACTAAAAAGTTGCAAGATAAAAAGTAGGAATAGGTTAAGGTTGATGGGTTTTATAGAAAAGATAGGTGGTAAATATGGTGGGTGGGATTAGGGGAAAATGAAAAAAGGGTTTTGGTTTAGGGAGAGGGTGACGACAAGGGGGTTTGATTAGGGTAAATTGGAGGCTTTATATAAGCCTTAGATTCAGCCCATTAGTTTCCTTGTTGAAGATGTTTTCCTTCTTGGATTAAAATTCCTCTTTATCTTGAACTCTTTTCCTACAATTCAAAGACAAATCAAATAAGGATTAAAATTAAAGATAAACTAATAAAAGAAAATAAATAAAGATGTATAAAGGGATTCTTAAAAAAAAGAAATCTATCCTAAATATATATATATATATATATAATAATAATCAGAAATAGTAAAAAAATATAGTTCGAAAAATAAAATAAAAAATTAATCAAAAATAATAAAAAAAATAAAATAAGAAAATAAAAAATAAAATATCAAAGGGAGAGCATGCTCATGCATCTCCTAAGTTGACCACTTCTTCGTTACGTTCTACATGGGCACCATTGTAGTGTTTCAATCTTTGTCCATTAACTTTGAATTCATGTCTGTCAGTGATGGACTTGATTATCACGGCACCATGGGAGAATGGTTTGACAACTTTGAATGGTCCCGACCATCTTGATTTCAGCTTTCCCGGGAAAAGTTTTAGCCGAGAATTGAATAAGAGAACTAGTTTCCCTGGCATGAATTGTCATGCCATTGCTTTGTTTTCTCCTTGTAGATTCGTGCATTGTTATAGGCGAGTGCACGGAATTCTTCTATCTCATTGAGGTCCAACAAACGCTTTTGTCCGGCACTTTCTCAATCCATATTAACGGTCTTGATTGCCCAGTATGCCTTGTGTTCAATTTCCACCGATAGATGACATGTTTTGCCATAGACAAGATGGAAGGGGGACATACCTAAGGGTGTTTTGAATGCAGTGCGATATGCCCAAAGTACGATCTTGTGTGATATGCCGAAGCGTTGCAACATCTTGGCAATTAGTCTGTTGTCAAAATGCTTGCCATCGTCACTGATAATTGCTCTCGGCATCCCAAACCGTGTAAATATGTTTTTCTGCAAGAATCGTTGCACGGTCTTGGAATCATTGTTGGGAACTGCAGCTGCCTCTACCCATTTAGAAACGTAGTCGACGGCAAGTAGAATGTAGAGGTTGCCGAATGAAGATGGGAAAGGTCTCATAAAATCGATCCCCCATACATCAAACAATTCCACCTCGATGATGTTCTGGAGCGGCATCTCATGTCGTCTAGAGATATTGCCCGTCCTCTGGCAACGATCACATTGCTTGTAAAAGTCTTGGGCATCTTTGTACAATGTTGGCCAATACAAGCCGGATTGCAAAACTTTGGTCGCGGTACGAGTTCCTCCAAAATGTCCTCCATAGGGTGAAGAATGGCATTGCCGGAGTACATTTTGTTGCTCTTCTTCAGGGACACATCGGCTATAACCTGATCTGCACATTGTTTAAACAAAAGAGGCTCGTCCCAAAAGTAATGCTTCGCATCATGGCGGAACCGCTTCTTCCCTTGGTGAATAATGCCATAAGGTAAAATACCACAAACAAGGAAATTAACTAAATTCGCGTACCAGGGTATTGCCGAGGCATGTGATACCGTGGCGACTGCTCCCAAAATTGTTGAGGCGTGCGCGTCAAAGGCTGCTGCAGCGTCGAGAGTTGCCGAGACGTGTGCATCCATGGTTGTCGAGGCGTCGAGGGTTACCAAGGCATGCGCGTCCATGGTTGCCGAGGCGTCGAGGGTTACCGAGGCATGCGCGTCCATGGTTGTCGAGGTAACTAAAATTTGTTCATCTTGGAATGCATCACATATCTCTAGATTCGTGTCCTCCTCCCTGTTGCGTTCTAAACGTGATAAGTGATCGGCCACTTGATTTTCTGTTCCTTTCCTGTCCTTAATTTCAATATCAAATTCTTGTAAAAGTAATATCCAACGAATCAATCGAGGTTTGGCATCCTTTATAGCAAATAGATATTTGATTGCCGAATGGTCCGTATGAACAATTACCTTTGTACCAATCAAATAGGATAAGAACTTGTCAAATGTGAAAACTACAACTAGTAACTCTTTCTCCGTTGTTGTGTAATTCACTTGAGCACTATTAAGAGTTTTACTAGCGTAGTATATCACATGGAAGGTCTTACCTGTGCGTTGGCCCAGGACTGCTCCTACCGCGAAATCACTTGCATCACACATGAGTTCAAAATGTAGCGTCCAATCTGGTGGAACGACAATAGGTGCCGAGGTAAGCTTTTTCTTTAGGGTTTCGAATGCTTGGGGTACAAGAATCATCAAAATCGAAGACTTTATCCTGTTCAAGCAAATTGCACAAGGGTTTAGTAATTTTAGAAAAATTATGAATGAACCTCCTGTAAAAACCTACATGTCTAAGAAAACTTCGAGTTCCTTTAATTGAACTTGGTGGGGGTAATCTTTCGATCACGTCCACCTTGGCTTTGTCTACTTCAATTCCCTTGGATGAAATCTTGTGGCCGAACACTATTCCTTTATCTACCATAAAATGGCATTTCTCCCAATTGAGGACTAAATTAGTTTCTTCACATCTTGCCAACACCCTTTCTAAATTGCCGAGACAGCTGTCGAAGTCATTACCAAAAATTGAAAAATCATCCATGAAGATCTCAAGGAAGTCTTCGACCATGTCTGAAAAGAGTGCCATCATGCATCTTTAGAAGGTTGCTGGGGCGTTACACAATCCGAACGGCATCCTTCGGAAGGCATAAGTACCGTATGGGCATGTGAAGGTTGTCTTTTCTTGATCTTCTGGTGCTATGGCAATTTGATTGTAACCTGAATAACCATCAAGAAAACAATAAAAAGGGTTTACCTGCAAGACGGTCAATCATTTGATCAATAAAGGGTAATGAGAAGTGATCTTTCCTGGTGGCTTTGTTTAGCTTTCGATAATCCATACAAACCCTCCAACCGGTCACAGTCCTGGTTGGAATGAGTTCATTGTTTTCATTACTTACCACTGTTATACCTCCCTTTTCCAGTACGCATTGTATCAGACTTACCCATGTACTATCAGAGATAGGGTATATAATGCCGGCGTCAAGCCACTTGATGATTTCTTTCATTACAACCCCTTTCATGGCATGATTCAGTCTCCTCTGGGCCTCAATTGAAGGTTTGTGATCATCTTCCAACATAATCTTGTGTATGCACACTGCCGGGCTAATTCCCTTCAAGTCGGCAATTGTCCACCCTATTGCCTTTTTGTGTAGCTTCAACATCTTGACCAGCTTCTTTTCCTGCTCAGGCTGTAACTTAGAAGAAATAATTACAGGCAATGTATTATCGGTTCCTAAGTATGCATATTTTAGTTGCTCTGACAATTGTTTCAACTCAAGAATCAGTGGTTGTTCAATAGAGGGTTTTTTGAGTTTACCTTCCTTACCTGAGTGATCCAGTGGTTCAAAGTATGTACCTGGTCGATTGACTAGCCAATTTGCCTCTTCTTGTTGTTCCTCATCGACCGGTTCTTCATACTCCTCAGGTTCCTCTTGATTGGCGATATAGTTGCCGAGGCAACTAAATTCCTCGTCGAAGTTAAACTCTGCCGTGGCATGAAGAAGTTGGCATTCTTCGGGATCATCAGCATGCCTTAGTGTTTGGAACACGTTTAGTTTAACTTGCTGGTCATTCACCCTCATTGTGAGTTCTCCCTTTTCAACATCGGTCAAGGTTCTCCCTGTTGCTAGGAATGGTCTCCCGAGAATGATGGGTGTATGCTCATCTGCTTCACAATCCAAAACAATAAAGTCAGGGGAAAAATAAATTTATCAACTTTTACCAGTATGTCCTCGATTTTTCCCTCTGGATGTACATATGATATGTCAGCTAGCTGTAGCATAACTATTGTAGGTCTTGCCTTCCCGATTCCTAGTTTCTGGAAAACCGATTTAGGCATCAAGTTTATGCTAGCCCCAAGGTCGCATAATGCTTTCCCGACATAGTGGTTTCCAATAGAACAGGGTATTGTGAAACTTCCGGGATCCTTCAACTTGGGTGGCATACGATTGTGCAACATTGCCATGCATCCTTCTGTTGCGGCAACTGTTTCAAACTCTCCTAGCCTTGTTCTCTTGGACACAATGTCTTTAAGAAACTTGGCGTAGTTTGGCATTTGTTCAATTGCTTCCACCAATGGCAAGTTGATGTGGACTTGCTTTAGGATATCAAGAAACTTCTTGAATTGGTATTCTTGCTTTAGTCGCTTCAACCTTTGTGGGAATGGTGGTGGAAGTCAGATATCTTCGATCCTTTCATTGGTTTGGAACCTGATTGACGGCATTGCCGGGACAACTAGAGTTGCCGAGGCATTATCAATTGTGGTTACCGAGGCATGCTTATCACAAGTTGCCAAAGCATCCTTATCGTCGGTTGTCGAGGCATGCTTATTGCCGGTTGCCGAGGCAATTCCTGGTTCAATATCTGAGGCTTTGCCGCTAGGTTCGTCTTGATCTTTTTGTGGAGTTTTGTTTGATGAGTGGGTTTGAGTCTCTCTAAGTTGTTGGCCACTTCTAGTGGTGATTGCCTTACATTGCTCATGGCCAGTTCCTTTTGCGACTTCAGTATCGCTAGGTAAACCTCCTTGCGGTCTAGTATTCAGATTTTGAGCAAACTGTCCGACTTGATTTTCCAATGATTTGATTGCCGCCTCTTGGTTTTGCAGTCTCATCTCGGTCCTGTTAATAAAAGCATCAGTTCTTTTTATAAAGTTACTATTCTCAGCCATATAAGATTCAGTTTTCATCATAAAAGCATTTAGAGAATTTTCCAAAGAACTAGATGTTGTCGGTTGTTGCTACGGCAACTGTTGCCGTGGCATATTCTGCTGGAATCCCGATGCTTGTGCATTCTGATTGTTCTGGTTTAGAGCATTGTTGGGATTACTCCATGAAAAATTTGGGTGCTTCTTCCAAGCTGGATTGTATGTATTGGACATCACATTGTTGTTCCGATTGTAATTCCCCACATAGAAGCTGGATTCTGAATTCTGCATACATTCAGAAGAATCATGGTTATCACCACATAACTCACAAAAAGAATCCATTACCTTGACTTCATGTGTGTTGTTTGGTTTTTGCATGTTCTGGACCATCTTGGTTAAAGTGGCCAATTGTGCCGAAATTGAATCTGATGATCCTAGTTCATGAATTGTGGCTTGGCATCTAACACCTCCTCTTCTAGTAGAGGGGAATTGATAATCATTCTTGGCCAGCCTGTTTAGAATTTGCATTGCTTCCTCCGGCGACTTATCTAAGAGTATGTCGTTTGCCGAGGCATCTAGCATCATCCTTGTTGGTGTATTCACGGCGTTGTAAAACATTGTTACTGGAGTCCACACTGGGAATCCATGTAGGGGCATTTGTGTAGAAGTTCTCTATATCGCTCCCAAGCCTCGTATATGGATTCATCATCCGCCTGCCGAAAAGAAGTAATGTCGTTACGAAGCTTATCAGTCAAATTTGTAGGATTAAACCGAGCAAGGAAATCACGACAAAGATCGGTCCAAGATGCTATTGATCCGGCAGGAATGCTATTCAACCATGCTTTCGCCCTATCCCTCAGTGAATAGGGGAATAATCTTAATCGTAAGACATCGGGGGTGACTCCGTGTATTTTGAACGAGTTGCAAATCTCGAGGAAAGATTTAAGATGTTGCCGTGCATCTTCAGTTGCTGAGCCGCCAAATTGACCAATTGTGTTGATCATATTAAACATTACCAGTTTCAACTCAAAGTGGTCGGCTTCAATTTCAGGTGCGACAACTCCTGGATTAAGTCCATCGAGATCTTCTTCAAGATAGTCTCGAATAGTTCTATTTCGTGCAAGAATCACTCCTCCTCCTGCTGGAACATCTTGATTCATATTGCCGTCTTGATTAGCCATTGCTACTCTTATCCTTCGTCTAAGTCTTTGTAAGGTTCTTTCGATTTTTGTATCAAAGGAATATTCTGGTGTAGTCGGTCTCGCCCTTGTCATATACCAATGCAAAACCAAAGTTTGTTAGCCCTTTGAATCTTAATTAAGAAAAGTAAAAAGAAATTGCAAGAAAATAAAAACAAAGTCGCTCTTGCCAATCCCCGGCAACGGCGCCAAAAACTTGTTGCGCGTAATAAGAGCTACGCAATTGTGCAAGTATACACGTTGCAAGTTATAGTATAAAAGATACCGTCTCCACAGGGATTGGTGCCACTTCAAGAATCTAGTCTCTTACACTGTAAAAAGTAAAAACATAAATAAAGGATTATAGGAGTTTAACTAATAACTAAACTAGAAAGCAAATAAGTAAAAGGCGATGTAATTAAATGAGAGAGATAGGCGCCAGGTTATCGTGAGTTGAGGTGTGATAGCCGATTGGATCGTCTTGGTAAAAGAGTGCACGGGAAACTCAGTTGCCGTGGTAACTTGCACAATGAGGTTGCCTTGGCAACTAATCGATGGTTGCCTGTGCGACTAGTTGGGCAACTACTTGGGCGTCTGGGCAGCAACCTTCAAGGTTCGGCAGAGCGTTCTTCAATGGTTTCTTCTTATCCCTAAGTCGAAACTCTAGCACTTGTGCATGCCTTGATAATACATCTATGCGTGAATCAAGGGTGAACAACAACCAATCTTGCGCTTCTCTTAGCAATTGAAATCCACGACTTATTCCTAAGCCGGATTAATCTTCACCATCAATAGATTGAATAAAGATCATATTCATTCGTTTCTTGAATCTAACTCTCCCGATATTAGATAAATAGATGAAGTTACGAGATCCTCTCCCAATTCACTCGCAAACAAGAATAAGAACCAAGAATGAATAAACCTTGAATAGAAAAGTGCAAACTCTTATTACCTAAACAAAAACCAATAGTTTCTCACAACCACAAAACACAATAACCATAGCCAAATAGATTTAGTTCATGGCTAGATTCCAAAGAAACACAAGATAAATAATCCCTAGCATGAACCCAATCGAACAAGAAAGAAAAAGATGAAGAAGGAAGCTTGTCGAAATCCTCCTTGCCCTAGATGCTTGTAAAAAATTCTCTCCTCTTGCTCTACTTGGAGTTGTCGAAATTCCCCTCTCTTGCTCTCTTTGGAGTTGTCGATATGGCTTCTTATTTATAGGGCTAGGTCAAAGTCCTTCTTTGAGGAGGAAGTTAAGTTGGAATTAAATTATCTTTAAAGAATATAATTCTTTATTATAATTATATTCCTACTAGAACTTCTCCTATCTTCTTGGAATTTAATTCTTCTTTAATCTCTTCGTGGAAATCAAATTCCTTTGGGATTTAGCTTTGCTCCACGTCATCTTGGGCTTGTCTAGCCATCAATTTCGACTACCATATCACCTTGTGCTTTGTCGACAATTACCCTGGCAACTGGCTCGACGTCTCCTTCATGCATTGCCCTGGCAACTAGCTCGGCATCTTCTTCATGTATTGCCCTGGCAACTAGCTCTACTCTTGTGTTTGGCAAGTGATCTTGTATATACACACAAAACACACCAAAGCAGCATCTTTTCCCACAAAAACTACCAAGTTATGTAATCAAGCTCAACGATGGAAGGAAACATGGATTAATGCATGAATGGCTAATTATGCAACTAATATGAGCCTAAGTCTAACAATAATATGAGTAAAAAGGGTAGAAAAATAGTACTTTTGAACACTTATCAATTTGCATTAGAGTTGGATTGCGTTGGAATTCCATGGAGATTAGTTCCTCATCCGATCAAACTCTTGAATTTCTTGTGGATAATGCTTGTTGATTAGGATAGGATTGATCTTGATTAAATTGGATAAAAGATAATTAATATCTTCCATCTTTATCTCTAAGAACTCCTCAATAATTAAAGTCTTTATCTCCATCAAATTCCTCTTGTAAATTTGGATTTTGGGGGCTTATCCATTGAATTTTGAGTTTATCCAAAAATGGGCAGATTTATCTCGACTTGCCTCGGTAATTAGCACTTGCCTCAGAAATCCTGACCTGCACAAATTAAAATACCAAAGCAGCGACTTTTCCACGAAAATAGCAAAACACAAGATCAAGCCCTTCAAACAGAAAAACTACGAAATTATGCATGAGTGGCTACAAATGCAACTAAAATGGGCCTAACTCTAACAATAATATGAGTAAAAAGGGTTGGAAAAATAGTACTTTTACACACTTATCACTGACTTGCATTTCTCTGGTAACTCTGTCTCGAGCTCTCATGTCGAACTATTTTAACAGACTTAGCTAGTGCCCAAACAGTATCATATGCCCAGTACCCATAAATGTTTAATTTGGCCGAACTAGACGACATCCCACAGTTCCATCTCCTTTTTAATTTCTCAAGGCTTTTGGACTGTGGTATGTATGGCCTTATTCCCAAAACACCTTGCATCGAACCGATGACTTTGGCTCCCATCGGATCCAACAAACTCGATAGTCCATCTTTAATGATCCAAGCATATCCTTCACTAATCATGTTTTGCTTCTTTCGCAAGAAAAAATAACTTAGCCCCAATAAAGAAGTCATGTGTACGAAGATCACTCTCATCTGCATCACCATTACTTTGTTGACCATCTTTAAGATGGTCAAGTTACTAGAGGTTAGGGAGATACTCACTCGTATGCCGAACTATTGGAACACGTTTGCGAGGTATAGGATTAGACCGCTTCCGAATTCGCTGTCTTCGTAGAGGAGGACTACTTTGTGCCATCCGTATGCTTGGACCATGGCCGCGATGGCTTTTGCTTGTGAGCCATTGTCCAAGGCTATTCGAACAAAGAAAGGGTTATGGGTTGTGGAGAGTGAGGGACTTGTTGCCGAGTATGAAATAATGGGAACTTGAGCCTTTTGGCCGATGTCCATTACAACTCTAGCTTGTGTTGACCTTTGGGGGCCGATGATGGCGTTAACTTCCTCCTTGTTGATCAACTCTAGTGTTGCAATCCGGATATAGTATAGATGATCAGTAAAAAAATCGAACAATAATGTCAAAAAATACTCCTAACGTTTAATTGAATAACACTTTAGTCTCTATTCTTTTTTTGAAACACTTTTAATTTTTTAATGTTTCATTTTGGGCTGGATGAAAATCTTTAGTCAACTAACTGTCATCTGACGTAACAATGTCATACGGACAAAGGTACGGACTTATAAAATGACACGATAGTTAAAAATATTTTATAAATATAAAATTATTTTTTTAATTGATGTGTCATCCTGTCAAGTTATCTTAAAGTATTGACCATTAATTAAATAATTATTTCCATACACAAAGGGGTCATTATTATCCAAAACGAAACGTCGAAGGTTAGAGTGCTTCAAAAAATGAAGAGGCTAAAATGACTACTCAATCAAAATATTATACAAAAATTAATTATACTAAAATCATTTACCTTTTAAAAAAATAATAATTGAATGGCTATTTATTTACTTTTCAAAAAAATATAATAATATTGTTAATATAATTCCCAAAATTAATTTCGATCATCACCGAGTGTCGAACGGATTTAATCATTCTAATACCCTTTTAGTACAATGATATGACTAATGGTCGCTAATGTGAGATTGAACCAAATGGCGTTTTTTTGATGTCTAAAACGACTTAAAATGACGTTTTGTTGAATCAACGTTGATGAAACTATATACACATAATATATATAGTAAACTACACTTAAAATTATTTTCATTTATTTTGTGATATAATTTAATAAATTTAAAATATATTATTATTATTTATTAAATAATATAAAATAAAAAAGAGTTTAACTCGGTCTTACATAACAATCAGGTGAGGAAGAAGTCACTCATGGCAAATTATTCCCGTCCGCATAATACTAACAAAGGACAACGTGGATAAGGCAGAGGAAAGCCTCCGCATAAAAAATAATACGCTTAAGGGTTTAATAAATCTCTGAATTTTTATAAAAAAAAAATTAATTAAGCTCATAATTTTTTGCACTCAATTAAGCCTTCAAATTCAAGAAAAAAATTAATTTGGCTATTTGACCAATGTTGACCGTTAATTTTAACAGTTTTTTTTTTTAAATTTGGCACGTGTTGCAACAGGGTAATGTTACTTGTCATTTCTACAAAATTTTAAATTTTAATTTTTAAAACATATATAAAAATTATAAAAAATTTAAAAATTTTAAAAAAAATTGAAAAATTCTAAAAATCATTTTTAAAAATAAAAATATTTTTATTTTAAAACTAATAAATATTTTTTTCAAAAGATTAAAATATTTTAAAAATTAAAAATATTAAATATTATTATACAATTATAAAAATTAAATTGTAAAAATATAAGACAATAAAATTTATTTTGGGTTTTAAAATAACTTTTATTTTTTATATTTTTTAAAATAAATTAATTGTTTTATATTTGAAAAATCAAAATAACTTTTATTGTTTTATATTTTTTTTCAATTTAATTTTATAATTCTATAATAATATTTAATATTTTATTTTTTTAAAATATTTTAATCATGTAAAAAATTAATATTTATTATTTTTAATACATTTTGAAATTAAAAAATTATATTTTTTAAAAATAAATTTTAGAATTTTCCAGATTTTTAATTTTTTTAGAATTTTTCTGATTTTATATATTTTTTAAAAAAACAAAATTTAAAAATTCATAGAAATGTCAAGTGACATTATCCTAATACGACATGTGGCAAAAAAATTCAAGAAAAAACCGTTAAAGTTAACGGTCAACGTTGGTCAAAGGGTCAAATTGATTTTTTTCTTGAGTTTGAGGGCTTAATTAGATGCAAAAAAAGATTAAGGCCTTATTTGACTTTTTTACAAAAGTTTAAAGGCTTAGTGAACCCTTAAGCCAAAATAATATTATTTTTTATATTATTTCATATATATTATATTACTATAAACTAATTTATAGATATATTATTATATATTTTTTTATATTTTATAAAAAATATTGTAAATTACATTACATATATTATTCTATAAATACATTACACTTTTATATTATTATATTATTTAGTAAACAATATTTTAAATTTGTAACATAAATTATAAATAGCATTTTAAAATTAATATATTTATTAAATTATATCATAAAATAAATAAAATTAAGCTAAACTGCAGTTTATTCTATAGTAAATATTATTTGTATTGGAATCATAACAAAAATATAAGTTGATTTAGTGGTTAAATCTTAGCTTTAGTTTCTAAAGTTCGTAGGCTTAAGCCTCTGCAAGTGCATTTAATTTTATCAAATTTCATCTAGCTGAACGACACCGTCCCGTTAAGGAATGGTGGAGTGACAACATTGAACCTAAAATTTTAGTATCAAAATTGATGCAATTGAAATTTCAATGGTATAAACGGTACAATGTTTAAAGTTTGATGGTATCTAACATAGTTTACATCACAATTTTTTTTTGGATAATTTATGTAGTTTACCTACTGTTTATTAAAATGTTTATATTATTCAAATCCTTTTTTATTCATCCACGAATTGAAGGGATATACTAATTGAGCTAAACTCCATCGACAATATTTGTTTATTCGAAATATATGATGATACATATATCATCATTATTTTGAATAATTTAACTAAAAAACAATCAAATCATAATAAAGGGACTAAATCCGGTAAAAAAAACATATTTAATAGAGTTTCACCGATCAGTTATGGTTAGGACTTAGGATTGAGGGATGTTTGAGCTATGAAGAGGAGCCGAAGAAAAGAAAAACCTGTAAAAGCAGCACCAAGAACATCATCGGAGTTCCGAAGGTCCAGAGACAATCTGGTCCTGAAATTCGGATGAGCAGCGTAGAAATATGAGATCGCCATGGGAATGCATGCGTTTGCCACCGATCCGACCACTGAATTCAGATCAAGAATCACTACCACAAGCACCGCCACCTTCTTCGTTTCTGCAAATCCATCCATCATTCCACCACCACTCAAACAAAGAACAACCAAACATACAAGACAAAACAGACTTGACATGGGAATTCCTCCTCCTGTTTGGGGTCCGAGAAAACAGCTTTATTCTTTGTTCAGTTGTTCATTGACTTCATGAATATGTCTATGTATAAATACGCGAAGGGCTTTATTGAATATAAATATATGAAATTCAACGCTCGGAACATGAAATTTCATGTTCCCTTTATCCCACTTAATATGTTAAGTATTTGACTTTTTAAAAGTCAATTTTTTTAACTTTGACAATGATTATTTTAACTATTTTAGTTAATTAAAATTTATAAAATATATATTTTTAAACTACTTGATTGAAGGTTTCTAAAACATATTTTTTCATATTTTTACAATAATAAATTTAAAGTAATAATGAGTCAAAGTTATTTTAAGGGTAATTATTCAATGCACAAGTGCTTGCTTGTAGAAACTTTGTTTACTCAAGCGTCATAATTTTAGAGTTTAGGGACTCCGTTTAGGGTTTAACGATTTAAGTGTAGTAGTTTTGAAATTACGGGTTGTTGATAGAATTTTGGGTTTAAGGTTACAATTTAGGGTTTGTAGGTTAAAATCTAAATATCTAACCATATTATCCTAAAACCTAAACCCTAACCCTAAACCCTAAATTCTAACCATGAACCCTGTTGATTGCCAAAGTGAACAGGAGTCGGAGGCGGTGACCCAACGGTGGTCGAGATGTTTGTTCTGAGTCAGAGCTCGTATATTGCTCCTATTTTGTGGACAATGGCCTCTTTGGTTGTAGATCTCTCGTTTCTCTTGTTGCATGTCCTTTTTATACTACTAGGACAGGTGTCATGATCAGGTAGTCGTGGCGTGTTGATTAGACTGGCTATGATGTGACGTTCTAGGTTTACATTTTTATTGGCAACGATCTCGTGCATCGTCGAACGATCGCTAGGCGCAGTGTTGTTTGTAGTCTTTCTTGTTCGCTGTGTACCACAAAGGATGCTAGATAAATCGTGGATGGTCGCATGCGTTGTTATGTATTCGTTGGAGGGTAAGTGCTGACGTACACAGTGATCACGTACGTTGTCATATGATAATTAGACATCTTTTATGCAATACTGTTTGCAACCTCGTTTGTTTGCCGTGGCCTGTGTGGCTTTGACATGCGGCGGTAGGTATTTGTAGGCACTAACAATTACCCCCCAGGTGAGGGAAGGTTATAAAGTGACCTTGGCGAACTTGAGGAATCTGTAGAGGCCTCGTTTGGGTGGGAGCTTTGTGGTAACCGTTTTGAAATGATTTTTTTAAAGAATAGATCGTTGCATACAAGTTGTAAAGGTTATACGAAATGTCATGTAATGGGTCTCGATAATAAACATGCCAATTTTCTTCGAGGATAAACCTCTGTATGTGAAACATTATATAACAAACCTCTTTGTTGATGAAGCGTGTTAAAGAAGACATGGTTCTTGACTATAAATACGCTTTGCTGGTTTTTTTAGCTTTATTTTTCTTATTTCACTGGTTGCTTTGGAGTTTTCAAGAAAAGGAAGATGAGAGTTTTGGAAAAAAAAGACAGTTATTTTTGTTGTGATGGTTGATTTGTCTGTGGTAGTGAGTGATGAGTTTCATTGTACTACTGAGCCAGATGAGTTATTAAAAATACTAGAGTGTCGGGGTATTCTTGCTGTTAATTATTTTTGTTATCGGTTCAGTCTACCGAAGGGGGTCTTTCGCCTGAGCGAATGTTCCGATGAGGGAAAATCGTGGTGTTTGATTCCTATTTTTTGCTTTTGAGGCCATATTTCATTTATCATTGCATCCCTTTTTTTGTAAATTGGTTTGATTTTGCACTAGGTTAGTTGAGTGGAAGTAGTTGGTGGACTTTGGTGATATATTTCTTGAATTGCAAAATTCATGGGGACGAAGCTTCTATCGACGTGTCCCATTATTTTTATAATGTGATGGCTGGTCATGATAAGAATACCAAAGGTTTTGTAATTATTGGTCATCGTAGAGGAAAAAGGTTAGTGATGAGTAATCGTGCTGATAATCTTTGTCTGGATAGGATGAAGTATATGAAAGTAGATTATTTTGTCGAGAATTTTTCGTTCCCTGTTGTATGGCATCATTTGGCCAAGGATAAGGTTACGCTGCCCGATGTGGGGAAAATGTCAGTTGCTTAGCTAAGGCTTCTCAGGAGGCTAAAAATTGATCCACCATTTCCCTTTGAAGAAGTATGCACCATTATAAATATTTGGGTGAATTGTTTAAAGAAGAAAAACCCCAATGGTTGGGACGAATCATATTTTAATGTGTTTCCAGAGGGCTCTTTAGCAAACGTGCCTACTTGTGCGGAAGCTTGGCCCTTTGGTGAAGAGGGTAATGAGCGAGTAATGAGGATTCATTAGGTGATATCTCCTTGAGAAGGAAAAACTTGTTCTATCTCTATGCGTACTTTCGTTTATTATTATTATTATTATTATGTACTTCGCAAGGGTGGTAGCTTCTCATTTACGAATTGCAGGTGAAGAATTAGGGGATCGGGTTGGGGTCTCGAGATATTGCTTACTATGTCTAGTAGCGATCTGTTAGGTTTGCAAGGGTGATAGAAATGGTGCCCTCGGGGGCTTTTAGCAGTAGAGAAATAAGTGTAGTTCCCGTTGTTCCCCCTCTAGAGATTTCGCCAGGTATTCAACATGCCTCCGAAGGAGTCTTAGTAGATGTTATAGAGGCCACACGAGAAAGTGTGGCAAGGTAAATAAGGGCTTATGGCTCAAGAAAGTGCTTTTTGGATGCTGAAGAGAAGATGTTAGGGAAGAGACCAACGTTTGATGTTGGAGTTATCGGAGGTTTACCTGGGTTGAGTTGTGATGTTCCACCTGTTTTGTTCGAGCTTGGCAATTCCTCTTGTAACACCCTCAACCTATATTCGATGATTAAATACACATTGAAGATGTTACTAAATTATTTAACTGATTTCCTGACTTGTAATTTTTTTTAAACATCTGACTTAAAACTAGTTTATAAAATAATCATTTCTCGACTATTGAAGTATTCATAGCCTATTTGCAGATTACTAGTTTTGACCCTGAATTGATTTATAAAACATATTAGTCAGTTATTAAAATAAGTACATAACTCAGGGTGAAAACTAGGTTTACTGCCTAGGCCTTTTCTTGAATTTAAAACCATTATGCAGTAAACAACATTTAAAATTTTAACTTTTAAAACAACTAACGAATAAACCGATACATGACCACTAAAGAATATCATAAATTAGAATGTCTTACTGATGTTTGGCAGATTGCAGCTTGATTAACATGCTTGATTCCTCTTCCGGTAAGTTTCCAATAAGCTACGTGTGAAACAGCACACGCTAAGTATTCACTTAGTGAGGCAACTATAATAAAAATAAATAGTTTCAATGTAAAGAATCATATAAAGTAGACTTATCAAAGTCATTCCCCTGTCATATAACAGTGTAATACATTTCTTGCAAAATGGCAGATGATTCCAGTACAACTTATATCATATCATAAAACAAGTATAAATTTCATATTCTTAGTATTTATCAGTCATCATGTAATCATTTGCAATATAACCTTCCTTTAGAAATAACCCAAAGTATATAATATGAGATCAAGGTACTCGAGTCACATGAATAAGACACCTGAGTGTCTAACTTGTACTTGTAATTGAGTACGTACTCGAGGACGCTCTTTGCTGCTCATAAAAGCATCTCTTTAGTGCACTTGGCACCATGGGCTTGGATCCCTAGGGTGCAACACCAAGGGCTTGGGTCCCCAAGGTGGAAATGACACCGTAGTACCTAACTTGAACATGACAGATGAATACGTACATTGAGGACGCTCTTTGCTCCTTATTCAAGCACCTTGTTAGTGCCATTAAAACTATGGGCTTGGATCCCCAAGGTGCAACACCAAGGGCTTGGGTCCCCAAGGTGTATGTGACACCGTAGTAGTCACAAACATGAAACATAACATAACTTGCATGATATTGTTGCTAATGACTCTATGGATATCCAACAATACCATGAACTCTCATATCATAATACTTGGGCATTTCATTTCATTATCATTCATGTAAACGGGCAATTCACATCCCATATTTCATCATAATTTTTCATATGTACTTGCCATTACTGTATTATGCATCAATGTAAATCATATAGTCGATATTAGGTAGTTCATACCCAATATCTTAGATCCGATTATCTTAGATAAATCTTTATGCCATATCAATGTATCACATATGCCATTTAATATTTTATGCCATTTGCATAACTTTGATCAACATACTTTTTCATTAATATCAAGGTTGACTCATCACAAGTCTTCCTCATATCATATATATATATATAATAGGTAAAGATGCACTCACTTTGGCCACTTAACATGCTGCCTCACTAAGTTCTAGTTCGATTCTTTCTTTCATAGTAACTCGAACCTTTTTTGATTCGAACTTGAACCCATTAATCACATAAATAAAATAAAATATTTGTTAGACTCAAATCTAACAATACCTTAAACTTGTTTTTAAACATAATCATTCGAAAATAAAATTTCCAATTAATTTCCTTTCTTCTCGGTACTTTTCGAAAACTCATTATGGTCCTTAGTGACCATTTTGAACCTCAAAATATTTATTCATGTTTAAATAGTAATTATTCCAAAAATACCTTTGTTATATACTAATTTTCTTTCTTTACCCTTTTTAACCATTAACCTATACTAAGTGACATTTCAGTCACTAACTTCACAAATGTACTTGATTTTATGCTTAAATTAACCAATTAAGCATTTCTAAAAATTTTAGGAAATTTTTCTCTTTATCTTAGGACCTTGACAAATTGGTCCCCTAAAAAAAATTATTGGTCAAAATGGCCCTTTATCTTTATTTCACTTGTCACTTCAATCCCGTTCTTACTAAATTTAATTCTAACTTCTACATACATATTCAAATCAAATACTTGCATACTAAAAAAAAATTCAACATTTTACCTCTATTTTTCTTCCTTGGCCGAATTGACCACTAACCTTCTAAAGGTTTGCATTTTGGTCATTTAGCTCCCTAACATACTTAATTTGATAATTCCAACTAATATTCATTAATGGAATATTAAACTAAAAAATTAAGAATCATCTCCTTCATCTCTTTCTCAAACCGAAATGGTCCTCTATTTCACATACATTTTTATTTTGGTCCAAATTACCTAATTAAGCTAGCATTATTATAATCTCATCAATCCAATGCTAGAATAAAATTTCAAAATAATTTCCCTTAATTAGGCATTCTAGCCGATATGGTCACTATTAATTTCTAGTGATGAATTTTCCATTCTAATATTCAAATTAGCCTTGTAACATCACATTGTATCCATTTCCATCACCAAAACAATTATTCAAAATTTCTCCCCTATATTTCTCCTATATGCCGAATTGGTCACTTGGTACACCAAGGAGTTTTGATCATTCTAACATCATTTTTATACTTGAAACATCATAATCACATCAATTCCATCCTTAATTCAAACTTCTAATTCAAATTTCCAAATCCTAAGGTTAGGGTTTATGATTCCAACATAGGATTTAAATCAAACTAAAGCTTGTTTACATGTCTACAACATCTATTCTAATCAAATAAAGCCTTAAACATAACTAGCGTTCATAAATTCCATCATCATCTTCTTCATGAACATAAACTATATTTAGCTTTTCCATGCATAATTACTACTAAAATGAAAAGAATTAAGCATAGATTAATTTACCTTACTTTATTTTACTTGAATCAAGCTTGAAAACCTTCAAAATTAGCTTGGAAATGGTGTTATGCTCTTCCTCTCTTCTTTCTCCTATTCCACAAAATGTTGGAGAAGATGAACAAAGTTTTTTGTTCATCTTTTTTTTTTTCTTATTAATATACATGTTAATTTTTATTAAATCGTAATATGCCACTTGTTTTAATTAAAATGAATTTTAAATTAATTTTTATCCTTGTTCCAAACTTGCCCTTCCATTACATCTCTAATTACAATGCTTCTTCAAAAATGCCATCCCATAACATTCCAACTAATTTAGTTGGAATCCAACCGGGCACCTTTCAATACACCATAAAATAATATTTTATGATTTTTATTCGATCCAATTATTCGATATTCACCTTCAATTTTTTTCAAACTATCGCTTCTAATCCGAAAAATTCCATATTTCCAGAAATTTCATAATTAAATATTTATTCCATATAAAATCTTCCATAAATAAAAAGTCAACTTAAAATTTTGACTCGATCAAAAATACTGATACCCAAAATTTCTATCGGATAAAATTTTTCGTAAAATTTCTTCGTTAGATATTCATACGAATTATTCCTAATTTTTTTGAATCCTTTTATTCGATCAAAAATTCGATTCCATGAAACTTCCCAAAAGGTCACCCATCCTTGAATTTCTCTAACCTGAGCATGCTTAACAATCTTGTTCTATCCAAATTCGATACCTTCTACTGCATTTTAAATTTCTAAATTTGATATCAAAATTCTTATTTTGATTAGATTTATCCTTATACTGACTAAAATTATCTTTTAGAGAATTTACACTTAAGTCCTCAAACTTTTACAAAGATAGATCACTAAGTTAGCCTTATGCTATAACCTTAGTACTAAATGACCCTGAACTAGCTTAGAAAATTTTTGGGGCATTACACCTCTAAGGTGGTTACTACTGGTGCGGTTGGGACCACTGCTTCTACCAGCTTGGCTACTATTCTGTCTACTTCTTGTGTAACCTCAGGTGTTATTGGTGATGCGTTGTTACCTTTAGTTTGATAATTTTCCTACTTAATTTGTGATAAAGTTTTAGTTTTACTGGCCTTTTGTAGGTGTAAGTGCTACAGATTCTATTATTGTTTATTGCTCCACTAAAGATAAATTCCCTGTGGTTACGCCTCTAGGACTGTGTCATTTTCAGGTGTTGCGATGACCCCCTCAGTGCCGTTGTACGCTGATGTCTCTCCTGGTAAGGGCTATGAACCTTTGGCTCTGTGTAGTGTATTATATCCTTGGAGGGGATATCCGGAGATGGATAATTAGTTTTATCTCGAATCTACTTCTAGGAGATTGTTCAAATTGCATTTGGATAGCTTTAGTGCCTCAAAACCCTATAGTAGTATTAGGAGGATCGTTGAGGGAGGTTGTGGTCTCATTCAAGAACTTGGTTGCGTTCAGTTTAAAATGGAGAGGAATGCAAAGGCCCTTGTTGAAGAAAATTCGAGGTTGCATTCATGAGTGGAAAGCTACACTGGTCTTATTGAGGAAAATGAATGGCTACGTTCGCAAGTGAAAGGTTATACTGCTCATTTAAATGAGCTGCAAGAAAAACACGAGGTGGACATCTAGGAGTAGGTAAAGGAATTGCATAGGAAGCATGCAGAGAAAATCTCTAAGAAAGAGATCGATGTTGATCGTGCTCTAAGGATTAAAAATAAGCTTCTCGCAACTATGGAGCAGAGTTTCAAGACTGATATTCAAAGTCTCAAGGAGGAATTAGAGCAGGCCAAGAATGTAGCAGACGAAAGTTTTGTGAATTTCACAAGGAAATTAACTAAGCTTAAAGAATCGCATAAGAATAAAATTATTGTGCTGAAGGCTACTCATAATGTCGATATAGTGGAGAATGTTAAGGCAGCTGTTGACACAACCTCCACTTTTATGATTGAAGGGATGGAGAAATCATGAGATGATGCCGTTTTTAGTTTTCAGTTGGTGCGTTGTCTTTTTGATTTTAAGGGTGTAGATTTTGATGCTCTTTTGTGGTAGCCACGAATTTTGACGTAGGGAATCCTTCTGGGCTATCTTGGGAAAGCTTTGTTGCAAAATATAGAGACATCGTGACCTCTTCTACCTTAGGTCCAGATGTGTCATCTTCCCTGAATGACCGCAGTGGTGCTGCAGATAGACTAGATGATAGTGGTGTCTTGGGTGATTGCAGTAGGGGTGTGTAACTGTTATTGCTATTTATATCTTTATTTTTTCGTATGGAAGAAAAACTTTATTTTGAGAGTTGTTTCGGTTATTTTACTATTTTCTGCCTAATTTGAAATTTATTTTGATGCTTTCATGAAGCACTTTTATCTCTTTATAGAATCTAATCTCTGATCTGACTTTGCTTTGACAAAAGATGAAAGTTCTCCTCTTTTACTCTTAGTTGTTAAACTCAATTGGGGCGTGTTTGTTAGGTGGTGGATGAGTTGCTTTCTTATGTTGTGATTGCTTGGGTGTTTCTCTTTTTGTTGCTTTTTTGAAAAATACCGTGTTTAATTAACACCTTGCTTAATTTTCTTTCACCAAACAAATTTCTTGTTAATATTTGAATCATAAGAGTGACTAGGATCGTTTGGAGAGTTTGAAATTGTTTTTGCTTTTAGTTTCTTCGCAGCTTGCAATGTTTTTTTGTTGGATGTGTTGACACAGCGAAGTAGTTTATGCCACTTGGGAAACCTCGACGCGGCTAATAGCATCCCCATAACATTATGTTTAGTAGTAATACCTTTAGATCAATTAAAATAAAGCTCTCTTATCCATTCACTTGTTCTTTTGGATACTGGCGTATATGGGAAGCTTTGATATAGGTCTGAGGGATTTGTATTGTAAAAAATTGTGTTAGATAAGACAAATAAAGAAGCAAAATACTGTGTGTTGCTTCCTTTCTTATTCCTTATTGATTTAGTTTTTCGTGCTTGGTATCTATTAGCTCTTTGCGATGATTTAGACAATTCAAGGTAGATCGTAATGAAAGAGAAAGTTGCGCGATTTTAGTTATTCACTCAAGATTTTGGGGTCTCAGAATTAAATATTCGTATCAGTGGCCCTCCGATAGGAGTGTGAAACGTTGTCGCTTGGTATTCTCATTGGTTGCTATAAATAGGGGTCATGTGGGCCTGTATCTTCATAACCTAATATACAAGTGGTCTACTCTCCTTTTATGCAGTTTTCTTTCTACAGTTTTACTTGTTCCATTTTGAGAGGAGGAAAGAAAAATATGTTTGTGGAAAAGAATGGTATACGAAAACCGCGTTTCATAGATCCAAGGGGAGTACTAGTTTTGTTGTTTGGGTTATTTGCATCGTCGAATAATAGTATTCGGAAGGCTATGATTAGCCATATGTAGTAAGGAGTGCCAACAGATAATGTATTCGTAAAATCTTGGGTGCAGGGTTCTTTGAATACTATTGTCTGTTAGTGTTTATTGCTACATTAGGAGGAGGCGGGTGAGGAAGGGGCATATTACTGAGACGATTGATTTGCGTTGAAATTTGACTGTTTTCCTTTTGATTCAGAGTAGAAGTTTTTGGAGTCGAAAATGGGAGAGGCATTTTTCATCTCCATGTACTTTGCCTACTATATTAAGAAGCTCGTTTTTCACCTTGGAAAGTTTGATGGACCTCTCCAGATTGAGTTCATTAGAAGGATTCTCAAGTAATTTGCCATTTCCCTTGTATAATTGATGATTGTAGTATTTTTTGTTTTTGTTCATGTAAGAAAGTTTGCTTTATGATTGTTTAGAGTGTCATGGAACTTGATTTATATTAATTTGAGTGCGTATACCTTGATTTTGTTTGAGTGAACTTTTACTTCCCGCGTGCGAACATAGTTATTCTTTCTTTTGGGATAGGTTATAATTGGCAGGATTTACATTATTGTTTTATATCATTTCTCATGGAATGACATATCTCTTTTAGAGCAAATTATGTAGTTATCTTAAGCTGGAAGGATTATTTCCCCTCGAGTGAGAAAATTTTGATTGCTATAGAATTGCTCACATATTTTTATCGCGCACTTGGAAGTGGCTTGTGAACCTATTCTTTTCTGGTCGCTTTACTTTGTGAACTTACTATGTTAGTGGCTAGCGAACCTTTATCTTTGATTCGCGTGCTTACTTTGAAGTGAGATTGATAATATTCATTTTTCAATTCGCATATTTACTTTGGAAGCGGGATTGGCAACAAATCTATATATTTATTTGCTAACCTGTAGTGGTATTTCTAACTCATTCGCTAGCTCGTTCGTTAATTCATTCACTAATTTGTTCCCTAATTTTTTATATGTTCGCATATTCATATTTACAAACGTCATCATTCTCTCGAAGTAGATTGCATATATGTTTGCCCTCATTTTGTTTATTGTTTTGTAAATGTTAGATTCGTGAGTTTGGAGATGAAACCTTAGTAAGAAAATATGCATTTTTGTATATGTATTTTTCGTGTTGCTGGTTTAGAGTGAATAAGAGAGTTCGTCTACATAAATATATGGAGTGATTTTATCTATTGTATCATAATGAGATGTTTTTTTTACTTGGGAACATCAGACGTTTGCACACTTTCTTGGAAGTGGCTGGCGAACCTTATCTTGGTGATCGATCTCTTTATTATGCACACTTGTTTGAAAGTGGCTAGCAATCCTTATCTTTTCTAATGTGAATGACTATTATCGTTTCTTATTGTTTAACTTTGTGCGAACTCTTAAAACATTTTTCTTTGGAAATGTTGAAACATAAATACAGCTTTCTAATATCACAAACTTATGAAATAGATAGGTAAGGAACTATGCTTTCTTGCATACTTGTATATCCATCTTTCAGATATGTGAATCCTTGCCCTCCAAGTAAGGTAATCATTCATTGTAATTCTTGGCATATTCGCTAGGGAGTAGCAATCTCTAAGGTGATTCCTTTTTGCGTACTTGTTCAAAGTAGCAGGCGCTTTCATGACCTTGTAGCATTATACCCTTTATACCGGATTTTTCATTGTTCCCGTGGCGTTCCTTATGATTCGCACGCTACCATTTTAGCTGCGTGGTTTTTTAATTCTTGTGCTAACATTTTGGCATAGTGGATTTTAATAAGCTTTTGATCGCTAGTTGGATTATTTGTCTTATGTCGCTACTCGGAGCAGTATGAGAGTTTTCATTTTTATCATACTAATCATTTAATAGTTATACAAATTCTACAATCGGTAAATAAAAATTTAGGTTACCTTCTAACATCGAGAGTGACAAATGGAAATAGCCGATCAAAGAGGTGTTGAAATGCCGTGCACAACTCATGTCTCACTTGGTTTAGTTTCATCGTCAACATTTTTTGCAGCCGTATTTTCGGCAGCTTCCTTTCTCTATTTTTTAACACAACAATCTGTATGCTTAAAGAATCGAAATAATTATGCCTTGTAAGAAGTAGACTTAGCTGATGCCTTAAATTTACTATAAAATGCCATTTGACATACCATTACGATTATCTAATCCAAAACATAATTTGAACATTTGACAAAAGTATTAGTTATATAGGCATAAACATTGTGCATCATGTCCATGAATGCGATTGCGATCCCAACTACCTAGTTCGGATAATCAAACGAACGTATGTTGTATCTCTTTTTTTATTTTTGGTGCGATTCTTTGTATGAGGTTTGCAATTGCATTTTGCTTTTGACACGATACAAAGCGGGTTCTTTATTGAAATTCCCAAGTTCTTGATCTTTTATTTATGATTTCGAACTTGTTTTGATGATTTAATTAAAAAAAATGGTTAAATCAAGGTTTAATTGGTGAAATTGATTTAGTCTCGTAATTGTTCCATTTTCTCATGATTTGGATTGATATTGATCATGATTTTGATGTTGAATGTTGTTAGTAAGATGGTTTAATCAAAGGAATCTTGAAACTAATTGAATTCCTAATTTTCTAAGTTGCTAGTTATGTGCTTTTGAGGAGTTGTGAAGATTTTATATATGCTGGAGGCTTAAGGATGATTGTGATGTGTTTTTAGGTGTTGTTTGATGTTAATTGATGAGTTGAAATGTTAGGTTATGGCTAGGTTAAGTTTGGAGGATGTTACAAGTTAGTTTCGGATGTTGTGGAGTGTTTTGTGTGGAAGGAATGTTAAGGATTTTGTATGGCTGCGTTGTTGATTAGATTCTAATGCAATGTACCTCTATTTTGTATGGATAAAGCAGGGGAAGTTGATCCTCAAGCTTGAGTCCTAGTTTCAGAAGCTTTGGAGGCGAGATTGTCGTATCGGCAAGCGAGGCTTTGCGTGTCGGTGAGTGAGAACATGTTTTACAACTATTCAAAGATTTGAAAGTTGTGTTTGGGAGTTTAGATCAAGCTTGAAACGCTGGTATAAGCTCGGAAGTAAGTAAAGGATGAAATCTCTCTCGAACTAGGTTTGGCAATTGATTTTATGCACTTGTTTTAAATGGTTTGATTACTCGTTGTATATGCAAGTTTTGAGCATGCTTGAATACTGAAAATTGATTACACAATGATGTTGATGGATTTGGAAGTAATGCATGTTTTGTTAATGTTAATGAACATTGTTTAATGCAAGGTTATGTTGCATTGGTTTAATGATTTTTAACAGTGCATATGAAAACAGTGAGTTGCTGTTAATTAAATGGATTATATTGGCAAGTGATGAGATGAAAAGGTTTGGAAATATTATCGGATATTGTTGGCCGACCATA
Source organism: Hibiscus mutabilis (assembly GCA_019671005.1). NCBI lineage: Eukaryota > Viridiplantae > Streptophyta > Magnoliopsida > Malvales > Malvaceae > Hibiscus > Hibiscus mutabilis. The sequence continues at coordinate 45,618,273 of CM033722.1, forward strand.
GGATTGATAGTGCACTATAAAAACTCGTCTTGGATGTTAAGGGGTTTATGTGTACCGAATACTCCATCCAAGTACCCTAATAGTTGAGGGGTTTAATTGTACCGAAGACTCCCATTAGTGGATTATACATCTGATCGATGAGTGGTGTTGAGGGGTTTATGTATATCGAAGACTCCACCACGGGTGTCACAACGGTGAAGGGGTTTATGAGTACCGAAAACTCCTGTGTGTAAACCTTGTAATGTTGATAGATTACATGTTAAGCGTTGAGAGAACACTTGTTGAATTCGTGTATCCGATGTTATGTTTTGTAAAGTGGAACTTGGTTAATATCACTTGTAAGCCAATATAATTGATGATGTATCATGAGATGGATTATGTTGTTTAATGTGGTTTAAGCATGTTTTACTCTTTAAGCCTTGCATCGGTAGTATGCATGAGAAAGCTTAAATTGAGAGTAGCAAATGAGACTTTTCTGTTGAATCCATGATACATGTTGCATATGGTTTAATATGTTGTTTTGGAAATGTTAAGTGCATGGTTTTGTTAAGACATGATGTTGAGATGATGTTTTAAAAGTAACTTGGAAAGTGTTTATTAAACAATGGAAAATGGTTTAAAATGCATTGATGGTTGCTGGTTTTGAGCATTCCTCACTAAGCCTAGTTTGCTTAGGCTCTTGTTTTCCATCAATGCAGATAATTAGAATTTTCGGACAGCGAGGAAGCAAAGAAAGATTTCTGAAGACTCATTTTCAAAGTATGGTTTAAACGCAATGGTAGTAATAAAAGCAATGTGTCGAATGAGAATTTGGGAGGGCTTTGGTGAACTCCCTGTTGATGCAAGTTTTAATTGTTGTTTTGGACTTGTAATAAGCTTTAAGTAGTTGAGATGTGAATGGATTTGTGTTTTGGTTGTGGACTAGGAATCATGCCTATAGAATTTGTGATTGATTTTGCTAGATTTGCTAGGTTGGCCCAAAATACTGCTATGATGATGTTTAAGTATGTCACTGATGTTATATGATGATTAGATAAGTGTTAATGTTGTTTGGAATGAGCCAAAGTGTCATATGTTGGACATAGAGGTCATTACAGGCCTCTGCGTACCAGTACGAGTACCTCAAGGTTCGGTACGCAAGGTCCTGTTGAGGCTCAAATCGTTGAAATTAAGCCTAGCGTACCGGTACGCTTAGCCACCGTATCAGTACGCCTTAAAGGAAAATAGGCATAGGTGTCGGTACATGGGCCAGCGTACCAAAATGATCCATTCGAATTTAACAAGTCGTATCGATACGTGGGGTACTGTATCGGTATGGTTTGGTCAATATACCGTATCGATATGTGAAAATATGTATCAGTACAAGGAGCCACTTTTTTAGTTAATCTGTATTGGTACGGGCTTGCTCGTATCGGTATGCCTAGTATATTTTGCGCACTGAATCTGCCAAAGTTTAGAATCTTGCAATTTGATCCCTGAAGGATATGTATGAAATTGGTTGAGTTCTAATGATTGTTTTGGATTGGATTTTAATCTAAGAGCATGAAATGGACTTAGTTAAGGTTGGGTAATCTTAATTGCATCAAAGACCCTATAATTTATAGAAATTACATTTTGGTCCCTAATAAGAGTTGTTGAGTAAATAGTCTTCGTTTTGCAATCTGAATTAGTTGTGACGTTTTCGCTAAAGCATGAACATGTAGAATCATAATTAAATGCATATAGATAAGATAAAAAGGAAAAAAATGGGCTCGAGTTAGGTTATTAGTTTGGGTTTGCTTCGACAAACCTAATGTGACTCATTTAGTCTGGTTTTGTCTAGACCGGGCTAAGGGGGTTACAACGATCGTTGAGTTGATTCCTTTATGCACACTTCTTGGAAGTGGCAGACGCTCAGGTGATCCTTTGTTTATTTTTGCTCGCTTGCTTAGGAAGTGACGATCGTTTAAATGATTCCTTTATGCGTACTTCTTAGAAGTGGCAGACGCTCAGACGATCCTTTGTTTCTGCTCACTTGCTTAGAAAGCAGCGATCGTTGAGCTGATTCCTTTATACGCACTTCTTGGAAGTGGTAGACGCTCAGACGAACTTTTATTTATTTTTGCTCGCTTGTTTAGGAATAGGTTGACTCAATCAATCCTACTGAGTATTTTAATGAGAAAGACAATTTCTTAATTGTCTTTTCAGAAAGTGATTAACTACCCTAAGAGAACCCGTAAGCTATTGTCATATAAGGGGAAATGTACAAAACAGGGGTAGTAATAAAAGACTTACGATGGTAGTTCCTCATAGATGATAAACTCGTTACAAACTTGCATTTTCTTGAGTTTGCTATGTACAAAACGTGTGGGACTATGGAAAACAAAAAAAGAAAACAAAAGTAGGAGGTAGAGAAATGGACCTTAAGGAAAGCGATAGGTATCGCGAGATCCAAGAATCCTCCCATCCTCAAGGTTTTTTACTTCCTCCTTTGTCCCACAAAAACTTTGCTTATGCTCTTCTATTTCGGTTGTTCAGTCTCTCTCTAAAGTTTAGGCTGATGAGGGTCATCACGGTTTTGCTTAAAACGTTAACAACGGGTCCTTTCAGCTGGGATAAGGCCTCTTCACTAGCATAATCGTGATCCCTCTATTTTTTTGCTAACTGAAGTAAAAGTATGTGGCATTGCCTTGCTGTCTTTTGATCAGACAGCATAAAGCCATCCCTCGATGGTGTGGGAAGCATAACTTGTACGTAGAAAGCGACTTCTATCATTCTAGCTTTTCTCATCAAGGGTCTTCCAAAAATAACATTGAACGCGGATGGGTTGTTGATGAATATAAAATTAGCCATATGTGTGCCTTTATTATCACCATCTCTCATAGTTACGGGGAGTCGGATAGAGCCCTTTACTTCAATGGGTTGGTTGCTAAACCCATACACTGGGCTGATCGACTTTAATTTCAAATTCAGAATTCTCATTTGGCTGAATGTATTCTAGTTCAATACTTCTATAACGCTGCCCGTATCCACCAAAATTCTCTTCCTAGTAAATCATGCTATCCCCACTGTAACAACAATAGGGTCATTACCTTCTTCGTCAAGAATATTGTCATCTTCTTTCTCCGAGAATGAAACTCACCAAGAATCTCTGTATTTTGGTTTTTCATTATTCCTGCTAAAACTGACATTATTCCTTGCATATGTGCCTTGTGCTTGGAGCTTGATTGCTTTCACTTTTTGTCTACTATGGTTATCATATGTATAGTACCCCTATTATCCTAGTTATTTCTTCAATTGTCTTATAGTCTGGGCTGACGAGCCTCTTCGTTATCCTTGACTTGTCTGTAGCGAAAAACTAAAAATCTCTCAAACTCCCACATTCTCACAGCGTATTCAATCGTATTATTTAAATATACGTAATTATCCGAAGAGTGATCCTAAAATTTGTGAAACTTGCATCTTCATCCAGAACGCTCTCTGTACTAGCTTTCTCTTATCGGCAACGGTGGCCTTAAGATTCTCGTGCGTTTAATCTGATGCAATATTTATAAAGGAGACTCTGTTAACTCATGATAGGTTCTGTATGCGAACAACCTTTCTTGGGTCGTCTCACGCTGCTAGCCTTCCTGCGTATGCCAGTACAATTCGCTGTTGTTCTGAACATACTATGGTCTGCGACAAAATTGTTGGTCTCCTCTGCCAATTCCCTGATGAAGAGGGGGTCTGTAGCATTTGGGGTCGTGATTGTCTTGCCTCTAGCCCTCGTGCTGCGAACTGTGTGCCATAGCCCTCATGTTGTATGCCTCTATATTTTTAGTGTATGGCTGAACCTTCTCATATAACTCTAATAACGTTGCCAGTGGTTGGTCCTGCAAATTATACTTTAGATGCTGATGGGAGGTACCATTGATGAAAGCAGAAATAACAAACTCATTGGAGGCTTCTTTAGTCTGCATGGTTGTGGCGTGAAATCATTGGACAAATTCACGCAAATATTATATGGCTTTTGGTTGACTAACATAAGGTACGTTGGCAACCTTTTCAATACCGTGTTCGCTATAAAATAGCTCATAAACAGCTCTGCCAACTCATATAAACTAGAAATTGAGTTCACCGAAAGCTGGAGATACTAGGCTTGAGCTGAGTTCTTAAGGGTCATTAAGAATGTTCAACATTTAACCTGGTCAAAAGAACCAAATAAATCCATGTGGTTCAAAAAGTATGACAAGTGATCATGATGGTTGCCTCTTCCGTTGTACATTAGCTTTGAGACCTTGAAAGACGTGGATACATGATGTTCTAGAATGTCTTCAGATAAGGTCTCATTTTTGTACCTTCAGGGGTTCCAAGAAAGATCATCATGTCGCTCTAGATGTTCTGAAAATTCTTCTCTAGCTGCTTCATCTTTGCCTTTAATGCTTGTTGTACGCCATTCTCTGTGGGACTATAGTCCATATCCTCTGAATCTTCATAATCCTCTTCCAGCTCTCGAGTTTGTTCTCCATCGGCGTCCTGTTGAGGAGAAGTCTGCTCCTCTTGAGTCGCTTCGCCTATAGTGTTTCTAGATAATTGCCTGATTAGTCTCTCATTTTTCTCTTCTGCAATTCTATGCTATTCAACCTACTCTTTTGAGAGCAATAAGGCTTCCTCAATGCCCATTATCTTTTCCTGCAATTCCAAAAAATGTTGGTTGCTACTTTCTAATGAAGATGCCCCTCTCGTTTGTTGTGTACCCAGCCCAGCTGTAAACCATGGGGGAGGCTAATTCTAAAATTGTTGTCAAAAACTCTACTAGAGTTGCTGTATCTATTGCGTGGTAGCTACTGTCGGTTGCTCCATCAAAACATCATCCTCGTCGGTCATTGTCGTCGACGAAGCTGCCAAGGTATCCTCTTCTACTATTTTTTCCCCTAGTTACTTTTGGTCATCTCCTCTTATCCTAAAGGATTTTTGGGGTTACTGATGAATCTGAAGGTAGCGCGTTCGGTCTACGCTCACTGCACCAATTATTGATTGTCAAAGTGAACAAGAGTCGGAGGCGGTGACCCAACTGTGGTCAGGATGGTTGTTCCAAGTTGGATCTCGTATATTGCTCGTATTTTGTGGATAATAGCCTCTCTGGTTGTAGATTTCTCGCTTCTCTTGTTGCATGTCCTTATTATTGTTAGGAATTTGGTATGCGGCAAAGTAACCAAAGCGATAACGACATAGACAAAGACATGCACATGAGACAAGATTTAACGTGGTTCAGCATAGCCTACCTCCACTGACGAGAGAAACGAACAATCCACTAATAACGTAGAGAACCCGAAGAGTACAAATACATGATAGCCCATGTAATCCCAAAACCCGATGTACAAATCCCATGACCCGGTGGAACCAAAACACTCTTCCCAATATCCCTACAATACCCATCTCTACAACGTAGGCACAATAGTTGTAGAGATCCTAGAAGTGGTTACATCTCTCCAGAGTAATTCCCCATCTTATTCTCTTGTTCTCTCATAATTCAAAAGGTTAAACCTAGTCTATATTTATAGACCCAAATACTTAGTCACCAAGAAACCTTATTTAATAAGATCTCTACCTAAAATAGATATTTACACATTAAAGTAAATCCTAATTACCAAGTAACCTTAATCACTAGAATTACAATAAAACCCAGCTTAATTACCAATTATAATTTGAGTCAAAATATAACAAATCTCTCCCTTGACAAAAATTCTATTCGAGCATTGGTCTTCAAGTCTTCAACAGCTTCAATTTTTACGTAAGCCAAATATCCGTTGAAGCACCGCCGTCAAGTTTTCAACAACTCAAATTCCTACGTAGTATCCGTTGAAGCACCATTAAATTTTGAGAATTACTCCCCCTGCAACTGAAAGCTCGTTGCAGCAATACTCTTCTGGCATGTCTTCAACATCGCACCGCAAAATCCGTAGAAAAAATTCCTCCACAATCGCTCAGCTCGAACCATATCTATGATACCATTTGTTAGGAATTTGGTATGCGGCAAAATAACCAAAGCGATAACGACATAGACCAAGAAATATACAGGAGACAAGATTTAACGTGGTTCAGCATAGCCTACCACTACGGACGAGAGAAACGAACAATCTACTAAAAACGCAGAGAACCCGAAGAGTACAAATACATGATAACCCATGTAATCCCAAAACCCGATGTACAAACCCCATGACCCGGTGGAACCAAAACACTATTCCCAATATCCCTACAATACCCATCTCTACAACGTAGGCACAATAGTTGTAGAGATCCTAAAAGTGGTTACATCACTCCAGAGTAATTCCCTTCTCTCTCATTCTCTTGTTCTCTCATAATTCAAAAGTTAAACCTAGTCTATATTTATAGACCCAAATACTTGATCACTAAGAAACCTTATTCAATAAGATCTCTACCTAAAATAGATATTTACACTTTAAAGTAAATCCTAATTACCAAGTAATCTCCAACCATTAGAATTACAATAAAACCCAACTTAATTACCAATTAGAATTTGAGTCAAAATATAACACCTATACTACTATGACAGGTGTCATGATTAGGCAGTCATGGCGTGTTAATTAGACTAGCTATGATGTGACGTCCTAGATTTACACTGTTATCGGCATCGATCTCGTGCATCATCGGACGATCGTTGGGCATGGTGTTGTTTGCGGTCTTACTTGTTTGCCATGTGCCACGAAGGATGCTAGATAGATCATAGATGGTCGCATGCGGTCTTACTTGTTTGTCATATGATCGTTGGACATCCTTTGTGCAACACTGTTCTCAACCTCGTTTGTTTGTCGTGGGCTGTATGGTTTTGACACATGGCGATAGGTATTTGTAGACACTAACAAACCCTAAATTATAAACCCCTACACTAAAACCCAAAATTAAAGCCACAAGCCCTAAAATTAAGGAATTTGTGAAAACAAAAAGTTTCCGCCGCCTGTGTATAGGATAATAATCCTTATTTTAATAGTGGAAGGGTTAACAAGCCAACTTGAACTCTAGTTGGTTGAACTTTGATTAAGAAACTTGATAAAAATTTGAACGACTCAATTGATAAATACTTGTATTTTCGTCAAATTGTGAGAAAATACAATAATATCATTTTAAAATAACAAGTCTCGTTTACAAATGTGTTTAATAATATTTTAATTTAATGTGTTATATGGGGAGAGTTTTTTTTGGGGTCGCACTCCCGGTTATTTAGTGCTTTGTCTTGACTAATTCAAACCGACCCGCATTGCATACCTAATTTTGGTGGGTGAGTCTCCCAGTGAGAATTTTCTGCATACACAAGGCCTCGAACTCGAGACTTGCTTAAGCGATACCAAGTTGCTTACCACTTGGACCAACACACATTGGTTGTAGCGAGATTTTTTAAATATATATATATATATATATAAATGAATCAACACTTGTTTGGTCTAGGGTATGAGATGCTAGATTTTTTAAATAATTTTTAGGATTTGAATTTTGACGTCGTGAATGTAATACATTGAATTAAAAATGCCACTCTATAATAAACTTCACCAGTATTTAATACGAATTAATCGACCCATAAATTAAAGATTAATAATTATAAAGGAAATGCAAACTAAATAGAATGTTCATCCATATATATTTGTTTGGTCACTACTAAATAAGCAGGGATATATTCAAACAAAATTGTAATAATTTGATAGATAAGTCAAAGTGGTAGATGCTTATTGTGTTTCATTTATTGGCTGGAAATAGCTGTCGATAACAAAATGTTTGGATTTCATTTTTACTTTTTGTCATTTTTAAGGTTGTCAATGCCAATACTTCACGTTGCGAAATCCCTTTTAAGTGATTCAAGTTTAAAGATTCCTACAAATTAATTACGTCGGATTTGATTTGTTTTTATTAAAATAAAAAAGTCAAATTTATTTATAACAGTTAACCATTAAATAAGTGTTCAAATTATACATTTTGTCTAGATAGGCATATTTTTTAGCGAAATAGGTGTCAAACGTTTTTTCGTAACCATTTAAAGTTTTTTCGGTAAAAGACGTTAAAAATGTCCCATTATCCAATTAAAATGTGACATGTGGCATATTTATGTTATTTTTCTTTAATATTTATTTTCAAAAATAAAAAATCTTTACTTTTTTTAAAAATATCGTAAAATCTTTAATTTTTCAAAGAAAAATCTCAAATACTTAACTCAAAATCTCTAGACTCCTAAATTTCTCTCCTCCGACCGTCGATTCAACCACCACTGTCCACTAGCCACCCTTTCCTTTGCCAATAACCTCAACCTTACGTCATTAAAAAATGACGAACGAACGGCAAAACGAACCATGAAAGTTAAATATGAAATCCTCAATCGAACGAAAAATGGACGAACGACGAATTGAGCCTTGCAACATCGTGGTGCTTGATAGCAGTAGAGGAGAAATTTAGGGATTTGTGGGTTTGAAAAACATTAAAGTTGAATTTTTTGTTGTTGAAAAAGTTAATGATTTTCTGTTTCTTTTAAAAATTAAATGAAAAATAAGAAATAGTCTATGTATCATACAATTATCCGATGATAATATTTTTAATGGCCGTTGATGAAAAAAATCTTAAAACAATTACGAAATAAAACGTTAGACACATATTTCCAAAAAAATAATTTAACGGTTAAACCATTAATAACCAAATCAATAACTTTTTTACTAGGAAATGTGAAATTGATTCGGTATCTTTGGCTATGAACCTCATCATATGCGAGAATAATAATAGAATATACTGTTCTAACCTAATTTTTTAGGGAAAACTACATATTTAGTATCCTAATTATGCTCGCGTTACTGTTTTGGTACCCAAACTATTATTTTTAGCAAAATGGTACCGTGTTTGCTTCAACTCAAAATCGGAACAAATCTGTTATGCAGAAATTGTCAGTATGAGTAATTGAGGATGCGGATTCTGTGAAGAAAGAAACAAATCAAAATAAAACAAAAATAAACGAGAATTAATTTTTCAGTTTATTGGAATTATTATTGATTTCGGATGTTTTTTTTTTTTGAAACAATGAATACGTGGATAATAAACTCTTGCCTTAATAGAAGAAAATTGATCTTCTAATGGGAGATGTATCATGATGGTAATTTGTTGACTTACCAAGTTCCAAACTTGGAATGTTTTATTAAGGTAATATTCCTTAATAATTTTGACCCTTAATGACTCAAATAAATACATGTGTGCATGTATTATGACATTATTTGATAATAATATTATGGTATTATTATGACATGTATTGTTAAGGTAAAACCTTAATCATAGTATTATTATTAGGGTGTGTTTACCTTATAATAATTTGACTGAAAATATGGTAATATCATGTATGCTAATTTTCCTTACATGAATATAAGGAAAATATATGGAATATCTTGTGATATTATTTTGGCAGTAATAATAATTATTAAATGATTATTGTTACTTGTATTTTCGAAACACTATGACAAATTTTGGAAACTCGGGCAAAATTTGGGAAACTAAGATCTCGTAAATAATTCATTTCGAGATTTAATTCCTGCCGTTTTAACGGATTTACGCGATCTTTTCCAAAACAAGAATCAACAAAATTAAGGGATTAATTCCTTTGATTTTTGTTGCCTTGATACCTCTGGTTTGAGTTTTAGTGTTATTAATCCCAATGTTTAACAAAAGATATAACAAAGGAAATAAATCATTAAATTTATTTCTATGCTAGAATCATGCGTTGATTCCAACTTGTTAAGGAAAATAAATCGTTGGATTTATTTTCCTGAGAATCTAGAATGATTCAATCTTGAAATAAATCGTTGATTTTTTTTTTGGAAAAAGAAATAACTCAAATTTGTTATTTCTTAAGAACCAAGTATGATTATATTTTGGAAATAAATATGTGAATTTATTTCTGGAAGTAACATTGGTTACCAAATTCAAAGTGCTGATTCCAACCGAGGTCTCGAATCAAAGCATAGAAGAACTTTGTTCTCTATATCAAAATTAAATTCTTAAAGTCTATTATGATGCATGCTATGAAGTGCACAAAGTTTAAAATGGTTAAAGAATTATGAGGGTCGTTGGACCATAAATGGAAGATGTCGGTGCTAAGAAATTCTTACTTACCAAATTCTTAATGATTGATTCCAAATTGTTGTGAATCAAAGGCAGTGATTTTAATTGATCATTCATGCCTGTAATGATTTCAAGAATAGAATCCATAAACGGATGAGTCAAAGACAATATGAGAGTGCATGTCTAGGATTGGTTCTTTGAAAGACTTGGTATTTTAGCGTGCCTAGTGCACCACATTTCTTTTCATAAGTTACCTACCTGGTGCACTGGTCATTATTGTTCTTTCTATTAGACCATGTAAACTTTTGTTTTAGGTTTTTAGTTTACTAAATTCTAGACAACTAAGAAAAGTCAGAAATTATGTTCCTGTTTCTGGTTTTAGCATTTAGCTAAAGTCATGTCGTTTAACAGATTCATAATCTTCTGGTTTGTGACTATGTGACAAAATTAGAAAATCAGTAAAATTCATTAATTTCAAAACGTGGCAATAAAAGAAGTTGCATATGTGACCATGATAAACTTGGTCAAAGGAAGATCCTCCTAGCATTAGAGAGAATAAGGTAAATATTGTTACCATCTTCAAATATTGCTAAGACAAATATTGCAACGGCAAACATAGTGACTTCAAACCGTAAATTAGGTGGTGTGTTCAAGAAGCTAAATTTCATGGGAAATGCTTCAATTGCCTTAAGATAGGTAACAAGTCTTTGGACTATAGACTCCCAAACGAGATTAATGTCGTGATAAATCTCATCATAACAATTGATATGGTAGACAATTGTTTGAAGGAAAATTTATTACCTTCATTGATGATAACAGAAACTAATGCTATGTGCATTTTCTTAAAAGCAAAGATGCTATAGAGAAATTATTCTTTATAAGTAGGATGTTGAAACCCAAACTTGATAAATTGATTAATTTGGGGAGAAAGTCTATGTGAGTAACGCTACAACATCCAAGGTTACAATAATTTTGAAGATAATAATTGAAACTTCAAAATGTGCCTAACATGTGGGGGAAGTTGTTCTATCAACTAATTACCTTTAATAAGGTATCTCAAAATAAAAGAGACAAGACACCATATGAGTTATGGAAGGAAATAAAACCTTCCTATAACTACATAAAACTGTGGGGGTGTCCTGCAAAGGTAATGTTCCCATTACCAAAGTAAATGGAAATAAGTGGACTACATTTTCATTGACTATGTAGAACATAGTAACATATATCAATTTCTTGTGTACAAGCAGATTCACAAGAATGTGATAATGGAAACAAAGAATGACTCATTATTTGAAAATATATTTCCTATATAATTAGGGAAGTTGATCCAAGTTCAGTGAAATGAACTTTGGAGACTATCAATGAAAATAGTTCATACGTTAAACAAAAAGTTGAAACCAAGATATTGTCAAGAAGACAAGTAAGTGTGACAAATGACTGTATGTCAACTTTAGGATACATGATCCTATGTTAGGATATACTCATTGTTATAAGTAACAATGAAATGGTAAACGTACCAAAGGCATGAAAAATATAAGAATGACATGTTTGATTTTGGGTATTCAAATATAATGACTGTATGATGATACCATATTGACGCGGTCACACTACGTTAAATAAAAGACTGAAAGTAAGATATTAAAAGTGTGACAAATGTGTGTATGTCAAAACTAGGATATATGATCTTATGTTGATGACATACAATAAAATGGTAAATATACCAAAGACTTGTCAAATTCAAGATTCACATGGAAAATATGAGATCGACAGATTTGATTATGGGCATCCAAATCAAACGGTCACTTGAAGGTCTCATATTAACATAGTCACACTACATGGACAAAAGAAGTTTGGTAGGGATGTTTTTGGTATAGCCAGGACTCTAATAAAGACCAACCATTATTTGTTCAAGTAGAATATGCAAGATGGTGTTTTCACTGTGAGCAGTTTAAGCAAGTTTCACAAGCAATTCAGAGCCAAAAGCTCTGAATAACGATAGTGAGAGTACTGGGATATCCCAAATACACTCAAGATTATAACTTGTATTATTCTAGATATCCTACTATTTAGAAGGATTCTTCGATTCCAGTAAGATATCTAATTTTTAAAGATATCAAAGGCACAGATGAATATGTTCTACATCGAAGAAATGAGCTATGTTATGGGATTTCTTAAGACAAACGGTTACAACCAGATTCATAATGAAATCTGAGTTTTAGCTCTAGACAAGTTTGGAAAAAAAAGTCAAATAACTTTAAAATGTCTTGGAAGATATTCTTGAATGGCCAAAATATGTGCCAACAATATTCATATATTGAAAAACCAAAAATTGGTAGAGCACAAAGCTTTATGTACAACGGTAAGTCGAGATATATGCGTCGTCGATATAATATCATTAGAAAACTGATCTCAAATGGAGTTAACAAAGGATAACGTTACGGATCCACTAACCAACAGGTTAAGCCGAGATCAAGTTGAGAAAACATCTAAAGGAATGGGACTAACGCTCATGGGAAATAAATGCGCTATGTGACGAAAAACCCTACCTAGCTTACTGGAGATCCTAAGATCTAGGTTCAAAGGGACAACCTAATTGCTTAGACATGTTCAGTCACTGTAGGGGTACTTATCCCCAAGTCTGTTCCTATGATGTAAACAGTGATCAAAAAGGGGTATAGGCTAAGAAAATCTTTTAATGACCATTGTGTGCTTCTGTGAGCCGAGCAACATAAGTCACCTATGTAAGAGTGAAGTGGGGCCATTTCAAGGAGACTACAGGACATAGTTCTTTCAAACTCTTGCAGAACCAGGCGATGTCCACGGCCATATGGACATAACTATGAGAACAAATACTCTTGTCAGAGAGGTAGCTGTGTGAAGTATATCATCGTTTACACAAACGGCTGAACAGTTCAAGGATATCACGTCTACTGGCTAGCTAGTAAAGTAAATAAACTTTCACAAGGGAAGGTTCAAAGGAAGAAACCTACATATCCTATGCAACTATCGATAGTAGAACCTATAACCATATCGATTCAAAATGTTTTTGATAAAATCAACAATTTCATTCATGTGGGAGATTGTTGGAAAAAATATGAGGAAATGGTAACTTTGAGCCACATTACGAAAGGGTACACGTGGATATTTGAATAATGATTCTATTGGGTCTTATTCTACTCTATGAGACCTTTACAACGGTATCTCATATGCTTAAATTGGTTGAGTGATGAATGAGAAATTGATGCTCAAAGTATGGTAGTTGTGAATAGAGTAAGGAAGTGAAAACCCCTTATCCCACATTGGTGGGTAAATAGCATAGGAAGTGTTTATATACACTTACCCTCTTGGTGGTCATTGAATGACTTGAATGGAAACTGTGCCTCGTACGCAGGCGCAAGGGGTGCGGTTCAAAGCTTTGGGTTAGGGCGCACCCACACGACATGGGAGACACAAATGTCCGGACTGGTCGGGCCCTTCGTGGACCTGCGAATATTTTACCCACTTCGAATAATTTTTTCCTTACAAATAAAATATCCTTTTGAATATTCTGAATATAAAAGGGAAAATTCAAATATTTAAAGGTATTGGATTTAATTCACGGAAATATATCTTTTTAAAATGGCAATATTGACTATTTCTGAATTAAATCAGATTTTGGCCATTAATACGGAATATTTTGTTTTCCGTATTTTCCTCCTCCATTCCCTTGTATATACCGAGCCAATTTTCAGTTTTTAACAACACGAAAAATCTTAAAACTCTTCAAAATTGCATACAGATTTCGGTGATGGGTAAAGGCAAGGTTCTGCTCGTGATCTCTATAGTAGTGCTATTGTTGAAGATCATCCGTTGTTGTATCCTGGGAGACTGACGACCAACAACAACTCAAGTACCAATGAGTGGTTGAAATTTGTCTTAAGGAAACTGCGTTAGTGCAGGCCTCAACATGTTTTCTATTGGTTCTCGATTCAAATCAATTTGGTTCTATTCGAATAAATTTGTTTCAATTTAAATTTAATTTTGTTTATTCGTATAATATTTATCTTCGCTTTTGGATTAACACTTTTGCAACAAATACTACTAAGCATACTCGACGTCCTCCCATATATCGTACAAATGACATATCAATCGAACTAAATTCAATTGGTCAATAAATTTTAGTTTCTTAATAAAAGTATATATATAATAATTTATCCCTTTTTAGTATTTATGCTAATTATATGAAAATATTAAAAATCTTATATCGATCATATGGGTTAGCATACGCCGGTACAGATTAATATTGGCCAAAACAATTCAAAATTAAGGGTGGCATTGGGGCGGATTTTTGGCCGCTCCGACTTGAAAATTAAAATTCCCGACTTGATTTCGATCCAACCCGAGTTTAATATATCTTTATCTTCGACCCGATCCGATATAATAAAAGTCTAATTAGACCTCGTTCCAACCTCAAAATTTTAATTAAAAACCCAACTAAACTCGACCGTCCAAAAAAATTAGTAAAAATATTAAATATAATATATATAAATATAATAAATATATATAGTTATAAATAAACCAGGTTGGGTCGGGGAATTTCCATCCTAAACCTGACCCAACCTGACTTAAACTTGTTCAAAGCCCAACCCTAAAACCAACAATTCAAAAAAAAAATCCTACTCTACCGTCGGAACCCATCGGATCCAGAATTTTTTGCCATGCCCATCGAATCACACTAAAACAGACCAAACATACATAATTTTTTTTACCGTAAATGAAATTTAAACTACTTAATATTCAATTTAAAATCAAAATGGGACGTGATCTGTATAGATATTATATTGACGACCAGAATTTATAGACACCTTTAATCTCGACAACCATGTCGTTATTCCTAACTTTCTCCTTGAATATATGTGACCGACATGATTTAATAATATGATTTTGTATTTATATTTCATAAATTGTGTAAATTTATACACTAATAATCAACGGTGCAAATACATTGCTTTAAAAAAATTTGAATACAAATAATTAAATTAAAAACTTCAAAAATTAATAAATGTAACAGTCTCACCCAAAACAAAATCTCAACCCATACCTATATATATATATATGTATATATATCCACATTGAAAAACGAAGATACTAGTAATAAAGAAAACCTTGGCCTAAACGAGTGACGGTGAAGAGCTAGTGCATGGGAAACTTTATGGGCATAGAACCGAATTTCATCATTTAATCAGTGAACCGAGCGCAGCGGGTTATGACACTGCACCCTCTGGTGTAAGGATTGACCTTTCCAGCAGCGCCGCAGTTGTAGTAGGATCGGCCTCGTTCATTGCACGGGACGGCATTCTGCCTCAACGCACGGTAGCTAATGTACCTTCTCCCAGCTAGTGATCTACGACTCATATCCGAATCCCATTCATCCATATATCCTTTGCACTCGCCGGAGAGGCCGTCGCATGCTTGTGTTGTACCACCGCTTCGATAACGGACCATGTTCTGAAACATGGTTCGGCTCCAATTCATGGCAGCATCGGAAGACGATGACTCGGCCGACAAGGCCAGAAAAAAGATGAGGAGAGCACAAGAAAGACGGGTATTCATCAGAGAGAAAGTGGGAAGGAAGTTCTGCAAAAAAACAAAACAAAACAAAACAAAGGAAACCGTTAAGTGTTGGGTTTTGGGGACAAATGAATGGGGATATTTTGTTTGGACAAGTGATTTGTGAGGATGATTTGTGTTGGGGTATGATTTTATATGTTTGATTTTAACTTGTTTTACGCATGGCTTAACGTTCGTTCGGGGTTGCACGCTTCTTGCTCCTACAAGTTTGGTCTAAATTAAGTATTGTAGTCAATTTCATGTGTCCATGGTTAATATAATCTCATGTGATTTAATTGTTAATTCGAGTATTAAGTGAAATGTTACTCATATAGTATCGGTTTATATAAAAATTAATTGACTGCTTTAACTATGAATCCACTTGCATGTATTGCTAATTCAATATGGATTGAACAAAAAAAATGAGTGAATAGTTTTTTTTGTTGCCCTCCTGGTTTTCAGGGCTTTGTCCTAACTAATCTGGACCAACCCACACACTTGGTTTTGGTGGGTGAGTCTTTCAACGAAAATTTTCTCCAGACACAAAGCCCCCAACTCGAGACCCGTTTAAGCGATATCAAACTGTTTATCACTTGGATCAATCCCTATTGAGCTTTAAATGTATAGAAATGACCAAGCAGTGATTTGGGCTTTAAACATATTGAAATGACCGAGTAGTGCCGTCGTAATGAATAAAAATCATTTATCCCTTTTTGATGTGATCCCTATTTATGTTCTCATACTAAAAAATTAAGTTTAGAGTTAAAAAATTGGTGGTATGGTGTCTTTTTGAGTTTAAGGTTTAGAATTTAGTGCTAGTGTTTAAAATTTAATTTTTTTAGTACTAAGGTATAGAAAAAATAACGAAAAGGAACATAAGATTTTTATTCCGTCTTGATGGGTTTTAGATCGCTCGACAAATTTTTAAAAGAAAAACAAAGAAGTTGCCACAAATCTTTCTGTTTAGCTGTGATTAATAAAAAAATTAGAATCGGTTAAACTTACTAAAACAGTAAATTTTGGTATACAAGATCAAAAAATCGAGCTCGAGAATGTGAGTTTAATGCAAACAGAAACCGAGTTGGAAGCATTGAAACATGGTCGGACGATCCATATGAAGACAAACATATCAAAAACAAACCACCATCATTGGTTCATTCGAACCGGCTTTTGCCGCTGTCCGTTCTTCCTCTAAACTCTATTTTATCACCGCCCATTTTTCCTCCAAACGATCTTCTACCTCATCCTTGTATTCAAAAGGAGACATGGTTTTTACGTCCGTATTCTGATAAGGATCTGCAAATATGAAGATTATCTAACAACTAAAATTAAGCAAAGTCAGGAGGGTTCTTAACAACGGCGAATTTTGGTGCGACAATTTGAGGGGGTTTAATCAAAATTTTTAAAAAATTTAGAGGTCTAATCAAAATTTTTAAAAATTTTGAGGATTTAATGAGATTTTTTTTAAAAAAAATTGAAAGTCTAATTAAAATTTTCAAAAAAATTGGGAGACTTAATAAAAATTTTAACAATTTGGGGAACTTAATGAAAAATATTCAAACAATGCAAGACTTGAAAAAAGAGGAAATTAAACCCAGAAATAAACCCTAAACAAATGCAATCAAAATGTATCAATGTTGATTGAAAAGAACAAAACTCAGCAATAAACCCAGAAGCATGATAAATAAGAGGAGGAAATTAAAGAAAAAAGGGTTTAAAAAAGGAAACCAATTTTAAAGGAAGTGACATGAAGGCCACAAAATTGAAGGTTGAATGGTGGTGACAGCGGAAGGGATAAGAAATAGAAAATGGATTTGAGAGGACTAAATTGGAAAAATATTTAAATAATGAGAACTAAGTTGTCCAGTTTTGTCCGTGACCCATTCTATCGAGAAATTATTAGATCTATTTGGCTTATCACGTCACCCATGGTCCATCAAATAACATTCACTAATTTCGGCGTAACTTCTAAGTAACTATACACTTCTTAATTACATGTATAAAAGAGGTGAAGATTCACCTTTGAAAAAAATTATATGAAAAAATTTTATTGAATGAGATCATGAATAACATGATGCTAGACTCATCTAATAAATTTTATATTATATACTTCTTCAAGTCAAATGTCTTGTGATTTCCAATTTTATACATATAACTTTACGAACAGAAATCCTCACTCATTTTCGGTATTTTTTATGCCTCAACACTAAAATATTAAATTTTAAGGTCTAATATTAAATTCTAAATCTTAAACTTTAAATCTTAACTTTTTTAAATTACACCCCACCCCTATTTTCCTAGACATTGACTCAAAATTTTTATTTTTAATTTTTTAACGTGGGACATAAATAGAATATCAAAAAGTGCACGAGGTTTTCTGTTCATAACTTCACATTCATGAAGGGTAAATGCCACCTTACCAGTAACCGCCTTAATTCCAAAACTTAAGGGTGTATCAGTACCCACTGTTGCATTTCCTAGAAAGGCTTTGCATACCGGTACGCTAGGGTAAGCGTATCGGTACGGGTAAGGATCGATACAGGGTGATCCCAGTACCGATATAGAGTACCAGTACGACACGGAGCGTATCGGTACGGGGCCAAGGCCAATTCTTTCGAATCCAATTTGAGTATCAGTACTTATTGAAGAGTATCAATACTTAAAGGGGAGTACCGATACTCACCTCAGAGTATCGATACTCGCTGGGCAATTTGCCCAAGTTTTTACGTTTTGAGCTTGGGGATTCTATAATTTGTGGTTAAGGTTCTAATGGGTCTCTTGTGATATAAAATGACTGGTAAAATTGAGAATGTGCGTTTCTTCTTGCTTATATGGATTAAATGGCTAATTGAGTATTGAAATGAAAGTACATTGCTTGGTAAGCGAGTCTTTAGGGATCCTTGGTGGATCAGTTGTAGTTGTGCCAGGTAAGGGCACTTGTTTGGTTATGAGTTCTTGTTTGATGGGATCCGAATACCCAGTGTGTGAGTGTTGCAACACATAAAGGTCATCCGATGTAAGATTCCGGGTGATGAATGAAGGCCATCTGATATGCAATTTATGGTGATTATATTTACTCGATGCGAGATTTCGAGCCCCGCTCGATGTGAGATTCCGAGCATGGGTAGGTTTCTCAGTGTCGGGTGAAATTGGGCCTCACTCCTGGTTTGTTTATTTACTTGCTGATGTTGTTGAGGTATTAGTTGTTCTATAGCATGTGTTTAGGTGATTATGGTAGCGTCATTGTTTTACCCTATCTTGACATCATATTCATAGCATGCTCTTAATTATGATTCACCTGAAGCATGGTCGAGTGGTTGTGTATCTGCTGAGCTTTGTTAGCTCAACGTTCGGAATCGTTGTTTTCATTCGCAGGTTGATAGATAGTTTGAGCGTAGCAGAGCACCATCGAAGCAAGGATCCAGTATTGGCCTTTTGGTAGAGTACAAGTACTTAGATGTAGTAGGCCATATATTTGTATGACCCCTTTGTATTTGTAACTCTATCTGGTTTAACTTGTATTGGTCAAATGTTTTATTTCTGTATTTGGAGCTCCTTTAATTATTTTGAATGTTTTTAAGTAAGCATGGATTTTAATGCTTTGGTTACGACATGTTTGGATTTAAGAGATTGATCTTTATTGGCTTTTAAAACTAAAAATTTTATGGGAGTGTTTTGGGCTTGTGGCCCCATTTGTAGCATCCGGGTCGAGGGTGTTACATTTAGTGGTATCAGAGCCTAGGTTTAGTCAGTTTTAGGCAGTCCCCGTGGGAGTCTAGTGTGTTAAATAGGTGTCTAACGAATACATGCCCATAAGTCAAAGTCGTACTTGAATTAAGCTGGAAATTCGATGGTGTATTCATGTTGTTTAATTATGTAGAGCTGAACCATGCAAAGGAGAGCTAGGAACGTAGAAGAAAGCTTAGGTTCCCAGGGTAGGAGCTCCGATGAAGACTACGTGCCGGATGTGGAGGAGTCCAATGGGGGAGCTAGGCATGGAGCCAACTATTTCTCCCACTTGCACCGAGCCCTAGACAAGATTGTGAGGGTGATTTTTAGGCATTCATCTACCCATCGGGAGGTACCAGTTGAGAGGGTACATAGGCAGGGTGCCATAGATTTTCTTGGATCGGGACAAGATAATCTAGTAAAGGCAGACCAATGACTTCGAGACACTCGTTGAATTATGAGGCAGATGAGGTTGCGGTCTGAAGATAAATTATCCTGTGTGCTATCTTTGCTCAAGGGAAATGCGAGAGAATGGTGGGAAACCATAGAGTTAGAATGGAACCCTAGCTGACCTTCTTGGGATGACTTTATTAATGAGTTCGAGAAGAAGTACGTGGGTGAGGCTCACGTTGACAGGTTGAGAGACCAGTTTACTCACCTCGTGTAAGGAAACGACATCGTCTTTGAGTATGAACAAGAATTTCTACAGCTGAACAAGTATACGCCGGAGCTTGTGGCCACTGAGAAAATAAGGTACAAGAGGTTTATAAAAGGGTTAAGAAAGGAGATACAAACCTATTTAACAACTGCCCCACCCAAGGTATTTTCTGAGTTGACTGCTAGTGCAAAGTCTCTAGAGCAAGTACAAGGTTTGACATATGGTTCTGGTAGTGGACAAGGAGGTCCTAGTGGGAGGACTCAGAATTTCTCCATCAGCTCACAGTCTCACTCGAGAAGGGATACGAACCGATGGTGTTAGAGAAGAAGAGCTTTAAGCCAGAGTGGGAGGCTAGATCGTAGTTCAAAGTCTGCCAGCCGTAGGAGGCCTACATCATCTTCGTCTATGATGAGCCCAGATAGTTCTCAAGGGAGTGCAGTCGTATCGCTTTGTAATCAGTGTGGGCGTAGGCACCGATGAGAGTGTTGGGGGTGCAAACTGAGCCTGCTTTGAGTGTGGGTCTTAGGATCACCTTGTGAAAGATTTCCCCACAGTTACCATAGCCGTTCTAGCTCAGGCACCGAGGGTCTCTTATCTGGCTCAGAGGGGCCAAGGGTTCTCTAAGGGAAGGGCAAGTCAGACGATCGGCCACTAGAGCAAAGGCACTTTTTCAGTCCACGGCAAGGGCACCGACGAGGTAGTATGCATTTAGAGCTCAGGAGGATTGCGAGCCCATAGATGTGATTGCAGGTACTTTCTCCTTGTTTTCTTTTCCCATTGTTGCATTAGTAAATTCGGGGTCTACCCACTTTTACATCCATAGTGGGATATCCCAGCGTTGGGGCATACCGGCTGAGGACCTAGAGATGGGAGTTCGTGTGTCTAGTCCATTAGGGCTAGATGTGTTAGTAGACAAGGAGTACCAGAGGTGTCTCATCGAAGTTCAAGGTTTAATTTTCCCAGCGGATCTTATGGTTTTGCCATTTCAAGAGTTTGATGCAATCCTAGGTATGGACTAGCTTGTGGAGCACGACGCTAGTTTGGGTTGTAGAACCGGGAGTTTGAAGCTCCATGTGGCCGATGGATCTAAGCTAACGATTAGAGGGGAAAAACACCCTTACATCCCCAATGTAGTCTCGGTTTTAGTGGCACAGAGGTTAATACAGCAAGGCTGTAAGGCCTTTTTGGCTCACGTGGTGGATATTGGGGTTGAGAGTCCGTCCATCGAGAGCCTCGAGACAGTTTGTGAGTTTATGGATGTCTTTTCAGAAGAGCTACCCAGATTACCACAGGATCGTGAGCTTGAGTTTCGAATTGAAATAATGCCTAGTACAACACCGGTGTCCATTCTATCTTGCCTGTTGGCACTGACAAAAATGAGAGAATTAAAGAAGTAAATTCAGGAATTGCTAGAGAGAGGTTTCATCCGACCAAGCATCTCTCCTTGGGGTGCTCCAATCTTGTTTGTTAAGAAGAAAGATGGGTCAATGAGAA
The DNA here is from genome assembly GCA_019671005.1 of Hibiscus mutabilis. Lineage (NCBI taxonomy): Eukaryota > Viridiplantae > Streptophyta > Magnoliopsida > Malvales > Malvaceae > Hibiscus > Hibiscus mutabilis. The sequence continues at coordinate 45,639,808 of CM033722.1, forward strand.
TGTACATTGACTACCGCCAGTTAAATAAGGTAACGGTGAAGAATCGCTATCTTCTTCCAAGAATTGATGATTTGTTTGACCATTTACGGGGTGCCTGAGTTTTCTCAAAGATAAATTTGAGATCGGGGTACTATCAGTTGAAAGTGGTGGAAGAAGATGTCCAGAAGATCACTTTCAAGACGCGGTTTGGACCCTATGAGTTATTGGTGATACCTTTTGGGCTCACTAATGATCCAATATCATTTATGGATTTGATGAATAGAATCTTCCAGCCTTATTTGATCAGTTTGTGGTGGTGTTCATCGATGACATTCTAGTTTATTCATGTTTGATTGAAGAGCACGACTACCACCTACAGGTAGTTCTTCAGACCTTGAGGGACAAGCGTCTCTATGAAAAGTTCAGTAAATGTGAGTTTTGGATGTCTGAAGTGGCATTTTTGGGCCACATCATGGTGGCAGACGAGATCTGCGTTGACCCTCAGAAGATTCAAGCCATAGTAGAGTGGAAACCACCTAGAAATATCTCAAAAGTCTGTAGCTTTCTTGGACTGGTGAGATATTATCAACAGTTTGTCAAGGGTTTTTTAATCTTAGCTGCCCCGTTGACCAAGTTACTTCAGAAGGGAGTGCCATTTGTATGGAATGAGAAGAGACAACAGTATTTTGAGCAGTTGAAGGCCTACCTTACTGAGGCTCCAATTTTGACGTAGCTCGAGCCGGGAAAAGATTATGTTGTTTTTAGCGATGCGTCCTTGAATGGACTTGGTTGCGTTCTTATGCAAGAGGGTAAGGTGATTGCCTACGCCTCGAGGCAACTTAAACCTCATAAACAGAATTACCCTACTCATGATCTGGAGCTGGCAGCGGTGATCTTTGCGTTCAAGATTTGAAGGCACTATCTATATGGGGAGAAGTGTTACATATATACGGATCATAAGAGTTTAAAGTATCTACTCACCCAGAATGAGTTAAATTTAAGGCAGCGACGTTGGATTGAACTTCTAAAGGATTATGACTGTATTATTGAGTATCATTCGGGCAAGGCAAACGTAGTAGCGGACGCCTTGAGTCGTAAGTCGGTGTCTGATTTAAGAGCCATGTTTGCCCGCTTGAGAATACTTGAGGATGATGGGCTTTTAGTTGAGCTCAAGGTTGAGCCCACGTTAATACAAAATATAAGGAGGACTCAGGTTCTAGATGAAGATTTAATGGCCCAAATTGAAGCGGTTCAGAGAGGCGAGGCCTCAGATTTTGAAGTACAAAAGGGTGGGTACTTGTACTTCAAGGGTAGGTTGTGTGTTTCGGCTTTAGAAGATTTGAAGGACTGCATCTTACGAGAGGTACACCGTAGTCCCTTCACCGTACATCCGGGAAGCAACAAGATATACCAAGACCTTTGACCTTATTATTGGTGGCCATGTATGAAGAGAGGTGTTTCCGAGTTCGTGACAAGATGTTTAGCTTGCCAACAAGTGAATGGGGAACACCAAGTTCCATCAGGGTTACTTCAGCCGATTCAGATTCCACAATAGAAGTGGGATCGAGTCACTATGGATTTTGTTACGGGATTGTTGATGACTCAAAGGAAGCATGAAGCGATATGGGTAATAGTGGATCGTTTGACCAAGTCTGCTTATTTTCTGCCTGTATGCATGGATTTTACCTTGGAGCGGTTGGCTCAATTGTACATCAAGGAGATAGTGAGGTTGCATATAGTACTATCATCGATCATATCGGATAAGAATCCACGGTTCACAGTAAGGTTGTAGAAGAAGATTCATAGTGCCTTAGACACCAAGCTGCATTTTAGTACAGCTTTTCATCCTCAGACCGATGGCTAGTCTGAACGGATTATTCAGATTCTTGAGGATATGCTTCGGTGTTGTATTGTAGATTTTGAAGGAAGTTGGGAAGAATAGCTACCGCTGGTTGAGTTCACGTACAATAATAGTTATCAATCAAGCATCAAGATGGCCCCTTTCGAAGCCTTGTATGGGCGTAGATGTAGAACACCCCTGTGTTAGACCAAACTTAATGAGAGGAGGATCGTGGGATCTAATTTGGTTAGACAAACCGAAGAGAAGGTTTGCATCATCAAGGAAAAATTGTAAGCAGCTTTTGATCGATAAAAGGCATACACAGATAGGAAGCGCAAGCATATCGAGTATGAGGTTGGTGAAAAGTGTTCTTAAAGGTATCGCCATGGAAAGGGATAATTCATTTTGGATGGAATGACAAGTTGAGCTCGAGGTACATTGGACCATACGAGGTGATCGAGTGGATCGGGCCTATAGTATATCGGCTAGCCTTGCCTCCGAAGTTAACACGTATCTACAATGTTTTCCACGTATCTATGCTGAGGCGATATCGTTCTGATCCTTGCATGTTTTATCGCTCGAGGAGGTGGAGGTCGACACGGATTTGACATATGAAGAAGAGCTAGTGAGAGTGCTTGTTATGGGAGTCAAAAAGCTTCGTAACAAGTGTATACCCCTCGTAAAGATGTTGTGGAGGAACCATGGGAATGAAAAGGCAACATGGGAGGTCTAGGCTGAGATGAAAGAGTTCTACCCATAATTGTTTCCACCAGGTAAATTTCGAGGATGAAATTTTCTTTAAGGAGGGGAGAGTTGTAATGACCCGGGTTTTGAAACCTGAGCGTTGGGCTAAACTGAGGAATGGGCCTCGCGTTTGGGTCATGTTGTTGGGCCTAAAACCTTGGTGGGCTTGGTTTTGGTTTTGGGCTTGAGTTATAGGTTTTGCAGAAGGGCTTTATGGTAAATTCATAGTTGACGAAAAGATGAGGGGGAGTTATGAGCTGCAGATTTTTGTAAGTTGATGAAGTCATTATGTCCCCCAAAAGCTCTCCCCACCATCTTCATCTTCTCTTCTCTATGAGTTTGAAATAAAAACTCCACCTTTATTAGTTTGGTGTTGAAATCCCGGATTGGTGTAGAAAGGAAAGTTGTTAGGCATCCAAGGATCTACAATCCAAGGTAAGTTTTGCTTGCCATGGTGGAAGAAGGGGGTTTTAGAGTGAAAACGATAATGGTGTTTTTAATCCCATTTCTTGTTGTTGAATCGTCCTTTGAGCTTGTTTTAACCTCTCGTCAATGTTGTAACTTGTTTACAACATTTTCTTGTAGTTCAAGAGGTTGGGGAGCATTCAAAGGCCCAAGGGAAGAAAAAAGCTTGAGGTGGAGGTTGGGGTTCCTTTTTAGCTTGTAGTTCGAGGTTAGTACACTTTTAAATCATGTGTGTTCATGTGCATCATCATTTTGGTATGTATTGCTTGAAATATGATGTTTTGATAATTTAGAGCTTGGTTGGTCATCAATGGTAAATCCTATAAGTGTTGATGTTTAAGGGTAAAATGGCTAGAAACTCACCTAATGACTTCTCATAATTGGTAGGAATGTTTTGGGACTTAACTAGAAAGGTTAATGGTGGCATTGGCGTAATCCCGAGCCTCAGGTTTCGAAATTAGGGCTCGAGTATCGGTACAGAGTGGTTGTGTATCAGTACCCCTTCATATCTTAGGGGCCGGATTGTGAGAGGCGTATCGGTACGCCTCTTTGTGTATCGGTACCCTTTATTAGATCAGAATTCCAGTAACACTTTTGAGTACCGGTACGCTAAGGGCGTATCGGTACCCACTATTGCATTGCCTGAAAAGGCTTTGCATACATATACGCTAGGGTACGTGTACCGGTACGGGTAAGGATTGGTACGGGGCGATCCCAGTACCAATATGGAGTACCGATACGACACAGAGCGTATCGGTACGGGACCAAGGCCAATTCTTTCGAATCCAATTTGAGTATCAGTACTCATTAGGGAGTATCAATACTTAGAGTGGAGTAATGATACTCACCTCAGAGTATCGATACTCGCTGGGCAATCTACCTAAGTTTTTACGTTTTGAGTTCAGGGATTCTATAATTTGTGGTTAAGGTTCTAATGGGTCTCTTGTGATATAAAATGACTGGTAAAATCGAGAATGTGTGTTTCTTCTTGCTTATATGGATTAAATGGCTAATTGAGTATTACATTGAAAGTACATTGCTTGGTAAGTGAGTCTTTAGGGATGCTTGGAGGATTAGTTGTAGTTGTGCCAGGAAAGGGCACTTGTTTGGTTATGAGTCCTTGTTTGATGGGATCCGGATACCCGGTGAGTGAGTGTTGCAACACATGAAGGTCATCCGATGTGAGATTCCGGGTGATGATATTTGCTCGATGGGAGATTCTGAGCCCCGCTCGATATGAGATTCCGAGCGAATTCCGAGCGAAGTGTTAGTTCAGAGTATCTTGATGTGAGATTCCGAACATGAGTGGGTCTTCTAGTGTCGGGTGACATTGGGCATCACTCTTGGTTTGTTTATTTACTTGTTGATGTTGTTGAGGTGTTAGTTGTTCTATAGCATGTGTTTAGGCGGTTATGGTAGTGCCATAGCTTTACCCTATCTTGACATCATATTCATAGCATGCTCTTAATTATGATTCACTTGAAGCATTATCGAGTGGTTGTGTATCCGCTGAGCTTTGTTATCTCAGCGTTCGGAATCGTTGTTTCTGTTTGCAGGTTGATAGATAGTTTGAGTGTAGCAGAGCAACATCGAAGCAAGGATCCAGCATTGGCCTTTTGGTAGAGTACAAGTACTTAGATGTAGTGCGCTATGTATTCGTATGACCCCTTTGTATTTGTAACTCTATTTGATTTAACTTGTATTGGTCAAATGTTTCATTTCCGTATTTGGAGTTCCTTTAACTATTTTTAATGTTTTTAAGTAAGCACAGATTTTAATGCTTTGGTTATGACATGTTTGGATTTAAGAGATTGATCTTTATTGGCTTTTAAAACTAAAAATTGTATGAAAGTGTTTTGGGCTTGTGGCCCCATTTGTAGCATCCGGGTCGAGGGTGTTACACGATCGAACACTCACCACTAGTCTAGAGGAACAATAATCGATCAATTATATGGACATGAATCTGTCCGAACATTCTTTACTACCCAATCAGCAGCCCTATTACAAGATCTATGAACAAAAGAGAAAACAAAGCCACGAAATGGGTTGAATAAAGAGACAATGTCTTCCTCGAAAGCAGCAGAATCTCAAGCAGAGAAAGACTCGATCGCTATGCGCGAGATGACCTCGGCATTATCAGCCTAAAAATAACATTATAGAAACCAGCATTAATTGTTATATGAATTCCTAACCTGACTGCAAAGGTCTCTAGAGCAGCCATAGAGGGAGCCTTGAATAAAAGTAGCCCCCAATCAAAGTACCTAAAGAATCACGGGCAATAGCAGCAGCAACTGTCGCACTGTTTGACTTTTCGAAGGAAGCGTCGCAATTGACCTTAACCATCCCTGGGCTTGGCGGCTACCACTCCTGTGATTCATTCCATCTAGCCAAAACCTGAGCATTTAGTGATCCTTTGGACGTCATGAATTCTTGAAAAGCTTGTTCGGCCTTGAACCATATATCCAACGGAGATTCGACTACACTTGAAAAAATGAAAGCATTCTTCGACTTTCAAAGTGACCAACAAAGAAAGGCTATCAAATAGCATCCTTCATTAAAACTTCCTTTATCCAACAACTTAAGAATTTTATTCCAACACTTGGCAAAACCCGAGAACTGATCGGGCAAACCACTTGATCCAGTACCTTTATGTAATGCAAATGTAATAATGCATGAAAGGAAAAAAAAACAGAGCAAAAGAAGACAAGTCAGTACCATATAGAATTAATAAATACATAAATAAAAAGACGAATTAAATAAGGTAAACAGACAAAACAACCCTATTTATCCATCTAAAACACCTAAGGATGTCCGCATGGCTCTAATAGGGTGGGTTTCTATGTTCTCTATATGCAGTTTTGGTTCTAGGAGGTACTCGAACTGTCCTTACTGTCCTCTACTAAGAGTAGCAAGGCCCCCGATCATCACCCATTATAGGCTCCTTTCAACCGGGTTCAATTCGGGGGACCCATTCGCTTATGCCTGCACGAAGGAACGATATCCTTACGAAAGCATAAGGTACTCGAGCCCCGAAGGTACTTGCTAGGCCTACACGGGAGAACGATATCTCCACGAAAGCATTAGCGTTTTCCCCCACTAAAAAACGAGTTTATATGCCAAATTTTAAATGCGTTAAAAATAAACGTGCAATTACAACTGAATATTAATCTAATAGTCACTTTAATCCGAAACTTCTAATATTATTAAAGCAGTAATTATTTTAAAAAGCTTGACTCTCTTTATTTTGTTAAAAAACAAAAAATGTCCCCAGCGGAGTCGCCATCTGTAGTGATGTCCTGGTTCGCTAAAAAGTGGTTTTTCGGGTATTAAAATATTTATTCTGTGGGGGTTTTAAAAAACCGCGTTTTATTTAGAAATTGGAGTCGCCACCGGCTACTTAGGTAGGTCGGACACCTTAAAACCAGAGATTTAAAAACTATTGGATTCGGGAGTCGGTTACGGATGAGGAAGGATTAGCACCCCCACACCGCCCAAAATTGGTACTTTAATAATTAACGCTTTATTAAAATTAAACATTCCAGATTAAAGTGACGATTAATTTAAAATTTGGTTGTAATTGTGAGTAAATTTTAAAGGTCCCATTATCCGAGAGCAAACGCCCAACCACTATCACTACGCCTGATACTAGCCCCGTTTGCACCCGGATAAAAGGACACCGCATTGACATTATATATACCGATATGCAATCTTAGTGAGCGAAACATAAAATATGGAAAATAATTCAAATACAATAAAAATAAATATTAATATATATAACATTAATCTAATAAAATACCAATCTAAACATACATATATATATACTACGAACAAGAGAATTACAAGACAAAAAGATATCACAAAAAACATATGTTGTAAAACATAAATACATATGTAATACGAGAAAAAAAACACACATGAAAGCATAAAGCATACTAAGATGCAAACATACTCAAAGAAAATAAATTTGCTAAACGTTTAGAATACGAGTAAACAAGCTAACGGATATATCAACATATAAATATTCAAAAAATTAGCATGAAATATAGAGGTGGCAAGAATATATATAACACCCATGCAAAAGACCACAAATAATATTAATGCAAAAATATTAAAACCTCACTACATTGATACAAAATAATAAACAACAGTAAGGGACTGGAATGGAATAAAATCAAAACAGAAGGCTTACAACTCAAAATAAAAAACCGTTATTTAGGGATCTAATCAAGAACCGGGTAAAACTCATGAGGACTAAGGCTATAAATAACCCATGCGGCAAGCTCGAAATGGAAAGTTCGAAAACGCGGAGGTCCTTTGGGCGTAATTTAACTATTTGAAAACAGATTTCGAATAGATTTCAGGACGAAATTGGAAAACTTGGAAACATAAGAGGGATTAGGTTTGTAATTATCCTAAGGGACGAGATCGTTTTGAAAAATCCCGAAACGCGGGATGGTTTATGATGCAATTAGGCCATTTTTGAAAAAGGGTTTGGGTATAAATTCCCCCAACCGGCCTCCCCTCTCTCTTTTTCTCATTTTTTTTCTAAGTTTTAGGATAATATCCCTCCACTCTCTTATTTTCTCTCAAAAACCAAGCCTGAAGCCTTCGGTGAACCCAGAAACTGGCAGCCAACTTTCGTCTCCTCTGTCGCCGACCGCCGTTAATCGGCGCCGGTGAACCCCCAAAAAACCACCAAAACAAACCTTACTTCAACCTAAACTCGAATCCGAACTTGGATTTAAAGAAAAGACTCCTTAAAATTAAAATTAAAAAAAGTAAATTGATTAAAAAAGGGAAGGGTGACGTGGGCTGCCCACAGCAATCCCTCCCCCTCACCTTTGCCTATATAAAAGGGCGGGAGGCAGCAATGTAGCAACAAGCAAATGGCACCCAAATTAATGGGAACCAAAGGCATGGCCCAAGCACGGCTTGCCAAGGGCCGAGAGTAGTGCTTTCGGCCCCAGTTGGTTCGATCTAGTATTTGATCGGGGATCCTTTTATGGTGCGATCTAGTTAGTTTTTGAGCTACGATGAGATGATACGAAGATTTTGGTGGGGTCGATTAAAGTTTTTCATCCGAGTTTCTATGGGGTAAAATTTGATTCTTATCTTTTTTTATTTTAATATTAGTTTAGAAGTAGGGTGATATATAGTTTTGTATTAGTATGTTTTTTTATATTTTTTGTTTATTATAATAGATTTAATATATGGTTTAGATATTATGATATATTAATGTACATGTTTAATTCTTTGTTTTGTTGTTCATATTTAATATACGTATTTTTGTCATGTTCATGTTTTTATTTATGTTTATGTATGATTTATCGTGTTTACTAAGTTGCATATCGGTATATAAATTGTCAATGTGGTGCTCTTTTTTCGAAAGTAAACTTGGCTACCAGTCTAAGAGGTAGATGGTAGTTTTTGTTTATCACTCGAACTCTGGAGCCCTTAAAATATACTCGCACATATAACTAAATTTTAATTTAATAGTCACTTCAACCCGTAAAATTTGATATTAATAAAGCAATAATTATTTGGTACCAATTTTGGGCGGTGTGGGGGTGCTAATCCTTCCTCATCCGTAATCAACTCCCGAACCCAAGTTTTTTTTTAAAAAAAAAGGAATCTCTGGTTTTGTTTTAATGGTGTCCGGTCTACCCAAAGTGGTCGGTGGAGACTTCAAGTTTTTTAAAAAAAATTACGAGTTTTCATGAAAATCCCCTTATTAATTAACTTTTCATAAAAGCGGGACCCCTTTTAATATAATTTATAATTTATTATTTTCGTAGCGGCGGCTTTCGAAAAAAATTAGTTGCTACAGCATGGCGAATCCTCTAGGGATTAATTTTTTTTTAAAACAAAAAAGAGTTAAGCCAAAAATTTACCGCTTTACTAATATCAGAAGTTGCGGGTTAAAGTGATGATTAAACTAATCTTTTCTTATAAATGCGAGTTTATTTTAACGCGTTTAAAATTGGACATATAAATCTGTTTGTCTAAGTGATGGGAAAATGCTATTGCTTTCGAGGGGATATTGTTCCTTTATATAAGCCTAGCAAGTACCTTCGGGGCTCTACTGCCCTATGTTTTTGTGTGAATATTATTTCCCCGTATGGACATAGCCAATGGGTCCCCTTGAATTGAACCCGGTTGAGAGGAGCCTATAATGGGTGATGACTTGGGGCCTTGCTACCCTTAGTAGGGGACAACAAGGACAATTCAAGTACCTTTTAGCACCAAAGCTGCATGTAGAGAACATAAAAAGTCCACCCCATTAGAGCCATGTGGATACCCTAGGTTTTAGATTTTAAATGGGGTTGTTTTATTCGATGCTTTATTCAATTTTATGTCATATCTCTTTATTTACATATTTTTTATTCGGCGCTAACTTATTTCTTTTTATGTCTTATTTTTTTTACATTTTTATTCGCATCTACATTATATAATAAAGGGTTGATCCTCAAGTTGATCACTTAAATTAGAAATATTTTATCATGAATGGGAAATATCTCAAGGCAAAGATAAAAACATGTGGGATCAACGTCAGTACCTAAAAGTGACCAAGCCAAATGAAGATGTCAACCACAGCTCTTCGTCCATTCATCAACTCAGAGACCGAAGAGGGTTCGAGGTGGTTTTTGACGTCGGTACCAAAAGTAACCAAACCAAATGCCAGCCATAGCTCTTCATCCCTTTATCGACTTGATAAAAAAAAGAATGACTGAGGTTTATACAACATCGATTCCAAAAACAACTAAGCCGAGTGAAGATGACAGCTGCGATAACTAAACCTCTTTGTCCATTTATCAACTTGAAGACGGAAGAGGGATCGAGGTCTTTCTATCTGCTTGAACTGGTTGAGGAGGTAGAAGAGTCGAAGCCCATCTATAGGAGAACATGTTTTATCTTCTGTAATGAGAAATATTTTATATTCGATGAAAGTTGTTCTAGGGTGATCATCTATGGAATTAACGCCTTTCTTTGCATTCATACCATAAATGTTGATTCGAAAAATAGTCTAATTTAGAAGGCAATCCAAATAAGAGAGAAGTTCGTAATACCAAGAGCATTAATGCTACAGTATCAGGTTGGACCGAAAAAACCAAAGGAGAAAGAATATAGTTCGACAGTGAGATACGTATCAGGCACAGAGACGGTGTAGCTTCGATGCACTATTCGAGATCCAATTTGTTTGCACCCGAATCTATCAAGAAAAAGACTTGGCTCTACAGTTTGCATGCACCAGCTAGTAATCTTATTAAAAGCTTCAGAGTACATAGATTATTATCGCAGATCTTTTCAGCAGCACAAGGGGAGAATGACGAGGTCGTCCATCAGAATGAAGACGGTGTTGAGACATAGAGTGCAAGCCTTACTTCACAAAGTTAAGATGTCGAGATAAAAAGTTAACCGTTATCTGTTATTCATTATTTTAGCTTCTTGTAATCATACATCTTCTCCATTAAACGGATGTCTTTCTAAGAACTATTTGTGAATCGACACCTTTTAGCATTCATTGCCTTTTATACATATTATTTGCCTTTCTAGCCTTTTATACATTCATGACATGAATTGATCAATTAAATGATAAGATTTTCGGGGTTTGAGGGGGTAATCCGAGAACCAATTGAAAAAAGAATAGAACCAACACAGAAGTCAAGACTCGAACGGTTAGAAGATATGTTCGAGAAAGCAATTAAGAAAAAGGAAAGTGGGCACTCTAAATACATGAGTTTTTTACTTAGTCCTGATTTGGTCATTCCACCGGATTTTAAGGGGGCACTGGGGCATCCTACCAAGAAATATAGATCGTTGCTAAACGAAATCAAGAAGCTAATCAGCAATAGAGTTTTGACCCAAGAATTGATATAGTAGTGGAAAACCCAAGAATTGAGGCAAGCTTACACCGCACCTAGAAGGCCATATTGAGTTGGCACCCTGGAAATGACTCAAAAGTCCCTATGCTTGGGTTTCTCATTTTTTAAGAAGTCCTACAGAAATGTAGGTGTAACATGCTTAAACACGGTAAAGTTTAAGACAATGGATAATTCAAATATCCATTAAAATCCATTTTTACGAATGGTCAAAGGAAAATAAATCTTTTGGAAAAATCCAATGTCATAATTGGTATAAACTGATTGTACCCAGGGAAATGGTACAACTGGCCCGGAGCAAACGGCTACCGGTAAAGGCAACTCAAAACCGTTAGATTGAACCCCGTGAGAATATTGCGAATGCGAGTATCCGCTAGTCCATTTAGGCTGACAGAGGAACATAACAAGTGTTTAGATAATGGGCAGATCCCATTTTAGGAAATTTTCTTCTCGGGCACTTGTTGTTTAAGATCCTTGAATCGAGTGTTGACCCTAAACTCCTGCCCTCTGAAGACTATTTTGATATCCATGTATGGGAGGACGAATGGCATTCCTTCAATTCCCTTCACAAATAATAAAAAATATCTATTTGTTGTGGCCCTTTGAGCTTTATCGTTTCTTTTTATTTGAACCCAAACCAAGGATCACCCCCACATTGGGGGCAAAGAGGATGAGGATTTTGCTCGTGAATTAAAGTCGCCCAGTTTTGACCTCATTACAAAGATGGTGTTTCACGAATAAGCGTAAGAAATAAGAATTAATGTACTGGACACGAAGACTAAGAGAAACGTCATAATAAGTCGGTAAGAGAAATTTTTGCTCGAAAGGACTGGCTAAACCAAATTGAAAGTTTGTCAACAAGAAACTTAAAACAATGAAGATTGAAAGCACCAAGTCAGAAAGTGCAATAAATGACAACAAGAGCCTTGAAGATTCGATTACATTTGAATAAGAAATGCATCGACATTCATTCAAGATACCAGCTACACATTCCAAAGCTACAAAGAAGGAAATAAACTCTAGGGTGAAAACCCAGAAATGGGCAGTCTAGAGCGATCCAAGAAATAAATCAAATAAGTTTTTCATTTGAGTACATTCCAAGCAACAAGTGCAGAGAGGATATTTCACCATGAAGAAATGATCTTTGGTTTCATCACCCTTAAACACTTATTTTGGGCCTATATATCCTTTTTTTCATAACCATTAGCCATAGCCTACATTACAAGTCTACAAAGACCATTCAGATCATATATGGATATCTGAGTTGGATAAGTTTGTCTTCAGGTTACATCTCGCCTATAAGGGTTAACCTTTCTTCTGGGAACGTCAAACTTTGAAGTGCCTGATCGACACCCAAATGAGGGAAGGATGGGGCATAGTGAGTGGTGAGATCAAGAGAGCCACCTTAAATGGGTTAGAAATTAAGTATGGGAAATGTTCCTCTCGAAAGCCTAAAATGGACTAGGGAAGACCATACATGTTCATATATCACCAAAATAGGCAAGATTTTCTAAACATACAAATTTTCTGGTGCATTTGTTATTTTAGGATCGAACATCAGTTTTCAAAAAGTTTGGCATTTTTCTCTGAATTTTGATTCTTTTAATACTTACCATTTCTTCCAAACATTAATTTTCAAAAAAATGTTTGGCATTTTTGTCTATTCTATTAATATTTATTATTTCTTTCAAACATTAATTTTTCAAAAATGTTTGGTATTTTTCTCTAAAATTTGATTCTTTTAATATTTACTATTTCCTCCAAACATCGGTTTTCAAAAAATGTTTGGCATTCTTTTCTAAACCTTAATTTTTAAGATAGTTTTTCTCCCAAACAATAGTTTCAAAATGTTTGGTATTTTTTTTCCAGTTTTATTTTTGAAATGACTGTTTTTGATGAGAATTAAAGCATAGGGACAGAGAGTCGATTCCCACTGAGATGCTGCGAGGAGATTGAATTTTTAGAGATGAGTTCAGGGCGTGGGGGCATTTTGTTCGCCCTAATGTTGAGACAGATCAAGACTATGAATGTTGGGTCAAGAAATTGGAAGCAGTTGAGCCCAGGGATTGAATGGGGCAATGTTGAAGTGAGAAGAATGAAAGTTCCTACCTAAGGATAGAGTAGGGCCTAGAAAAAGGATTTGCAAAATGGGTAGGAACCCCGAAGAAGAAAAAGGGTTACTCTCACAAGAGAGATAAGAGTGTGGGCATTCGATTGATGAATTGAAGATTAAAGAGCGTACTGCCAAAAAATGAAATAAAGAAATCCAAAAAATGACCTTTTAGGGAATAAGATTTTTAAAACGGATTGAAAAAAGAAGGGAAGAGAAAAAAGAAAAAAAAGAAGAAGAAGAAAATGAAGAAAAAAAGAAAACAAAGAAAACAAAGAAAAAAAGAGAAGAAGAAATAAGAAAAAAGAGAGAAGAAAAGTGTTACATTGCATGCATCATATAGATAGGGCATGCTAATTTAGAAGCATTTTGCTTGTTTTAAATAGATATTTTAAGATTACCAAAGATTTTGGTCTGCAGCTTCATGTTGAAGAGGTAGATCTTATTGAAGAGTTTCGATTGGTAGCCATGTTGGCGTGAATCCAATTATTTGATCTGCAACTTCATGTTGAAGAGGTGGACCTTATTGAAGATTTCCCGATTTTATCCGTTCAGAAAGATTTTTTATTAAAATCAAATTTCTTAATTTAATCCTTTTATAAGGATATTTTTCTTAAAACTAAATTTCTTAATTTAATCCTTTCATTTGGATGTTTTGCTTAAAACTGAATTTCTTAATTTGATCCTTTTATAAGGATATTTTCTTCTTTTGGTAGTCTCAAAGTGAGATACCATTTTTATTAAAACTTAGACTTCCCAATTTTATCCTTCCATAAGGATGTTTTGCTTAAAACAAATTTCTTAATCTTTTTATAATGATGTTTTTCTTAAAACCAAAATTCCTTAATTCAATCCTTCCATAAGGATATTTTTCTTAAAATCAAGTTTCTTAATTTAATCCTTTTAATAAGGATATTTTTCTTAAATTCAAATCCTTCCATAATGATATTTTTCTTAAAATCAAATTTCTTAATTTTATCCTTCCATAAGGATATTTTTCTTAAATTCAAATCCTTCCATAAGGATATTTTTCTTAAATTCAAATCCTTCCATAAGGATATTTTTCTTAAATTCAAATCCTTCTATAAGAATATTTTTCTTAAAATCAAATTTCTTAATTTAATCCTTCCATAAGGATATTTTTCTTAAATTCAAATCCTTATAAAAGGATATTTTTCTTAAAATCAAATTTCTTAATTTTATCCTTTCATAAGAATATTTTTCTTAATACCTGAATTTCTCAATTCTATATTTTCTTAAGGATGTTGGTTTTTCTTAAAACAAAGAGTTTCTCAGTTCCCTCCTTTCATAAGGACTTTTTTCTTAAAATGAAAATAATTTCTTTCATAAGAATGTCTTCTCGAGACTAAGATTTAAGTGCATACAAGTTAAAGAAGTGGCCAAGGAAGAGTGGAAAGTTCCAGGAGAACTCATGATTCTGAGACCACAAACAGGGAAGCGGGACAAAAATGAGTGCTTGTGATCTTTGCTTTGTTCTCATTTCACAAGAACAAGCAAAGAAGGGCAGTTGTAATCACTCATTTTTGTTCGGGTTATATAATATTATAATAGTATTGTTAATTAATATAATAGTATATATGTTTGTGTAAATAAAAATAATAATAATAATAATTTTAAAATTAAAAAAGCAAAAAAAAAGAAGATAAATTGATTAAAAAAGGGGAGGGTGACGTGGGCTGACCACAACCACTCCCTCCCCCTCACCTTTGCCTATATAAAGCGGCGGGAGGCAGCAATGAAGCAACAAGCAAATGGCACCCAAATTAATGGGAGCCAAAGGCATGTCCCGGGCACGGCTTGCCAAGGGCCGAGAGCAGTGCTTTCGGCCCTAGTTGGTTCGATCTAGTACTTGATCGGGGGTCCTTTTATGGTCTGATCGAGTTAGTTTTGGGGCTACGATGAGATGGTACGGAGATTTTGGTGGTGTCGATTAAAGTTTTTCATCCGAGCTTTTAGGGGGTAAAATTCGATTCTTTTTGTATTTATTTTAATATTAGTTTAGAAGTAGGGTGATATATAGTTTTGTATTAGTATGTTTTTATATTTTTTGTATATTATATTAGATTTAATATATGGTTTAGATATTATGATATATTAATGTACATGTTTAATTCTTTGTTTTGTTGTTCATATTTAATATACGTATTTTTGCCATGTTCGTGTTTTTATTTATGTTTATGTATGATTTATCATGTTTATTAAGTTGTATATCGGTATATAAATTATCAACGTGGTGCTCTTTTTTCGATGGTAAACTTGGCTATCAGTATAAGACGTAGATGGTAGTTTTCGTTTATCCCTCGAACACTGGAGCCCTTAAAATATACTCGCACATATAACCAAATTTTAATTTAATAGTCACTTTAACCCGTAAAATTTGATATTAATAAAGCGGTAATTATTTTGTACCAATTTTGGGCGGTGTGGGGTGCTAATCCTTCCTCATCGGTAATCAACTCCTGAACCCGAGTTTATTTTAAAAAAATCTCTGATTTTTGTTTTAAAGGTGTTTGGTCTACCCAAAGTAGCCAGTGGCGACTCTAATTTTTTAAAAAAATACAAGTTTTCATGAAAATCCCCTCTTTAATTAACTTTTTCATAAAAGCGGGATCCATTTTAATATAATTTATAATTTATTATTTATTATTTTCATAGCGGCGGCTTTCGAAAAATTAGTCGCTACAGAAAGAGATAAACCTTTTTATTCTAATGATACAATAAACATGAATTTATATACATAGAAAGAAAAAAAGAAATAACCAAATAAAAAAAATAGTTAACTACTAATTTAACAGATCTTAACTGTTAATATAAGTGACTAATATTTTATTACCCATCACTGCAAAAAGTGAGAGAAGCCGACAACAAATTCGAATGCACGCGTCAAATCAGCCCATAACCAAACTCATTGGTTCTAGGGGTTAGTAATAGCACCTTAGCGTGCTATGTTTTCCAAAAATATCACCTGGCTTCGATTATTTCTTAGGATAGTGTCCTTATATTGAACTCGTTATGTATGTACGGAAAATTTTAATAAAAAATTATTTTTTAATTTATTTTAAAAAATAAAAAAGTTATTTTTTAATTTAATTAATTAATAAAGAGGTGATTAAGTAAATCTTAATTAAAACTTGTATAACATGCGCAATGAGTTTCATTTAATTTTTTTTACAAAATAAAAAAAATTAAACTATTAGGAACTCACTTTACATCTTCAATGTATTGAAGAACGAAAATGAAAAACTAAACTATTAGGAACCAATTTTAAATTTTAGCTCCATTAATTGCCAAAAAAAGATGTTGGTGTTAGCTTATATAGGCATGATTAGAGTGTTAGTCTTTGTTTGTTATCAATGTAGGATTCTTGGAGCTAAAGAGTTTGCCACTAGATTTTAGCTCCAAGAATCTCACATTGATAACAAATAAAGGCTAACACTCTAACCATGACTATATAAGCTGATGTCAACATTTTTTTTACAATTAATAGAGCTAAGTTTTAAAGTTGGTTCGTAATAATTCATTTTTTTTATTTTCGTTCTTCAATACATTGAAGATATGAAGTGTGTTCCTAATAGTTGGGTACTTAATGGTTTAATTTTTTTATTTTCGTCCTTTAATAAAAATGTATCATTTTTGTGAAAAAAATATTAAGTGGAACTCGCTGTGCATGCCTGAAAAGTTTTAAAAAATTAAAAAATATACTTTTTGTTGAAACTCACCGTACATGCATGACGAGTTCACTATAAGGATGATATCTTGAGCAATAATGAAAGCTGGGTGTTATTTTAAAAATTTTAAACTATTAGAGTGCTATTATAGGGATAACCCCTTGGTTCTAACTTCATCACCATACCCGAGTACCCATAACCGGTGATGATTGCCCTTGCACCGAACCCAACTGCACCAAATCCGAACCTGCAAAAAAATCAAAAAAAAAAGGAAAGAAACCAAAAATATAAAAAGGAAAACCAAAAACAATTGAGAAAAAAACAAACTCCCCCTTGGCTTTGATAGGATTCTCGGTTATGAGAGTTTCTTTTTGAAGATCTGAATATTATGAAAGCTTTTTTGGGTGTGAAACATAACATATTTAAAAATAGGCATTATTTAATGACGAACGATAGAGAATACACAGATTATATGAATCAAAAGGAGAATTGATGAAATTTTGAAGTACAATAATTTATTTAGATACAAAATAATTTATGATGAAATTTTGAAGTACAATAATTTATTTAGATACAAAAATAATTTAAGTCTTAATAAAAAAATTTAAAAGTTTAAGGACTATTGACACTCTTAAGCTTAATATTATTAAGGTAAAGTACACAAATTGTCACTAAACTATCCCTAAAAATATAAAATAGTCATTAAACTTTTAAAAATGACATAATGGTCTTTTATTACAAAATGGTCACTAGGTTGTTAATTGTCATTAATTGGGAGACGTGGCAGTTACAAAAATTTGTATAATAACATGCAATCAATTTAGACATCAATAATGAGGGTTAAATTAGGAATAAATTGATTAAATATGTCAAAATAGAGGATTAAATGTTATATTATTCAAATTTATGTAACTGTCACGTCACCCAATTAACGACAGTTAACGGCTCAGTGACTGTTCGACTGTGAGAGTGCTTGGCAAAAGGGTGGAATATGTATTGGAAATGTATGAACACAGTGCCAAGATTAAGTTTTTACGTGCAAGTATACACGGACGGAAAGTAATATTGAAATTTAACTGCTTTGATTGTTTACTTGTTAAGGGAAAAAGATTGTTAAGTTGAAATTGGTTTTGAAAGTGATTAAAGGAAAAGAAATGAAAATAAAACAACGTTGGCAATGAGAGTTGTAAAATGATTGATGAGCGTTGGCAAGGAATGCCTGGTTTTCATGCTGTTAATGTCATGCCAGCCTTCAATAATGTTCTGCCTTGGCATTGTTTACCGAGCAGATTCAAAGTTGGCATTGCCTCTGTCGATGGCAATGCCCTAAATTAACCATGTAAAAATCCCTATATGTCTATAGTGTATGTTTTTCATAAATTAATTTGATTAAGTCCCAATATTTACTCTCTAAGGGGTAGACTCACTCCCTAAGTAAGTTCATCTACTTGAACATCTTCTGTCGAAGCTACTCACCTTAGAATCTGACAACTAATCGTTACCACCCAAGTCTGTTAAGATATTGAGGTGCAATAGGCAAAATGTGTCAACGGTCACTTGGCACAAAAGTTATAGAAAAACTGAAGATCATGCCAGATGAATAAAACAATGCTGAAGCATTTTAATTATTAAAAAAATATTAAAACAGCATTCACGCAAGCATCCTCTACCAACTATTAAATTAGTTCATGTTGAGGGTATCAACCATAAAACCTTCAACGTTTTCTAACATCATCATCTTAAAAAATAACTAAACCAAAGGAAAGGGCAATAGAGGAGGTCGGTCGATGCAGCCCTTCTTGACCAGGCTTTCCTCGGTGCAGCCTTTCCAGGCCGATCGTGATGGTGACAGCTATGTGGAGTGATCGGGGATTGTGTTGTTCGCTCAAGTAATTGGAAATGCTCTCTTAAATAGGCGTGAGAGGAAGCCCTAGATATGGTGGAGGGTTTGAAAATAGGATCATGCTCCAAGATAAATGCTTTATCACCTTATCACCTTATCTTCATTTTGAACTCTATAGCTGACGTGTACTGGATCATGAGCTGCTTTGACCGGTCATCGGACACCACTTTCTTGCCAGCTGAGCTTGGCAAAATTCTTTCGCCCTCTTATCCACTCTTATTTTTTTGGAGTTAGTTCCAATGCACTTTTCTCGAGATCTGATCCTATTTTTTCAGGTTAATACTTCTTTGCCAAGGGTCTTGGCAGAAATCTTCTGGTCCTTCTACTTTGCTCTGTCAACCGCTACTCAGCAATTTCCTTCTGTCGTCCTAACCTTCTATTTCAGCATTTCGTTGCCAAGCCTTTCTGCCTAAAACATGCATAAAAATAGCAAAACACCCTTCATTCTAAAAAAGGAATGCCTACTAACTCCTTTATGCAAAATGCATGATTTTAACACTAAATGCAAACAAATGTACTCAAAGGCAAGCAAAAAGCTGTGTAAAATAGGCATAAAATATAGTACTTTTGAGAAGTTAACACTCACCCAAACCTAGCTCATTGCTTGTCCTCTAGTAATGCAATGACTAGAAAGAAAACAGAAAAACAAACAGTACCTCAGCAAAATTTGCAATGCTTTCCAACACCTTCCAACAAGCTAAAATCGACCCTAGGTCTATCCTCAGATATCCAATATATTAATGCCAATAGATCAACAAATTCAAGAGCAGCAATAAAGGCCTAGTCTAAGGTCATGAAGTGTGCATAAGTGTATGCAACATGCATCAAGTTCACATCAACTCCTTTAGTAACCTTTACTACCCAAACTTAGAATTAATTGATTTTTTTTCTTTTATTCTACCAAGGGTATTTTTATGCTGGCAAACAAGTGGGGTCGCATCATGTACTGTTTGGCGTGAGACATAAGAGGGAGCAAACCACGAATACCCACGTTAATCCAGATTACATCACTAAGCTAACCCATTACACTCTTACCCTAAAGTTTTGTTGGCTTCAGAACTAAGAGGGAGCAAACCATGAAGACCCAAGTTACTTATTGTCTAAGGCAAATGAATGTTCTTTTAAGTTTTTCAGCCTTTGGCAGAGCATTGCTGCCTTATTCATTTCTTTTTACCTTGACACTATTTTACCTTTTTTTAATTCCAAGTTCAGTTTCAAGAGGTCCTAAGTTTGTTTCAAGAACTAGATACATGCCACGTGTAAAAGTGAAACTAAAGTTCCCTATGCTAGAATTCATTGCCAAGCTACCTAGCATCGAAGTTCTGATGGCATACAATTTCATAGGACAAGTTAAACTAGTTACAAGTTCTACTAAACTAACAACATGCTGGCAAACATTTAAAATTCTATCCTATATGGCAAACAAACTGAAATTTAGACATGGATATGCATGGCAACAATTGGAAGGCAATAAACACCCCAAATCCAAGGTGTGCATTGTCCTCAATGCATGAAAACAACACATATATATACAAAGGAACATAAAATGCATGAACGTGAAAAATGAAACAAAATGCAATAATAGAGTTAATGAAAAAAAAGACTCCCCTTCCTAGGAGGGTTTTGGCCTCGACACTCGGGTTTTCCTCTTGAAAAAACTGCCTCTGTCAGGGGCCATATGTTTCTTCCTCTTCAAGCTTGGTTTTGTTGCAGCTGTGGAAGCTCCTATATCACAAAGGACTTCTTCAACAGTCTTTTATGGTTCGTGGCAGCATGGGCAGATTTAGGTGCATCGGGTGTAGCACTGGCTCGGATATGGATTTCTTCTTCCTCTAATTCTGGTTGTGTATTAGTACTGGCGGATTCAACATGAATCGGTGAAGTAAGGACTAGAGAAACTGGAACTGAAGATGTTAGGACTGTGGCATCAAACAGCTAAGACGGTGTGTGTGAAGAGTGAGGACTAGCTGGCATACTTCCTTTGGCAATGAGACTGGCAGAGAACTTAGGGAACTCTGGCATTGTGTGTGTGGACATTCCCTCTAGTGCCTTCTTCAAGGTACGGTCCCTGGCATAAATGTACTGCCGGAGTAGAGCATTCTGCTCCTCTGTTTTTTCCAACTTAGCAAGGATCAACTCTTGGTGCTGGCAAATCTGGGATAATGTTTCCACTGAACTAGCTGGCATAGGAGTTGTGGCCTTGGCCTTGGGCATCTTGGCTTTGGGCACTGGTTCAGCAGCCTTTTGATTTCCCTTCTCTTTGGTCTCACGGGCATTCAACTGCTTCCACAATGCAGGGGTTATTGTCATTCCCTTGCTTCATTGTACGTTGTCCGTATCAAGTTGTGGCACTTTGTGTTGTATGCAAATACAAGAAATTAGCAAGGGAAAAACTAAACTACCATTGGTCTTACATGCACACTTATAGGTCTCATGTATGATGAGTCATCCAACATTTATTTTTCATTCAGTCATGATTGAGTGTAATAATGTCATCATTTCTTCTGAAATTATCTCATTATGAGTAGTCAGCATTAGGCTAGTGATAAGTGTTCAAAAGTACTATTTTTATTACCCTTTTTACTCATATTATTGTTTGACTTAGGCTCATATTAATTGCATAATTAGTCATTCATGCATTAATTCATGTTTCTTTCCATCGTTAAGCTTGATTACATAACTTGGTGGTTTTTGTGGGAAAATATGCTGCTTTGGTGTGTTTTTGTGTGTGTGTGCAGAATCACTTGCCAAAGTAAGGCTGGAACCAGTTGCCAGGGCAATGTATGAAGGAGATGCCGAGCTAGTTGCAAAGGCAATTTTTGACAAGGAATAAGATGATATGGTAGTCGAAATTGATAACTAGATAAGCCCAAGATGACGTGGAGCAAAGCTAAATCCCAAATGAGTTTGATTTCCATGAAGTGGTTAAAGAGAAATTAAATCCCAAGAAGATAGGATAAGTTCTAGAAGGAATTTAAATATAATAAAGAATTATATTCTTTAAAGATAATTTAATTCCAACTTAACTTCCTCCTCAAAAAAGACTTTGACCTAGCCCTATAAATTGAACGTCATGCCGTCAACTCCAAAGAGGGAGAGAGGAGAGAAATTTCGACAAGATCAAAGGAGAAAGAGGAGAGAATTTTCAACAAGATCAAAGAACAAGGGATATATCAACAAGGCTCAAACATTTTTCATCTTTTTTTTTTCTTTCTTGTTCCCTTAGGTTTATACTATGAATTCTTTATCTTGTGTTTCTTTGGGACCTAGCCATGAACTAAATCTATTTGGCTAAGGTTATTGTGACTTGTGGTAGTGAGAAACAATTGGATTTTGTTTAGGTAATAAGAGTTTGCACTTTCTATTCAAGGTTTACTCATTCTTGGTTCATATTCTTGTTTGCGAGTGAATTGGGATAGGATCTCATAACTTCATCTATTTATCTAATATCGGGAGAGTTAGATTCAAGAAACGAATGAGTATAATCTTTATTCAATCTATTGATGGTGAAGATTAATCTGGCTTAGGATTAAGTTAAGGATTTCAACAGCTAAGAGGAGCGCAAGATTGGTTGTTGTTCACCCTTGATTCACGTAGGGATGTATTATCAAGGCATGCACAAATAGCTAGAGTTTCGACTTAGGGATAAGAAGAAACCATTGAAGAACGCTCCACCGAACCTTGAAGTTGTTGCCCAGCTAGTCGCCCAGGCAACCATCAATTAGTTGCCAAGGCAACCCCGTTGTGCAAGTTGCCACGGCAACTGAGTTGCCTTTGCACTCTTTTACCAAGATGATCCAATCAGCTATCACACCTCAACTCACGATAACCTGGCCTATTCTCTCTCATTTGATTACTTATTCTTTTACTTTATTGCTTTCTTAGTTTAGTTATTAGTTAAAACTCCTACAATCTTCTGCTTGTGTTCTTTTACTTTTTACAGTGCAAGAGATTAGATTCTTGAAGTGGCACCAATCCCTGTGGAGACGATATTTTTTATACTATAACTTGCGACGTGTACACTTGCACAATTGCAGAGCACTTATTACGCTCAACAAGTTTTTGGCGCCGTTGTCGGGGATTGGCAATAGCGACTTTGTTTTTATTTTCTTGCACTTTTTATTTTTCTTGTTTAAGATTCAAAGGGCTAACAAACTTTGGTTTTGCATTGGTATATGACCAGGGCGAGACCGATTACACCAGAATATCCCTTTGATCCAGAAATCGAACGAACCTTGCAAAGACTCAGACGAAGGTTAAGAGTAGCAATGGCTAATCAAGACGGCAATATGAATCAAGATGTTCCAGCAGGAAGATGAGTGATTCTTGCACGAAACAGAACTATTCGAGACTATCTTGAAGAAGATCTTGAAGAACTTGATCCAGGAGTTGTCACACCTGAAATTGAAGCCGACCACTTTGAGTTGAAATGGTGATGTTTAATATGATCAACACAATTGGTCAATTTGGTGGGTCAGCAACTGAAGATACACAACAACATCTTAAATCTTTCCTCGAGATTTGCAATTCATTCAAAATACAAGGAGTCACCCACGATGTTTTACGACTTAGATTATTCCTCTATTCACTGAGGGATAGGGCGAAAGCATGGTTGAATAGTATTCCTGCCGGATTAATAGGATCTTGGACCGATCTTTGTCGTGATTTCCTTGCTCGATTTAATCCTACAAATTTAACTAATAGGCTTCGTAACGAAATTACTTCTTTTCGGCAGGCACATGATGAATCCATGTACGAGGCTTAGGAGCGATATAGAGAACTTCTACACAAATACCCCTATACGGATTCCTAGTGTGGACGCAAGTATCAATGTTTTACAACACTGTGAATAAACCAACAAGGATGATGCTAGATGCCTCGGCAAACAACATACTCCTAGATAAGTTGCCGGAGGAAGCAATGCAAATTCTAAACAAGCTTGCCAAGAATTATTATCAATTCCCCTCTGCTAGAAGAGGAGGAGTTAGACGCCAAGCTACAATACATGAACTGGGATCATCAGACTCAATTTCGGCACAATTGGCCACTCTAACTAAGATGGTCCAGAACATGCAGAAACTAAGCAACACACAAGAAGTCAAGGTAATGGATTCCTTTTGTGAGTTATGTGGTGGTAACCATGATTCTTCTGAATGTATGCAGAATCCAAAATCTAGCTTTTATGTGGGGAATTACAACCGGAACAACAATGTGATGTCTAATACATACAATCCAGCTTGGAAAAGCACCCAAATTTTTCATGGAGTAATCCCAACAATGCTCTAAACTAGAACAATCAGAATGCACAAGTATCGGGATTTCAGCAAAACATGCCACTGCAACAGTTGCCGCAGCAACAACCGACATCTAGTTCTTTAGAAAATTCTCTCAATGCTTTTATGTTGAAAACTGAATCTTATATGGCCGAGAATAGTAACTTCATAAAAAACTGATACTTTTATTAACATGACCGAGATGAGATTGCAAAACCAAGATGCGGCAATCAAATCATTGGAAAATCAAGTCAGACAATTTGCTCAAAACCTGAATACTAGACTGCAATGAGGTTTACCTAGCGATACTGAAGTCGCAAGAGGAACTGGCCATGAGCAATGTAAGGCGATCACCACTAGAAGTGGCCAACAACGTAAAAAGGCTTAAGCTCGCTCATCAAATAAAACTCCACAAAAAGAACAAGACGAACTCAGCGGAAAAGCCTCAGATGCTAAACCAAGAATTGCCACGACAACCAGTGATAAGCATGCCTCGGCAACCAGCGATAAGGATGCCTCGGCAACCAACGATAGACACGCCACGGAAACCCAAGTTGACAATGCCTCAGCAACTCCAGTTGCCCCAGCAATGTCGTCAAACAGGTTCCAGACCAATGAAATGATCGAAAATATCCGACTTCCACCACCATTCCCACAAAGGTTGAAGCAAAAAAAGTAAGAATATCAATTCAAGAAGTTTCTTGATATCCTCAAGCAAGTCCACATCAACTTGCCATTGGTCGAAGCAATCGAACAAATGTCGAACTATGCCAAGTTTCTTAAAGACATTGTGTCCAAGAGAACAAGGCTATGAGAGTTTGAAATAGTTGCCGTAACAGAGGGATGCATGGCCATGTTGCACACTCGCATGCCACCCAAGTTGAAGGATCCCGGAAGTTTCACAATACCCTGTTCCATTAGAAACTGTAATAACCTATTTTAACCAAACCCTAAACTTAACCGACCCAGATCCAAACTAAACCTGACCTGACCATGAAACCAAAACAACCCTCACCTCAAAATAAACCCTAGCAGCCACCCCCTCTGCCATTAACTGTCGTCGCCGTCACCTCCACCAGTTGTCGCCGTCGCACCTCTGATAGCCGTCGTCACTTCACCGGCAACTAAAACAGATCTCAATTTAAATCAACCCTTAATCTCTAATCCTAAAACCCCAAACCAAATCAACCAAAAAATAAAACAAACCTAAAACCTGCCACCACCATACCCTCACCCATGCTTTTGCCACCACCATACCACTCGGCCATAACCTGCCACAATCCCTAAAAAACCGGATCTACAGGTTAAAAAAGAAGGATTTGTTAGTTTGGAAACTGGTTATAAAGAACCGAAAATCAATTGTAAAAAGGGGGTTTTTTTACTTCAAAAAAACGGGGCTGATATTCGAAAAAAAGGGGGAAAAAAAGAAAAGATAGAATGATTTTAGGGATTTCGGGGTTCTTAAAAAAATTGTAAGAACTTTCTTTATATCAATAACAAGAGGTTTTCGAAGGTAAAAGAAAAATCTATTGGATCTCTTTTTTTTAATTCGAATCAAAGAAAATAAAGGGGGAAAGAGAGTTTGAATCTTACCTGTCCACGAAGATCTCCCCAGCCGTGTTGCGTCGCCTGTCGTGAGGCTTCAACGCCGATGATCGACTTCATCCCTTGAGCGGCGTCGTTGCCGTCTGGAGAGTGAAGAGTTGAGATAGAGGGTTTGAATGTTTTAGGTTAGGGTTTTATTAAACTGTTTTAACCAAAAATATAATAACCTTTAGTTTTAAGCTGGCCTGATCCAAACGACGTAGTTTTGAGGCCCCGGCCCGTGCGGTGACCCGGATCCGGGGAGGATCCGCGTTTTTGGACAAAAGGGAAAATTATGCGCATGGTCCCTGGACTTTCCTCCCTCCTTCATTCCTGTCTAGGGTGTATTTACACTTTCGGTCCTTTTATCTTTTAGGCGCGTCTAATATGGTTTTTTTATGTCTTTGTGGCCCTTAGTTTCTATTTTGTTTCTGTTTAGTCACTGAAATGTAGGCTTTAATTTCTAGCATGATATTTCTATTAGTTTATATTCAAGCCTATATATTTTGCATCTGTTTTAATTTAGTCCATTAATATCATCATTTATGCCATGTAATTTAATATTGTTGCATTTTAGCCCTTAATTCTCATATTCATATTGTTTTATGCATATTAGTGTAAACCATGCATTATTATCATTATTTATTAGTTTCATTTTATTTATGCGATTGCTATTTATGCATTTATGTCAGATCTGTTTTTATTTATGAGTTAGATTAATATTTATGTATGTATGTTTTATATTAGTATTTTATTTATGTTACATTAGTATTTTATTATGTTAGTATTTATTTATATTTTTATCGCAATGTATTTATTTATATTTTCCATGTCTTTTAAGTTATTATAACGGACATATATTTTGTCAATGCGGAGCCCTTTCATTCGAGCGTAAACGAGGCCAGTATCAGGCGTAGTGATAGTGATTGGCATTTACTCTCGAATAACGGGACCTTTAAAATATACTCGCATTTATAACCGAATTTTAATCTAATCGTCACTTTAATCCGGAAAGTTTAATAATAATAAAGCGGTAATTATTAAAGTACCAATTTTGGGCGGTGTAGGGGTACTAATCCTTCCCCATCCGTAACTGACTCTCGAACCCATCAATTTTAAATCTCTAGTTTTTTACGGTGTCCGGCCTACCTAAGTGGCCGATGGCGACTCCATTTTTAAATAAAATACGGGTTTTATAAAATCCCACGCGGAAGAAAATATTTTCCAAAAAAAACAAAACAACTTTTTTTAGCGAGAAAATGACATCGCTACAGATGGCGACTCTGCTGGGGAAATTTTTGTTTTTCAAAATCAAATGAGAGTCGAGCTTTTTTCAAATAATTACCGCTTTATTAATATCGAAAATTCTGGATTAAAGTGATTATTAAACTAACATTCGATTATAATTACGCGTTTGTTTTAACGCGTTTAAAATATGGCATATAAACCTGTTTTTTTAAGTGGGGGGGAAACGCTAATGCTTTCGTGGAGATATCGTTCTCCCGTATGGGCCTAGCAAGTACCTTCGGGGCTCGAGTGCCTTATACTTTCGTGAGGATATCGTTCCTTCGTATGGGTATAAGCGAATGGGTCCCCCTGAATTGAATCCGGTTGAAAAGAGCCTATAATGGGTGATGACCGGGGGCCTTGCTACTCTTAGTAGAGGACAGCAAAGACAATTCGGGTACCTTTTAGCACCAAAACTGCATATAGTGAGCCGTAAGAGCCAACCCTTTAGAGCCATGTGAAACTCTGCCCGATTAGTGGTCACCCTATTTAGGCTCTGGTGCCTTATTTCTTGTTTATGTACACTTTTTTTTATTACTCTATTTTTCATTTGTTTTATTTAATCGTTTTATTTGGTACTAACTCGTTTCATTTTATTCTCATCGCATTGATTTCACCTTCATCATGGCACAACATCATCACAATCTTAATTTTGCATTGCATCAATTTAGGACACATTTTGCATGCATATACATTCATTTTCAAAATAAGAAAACTGACTCTAGGGATGCCTTATGACAGTGATACTGGATAAAGCAGAAGATCAGTCAGCTCAGCATCCATACGGGACCCGGTACAAAACAAAGATGGCGAACGATGAAAGATTGAAGAAAATCAAGCAAGACCAAAAAGAATTGAAAGCGAACATAGCCAAGCAGGTTGAGGAACAGTTGGCGAAAGTCCAACAGGATATGAGGGAACAACTTGCAAAGTCACAACAAGACATGCTGGTCCAAATGGCACAAATGCTGGGATTGAAACTTTCCGAGCCTGGAGAGGCCTCTGTTGTAAATCCCACTGCAAATCCTAGACCCACTGATGGGGACGAGGATCTTATGTATCCTCCGGGGTTCACGCCCGTTCAAACCAGGATACAGCCAGAAACTCAACCCCAGGTGATCATTTCACGGGGAAAGTCTCATTTACACCAGGCCGGTACTTCAATCCCTATAAATCATCCATCTGCATCAGAAGTTAAAACCGGGGGCAATCAAGCTAAAAATTTTATCTCAGAAATGGATCATCTGTTTGAGATCGAGAAACCGAAGGTAGAAGCTTCAAAGGAAATTGAAGATCGATGTAAGAGACTCGAAGAGAAGCTAGAGGCTATGGGAGTAGAAGATACCTTTAGTGGATTTGATGCCAATGAACCCAGTCTTGTCCCTGATTTAGTTTTACCTCCTAAATTCAAGGTCCCAGAGTTTGAGAAGTACGACGGAACAAGTTGTCCTCGCGCTCACCTCACTATGTTTTGTCGAAAGATGACAGGATACGGCCGAGATGACAAGCTACTAATTCACTGCTTTCAAGACAGTCTATCGGGATCTGCTGCCCGATGGTATAATCAATTGAGTCGACATCATATCAAATCCTGGAGAGACTTGGCAAAAGCTTTTCTGGAGCAATACCGACACGTCAATGACATGATGCCAGACTGGTGGACGTTACAACAGATGAAACAAAAACATAATGAAAGCTTCAAGCAGTACACTCAGTGCTGGAGGGATATAGCAGTTCAGGTCCAACCCCCGCTCAGTGAGAGGGAGACCGTGGTCACATTTGTACAAACTTTGGAGGGTCCGATCTTGGGTCGCTTGATAGGCAACGCGACTACCAATTTTGCCGACCTCGTGTTATTCAGTGAGCTCATCGAGAATGCTTTCAAGACTAGCAAAATTGATGATGGAAGTTCGTCCCATAAGAAACCTTACCATGGAAGGAAAAACCAGGAAGTGAACTCTTCGGGAGTTTACAATGCAAATTATTTCAAGCCCAGCACAGTTGTGCAATCTAAGGCCGTGCCAAGTGCTCACGTTGCCTCAAGCCAAGGTTCTGGTCAGAGGAAGAACACTGAAAAGATAGAGTTCACTCCCCTGCCGATGTCGTATGGAGATCTGTACAAGGAACTGCTAAAAGCCCATATAGTGGTACCTTTCCACCAGACTCCGACACAACCCCCATTCCCTAAGTGGTATGATCCTAACGCGAGTTGTGAGTATCACGCTGGACAGGTGGGCCACACGATTGAAAATTGTTGGGGCTTCAAGAGGCTGGTAGAAAAGTACCTCAAGCTCGGTGTTATAAGTATTGAAAACCCTACAAGTTCAGCCACAAGTGGGAACCTTTTCCGAAGCATGAAGATGCCAACTGAGGGTGTTGAAGGTTTTTGAACTGGTCCATGTTAAGTATTGCACTGTCCTGACCATGGCAGGTCCCCTTATAGTTTTTATCACTTTTAAAGTAATACTTTTTGTAAACCAACCTCACCGACTTAAGTACAATAGTGGTGAGAGTATTTTGTAAGGGATCAAAACTACAGGTAGCAATGCAAACATCTTTTGTTCACATCTGAGTCCTGAATATCCAAAATACATCACCTTAAAGTTTCAAATTTACTACGAGAACAATGTCAGATGATGTCATGTAATGAATAAACTTTTGGGGCATCCACTCAAATGAAAGCTGATCGAACCCAGAGCAAAGTCGGGGCACCACCGTATGAAAAACCAAGATCTCGACATGACCAATCGAGAACCAGGGGCATCCCTTTGAAGACCAGAAAAATCATATCACATTCATGCATTTAGTTGCATTCATCATTTTTGCATACGTCATACACCTATGTTCAATGCATACACTAAAGTCACCTTGCATTTAGGATAGACACATGCATTTAGGCATAAAATTCATGCATTTTTGCTTACAAAAAGGTTCAAAAAGAGACCGAACATCCTCAGCCGTGGGGGCAACAACACAACTGCCAACCTCTAGCCATAAAGAAGGCCAAACACAAAGAGGATGCTGAAGCATCAATAAAAGGTAACAATGACAAATTTTGTGAACAATTTACTAAAAATGTTTTTCTCCTTTTCAGGACTTCGTTCTTCCAACGATAGTGTGATGGAAGTCAACATTTCCAGATTTTGCTTTACCGCTGATGGTACGACAGTATAGACATCCTGAAGATCTCGTTTCTCTGTTTATGATGCAACAGATCTGAACCTTTCCCCAAGCAGATCAAATTTCTATTCAAGTCTTGTTTCTCCGCTGACGGTGCAACCAGACCTAATTTCCCTCAAGTCATACTTCTTTGTATAGTTCAAGAAAAAGGAAAAATTACCAAAAAAGAGAATTGAAAATTTTTGAAAAAAAAAGAAAGAAAGATAAAAAAATAAAAAAAAATCAAGAATCAAAAATCGAAAAAATCAAAAATTGAAAAAATCAAAAATGAGAAAAATCAAAAGAAAATTTATCAACTTTCATTATCCGATCCAGTCATCCGCTGATGGAGTGGCCGGGTCCAAGCTCCCGTCGCCCTCAAATCCTGCTCTCTGCTGATGGTGTAGCCGGTTCTTGGTCGTCATTATCCAATCCAGTCCTCCGCTGATGGAGTGGCAAGGTACAAGCTCCCGTCGTCCTCAGATCCTGCTCTCCGCTGATGGTGTAGCCGGTTCCAGGTCGTCATTATCCAAACCAGTCCTCCACCGATAGAGTGGCCGGGTCCAAGCTCCCGTCGCCCTCAGATCCTGCTCTCCGCTGATGGTGTAGCCGGTTCCAAGTCATCATTATCTGAACCAGTCCTCCGCTGATGGAGTGGTCGGGTCCAAGCTCCCTTCGTCTTCAGATCCTGCTCTCTGCTGATGGTGTAGCCGGTTCTATGTCATCATTATCTGAACCAGTCCTCCGCTGAAGGAGTGGCCGGGTCCAAGATCTTGTCGTCCTCAGACCCTGCTCTCCGCTGATGGTATAGCCGGTTCTAGGTCATCATTGCCCAATCTATTCCTCCGCTGATGGAGTAGCCGGGTCCAAGCTCCTGTCGTCCTCAAATCTTGCTCTCCGCTGATGGTGTAGCCAGTTTTAGGTCGTCATTATCCGAACCAGTCCTCCGCTGATGGAGTTGCTAGGTCCAAGCGGCAGTCGCCCTCTGATCTTGCTCTCCGCTGATGGTGTAGCCGATTATTGGTCATCATTATCCGATCCCGTCCTCCGCTGATGGAGTAGCTAGGTCCCATTTGTTGCTGTCCTACTTATCCGCTGATGGTGTAGTAGGGTTCCAGTTAGTTTTCTGCTTCTCTATTGATAAATCCAACGTTACTGATTTTCAAGTCCTTTTTATTAAGAGAAAAGAAAAAAGATAAAAAATCAGAAAGAAGGAAAGAAGAAAAAAGAGAATGAAAAAATGAAAAGAAAAGAAAAATGAAAAAAAACAAGAAAAAAATTATTATCGCCCGATCTAGTCCTCCGCTGATGGAGTGGCTAGGCCCAAGTTGCAGTTGTCCTCTAATCCTGCTCTCCGCTGATGGTGTAGCAGGTCCTAGGTTGCCGTTATCCGATCCAGCCCCTTCGCTGATGGGGTGGTTGAATCCATGTTACCAACGTTCTCCGATCTTACTTCTCTGTTGATGGAGTAGTGGGGTCCAACCTCTATCTTTCGACCCGGTCTCCTCTTCAGTGTTGTAGCCATGTCATTTTTACTCTCGTATTACCATGATGAAAAAAACCAAAAAAACCAAAAAACAAAAACAAAAACAAAAACAAAACAAAAAAAGAAGGAAAAGTTGTCAGTTTTTGACCCTGCCCCTTTGTTGCGTGTGATAAGTGCTACGCAAATGTGCAAGTATACACGTCGCAAGTAATAAAGTGATATGAGTATCGAGTATCATCTCCACAGGGATTGGTTTGGGCCACTTTGCTTAAGTTACTGCACTGTGAAAATAAAAACACAATTGATAATATAGGTTTTAATTAACGAGAAAAGTAAAAGCAATAAACTAAAAGAATAGATGAAAGAAAAATAGAGAATAGGCCAGGTTATCATGAGTTGAGGTGTGATAGCCAATTGGATCGTCTTGGTAAAAGAGTGCAAGGGCAACTCAGTTGTCGTGGCAACTTGCACAGCGGGGTTGCCTTGGCAACTAATCGATGGTTGCCTGGGCGACTAGCTGGGCAACTACTTGGGCGTTTGGGCAGTAACTTCAAGGTTCGGCAGAGCGTTCTTCAATGGTTTCTTCTTATCCCTAAGTCGAAACTCTAGCTACTTGTGCATGCCTTGATAATACATCCCTACGTGAATCAAGGGTGAACAACAACCAATCTTGCGCTCCTCATAGCCGTTGAAATCCTTAACTTATTCCTAAGCCGGATTAATCTTCACCATCAATAGATTGAATAAAGACCATACTCATTCGTTTCTTGAATCTAACTCTCCCGATATTAGATAAATAGATGAAATTACGAGATCCTCTCCCAATTTACTCGCAAACAAGAATAAGAACCAAGAATGAGTAAACCTTGAATTGAAAGTGCAAACTCTTATTACCTAAACAAAATCCAATTGTTTTTCACAACAACAAAACACAATAACCCTAACCAATCAAGTTAGTTCATGGTTGGGTTCAAAAGATATACAAAGAATAATCCCCAAACCATGAATCTAATGGAAGCAAAGAAGAAGAAGAAGACATCAAACTCTCTCCCCCTTGCTCTCTTGTCGAAATTTCTCTCTTCTTGCCCTATGGGGTTGTCGAAATTTTCCCTCATCTTGCTCTCTTTGATGGTTGTCGAAATTCCCCTCTCTTTTCTCTCCTCCAAGTTGACGATATGGTGATCTATTTATAGGGCTAGGTCAAAGTCCTTCTTTGAGGAGGAAGTTAAGTTGGAATTAAATTATCTTTAAAGAATATAATTCTTTATTATAATTATCTTCCTACTATAACTTCTCGTATCTTCTTGGAATTTAATTCTTCTTTAATCTCTTCATGGAAATCAAATTCCTTTGGGATTTAACTTTGCTCCACGTCATCTTGGGCTTGTCTAGTAATCAATTTCGACTACCATATCACCTTTGCTCTTGTCGACAATTGCCCTGGCAACTGCCTCGGTGTCTCCTTCATGTATTGCCCTGGCAACTAGCTCGGCATATCCTTCATGGATTGCCCTGGCAACTAGCTCGGCATCTCCTTCATGCATTGCCCTGGCAACTAGCTCTAGCCTTGCTTTGGCAAGTGATCCTGCACATACACAAAACACACCAAAGCAACATCTTTTTCCACAAAAATCACCAAGTTATGTAATCAAGCTCAACGGTGGAAAGAAACATGAATTAATGCATAAATGACTAATTATGCAACTAATATGAGCTTAAGTCTAACAATAATATGTGTAAAAAGGGTAATAAAAATAGTACTTTTGAACACTTATCACACCCCCAAACTCGAACTATTGCTTGTCCTCAAGCAATGAAAACTAACAATTACCTGCCAAGACTTTAATCATCAAAGATATGCTTCAAACTTGAATTCAAACCTCGGAACCATGGCACAAAGTATGAT
The DNA here is from genome assembly GCA_019671005.1 of Hibiscus mutabilis. Classification (NCBI taxonomy): domain Eukaryota; kingdom Viridiplantae; phylum Streptophyta; class Magnoliopsida; order Malvales; family Malvaceae; genus Hibiscus; species Hibiscus mutabilis. The sequence goes on from CM033722.1 coordinate 45,673,113, forward strand.
CACCTTTTAATTTTTCAGATAGCACAAAAATTACCCGGAACAAAACTATAATGCTCGTGAGAATGTGTGTGCGTAGTTGTGTACAAGTTGATTTCAAGATTCTATGTGAACAATAGGCTTTTATCAATTTAATTACTGAGGCATTTATTTTTATTTTCACTAAAGCCAATTTCGGGCACCTCTAGTAAAGTAAGCAATTTCTCATTTTATTTTAGTCGACTAGAGCCAATTTCAGGCACCTCTAGCGCCTAGAGCCAATTTCGGGCACCTCTAGCGATTCTTTAATGTGCATTAACTACTAGAGCCATTTTCGGGCACCTCTAGCAAGAAAGTGTAATTGCTACTAGAGCCAGTTTTGGGCACCTCTAGCAAGAAATTAACTTTTAATTTTCAATTTTAAATTTACCCTAATTTTAAGCAACCTAAGTTCACTAAGTTTCTTTCAATCAACAAGCCACAACCGTGTAAAAAATATTCAGCATCATAGTAAAATTCTAAGTTCTTTTTATGCAATCCTAAAATTAAAGGTTCTTTCAATTAAGTGCAGTGGCAAAAATTCATCATTGGATATTCAACAAGTCTTAAGCAATTAAATCCAATTAAAGGCATGGCAAGTAACATATGCAACCTATATGTGATTGCTAACGATGAATGCAACTAAACATGAAACTAACTAGAAACCAACACCCCCCAAACTCGAGAGAAGCATTAACCTCAATGCATGTAAGAGTGAAACAAAATTTAAAAGAAACTAAATGAAATGAGTTAGTCGGAGAGGTCGTCACCTCGAGTGATAAGTTTCCTTCGTGCCGTTTGCTTGATTCATTTTCCAGTCAGTGGTTGAATGCTGGTACCGCGTGAATAGCATTGCTTTGATTTGATCCATGTTTGCCGATGCAGGTTCACTTGCATGGGCATCAGTAGTTGCCGAAGCCATTGTTGTTGCCTGGGCATCACCAGTTTCTGTTGTGGTTGCTGTGGCAAGTAGTCGGCAGTGAATTTCCTTAGCATGGTGGTTGTGAGTCTTGTTGTGGAAAAGATTAGCATGGTGGTTGTGAGTCTTGTTGTGGAAAATAAAACCTAGAAACTAAAGATAATGAAGAAAAATAAAATATATCCTAAAAAATAAAGAGAAAAAAAATAACCAAAAATAATAGAACAAAATAGTTCAAAAAATAAAAATAAAAATAAAAATAAAATATCAAAATGAGAGCATGCTCATGCATCTCATAAGGTGTCAACTTCTTTGTTACGTTCTACATGGGCACCGTTGTAGTGCTTCAGTCTTTGTCCGTTAACTTTGAAATCATGTTCGTCGGTAATGGACTTGATTAACACGGCTCTATGGGAGAATGGTTTGACAACTTCGAATGGTCTTGACCATCTTGATTTTAGTTTTCCCGGAAAAAGTTTTAGTCGAGAATTGAATAAGAGAACTAGTTGCCCTGGCATGAATTGTCGCGGCAATAGTTTCTTGTCGTGCCATTGCTTTGTTTTCTCCTTGTAGATTTGTGCATTGTTATAGGCGAGTGCACGAAATTCTTCTATCTCGTTGAGGTACAACCAACGCTTTTGTCCGGCACTTTTCTAATCCATATTTACGGTCTTGATTGCCCATTGGTTTGTAGGTGACATTGCCCGTCCTCTGGCAACGATCAGATTGCTTGTAAAACTCTTGGGCATCTTTGTACAGTGTTGGCCAATACAAACCGGATTGAAAAACTTTGGACGCAGTACGAGTTCCTTCAAAATATCCTCCATAGGGTGAAGAATGTCATTGTCGGAGTACATTCTGTTGCTCCTCTTCAGGGACACATCGGCGCATAACCTGATCTGCACATTGTTTAAACAAAAGGGGCTCGTCCCAAAAGTAATGCTTAGCATCATGGCGGAACCGCTTCTTCCCTTGGTGAGTAAAGCCATAAGGTAAAATACCACAAACAATGAAATTAACTAAATCTGTGTACCAGGGTATTGCCGAGGCATGTGCTGCCATGGCGACTGCTCCCAAGATTACCGAGTCGTGTGCGTCTAGAGTTACCGAGGCATACGCATCCATGGTTGTCGAGGCGTGCGTATCAATGGTTTCTGTGGCGTCGATGGTTATCGAGGCATGTGCATCCATGGTTGCCGAGGCGTGCGTATCAGGAGTTGCTGCGATATTGAAGGTTACCGAGGTATGCGCGTCCATGGTTGCCGAGGCATGCGCGTCAAGAGCTGCTGCGGCGTCGAGGGTTGCTGAGGTATGCGCATCCATGGTTGCCGAGGCGTGCACGTCTGGAGTTGCCGAGGCGTGCGCGTCAAGAGCTGCTGCGGTGTCGAGGGTTTTCGAGGCATGCGCATCCATCGTTTCCAATGCGTCAAGGGTTGCCGAGGCGTGCACATCCATGGTTTCCGAGGCAACTAAAAGTTTTTTATCCGAGAATGCATCGCATGTCTCTAAATTCACGTCCTCCTCCCTATTGCGTTCTAAAAACTAAAAGTGAACGGCCACTTGATTTTCTGTTCCTTTCCTGTGCATTGGCCTAGGTCTGCTCCTACCACGAAATCACTTGCATGACACATGAGCTCAAAAGGTAGCGTCCAATCTGGTGGAACGATAATGGGTGCCGAGGTAAGCTTTTCCTTTAGGGTTTCGAATGCTTGCGTGCAAGAATCATCAAAATGGAAGACTTTATCTTGGTGGGGGTAATCTCTCGATCACGTCCACCTTGGCTTTGTCTACTTCAATTCCCTTGGATGAAATCTTGTGGCTGAGCACTATTCCTTCATCTACCATAAGATGGCACTTCTCCCAATTAAGGACTAAATCGGTTTCTTCACATCTTGCCAACACATTCTCTAAATTGTCGAGGCAATTGTCGAAGTCATTACCAAAAACGGAAAAAATCATCCATGAAGATCTCAAGGAAGTCTTCGACCATGTCTGAAAAAAGTGCCATCATGCATCTTCTAATGTTAGTGCATATCTGAGAAAACTTGAGGATGGTCGTTTTCGATACTTCTTATAGTCCATCCGCACCCTCCATCGGGTGACAATATTGCCCAAAAAGAGTTTGGCCAATGTGCTTGCCACTACTCCCTTTTGCGTTACCATGGTGGATGTGTCTTTCTTCTTTGTTCGCTTGTAGTCCATGTATACTCTCCACCTTGCTACTATTCCTGAAGGCATAAATATATTAATAGGAAAAATTATGTCCATTCTCAACCATTCAATTACCTCATTCTTGTCAACTTCTATCATGGTTGGATGTAGCCTTTGTTGTCGTGGCAATTGATGCTCAAGCCAATTGCCGTGGCAATCAGTTGCCAAAATTTGCTGTAAGTCAAGGGAAGAACCAATTTTCTGAAAAGCTTTACGAATCCAAACACCGTTTTTTTTCCTCTCAAACATCTCCATCAGTAGAGATTTTGATGGCTTCAAATCTACCAACCTCGATTCCTCAAGACATACCTGCAATGGACAAGGTGAGTTTTTAAAGAATTCAAAAGGTTCAACTATTACCTGCTCATATTCTATTGGCAAAGTATTATCATCTCGTTGATCTTGCATGTGGTCGTGTAATTGTCGTGGCAATTGTAGATGAGAGCAATCTACAGATTCCTGCTTCAACATCAACGTTGTAACCTTCTGGGCTTCAGGTTCCTCAGAATTTGCTGTAGTATTGTTGTTCTCAGCTTCACTGAGTGTTGTCGCGGCATTGCTCTGTTCAGGCTCCTCAATCATTGCCGAGGCAACTTGTTGTTCAGGCTCATCATGTGTTGGGCAGTCTCTTTCATTGACATCCTCTTGACTTTGAGGTTCTAGCTGTTCCCCACACATCATAGAGCTTTCTTTGCATTGCTCCTTATCCTCTTACCTTGGGACGTCAGTATCCCTAGGAATGAATTGTTGGTGCATGTTATCCATGACATATGTGGATCTCCCCAATTGATCTTCTGAATACCCTAAGGTTGCATCCCACTGAGCTACCCTCATATCCATAGATTGTGATAGCTCTCGAATTTCTTCAATTGATCCGTCAAGTCTAGCCAAGGAAGCTAGTAACGTTTCCTCCAAGGAATTGGAATGCTCTTGAAAAGGACTACATTGCCATGGTATATCTGTTGCTGCGGCAAAATTGTTATGGTAAAAAAAAATTTGAGCCTTTTGACCATACCATGAAGAATTTTGCTGTTGGTTCCCTCTATGGTCCTCCACGTAGTTATATGCACCGAAAATGTGAGGGCAATTTTCAAACACATGATGTTCTCCACACATAGCACAAGATTTTTCCACGGTATAAGTTCTTTGGGCTTTTCTCAGTTGGTATAGGTAATCATCAAATGGTGCAAGAAACTCTTGATTGGATTGATTCATATCTTCCAACATCATCTCTCGAATAGATTGGCTTTTATTTACCGACATGTTCATGTTCTTTAACTTGTAGCGCACCTAATTTTTTCTTGATAAAACAAACAAAAAGAAAAGTTAGTAAAACTAATAGAAAAAATGCAATAACAAAAACAACTAACACCAATTGCCAATCCCCGGCAACGGCACCAAAAACTTGTTGCGTGTGATAAGTGCTACGCAAATGTGCAAGTATACACGTCGCAAGTAATAAAGTGATATGAGTATCGAGTATCGTCTCCACAGGGATTGGTTTGGGCCACTTTGCTTAAGTTACTACACTGTTAAAATAAAAACACAATTGATAATAGAGGTTTTAATTAACGAGAAAAGTAAAAGCAATAAACTAAAAGAATAGATGAAAGAAAAAGAGAGAATAGGCCAGGTTATCGTGAGTTGAGGTGTGATAGCCGATTGGATCGTCTTGGTAAAAGAGTGCAAGGGCAACTCAGTTGTCGTGGCAACTTGCACAGCGGGGTTGCCTTGGCAACTAATCGATGGTTGCCTGGGCGACTAGCTGGGCAACTACTTGGGTGTTTGGGCAGCAACTTCAAGGTTCGGCAGAGCGTTCTTCAATGGTTTCTTCTTATCCCTAAGTCGAAACTCTAGCTACTTGTGCATGCCTTGATAATACATCCCTGCGTGAATCAAGGGTGAGCAACAATCAATCTTGCGCTCCTCTTAGCCGTTGAAATCCTTAACTTATTCCTAAGCCGGATTAATCTTCACCATCAATAGATTGAATAAAGACCATACTCATTCGTTTCTTGAATCTAACTCTCCCGATATTAGATAAATAGATGAAGTTACGAGATCCTCTCCCAATTCACTCGCAAACAAGAATAAGAACCAAGAATGAGTAAACCTTGAATTGAAAGTGCAAACTCTTATTGCCTAAACAAAATCCAATTGTTTTTCACAACAACAAAACACAATAACTCCAACCAATCAAGTTAGTTCATGGTTGGGTTCAAAAGATATACAAAGAATAATCCCCAAACCATGAATCTAATGGAAGCAAAGAAGAAGAAGAAGAAATCAAACTCTCTCCCCCTTACTCTCTTGTCGAAATTTCTCTCTTCTTGCCCTATGGGGTTGTCGAAATTTTCCCTCTTCTTGCTCTCTTTGATGCTTATCGAAATTCCCCTCTCTTTTCTCTCCTCCAAGTTGACGATATGGTGATCTATTTATAGGGCTAGGTCAAAGTCCTTCTTTGAGGAGGAAGTTAAGTTGGAATTAAATTATCTTTAAAGAATATAATTATTTATTATACTTATATTCCTACTATAACTTCTCCTATCTTCTTGGAATTTAATTCTTCTTTAATCTCTTCATGGAAATCAAATTCCTTTGGGATTTAACTTTGCTCCACGTCATCTTGGGCTTGTCTAGTCATCAATTTTGACTACCATATCACCTTTGCTCTTGTTGACAATTGCCCTGGCAACTACCTCGGCGTCTCCTTCATGTATTGCCCTGGCAACTAGCTCAGCATATCCTTCATGCATTGCCCTGGCAACTAGCTCGGCATCTCCTTCATGCATTGCCCTGGCAACTAGCTCTAGCCTTGCTTTGGCAAGTGATCCTGCACATACACATAAAACACACCAAAGCAGCATCTTTTTCCACAAGAATCACCAAGTTATGTAATCAAGCTCAACGATGGAAAGAAACATGAATTAATGTATAAATGACTAATTATGCAACTAATATGAGCTTAAGTCTAACAATAATATGTGTAAAAAGGGCAATAAAAATAGTACTTTTAAACACTTATCACCCTTCTTCGGTATTGCAGTCGGGTCAAACTCTCTTTAGGTATTAGCTTATTATCAATAATGTAGTGAGTCGCACTCATTTTGCTTCCCCAAGAGACCACCTCCCATTTTGAAGATTTTGCTTCCTCCAAGAGTGACAAGTAGATCCGTCAAGTCCAGAAAAAGACATGCGCTGAAGAGAAAGAAGATCTACCGAATAATGAAGACATACGTCAAGAGAAGAAGCTCAGCCGGACCAAACAAAACGGGTTATTTTTAACAGTTGCTCTATCTCTGTTACACAACAATGAGCAAAGGGGGGCAACTGTAATAACCTGTTTTAACCAAACCCTAAACTAAATCGACCCGGATCCAAACTAAACTCGACCCAACCCGGAAACCAAAACAACCCTCACCTAAAAATAATCCTTAGCAGCCACCCCCTCTGCCATTAACTGTCGCCGCCGTCACCTCCACCAGTTGCCACCGTTGCACCTCCGATAGCCATCGTCGCTTCACCGGTAACTAAAACAGATCTCAATTTAAATCAACCCTTAATCTCTAATCCTAAAACCCCAAACCAAATCAACCAAAAAATAAAACAAACCTAAAACCTGCCACCACCATACCCTCACCCATGCTTCTGCCACCACCATACCACTCGGCCATAACCTGCCACAATCCCTAAAAAACCAGATCTGCAGGTTAAAAAAGAATGATTTGTTAGTATGGAAACTGGTTATAAAGAACCGAAAATCAGTTGTAAAAAGGGGGTTTTTTTACTTCAAAAAAATGGGGCTGATATTCGAAAAAAAAGGGAAAAAAGAAAAGACAGAGTGATTTTGGGGATTTCGGGGTTCTTAAAAAAATTGTAAGAACTTTCTTTAGATCAATAACAAAAGGTTTTCGAAGGTAAAAGAAAAATCTATTGGATCTCTTTTTTTTATTTCGAATCAAAGAAAATAAAGGGGGAAAGAGAGTTTGAATCTTACCTGTCCACGAAGATCTCCCCAGCCGTGTTGCGTCGCCTATCGTGAGGCTTCAACGCCGATGATCGGCTTCATCCCTTGAGCGGCACCGTTGCCGTCTGGAGAGTGAAGAGTTGAGAGAGAGGGTTTGAATGTTTTAGGTTAGGGTTTTATTAAACCGTTTTAACCAAAAATATAATAACCTTTAGTTTTAAGCTGGCCTAATCCAAACGACGTAGTTTTGAGGCCCCGACCCGTGCGGTGACCCGGATCCGGGGAGGATCTGCGTTTTTTGGCGAAAGGGAAAATTACGCGCATGGTCCCTAGACTTTCCTCCCTTCTTCATTTTTGTCTAGGGTCTATTTACACTTTCGGTCTTTCTATCTTTTAGGCGCGTCTAATATGGTTTTTTTTATGTCTTTGTGGCCCTTAGTTTCTATTTTGTTTCTGTTTAGTCACTGAAATGTAGGCTTTAATTTCCAGCATGATATTTCTATTAGTTTATATTCCAGCCTATATATTTTGCATCTGTTTTAATTTAGTCCATTAATATGCATCATTTATGCCATGTAATTTAATATTGTTGCATTTTAGCCCTTAATTCTCACATTCATATTGTTTTATGCATATTAGTGTAAACCATGCATTATTATCATTATTTATTAGTTTCATTTTATTTATGCGATTGCTATTTATGTATTTATGTTAGATCTGTTTTTATTTATGAGTTAGATTAATATTTATGTATGTATGTTTTATATTAGTATTTTATTTATGTTACATTAGTATTTTATTATGTTAGTATTTTTTATATTTTTATCGCAATGTATATATTTATATTTGCCATGTCTTTTAAGTTAGCATAACGGACATATATTTTGTCAATGCGGTGCCCTTTTATTCGAGCGTAAACGGGGCCAGTATCAGGCGTAGTGATAGTGGTTGGGCGTTTACTCTCGAATAACGGGGCCTTTAAAATATACTTGCATTTATAACTGAATTTTAATCTAATCGTCACTTTAATCCAGAAAGTTTAATATTAATAAAGCGGTAATTATTAAAGTACCAATTTTGGGCGGTGTGGGGGTGTTAATCCTTCCCCATCCGTAACTGACTCCCGAACCCATCAATTTTAAATCTCTGGTTTTTTACGGTGTCCGGCCTACCTAAGTGGCCGGTGTCGACTCTATTTTTAAATAAAATACGAGTTTTATAAAATCCCACGCGGAAGAAAATATTTTCTAAAAAATAAAACAACTTCTTTTTTAGCGAGAAAAGGACATCGCTGCAGAAACCACTATGTCGGGAAAGCATTATGCGGTCTTGGAGCAAGCATAAACTTGATGCCTAAATCAGTTTTCCAAAAACTAGGAATCAAGAAGGCAAGACCTACAACAGTTATGCTACAGCTAGCCGACAGATCCTATGTGCATCCAAAGGGAAAAATCGAAGACATACTGGTAAAAGTTGATAAATTTATTTTTCCCGCTGACTTTATTATTTTGGATTGTGAAGTAGGTGAACATGCACCTATCATTCTCGGGAGGCCCTTCCTAGCAACAGGGAGAACCTTGATCGATGTTGAAAAAGGAGAACTCACAATGAGGGTGAATGACCAGCAAGTTAAACTAAATGTGTTCCAAACACTAAGGCATGTCGATGATCTGGAAGAATGCCAACTTCTTCATGACACGACAGAGTTTAACTTCGACGAGGAATTTAGTTGCCTCGGCAACTACATTGCTGATCAAGAGAAACCTAAGGAGTATGAAGAACCAATCGATGAGGAACAACAAGAAGAGGCAAATTGGTTAGTCAATCGACCAGGTACATACTTTGAACCACTGGATCAATCAGGTAAGGAAGGTAAGCTCGAAAAGCCCTCTATTGAACAACCACTGATTCTCGAGTTGAAACAGTTGCCAGAGCAACTAAAATATGCTTACTTGGGAGCCGATAATACATTGCCTGTAATTATTTCCTCTAAGTTACAGCTTGAATTCCATATATACATAAAGCTTTAGATATCAGATTGCATTTAAAATGGATACCCTTATCATGAATAATCACTCTGGGGCACCAAATCAAGTAAAAATGTGTTTGTGCGAGAACTTGACAACGGCCTTGGCACCGTTTGTTGGTAACAACCAAGAGAATGTATAGGTTACCAAATGATGGAGGGAATGGTCCCATGAATTCTATCCCTCATACATCAAATAAATCCACAGGCAAGATGTTTTAGAGCGGCAGTTGGTGTCTGCCAAAGTTGTTTCCTATCCGCTGGCATCGATCACATACCTTGGCATGGTTATGGGCATCTTTGTATAGTGTAGGCCAAAAAAATCCTGACTGCAACACCTTGGCAGCAGTCTTCGTCCCAGCAAAGTGACCTCCATATGGTGCGGCATGGCATAGGTCTAAAATCTTATGTTGTTCATCCTCTGGCACATACCGGTGAATCACTTGATCAGCATACTGTTTAAACAATATTGGCTCGTCCCAATAGTATTGCCTAACTTCTCGCAGAAAATGTTTCCTGGAATTTTATGTTAGGTCTGGTGGCAGAATGTTACTTACCAGGTAGTTGACTATGTTAGCATACCATGGCATGGCATTAACTGCAAGCAAATATTCGTCAGGAAATTCATCTCTTATAACAACGGTCTTACCATCTTCAAGGTGATACTTTAGGCGTGATAAGTGGTCAACTACCAAATTTTCACTACCCTTCTTGTCTAGGATCTCGAGGTTAAATTCTTGTAATAGAAGCGTCCATCGGATTAGTCTGGGCTTGGCATACTTCTTTGCCAAGAGGTACTTCAAAGTCGAATGATCTGTATAAACCATAACTTTGTTAGCTACTAAATAAGATCTAAATTTATCAAAAGTAAATATAACTGCAAATAATTCTTTCTCAGTTGTGGAATAATTCAGTTGTGCTCCATTTAATGTTCGACTGGCATAGTATATGGCATGAAAAACTTTGCCACGTCATTGTCCCAAGACTGCTCTAACGGCATAGTCGCTGGCATCACACATGATCTTGAATGGTTCATTCCAATTCGGTGCTACGATTATTGGGGCATTAATCAATTTCTCTTTAAGTTTCTAAAAAGTTATCAAACACGAATCATCAAAGGCAAAAGCGGTATTTTATTCTAAAAGCAAACATAAAGGTTTAGAAATTTTTGAAAAGTCTTTAATGAAACATCAATAAAAACTTGTATATCCCAAAAAACTTCTTATACTTTTTACGTTTGTAGGTGATGGCAATTGCTTGATTACCTCAACTTTTACTTTGTCAACCTCTAATCCTTTCTTAGTTACCTTGTGACCGAGAACAATGCCCTCATTTACCATGAAGTGGCATTTCTCCCAGTTCAAGACTAGGTTTGTCTCAATGCATCTCCTCAAAACTTGCTCCAAACTCTGAAGACAATCCTCGAATATTTTGCCAAACACCGAGAAATCATCAATGAATACTTTCAGGTTATGCTCTATCATGTCGGAAAAAATAGACACCATACAACGTTGAAACGTTGCCGAGGCATTACACAGCTCGAATGACATCCTTCTAAAAGCCAACGTCCCGTAGGGACAAGTAAAGGTAGTCTTCCCTTGATCATCAGGGGCGATGGCAATCTGGTTATAACCTGAATAGCCATCCAAAAAGCAATAGAAAGCTTTACCTGCCAATCTGTCTAACATTTGGTCTATGAAAGGCAATGGAAAGTGGTCTTTCCGTGTGGCACTGTTTAGCCTTCTATAATCCATACATACTCCCCAACCGGTGATAGTCCTGGATGGAATCAACCCATACTTGTTGTTTTGTACCACAATCATGCCACCCTTCTTTGGCACACATTGCACTGGCTGACCCACGAGCTATCAGATATGGGATAGATTATCATGGCATCTAACCATTTAATGATCTTTTTTTTTACTACTTCTTTCATGCTCGGATTCAGCTTCTTCTGGCCTTCAATGGTCTTGCCATGGTATTCTTCCAAGATAATCTTGTGCATGCAATAGTTGGGCTTATACCTTGAATATAAGCCAAGGTCTAACCCAACGCTTGTTTGTAATTGTTTAATATTTTCAACAATCTTCCCTCTTGATCAATAGTGAGATCAGTAGCAATGATCACTGGCAAGGTTGAGTGTTTACCTAAGTAGGCATACTTGAGGTGGTCTGGCAATGGCTTCAACTCCAACTTTGGCGGCACCTCAATTGATGGTTTTGGTGCTACAATCTCTCTGCCAGCCAACTTTAGTGGCTCTGGTTATTCAAAATAGTTCACATCTTCAGCCTCCAAGGCTAGTTCTTCAGGTACGTCAAACATCTCACCATTGCCATCTAGCTCTCTGGCATCATCACCTGCCTTTTGGCATAACGGTGCCAAGTCCATGGTGAAAATTGATTCCAACATCTCATCGGGTTGATATTCCCCGGGATCATCTGCACATTTAATAGCTTGAAACACATTAAATGTAATATGTTGATCATTCAAGCGCATAGTAAGTTCACTCTTGTGAACATCAATTAAAGCTCTGTCATGGCAAGGAAAGGTCTACCTAATATAATCGGCACATTCACATCAGCTTCATAATCTAAAATGATAAAATCAGCAAGAAATATAAATTTGTCTACCTTCACAAGCATATCCTCAATCTTACCCTCAGGATGCGCAAAAGATCAGTCTACTAACTGGAGTGTCACGGTGGTAGGCCTTGCTTCTATGCCAAGATTCCTGAAAACAGACATTGGCATCAAATTGATGCTGGCTCCCAAGTCACACAGTTCCTTGCCAACGAATTTATTGCCAATGGTGAAGGGAATAATGAAACTTTCTGGATCTTTTAGCTTTGGTGGTAATCGGTTACGTATCATGGCACTACATCCTTCTGTAAGGGCTGCAGTCTCAAAATCTCTCAACTTTCTCTTTTTCGACAAGATGTCTTTTATAAATTTCACATAGTTGGGCATCTGCTCAAGGACTTCTACCAAAGGTATGTTAATTTGCAGCTACTTCAGAACTTTTAAGAAGCGTTTAAATTGTTGGTCATGCTTATGTTTTTGAAGTCAAGCTGGAAAAGATGGTGGTTGATAAACAACTGTTGGCTCCACTGGCTTTGCCAAGGTGGTGCTGGCATCAAGTTCCTGCCTGGCATCATTCTGCTATTTAGCATCATTCTGTTGTTTGGCATCATCAGCTTTCGTTTCTACTTCTTTGGTGTCCTCTACTGGTGTTAGCTTCTCAGCTTGGCAATGAGTTGACTGATTGGTATCCATCTCTGTCTCACATTCCTTACCACTCCGAAGAGTTACTGCTTTGCATTGCTCATTGCCTTTGTGCTGAGCATCCTCAGTATCACTTGGCAAAGCTCTCTGGGGTCGATTGCTGAGTGCATTGGCAATCTGCCCTAGCTGAATTTCCAAGTTTCGCATTGATGCAGCCAAACTCTGAACTATGGCATCATTCCTCTCCATATACTCAGTGAGAATGTTCCCTTGATTAGGTCTTTGTCCTTGCTAAAATTGTTCTGGGATATTGCTGGCATGGCATTCTGATTGAATGCTGGCATGGCATTGTTATACTGCCTCTGAATATTACTGTTGTGACGCTAGGCATTGTACTGGTTGCTTCAGTGATTTCTCCAGGCCAAATTTGGGTGTTGTCTCCAACCTGTATTGTAAGTATTGGAATTCAAATTATAATTTCAATTAAAATTGCCAACAAAATTTATCATTCATGGTTGGTAAGGCAATCATCAGTATGATGATCCTCTCCACATATTGTACAAAATGAGGCTAATGCCTTAACTTCTTGGGCCTCATTATTCTTTTGCAAAGTTCTCACCATGCTAGTAAGATTGGAAATCTCAACGTAGATGGACGTGAACTCATCTATCTGTAATTTCCTACCAGTTTTAATGTCGGTCTCAAGTGTAGTAGTAGGATATTAAAATCATTGATTGAAAAATTCTCAAGGATGTCAACTACCTCTGTATAATTTTTTTCTAACAGTGAACCATTTGCCGAAGCATCAACAACTGTCCTGGCATGTGCATTAAGTCCATTATAAAAATTCCCATTTGTATCCAATTAGGGAATCCATGCATAGGGCATCTCCTTAACAGGTCCTTAAACCTTTCTTAGGCATCGTACAAGGTCTCGTCATCAACTTCCTTGAATGTCGTGATCTCATTCCTCAGTCTGGCATTGAGCTTAGGTGGCAGGAATTGCAATAAAAACTTCTGGCATAGGTCGGCCCATGTAGTGATTGATCCCGGTGGCAAAGAACTTAGCCATGACTTTGCTCTATCTCGTAGAGAAAATGCGAATAACTTCAACTTCACCGTGTGCTCATGAACTCCAGGCTGCTGAAAGAGTTGGCAAACTTCCATGAATTACTTCAAGTGTTGCCTTGGATCTCCAGTAGGCGATCCATCGAAGTGTCTTACATTAAAAAGAGTTTGAATCATTACGGGCTTTAATTCAAAATTAGCTGTGTTTACCTCGAGACCAATTAGTCCTGGCATCAAATTGTCAATGTTCGGAGCCAAGTGTTCTCTAATAGGTCTCTCTAAGCAATGGCAGGGGCATGTGGTATCCCATTTTTTATTGGTTGATCTTCTGGATTAACTGAAACACCATCTATTCCTCCATTACCATTCTGAGCCATCTCTCCGGGTTTTTTAGCCTTCGTAAGCTTCGTTCAAGTTTTGGGTCGTATGGCCAAGCTTTCATCTCCGAGTTGTTCCTGGTCATACACCAAACAAAACATTAAAATAAAATAAAAACAAAACAAGTAAATCAAAACAATAAACTCCGTTGCAATCCCAGGCAACAGCGCCAAAAACTTGTTCGACTGTGAGAGTGCTTGGAAAAAGGGTGGAATATGTATTGGAAATGTATGAAAATAGTGCCAAGATTAAGTCTTTTGCGTGTAAGTATACACGGTTGGCAAGTAATACGACAGTAAGTTGAGTATCGATCCCATAGAGATTGACTTGGAATTTAACTGCTTTGATTGTTTACTTGTTAAGGGAAAACGATTATTGAGTTGAAATTGGTTTTGAAATTGATTAAAGGAAAAGAAATGAAAATAAAACAACATTGGCAAGGAGAGTTGTAAAATGATTGATGAGCATTGGCAAGGAATGCCTGATTTTCACGTTGTTCATGTCATGCCAGCCTTCAATAATGTTTTTCCTTGGCATTGTTTACCGAGCAGATTCAAAGTTGGCATTGCCTTTGTCGATGGCAATGCCCTAAATTAACCATGTAAAAACCCTTATATGTCTATATTGTATGTTTTTCATAAATTAATTTGATTAAGTCCCAATCTTTACTCTCTAAGGGGTAGACTCACTCTCAATGTAAGTTCATCTACTTGAACATCTTCTGTCGAAGCTTCTCACCTTAGAATCTGACAACTAATCGTTGCCACCCAAGTCTATTAAGATATTGAGGTGCAATAGGCAAAATGTGCCAGCGGTCGTTTGGCACAAAAGTTATAGAAAAACTAAAGATCATGCCAGATAAATAAAACAATGCGGAAGCATTTTAATTATTAAAAACAAAACATTAAAATAGCTTTCACACAAATGTTGTGCGTAATAAGTGCTACGCAATTGTGCAAGTATACACGTCGCAAGTTATAGTATAAAAATATCGTCTCCACATGATTGGTGCCACTTCAAGAATCTAGTCTCTTGCACTGTAAAAAGTAAAAGAAAACACAAGTAGAAGATTGTAGGAGTTTAGCTAATAACTAAACTAGAAAGCAATAAAGTAAAAGAATAAATGAGATCAAATGAGAGAGATAGGCCAGGTTATCGTGAGTTGAGGTGTGATAGCCGATTGGATCGTCTTGGTAAAAGAGTGCAAGGGCAACTCAGTTGTCGTGGCAACTTGCACAATAGGGTTTCCTTGGCAACTAATTGATGGTTGCCTGGGCGACTAGTTGGGCAACTACTTGGGTGTCTGGGCAGCAACTTCAAGGTTCGGCAGAGCGTTCTTCAATGGTTTCTTCTTATCCCTAAGTCAAAACTCTACCTACTTGTGCATGTCTTGATAATACATCCATGTATGAATCAAGGGTGAACAACCAATCTTGCGCTCCTCTTAGCCATTGAAATCCTTAACTTATTCCTAAGCTGAATTAATCTTCACCATCAATAGATTGAAAAATGATCATATTTATTCGTTTCTTGAATCTAACTCTCCTGATATTAGATAAATAGATGAAGTTACGAGATCCTCTCCCAATTCACTCGCAAACAAGAATAAGAACCAAGAATGAATAAACCTTGAATAGAAAAGTACAAACTCTTATTACCTAAACAAAATCCAATAGTTTCTCACAACCACAAGACACAATAACCTTAGCCAAATAGATTTAGTTCATGGCTAGGTTCCAAAGAAACACAAGATAAAGAATCCTTAGCATGAACCTAATTGAACAAGGAAGAAAAAGATGAAGATAAAGCTTGTCGAAATCTCCTTGCCCTAGATGCTTATCGAAAATTCTCTCATCTCTCCCCCCTTGGAGTTGACGGCATGGCCTCTAATTTATAGCGCTAGGTTAAAGTCCTTCTTTGAGGATGAAGTTAAGTTGGAATTAAATTATCTTTAAAGAATATAATTCTTTATTATAATTATATTCCTTCTAGAACTTCTCCTATCTTCTTGGAATTTAATTCTTCTTTAATCTCTTCATAGAAATCAAACTCCTTTGGGATTTAGCTTTGCTCCACGTCATCTTGGGCTTGTCTAGTCATTATTTTCAACTACTATATCACCTTATTCTTTGTCGACAATTGCCCTGGCAACTGGCTCTGCGTCTTCTTCATGCATTGCCCTGGCAACTAGCTTGGCATCTCCTTCATGCATTGCCCTGGCAACTAGCTCTAGCCTTGCTTTGGCAAGTGATCCTGCACATACACACAAAACACACCAAAGCAGCATTTTTTCCCACAAAAACAACCAAGTTATGCAATCAAGCTCAACGATGGAAGAAAACATGGATTAATGCATGAATGGCTAATTATGTAACTAATATGAGCCTAAGTCTAACAATAATATGAGTAAAAAATGTAAGAAAAAATTGTACTTTTAAACACTTATCAGCAAACATCCCCCACCAACTATTAAATTAGTTCATGGTGAGGGTATCAACCATAAAACCTTCAACGTTTTCTAACATCATCATCTTAAAAAAAACAACTAAACCAAAGGAAAGGGCAAGAGAGGAGGTCGATCTATGCAGCCCTTCTTGATCCAGGATTTTCTTGGTGCATCCTCTATAGGCCGATCGTGATGGTGAGAGCTATGTGGAGTGATCAGGGATTATGTTGTTCGCTCAAGTGATTGGAAATGCTCTCTTTAAATAGGCGTGAGAGGAAACGCTAAATAAGGTAGAGGGTTTGAAAATTGGATCATGCTCCAAGATAAATGCTTTATCACCTTATCATCTTATCTTTATTTTGAACTTTAGGGCTGACGTGTACTGGATCATGAGCTGCTTTGACTGGTCATCGGGCACCACTTTCTTGCCATCCGAGCTTGGCAAAATTCATTTTCCCTCTTATCCACTCCTATTTTTTTAGAGTTGGTTCCAATGCGCTTTTCTATGGATCTGATCTAATCCTATTTTTTTGGGCTGATACTTTTTTTCCAAGGGTCTTGGAAGAAATCTTCTGGTTCTTCTACTTTGCTCTGCCAACCACTACTCAACAATTTCTTTCTGTCATCCTGACCTTCTATTCCAACATTTCGTTGCCAAGCCTGTCTGCCTAAAACCTGCATAAAACAGCAAAACACCCTTCATTCTGGAAGAATAATGCCTACTAACTCCTTTATGCAAAATGCATGATTTTAACACTAAATGCAAACAAATGTACTCAAAGGCAAGCAAAAAGTTGTGTAAAATAGGCATAAAATATATTACTTTTGAGAAGTCATCAGTGACCATTTCGTAACGAAAATTAAAGTTTAATGCCCATTATGTAACATTTGAAAGTTTGATGACCATTTTATACTTTTAGAGATAGTTTAGTGACCATTTGTGTACTTTACCTTATTTATTATTATTATTATTATAAAATAATATTAATTATTAGTTTTTGTTTAGTTACAATTTCTAAGGTTGTTCAGTTACAAGTCTAGGGTTTTTTGAGTTTTCGATCAGATCTCGAGTTCAAGTCTTGAATTTTTGTTGGATTTAGATGTTTTTGAGTTTGAGTTCAGATTCGAGTTTTGGACTTAATTTTATTCGAACGTACTTTAATAGTATTTGCTCATTTGGTCTGGAATGGTGTTCGGACTCGAGTTTTGGACTTAATTTTATTGGCTTAAACCAAAAAACAGCCCTCAAACTATGGCTTTTTTCTGTTGTTAGCCCTTAAACTATGATTTGGGCAAAATAGGCCCTTAAACTATCATTTTTTGTCATTTAAGTCCCTAAAATATTTTTTGGTCAAAATAAGTACCTAAACTATGCCATTTTTCTTCTTTTAGTCCCCAAAACTATCAATTGGTCAAAAAACTTTGTGATGTGCCAACATCTTATTAGTCGAAATAATTTTCTTTTGACTTAAATAACTATCGGACTTAAAATAACCAGAAATGATAGTTTAGGGGCTTTTTTTATATATGATATTTAAAAATTTAAAAAGAACATAAATATTTATATATGTTAGAAAAGCCTATAAAATGATATTTTTGTAACCATGGACTTAAAGTGACCAAAAATGATAGTTTAAGGGCTTATTTTGCCTAAATCATAGTTTAGAGACTTAAAGTGACCAAAAATGATAGTTTAAGGGCCTATTTTGCCCAAATCATAGTTTAAGGGCTAAAAGCAGAAAAAAGGCATAGTTTGGGGGCTTTTTGGTTTAAGCCAATTTTATTTGGACGTACTTTAATAGTATTTGCTCATTTGGTCTGGAATAGTGTTAGTTGGTTGGCACGTTTAGAAGCAATGGTCCCACAACCCAAAAATAGCTGAAAAATTAAAAAAATAATTTATTGCACCAGCCGAGAATTGAACCCAGGTCTATACTGTGGTAGGGTAGTATTCTACCGCTAGACCAATGGTATCATTGTTTGTAAGCGACAATAAGTTTACAAATCTATTTGTTGATGTAGTTGCCTTCAATCCATACCATCCCGTAGGCCAAGCTTTGCGGCCATTTGGTGCAAATCCAGGATAAAGTAAATAGTATATAATCATGAATACTAAGCCATGTAGCTCTATATGGGCTAACAAAATCATAAGTTTCCATCACATCCCAACGCCTCTACAAATTGGTTAGCATGTAAAGAAACTTTTTATCTATTCTAAATCATGCACACTTCCCATAAGATGAATGAATAAAAAAAAAAACCAATGTAGCACAACACACTTTTTTATAATCTCAAACAGAATGCAATGATATCAAAATCTAAATCACTGCATCGGCCTTCTTCGATGACATTCGAGTTACACGTCAAAATTGAAGATGAAATGTTCCTCTGAATGTAGGATGTCCTCTCTTGTTTATTGTCAGGACCGCCAGTTCGAGTCTGAGTCACATGCACACATGGTTGCCCAAGAGGTTCTTAAAGAGATTTTGGGCCTAAAGAGACCACCAAACTGAGCCCAATCCATGGAGGATTCTAGAAAACAGCCACTTTGACTTGAGCAAAGTTTTTATGTAAACATAGGATTTGTTTCCTTAGTTAGCAGGGAATATTCGTAGAATTATGCCATTGTGGTTGGTGGGATTTGATCTCATCCATCGATGTAAATCAGTGGGAACTATCGGATGTATGGGGAATCAACTATAAATAGAGGCCTCCCCAGCCTCATTTGTATTCATCCCAACTTTGAGTAATCAAGGCATTCACTCTAAAATCCTCTGTGTTGTTCTTGAGTGTTCTTGGTATTCTTTCTTCTGCTCTTGAGTGATTATTGTCATAGTTTGCTTCTACTTAGAATGATTCAGTGTTCTTCAGTGCCAAGGAAGTTTGATCTTTCGAAGTGAAAAAAAAGGTTGACTTAGTCGTTTGTCTAAGTTACTTCGACTA
The DNA here is from genome assembly GCA_019671005.1 of Hibiscus mutabilis. Classification (NCBI taxonomy): domain Eukaryota; kingdom Viridiplantae; phylum Streptophyta; class Magnoliopsida; order Malvales; family Malvaceae; genus Hibiscus; species Hibiscus mutabilis. The sequence continues at coordinate 45,692,306 of CM033722.1, forward strand.
AGGCAGCGCGGTTTGCTAGGTCAAAAATCCAGCCCCGTGACAGTTGGTATCAGAGCCTACGATTCGTGAGCAAGGTTCGAGTGAAGGCACTATTCGAGATGACACCACCAAAGAAACATGTTACAGCAAAAAAGGGTGCGAAGACCCAGGCTGACAAATCCAAGAGGGTGAGTTCGAAGGATATCCTCAAGTCGTTGGAGAAAAAGGTAGCCAGACTTGAAGAAATCGCTAAGGACTCGGGTGAACGACTTGATGCGGTAGATACACGTTTCGAGTAGCAAGACAACAAGAGATACCATCTCAAGGGAGAGATGGAGGAACTTCTAACAAATTTGTTCGAGAAGTTGGGTAATAGAGGTGATGCGCTTGAGGCTGAGTTGAAGGCTGTGAAGATAGAGATGGAAGAGATGAAGATAGACTTATTTGTGTACAAGGTTTCCTTGAAGAATGGAGCAGTGCCAACTGTATCCAAGCCAAGGAAGGACATCCCAAAGCCAAAAGAGTTCAGGGGGAACCGATCGGCCCAAGATGTTGAGAACTTTTTATGGGGCACGGAGCAGTACTTTCGGGCTGAGGGCATCAAAGATGATACGGAAAAGGTAAACATTACCTCAATGTATTTAACTGACGTCGCTCTTTTCTGGTGGCGACGCATATGCTTTGATGAGAAAAGCAAAGACATTCATGTTGAGACATGGAAGGAGTTTCAAGTTGAGTTCAAGGACCAGTTCTACCCGTTGAACGCTTAACGAGAGGCTCAAAAGAAGTTACGGCAACTGAAACGTGAGGGTTCCATCCCATACTATGTCAGGCAGTTCATCGAGATAAAGCTACAGATTGTAGATTTGAGTGAAACTGAGGGCTTCTCTTATTTCATGGATGGACTCCAACGATGGGCCCAAATAAAGCTAGAGCGGGGGGAAGTCGAAGAACTTTCCAAAGCATTGACCGTAGCCAAGGCCAAAGCTCAGTTCGAAGTTGGGAAGTCCAAGTCTTCCAAGCCCCGTAACAAGGGCAATGGTGGGGGAGACGAGGATGAGCATCGTTTAAGCGATGGTGATGAGAAACCCTACAAGTTCGTAAAACCATTGGATAAGAAGGATCGTAAAACCATTGGATAAGAAGGATCGAGGGCCGATAAAGTGCTACCATTGTGATGGTCCACACTTAGTGAAAGACTGTCCAAAAAAGATACGCCCCGATGCCATAATCGATGAGGACAACGAGCAAAAGGAAGAGGAATGTATGCTTGGTACGATTGCATGTATCAAAGCAATTAAGCTGAGGGTGAGAAAGCAATGTTATGAGTGCAAGGGGCCACACTTGTTACATGATTGCCCGGATCGAGACAAGCAGTCCAAGGAGGAGGACAAGCCTGAGTCGAGTGAGGCCTATAAGCTTGGATAGATGATCTTGAGTTCTGCAAAGGCAAGGAAGGGCCAGAAGCGGAATGGGTTGATGTTTGTAGATATCAACGTGGCAGGACGATCGAGGAGTGCTCTAGTGGACACCGGAGCAAGCGATCTATTCATCCCAAAGAAGGCTGCTGAGAAGCTTGGTCTTAATTTGAGGAGTCAACCGATAAGATGAAAGCTGTGAATGCCAAGGAAGTCCCAGTTGTGGGAACCGTGCGGAAGATTGAGTTGCAGATTGGAGATTAGAAAGCCAAGGAAGACTTCAAGGTAATCGAGTTAGATGACTTTGATTTTATTTTGGGACTAAACTTCCTTGACCGTATAGAGGCTCCCATCATTCCGTATACCAACATCGTGTGTATCTTGGATCTGAGATAATGGTGCATTGTACCCGTATACCGAGACAAAGGGCAGGGGACCAAGAAGCTGACAGCCATTCAGCTTGCCGAGGATGCTCCAAGCCAATGAGGCATCGCTTTAGGGGCTAGCAGAGAGAGTTCCTTGGAGGGGCAAGAGGTGCCCATGCCACATGACATAGAGCCCGAGGAAAGTCAATCCATAGAGGAGGTAGACGAGGCATCAAGCTTCACTGATGATGGAGCATCGATGGGTGCATCAATCTTTGTGAGACATGAAGAGTTGAAGCCCAATTTAGAGAGCTCCTACGATCGAGATGTGCTTAATGGGATGGTGACTGATGTCAGATGGCAGCAGTTACCAAAGTGAGCAGTCTTTATGGGGAGACAGTCTAGCTAGATTCGAGTGCTCTTTATGGGGAGAGTGCCAAGCCCAATTTAGAGTTAGGGGCAAGCTGAGGTATCGAGGAGTTCCCATGATTGGTTTCAGCTTCATTTCGATGAGGCAACGAGGGCGTTGCTAAGTTTGGTGAGGAAGAATGTCACAGACCGCCAGTTCGAGTCTGAGTCACATGCACACATGGTTGCCCAAGAGGTTCTTAAATAGATTTTGGGCCTAAAGTGACCACCAAACCGAGCCGATCCATGGAGGATTCTAGAAGACAACCACTTTGACTTGAGCAAAGTTTCTATGTAAACAAAGGATTTGTTTCCTTAGTTAGCAGGGAATGTTCTTATAATTATGCCATTGTGGTTGGTGGGATTTGATCCTATCCATCGATGTAAATCAGTGGGAACCGTCGGAAGTATGGGGAATCAACTATAAATAGAGGCCTCCCCAGCCTCATTTGTATTCATCTCATCTTTGAGTAATCAAGGCATTCACTCTAAAATCCTCTATGTTGTTCTTGAGTGTTTTGGTATTCTTTCTTCTATTCCTGAGTGATCATTCTCATAGTTTGCTTATGCTTAGAATGATTCAACGTTCTTCAGTGCCAAGGAAGTTTGATCTTCCGGAGGGAGAAAAATGCTAACTTAGTTGTTTGTCTAAGTTACTTCGACTAAGGCAGTGCGGTTTGCTAGGTCAAAAATTTAGCCCCGTGACATTATGCTCTCCCACATTGTTGTGGCAGTTCTCATTCTCTACAGTAGATTCAATTCCATGCCTTCTCCTTCGGATTTCCAGCCTTCAGTTCTTACCTCTAACAGCTTCATTACTTGCCTCATCGTTGGCCTGACATGAGCTTCCGGATGCGCATACAACAATCCCAATTGCAGTAACCTCTTTACTTCCTCATTATTGTGACCATATTTTCCTTTTAATCGATCATCGAGAGCTGAAACCAATTCATGACTCTCCATTAACCTCCATGTCCAGTCAATTAAACTCGGCTTCCTTTCTTCAATCGGTCGCCGTCCGCATACTATCTCGAGAATCAACATCCCGAAACAGAACACATATGTTTGAGTGCATGCACGTCCGATTTTAATCAATTTTGGCGCCATATATCCTACGGTGCCAACCACTCGTGTAGTGCTGGCTGATTCGTCGTGGTGATGAGTACGTGCTAATCCGAAATCGCCTAACCTGGCGTTCATATCCTTGTCAAGTAAGACATTGCTTTCCTTGATATCCCTATGCAAGACCTTAGCTTCCCAACCCTCATGTAAATACCAGATAGCAGAAGCTACACCTTTCAAGACTTTAACCCTCTCATCCCAACTCAACGTCAAGTCCTCATTGCAGTCGAAAATTCTCTTATCGACGCTCCCATTCTCCATGTAATCATAGACCAATATCAAGCTCCATTTATCGTTCCGACTTCAACCTCTCAGTCCCACCAAATTCCTATGCTTCAATCTCCCTAAACTCAAAACCTCAGCCAAGAACTCTCTCATCCCATGCTCACTTTCATGTGAAATCTTCGTCACAGCGATTTCGAGTCCTCCTTTACGCACTCCTTTATAGACATTCCCATTACCTCCGAAACCAATCACATTTTTGTCTGAAAACGCCTTTGTTGCTGCAAAGATGCCTTGATAGCCAATCCTGTGAGGCCAATACTCCAATTCCCAATCTTCAATATCATCTTCCTCACCATTTCTTTTCCTTCTATGTCTAAAGTAAACAAAATACATCACAATCCAAAAACTGACTACAAGCAGGACAACCCCAATGGTGACTCCAACTATGAACCCTTGATCATTACTAATGAAGGCAAATCAGTAATGATCAAAGCATCACCAATCGAAAATTTCAAATTACTAAAGCTCCAAGCCAGAATCCTATGGCTCTCCACCAATTGCCCTGTTGATCCAGCAAACCCCACATGCATTTCATCAAGGAAAACACCAGAAAGGTTCACAAAAACACTTATCAAAGGCCTCCTAGGCCTAATTTCCCCCACTTTAGCCATGGAAACATTTACAATAGAATCTTGATAATCAATCCAAACCTGATAATTCACACCATTATTAAGCTTCAAACCCTTAAATTTATCATCTTTATCCCCACCCCAAACCCCAGCAGGACTGAAAACAACAGATTTCAGTGAGTTCAAGATGCTGCTATTGGGATTACCATTGTTGGTGAAGTTAAAAAGACCCAGATTCTGAGGTGAGCTAGCGCCGGATATACCAGCGGAAGGCAAGAAAGCAAAGGCAAAACCGTGACCGGGGAGAAACCCTTTGAGTGGGGCGATGGAGAAGATGTGGAGAAAGGAAGGACCTTTGATGAATTAAACGACTTTACAGGGACCTTCAAAGGGTACAAGGCACGACCGACGGAGAAAGTTGAGTTTGTGAGGGAGAGAATTGAAGAAGAATCAATGGTGGCGTCGCCGAAAGTGAGGAGATTTGTGGAGTTGAAGTTGGTGTTGTAAACGAATTCAAGAGATGCAACTGAAGCGAAGAACAAGAGGAGGGTTATTGCAGGAGTTGGAAACAACAGTGGAGACATGAGAAACCATAGACGGAGATCCAACAAAGATGAAAGCTTTGGTTGCATGTAAAAAAAGTTGTATGCTTTTAGATTTAGTTCAATAATTAAAGACAGATGGGAGCCGTTGTTGTGTTTTGACGCGTAAAATGGAAAACGAACATACAGAGTGTTAGAATTCTAATGCGCATCGTGTTGAATTCTACAACTTGTTTACAAGTGGACAAGGAAATAATTAGGCTTAATGGTCAAAAAAATCTTCAAATATTTTTACCGTTATTATGTTAGGTGTTTTATCGATAAAGTCAGTTTAGAAAATTTTATTAGCGAATAAAAACATAACACGTGACATGTTTTATTTTATTTTTTATTCAAAAAAATCAATATTTTAAAAATATTTTAAACTTTTCAAAAATTCTCAAAATAGTCCCCAAATCCCTAAGTCTCAAATCCTGATTCTAGTTGTTACCGCCGCTAATCGTCAATGGCGTGTCTACCACTTTCGTTTTCGGACCCCGTGTAATCACTCATTTTTATCTGATTAGTAAATATTGTGCTAATATATAATTAATATTATTGTTGCATGAGTGTTAGTAAGATAAAAATATATGTGTGTGATATCTGTAAGTGCATGTATATCTGTGTACGTATTAGTAATTATTTATATGTATGATCGTATGTTACATGTTTCAATATTTGATTAATTTGCATGTATGCTATGTGTATATATAATGTGTATATTTGCATAAGTTAGTGTGTGAGTATATATATGTTGGTATACGTATGTGTTTCCGTATGTATATGTATGCATGCTTGTATGTCATTAAATGTTAGTGATTTGCATGTACACATATTGTCTGTACGTGTGTGTGTGTTTGTATTATTATTTTTAATATTATCATTATTAATGGACTAACTTAAAATGAAACTCATAAATTATAAACCCAAAAAAATAATAATTAAGGTCCAATCCTTATACAAATATAAGACCCAAGAATATTTACATGGCCCATCTCGGCCAAGTCCAAACCCGTTTAATTAACTAAACCCTAATCCCCATCTTCTTTTACGCAGCTAATCAAGAGCCGTTGGATCAATTTTTGATCCAACGGTCGTGATTGAAGAAGAGCGTCATTCTGCTTGCCGCGTGGGTACACGCTCGGGACTGCCTGCCTCCCACGCACGCGTGTGTCACACGCACCTGACTACTCATCTGCCACATGCCACGCGTCATGATATGATGCAATCTTTCCAACTGCAAGATTGAATCTCAGCCGTTCAAACGTTGAGAAATCCTGATCGTTGGATCAAATCTGATCCAACGACCAGGGTTCGATCTGGCACCACTCCACCTCCACCATGCCACCCCCATACCGGCTCCAACCACCGCGTCAATCATTAGAAAAACACCAAAAGCAAGGATTTTGTCAGTAAACAAATCTGTACAAGGATGTATTATTTACCAAACAAGAAATCAGAAAAAGAAAGGGAGGGCAGAACATATATGTATCAAAAATCCTTTGAACTGAGACCATCAATTATCAGCTCTAGTTTCAGTTTCCAATAAAAGATAATACAAAGAAAAAATGAACTTTTCAAGTGGTAATCCTCTCTTTCCCCTCTTTTTCTTTCATGCATGCAACAAACATAAACAAAAAAGAGAAAGTAAGCTAAAAATGAGAGAAAATCTATTTTACCCAAACCGTTTCTTTCCCCGTCGGCAACAAGCCACTCATGGTGAGCTGTTCAGGGGAATAGGGTTGTTTTGGCATTGGAATAAGGGTTTTTGGGGTATTAAAGTCAGTTGTAAGGTGGTAGAAGGCTGCGGGGTCTAGGATGGGTAAAGGCAGCCACAGGGCTAAGCCTCGCCTGAGACTAGCATGAGCAGCTGAGTGCAGCGGCTGAGAAAAGCTTTGGGGTTTTAGGGTTAATGTCTCTGGAATTCCAGAGAGAATGGAGAGCCTTTCTTTAGGTTAAAAAAATGAAGGGGAAAGGAAATAGGGGCCGGTTAATTGAGTTTTATAGATCCAAAATAAAAATAAAGTGGTTTAAATGCGTCATAAACCCCCCTTGTCCCTGATATTTTCAAATCGAGCGTGCCCCATGGCATATTTACAACCTCAACCCCTCTTATCTTTTAAAATATTTCAATCTGGCCCCCAAATGAACCGAATTCAGATTTCAAATGGTCCAATTACCCCAGAGACCATCCGCGTTTTCAAATTTTCCACTTTGGGCTTGCCCCTTGGGCATATTATAGCTTTAGTCCTCTGGACTTTCGTTCAGTTTACAATACCATCCTCGAATCATGTCTCTAGTTGCTTTCAATTTCAGTTTTCGGTCTTATTTTGTTTCAATTCGGTCCCTTGTTGTGTTCTAATTATATACGCCATTTGCCTTTTATTTCATGTTCTTCTTAGCATTGTTCACATAATTCGTTGTTTTCATTTAAGTTTTTATATCATCTTTGTTTATTTTTTTAGATGTGATGTTTTTTGAGTTTTAATTTATTTCTTCAATAGTATATGTTTGTTGTAAATGTAATGCTTTAGTTTGGTTTTCATGGTATGACTATTTGGGTTAGTATGAATTTCATGTTTTTAGGTTTATGTCAATATGATGTTTTGTTATATAATGCCATAGCTTTTTCAATTTATGCATAAATGGTGCCATATGTTAGTATCAAGTTAATTTCTTTTTTTTGTATTAGTCTTATGTTATTTAGGTTTGTGTTTATGCTTATGTTCATATTTATGTTCTCGTGTCATATGTTAAAGCATTGAGTCTTTTGTTAGCATCTTATTTTGATTTGTCCGTTTAATAACATGTTACCTGTATGTCATGCATTCATGGCGTTTCTGATTATATAGGTTCAAGCATGTTAGGGTTAATTAATTTAGTCTTGAAAGTATGCTTTTTGTTCATGCTCATATTTTTGTTGTTATTACGATATGTTAGGTTTTATGTCCATGTGTTTGATTTTTTTATTTATTTTGTAATATTCATTTTTTATGTTTTAATATCATGTCAATGTAAATTGTATGTTTTATATTTTTCTTTTTAAGGTTGCATAATGGAATATAAATTGTCAAAGCGGTGCCCTTTTATCCGAGCGTAAACGGGGCCAGTATCAGGCGTAGTGATGGTGGTTGGGCATTTATTCTCGGATAATGGGGCCTTTAAAATTTACTCGCACATATAACCGAATTTTAATTAAATTGTCACTTTAATCTAGAAAATCTAACATTAATAAAGCAGTAATTAGTAAAGTACCAATTTTGAGCAGTGTGGGGGTGCTAATCCTTCCACATCCGTAACCGACTCCCGAACCCAATAGTTTTCAAATCTCTGGTTTTATGGTGTCCGGCCTACCTAAGTGGCCGGTGGCGACTCCGATTTCTAAATAAAATGCGGTTTTTAAAACCCCACGGAATAAACATTTTATATCCGAAAAATCACAAACACTTCGAAAACTCGTTTTTTAGCGAAGACATGCATCGCTACATATGGCGACTCCGCTGGGGAGATTTTTTGTTTTTTTAAACAAAATAAAGAGAGTCAAGCTTTTTAAAATAATTACCGCTTTAATAATATTAGAAGTTCCGGATTAAAGTGACTATTAAATTAATATTCGATTGTAATTGCGCGTTTATTTTAACACATTTAAAATTTGGCATATAAACTTGTTTTTTAAGTGGGGGGAAAACGCTAATGCTTTCGTGGAGATATCGTTCTCCCGTGTAGGCCTAGCAAGTACCTTCGGGGCTCGAGTACCTTATTCTTTCGTAAGGCTATCGTTCCTTCGTGCAGGCATAAGCGAATGGGTCCCCCTGAACTGAACCCGGTTGAAAGGAGCCTATAATGGGTGATGATCGGGGGTCTTGCTACCCTTAGTAGGGGACAGCAAGGACAATTCGGGTACCTCCTAGCACCAACACTGCATGTAGAGAACATAGAAACCCACCCTTTAGAGCCATGCGGATAACCTTAGGTGTTTTAGATGGATAAATAGGGTTGTTTTGTCTGTTTACCTTATTTAATTCGTCTTTTTATTTATGTGTTTATTAATTCTATCTGGTACTGACTTTTCTTCTTTTGCTCTTTTTTTTCCTTTCATGCACTATTACATTTGCATTACATAAAGGTACTGGATCAAGTGGTTTGCCCGATCAAAAATTCTTTCACCATGGAAAAAATGTGTCTTAGGAAATAAGAGCTTAACTTGTCAGTCAGACATTGGTCAGAGGTCAACCAGAAGGCCCAAGGGGACAGTTTACCAAGCGAGCGCGTAATAGCATGGTACACCTACGTGAGTCTTCAACAGAACAACTTATGGGATCTCCAAAGTATTTAGGAACGATGGGACCAGAGATTACAAGACAGGTTCTGTGATAGTTATGGCGACATTGCACGATTGTTATACGTTCGGGTAAACCAGCCCCTACTCCGAGCCTTTTTTTAGTTCTGGAATCCTGCCTTTTGCTGCTTCACCTTCAATGGACAGGACATGATGCCTACAGTAGAAGAATATACCGCCTTACTTAATCAGAAAAACGTTCAGAAAGATTGGATTTACGCAAAACCTCCGAGGAATCAGAATTACAATTCAAAACTCAAAACCTTTACCAGAATGAGTGACGATTGGGTTAATGGTTTGATCCGACTTCGAGGAGACAGTACAATATTTGCATGGGAGAAAATTCGAGACATCCTACCTGCACATCCAGATGAGGAGAAAAAGATAGACATGCTTGCCTTGGGAATATATGATCTTTCCGAGAACTCTTGGAAACATTGATGTAGCCATTCTAGATTTGTTCGAGCGTATGAAACGGTGGGCAAATCCAGTACCAGCAATCTTGGCCGAGACCTTTATTTCCTTAAATGCCAGTCGAAAGCATGAAGAAGGACGTTTCAGGGGGTGTGCACAACTGTTTTAGGTATAGGTTCAGAGCCACATGTGGAAGACGCCGACAAGGGTCCTACCAGGGATATCCTTCCAAGGTTTTGCGCCCTTACGAAAGTACTTAGCAAAAGAGTGGCAAGAGAACATGAAAACAAAAAAATGGTCTAGTTTCTTCAGGAACATTCAAGACGAAGACATAGTATGGAGGGTATCATGGCTCGGTAGAGTTTATTACTTTTTATACAGTTGCGGTGATTTCGACTGGCTGATGATGTTGGGACTGTATGGAGGGATTGCTTGTGCCCTACTTTTGGTATCCCGACAATTCGGATCACAACAGTTCATTCCCAATACTACCGGGTTAAGCCGAACTGAATTTCCTTTCAAAGGTGAGTTTAAAGAAAAAGTCCATACTATCATGAGGGCTTGGGGCCATTGTTACCGGATCAGGGTGGAAGGAGACACCGAGCACATGACCACTCCGGACTACGATCTTTGGAGACGTTTGAGGATTAATGATGTAATTCTTGAATCCGATCAAGGAGCAGTTGTGTCACTTGAGGAGCTTACAAGGGTGGTACCGTCTAAAGCTGATATCTTACGGAATGAACTCAAATAAATTAAGAGGAAAATGGACACCCAACAGACTCAGCATGCGAGTGAGCTCTATAAAGTAAGCTTAGAGGTCGACGAACGGGATGGGATAATTAGGCAGTTGAAGAAATTAAATACGAATTTGAGCGAGAAGAATGCTCTTTACCAAAAGGATACCCTCCTGCTCCAAGCAAAGGTACAGAAAGCCGGCCGAAGTTAATTCATAGTCGTGGAAAAGGAAAGAATGAATGGTATCCGTTTGGTGGAAGAAGAACGAGAAATCAGCAAAAGAGCAATCGATAATGAGATAGAAAGCTGCTGGTTGGCTATTGAGGAAGAAAGGCAGCCCTTCAATAAGGTCATTGACCAAGAAAATGAAAGAACTAGGAAAGAAAATAGCAAAGGAAAACAAGCAGTCAACCACGAGAAAGAAAATGTCGCCGCTTGGAAAAGAAGGTCCATGAGTAGCTGGAATAGACTGTTAGAGATGCAAAAGTTGTACGACGACACTATCCAAAGTCTGGATCAGAGCCGAAGTCAGAATGTCGAGTTGGGAGAAAAGGTGGCAGAAGTAGAACTCTCCTTTCGAACTTACTGTCAGAGGAACAGCTTCACTGAGTTACAAGAAAGAGAGCGCGAAGTAGGCACGCTACGAACCTGAATTGAGTCCCCAGCTGTTGAGGATTATAAGGAAAGAATCAGTGTATTCGAAGAGGCTACAGCCAGAGGGGACATTTATTGGCAAAGGAGACTGCGTGACGCTGCCCGGATGTTGCAGGATAGGGACCAATATTACGCCAACCTGATGGTAGACATACAGCGAGTCGCCAGGCATGTGAATGATTTGGCCATTGCAGTTGAAACACTCCGATCTTTCATAGTCCCATAAATGGAAGAAGCTCACAGGTTCATCAAGCTGCTCAGGGCTATTGGAAAATTAGGAGATAGAGCTAGGGCTTATCTGTAGGGCTATGTATCGTAATTAGTACTCTTTTGTATTAGGGACCTTCATTTTGTAATATGAACTCTATTGTAATTTAGACCCTTTAATTCCCGTGGAAGTAGTTCAAAAGGGTGATTACCAGCGGAATCAGTACCTTTATCTGCATACATCCTTGCATTGCATCATGACATTCGCATCATTATACACGCATTTATTTTCCATGCAACCATATTAATGTTATAAATATTGTGGCAGTGTGAAAATAGAAGTTAAGCCGCAATCATTCATCATCCATATCTTACCCGATTACAAAGCAAGCTCATGGAAGACAGGATAATCAGTCTAGAAAAGGGACAAAGAGAGCTCGAGGCAAGATTTGACGAAGCCCAAAGAAGCCTCAGTGACCAGATTGCCCAGTCACAAGCATCAATAGTATCCGACATAACCACATTACTGGTTAAGAGTCTCGAAAAGATAGTTGAAGGAGAAACCGCCCAAGAACTGAAAAGTACCCCGGTTCACAATAAGGTTCAACTGGCCGTGCCGAATCCGACTAGAAAGGTATATATCGACCCTGCGGGGATGTCAACCAATATACCGGCAGGGGCATCTGAGACTCAACCCCTTGACACTGAAGCACTCTATGAAGAGGAGGTGCCAGACCTGAATTTGGTTGAAAGGATCAGGACAGAGGTAGAAAAAAAGTGGGAGGAGAGGTTTCGCCTCATGGAGGAAAGATTTAAAACTTTGCAAACTATGGAAGAATCAGAAAAATGATGCCAGTGACTTGAGTCTGGTATCCGACCTTGTCCTACCACCAAAATTTAAAATGCCAGAGTTCGACAAATATGACGAAACCACGTGTCCTTCCGCGCACATAACAATGTACTTCCGGAAGATGGCGGCTTACCTTAAGAATGAAAAGCTACTGATTCACTGTTTCCAAGACAGCTTAACTGGGGCGGCGTTGCGGTGGTACACCCAGTTGAGCAGGGTAAATGTTAAAACATGGAAAGATCTTTCAAGAGCATTCATTGAGCAATATAAGCATGTAATAGATATGACCCTCAGTAGAATTATGTTGGAAAATATGGGGCAGAAGTCCAACGAAAGTCTACGGCAGTATGCCTAGAGGTGGCAGGAAGTGGCCCCCCAAATTCAGCCACCCCTCCCGAAACATGAAATTACGCCATTATTCGTTAATACTTTGAATGGAGCACTATTCGATCGCCTCATTAATAACATAACACAGAGTTTCACTGATTTGATTAGGACTGGGGAGTCCCTTGAATTGGCAATTAAGAGTGGTAGAATTGATAGCGGTGAAGGATCTCGAAAGTACAGCAAGAAGAATGAAGTAAACGTCGCCAGTATTTACACTGCCCTAAAGAATTTTGCAGTCTCACAGCCACAAGCACCTGCGGGGAAAGCGCAAAACTCGAATCAAAGAGAGGAAAGAACCCCGAGAAAAGAGAAAGAGAGGCAAACTTTTACTCCACTACTCGTTCCGTACTCAGAGCTTTACTCTCAATTATATACAGTAGATCTGGTCCGTCCATATTACATTACTCCGTTCAAACCACCGTTCCCGTCTTGGTATAACCCGAACGCGCATTGCGACTATCACGGTGGCGCCCCTGGTCATCCCACCGAGAACTGCCTTACTTTCAAAAAACTTGTGCAAAACTTAATTAATTCTGGAATATTGAAGTTTGAATAACCGAGTGTAGCTACTAACCCATTGCCTAATCATGGGAACAGGGGAGTAAATGTTATTGAGGAATGCTTCACCAGGAAGATTAAGGATGATGTGTCGGAAATCAAATCTCCTTTGTGGTGGGTATTTCAACAATTGTGCATGGCCCATGTGATCGACAAAGGCATGATAATAAGGCAGAAGGGATGTGAAGTGTATTGCGAATTCCTTCAGGATGAAGGGCATGACATCCAAAAGTGCGACGAGTTTAAGAGATTGGTACAACAATTGATGAATGATAAGCAAATAGAATTCTTCGAAGAGCCCACAGGAAAGAAGAGGTCGGACGTACATATGACGGATAACCACAACGCTAAATACGAGAGAGATAGACCTCTTATCATCTCCTCCAGGATGGGGAGTGCAGGTGCCTCCCAAGGAGAAACCACTAAGATAAATCCCAAGACCATCATCTTAGCACCATCCCCGTTCCCATTCAAGGATATGCGGCAAACTCTCTGGAACTATGTTGTAAATGTGACCACGCTAAAAAAGCCAAAATCTGGTGAGGTAAAAGAGCTTACACCGAAAGACGAGCAAGGCAAGAGTGATATGAATGTCGGTGAGGTGGGCCATTTCACGAAGAGCGGCAGGTGTTACTCCTCTGAAACCTTGAGGGCTGCTGAAGCGGCCAAAGATAAAGGAAAGGATACATCAGTTACCCCTGTGTAGATATTCGGTGAAGAACCTCTTCCAAAGATAAATAAGCCAGTAACCGAGGCCCAAGCCAAAGAATTTCTAAAGTTCCTGAGACATAGCGAGTACAACGTAGTGGAACAACTACGAAAGCAACCGGCTAGGACCATAGTGCTGGAGTTACTCTTGAGTTCAGAAAGACACCGTGAGGCACTGTTAAAAGTACTAAATCAGACTTTTGTGCCCCAGGACATTTTTGTGGCAAAACTGGACAGGTAGTGGGATATATCACTACCTATAACCATATAACATTCAGTGACGACGAGATCCCCGAGGGCGAAATGGGGTCCACCAAAGCTCTTAACATCACAACCCACTACAAAGGGTATGTGGTACCGGGGTACTGATTTACAACGGGTCAGCACTGAACGTGCTGCCTATGGTGACCTTGCAGAAGCTACCAATAGATGGTTCTCACCTAAAGCCCTGCCATAACTCCGTGAGAGCCTTTGACAGCACACAAAGAGGAACAATGGAAAAAATAGAGGTGCCTCTATTGATCGGGCCGACTGAGTATGTGATTGATTTTGTGGTAATGGACATAAAACCATCTTACAGCTGCTTATTGAGAAGGCCATGGATCCACTCCGCATGAGTTGTCCCCTCCTCATTACATCAGAAATTAAAATTCGTAATTGAAGGCAAATTGGACACAGTAGAGGCCGAGCAGGAAATTATTGCTTCAGTGACATCAGATGCCCTCTACATTCAAAATGATGAGGATGTGATAAGTGTTCAAAAGTACTATTTTTCTTACCCTTTTTACTCATATTATTGTTAGACTTAGGCTCATATTAGTTGCATAGTTAGCCATTCATGCATTAATCCATGTTTCCTTCCATCGTTGAGCTTGATTACATAACTTGGTAGTTTTTTGTGGAAATAGATGCTGCTTTGGTGTGTTTTTGTGTGTGTATATGCAGGATCACTTGCCAAAGCAATGCCGAGCTAGTGAATGCCACATTCGTCGCGGAGGGAAGTCGGATCCCCTATCCCAGGTTATCTAATTGTACCAAGATGATCTCGCTGAAACTTTGGGCTGAGGAGCCAAAGCAGGAAGAGGGTTAGGGAAGAGATTGCAAGGGAGCCTACGAGCCAAAAGTATGATAACCAAGAAGGACCGTTTTGGGTTGGGTTACAAACCAAGTGTCCAACAGAGAAAAGAAGAATACAAGAGAAAAGAAGAACAAAGAAAAGCCAGATTTAAGGGAGAAGATATTCCATGGAGACCAATGTCCTTCCCTAGTTTGAAAACCACTTTTGTCTCTAGAGGATTCTACCAACCAGGACAAGAGGTTGAAGAGGCAATTAAGGAAAATGACATACTCAACAAGGAGAAAATATTTAATGAATCACTTGAAGGGATGTCCATCAACATGATAGCTGGAAAGTGCCAAGTCAGCAATATGTTGACCAACATCTGCCCCTGCCATCCCGGGGAAACTCTTGATAACTAGAGCAACATTGATCTACCTGTGGTTTTTAGGACTAGATCAGAGTAATGCTCCGAATCAACTTTTTGTTTTTGCCCATAAACAATGGGGATCTCTTGTATAGGGCACATATGTTAACTTTTTGTTGAAATGAAAATATCTTCCCCATTTTCTTAAATGGCAAACGTTTCATTTATTTCATTCATTCATTCTTCATGTTCATTCACTTCATATAAAGCCATTCTCTTCCCAATACAATTCATTCTCATTTAATGCAGGTCTCTCATAATTGATTGTATGAATGATATCGGATCCAATCCCGGAGTGAATTTTGAATGCCCCAAGATCTCAGATGGAATTGAGAAAGAAGATGATGAGATAGAATGTGAGGTCCCTGTATAGTTGAGGAGAATGGTGGCCAACGAATAAAGGCAAATCATGCCCCACCAAAAAGAAATAGAAGTTGTAAACTTGGGGACTAAAGAAGAGAGAAAATAAGTAAAAATAGGGACGACGTTTTCCTTGAAAACCAGGCACGAACTGATAACCCTACTCCAGGAATTTAAGGATGTTTTCACCTGGACTTATCAAGATATGCCAGATTTGAATACTGACATAGTGGTGCACAAACTGCCAACAAAGCCGGAGTGCAAACCAATACAGCAAAAACTTCAGAGAATGAGACCAGACATGTTGTTAAAGATCAGAGAAGAGGTAAAAAAATAGTTTAATGCTGGTTTCTTGGAGGTAGCCAAATACCCCGAATGGGTTGCAAACATCGTACCAGTACCGAAGAAGGACGGGAAGGTTCGTATGTGTGTAGATTATAGGGATCTAAACTGAGCCAGCCCTAAAGACAACTTCCCCTGCCACATATTGACACGCTGGTTGACAACACTGCGGGACACTCATGGTTTTCATTCATGGATGGCTTTTCAGGGTACAACCAGATAAAGATAGACTCTAACGACATGGAGAAAACTACATTCATAACCATGTGAGACACTTTTTGTTATCGGGTGATGCCTTTCGGGCTCAAGAACGTGGGGCAACTTACCAAAGAGCAATGGAGACTCTTTTCCATGACATAATGCACAAAGAAATAGAAGTATACGTGGACGACATGATTGCCAAGTCCCGAACAGAAGAGGAGCACCTACAGAACTTAAGAAAACTATTCCAAAGACTACGGAAATACCAGCTGAGGCTTAACCCTACTAAATGCACCTTCGTCGTTACTTCTGGAAAACTCTTGGGGTTCGTGGTGAGCCGAAGAGGGATTGAGATTGATCCAGATAAAGTGAAAGCCATCTAGGATCTCTCACCACCCTACACTCAGAATGAGGTTCGTGGTTTCCTGGAGAGGTTAAATTATATCTCTCGTTTTATTTCCCAATTAACTGATCGGTGTGACCTGGTCTTCAGACTTCTTAGAAAGAATAATCCTGGTGTGTGGGATGAGGAATGTCAAGGAGCCCTAGAAAAGATCAAAAGGTACCTGACAAATGCTCCGATTTTAGTCGCGCCAGTACCAGACAGGCCGTTAATCCTCTACCTGACAGTCTTTGAGAATTCAATGGGGCGTGTATTGGGGCAGCACGATGAGTCAAGAAAAAGGGAGCAAGCCATCTATTACCTAAGCAGAAAGTTCAATGATTGCGAAGTGTGGTACCCGCCAGTTCAGAAGTTGTGTTGTGCTTTAGTTTGGGCTACCAAGCGGCTTAGGCAGTATATGTTATACCATACTACTTGGTTGATATCTAAGCTAGACCCCTTGAAGTTCCTAATGGAAGCACCAGCACTAACGGGAAGGATGGCCCGCTGGCAGATGCTCCTATCCGAATTCGACATTGAGTATGTAAGCCAGAAAGCCGTAAAGGGAACCGCCATAGCGGATTTCCTAGCTAGTCGCGCCTCGGACGATTATGAGGCGTTGAACTTTAATTTCCCGGATAAAGACTTGATGTGCTTTAAAACCGAGGAAGAGGTTTTAGATGATAACTCATGGAAGCTTTACTTTGATGGGGCCTCTAACGCCCTCGGACATGGGATAGAGGTCGTGCTAATTTCCCCGGAGAATGTCTATTATCCCTTCACCAGCAGACTAGAATTCTTCTGCACTAACAATATAGCTGAATATGAAGCCTGCGTTATGAGACTAAACTCAGCTATTGAAAGAAAGATTAAGGAACGTCAAGTATTCAGAGATTCATCCTTAGTGATTTATCAGTTGCGTGGGGAATGGGAAACCAGGGACCCGAAGTTGGTCAAATATTATGAATTAATTCAAGAGCTCGCCAAGGAGTTTGAAAAGGTCAGCTTCAATTACCTTCCCAGAGAAGAAAATCAGATGGCAGACGCCTTGGCAACCTTGGCTTCCATGTTCAAAACGAACACAGGGGCAGAAATGAAGCCCATTAAGATGTACACTTTTGAAAGGCCTGCCCATTATTGTAATGTGCAGGAAGAGATTGATGGCAATCCATGGTACTATGACATCTTGCAATATGTCAAGCTTTAGAAGTATCCCGAAGGGGCAAATGACAATGACAGAAAAACACTCAGAAAAATGGTAACAGGATATGTCCTAGATGGGGAGATCCTATATAAAAGAGGCCATGATCAAACATTGTTGAGATGAGTGGATGCCCGGGAGGCGAAGGAGATTTTAGCCGAGGTACACGACGGTCTATGTGGGACGCATGCCAATGGGCTGTCTATAGCCTAGAAAATTATGAGATATGGCTATTTCTGGTTGACCATGGAGAGAGATTGTATCGATTACGCCCGGAAATGCCATAAATGCCAAATTTATACTGGTAAGATTCACGCTCCCCCATCACCTTTACACACCATGAATTTTTCGTGGCCTTTTGCAGCGTGGGGCATGGACGTCATCGGGCAGATTCACCCGAAGGCTTTCAACGGACACCGTTTTATTTTGGTCGATATAAACTATTTCACTAAATGGGTGGAGGCAGCGTCTTACGCCAACATCACAAGGACCACAGTATGTAAATTCGTAAAGAAGGAGATCATTTGTCGATACGGTTTGCCAGAAAGGGTCATCACCGACAATGCTTCCAATCTGAATATCAAAATGATGATGGACGTGTGCAACCAATTCAAGATAACACACCATAATTCCACAGTCTATCGTCCTAAAATGAATGGGGCGGTGGAAGCAGCAAACAAGAACATAAAGAAGATCATAGTGAAAACGACGGATACCTACAGGGATTGGCACGAAAAGCTGTCATTTGCCCTTTTTGCCTATAGGACGTCCATTCGCACATCGACAGGGGCAACACCCTACTCTTTGGTGTATGGTACCGAAGCAGTACTCCCCATTGAGGTGGAGATTTCGTCGCTCTGGGTCTTAAATGAAGTAAAACTGGAAGAATCTGAATGGGTGCACTCGACCAGCTAAATCTCATTGAAGAAAAGAGACTAAAGGCTATTTGCCATGGTCAAATGTACCAAAAATGAATGATACGGGCATACAACAAAAAGGTGCGCCCAAGAGAATTCAGAGAGAGGGATCTGGTGCTCAAGAAAATCCTCCCGATTCAGAAAGATTCTCGAGGAAAGTGGATGCCCAACTGGGAAGGGTCATACGTGGTAAAAAATGCCTTCTTAGGAGGAGCCTTAATCTTAACTGAAATGGATGGAGACGAGCTGAAAAGCCCTATAAATTCGGATGTTGTTAAGAAATACTACGTTTGAAAAAAAACAAAAAAGGAAAAAGCAACAAAAAAGAGGAAGAACAAAAATGGAGAGCTCAGGGCGAAAACCCGAAACAGGGCATCTTGGAGCAAAGAAATGACCCAAGTTGACAACCCGTAAAGGGCGGCTTGGATAAATTGAGAGGTTAGATATTCGGAGAGAAGGGTCATCCCCATGAACCCTGTGAAGAGGGAGCTTCAGGCAAAGATTCTACGCTGGTTGACGGGATCATGTATCATTCATACTGAAGATAATGAGGGATCTTGTATTTCATGTGTGGCTTTTCCTTTTCCTCCTGTGTGTCATGACTCTCTCAAAGTTGTCACAAACCCTTAATCATAATAAAATCATATTTTTGAGCATCCATTCCTTGCCTTCTTGTTAATATCATGCAAATAAGCTAACATAGGCTTATGATAAACAAGAGATTTTGGAGAATTACTGTGATCTAATCTTAAAGATGTAGGTGATTAGGAAATAATGTTAACATTGCCCTCTAGCTGCCTACATAACGTCTGTTGACAAGGCGGGCAGAAGGCTTCAAGCACCAAGGAAGGATGACCAATGGCTCACGTCCTGCTTGTTTAAGAGAAAGCATGCGAGACAACAAGAGAGATCTCCCAGGTGAAAACCTGGAAGGGCACCTCAAAAAAAAGGAAAGAAAAAAAAAGAAAGAAAAAGAAAGAAAAATGAGAAACCTCTAAAGCGAAAACCTTAAAGGGCACTTTAGAATCCCAAATCAAAATTTCAAAAAAGAAATGTTGGAATGGTTGAACCTGACAGTGAAATGAGGTATCGCCGCTAGAAGAAAAAGGAGAAAGCAAGCAACGTAAGGTCGAGATTGACTGAGGACTAAAGCAGGCCCACCATGATATTGACACTCATGAATCATGAATAGTTAGACATCCCTAGGATTAGGAGCATGTTAATTCATTTTTCATAGCATTTTGTCTTATTCTGGATAGGTATCTACAGATTCAAAGAAACATCGGTAGCCATCATGGTGTGAATCCCAAATGTGAAGATAAAGGTTCTATATAGGAAGAGCCTATATTTCCAAGCGCATGCATTGAGAGGTTCTATATAGGAAGAATACGTTGCTCCGGGGATTCAGGAGCTGAAAGTTTTATATAGGAAGGGCTTGCAGCTCTAGGGTAAAGACTAGCAGTTCTATATAAGAAGAACTCACAGCCGAAGGAATTCACCCATGACACATAAGGTTTTATATAAGGAAAACCCGTTGTGTTGAAGGCGAATAGTCCTATATAAGAAGGGCTTTGAGCTTGACTGTCTTAGAGTGAGAGGTTTTATATACGAAGAACTTGTAGCTCTGAGATTTCAGAAGCTAAAAGTTCTATATAGGAAGGGCTCGCAGCTCCAGGGTGAAGACTAGCAGTTCTATATAGGAAGAACTCTCAGCCGAAGGAATTCACCCATGACACATAAGGTTTTATATAGGGAAAACCCGTTGTGTTGAAGGAGAAAAGTCCTATATAGGAAGGGCTTCGAGCTTTACTGTCTTAGAGTGAGAGGTTTTATATAGGAAGAACTCGTAGCTCCGAGATTTCAGAAGCTAAAAGTTCTATATAGGAAGGGCTCACAGCTCCCGGGTTTGAAGACTATCAGTTCTATATAGGAGGAACTCCTAGTCGGAAGAACCCATCTGTGGCACAGAAGGTTTTATGTAGGAAAAACCAGCCACTTTGAAGGCAAAGAGTTCTATATAGAAAGGACTACAAGCCTTACCTTCTCAGAGTGAAAAGTTCTATATAGGAGGAACTCATAACTTGAGGCTTCAGAGCAAAACATTATATATAGGAAGAGCCCGTAACTCCAAGATTGGAGGGGGAAGAAGTTATATAGGAAGGACTTACGAGCCTGAAGATTCAGCCGAGGAAAAAAGGAGAGTTCCAGAAGAACACGCGTTTCCAAAGCTACAAACAGGGAAGTCGGATAAAAATGAATGCTTATAAATCTTTGCTTTGTTCCCATTCCACGAGAACAAGCAAAGAGGGGCAACTGTAATCACTCATTTTTATCTGATTAGTAAATATTGTGCTAATATATAATTAATATTATTGTTGCATGAGTGTTAGTAAGATAAAAATATATATGTGTGATATCTGTGAGTGCATGTATATATGTGTACGTATTAGTAATTATTTATATGTATGCTCGTATGTTACATGTTTGAATATTTTATTAATTTGCATGTATGCTATGTGTATATATAATGTGTATATATGCATGAGTTAGTGTGTGAGTATATATATGTTGGTATACGTATGTGTTTTCGTATGTATATGTATGCATGCTTGTATGTCATTAAATGTTAGTTATTTGCATGTACACGTATTGTATGTACGTGTGTGTGTGTGTGTGTTTGTATTATTATTTTTAATATTATCATTATTAATGGACTAACTTAAAATGAAACCCATAAATTATAAACCCAAAAAAATAATAATTAAGGTCCAATCCTTATACAAATATAAGACCCAAGAATATTTACATGGCCCATCTCGGCCAAGTCCAAACCCGTTTAATTAACTAAACCCTAATCCCCATCTTCTTTTACGCAGCTAATCAAGAGCCGTTGGATCAATTTTTGATCCAACAGTCGTGATTGAAGAAGAGCGTTCTTCTGCTTGTCGCGTGGGTACACACTCGGGACTACCTGACTCCCACGCGCGCGTGTGTCACACGCACCTGACTCCTCATCTGCCACGCGTCATGATCTGATGCAATCTTTCCAGCTGCAAGATTGAATCCCGGCCGTTCAAACGTTGAGAAATCCTGACCGTTGGATCAAATTTGATCCAACGACCAGGGTTCAATCTGGCACCACTCCACCTCCACCATGCCACCGCCATACCGGCTCCAACCACCGCGTCAATCATCAGAAAAACACCAAAAGCAAGGATTTTTTTCAGTAAACAAATATGTACAAGGATGTATTATTTACCAAACAAGAAAACAGAAAAAGAAAGAGAGGGCAGAATATATATGTATCAAAAATCCTTTGTACTGAGACCATCAATTATCAGTTCTAGTTTCAGTTTCCAAAAAAAGATAATACAAAGAAAAAAGGAACTTTTCAAGTGGTAATCCTCTCTTTCCCCTCTTTTTCTTTCATGCATGCAACAAACATAAACAAAAAAAAAGAAAGAAAGCTAAAAACAAGAGAAAATCTATTTTACCCGAACCATTTCTTTCCCCGTCAACAACAAGCCACTCATGGTGAGCCGTTCAGCAGAATAGGGTTGTTTTGGCATCGGAATAAGGGTTTTTGGGGTATTAAAGTCAGTTGTAAGGTGGTAGAAGGCCGCGGGGTCTAGGATGGCTAGAGGCAGCCACAGGGCTAAGCCTCACCTGAGACTGGCATGCGCAGCTGAGTGCAACGGCTGAAAAAAGCTTTGGGGTTTTAGGGTTAATGTCTCTAGAATTCCAGAGAGAATGGAGAGCCTTTCTTTAGGTTAAAAAATGAAGAGGAAAGGAAATAGGGGTCGGTTAATTGAGTTTTATAGATCCAAAATAAAAATAAAATGGTTTAAATGCGTCATAAACCCCCCTTGTCCCTGATATTTTCAAATCGAGCGTGCCCCATGGCATATTTACAACCTCAACCCCTCTTATCTTTTAAAATATTTCAATCTGGCCCCCAAATGAACCGAATTCAGATTTCAAATGGTCCAATTACCCCAGAGACCATCCCGCGTTTTCAAATTTTCCACTTTGGGCTTGCCCCTTGGGCATATTACAGCTTTAGTCCTCTGGACTTTCATTCAGTTTACAATACAATCCTCGAATCATGTCTCCAGTTGCTTCCAATTTCAGTTTTCGGTCTTATTTTGTTTCAATTCGGTCCCTTGTTGTGTTCTAATTATATACGCATTTTGCCTTTATTTCATGTTCTTCTTAGAATTGTTCACATTATTCGTTGTTTTCATTTAAGTTTTTATATCATCTTTGTTTATGTTTTTAGATGTGATGTTTTTTGAGTTTTAATTTATTTCTTCAATAGTATATATTTGTTGTAAATGTAATGCTTTAGTTTGGTTTTCATGGTATGCCTATTTGGGTTAGTATGAATTTCATGTTTTTAGGTTTATGTCAATATGATGTTTTGTTATATAATGCCATAGCTTTTTCAATTTATGCATAAATGGTGTCATATGTTAGTATCAAGTTAATTTCTTTTTTTTTTGTATTAGTCTTATGTTATTTAGGTTTGTGTTTATGCTTATGTTCATATTTATGTTCTCGTGTCATATGTTAAAGCATTGAGTCTTTTGTTAGCATCTTATTTTGATTTGTTCGTTTAATAACATGTTACCTGTATGTCATGCATTTGTGGCGTTTGTGATTATATAGGTTCAAGCATGTTAGGGTTAATTAATTTGGTCTTGAAAGTATGCTTTTTGTTCATGCTCATATTTTTGTTGTTATTACGATATGTTAGGTTTTATGTCCATGTGTTTGATTTTTTTTTTATTTTGTAATATTCATTTTTTATGTTTTAATATCATGTCAATGTAAATTGTATGTTTTATATTTTAATTTTTAAGGTTGCATAATGGAATATAAATTGTCAATGCGGTGCCCTTTTATCCGAGCGTAAACGGGGCCAGTATCAGGCGTGGTGATGGTGGTTGGGCGTTTATTCTCGGATAATGGGGCCTTTAAAATTTACTCGCACATGTAACCGGATTTTAATTAAATCGTCACTTTAATCCGAAAAATCTAACATTAATAAAGCGGTAATTATTAAAGTACCAATTTTGGGCGGTGTGGGGGTGCTAATCCTTCCCCATCCGTAACCGACTCCCGAACACAATAGTTTTCAAATCTCTGGTTTTATGGTGTCCGGTGGCGACTCCAATTTCTAAATAAAATGCAGTTTTTAAAACCCCACGAATAAACATTTTATATCCGAAAAATCACAAACACTTCGAAAACTCATTTTTTAGCGAAGACGGACATCGCTACACCCCACGATCATTTTTTCCATTTTCCCGTCGTTAAAAGTTAACGGCCAACGTACCTAATGTCAAAATAAAGTCGAATGACGAAATTACAAAACAAACTGAATGACGAGATTAGAAAAAAATGATGAACGATAAACAAAGATCGATCAGACGACGAACGTCGTGTGAATCTTGTGACAAAAAGAGGAAATTTTATTTCGGCGGCGGCAACGTGATAACAGCGACGATAATGATCGGATTTGGGGATATATGAATTTTGAGGTTATTTTTTAAATTGTAGAATTTTTTAAAAAAAATCAAATTAATAGAAATTAAAAAAAATAAAATCAAAATCATGTGTCATTTTTATTTGGTCAAAGGAATTTTTATAAACGGTTCTTAATAGCCAAACACTTAAAATGATAATGATAAAAACATCAAGCACCTATTTGAGGTAAAAAAGTAAGTTAAGAACCTATCTAAAAAAAGTATAATTTGAACACTTTTTTTATTATTAAGCCAAATGACTAAAGAAGGATTATAAATGAGATATTAGATAGTATTATAAATTATAAATTTAAATGTTTATATTATAAATGAAATAAATTAATAAATTAAATCAGAGTAATGAAGATTTGACTAAGGAAGCGGCTACAAGATTTAAAAAAAAAAAACATAAATACCACAGCATATAATGGTAGAGAGGATTGGATTGGGATGAGCAGATAAGATTAGGTCCATCTGATTCTGCTATCCCACTGTTTCTTTCAATTCAACGCTGAAAACTTTCAAATAATGTATTCGTGTTTTTGTCGTTAAATTTTTTTTAAAATGATTATTAGATTTATAAATTATTTTAATTTTTATTATTATACTATTAAATAATTAATGATATCATATTTGGCTAAGAGGAGAGTGAATTGGCAATTTAAAAGCTAGTGGACTAAATAAAAAGTATAGAAATTGAGACACAAAGATTTTTAGTGGTTCAAGCTTCTAAACAAGCTCTACATCTACTACTTTAGCTCTACACTAAGGATTTTTAACAATTCACTATGAATTCTTTCTTTTGAGGGCAAAGGGCTAACCTTATAAATTTCTCTTAAGATTTTTTACCCAAAATCTTAAGGACACCCATAAAAGAAAAATTACAAGTAGCAAACATGAAAATTCTTACAAGGACAAATGTTTGGCACAATTCAAAGATCACTAACAAACCAAAAACTTAAATAAAAATGATTATAAGAATGAACACTCAAGAGAGTTACAAAGATTTGACTCTAAAAGCTCAAAAGTTGTTGGATATTTTTTTGATTGCTTAAGACTTGATCATTAGTTGTTGTTGCGGCTTTTAGAGTCTTCATTTTATACCCTTCATTGATTTCTAACCGTTTGGGTAGTTGAGATATTAAATATAGCCGTTGGATGATAATTTTCTCGCATTAAATGTTGTTTGCCTACCCTCGGTACCGATACGCGGACTTTCGTATCGGTACCTACCATAAATAGAAATAGTCGTTGTACAAAGGGTATCAATACGCGGGGACACCGTATCGATACGCATAGCCTAAAAATTACAAAGGGGATCGATACACATAGAGGTTGTATCGGTACAAGTGTGTTATTTTACAAAAGGGATCGATACGGGCCTTACCGTAACGATACTGGTTTTGCTCACTGGAAACCTTGAGCATTTTGCAATAAGAGTTGTATCGATACTCATGGGTGCGTATCGGTACGAATTACCTAATTTTCAAAGTTTGCGGTTCCAATAAAACTGACATCTAACAGCCAAATAAATATTATAAAAATATTTGAAAATTCTTAATCCCGTACCGGTACGCCTAGTGTCCGTATTGATATTCTTATAGCCGTTATTTCCCAGGTTGAATGGCGTATCGAAACAGATACATGCGTATTAGAACAGTGTACCGATACATTTGTACACATATCGGTAGTCGATAGCCATCAAGTAAAAATTCATATTCTAGTGTCGGAACACTGTATTGATACGGCCTAAGTGGTAGCGATATGCTTGGGCAATTTTGGCTATTTAGAGTACGAAAACACTTAAAAATAATTATAGTTTTAGGATTTGACTTAAAAATTATTTTAAGTTCAAAATCATGTCAAATTGTGGGAGTTTTTTAGTACTTAAAATTTTATCTTATTTTACAAATTGATCCTTGAAATTACTTGTTATATCAAAATTAAATATTAATTTTACAATGACACAAAATGAAATTTTAAGAGTTTCATCTTTTTAGGTAAACTACGTCAGCATAAAATTAGCCATGTCAGCTTATTGTTTATGATTTAATCTTAGAGTGACCAAAAACAAAATAATTTAAAAGTTCAGTGATTAAATTAAAAGTTTTAAAAGTTTAATGACCAAAGCAGAAACACGGTGAAAGTTATGTGATGAAAAGCGTAATTTACCTTTATTCTTTTTAGGGTTATGTAAAAATGTATGTTTTTCATAATAAACCATACAAAAATTCAAACTTACACAAACCCGATCTAATCTGAATAAAAACAAAACTCATTCAAATAGAGACCAAACCAACCTGGTTAGAAAACAAAATCCCACCAAGCAAGAGGGGCCAAACTTCAAAACTGAACCATTATCCGATGGTTGACAAAAGCGGATCAAAGTAATAAAAAAAACAAGTGTAATTCAGAAACTAAATTATTCAGTCAGTTTAAATGCTCTAAATAGGCTTAAATTTATGCCACTTTGAAAGAATAATGATCCCATGAGTCTATGATAAGCGATATAAAAGTCAATCCTTATTACCCAATTTCACGCTGAACGTCCCAACAGATAGAATAGACAAGGGCAAGCCAAGTCTTTGGGGGCACTGCACGAAAAATGACCAAAGGCTCATGACGAGGGTGTCACGAGAATGGACGCAAAGAAAACTGTCACACCAAGAAACAATTTCAATATTGCAATCCTTGTGCTTGATTATGTTATTGATGTATAAAAAAAAGTAGCAATCACCTACAATTCCAGAGAAATCTATCCTATAAAAGCCACATTTATATAGCTAATCAAATCAAAGGAGATTAACGAGTACTTTTGCTCAAATACTTAAAGATCTATACTTTTTTTCTTGAGCTACCAAGATGGAGACTCACTATACATGGTAAATCATGTAATCTAATTATCTCTTGCTATTAGATTACCTGATTTTCCAGCTTCACCACTACGATAATAATAAAAAAAAGTATGAAAAATCTATCCGGCTCTGCGAGAAGAGACGAACAATGAATTTTCTGTCACTTGCTTTCCTTGAGCTTGTGGTTTCCCAGGTTTTGTCTTGTCAAGTCTTGCTCTCTGAGCAAATTCTTGGATCTTACGGTCATGCTCTTTAAGCAATTGATCAACATTCTCGGATGGAGCAAGTAATGGACCCGAGACGTAGATTTTGTTTCCCCGAGGACCACGACCATGCTGGAGAATATAGCATTCATAAGAATACGCAGGTTTCAGAATACATTATATGTTACATGAAAGCCAGGTTTAGAATTGCAGCATGTGAAGCCTGATCTAAGCATATCAATTCGGAAACAAGGAAAAAAAGTCGGGGATTGTGATTAAGAAAGAAATCGGCCGCAGTATAAAGTAAAGAATAATGCCAAAAAAACTAACCACTGGTTCCTTAATGCAGGGTCTTCCACCTCCTGTCTGTGGGGATTCTGCAGTCTTTGGCATATGACGTCTGACATCGTGTTTTCCTGCAGGCTCTAGTTCATTAAATGATCTGCGAGACCTGCCTGCTTGGTTCACTGCTTCTAGAGTCAATGATCCCGATCTGTCTCTGTTGTCATCAGGAGCCAATGCTCTAGTTGCTACTGAACCAGATAATTTCGGTAAATTAGCTCTGGATGAGTGCCTAGTAAGGTCATCAGGTTCCTTCCCAGGCTTCCCGAATGCAGCACCATAGACCAATGGACCTGAATGTGAAACTTTCTTTCTATTGTACTCCATGAAATCTCTACTATTTTCCTTTGCAGCATTTGTTTGTTTAGGGGGGTCAATCAAGAAACCAGAAAATCCATCTGCGCGAGAGTTCGACATCTGACTCCTGCTATTCAAATTAGGATGTGGTTGTCGTCTCTGTAATTCGAGGAGCAAGAGGCAAAGGCAATTAGCGAAGAGAAAGATGTCATCTAGGAGCATATGACTGCCATTTGAATGAATAGCCCATCAAATTTTCTTAAGAAAAAAAAAATTACCTGCAATGATGTGGTCAGCTCAGCATTAGAATTGGATGATGTCGTAGAAATCGGTTCCTTCTGCCCCCTCCTTTCCATATCAACCCTTGACCTGCTCCCGACCGCTCTTTGCCTAAGGGAATATAAGAAGAGGTTAATCTTCTGAAGGCCTTTTAATACGAAAATAAAAAAGGTGTTATTACAAGTCCAAAAATGAAAGAAAAAGACATTCAAATAGGAAGAATGACCCTAATTGGCCTACATAATCCCGAAATAAAACATACACCATGCTGATTTTTGAATTTGATAATAACATATACCTTCTAGCTTCTTCGTCCCGCAACTTAGCATCGATCTCCTTGCTAGGAGGATATTTGGGTAAACTTGAAGGATCACATGCAAAAGGTTGTGTTGTAAAGAACTGAGAAAAGGCCAAAGAAAAATCAGTGAAAGTTCTACAAATCCAGGTGAACGGTACAAACATAAGTTAATCAAGAGAAAATCATTGGTGACGATTGACATATTGAGCGTACCTCACTCTTCAGAGCAAACACTGCAGTTCTTCGATGAACAGGATCTATTGAAAGCAAGGTGTCCATGAGACTTAAAGCAGGAGAAGGAAAGTCTTTAAATATTTCAGTAACACATCGTCTGTAAGGGTGAAGAGGCTTGAACACCGTTGAATGAGGTAATTTTGCTCTTCTCCAGTATTCCTCGGATGGTGAGCCGCATAGCTTAAAAATCTTGTGTAATTGCTCAACCTATAAATTTATAAAACCAAATCAATTATTAGGAACAATCATATTCTAAGAACGATATCTTCTGAATTTCTAATAATAATCATTGTATCAGTCGCAAATATAAAAAACCAGCTCCTCATTAAAATTAGGCTCTTGAACCTAATACCTCTGTTTTCCCGGGCAAAATAGGTTTGCCAGAATATAGTTCTCCAAGTATGCAACCAGCACTCCATAAATCTATTGTAACGCCATAATGAGAAGCTCCCAACAAAAGTTCCGGTGGTCGATACCAAAGAGTCACTACACGGCTTGTCATTGGAACACTATCGTGAGGATCAAAATGGCATGCTAAACCGAAATCTGCAATCTTTAAGATTCCATTACTGTCAATGAGAAGATTTGAACCCTTTATGTCACGATGGAGGACACCATGGCTGTGACAATGATCAAGTCCACTTAGAAGTTGCTGCATATAGCATTTAATCTGACCAAAATGGAACAACATACTTATGAACAAACAAAAGCTAAAAATTTAAGAGATGTCCAAGAAGAGACATCCTTATAAATTGCAGAATAAAAGTGTGTAGGTGACTGCTGCACCCATGTTGCATCTCTCTATTAAGAGAAACCGTTGAACAACAGCATGAAATAACTAAAAAACCATTCTAAGATTACCTGAGGCTCGGAAAACTTGATTCCAGGAAGCGAAGCAAGTCCCACAATATCATGTTCCATATATTCGAAAACAAGGTATAAGCTGCATGACATTGGGGATGTGATCAAGCCTTCCAATTTAATAACATTGGGATGATCAAGTCTTCGTAAGAGATTAATCTCCCTTGCCATAAACTTCACACTCTCAGGGTCATGATTATCAAATCGCACTTTCTTCAGAGCCACAAGTTTATTATGAATCACATCACGTGCCTTGTACACGCTACTATAAGTTCCTTGGCCAATCTGCAAGAATGGAATACTATCATACAAAAACCAAAGGAAAATGAGGACACCAACATGGACAATGCAAATCTTATAGATACAATAATAAGATGAGTTTCTCTGACAAACTAAATCACCATGGACCGACCCTACTACAGCATATAAGATCTTCACAAACATTTGATTAGGTTACCCATTACCTATAGTGAGGGATGGACTGAGGGGTGCTAGGAGGGGCAAATTTCAAATTCTCATATACTTCATGTATTTTCTATCAATGATTTAAGTTCGCACCCCATAAAATTTTGTAATTTCGAGCCTGCTAAATTTCTAATATAACTACCTAACAGTTCGCACCCCTGACATAAAATCTTGCATCCGTCCCGACTACCGTCAACTAGGCAAGGAACAAAATCAGCTTCAGTCAGTTGTTCATTAGATATATGATGAGCATTGATCAAGCTTTCAAACAATGAAAGTAAAAGTGCAATTCAAGCAAAGTAAAAGAGCCTACTTTATCCAACTTCTCAAAGGTGTTGGCCCGTCGAGGTATCCATCCCTTGATAGCTTCACTCGCCACGGCAACAAGCCAAGAAGGCCACCCTGCTGCGACTTGCTCTCCTTTTATGCTATTCAACGCCCTTCCCGAACCAGGATGGTGCGGATGATGGTGATGAGCAGCAATTGTTGTAACGTCGAAGTTTTCGACCTTATCAATTGTCTCGATCACTTCGAACTTATCAATAATCCTCTCCTCCGCCTGATCATTGTAACAATAACGATTGGAACCACTCGTTTTCTTATCAATCAACAACACTTTCACATCACCGCCATCGTATTTATCCGTCGTCAGTCGAACGATCTCCGCTCTTCTCGACGAATTGGCTCGAGGAACAAGGTTTTCGGATGACCCTTTTGGCCTCAGCCTCTCTTTGTGATTCTCACGGCTATCTTCGACAGCCGCGGATTTGGAATTCATGCAACCCATGTTTCTAATTTATGTACAGAATTTCAACCGACAACAACAAATAACCTACTTTAACAACCCTTAATTCACCATCTGAAAACTAAACCCAAAAAACCACCGCTAACTTAAAGAATTTGAACAAAATTCACAAAATCCAATCCATCAAATACACCCACAGTCCAAAGTTGAAGAATTTGGACTGCACGAGTCTATGGCAATCAAGGGTTTATCTTGAATCCTCTTGAACAATTCAAAGTCACCCCAAAGACCCAGATTTTTCCAAATCAAAGGGTACAAGTCAAGCCAATATTGGGCATTAAAAACAGAAGAGAAAGAAAGAATCAAAACCCAGAAATGTTGGGGAAAGTAACTGAAAATCTGGGAACAAAGAGCAGAGAGAGGTTTAATTAAGTAGTCGAAAAGGAAATTGTGGGTGGTTTTTCGATTTTTTTTTCTGCTGAAGTGGGGTTTGAATGTTGTAGTGTTGCATTTAACGCGTTTACGATTTGACAACTAAATTGTGTATATATTATTATTATTATTATTAGGGTAAACTACAGCGAAAGTCATTAAATTATAAGTAAAGTTATACTTATATTTGAGTGCCTTAATTATAGATAAGGTTATATTTGAGTCACCTTTTATATTTAAAAAATATATCAATTTAGTCATCATTTTTCTTTCAAATCACTTGTATATCATCTTTAATACTAGAGTACTTCATTTGCAATTATTAATTAATCTAATACACACATTTATAAATGTACAGATATTTATAATTATTTTTAATGCTAGATCTGTAAATTAGTATATACATTAAAATTAAACTCATTTAAATTTATTTAAAATTATTAATGAAAACTTTCGGGTTTTAGTTAGTTTTGCCACATAATTTTTACAAAAGTTCAAGTTTTAGTTACTACTATCATGTAATTTACTGTATTTTTATTATAAAACATATTTCTTAAGTTCTTTGAAAGTTTGTTTTAGAATAAAAAAATTACTGCTACAAAAATTATTGCAAAAACTATACTTTTTAAATATGAAGAGTTAAATTTATTGAATAATTTTTAATTTGGACTAAATTGATAGAATATAAAAATTTCGAGAATTAAAATTATCATCATACCCAATTAAACGACAACATTTAACGGTTTAGTAACCCAAGTGTAACCGTAATATTAATTGAGTGACTCAAACGTAACCACAATACTAATTAAGTGACCCAAATGTAATTTTTAATAAATGAGTGACTCAAATGTAACTTTATCCACAATATAGTAACCTTAGTTGTAGTTTACCCTATTACTATTTTAGGGCAGGCCTTGGCCTATCGTAATTCATTCGCACTCGAAAACAATTTTTGGGAAATCCAATATCCGTGATGCGCTTAAAATTATTTTTTTAGGTATTTTTTTGGCTTAATATTCAATTTAGTCCTTAATTATTTTTGTTTTTTCTTTCATTTTGATATCTAATTTTTTATTCATTTTAGAGTAAACTAAAAAATGGGATAAAATTCAGGGGCTGGAATTAGTATTAGTTATTTTTTAAAATAATATTTTAAATTTTCTTTTCCTTATATTGAATTAGTTGGTGCACACAATCAGTGACGGGGCCATATTATGTATCGGAGAAGCAATCCAAAAAAAATTTTAGGTTTAATTGCATTTGAGGACTCTTTTAGTTTAAATAGTAGTAAAATAAGTGTTTTACCCCTCTCAATTTTTAAATTTAAAGGCTCAATAAACATTTGTCTCTCCCGACGGTTAATCCTAGCTTTGTCCCTGCACACAATGACTATCTTCCATATGCCCAAATCATATATTTGTATTGCTTGCATAAAATGAAATGCAATATCTGATCACGGATTTAAAAATAAAATAATAAATTATGAATATTTATATATATAATGGTATGGTATGATGGGATAATTCATAATTGGGGTGAATTATGCTTCACTTTGACCAATACTTCCAACAAAATTGAGGTGGCCACATGTACCATAGATTTGCACTGATTAAGTTGGGACCAATGGAGGCCGAAGTGAGGGTAAAATAAACTTGTTTCAAAAACTAACTAAAAAACAATCCATTTTGATTTTTAAAAATATAAATCTAAAATAATTTTAAGTTAATATAATTTTGAATCTGAAATTATTTAAATTTGAAATGATAATCATATGAGACCAACCTAATTATAAATGTGTAATAGTTTAAATTTAATTAGATTTCGGCACAGTTGCGATCTAGGTGAATAAAAGCATTTTATACTAGAATATAGTTATAAAAATTAATTTAATAAATGATAGTTAATAGAGTGATATCAATCACTCTTATGTTCAATTTTAAGTAGTGATTTTAGTTATTTTATTTAAAATTTATATAGAAGTACAAAAATATTATATACAAATTTAATTTATAAAAATTAATTTAATAAATGATCACTAATAGAGTGTTAATGTATTTGTATACAATAAGATTGTGTAAAAAATCTGACAAATCGAAACTGAATCTGAAAACAAAAAAAAAACAATTTGAAATTCAGTTATTCGAACAGAAAAATTCAATTTCGGTGCATTTTTTTAATTATTTCAGTTTAGTTATTGTTCACGTTTTGGGGAAATCGGGTAAACTATCCCACCAATTGTCAACAATATTTACAAATATGCGTTGTGATATCTTCTAGTCCAATGATTTTGATGCCCCTCTCATTTTTCGAAGACTTTTTGTCATGAGTTCAATCATTAAGAAGTGTGAATTCTCAATTTTTTATTTTTCAGTTGTTTTTGTACTTTTACAGCAACTAAGCCTTATTAATTTTATCATATTAAATTTGATATTTTAATAAGTGAAGTGCAAAATCATTATCTGAATCGAACTGAACTAAATACTCTAATTAATTAATCAATCAGTTATCAGATTTAGTTGATACAATTTACGAATAAAAATTACATAACTCAAATTTATCGATTAACCAAACCCAATTTTGCACACCCTAATATACAAATCTACCATATTGTGTTCAATCTTAAGTAGTACTTTTAATTATTTTATTTAAAAATATATTAAAAATATGAAAAGACCAAAATACTCTTATAATAATATCAAATATCATTTATATAAAAGGATTTTTAGTTATTTTTTAACTAAGATGGTGAGGTTTTATAATAACTAGATTTTGTCGCACTCAGTGGATAAAATATAACATTGTAATTCTTCAACTGAGGTCTGAGAGGTGGGATTTATAATAACTAGAGTTTATCACACCTAAAATGAGTGAAAGCAAATATTTTATATAAAAGTATATATTTAAAGGAAAATATTTAATGCATTTGCGGTATAAATTTTATTTTAGGGTTTTGAGTTTTACGGTCTATGGTTAGAATTTAAGTTTTAGGGGGTTATTGATTAAAATTTAAGGTTTTAGAGTAAAATTAGTCACGCTTGTGAAAAAAATTCAATTACTGGTGCATAGAATAATAATCCTATTTAAAATTCATTCAACTATAGTGATAAAGGGAGTGATGGAAATTTTGTATATAAATCTTATTAATCATGGGTTTGATCCATTCTAAATTGGTTTTCAAGCTTTTGAATGTTTCAGTTTAATTTTCAAGCTATGATTCTCGTTCTAAATTGATCATTAATCTTTTTAATGTTTCAAGTTCATCATCAAATTATCGTTTATGTCACATCATATCATTGCATAATACACATCAATGTTTATATGACAATTAACAATTTTATTAACATGGATATGGTTAACATATACTGATTATTTGGTGATGAAATTAGAACATTCAAAAGTTTGTGGACCAATTTAAAATGAGAGTCATAGTTTAAGAATAAAATTAGAATGTTCAAAAGTTTAGAAATTAATTTAGAATGATGATCATTGTTTGAAAAAAAAAACTAAAACGAGTAAAAATTTAAAGATAAGTTTAAAATGTAAATCATAGTTTGAGGATGTTTTCTAATTATTCTTATGCTCTGTACTTTATTTTTTTACAAGAAGATAAATACTACTATAGATATTTAAATTTTATAATAGAAAACAGTTATATTTTTCTTACTTGTAACTTGCAATAATAATAAAGTATAAGAAAATTTTAAAACAGGCGACGTACATCGTTGAACATCACTAACGTAATATACCATTGAACACCATTAAATTTTTACTGACTTTCAAATAATTATTAAAAATCTAAAATGTTCGACATACAATTAATTAAATTTCAAAATAAAATTAGAAAAAGTTATTCTATTAATCATTCTCACAATCTCATCCATGGTCCTACGCAATTAAATAAACCCGCATCATCTTTATTTTTCACATAATATTTTTTTATAAATTAAAATTTACAAATCATCATCTTCTTCATACCTCATATATCTATTTTAATAGGTTAATGAATTAAATCGTCAAAATAAAAAAAAACCCAAAAAACTAAACCCACGAGTCAAAAAGAGACAAAAATAAGAGTAGTATTAATGAAATTATTGCATTCTAATATCAACGCTCTGTTCGGTAAAATTTCTGCATTCGTTCCCCAATCTTCGATTAAATAAACCCAATCTGGACAGGAACAATAATAATAATTAGCAATCAATTAATCAGGAAGAACTTTTATTAAATAAAACGTTCAGCCATGGCCAAGCATGAATTCGGCCTGAAATTGTATGGTGCTGATTCTGAAATCAAAAACGCAACTCACAACAGAGTTGATCCACTCGAACAAGCATCAGATCAACACCCGAGATTAATTGATTGCTAAATATTATTAGTGTTCCTATCCAGATCGGGTTTATTTAATCTTAAGATTAGGGGATAATGGAATAAAGTGATTTAATTAATAATAATTTTATTTTTGTCTCTTTTAATTCGTGGATTAAGTTTTTGGGTATTTTTATTTTAAGATTTCATTAATTAACATATTATAATAAATTTATGATGTATGAGGAAGAAAATAATATTTTTAAATTTTAATTTATAAGAAAATATTATATAAAAAATAAAGATAATGTGGGTTTATTTAATTGGGTAGAATCATTAATGATGTTGTAAGAATGGTTCATGAAATAATTTCTTTTAATTTTATTTTGAAATATAATTAATTACATATCGAGCCTTTCATATTTTTAATAATTATTTAAAAATATTAAAAATTAATGGTATTCGACTATATTACGTTAGTGGTGTTCAGCGGTGTACGTTGCTCGGTCTAAACTCATCATAAAGTATAATGGTATGATGATTTGACAAGATTACATAGGATAAGAGTTGATATAACATAAATTCGAACACAAAATATAAAAAATTTATAGTTTTAATTTTGTATTAAGCAAAGGTTTTATTTTTTTGACAAATTTTAAATCTAATCATAATCTTACCTAGATGAGAGGAGAAGGAAGGCTCCAAGGGAAGAAAATGAGTGCTTTTAGCAGGTCTCAAACTCATAACCTACGAAAATATGAGAGAACAAAGATGAACAATTTGACCAACTAGCCAAATATGCTTGCTCAAACAAAGACAATGCTAAATGATAATATAATACGATCATGATAAAAAAGTGTAATATAACAAAAAATCGATTTTAGCAGGTATAAGTATATAATATATCAATTTATATATAATATATTTTTTTGGATGATCTAAAGGTAATTATAAGGTAATATCTGTTTATACATATTTTTAACTCTTTGACAATAGACATACACTTTGTAGACAAATCAATTTGAACTCGTGTCTCTTAAAACAAATATTATCTATTTTTTTACTAAGACACTCATTTAGTTCATTTATATATAATATATCTTAAATCATTCATCATATAATAAAATATATGAATACAATACAAATTCACAAATTAAAGTATAAAACGTACATAATTTTGCCCACATATTTCAATGGTGCTTTCTAATGCATCCAGCTCAATTTCATATAAATAAACTTTTAAATAAAAACAAAGATCAATTAATTTTGGCATATATTTTATGTTTTTATACTATATTTCTTTTATTAAAAATTAGAATTAAGACAAGTTCCCCTCCTTTATTGGTGTCAGTCTACCTAAGTAGATGCAAGACTTGAGTGCTAAGGCAGCTAAGGGTGCATTATTATTAATAATAACAACTTTTTGTTGGGTGTAGTTGGAATTCTTTAAAGAAAATAATCTCGAGTTTTGTAAATAAAAATTAAGATAATTTTATTTGTTATTTAGAGATTTGATTTAATTCGACTAAAAATTTTATTAAAATCGAGTATGATTACACCAAAAGCCTTTCACAACAATGATAATAATTGAATTAAGATCCACCGATACACGTAAATTATTTAAAACTATTTATTTTTATATTGATTTAAAATTATTGGATCAATTTTATTTTATTTTACGAAGATTAGAATTTTTAAATTGAGGATAGCATACTTTTTGTTATTTGCTTATGAAAATCTTATCATTATCTACGATTAATTTCAATCATTTATTTTTTTATCTATTCGATAACTCTAAAAAAGTGTAAAACCTAAAAAATTAACGATGCGCTGAAATAAATTGTGAATGAAAACCGAGGAGAACTATTGTTGTTTAACTCCCAACCGTAAAAGGAAGTGAAGATCTGAAGTCTGAACTAAACAACATGTGGAATATCATGAGTTTCAGCTTCTTGCATTAGTTAGGATTTGAATGGATTCATCAAAGAGGGCAGCTATCTGGTTGTTACTCTTTCCTCTGATTTTAAAGACATTGATTCATCCATTAAAATGTGAAGAAAATAAATAAATTCTCACATTTTAACAACTGCTTATCATGCTAGGATTCGAACCTCCGATTTTGTTTAAGGGATCTGACTTCTCATCCTTAGGGACAAAGTCATGATCGAATAACGGGAGGGGCCAAATTATTGAATTTAAAAATATATGGTTTATTAAGTATTTAAACTCAAAATTGACTGGCAATGCCTAATTTATCTAATATTTAAATTTATAGACCTAAATTATCATTAGACCGAAAATTTAAAGGGGACAAATTACAAATTTTAGAGGATTTAATTAAAAGTATTAAAAAATTAATATTTAATATGAAATTCTAAAAATTTGAGAGGTCAAATTAAAATTTTTAAAAATTTTAAAGGACTTATTATGAATTTTTGCAATTGTTGAGGGGCCAAGCCTTAGGTCCTCATCATGCCCCGTCTCTGACCCGGTTATAGTTAAAACACTATAAGTGATGACAACATAGAGTAGTAATTAAGATTTCCTGTCGACGTTTTAAATTATTAGGATTCATGATGTAATTTATCTTTTCTGTTTGTAACCAATGATAGAAT
The DNA here is from genome assembly GCA_019671005.1 of Hibiscus mutabilis. Taxonomy (NCBI): domain Eukaryota; kingdom Viridiplantae; phylum Streptophyta; class Magnoliopsida; order Malvales; family Malvaceae; genus Hibiscus; species Hibiscus mutabilis. The sequence continues at coordinate 45,730,234 of CM033722.1, forward strand.
AAGGATCAAATATCGGGCGTGGTCGTATATAAACTTTAATTTCATGAGACAAGGTTTAATTTATGTAAGATTAGACTAAAAAATCGAAGGCATGAGTCAACCATTTTTTAATTCCGTCTCTACTTGATTAAATCTCAATAAGCCCTATATCTCAATTCAATCACTTAATTTACTAGATACATATCGTGTGTCAAAATATTTTTTATTGAGCGAAAGTAAATAAGATTTAAAATCAGAGACAAAAACAAATCTAGAAGATTTAATCATGAAGTTTATAAATAATATATATTATGAAAATGTACAATCTCTTGCATTACATGAAGGGGGATTCTTAACATCAGAATTTGTTGTAAAGATAGACTAAAATATAGTACACAATAGTCAAAACTATTGCAGCCATGACCTGTTGGCTAAGTGAAATAGTGTTCCCCTTTGGTGGATCAACCCTGGCGGTGGTGGTCGCTATTTATAATGGTAAAAAAACGCTACAATTAGTATATAAAGGGTTAATAATCTTTTTTAACAACATATACGATAGTGTTTAATAATAATTTTTTAATAGTTTTAAAGTGATTACAAGGTAGTATATGTTCATATATTTTTTTAATCTTTTGATAATGCACACGTATTTTGGAGATAAATCTGACTGAACCCAAATCTCTTAAGATAAACATCATCATCTTTTTTGCCGAAACCACTCGGATTCATAACAATAACAATAACTATATATTGTTGGTTGGATAGTAAGTTCATTGTTAAATATAGTTTGGCCGGTAATATATGCCAAATAAAAGAATGGATCCACATGAGAAATCAAAGTGTTTTAGGCACCATTAGCATTAACATTAGCTTAACTAATTCCGTTTTGTAGTTTTAACATTAAAAAGGGAAATGGAGTCAACAATGTGTATTATTATAATAATTTGAAAGTTTGAATATCGAAGAGGTGATGCTTTTTTCTTTACCTAGAAAATACCAGCAAAGTGGATCATATATCATTCCAACATTGACTGGATCGTTTCTTCAAATAAATTTAGTAAAATTTAAATACCATATGATAGATGAAAATGTTGGTTGTTGTATTTTATTTCAGCTTTCAGCAGACTTAGTAAAGGAATTTTAGGTCAGACTGAATTAAGGTGTAGTTCTTTAAAAGATTAAGGTTCCAGCACAACTCATTCAAATAACTTATTTTCAATTTGAAAATAAGAAAATTATATTAATGTGTACATATTTTATAATTAAATATAAACAAAAATATATGTTTTTTAAAATTATTAAAACTTTATATGGGACAGGTCGAGTTGATCCATATACTGAAATTCTCTAAGTTCTCATGGGGACGGGCGGACCATCCAATTTATGGACTAATCTAGTAAATCGTTTTTATTTCATTTTCCCTAGTAGATTTTAAGTATTATACGAAAAAAAAATAAATTTATTTTAACAAAAAATATAAAAAAAATTATTAATTTAATATGTTAATTTTGACATGATACATTTATCATATGCATCAAAGTAATTAGATTTTTTTTTAAAAAAATTGAGATCAAAAAAATTTATCGATAAAAACAAAAGCCATAAGTACTACAAAGATATTGGACAAAGTCTAAATAATAAAATATCTGTCAACAAGAAAAATATAACAGAATAGAAAGAAAAATTTACAAATTCATCAACATTACAAGATGAAAACAAACTAGAGATGCAATATGTTTAGGGTTTAAAGTTTTTAGGGATTTTAGGTTTAAGTATTCATTGTGCATGATTTAGGGTTTAAATTTTAAGGTTTAGAGATTATGATTTAGGCATTATGGATTATTGAACGAGCGTTGGACTACAAACGTCCGTTTAAGTAAAAGTTGGATTTTCTAATTTTTACGGTTTGACTGCAGTTAGCGTTAAATTAAGATCTTAAATGCCCGTTTAACGCGTTAGACGTGATTGTTCGACATTATTTCTCCGTTCAGCATTTCAACAACTGCTTGAAAAGTATTCCCGAACGCAAATGTAAATCTATCATACAAAAGTCATATTTTACTCCTAATGTTATCACATCATTCGTGCAACGAATTCCGAAAGAACCATAAATCAAATTAAATATATGAACACAAAGATACTCCATCACAATACGTCTACCGAAATAATTCCCAACAAATCTGACCGTGTACTCTGTTCTGCAAGTCCCATATTATTATTTTTTTGAATATGTTGGTGTGAATACAAAATATTATCTGTTTAATTTTTTTATCTTTTTAATAACGCACACACACCGTATACATATAGTACTCGAACCAGGGTCAAGTCCCATATTATTCTTAGATTATAACAAAAGAGAAATTTAAAACTAAGAAATTAAAATATTAAACTGAATCCACCCGTGTTTTCTGTTGGTGATTAGATTTTCAATTTCGTTATATCGATATATCCACAAATGAAAAGAAAATTACAAAACACAATATATCTATAATCATATTAATGTTTAATTTCAAAATTTTCAATTATTTTGTCTTCCACTAGTAACGTCCATCCAGAAGAGTTGTAAACTTCACACTTCCTCCTTGAGTTATTAAATAATTAATTTAGAATTTAGGGTTTAGGGTTTAACGTCTATATATATATAGCGTGTGAACGTTGTGTGGAATTCAAAACTCTATACAAAATGAATTCCTTCCTTCAACCCTACGGTATAAGCACTTTATTTTTTTTTATTTAGAAGTGAGAACAAACTCCCTCAAGATTCTCCTCCCTTATGAAAAATTCCAAACTTAGTTCTGACTTTCAAAGATCTCAATATGTACACGTTTAGAACATGTATTTCATGTTTATGAATAATCCTCTCGTTAAAAATATTCTCATAAAAATGTAAACGAGTTGGTAATGCAATAAGTTCCATTCCCATGGTTGGTAGAATTTTTTTTTTTGAAGGACAAATAAATAATTCATTCATAGTGAAGAAACATTATATCAAAGGGTACAAAAAGTCCAAGAAAACAAATAGGCACAAACAAAGGCCCCGGAAATAAAGCCATCAAAGTGGCTAAAATCCTAGCAAAGGGAAACAGAACCAGGCAGCAACACCATGAGCAAAGTGGGGGCACCGTGCATCTAGATTAGCGAAGGATCCTCCAAGCTACAAGTCCCTCGACGGCCGATGATACCAACGAGTGTTCTAAAGGGGTCGGAATTACGTTGACGACATTAAAAGGGCCATATAAATCGATTAAAGTCGAGGTTTTCTCGTTGAAAGGACCACCAGCGTGGTTTGGACCCATAAAGATAGATGTCAGAGAGGAGATGAAATTACCTTTAACCTTGCAAAGGAGGGAAAAAGAGACAAAAGGTGAAAGAAGATGAACTATTTTCTCCCCTCTTGAGAGGGACCATAATCGTCGAAGAGCGAAGTTTTTAACAAAATGATCAAAAAAGAGTATCGAAAAAAATTATAACAAAAAAAAATAAAAAAGATAAAAACACGAAAAATAAGATAGAGGGTGGGAGGCCAGCCGCCTTAAGGTGATGATTTGAAGATTTTTTTCTAGAGAGAAGGGAAAAATTCTTGTTTAAAGAGAAGGGAATAATATGTGAATTTCTCCCATGGTTGGTAGAACTATTCATATTAAATATTCAAAAGTAATAAATTAATTAATTTATAATTTATTTTAAGTTATAAAAAATTAGTGGCGTAGAATCAAATTACTATTTTTAAATATTTGACACAAATATCATATTTATTGAATGTAACCAATGTACCAAATAATATTTTAAATATATTTTTGGCCGAAGACTTGGATTAATGTAATATAAAAAAATAGTACAACCCGATCTAGTTTCTTTTAAAAAATACTTCGAGATTGTTCAAAACAACCCATTCTTCCCTTTTAAAAAATGTTTTTCTTGAACATTTCCGACTCGTTGGGAAAATCAATCGCTGAATGAGTCTGATTTATGTTAAAATAAAGAAGAAATGGATGGTGATGTTTGACAATTAGCGGATAGCCGATAGCTGATAGTGGATTACATTAGCTGATTTGACTAATAGATTATATTAGCCGATTTAACTAGTGAATTGTATTAACTAATTGCATAAAAGTGTTTGGTAAAAACTGATAGGTGTTTGATTATTTAAACAAACAAAATGACATATAATGACATGATTATATTCGATACTTGTTTGAATAATTTATTAGTTATCAATATTTTGTATCTATTAATATTAATTAGATTATAAAAAATAATTTTTTAATATAACATTACTAGACATATTTGAAGGATCTATTTATTAATTATATAATTATTTTTAATATAATGTAATTAATTATTAAATTTAAATACAAATATAAATGTGTGAGAATAAAAAAATAAAAAAAATATTAATTTGTAAATGTCACAGTGTAAATATGTGAGTGTGAAGAATTAAAATAAAAATGTTAAATTTAAGTTATTTAGAGATTTTTTTATATTTCTTAAGGGTAAAAGAATTTTTATAACTCTTATGTCAAAACCTCTAATGTGAAAAAACTCATATTAGCAGTTTTTTTCAGAATTAGATGTTTCACTTCAATACACTATTTCAATCCCCTATTTACTAAACATCTAAATTAACGGATTTCACCAATCAAATCTCTAATTTTAGCTCAAACTTCTAATTTTGACTTAACTCTGTTTACCAAACATGGTCAATATATTAAATTATTAATTACCAAATTAAGAGATCGATTTTTTTTTTAATTTGACTGTCAAACACAAAATTCTATCAATTAGAATCGCTTCATAGAAATTAAATTATAAATTCAATGATTTAATTCATAATTTTTTATTTAATGATTAAAATAAACTCATAACTTAGTGGTTATAAAAATAGTCTACCCTAAAATAAAATATCTTAAATTTAATTGAATTTGTTTAAAATTTCAATACTACAAAGAAATTTGTTTTGATCGAATACTAAAAAGAAATTGATTAAAGATATTCACAATATCACATATTATATGAATTCAAATCCTAACATGTAAATGTATTACCTCTCTCAATGGCAAAACTTGAGATAAGAATTTGAAGAAACCAACTTGTTAGGAATTTGTTATAAGGCAAAATAACCAAAGCGATAACGACATAGACCAAGACATGCACAAGAGACAAGATTTAACGTGGTTCAGCATAGCCTGCCTCCACGGACGAGAGAAATCAATCTACTATCAACGTAGAGAACCCGAAGAGTACAAATACATGATAACTCATGTAATCTCAAAACCTGGTGTACAAATCACATGACCCGGTGGAACCAAAACACTCTTCCCAACATCCCTACAATACCCATCTCTACAACGTAGGCACAATAGTTGTAGAAAACCTAAAAGTGGTTACATCTTTCTAGAGTAATTCTCCCTCTCTTGTTCTCTCATTCTCTCATAATTCAAAATGTTAAACCTAGTCTATATTTATAGACACAAATACTTAGTCACCAAGAAACCTTATTCAATAAGATCTCTACCTAAAATAGATATTTACTCATTAAAGTAAATCCTAATTACCAAGTAATCTCCAACCACTAGAATTACAATAAGACACAACTTAATTACCAATTAGAATTTGAGTCAAAATATAACAAATCTCCCCCTTGACACAAATTCTATTCAAGCATTGGTCTTCAAGTTTTCAACAACTTCAATTTTTACGTAAGCCAAACATTCGTTGAAGCACCGCCGCCAAGTCTTTAGCAACTCTAATTCTTACGTAGTATCCGTTGAAGCACTGTTGAATTTTGAGAATTACTTCCCCTGCAACTGAAAGCTCGTTGTAGCAATACTCCTTTGGCATGTCTCCAACATCGCACCGTAAAATTCGCAACAAAAATTCCTCCACAACCGCACAGCTCGAACCATAGCTCATGATACCATTTGTTAAGAATTTGTTATGCGGCAAAATAACCAAAGCGATAACGACATGGACCAAGACATGCACATGAGACAATATTTAACGTGATTCAGCATAACCTACCTCTACGGACGAGAGAAATCAATCAACTATCAACGTAGAGAATTCGAAGAGTACAAATACATGATAACCCATATAACCCCAAAACCCGGTGTACAAATCCCATGACCCGATGGAATTAAAACACTCTTCCCAACATCCATACAATACTCATATCTACAACGTAAGCTAGTGATAGAAAACCTAAAAGTGGTTACATCTCTCCAGAGTAATTCCTCCTCTCTTATTCTATCATAATTCAAAAGATTAAACCTAATCTATATTTATAAACCTAAATACTTGGTCACCAAGAAAACTTATTCAATAAAATCTCTACCTAAAATAAATATTTACTCATTAAAATAAATCATAATTACCAAATAATCTTCAACCACTAAAATTACAATAAAACTAACTTAATTACTAATTAGAATTTAAGTCAAAATATAACACAACTTAAATTTTTTACTTAATTTGAAGGCTTAGATTAAAATTTTCATAAATTTTGAGAGTTCAACTTCTTTTAATAAATTTAAGAAATTTAATAAAATTTTTTAAAAAATATGAGATAAAATTCAATTAAAAATATTAAAAAATTAAGTTTAATATGAAATTTTAAAAACTTAAAAAGGCCAAATTATTATTTTAAATTAAAGGCCAAATTCTAATTTTTCAAAATTTTGAAAGGGCCATAACCACCCCTAATCTCCATTGAGATAGGCCACCCCTAACCTCTCAATTTAATCAAAAAAATAAAATCTCAAACTCCAAAATATTCAAAATAAACCATTTCCCCTCACTAAAACAAGGGTTGTTCCCGCTGAATTCAACTAATCAGCTGAGACCTTATCCCTGTACAGGTCAGCATTTCAATCTTCATCGCCACGGATGAACCAATCAAGCTTGTAAAGGAATCACCTTGGGAATTTGGAAGATAAATTAACTTGCATTCACTATAATTTCAGATTAACAATGCTCATAACTTGAGCAACACCAAACATAAAAATCCTACATTTATCTTATTAACTATAGCCACGCTTTGCCAATCTCGGTGAAGTTCTAATCCCACTCTGCACCTCAGCTTTACCCTTCATTTCCCTCTTCTCTCTAATTTCAGACTCGACAATCTTCACTGCATCGCTAAAACTCCTCTTCTTTTTGCTCACCAAGCCGCCGTTTTTTGCCACTAGATCAAAATCATCGCCCAATTTCCGCACCGCTCCTTTCCGCAACACCCTCTTCTTTTCTCTCTTCACTAGCGGTTCATCACATTCGTTTTCACTCTCAACATCATCACTGTCGTTTAGATCCAAGAATCTCCTTTTTAAAGCCACGGGTGCAGGAGGGGGAGATACGTCATCGTCGTCAGCGTTTCTTGTGCTTTTAGGACTCCTTTCCGGGGTATCGTTAAGGAGCTTCTCGCGCTGAGCTTTGAGTCGTTTAACGTTTCCTTCGATACGACCTTGGAGACGAAGGCGCTTGAAGCTGAGACCACCCATGGACCAATGTGCTTCATCAGCCCATGAAAGCAGCGGATCAAGGACCGGGACCGGAGGGTCTATACGTTCCGAGTTGAACTTGGTATCTGTGTAGAATCGTGGCCGTGGAAGGCTGCTTCCGTAGAACTTGCCGGGGCCGAGAGGAACTACCATTGTTTGGCGCTTAGTACTCTAGACTCTTTCGGGAATTTCGACAAACAGTTTGGTAACAATGTTGAAAGGAGATTGCGTACTTTGAGAGATACTCGGTGGGCTTTGGTGTTTGTTGTTTTAAAGGGAGTCAGCTGAGCGAGGCAGGTGAATTTAGCGGGAAAGCTATGGTTTGGAGGTTGGCGCCCAAAGTTAGCGCCATTCCGAGCTGGAAAATTCAAGGTTTTGGGGGGATTTGGCGCGGAATGGTAAATATTTGAATTTGATTCTCTGTCTGCGTCCTTTATTGGCAGCTTTGTATAATTATGGCTATAAAATTAAGGTCATTTTTTTAGTTAGATTAAATAAGAAACAATGTCACACGTATACGGAATTATTACCCAAATATTGTTGTTGAATTTTTTTTTCTCAAAATATAGTTCATTCATATCTATTTATAAATCTATGGTGATTTATTGTTTCAGATTAAAAATTGGATGAATTTTCATTTGTTTTTTAATAGTGTTTAGGAGAAAAAATTAGGCGAAATCGGATAGCTGTGAATCTGTTTTCAAACATGGCTTACTGCCACGTGGCAGCTAGGGAGGGCAGGGCAGCGCGCACTGTTGGAAGGATGACTGCCCTCCATCCGAGTTTGAACAGTGCTCGACAGAGCTGCAAGGTGGCAGTGGTGCAGGGTGGCAAGCATGGCAGAGGCATGCATGCCTCGGGGAGGTTTTTTTTTTGTTTTTTAATTGTTATAATAATTTTAAATTATATATGGGTAGTGTAATTTTTTATTTGAAACTTATTAGTGTAGATAAAATTCATGTATGGGTATGTAATGGGAAAATATATATATATATATTTTAAATAGGTTATGTTGAAGGTAATTTGTTAAATAAAAAATGTGTAAAAATTTAAGTAAAGAAGGAGAAGAAGAAGCAGAAGAAGAAAGTTGGGGGGAAATATTGTAAGTCAGTTTAAAATTTTGATTTTATTTTATTCGTATAACATTTTATGTTGTTTGAAATTTAACTTTTGTGTTAGAATGATGAATGCTTTATTTTTGTTTAGGATTATAGTAGTGAGAAAAAACCTCGGGTAAATATTTTTTTAATTGTTATAATAATTTTAAAATATATAGGGGTAGTGTAAATTTTTTGATTTGAAACTTATTAGTGCAAATAAAATTCGTGTAGGGGTATGTAAGGGAAAAAATTATAGTTTTGTTTTAAGTAGGTTATGTTGAAGGTAATTTGTTAGAGAAAAAATTGAGTAAAAATTTGAGTAAAGAAGGAGAAGAAAAAGCAAAAGAAGAAAGTTGTGGGAAAAAATATTGTGAGTCGGTTTAAAATTTTGATTTTATTTTTCCGTATAACATTTTATGTTGTTTGAAATTTAATTTTTGTGTTAGAACGATGAATGTTTTATTTTTATTTAAGATTATAGTAGTGGGAAAAATCGTAATTAGTATTTATTGTTATTTATAGTTTAAAATTAAGTTTAGTGACATTGTAGTTGTTCATTTTGATTTGTGTATTATAATTGAAAATAATTTTCCCCGAACCTGCAGAGAAAATGAGCGACAACAGATTTGTGGCGATTGTCCATTACAATGGAAAATTTGTGAAAACTGGTGTCGGTATTGTATTTGAATCTAAAAGCCCTATGAAGATGAGATTTGAAAAAGAAATCACGCTTCGAGTAATGAAGGAGAAGATATCCGAGAAAATTGGAGCTCAAATTCATGGTTTGCGGTATTGGTGTCTGACATGTCACAATCTAGTCAGATATTTCGCAAATAGCTCTCGAAAATAATACAGATGTGGGAATAATGATTGCAGATCATGAATCTATAGATATTCGAAAGGTCGAGTTGTTTGATGAGGTACGTGATATTCCCGACCCATCTAGAAACATAGTTGGAGAATGTAGTCAAATGGGTTTCAGTAACGAGTTTGATATGTCCGGAGGTAGCTTTGTCATAATGTTGGCAAGTGGGACATCTAGTGGATTTCATCAAGGTGGGCCGTCGACATATGCAGCATTACACGGGGTGACTGTTGATCCAACTGTTGATGCTAATGTTGAGAACATACGAGGTCGATGAGGAAAATCACTTGAAGATTCCAGCAAAGATTAAGATACTGGGAATCTCGATTTGTTCCCTGATGACGTTGGTGATGCCCTTGATTTCGGTGTTGGGGAATTTATTCCGATAGGGGGCGACATTACATTGTATGAACCTCTTGCTCACATGAATTCGGTGGATTTTGATGCGACGAGGGTGCCGCAATTCCTAGATATGCCCCAAATAACTTCGAGTCAGCATGGTGAATTATTTGCTGGGTTTCAATTTAATAAAAAAATGAAGCTATATTGGCAATTAAAGAGTATAGCACCATGCAACATATAGACTATGTGCTTGCAGAATTCACCTTGAGGACTTTTTTTGCGAAGTGTGTAAAATATAAAGAAGGGTGCAATTGGAAGATTTGAGTGTCGAAGCTTAAGAAGATAGATCGGTGGGAGGTCACAAAGTATAACGGCGACCATACATGTTTACGAACATCTATCGACTAGGACCACACTAAATTGGACTTGTGTGTAATAAACCATCACGTGATAAAGTTGGTCGAAGTAAATCCAAGGGTTCTCGTTTTAGCAATTCAGGCAACCATTGCACAACAATTTGAATATCAAATAAAATACAAGAAGGGGTAGCGTACAAGAGATAAAGATTGCATTCTATGTACGGTGATTATGATAAGTCGTATAATGAGCTACAGGCTTTATTGATAGCAATGACACATTTCATCCCAGGCACCACAGTGAGGTATCAAACAAATGATGCATACAACCGACAAGGCCAACTGCTTCAAGGGTATCAATTTTTCCATTAACTATTCTAGGCGTTCAAGCCATGCATTGAAGGCTTTCCATTTTGTAAGCGTATGATCCAAGTCGACGAAACGTGGCTGTATGAGAGATACTCTCATATACTGTTGGTTGTCGTTGCGCAAGATGGTGAGAGCAATGTCATTCCGATTGCATTTGCAATTGTTGAGGAGAAGACGACGGAAGCTTGAGTTTTTTTTGACCAATTTACGTGACCATGTCGTCTGAGAAGATAGGGTCTGTATTATCCCTGATCGAGGGACAGGTATCAAAGTAGTAATTAATCGTGAGGGAAGTCGTTAGACACCTCCGCATGCATACCATGCATACTGTGTTCGTCACATCAGTAAGAACAGCTACAAGCAGTTCAAAAATCAATACCTTCGCAGTGAAATTTTAAACATGGGTAAGTATCATTTTTTCAAACTCCGTTATACATGCAATTATGTGCTTTGATTTTTTTAGATTCTAACAACATATATTATTGCATAGGGTATCAACTACTACGACCAGAATTTGAGAGAAAAATGGAAATTTTACAGAAATATAGCGAGCATGTTTAGAGTTGGGCCAACAATATCAAGAGAAAAAGATGGGCCCAATCATATGAAGAATGTGGTAGACGATGCAGGCAAATGACAACCAACCTTGTGGATTGCATAAATGGAGTACTAAAATGATTACGTCATCTCCCAATAGCAAGCTTGGTGATAGAGACGTACTACCATTTGGCTAAGGTTTGGTCCATTAAAAGGAAGCAGGTCCAAGCCTTAATAAACATGGGACAACATTGGGCTCCTAATATTGTGACAAAAATGGATAATAATGTGAAGAATGCAACGTCGTTGACCGTTCACACATTCAACTGAATGAATGAGACTTTCGGTGTTGTTGGTTCCAGAACCCGCAATGAAGCACACCACTCAAATACATTTCAAGTCGATTTTAGACGTTAGTGGTGTGACTGTGGCGTGTTATAGTCGTGGCGATATCCATGTGCTCATGCAGTTGCAGCATGTATGTTCGCTAATGTTGACCTATACACACATGTTGATGAATGTTTCAGTCTCAACCAGATGTTAGATATTTACAGAATTGAGTTCCCACCGATCCCGAATTCAATGTATTTCTCATCAGTAGAGCATGAAAAATGGTTACCGGATCTTACACTTCGTAGAATTCCAACTGGCCGACCTAGATCAACTTTCATTTATAACAATATGGATCTTCATCACAAAGAGAAGGGACAACGAAAGAGATGTACTATATGCAGGGCTGAAGGCCATTCAAAGTCAAAATGTCCAAATGAACCAAGATATGTGCCTATACCTAGGTGATTTATTATTTTTATATTCAAGAATATTATGTTTGTATTTGAAAATATTATGTTTGTATTAAATGTCTAAAAACATTTTTCACTTTGTTTGTTTTAAATTTTTTAACTTCGATTTGGTCACTAAATTAGTTTAGTTTTTAATTTTAAAAAATTAAAATAATTTCAAACATTCAAATTTTAACTTCGATTTGGTCACTAAATTAGTTTGGTTTTTAACTTCGATTTGGTTATAATAACATTCAAATTCAAACTGAAATGCCTATATTGTATTACACAAAATACATAAAATTAAAAACAATAACATTCAAATTCAAACTGAAATGCCTTTATTGTATTACACAAAATACATAAAATAAAAAACAATAGCATTCAAATTCAAACTAAAATGCCTCTATTATATTACACAAAATACATATAATCATTTTTTCTTGTGTAATTTTTGGCCATGAAAGGGTTCGGTCAAAAGATAAGAACGCGGCGGTCGTCGAGCACGTTGTGGCCTCTGTGGTGCCAGGGATCCTCTTCAGCGTCCTCTTCAATGTAGCTCACCTATTCAATCACCAATGGCATAGAAGGCGGTGTTATGAACAAATCCATGTAACCACTCTGCCCCCCCATAATCTCTGGCGAATTCAGGAAAATTTGTATTTCCTGAAAATCCATGTTCTGTCCAAAGTTGGAGTAAATAGGTGACCGTGGAGGACAAAACTCGAGTGTGTATAAAACAACATCATCAAACCCGTAAGTATCTGAAGAGCACAGACCAACTTCTGGTTGTACATATGCAGGAGCTGGTTCATTTTCCCATATAACTGTAGGGCCAACTTCTGGTTGTACAAATGTAGGAGCCAATTCCTTTTTCCCATATAACTGTAGGGCCTACTTCTTGTTGTACCCACGTGGTTGGGCAACCTCGGGGTTTTTACTCTACATGGGATTTTGAGATGCGCCCGCTGCACTCTTAGAGGATTCACCCTTACCACCGTATTTTTTCTTATATTTTCGACATTCTACCCGTCCATCGACCGTATTTAAGTACGACATTCCATTATTAAGAAAATAGATCATGTGCTCTGACCTCTCAAAATCATCCTCTTGGATTAGAGCGCGAAGCGGTAATGTTGAAGCTCTGTTGTTCCGCATATTAATGTAGTCAGCATGTATGACTTTCCAATTTACTTATGCCTTACCGCATCCATCATAATCGTGCAAATAGTCATGATTAATGTGAATATACGAAATCGTCTGGTGGAAGCCAAATTGCCTCAGCACCCTATCAGCGAATTAGAACTCGACAACCACAAAATGGATCAACGGTGTAACACTACACCACAGATTAGAACCCTTCATCAGATCATCTGGCACAAAAATGCGTTCATCGTTGTACGACATCCAAATAAACTACAAAATAAAAATTATTATAATAAGACATCTAATTATAACATAAATAATAATTTTTTAATATCTAACTAAAATGTAAACAATACATTTAACCAGATACCTAATCTTGACAGTACAAATTAATCTGAGCTCTTAAGTTGTTGTTCGCCAACCCCGTGTGGCTTTTTTCTCGTACCATCTGCATACAAATCCCAATAATGTTTTAAAAATTCAACTCCAAATCAGGATAATTACCTGGCGGCAAGAGGGAACTGAATCGGTGTTCGAGTAATCGGTGTTCAAAAGGGAAGTCGCTGTCAAGCCCACGCTTGCAGCAACAACAAACATCCACGAATACCCCGAACCTTATGACCATTTTCTATTTTAGCGCCATTGCACAACTCACGATACAAGAACGCTAATATGGCTGATCCCCAACTATATTTAGCAGCTTCCCACAAATACTTCAAAAAGGGTAGATAACGTGTATGGACTAGATTACCAGATTTATCCGGCATCAGTATACCTCCAATGAGTTACAGAATATAGGCTTGACTAGCATTATAAACCGCATCAACATAATTATATTCACCGAGTTTAAATTTGCTTTGCAACCAACTCATTTTCACACGAGATCCACTCAAATTTGATGGATCCAACACCTTCCCAAGGTATTTGAAGCAAAGTGCTTCGGCTGAACCTTTTGTCTGCTCAATCAATGATGCCCTGTTTACCGGGACCCCGATAAGCATGACCACGTCTTCAAGTGTGATCGTGCATTCCCCACAAAGCATATGGAACGTATGGGTTTTTGGCCTCCAAAGCTCAATCAGAGCGGCAATCAACCCAAGCACCAACTTGTACCCACGAATAAAGGTCGCATGATAAAGTCCAAAAATTTGCAACCATTCAATGATTCTATTGTCGGATGATTTTTGGCCATGGTCAGATGATGCTTAAATGTATCCTCTGCATCATGTAATTAACACATTAATAAATAAATATTATTAACAAACAAACAAAAAAATAATTGAATTTCTAATAAATAAATTATTAAAAAAATTGTACCATCCCATCAACCGTGAGACTAGTAATGTGTTGATCCTGTAATCGCAATAGATGAGCTTTACCAGCCATCCTACAGGACAAGAGAGAATATATTAGGACCCGAGACTAAATTTAATATATTAAAAAATAATAAACATAAATAATAAACTAAACAAACAAAATTTATAATAATAGTTTAATTTAGTTTCTAATTTGCTAAAATTCTACAAAATTTGAGTTTTACAATCAACTTATTAATTTAAATTTCAATTCCACTACTATTAACTACATACAATTTAAAAAACTCCTAAATTAAAAGACTAATTCAAACATTAATATTTTTTTACTAATTGACAACTACTAACTTAAATTTAAAAAAAAAATCTTCTAAATTAAAAAATTCTACGAAATTTAAATTTGCTAAATTTCAATTCTACTACTACTAGACTACTAACTACATGCAATTTAAAAAACTCCTAAATTAAAAGACTAATTCAAACATTAATATTTTTTTACTAATTGCCAACTACTAACCTCAATTAAAAAAGTTTTTTCTTCTAAATTAAAAAAAACGTCATTCAAGTCCCAATATACTAATTTTAGTCCCAATATACTCATTTTTTTCAAAAGGCAACATTAATAAAATCTAATAAACTATAAATTAAACAATAAATATATTCAAACATAAAAATTTCAAACATCAACTTAAAAAATTTAAAAAAAATCAAGAACTTAATCTCTTCACAAATTTAAAAATTTCAAACATCAACTTAAAATTTTGGCATACTTACTGTATTTTCTTCAAATCTTCATTTCTTTACTCAATATCTTCACAAATTTTCTTCTCTTCAACAACCTATTTAACACAAAAAATTGAAATATCAAAAATTCAAACATCATCAACTTCAAAATTTTAAAACTAATCTCTATTGGCTCATATGAGGGATAGATAACAAAGACGGAATGTTGTTATAGATGTAAAATAACTATTTTTTTAAAAAATGTAATTAAACCTTGAACTTAAGTAGATGTAAATAAGGTGGAGAAGCAAATGTAGATGGATGAAGAAAAAGGTTGTGTAAATTTGGAGGGAGAGGAGAAAGGAATGCTATTAACTGAAAAAATAAGGTGGAGAAGCAAACCTTGAACTTAAGTTGACGGGTGTCCTGATCCCCTAATTTCTAGTTATAGTTATAGGGTGTATAAAGATATAAAATTCAAAAAATTTAACTGAAAAAATAAAGAAAATTTGCAATAACTACATAAACATACATACATTAAAAATAAAATACATATTTTATACTTACAAAATTTCCTCTAAATCTTATTCTTCTTCTTTTTACTCTATCTTCTCAAAATTTTCATTACAAAATATACCTATCTTTAACTCCTATTTAACCCCAACTACTTTAAATTTCAATCACCCAACCCACTTACCAACTATCCAATCAATATTATAACAAATAAAAAAACCCATACCCGAGGCATGCATGCATGTAGCAGCCTCATTTACGAGGCATGCAGCTGCCATGCATGCCACCCTGCAGCCTTGCCGAGCACTGTTCAAACTCGGATGGAGGGCAATTCGTCTTCCAACAGTGCGCGCTGCCCTCCTTGGCTGCCACGTGGCAGCAAGCGATGTTTTTAAACAGATTCACAGCCATTCGATTTTGCCTCATTTTTTTATTTTTTTCCTTAACACTGTTCAAAAACGGATGGAAATCCATCCGATTTTTTATCCAGAACAGTAAATCACCATAGATTTGGAAATAAACATGGATGAACCATATTTTGGGGGGAAAATTCCAACAATATTTGGGTAATAATTCCCACGTATACTGCACTTTTACCGAAATATTTTGTTTTAATAATTAATTACGAAAATAGCACTCCTTGAAGATTAATTTCGATGTAGCACCCTTACATTGAAAGCTTGTTTCGTCATAAGTGTTTTTGTCTACGTGATAAAGTGGGAAGAAAAGCATGCTTGGCTAGCGGTTTTTGTCTACGTGAAAAAGTGGGACAAAATGCGTTTTTTCTCAAAAGTGTTTTTCCGAAATATGGTTTTTGTTTTACATTAGCAGTTTATACTCATGTAAAAAACGCATCATTGTACGACAATAGTTCGAGTTTGGATAACGTCTGAAAGAGTCTTTATTATTTTATCTTTTGTGAATCACATGAAAGTAAGGAGAAGATGAAGAAATTATTCAATCCTTTTAATATTAAAATATATGAGACACCATTGATGACATAAACTCTAATGCAGATTAAAACTTTTATATTTTTTCTTAAAAGTTTGGTAGTTAAATATGGAACAATAAATTTGATCATAAACTGGTGTTTTATGATAATTTTTTATACACAATTTTATCGATTGGAACTTTAAAATATATTTTTTTACCTTAAAACATTAAATTTTAGATTTAAATTCTGAATTTTAAATCTTAAAACAAAACCGGAATTCCACCTAAACTAAAAACACTTTTGGTCATACGTGCTTTCCTTCCCACTTTTCTACGTAGGCCAAAAATGCTTTTGGCGAGAAACGCTTTTTACCCCACTTTCCCACGTATACCATAAGCGTTTTTGACGGAAAAATGCTTTCACTGTAAGGCTACTTCATCCAAAATTAATCTTTGACGGTTGTTATTTTCGTAATTAATCATTAAAAAGGGGACATTTTAGTAAAATTACCTACATATACAGAGTTATATTAAACATTTTTTAGTCTAAAGGAGGTAGAAGGTAATATCTGTTCATACATATTCTTAACCATTTGACAATGCATATAACACCTTATAAACAAAGTGATTTGGACCCGTGTCTTCTAGGATGAAGATCATCCGATTTTTTAATGGGACACTTGTTGGGCTCGTTATATTAAACATCTCTAAATCATAGTATAAGTTTGTACAAAATTTTAATTGATATTTGGAATCCTTTTATTTTTATATTTGAATTTGCAAAGTAATTTAAATATTTTAATTATTTAAATAATGTGAATTCACATTAATATTTTTAGCGTAAATTACACCACATGTCACATTAATAAATCATCTAATTTAGAAAAAAACACAAATGAAACTCTAAATTAATTAATTGTTACGACCATGTCATCAAACATTTAAATAAAGACAACTTCATAAAGTTTGGTCTGCTAACCTATGGATAATACTCATTATCTACTAAAAAGGAATTATTTTCAAACTTGCTAATATAAATAGCTCTTAACGATAGTCATAAAACTTGCTAACCAAAGCCTAATACTAATATAAATAGCTCAAGATAATTTTTTAAAATATAAGTCGTTATCGTATTTTAACTCTTTTATAGATTAGATATTAATTGCTTCGAAAATGTGACCTTAGCTCAGTTTGGTAGAGCGGACTGTAGTAAGTTGATACTGAAATCCTTAGGTCGGATTTTCTTACGTATTTTTAATTTGTAAGGTTAATTCTTGATTCTTCCATTAATAATGCTCTCTTGCGAAAACAAAAAAGAGTCCTCGGGTAAATTATTTTACCATTTGTCGGCACACTTGTCTAATAAAAAGTAAAAATTCTCACAAGTAAATTATTTTCTGACAATTTCAGCGTTCTGTTGCTCGTAGTTGGTTTGGTACTTTTCCTCCATCGTGTCTCGTCACTTTCGCAATGGTTTTATGACCTAAGATTTTTTTAGGGAAAATTTTTTATTTAGTACTTAATTATGCCTGTGTTATTGTTTTAGTATCTCAGCTATGCCTGCGTTACTGTTTTAGTACCTCAGCTATGTCTGCGTTATTATTTTAGTACACAATTATTATTTTGGCAAAATAGTATATAACGTTACGTTTTTGTTTTGTTTTAGTACCCCAGTCGTTAAAAACTAACGAAGATGATGATGTAGTATGCTATAATCACAGGTTTAGTCCAAAACACTTATATATATTATCAGTTTAGTCCAAAATTCATCAATTTAAAACAGCATATTAACTTTGATTGAATTTTGTCGCATCCCTTTCCCACCCCCTCGTATTCTCGTCTGTATCCTGATCGTGGAGTTTGGGTCCTCCAATAGACCCTGCATTAGCCCCCCCATTGATCCATAAATCCTAAAATTTTGGTTGTCCATAGCGTGTTTTTTAAACTCAAAAACCCAAAAAATGTTCGACTGGAAGAAGAAGAAAAATGACGAATTTACAATTTTAATCTAAAAATTAAATAATATTTAAATTGATATAATTTTAGACTAAATTGATAGATTGTATAAGTTTTTAGACTAAAACGGTTATTAACCCAAGCTACATCACCATTTCCGTTAATTTTTAAACGGCAAAAGTACCAAAATAGAACAAAAACGTAACGTTAGGTACCATTTTGTCAAAAATAATAGTTGGGGTACCAAAATAGTAATGCATGCATAGTTAGGGTACTAAATATATAGTTTCCCTTTTTTTTATTAAATTGGTAAAATTTAAAAATTATTTTCAAATTAATACAGGACGTTTGACATAATATTTCAATAATCAATTGGGTTATGACACATCAGAAACTGAGTCATAAGATTTTAATTATGAAGTCGAATTTTAAAAAATCAAAACATCTAAAAAGTCTTATAAACTAATTGCTTTTTTTGACAATGACAAATGGATTTTTATTAATAACCATGGAATATATCATCCAGGGGCGGACGCGAGATTTTATGCTAGGGGCAAACTCAGGGACGGACGCAGGATCTTATGCTATGGGGCAAATTTTTATATATCGTAAAACTATATTAACATAAGTCAATGTAGAATAACAACCATAGTAACTAGTAAGATAAATACTCACATCAAATAATGTTCTTCCTCATTCTCAAACAATGATGATTTATAATTTGCACCAATATGCTAGAGTCTTTTACCTATTATAAATCAATAAAACTTAAACTATAAAAACTAGAGTTATAAGTTAATTCTTGAAATACTTAAGAATAAATTAAAAATAACTTCTAAGAGAAGTAATAATCATGCTCAATAGTTGATGCATCAAGGATTTCTTGTTCAACTCTTATAGCTTTACTTGGACGATTATCCACCCTCGAAGAATTAATGAGTGTCGAACTTGGATTTGGAGAGCTCTCACTAATATGAGAATCATTTCTTTTGAAAAAAGAATCGATTTTTCGATTGCCCATATCGAGTTTTAGAAGTTTTTCACTCCTCCGTTTTTAGAAAACAATAAAATATTTCACTCATTAATATCTCAACAATCAAATTAAAATATTTAAATTATAAAAATTTATCCGAAACTCCAATCGATTAGTAACATAATCTAATAACATTATAACAACAAGAAGAACAATAATAATAATAATAATAATAATAATAATAATGAACACTGGAAAAGAGAATTCCTACTGCTATGTAAATTGTGAATAAGTTTAATTCAATTCAAGGGTTAAACACAAATCAAGACTACGATTTAGAAAGATGAGTTCTTATCGGCTACCGTTGAGGCTTGAGAATTGAGATGCCGAGTCAGCGGTTGGATGTGGCTCAGTGGCTGCACGACGATTGAAATTTTTTAAGTTATCATAGAAAAATAGGTCGTTACTCCAATCTCCATCGACTAGCAATCTTTTGGGTTTTTATTATTTAAAATAAAATAATAATAAACTTATAACTTATAAGGAAATTAAAAGATACAAACAATAAATTGGGCTTAAAAAGAACCGATTGATAATAAATAAAAAGCTTAAACCAAAAAACAACCTTCAAACTATGTCTTTTTTCTTCTTGTGGCCCTTAAACTATGATTTGGGCAAAATATGCCCTTAAACTATCATTTTTGGTCACTTTAAGTCCCTAAACTATTTTTTGGTCAAAATAAGTACCTAAACTATGCCATTTTTCTTCTTTTAGTCCCCAAAACTATCAATTGGTCAAAAAATCTTTGTGATGTGTCAACATCTTATTAGTCGAAATATTTCTTTTTTGAATTAAATAACTATCGGACTTAAAATGACCAGAAATAATAGTTTAGGGGCTTATTTTGATATATGATATTTTAAAATTTAAAAAGAACAAAAATATTTATATATGTTAGAAAAGCCTATAAAATGATATTTTTGTAACCATGGACTTAAAGTGACAAAAATGATAGTTTAAGGGCTTATTTTGCCTAAATCATAGTTTAGGGACTTAAAGTGACCAAAATGATAGTTTAAGGGCATATTTTGCCCAAATCATAGTTTAAAGGCCAAAAGCAAAAAAAGGCATAGTTTGATGGTTGTTTTTTGGTTTAAGCCTAAATAAAAAGATAAATCATTGGAGAGTCATTATAGTTTCAAATTCAATGATTTTTAAAATAGCACTAAATTTTTTAGATTTTATAATTTAACACAAAAATTTTGAATACTTGCAATTTAGTCTAGACTTCTAATTAAAAGTAGAGAGATAAGTTCACAAAATTAGTAAGTTATATTAGAAATTTAGGGGGTGGGATTACAAAATTTTAGGGGGTGAAATTAAATAATCAAAAGAAAATATTAAGAAATACTTAAGACAATAAGGGAATTTGAAACTTCTAGGGGGCGACTGCCCCCAGCCCCCTCGGTCCGTCCCTGATATCATCCAGAATAGAGAATAATGAAGACTAATCCACCAAAATCTCATACAAAATCCAGAGCTGCAAAGAAAAGTAAATACTCCCATAGAGATTAGCATATCGACAAAATCCAGAAGCTTTCTTGAATCTCATTGTCTTTATCCTAGCGAGACGCTTTACGGGATGAAAAATGAGTGATGAGCAAACCAAACTATCAGGTAGATTGCTCGCTACCCAGGTCTGATTACATCAACAAACAACCATCAACTGAGTGGGGATCTATCTTTCTATGACCATTAACAGAAACAAAATCAGAAACTAGCATCGCGAAGATCTCTGTACGAGCAATAAACGACCACTTAGGTATGCTGAAATCATGCCAAAATGATAGATGAAACGAACCACAAAAACAAAAAAACGTGCCATAAAGGCAAATGGAACGCGTGCCACAAAACAGAGAGAATGTTCGCCACAAGGGCATAGATTCTTATTAAAAATATAAAAAAACAAAAAATAATGAATCTTAGTGGTTGACAACCAGTACTGAGACTAGTTGCCGACCACCAACCAAGGAAGCAAATGAAGAAGAGGCTATGGCGCTAGGCAGAGAAAAAACCCTGAGGAAGCAAAATAAGGTTTTAAACTAATACGGGTTCTATATAAGGCTATTACTAATATTATCATTTGAAGAATCTATGTATAATATAGTTACATGTAAGATTGTTACAAAATAATACGATAGTAACTATAAGGTACATCGAATAAATTTTGATAATTAACTCATACCTTAAGCATACAAATTTTTTCATGAAACTCATACCTACTCGGGAAGGGAGGAGAAATTTGTTCCTAATGAGTATTGGACCTACAACTTAGATAAGAATAGAGAGTGTCAATTGGGAGCTTTTAATCGCATGCTCTAGAGATTGTTGAACTTGTAATTAACTTTCTTTATTATGAGTTTTAGTTGCAACAAATATAGATACTTTAATATTCCTAATATATATATATAGGTATTCTAATATGAGGATAATCCTTAAAATCTATTCTACAAAGAACTCTAAAGAAACGTGGCTCTTTTTTGATGAAAATGGAATATTACTATAGGCCTCATTAAAAAAATCTTTAAAACTAATTGGAAGAAAAGAGTATCCCTAATAACACGTACAAGAAAAAACTACGAGCAAAGTTCAACAAAATAACACCTAGAAAACAAAATCTAACCACCAGTATCTATCGGCAACAACGTACCAATGCCTAACGGAGGGGCATCAAAAATGTATGTATTATCAAGTCATCCTCCGAGGCCAACCGTGCCATTTGATCGGCCACACGATTGACCTCTCGCCTAATATGCTGGAAAGAAACCTACTAATCTCGGTCACACAATTTACGAATGTGCAATACTATTCCCGGAGCCCCTTGCGAATATGGCTCACCCTTCATATACCGTAAAGCCTCCAGACTATCAACCTCCACGGTGACGCACCGAATTTGTAAATCCCGTGCACACTGTAAACCGGCGAACACCCCCCATAATTCTGATTCCACAATAGCACACACCCCTATAAACTTTGCAACGCCCAAAATCCAATTACCGGCATAGTCCCTAATAACCCTGCCGCATGATGCCCGACCATCTCGTTCCCTCTATGCACCGTTACTTTTTATCTTGAAGCAACCCGGGTTAAGAGGTATCCAGGCCACAGCTAGTCTTGCCGAACTAGCCCATGATGTTCGAACCATGGCTTGACTAAGAGCTTTCATCGAGATAGTTTGCAAATGCATGCTCTGTTCCAATAAGTTCTATAAAATCGAACCAAACAAAAGGTCTCAGTCACGCCTATCCTTCGCAAACTATTTTGACTTCGTCAGATTAACACGAATCCATTCCTTAAATGCCATCGAATAAAACTCACTGAAACGTCCAGGCTTGATAAAGAGAAAGCTTTAGAAGACAAAGAGAAAGCTTTGGAAGCAAGGTATTTTTTAATAAGTATTGATATTTTATTTACAGTTGATTAATCTAAATCGAGTACTATATAAATATATTAAAGGATGATTCCCTTCCTACCCAATTTTTACGTCTATCAAGAGAAAGCTTTTAGAAGACAAGATCTTATTAAGCATCCACAAAAGAGTAGGACATCAAAGCTTTTATAGGATTCCCTCATCTTTATGTTTGATTATAATTAGTACTAGATTGCTTATTTTTTTTAAAATAATAGGATTGTTCATAAACAATGGTAATCAAAGATTATACTATTAACTATTAGTCGGTCTATCAAAATGAGATGTCAGGACATTAAACATTTAAGATTCGAATTACAATTTTGTAAATGGAGTAACTTTAATTAAGAAAGTTATTCCATAATAAGTTCGATTCAGATTAATCGATCATTGGATCAAATACATATAATTATACACATACCATTAATGTGCCACTTCTTATCACTTAATAGTTATATATATAAATAAATATATATATAACTATTAACTAGCAATGCCATAAAAAAAACTATTAACTAGTAATGGAAACGTGATGATAAAGAAAAATGATACCATCCGCCAATTAGTTAGTGCTTAAGCCCTTTATTCCACCCACTATGTATTAAAAGGATAAATTAATTATAATTGAATAAAGAGAGTGTCACATTAAGATTAGATTAGGTTGAGTTAGTTGTAGTACAAATTATAAGAGAACATCTCAACCGACATTAGTTAGTGATTTACAAGTAAACATAACTATAATTATGAAATAAGAAAAATGAAGATTCGATTTTTTTAATTATTAAGGCTCACAACACTTTTGAAGTTTATCTACAACTTGTTATAGGCATTTCCACTCAAAACGGTGGCATATTCAAAAATGTTTTTGAGGGTGAGCTCATATGTATTATATGTAGATCTGAAAATCTTAGAATAAAGGGTAAAGTGTTAAAATGGTCACTGTACTTTATTAAAAAAATAAAACAGTAATTAAATTTCAGATGTTACAAAATGACAATCAAACTTTATATTTTGTAATAAAATAATAACTCGGCCGTTAAAGGCTGTTATGAAGATAACGTTGCAATTATAAAAATTTAAATAATAATCTATTTAATCTTTTATATTTATAGATTTAATCAATTTAACCCTAATTAAAAAAACAAATTTTGACTTCCAACATTGAACATTCCTCTACTTTTGGCAGCAAAACAAAGATGAATCCAGGACATCTCATTACGGGGAATAACAATTGTTGATCGACTATTGGCGGTTTCATCCAATTTCAAAACCCCTCTGTTCGGCTTCAAAGGCCCGCCCTTCTGATGACCGACAATCAACCGAGGATCCACAGAAGGTTCGCAAAGATAGAAGAAAATGAGGATTCTAAGATGACTAAATGTGCTATTATTTAATTTATTATTTTTTAAATAAGATTAAATTGATTAAATTTTATAATTGTAACGTTATTTTATTAACGGTCTTTAACGGCCGAGTTGTCATTTTGTTACAATACATAACAAAAAATATAAAATTTGATTATCATTTTGTAATATTTGAAAGTTTGGTTAC
Organism: Hibiscus mutabilis; assembly: GCA_019671005.1. Taxonomy (NCBI): domain Eukaryota; kingdom Viridiplantae; phylum Streptophyta; class Magnoliopsida; order Malvales; family Malvaceae; genus Hibiscus; species Hibiscus mutabilis. Next base: position 45,754,638 of record CM033722.1, read on the forward strand.
CGTTTTATTTTTTTTAACAAAGTTCAATGACTTTTTAGTACTTTACCCTAAAATAAATAACAAGCATACGAAAATTCAGATATCAGAGTACATACGATCAGTAAAATAAATAACTAACGAAGAAATTTCAAATTCTTATTTCACCCTTCACTAGTTATGGATCCGCCACTGTCTCGTAAATTTTTTCCATTAATATATTATAAATTGTGGATGGGTTCTAAGTGGATTCAAGAACTGATGTTCATTTCAGAAGTATACTTACAAGTTTTGAAAGCTTAAAATGATCTAAAAAGTTATAAACAAGAAAATACATCTCTCTTGATCATAGTTTTAAAAAAGAATATTGGGTAAACTATTCAAATGGCCACTCAATTATGGGGTTGGTTTATACTTTTAATTGTGGCAATATGACCATTCAATTATGTAAGTAGTCTCAATACGACCTCTTGCCGTTAAACCCCAACAGAAGGAGTGACGTGACAGTTAATAAATTTTTTTATAATTATACATTTGGTCTTCATTAATTATATGTTCTATCAATTTGGTCCTAGTTTTAATTTTGATAAAACAAATTAAATATTCAATTAGGTGGTAACACGTGTCACCACTTCATTGAAAGATTTTAGCTATTTGTATTTGATTTAATAATTTTATTTTTCTCCTCCAATTAGGTAGTGACACCTCATTAAAGGAAGAAAATAAAGAAAATGGTAATGCCTCTAACAGAATTCAAACCTAGGTGTGCTTGGACAAAAGGGCGCTGATTTACCACTGTGTTAAGTGCACTTGTAACATCCTCTACCCGTATATGTTTCCAATTACGAGTTGAAGATGTCACAAAACAAATTTAAACAATTTATCACAATTTTAAATAAAACTAGTAGCTTGCACTGTTACTAAATAAATAAATAAAATTTATAGACCTCCAAAATTCATTCTGTAAATTTCTAATTAAACTAGATACGCCAAGCTTTCAAACCATAGAAATTATAAACTCAAATTTATACTACAAAATTTCCAATAAAATTTTACATTCACGTCACAAAGAAAATCTGCTGCCCTATTTTCTGACTTTTCATCAAATAAAAATTCATATCTTTTTGTACGGAACTCGCAATCAGTCACCATTTTTTAAAATAAAACTAGACTCAATTTTTAGTTCATCCGCATCAATTTCACCTTCTAATTCAATCTATGGAATTTATGGTAAATTTTAAACTCACTGCCTAAAGCAGAGTTTTCTGGACAACATCATCTAATTCCATTATAAGTCTTCTAATTACCCATAAATCATTCCATTTTACTTACTAATAATTCTAAACCATATTTAATTATACATATACACATTAAAAGAGTAGTTTAAAGTCCTTTTATACAAAATATACATACTCCAAATTATACATGCCACTATTCAAAATATAATATCGTATGTCAAAACATTACTAAGATAACCTGTAATTTCCCTTCGAACTTGAGGTGATGCCAAAATATCCCTGCTTACGAACCGTATGATCAACCTACGTATGCACAGACAAAATACATACGCTAAGTATAACTTAGTGAGGCATTATAAGTAGTTATAAAATCAAGTAATGAAATAAATGAAAACATGGCTAAGCAAATTCAAATCAAATATTTCTTATAATTTAAAACCTTCAAATAAAAGAAATAGTGATATTCATGTACTTTAACTTTCAATAAGCCCAAGAATTGTATAAAGAAAAAAAGAAGTATGCAAGGTCGGTACTCCTTGAGTACTAGTCACCAAGTGACGATAAACATACAGACACATAAAGTGTCGGTAACATATAGACACATAAGTGTCAGAATCATATAGACACAATAGTGTCTATATTATATAGACACATAGGTGTCGAAACATATAGATCCGAAGATCGGTGTACAGCTACACGTACTACTAAACCTCTAATGACATGCCACTATACTGTAACTCTCTATCATAACTTGGGCAATAAATCCATATCATATACTTATAAAATTTGTCATATATAAACAATTCATAAATCACCATATAAAACATATTAGGGCAGTTCATACCCTATCATATACTAACATTTTTCCTTTGCCTGTGAAAATATCATATAACTTGTACAAAACCATGTTGTCATCTCAATAAAATTATATAAATGAAAATCATTAAAATTTATCAAAACACATTTGAAACATATAATTGCACTCACCTTAAATGCCTCACTAATTTCCTTGTACCAAATGGTTCACTCCAGTATTTCCTCTTTATGTCCTGACTTGTTTCGATTTCGATCTTGCTTGTTATCTGTATGTTTATAAAATACATAACACAAGCACTCTTAATTACTTATTCATACTATACAAAATAATGAAAAGTAACTAGATAACTTTCCATTATACACAAAATTATCCCGATAGAACTTTCTATATTCGAACCAAAATTCCTCACACTTTTCCATAATTCTTCAACTTTTTCCAAAATACTCATTTTAGTCCCTATGGACTCTTTTAAAATCCCAATCATCATTTACAAATCTAATCCTCTTATTTCTCAATCTTTACACTTTAGGACCTAAACTTTAGAAATTTGCATTTCAATCCCCAATATTGCCGAAAATTACAAAATAGTCCTAAAATTAATATAAACTCCAAATTCAACCTTCTAATCACTTAACTTAATTTTTCAACCCAAAATACTTCAAAAAACAAGCTTAATAATCAAGTCCCTAAACTTTCCAAAATTTACATTTTGGTCCCTAATGTCAAATAATTAGGGATTTTCATTCCAAACACCTTGTATCATCATTTTGAACCATTCTTCATTCTTCACCACTTAAATTTCCTAACTTAACATAAACCCTAATTTTTCCATATTTCAAGAACATGAGAATTTCTTCATCAAAACAACTAATTCAAGCTTATATAGCATATTTCTCACCATTTCCATCATCAATAAAAATTTTGACATAGTTTCTCATAATTTTCCATCATAACCGAATGGTCACTAGTTCAATTTTCATGGAATTTTCAATGTTTGAACCATGAAAACAACATCAAAAACATACTTTCAACAAGAAAAACCATTAAAATTCAAGTTTACTACATGTCCTTCATCCAACCAAATCACCAAACTCAACCTTAGAGACATGGAAACTGAGCAAAAATTATACCAAACGATAGAGAATTTGATGGCGATAAATTCTTGTTTCATGTCTCAAGTCTAAATCTAGCTAAATAAGCTTGAAAAATTGAATCAAAGTTCTTACCTAGGTTCCTTGATGGTTTCGGCAGCCAAGGGAGAAAGATGATGAAATTTCCAACCTTTCTTTCTTTTTATTTAGTGACAAATGGCATATTTAATTACCAAAAATTCAATATAATAATCTTTTAGTAATTAAAAGACTATTTTATCCTCCAACCAAATTCTATTTTACAAGTCTTCTTTCAAAAAGCCCATCCATCACATTGGAACTAATTTAGTTCCTTTCTAACTAGCCATCCATAAAAAAATCTTAAAATTTCATTTTACGATTTTTGTTCGATCCAATTATCCGAAAATCACCTAATACGATTTTTTCCATCAATCGTATTATAAATTCTCAAACCAAAATCTCATATTTATAAATTCCATAAATAAATAATACTGTCATACTCAATCTCCCATATTTATAGAGTCTAACTCTGAAATTTGGACTCGATCCAAAAATATCGATAATTATCCGAAATCTCTATCGGACAAAATTCTCTTTAAAATCCTTTAACAAAAATTTTCATACGAATCATTTCTACTTATTCAGAGTCCAAAATATTAATCTGAAACACTTTTATGGAACATTCTCAGAGGTCACCCATCCCATGGCCTGAGCACGCTTAACAATTTTATTAAATCCAAATTCGATACCTTCTACTGTATCGAATTTCTCAAAATTGATATAAAAATACTTGTTTTGATCCGATTCACACTTATACTAACTAAAATTACTATTTGGGAGAACTACCATGTTGGTCCCTAAACTTTTCTCAACTTTTTACTTTGACCACCAAACTTTAAAATTTTACGTTTTAGTCACTAAACTAACACTGACTTTTGATTCTTTGTACTTTAGTCACTAAGCAAATTTTGGGGTATTACAACACTTTTGTGATATTGAGTATGAAATTTATTATGTGTCTTCATTTGTTGTTAATGACAGAAAAAAGAAATAAATATGGATTAAGAGGATTCGAACACGACACACTTGAGATGCATAAAAACATCCAAATCACCAAAATAAATCTACTAATTAAATTAAAGTTGACACTTGTATTTTTAAACTAAATTTAATATATTTTTTTCTTTTCACAATTATTTTTTTATAATTTTATATAAATAATCATTGAATTATTTTTAACTTAATTAATAATTTTATATTTTATTAAAAAAATTTAATTAAATTATTATATACTTTAAATTATATTAAAATTTTTAAAAATTTTAAATTATATTAAAATTTCGTTTAGAGAATCTAAGCTCACGAACATAACTTAAATAAATTGATATTATTTTAAAATTTGATAAAATTTCATATATATAATAATTAAATTTTTTAACAAATATTAAAATTATTAATTAAGTTAAAAAATCTATTCTTTAATTATATATGTGAAATTATAAAAAATGTGAAAAATAAAAATACATTAAATTTAGTTTAAAAATATAAAAAAATCTTAAAATCATTTTTATTTTAAATAATACATTATCTATAATTTAAAATATTTATAATTTTTTCAATTTTAGTTTAATTTAAAACATATATATAATTGAAAAAATATAGATTAAATTTTAAATCATGCATTAACTATAATTTTGTCAAATGAAGACATATAATAAATTTCATACTCAAAATCACAAATGTGCATTTAGCACAATGGTAAACCAATGCCCCTTAGTCTAAGCACACCTTGGTTCAAATCTTGTTGGAAGCATTACTGTCAGGAGGAAAATAAAATTATTAAATTAAATATAAATGTTTAATTTATTTTATCAAATTAAAACTAAGACCAAATTGATAGAATGTATAAGTAATGAAGACCAAATGTGTAATTATATAAATTTTTACTAACTGCCACATTACTCCCTCCGTTAGATTTTAACGGCTGGTGGTCACATTGAGATTACTTACACAGTTGAGTGGTCATATTGCCACAATTGAAAGTATAGTGGTCAGATCGAGATTAACCCCATAGTTGAGTGATTATTTGAGTAGCTTACCCAAGAATATTTCACCAACAATTAAAATTCTTTATAAAATTTTTTAAATTCTGACACTACAATCTAAAATTTCTGACTCATTTCAATATTAACGATTCAAATCATGTACATAATATTTCTTTCTTAATTTAATTTGTGATGTACCCAAAGAAGTCTTTCCAATGATATTTACCCCCCCGGGGGTACAAGTATACACTAATAATTTTATTATTTTACCACAATTCATCTTACGTTGATTTTGCAATTGCATGGATAAACGCTACAATAGGATCAAACTCTTATTAATTAATTATTGATTTTACTAGAGTAAATCTCACATTTTATATTTAAAATAAAATCAATTTATTATAAAAATTGCTATTTGAATTTGACATGTGGCCGACGGTAGAAAAGCTATAGTGTTGAATAGAAAATCATTAGAGAATAAGCCTAAAATAAAATATATTACCAACATTTTACTGAATAGTCATTTTAACCCTTATTCTTTTTTTTTGAAATAATTTAACTTTAAATATTTTATTTTAGATCAAAATAGTCCCTCTGGAGTAGAAAATTGTTAGTTAACTAACTATAAATGACTTGGAATGACGTGACAAACCTACATGACACTATACACTAACATAGCAGTATTATATAGACAAATGTGTTGACTTGAAAGAATATCACATCAGTCAAAAAATAATTTTATAAAATTATATAAAATATAAAATTATTTTTCTATTTATGTGTCATTCTGTCAAGTCTTTTTAAGTTGTTTACCGTCAGTTGAGTAACAATTTTCATCCATAGAGGGGTTATTTTGACCAAAAATAAAACGTTAATAGTTAAATTAAAAATATTATTCGACCAAACATTATAGAATTTGTTTTGAACGAGATAAGCCGACTTAACATTAAAGGAAAAGACAATTACAAGAGAAACAAAACTGAATTCCAGGGATCAACAGAAACACCCAGATTCACAAGTCGAATCTGAGCAAGAACAAACACAATATAAAAAATCAGGCACAAAACCAGACAAAAACAAACAAAGAACCTGAGCAGGAACAAACGCTAGAGACATTTTTGAAATTATGCCTAGAAAATATTGTGTATTCATAACTTAACATCTCTTGCATATGTATATATATATATACTTAAAATTTTTTACACTAAGTGGATCCTAACCCTTTATATATATATGGATTATTATCTCATACACAGGCGGTAAAATTTTTTTATTTCCACATATCTTAATTTTGGGGTTTAGGATTTTAGTTTAGGGTTTAGAGCTTATGGGATTTTAGTATAGGGGTTTAGAATTTAGGATTTAGGGTTTAAGGTTAGGGTTTAGGTTTTAGGGTAATACGGTTAGGGGTTTACGTTCTTAACCTATAAATCCTAAATTTTAACCCTAACCCTAAAATTCTATCAACAACTCCTAAATTCAAAACTACTACACTTAAACCCCTAAAACTAAGGCGCTTGTGTAAACAAAGTTTCCACAAGTGTTTGTGCAAACAAAGTTTCCACAAAGCGCTTGTGCATGAAACAATTACCATATATATATATATATCCACTTACACATAATGTAAGACTCATAGTTTTACACATTTTTTGGATCGTTTGATAGGTGAAATGGATGACTGAGATTAACTCCTTACTTTTTTTCCAAGTGATAATCTTCACATAACCCACTGTTAATCTCAACCACCCATTTTACCTATCCAACAATCCAAAAAATGTGTAAAAGTTAATTTTTTTTACAATGTAGAACTGAATCCTATCCCTAGATGTATATATATAATCTGAGTAATTAGGCTAACCATAAGTTAACGACTTACAACTAACACCATAACTGTCACACTTGACACTTTCCCTCAAGTTAGTGGGTGATGTTTATTTTTCAACCCATAAATGTCACCTCAACAAGTCTGCAATTTGTACCAAGCCTTTCTCATTTCTTTTTCTTAATTTCAATGTGTTTAGTTCTTTTATGGTATACGGGATTAATAATCGTTATATTTCTAATTTATATTCAGGATTTTAATCGGTTGTTTTAAAAAAAAAGATTTTAATCATAATTTTTTTTCTTGGGTTTGTATCGACAACTCTAAAAATTATTATTCAATCAAGCAAATCGATACCTAAAATCATTTGATCAATACAAATTTAATATTATATAAAAATTTTAATCTATCACAAGAAAAACCATAACCTTAACTTTCTAGAGATTAAACAATAAAACTTGAAAAGAAAAGAAGAATTAGTATCAAATTGGGGGAGAGCCACTTGAAAATCTTGAAAGATTGTTTATCATATAAAAAAAATCTAAATAGAGTATAAGAGAATAAGAGAAATTCGAGACAAAAGTGACTGTTTTAAAAGAAAATAAAGGATTTGAGATTTTTTGGGATGTCTAGTAGGAGAAGAGAAATTAATTTATTTTTATAATTTTTTAAGTTTTGAAGGGTCATGGAAATTATTCTTTTATATAAAGTAAATTTTCATTTTTTGATGGGACCAATGAACCCTACGATCTCCGTATGACTCTGTATCCTTAAACGTCACGTCAGTAATATGATTTGTCGTTGAAATGGTCATCTAATACCAACTGAGACATGCTTTTATTTGTTTCATAGATAATACAGTTTCAAGTGTAACGACAATCATATATATATATATATATATATATATATATATATATGTTAAAAAGGTAAATAAAAATTGTAAAAAAAAAACCCAATAAAAATCAGAAAAATGTAAAAGTTCGTGAAAAAGTGTAAAAAAAGTCATAATTTGATGCACAAGTTACACAACTATAAAATCTTTCTTAAATTTTAAATTCAAAAATTAAACCCTAAAATTGACAGACATTTAAAATATACACAATCAGTGTATTAAAATATTTTCCATTAAATGATCAGTTATTTTTTTCATCAATTAGTTTAATATAACAAAGCAAAAAGTTGAAGGATAAAAAAAAAAAATTAAAAACTAAAAGTCAGAGAGCTAAAAATGTTATTAAACCTAAAACCACAAATTGTATGAACAAATTATAGTTCTTGGATTTCGAAGTGTTTTTATGAAATAAGAATCTTATACTACGCCAAGGTCTAATTAGAACCACAACTCCGAAATCAATATATACTTCACAAACAATAATACGTATATCAAATGTATCACAAAAATACTAAAAACTCTAAAGCTAAAGATGCCTGAGTTACTGTTGTTTTGCATTAATGCAGATGTATGTACTCTGTACAACCAAACACAAATGCCATTTTTACATCGGAAAATAAACCGAACCTGAAGATGCTGGCCATCCAGAGTCGACAAAAGAGGCCATCTCATCTTATTCCGTATCCAAATGCCTCATGCCGAATTCAATCCTGCCAAATGTAAACATAAATAAATCCCTGAGCAAAAGAAAACATCGAGCAGTCTTGTAGGATATGTGTTGATATATTACCACCTTACATGTTTATTAGTCGTTCGCTTTTTTCCCGGTGACGGTCTGGAAGATCCGTAGACCCCTGCTAAATGCTTCGTTAAATAGGATCCTCGTCTGCATTGACTGAAATCCCGGCATCCATGATAAAAATGCCACAGGAACCATAACAATTATTCCAAACAGTATATCATATAGCCGAGCCACGTATACCACAGAATCCCAAAGCCTTGTAGACTGCAGCAAGGGCCGAAGCACTTGGGCGATTGATACGAGTCCCCAACCAGTGGGAATAAAAGCTAATAAACTGGTGAAGATGTCAATAAATTCAAAGGATGTAAACTCGAGCAGCGCAATTATACCAAGTATTCCAAAAATAATGACCAGGAACTGAACCAGCCGGAAATAAATATGTTCCTTAGCTCCATATTTGTCCCGAGCATATGAGATCACCAGATAGATTCCAAATGCCACGAAAATGTAGATCCAAGACAGCAAGTATACAACAATACTGGTACTACGATCAGAAATTCCCAGCTGGTATACAATTCCATACTGGAAAAAGAAAAACCGAAGGTCTAAAACAATCTCCAGTAGCTTTCCCCAGAGGCCAGTATAAAGTGGCTGCGCGCGTACAGTCTGTAATTTTCTGCGAAGCTCTTGTGCTGCACAACGAAACCACGACCAGTTGCCCGGTATTTGGCACCGCCATGAAGGACGGTCCGGCCAAAGAAGTGAGTACGGGTTCCCATGGAGAATGTGTAGAAAACAGATGAAAGCTGAAGCTGCATCGTCAAGAAATCCCAGATAGCTTGAAGGAATCCATGCTCAAGGGAATTCTCCACTATCATCGGAAGGGCAGTGAAAAGACCAAGTTGGATGACGAACTGTTGATTTAAGATGGCGCCAAATGCTTTATTGTTGTTGCTGCTGTTTGCCAGGGCAGCATTCTCAAGACCACTAAGAGCAAGATAAAGTCTGCCCCACATAAAAGCACATACGGTAAGAACTACCATCATTGTGTTGAAAAAGAATCCTACCGTATTATAAAAGAATGATAACATCCGGAAGAAATCCAGTCTATGACCCAGCCGATACACATCTCTGCTGAGAACTTGCTCACCATTCCCACTGGCAACCTTGGCTTCAAACATCGATATTTGATTCAACCCAACATCCCTTCCTTTACCAACCTGGATGTATTCGTGATGTGAGACATTCCCTCCTCGCAAAGTGCAATTAAAGCCAGCAAAAATGTCCTCACTGATATTAATCACTCTTGAAGCTTTACTGATCCCACCCCGAGTCAAAAACCAAAACCTGTCAAAGACATCTGGATGGCCATAATGCATTCGAATCTTCAGAGGATTTGCCAAGACACGCTGTCCTAGAGTGACAAAACTTGTTTCTTGAGCTGACATAAACCAAGCAAGTGATGAAACAGAACCAGTAAAAATGTGTTCCCTGACTCCCAAGATAGTGGGCTTTCGTATACCATAGTAGTTCTTGTATCCTCCAAGAGATTGCGCATTTTCAGTGCCTCCTCAAAATAGTTGTCTTGGTTCATATCAATAGTTTGAATAGCATCACCACGGGTGAAGATGAGTGCATGGTTTTGATTCTCTGGTTTTCCCTCACCAAGCTTCAATGGACCAGGCAATTGGACACGATAGATTTCGACCTCCTTCTGTAATTTCTGATCATACTTCACAAGAACAGAATAATACTCCTCATCCCTCCCAATCAAAATCTCATCAACATAGGCAACTCGAAGGGCTTCGTTGTGTTTCATCAGATACAAGATTTCCTCAGCATGTGGATCCTTTTTGTCCTTCTGTGCCCCATATATCTGACAGGCAACCACATACGTGAATTTCATCAAAGAGGCACCCTTCTCATGGCCTTTGAATAGCAAGCCCAGAGAACTACTTTCTCTGCTTAAACCCCTGGAAGAAGGTGAACTGTTAGAGACGGAACCATCCAGACCAGCATCTCCCCCCAGAGAACCAAGTTCTCGTGTCCTTTCTTTAATATCCATCTCCGAAGCAGAATCAAGGAAAGACAGCATCATTAGAGCTCTATAATAGTACATCATTCCTCTAACAGTGCGAGAAAGTGTCTGGCCTCTGTAAGATGCCCAGAGCCTAAGATCTCTAATCTTGGTCGTCCATATCTCATCATCCTTTACCATTCCTTCTCGACGCATTCTTTCCATGAAATTTTTCCAGTCATCATGATATATGGTCTGCAAATAATATAGGATGGAAATCCCATCTTCATTCTCAGTTCGGATCTGTTCTTTGCTATAGAGCACCTCTTCATTATAGTAAGGGGTGAGGACACTAAAAGCCATCATCTTCTCTACTTGGGGAGCATGAGGTATATTCATAAAGAGTGACTTGCTAAAGAATGCGATTCGACTTCTAGCCTCAAGATTAATCAGAATATTTTGCATGGAATCCCTGGAGGTAAGAATTGTATGCAAGCGCCTTACCTGCCGATAGAACTTCTCATCACTGGGGTCAGGCAACTTAACAGCTTTCTCAAACAGCAGTCCTGCCATGGCAGCAGGGTCACGAGGTGCCAATCCGTCCTCTCTCATTTGTTCAATGGTCCTCTGGTCTTTAAAAAAATCACGTACAGCAATCTCGTAAAGGGCCTGCAAAGTATTCACCAACTGGATCTCATCTTTCTTGGGCTTCAACTTCATGTGAATCTGGGGAAGTGCAGTCATTTTGAAAGTCTTGGTGAACTTCTCAATCTCAATAAAGTGATCAATTTCATGAAACAGGACCGTGAGAATGGAATGCTCCTCAGACCGGGCATCGAGGATTTCAAGCATCATGTGCTTGATGCTATCATAAGCTTCGATCACATCACAACGTCTGTACTCATTCTTGCCTATTTTATGCCAGAGCCACTTATCAGGAGCATCCACCAACTCTTTTGCCTGGCTGAGAGCAAGCAACAACTCATTGCATAGCAAAAAACATGGCCAGCAAATAACCCTGATATTCCAACAATTCTTGGGCAACTCTAGAAGTTCAACTTCAACATTAGAGATGATATCTTCTTCCCTGAAAATGTTAATTATCTCATTCCATATCAGTGCAAACCTTCGAGCTTCAACCTGGTCGGATTCAAGCTTCTTGTAAGGTTGTCCAAACCCATATCTCAGCTTCAACCTGTGAACAACATCATTAAACTTGCTCTTAAATGTTGCCCTGAAATCCAATAACTGCTCTTCGGGCATAAGATTGAACTGCATTGCACTGGCGAAGAACTGAAACCTCAACTTTAACTGCTGCATGTTTCTAATCTCACCCAAGTGCTGTGTTGCGCATAATAAGTGCTCCGCAATTGTGCAAGTGTACACGTTGCAAGTTATAATATAAAAGATATCGTCTCCACAGGGATTGATGCCACTTCAAGAATCTAGTCTCTTGTACTGTAAAAAGTAAAAGAACACAAGCAGAAGATTGTAGGAGTTTTAACTAACAACTAAACTAGAAAGCAATAAAGTAAAAGAAGATGTAATCAAAAGAGAGAGAATAGACCAGGTTATCGTGAGTTGAGGAGTGATAGCCAATTGGATCATCTTGGTAAAAGAGTGCAAGGGCAACTCAGTTTTCGTGGCAACTTGCGCAGCAGGGTTGCCTTGGCAACTAATCGACGGTTGCCTGGGCAACTGGCTGGGCGGCTGGGCAGCAACTTCAAGGTTCGACAGAACGTTCTTCAATGATTTCTTCTTATCCCTAAGTCGAAACTCTAGCTAATTGTGCATGGCTTGACAATACATCCTTGCATGAATCAAGGGTGAACAACAACCAATCTTGCTTAGCCATTGAAATCCTTAAATTATTCCTAAGCCGGATTAATTTTCACCATCAATAGATTGAATAAAGACCATACTCATCCGTTTCTTGAATCTAACTCTCCCGATATTAGGTAAATAGATAGAGTTACGAGATCCTCTCCCAATTCACTCGCAAACAAGAATAAAAACCAAGAATGAGGAAACCTTGAATTGAAAGTGCAAACTCTTATTACCTAAACAAAATCCAATTGTTTCTCACAACTACAAAACACAATAATCTTAGCCAAATAGATTTAGTTCATGGCTAGGTTCCAAAGAAACACAAAACAAAGAATCCCTAACATAAACCTAATCAAACAAGAAAGAAAAAGATAAAGAATGGTTGAAGCCTCTTGTCGAAATCTCTCCCCTTTGCTCTCTCTTGGAGTTGACGGCTTGGTCCTCAATTTATAGGGCTAGGTCAAAGTCTTTTTTGAGGAGGAAGTTAAGTTGGAATTAAATACTTTTAAAGAATATAATTCTTTATTATATTTAAATTCCTTCTAGATCTTCTCCGATCTTCTTGGGATTTAATTTCTCTTTAACCTTTTCATGGAAATCAAACTCTTTTGGGATTTAACTTTGCTCCACGTCATCTTGGGTTTATCTAGTCATCAATTTCGGCTGCCATATCATCTTATCCCTTGTCGACAATTGCCCTAGCAACTAGCTCGGCATCTCCTTCATGCGCTGCCCTGACAACTGCGTCGGCATCTCCTTCATGCACTACCCTGGCAACTGGTTCCAGCCTTGTTTAGGCAAGTGATTCTGCACACACACAAAAACAACTATCGGCAGCACCCTTTTTCCACAAAATTACGCAAAATATGATATCAAGCTTAACCACCAAGGAAACAATGCAAACATGCATGAATGGTTAATAATGCAACTAATATGAGCCTAAGTCTAGCAATAATATGAATAAAAAGGGTGAATAAAATAGTACTTTTAGACACTTAACACACCCTCAAACTCGAACTATTGCTTTTCCTCAAGCAATGCAAACTAATAATTACCCGCCAAGACTTCAATTTTCACAAACTTAGCTTTGAACTTGATTTTAATCCTCAGAACTGTGGCACAAAGTATGACCGACTTTTCATTTTTCGGACAACTTATGAATTACTCGGAATTAAACTATAATGCTTGTGAGTGTGTGCGGAGTTGTGTGCAAGTTGATTTTTCGGATTCTATGCAAACAAGAGGTTTTCAAATTACTTCATTGGGTTCTTTTAACATGTTTTAACTAGAGCCGGTTTTGGGCACCTTTAGTGTTTTGTTTTTAGTTTTCTTAAGTTAATTAATTTATTCGACTAGAGCCGATTTCGGGCACCTCTAGCGATCAATTTTTAGCATATACTAGAGCCAATTTTGGGCACCTCTAGTGATCAATTTTTAGCACATACTAGAGCCAATTTCGGACACCTCTAGCATTCATCCAATTTTTATTCTAATCCCTCAAATTTTTAACTATCAACCTAATTTCGCTAAAATTCCTTAAATCAATCAAGCCACAATAGTGTTTCATCAAGTTTAGCATCATAGTAAGATTCTAAGTGTTTCCACGTTTACCCTAGAATAAAAAGTTCTATCAATTAAGTACATTGGCAAAGTTATCATCAGATATTCATCAAATCTAGGCAATTCTTGTTTCAACTAAAGACATGGCAAGCAATTTATGTATCCTAAATACAATACTTAAGATGAATGCAACTAAACATGGTAACTAACTAATAACAACCCCCTAAACTCGAGTGAGGCATTGTCCTCAATGCATGCAACAAAGAAAAATAAAATAAAAATAAAAATAAAGAAAAGTAAAATGCAAACGAGGACTTACTCCGAGAGTTCGTCATCGTGGATGATTAGTTTCCTTTTGGCCTGTGTCTTAATTCTTTTGCTTGAACGCGGTGGTAACTTTCTTGTTGCCGATGGTGGAATCGATCATTGTACGGGGGTGTCCTCATCGTCCTTATCATTAATGCCATGGCCTTTTGCTTGGGCTTGGAGGATTCAATTGGTGCGGTCTTTGTTGGTGCAATGGAGGACTCGTCCAAATTTGAAAAATCAGACAATGATTCAGTACGAGTTGATTCGGGCATAGGTGCTTTACCTTTGGCTTTTGCAGTGGTTGCCAGGGCATCTTTAGCTTTGGTTGCCGCGGTATCTTCAGTGTTGGTTGTCGTGGCAACCGCTTGGGCAGGCGCAATGTAGGTTACCGCGACATCATCTGTTGCGATTGCCGTAGCAACTGTTTCATTGGTTGCCGTAGCAAGGGTTTTGGCAGGAAAGATGAGGAATGACATACGGTTGCCCGGGTACTTTTCCAGGATGACTTGGGTGATGGCATTGTTGTGGTCCTTTATGTACCGCATGAACATTAGTTGTCGGCCTTCAATTTACCTAAGACGATTCGCTAACGGTTGTAAGAGTGCTTCAAGTTGTCCCGGGGTTACTGTCTGAGTTGCTCAGGCATCAGTTGATTGGGCATTAAGAGTTGCCACGGTAATTGAAGGCGTTGGAGATTTTACCGGTGCCTCTCCCATTAGCTTTCAGATTTGTGCTCGATTCCAACCAGACTTTGGTAGGGCCTTTTCATCAGTGGACTCACTTGAGACATGCATCTCCTTGCAAAGATTGAAAATTAAGCAAAGGAAGAAAAAAGAACCCTAGTCTTTTGTGCTACATACAAAAATCTCATCACAAATAATTTTTCCAATGTTAATGATGCGATTATGCAAGATAGAATATATGAGCAAAAGACGAGGTGTATCAACGGTGGTATTGTGTGTTGTGGGCATTAAAGAAGTTTTAACAAACGTATTCCATAATTTTGCCTCGGGTTTAAGTCGAAGGCTATTTACCATGCCCTTGTATTTACCGTCGTTCCAATGAGTTCTTGAAATACCTTGTCGAGTTGCTTGGGCGTGAGTTGATCAACAAAGGCTTGATGCTCGTCCTTCTCAACGTAGAGCCTGTAAAAGGTGTTGATGCTTTCGGGACTTATAAGTATAGCCTTGTCATGAAAAAAACATAAGGATTATCTGGGCTAGGTGAGTGAGCATAGAATTCTCTTACCCATGAGATGTTACCCGGTTCTGATTGATGGCAAAAGATTTGCCACTTTTGATGTGAAATCCTTTGGAATATGAATGGTTCAAGGCCGAAATCTTGATGAGAATTAGAGTATTCGATGCCTTGTTCTTCGTAAATCTTTCGGCTTTCAAACTTGGAGTGAAATCTTTCTTGAACCACCGGTGTAGCAAACTTCTTGTATCTTGGTTCTTTGGAGGAACTTGGATGAACCAAAAATTCGATTTTGGATGCCATGGATGATCTTGGTTGTGAGTTTGGTAGAAACAAAGAAAAGAAACTAAAGAGTTGCAAGATGAAAAGTAGGAATAGGTTTCTTGGAAGTTAAGGGTGACGGGTTAAATAGAAAAGATATGTAGTAAATATGGTGGGTGGGATTAATTGGAAAGAAAGAAAATAAGGGTTTTGATTGGGGGAAGGAGACGGCTAGGGGATTTGGAAAAGGGGAAGGGTTTGGCCGGCTATGTAGGGTTTATTTAGGGTAAATTGGAGGCTTAATATAAGCCTTAGATTTAGCTCATTAGTTTCCTTGTTGAAGAAGCTTCATTCTTGAATCAAATTCCTTTTTATCTTGAACTCTTTTCCTACAATTCAAAAACAAATAAAATAAGAATTAAAATTAAAGATAAACTAATAAAAGAAAATAAATAAAGATTCGCAAAGAAATTCTTAAACTTAAAATTTAAAAATAATTAGATAAATATGAAAGAAAGATGTAGTCTTAATCTTAAAAAAAATAAATAAATTTATCCTAAAAAGAAAAATAACCTAAATTAATAAACAAAAATAAAAAAATTAAATAGTTCAAAAAAAAGAAAAAGAAAATATCGAAAGGAGAGCATGCTCATGCATCTCCTAAGGTGACCACTTCTTTGTTACGTTCACATGGGCACCGTTGTAGGGCTTCAATCTTTGTCCGTTAACTTTGAATTCATGTTCATTAGTGATGGACTTGATTATCACGGCACCATGACAGAATGTTTTGAGAACTTCAAATGGTCCCGACCATCTTGATTTCAGTTTTCCCGGGAAAAGTTTCAGCCGACAATTGAATAAGAGAATTAGTCGCCCTGGCATGAATTACCGCGGCAATAGTTTCTTGTCATGCCATTGCTTTATTTTCTCCTTGTAGATTCGTGCATTGTTATAGGCGAGTGCATGGAATTCTTCTATCTCGTTGAGGTCCAACAAACGCTTTTGCCCGACACTTTCCCAATTCATATTCACGGTCTTGATTGCCCAATATGCCTTGTGTTCGATTTCCACCGGTAGATGGCATGTTTTGCCATAGACAAGTCAGAAGGGAGACATACCTAAGGGTGTTTTGAATGCAGTGCGATATGCCCAAAGTGCATCATCTAGTCTTACTGACCAATCATTCCTAGAGGGATTTACAACTTTCTCGAGTATACCCTTCAATTCCCGATTGGAAATTTCTGCTTGCCCATTGGTTTGTGGGTGATATTCCGTGGTAATCTTGTGAGATACACCAAAGCATTGTAACATCTTGGCGATGAGTCTATTGTCAAAGTGTTTGCCTTCATCACTGATAATTGCTCTCGGCATCCCAAACCGTGTAAATATATTTTTCTGCAAGAATCGTTGTACGGTCTTGGAATCGTTGGCGGGAACTGCAGCTACCTCAACCCATTTAGACACGTAGTAGACGACAAGTAGAATGTAGAGGTTACCGAATGAAGATGAGAAAGGTCCTATAAAATCGATCCCCCATACATCGAACAATTCCACATCGAGGATGTTTTGGAGCTACATCTCATGTCGTCTAGAGATATTGCCCGTCATCTGGCAATGATCATATTGCTTGTAAAACTCTTGGGCATCTTTGTATAGTGTTGGCCAATACAAACCGGATTGCAAAACTTTGGCCGCGGTACGTGTTCCTCCAAAATGTCCTCCATAGGGTGAAGAATAGCATTGTCAGAGTACATTTTGCTGCCCCTCTTCAGGGACACATCGGTGTATAAACTGATCTGCACATTGTTTAAACAAAAAAGGCTCGTCCCAAAAATAATGCTTAGTATCATGGCGGAACCGTTTTTTCCCTTAGTGAGTAAGGCCATAAGGTAAAATACCACAAACAAGGAAATTAACTAAATCCGCGTACCAGAGTATTGCTGAGGCATGTGTTGCTGTGGCAACTACTTCTATGGTTGCCGAGGCGTGCGCGTCTAGAGTTACCACAGCATGCGCGTCAAAGGTTGTCGAGGCATCGAGGGTTGCCGAGGCATGCGCGTCTAGAGTTACCGAGGCATCGAGGGTTAGTGAGGCATGCGTATCCATGGTTACCGAGGCAACTAACAGTTGCTCATCCGGGAATACATCGCAT
The DNA here is from genome assembly GCA_019671005.1 of Hibiscus mutabilis. Lineage (NCBI taxonomy): Eukaryota > Viridiplantae > Streptophyta > Magnoliopsida > Malvales > Malvaceae > Hibiscus > Hibiscus mutabilis. The sequence goes on from CM033722.1 coordinate 45,772,605, forward strand.
ATCTCTAAATCTGCGTCCTCCTCCCTATTGCGTTCTAAGCGTGATAAGTGATCCACTTGATTTTTTGTTCCATTCCTATCCTTAATTTCAATGTCAAACTCTTGTAAAAGCAATATCCAACGAATCAAACGAGGTTTTGCATCCTTTTTAGCAAATAGATACTTAATTGCTGAATGGTCCGTATGGACAATTACCTTTGTACCAATCAAATAGGATCAAAACTTGTCAAATCCGAAAACTACGGCTAGTAACTCTCTCTCCGTTGTTGTATAATTCACGTGAGCGCTATTAAGTGTTTTACTAGCGTAGTATATCACATGAAAGGTCTTACATGTGCGTTGGCCTAGGACTGCTCCTACTGCAAAATAACTTGCATCACACATGAGCTCAAAAGGTAGCGTCCAATCGGGTGAAACGACAATGGGTACCGAGGCAAGCTTTTTCTTTAGGGTTTCGAATGCTTAGGGCGCAAGAATCATCAAAATTGAAGACTTTATCCTGTTCAAGCAAATAACATAAGGGTTTAGTAATCTTAGAGAAATTATGAATGAACCTCCTGTAAAACCTGCATGTCCAAGAAAGCTTCAGATTCCTTTAACCGAACTTGGTGGGGTAATCTCTCGATCACGTACACCTTGGCTTTGTCTACTTCGATTCCCTTGGATGAAATCTTGTGGCCGAACACTATTCCTTCATCTACCATAAAATGACACTTCTCTCAATTAAGGACTAAATCGGATTCTTCACATCTTGCCAACACCTTCTCTAAATTGCCGAGGCAACTGTCGAAGTCATTAACAAAAACGGAAAAATCATCCATGAAGATTTCAAGGAAGTCTCCGACCATGTCTGAAAAGAGTGCTATCATGCATCTTTGGAAGGTTATTAGGGCATTACACAATTCAAACGGTATCCTTCGAAAAGCATAAGTACCGTATGGGCATGTGAAGATTGTCTTTTCTTGATATTCTGGTGCTATGACAATATGATTATAACCTGAATAACCATTAAGAAAACAATAAAAGGGTTTACCTGCAAGACGGTTAAGCATTTGATCAATAAAGGGTAAGGGGAAGTGATCTTTCCTAGTGGCTTTATTTATCTTTCAGTAATCCATACAAACCCTCCAACCGGTCATAATCCTGGTTGGAATGAGTTCATTGTTTCATTACTTACCACTGTTATACCTCACTTTTTTGGTACACATTGTACCAGACCTACCCATGTACTATCAGAGATAAGGTATATGATGACGACGTCAAACCACTTGATGATTTCTTTCATTACAACCCCTTTCATGACATGATTCAATCTCTTTTGGGTCTCAATCGAAGGTTTGTGATCATATTCCAACAAAATCTTATGCATGCACACTGCCGGGCTAATTCCCTTCAAGTCGGCAATTGTCCACCCTATTACCTTCTTGTGTAGCATCAACATTTTGATCATCTTCTTTTCCTGCTCAGGCTGTAACTTAGAGGAAATAATTATAGGCAATGTATTATCGGTTCCTAAGTAAGCATATTTTAGTTACCCTGGCAACTGTTTCAACTCAAGAATCGGTGGTTGTTCAATGGAGGGCTTTTCGAGTTTACCTTCCTTACCTGAGTAATCCAGTGGTTCAAAGTATGTACATGGTCAATTGACTAACCAATTTGCCTCTTCTTGTTGTTCCTTATCGATAAGTTCTTCATACTCATCAGGTTCCTTTTGATCGGCAATGTAGTTGCCGAGACAACTAAATTCTTCGTCGAAGTTAAACTCTGTCATGGCATGAAGAAGTTGGCATTCTTCCGGATCATCGACATGCCTTAGTGTTTGGAACACATTTAGTTTAACTTTCTGGTCATTCACCCTCATTGTGAGTTCTCCCTTTTCAACATCGATCAAGGTTTTCCCTGTCGCTAGGAAGGGTCTTCCGAGAATTATAAGTGCATGTTCATCTGCTTCACAATCCAAAATAATAAAGTCAGCGGGAAAAATAAATTTATCAACTTTTACCAGTATGTCTTCAATTTTTCCCTCTGGATGCACATATGATCTGTCGGCTAGCTGTAGCATAACTATTGTAGGTCTTGCCTTCTCGATTCCTAGTTTTTGGAAAACCGATTTAGGCATCAAGTTTATGCTTGCTCCAAGGTCACATGATGTTTTCCCGACATAGTGGATTCTGATGGAACAAGGTATTGTGAAACTTCCGGGATCCTTCAACTTGGGTGGCATGCGATTGTGCAACATGGCCATGCATCCCTCTGTTGCGGCAACTGTTTCAAACTCTCCTAGCCTTGTTCTCTTGGACACAATGTCTTTAAGAAACTTGACATAGTTTGGCATTTGTTCAATTGCCTCAACCAACGGCAAGTTGATATGAACCTGCTTTAGGATATCAAGAAACTTCTTGAATTGATATTCTTGCTTTTGTCGCTTCAACCTTTGTGGGAATGGTGGTGGGAGTCGGATATCTTCGATCATTTTATTGGTCTGGAACCTGATTGATGGCATTGCTGAGGCAACTAGAGTTGCCGAGGCATCGTCAATTGGGGTTGCCGTGGCGTGCCTATCGTTGGTTGCCGAGGCATGCTTATCGCTGGTCGTTGCGGCAATTCCTGGTTCAACGTCTGAGGCTTTACCGCTGAGTTCATCTTGTTCTTTTTGTGGAGTTTTGTTTAATGAGCGAGCTTGAGCCTTTTAAGTTGTTGGCCACTTCTAGTGGTGATCGCCTTACATTTCTCATGGCCAGTTCCTCTTGCGACTTCAGTATTGCTAGGTAAACCTCATTGTGGTCTAGTATTCAGGTTTTGAGCAAATTGTCCGACTTGAGTTTCCAATGATTTGATTGTCGCCTCTTGATTTTGCAATCTCATCTTAGTCCTGTTGATAAAAGCATAAGTTCTTTTTATGAAGTTACTATTCTCAGCCATATAAGATTCAGTTTTCAACATAAAAGCATTGAGAGAATTTTCCAAAGAACTAGATGTTGTAGGTTGTTGCTGCGACAACTGTTACCGTGGCATATTCTGTTGGAATCCCGATGCTTGTGCATTATAATTTTTATGGTTTAGAGCATTGTTGGGATTAATCCATAAAAAAATTGGGTACTTCTTACAAGCTGGATTATATGTGTTGGACACCACATTGTTGTTCCGGTTGTAATTCCCCACATAAAAGCTGGACTCCGGATTCTGCATACATTCAGAAGAATCATGGTTACCACGACATAACTCACAAAAGGAATCCATTACCTTGACCTCCTGTGTTGTTGTTTGTTTTCTGCATGTTCTGGACCATCTTGGTTAGAGTGGCCAATTGTGCCGAAATTGAATCTGATGATCCCAGTTCATGTATTGTGGCTTGGCGTCTAACTCCTCCTCTTCTAGCAGATGGGAACTGATAATCATTCTTGGCAAGCTTGCTTAGAATTTGCATTGCTTCTTCCGGCGACTTGTCTAGGAGTATGCCGTTTGCCGAGGCATCTAGCATCATCCTTGTTGGTGTATTCACATCGTTGTAAAACATTGTTACTTGTGTCCACACTGGGAATCCGTGTAGGGGGCATTTGTGTAGAAGTTCTCTATATCGCTCCCAAGCCTCGTACATGGACTCATCATCTGCTTGCCGAAAAGAAGTAATTTCATTACGAAGCTTATCAGTCAAATTTGTAAGATTAAATGGAGCAAGGAAATCATGACAAAGATCGGTCCAAGATCCTATTGATCCGGCAGGAATACTATTCAACCATGTTTTCGCCCTATCCCTTAGTGAATAGGGGAATAATCTTTGTTGCACGTAATAAGTGCTACACAATTGTGCAAGTATACACGTCGCAAGTAATAAAGTGATATGAGTATCGAGTATCGTCTCCACAGGGATTGGTTTGGGCCACTTTGCTTAAGTTACTGCACTGTGAAAAGTAAAAATACAATTGATAATAAGAGTTCTAATTAACGAGTAAACTAAGAGCAATAAACTAAAAGAATAGATGAAATCAAAAGAGAGAATAGGCCAGGTTATCGTGAGTTGAGGAGTGATAGCCGATTGGATCGTCTTGGTAAAAGAGTGCAAGGGCAACTCAGTTGTCGTGGCAACTTGCACAGCGGGGTTACCTTGGTAACTAACCGATGGTTGCCTGGGCGACTAGCTGGGCAACTACTTGGGCATCTGGGCAGCAACTTCAAGGTTCGACAGAGCGTTCTTCAATGGTTTCTTCTTATCCCTAAGTCGAAACTCTAGCTACTTGTGCATGCCTTGATAATACATCCCTGCGTGAATCAAGCGTGAACAACAACCAATCTTGCGTTCCTCTTAGCCGTTGAAATCCTTAACTTATTCCTAAGCTGGATTAATCTTCACTATCAATATATTGAATAAAGACCATACTCATTCGTTTCTTGAATCTAACTCTCCCGATATTAGATAAATAGATGAAGTTACGAGATCCTCTCCCAATTCACTCGCAAACAAGAATAAGAACCAAGAATGAGTAAACCTTGAATTGAAAGTGCAAACTCTTATTACCTAAACAAAATCCAATTGTTTTTCACAACAACAAAACACAATAACCCCAACCAATCAAGTTAGTTCATGGTTGGGTTCAAAAGATATACAAAGAATAATCCCCAAACCATGAATCTAATGGAAGCAAAGAAGAAGAAGAAGAAATCGAACTCTCTCCCCCTTGCTCTCTTGTCGAAATTTCTATCCTCTTGCCCTTTGGAGTTGTCGAAATTTTCACTCCTCTTGCTCACTTGGAGTTGACGGCTTGGTGATCTATTTATAGGGCTAGGTCAAAGTCCTTCTTTGAGGAGGAAGTTAAGTTGGAATTAAATTATCTTTAAAGAATATAATTCTTTATTATAATTATATTCCTTCTAGAACTTCTCCTATCTTCTTGGAATTTAATTCTTCTTTAACCTTTTCGTGGAAATCAAACTCCTTTGGGATTTAGCTTTGCTCCACGTCATATTGGGCTTGTCTAGTCATCAATTTCGACTACCATATCACCTTATTCTTTGTCGACAATTGCCTTGGCAACTGGCTCGGCGTCTCCTTCATGCATTGCCCTGGCAACTAGCTCGGCATCTCCTTCATGCACTGCCCTGGCAACTGGTTCTAGCCTTGTTTAGGCAAGTGATTCTGTACACACACAAAAACACACCAAAGCAGCATCTTTTTCCACAAAGATCACCAAGTTATGTAATCAAGCTCAACGGTGGAAAGAAACATGAATAATGCATGAATGACTAATTATGCAACTAATATGAGCTTAAGTCTAACAATAATATGAGTAAAAAGGGTAATAAAATTAGTACTTTTGAACACTTATCACACCCCCAAACTCGAACTATTGCTTGTCCTCAAGCAATGCAAACTAACAATTAATTGCCAAGACTTTAATCATCAAAGACATGCTTCAAACTTGAATTCAAACCTCAGAACCGTGGCACAAAGTATGATCACCTTTTAATTTTTCGGATAGCACAAAAATTATCCGGAACCAAACTATAATGCTCGTGACAATGTGTGTGCGTAGTTGTGTACAAGTTGATTTTCAAGATTATATGTGAACAATAGGCTTTTATCAATTTAATTACCGGGGCATTTATTTTTATTTTCACTAGAGCCAATTTCGGGCACCTCTAGCAAAGTAAGCAATTTCTCATTTTATTTTAGTCGACTAGAGCCAATTTCGGGCACCTCTAGCGATTCTTTAATGTGTATTAACTACTAGAGCCAGTTTCGGGCACCTCTAGCAAGAAAGTGCATTTACTACTAGAGCTAGTTTCGGGCACCTCTAGCAAGAAATTAACTTTTAATTTTCAATTTTAAATTTACCCAAATTTTAATCAACCTAAGTTCACTAAGTTTCTTTCAATCAACAAGCCATAACCGTGTAAAAAAATTCAACAGCGTAGTAAAATTCTAAGTTCTTTTTATGCAATCATAAAATTAAAGGTTATTTCAATTAAGTGCAGTGGCAAAGATTCATCATTGGATATTCAACAAGTCTTAAGCAATTAAATCCAATTAAAGGCATGGCAAGTAACATATGCAACCTATATGTGATTGCTAAAGATGAATGCAACTAAACATGAAACTAACTAGAAACCAACACCCCCCAAACTCGAGAGAAGCATTGCCCTCAATGCATGAAAAAGTGAAACAAAATTTAAAAGAAACTAAATGAAATGAGTTAGTCGGAGAGGTCGTCACCTAGAGTGATAAGTTTCCTTCGTGCCGTTTGCTTGATTCATTTTTCGGTAGGTGGTTGAATGCTTGTGGCTGGTACCGCGTGAATAGCATTGCTTTGACTTGATCCATGTTTGGGCATCAGAAGTTGCCGACGCCATTGTTGTTGCCTGGGCAATCTCTGTTGTGGTTGCTGTGGCAAGTAGTCGGCAGTGAATTTTCTTAGCATGGTGGTTGTGAGTCTTGTTGTGGAAAAGAAAAGAAAACAAAGAAAACCTGGAAACTAAAGATAATGAAGAAAAATAAAATATCTCCTAAAATTCCAAAAATAAATAAAGAGAAAAAAATAACCGAAAATAATAAAAAAATAGCTCAAAAAAAATAAAGAGAAAAAGAAAAAGAAAATATCGAAAGGAGAGCATGCTTATGCATCTCCTAAGGTGTCAACTTCTTTGTTACGTTCTACATGGGCACCGTTGTAGTGCTTCAATCTTTGTCCGTTAACTTTGAATTCATGTTCGTCGGTAATGGACTTGATTATCACGACACCATGGGATAATGGTTTGACAACTTCGAATGGTCCTGACCATCTTGATTTTAGTTTTCCCGGGAAAAGTTTTAGCCGAGAATTGAATAAGAGAACTAGTTTCCCTGGCATGAATTATCGCGGTAATAGTTTCTTGTCACGCCATTCTTTGTTTTCTCCTTGTAGATTCGTGCATTGTTATAGGCGAGTGCATAGAATTCTTCTATCTCGTTGAGGTCCAACAAACGCTTTTGCTCGGCACTTTCCCAATCCATATTCACGGTCTTGATCGCCCAACATGCCTTATGTTCAATTTCCATCAGTAGATGGCATGTTTTGCCATAGACAAGTCGGAGAAGGGACATACCTAAGGGTGTTTTGAATGCTGTGTGATATACCCAAAGTGCGTCATCTAGTCTTGCTGACCAATCCTTCCTAGAGGGATTTACAACTTTCTCGAGTATGCCCTTCAATTTCCGGTTGGAAATTTCTGCTTGCCCATTGGTTTGTGGGTGATATTGCCCGTCACGTGGCAACGATCACATTGCTTGTAAAACTCTTGGGCATCTTTGTACAGTGTTGGCCAATACAAACCGGATTGCAGAACTTTGGCCATGGTACGAGTTCCTCCAAAATGTCCTCCACAGGGTGAAGAATGACATTACCGGAGTACATTCTGCTGCTCTTCTTCAGGGACACATTGGCGTATGACCTGATCTGCACATTATTTAAACAAAAGAGGCTCGTCCCAAAAGTAATGCTTAGCATCATGGCGGAACCGCTTCTTCCCTTGGTGAGTAAGGCCATAAGGTAAAATACCACAAATAAGGAAATTAACTAAATCTCCGTACTAGGGTATTGCTGAGGCATGTGCTGCCGTGGCGACTGCTCCCAAGATTGCCGAGGCGTGTGTATTTAGAGTTGTCAAGGCATACGCGTCCATGGTTGCCGAGGCATGCGTGTCAGTGGTTGCCGAGGAGTGCACGTCTAGAGTTGCCGAGGCGTGCACATCAAGAGTTGTTACAGGGTCGAGGGTTGCTGAAGTATGCACATCCATGGTTGCCGAGTCGTGTGTGTTAAGAGCTGCTGCGACGTCGAGGGTTGCCGAGGCATGCGCATCTATGGTTGCCGAGGCATGAGCGTCAAGAGCTACTGTGGCGTCAAGGGTTGCCGAGGCATGCGCAGCCATGGTTGCCGAGGCGTGCGCGTCTATGGTTGCCGAAGCAACTAAAAGTTGCTCATTCGGGAATGTATCACATATCTCTAAATCTGCATCCTCCTCCCTGTGCGTTGGCCTAGGACTGCTCCTACCATGAAATCACTTGCATCACACATGAGCTCAAAAGGTAGCGTCCAATCTGGTGGAACGATAATGGGTACCGAGGCAAGCTTTTCCTTTAGGGTTTTGAATGCTTGGGTGCAATAATCATCAAAATTGAAGACTTTATCTTGGTGGGGGTAGTTTCCCGATCATGTCCACCTTGGCTTTGTCTACTTCAATTCCTTGGATGAAATCTTGTGGTTGAGCACTATTCCTTCATCTACCATAAAATGACACTTCTCCCAATTAAGGACTAAATCGGTTTCTTCACATCTTGCCAACATCTTCTCTAGAGTACCGAGGCAACTGTCGAAGTCATTACCAAAAAAGGAAAAAATTATTCATGAAGATCTCAAGGAAGTCTTCGACCATGTCTGAAAAGAGTGACATCATGCATCTTCTAATGTTACTGCATATCTGAGAAAACTTGAGGATGGTCGTTTTCAATACTTCTTATAGTCCATCCGCACCCTCAATCGAGTGACAATATTACCCAAAAAAAAATGGGCCAATGTGCTCGCAGCTACTCATCTTTGCATTACCGTGGTGGATGTGTCTTTCTTTCGTGTTCCCTTGTAGTCCATGCACATCTTCCACCTTGCTACTGTTCCTGAAGGCATGAATATATTATTAGGAAAAATTATATTAACATCCAACCATTTGATTACCTCATTCTCGTCGGGCTCCATCATGGTTGGATGTAGCCTTCGTTGTCGTGGCAATTGCTGCTCGAGCCAATTGCCGTAGCTATCAGTTGTCAAAATTTGCTTTAAGCCAAGGGAAGAACCAATTTTCTGAAAAGCTTTATGAATCCAAACACCTTTTTCTTTTGGCCTCCATCAGTAGAGATTTCGATGGCTTCAAATCTACCAACATCGGTTCCTCAAGACATACCTGCAATGGATGAGGTGAGTTTTTAAAGAATTCAAAAGGTTTAACCATTACCTGCTCATATTCTATTAGCAAAGTATTATCATCTCGTTGATCTTGGATGTGGTCGTGTAATTGCCGTGGCAACTGTAGATGAGAGCAATCTAAAGATTCATGCTTCAACATCAACGTTGTAACCTTTTGGGCATCAGGTTCCTCAGAATTTGCTGTAGTATTGTGGTTCTCAGCTTCATTGAGTGTTGTCGCGGTATTGCTCTGTTTAAGATCTTCAATCATTGCTGAGGCAATTTGTTGCTCAAGCTCATCATGTGTTGGGCAGTCTCTCTCATTGGCATCCTCTTGACTTTGAGGTTTTAGTTGTTCCTCACACATCGGAGAGCTTTCCTTGCATTGTTCCTTGTCCTCTTGCCTTGGGACGTCAGTATCCCCAGGAATGGATTGTTGGTGCATGTTATCCATGACATATGTGGATCTCCTCAATTGAACTTCTGAATCCCCTAAGGTTGCATCCCACTGAGCTATCCTCGTATCCATGGACTTCGATAGCTCTCGAATCTCTTCAATTGATCCGTCAAGTCTAGCCAAGGAAGCTAGCAACGTTTCCTCCAAGGAATTGGAATGCTCTTGAAAAGGACTACATTGCCATGGCATATCTATTGCTGCGGCAAAATTGTTATGGTAAACAAATTTTGAGCTTTTTGACCATACCATGAAGAATTTTGTTGTTGGTTCCCTCTATGGTCCTCCATGTAGTCATATGCACCGAAAATGTGAGGGCAATTTTCAAACACATGATGTTCTCCATACGTAGCACAAGAGTTTTCCACGGTATAGGCTCTTTGGGCTTTTCTCGGTTGGTATAGGTAATCATCAAAGGGTGCAAGAAACTCTTGATTGGATTGATTCATATCTTCCAACATCATCTCTCGAATAGATCGGCTTTTATTTCCCGACATGTTGATGTCCCTTAACTTGTAGCGCACCTAATTATTTTTTGATAAAACAAACAAAAAGAAAAGTTAGTAAAACTAAAAGAAAAAAATGCAATAACAAAAACAACTAACACCAATTGCCAATCCCCGGCAACGGCGCCAAAAACTTGTTGTGCGTAATAAGTGCTACGCAATTGTGCAAGTATACACGTCGCAAGTAATAAAGTGATATGAGTATCGAGTATCGTCTCCACAGGGATTGGTTTGGGCCACTTTGCTTAAGTTACTGCACTGTGAAAAGTAAAAACACAATTGATAATAGGAGTTCCAATTAACGAGTAAACTAAGAGCAATAAACTAAAAGAATAGATGAAATCAAAAAAAAAGAATAGGCCAGGTTATCGTGAGTTGAGGAGTGATAGCCGATTGGATCGTCTTGGTAAAAGAGTGCAAGGGCAACTCAGTTGCCGTGGCAACTTGCACAGCGGGGTTGCCTTGGCAACTAACCGATGGTTGCCTGGGCGACTAGCTGGGCAACTACTTGGGCATCTGGGCAGCAACTTCAAGGTTCGGCAGAGCGTTCTTCAATGGTTTCTTCTTATCCCTAAGTCGAAACTCTAGCTACTTGTGTATGCCTTGATAATACATCCCCGCGTGAATCAAGCGTGAACAACAACCAATCTTGCGTTCCTCTTAGCCGTTGAAATCCTTAACTTATTCCTAAGCCGGACTAATCTTCACTATCAATATATTGAATAAAGACCATACTCATTCGTTTCTTGAATCTAACTCTCCCGATATTAGATAAATAGATGAAGTTATGAGATCCTCTCCCAATTCACTTGCAAACAAGAATAAGAACCAAGAATGAGTAAACCTTGAATTGGAAGTGCAAACTCTTATTACCTAAACAAAATCCAATTGTTTTTCACAACAACAAAACACAATAACCCCAACCAATCAAGTTAGTTCATGGTTGGGTTCAAAAGATATACAAAGAATAATCCCCAAACCATGAATCTAATGGAAACAAAGAAGAAGAAGAAGAAATCGAACTCTCTCCCCTTGCTCTCTTGTCGAAATTTCTCTCCTCTTGCCCTTTGGAGTTGTCGAAATTTTCCCTCATCTTGCTCACTTGGAGTTGACGGCTTGGTGATCTATTTATAGGGCTAGGTCAAAGTCCTTCTTTGAGGAGGAAGTTAAGTTTGAATTAAATTATCTTTAAAGAATATAATTCTTTATTATAATTGTATTCCTTCTAGAACTTCTCCTATCTTCTTGGAATTTAATTATTCTTTAACCTCTTCATGGAAATCAAACTCTGTTGGGATTTAGCTTTGCTCCACGTCATCTTGGGCTTGTCTAGTCATCAATTTCGACTACCATATCACCTTATTCTTTGTCGACAATTGCCCGGCAACTGCTCTCAGCGTCTCTTTCATGCATTGCCCTTGCAACTAGCTCGGCATCTCCTTCATGCACTGCCCTGGCAACTGGTTCTAGCCTTGTTTAGGCAAGTGATTCTGTACACACACAAAAACACACCAAAGTAACATCTTTTTCCACAAAAATCACCAAGTTATGTAATCAAGCTCAATGGTGGAAAGAAACATGAATTAATGCATGAATGACTAATTATGCAACTAATATGAGCTTAAGTCTAACAATAATATGAGTAAAAAGGGTAATAAAAATAGTACTTTTGAACACTTATCAATCTTAGTCGTAAAACATCGGGGGTGACTCCTTATATTTTGAATGAATTGCAAATCTCGAGGAAAGATTTAAGATGTTGTCGTGCATCTTCAGTTGCTGAGCCGCTAATTGACCAATTGTGTTGATCATATTGAACATCACCAGTTTCAACTCAAAGTGGTCGACTTCAATTTCGTGTGACAACTCATGGATTGATAAACCTTGAATTGGAAGTGCAAACTCTTATTACCTAAACAAAATCCAATTGTTTTTCACAACAACAAAACACAATAACCCCAACCAATCAAGTTAGTTCATGGTTGGGTTCAAAAGATATACAAAGAATAATCCCCAAACCATGAATCTAATGGAAACAAAGAAGAAGAAGAAGAAATCGAACTCTCTCCCCTTGCTCTCTTGTCGAAATTTCTCTCCTCTTGCCCTTTGGAGTTGTCGAAATTTTCCCTCATCTTGCTCACTTGGAGTTGACGGCTTGGTGATCTATTTATAGGGCTAGGTCAAAGTCCTTCTTTGAGGAGGAAGTTAAGTTTGAATTAAATTATCTTTAAAGAATATAATTCTTTATTATAATTGTATTCCTTCTAGAACTTCTCCTATCTTCTTGGAATTTAATTATTCTTTAACCTCTTCATGGAAATCAAACTCTGTTGGGATTTAGCTTTGCTCCACGTCATCTTGGGCTTGTCTAGTCATCAATTTCGACTACCATATCACCTTATTCTTTGTCGACAATTGCCCTGGCAACTGGCTCGGCGTCTCTTTCATGCATTGCCCTTGCAACTAGCTCGGCATCTCCTTCATGCACTGCCCTGGCAACTGGTTCTAGCCTTGTTTAGGCAAGTGATTCTGTACACACACAAAAACACACCAAAGTAACATCTTTTTCCACAAAAATCACCAAGTTATGTAATCAAGCTCAATGGTGGAAAGAAACATGAATTAATGCATGAATGACTAATTATGCAACTAATATGAGCTTAAGTCTAACAATAATATGAGTAAAAAGGGTAATAAAAATAGTACTTTTGAACACTTATCAATCTTAGTCGTAAAACATCGGGGGTGACTCCTTATATTTTGAATGAATTGCAAATCTCGAGGAAAGATTTAAGATGTTGTCGTGCATCTTCAGTTGCTGAGCCGCTAATTGACCAATTGTGTTGATCATATTGAACATCACCAGTTTCAACTCAAAGTGGTCGACTTCAATTTCAGGTGTGACAACTCATGGATTGAGTCCTTCAAGATCTTTAAGATAGTCTCGAATAGTTCTGTTTCGTGCAAGAATCACTTTTCCACCTGCTGGAACATCCTGATTCATATTGCCGTCTTGATTAGCCATCGCTACTCTTAACCTTTGTTTGAGTCTTTGCAAGGTTCGTTCGATTTCTAGATCAAAGGGATATTCTGGTGTAATCGGTCTCGCCTTGGTCATATACCAATGCAAAACCAAAGTTTGTTAGCCCTTCGAATCTTTAAACAATAAAAATAAAAAGTGCAAGAAAATAAAAACAAAGTTGTTATTGCCAATCCCCGACAACGACGCCAAAAACTTGTTGCGCGTAATAAGTGCTCCACAATTGTGCAAGTGTACATGTCGCAAGTTATAGTATAAAAGATATCGTCTCCACAGGGATTGGTGCCACTTCAAGAATCTAGTCTCTTGCACTGTAAAAAGTAAAAGAACACAAGTAGAAGATTGTAGAAGTTTTAACTAACAACTAAAATAGAAAGCAATAAAGTAAAAGAATATGTAATCAAAAGAGAGAGAATAGGCCAGGTTATCGTGAGTTGAGGAGTGATAGCCAATTAGATCGTCTTGGTAAAAGAGTGCAAGGGCAACTTAGTTGTCGTGGCAACTTGCGCAGCGGGGTTGCCTTGGCAATTAATCGACGGTTGCCTGGGCAACTGGCTGGACAACTGTTTGGGCGGCTGGACAGCAACTTCAATGTTCGACAGAGCGTTCTTCAATGGTTTCTTCTTATCCCTAAGTCGAATCTCTAGCTAATTGTGCATGCCTTTACAATACATCCCCGCGTGAATCAAGGGTGAACAACAACCAATCTTGCGCTCCTCTTAGCCATTGAAATCCTTAACTTATTCCTAAGCCAGATTAATCTTCACCATCAATAGATTGAATAAAGACCATACTCATTCGTTTCTTGAATCTAACTCTCCCGATATTAGATAAATAGATAGAGTTACGAGATCCTCTCCCAATTCACTCGCAAACAAGAATAAAAACCAAGAATGAGTAAACCTTGAATTGAAAGTGCAAACTCTTATTACCTAAACAAAATCCAATTGTTTCTCACAACCACAAAACACAATAACCTTAGCCAAATAGATTTAGTTCATGGCTAGGTTTCAAAGAAACACAAAACAAAGAATCCCTAACATAAACCTAATCGAACAAGAAAGAAAAAGATGAAAAACGGTTGAAGCCTCTTGTCGAAATCTCTCCCCTTTGCTCTCTCTTGGAGTTGACGGCTTGGTCCTCAATTTATAGGGCTAGGTCAAAGTCTTTTTTGAGGAGGAAGTTAAGTTAGAATTAAATACTTTTAAAGAACATAATTCTTTATTATATTTAAATTCCTTCTAGATCTTCTCCTATCTTATTGAGATTTAATTTCTCTTTAACCTCTTCATGGAAATCAAACTCCTTTGGGATTTAACTTTGCTCCACGTCATCTTGGGTTTATCTAGTCATCAATTTCGACTGCCATATCATCTTATCCCTTGTCGACAATTGCCCTGACAACTAGCTCGGCATCTCCTTCATGCACTGCCCTGGCAACTGCGTCGGCATCTCCTTCATGCACTGCCCTGGCAACTGGTTCCAGCCTTGTTTAGGCAAGTGATTCTGCACACACACAAAAACAACTATCGACATCACCCTTTTCCCACAAAATTACGCAAAATATGATATCAAGCTTAATCACCAAGGAAACAATGCAAACATGAATGAATGGCTAATAATGCAACTAATATGAGCTTAAGTCTAACAATAATATGAATAAAAATGGTGAATAAAATAGTACTTTTAGACACTTAACATGCTGCAATAACCCCACTGCTGCTCCCACAAAGGAGGAATAAATCGAATACCAAATCTGAACGTCCATCAAGTAAATAAGCACCACAGGCAACCACAATAAACCAACAGCCAAGTTGATACTGCCACCAGGCCACTCATAATCAACATGGTTAATATCTAAAAATTGCTTGGTCGGTTTAACCATGGGTTTAATCTGCAAGAAATAACTAAATGCAAATTTCTAAGCTAAAACCAATACCCAGAAGAGAGTATACTTAACATTATCAACTAGCCCTTCCCTCAATCCCCGACCAACAAAATTCCTACTCTGAAACCACCAAGTCAATAAGTAAAATATTCTCCAGTTGGTCTCCTCTATAAAGTTCCTAATCCAAGGAAGCACAAATAAAGGCAATGCCAATACCTCCGGCAAGACATCATAAACACCTGCAACTAGTAGAAAAAAGGACACCCTCTTACCAGCCTCATCGCTCCACCGTCTATCATGGTTCCTCTGCGACCAGATCCTTGCATAACAAACAGCAAAAATCATGATCCAACCGGCAGCAACCACCGCTTTTAACACCATCCTAAAGCCAAGCACCTAGGTTTCTCTCGAAACACGGCTATACTGCATCCCAATATCTAATATAGCCTGCAAAAACCTCATCAAACTCCAAGTAATAAGCACTGTCAAAAGCTTAACCCGAACATCGTTACTTGTCAATGCTTGCCATGGATAGCCCCTCTCCTCCCACGCTACTATAATGGCAGCCTGAAGAAACAAAAACAGCAGCACCCAAACCCTGTCGAAACTCCTGTAAAGATTCCAAAACGACCTTTGCTCGACGAACCCTGTTTTTCCAACATGTTTACTTTTGCTGGAAGTAACAAAAAATTTGCTGCCCACATCAATCGGCCACTTGAGTTTCTTAAAACACCTCCTACTCCAAAAATACTCGTTCAACTCATCATAATTCCTCCAAGCAGTATGCGGCGCCGTTCCGTTCCTGCTGCTCTCAACTTCCGCCTTTACAGTCTCGTATATCGGCTTCACTACACGGTGCAAAAACGCATTTTCTCCCGATAAAGACGGCATAGCAGGCTGGCCAGTGTTTTCGTCGATGTAATCTTCTAGAATCCTGTTTAATTCCGTGGTCATTTGATGGAAGATGTAGCAGATACATTCAGGCATGAACCGGAGGTTGGCAGATTCGCCCCAGATCAACAAATAAAGCCCCACGTAAAGTAACTCACGGCGGTGATCAGAGTTGGAGCGGCTGCTTTTGGAGATCCATACGTTCGATTTCTTTCCTAAATAAGAGCACCAGTTCGTGTAGTTCCTGAGTAGTTTCCGGCGAAACGCACGAAGTACGCCGGCGTCGAGGATGTCAACGTTTTCCGGCGGAGGAGACAGCCGCATCTGGGAGTTGGCGAGGTGGAGGACGAGGTGTTCCCTTTGGTTCTTGACGTTGTCGTGCTGGAAATAGAATAAAAGAGCCAGCCAGTCTAGTAGGTCCATAGCAGGGTGCCATTGTGCATAAGTCGGGATCCGAAGATCTCCGACGGCACGTAGAGCTGAAGCAGCGGCGCGTACTTCGGGGAAACGGAGGGAAGGGTGGTCGGCGAGGAGGTTGTGGACGGGGATTATGTTGTACGGCTCGTCTTGAGGTGGAATTGTTCTGGTCGGGGCCGGCTGAGGGCCGGGACGGGGACGGCGGGGAATGGCATTAAATTGAGAAACGAGGAAAGTTTGAGATTTAGGAAATTGCAGTTTGAGATGGGGGTGGGCGCTTTAGTTGTTTGGTTCGGTTCCTTTTGGAAAAAGAGAAAAGGTAGTGAATCTGGAAATAAATTAATAAATCTCAAATATCAGAATTAAGCGGGATTATTTTTATCTATTTCGTAATTTTAAAAAAATTTCAATATATTATTTGTGAGTATTTAAATTTTTGCTTTTGATTAAATCAAATAAAGAAATTACATTCCATCTATATATTAATTTACTATTACTTATTTAAAACTCTATTAATATATCTAACCTCAAAAAATAAAGGCTTAAAAGTATCATAAGTCTTTGAACTTAAAAAAAATTAATTATGTTTATAAATTTTTTTGCACTCAGTTAAGTCCTTATACTCTAAAATTTTATCAATTCACCTTTTCATCAACGTTAATTGTTAAATCTAACTATTTTTTGGATCTGTTGATGCAACGTATTATATCACAATATTGTCACTTTAGCATTTTTATTTTATTTTATTTTAAAAATTCTTTAAAAAATTTAAAAATTCTAAAACAACTTATAAAATTATAAAAAATAGTTTTCTATAAAAATATGTAAATGTCATATGACATAACTGTAGTGTGTCACGTGATAGTGATATCTCAAGAAAAATTCGTCAAAAATGATGGTCAAAATTGATCAAGAGGCTTATTTGATTCAGTTTATTGATTCGAGAGCTTAATAGGATGCAAAATATATTCAAAGGTTTAATTGATTTTTTTTAAAGTTCAAGAACTTTAAGCACTCTTAATCCAAAAATAATCCATTTAGAATTAGTTTCCTATTAAATTGTATATATTCATAATTTCTTTTATTATTTATTTTGGATGGAGGGTTTTGCGTTATGGGTTACGTTGAACGCTAAACGTACAATTTTTTATTTTATCAAAAATATTGTTTGCGTAAAAGGATATGTTCTTTCTAAGACTAAGAGGTTTGAATTTGAATAATTTTATTCGATTTTTTTAAGAGTTAAAAAATAAATATATAATATTTCAGGACCATATTAAAATATTTTCATAAAAAGTTTTAATTTTATCAAATATTGTTTGAGTAAAATTATTTATTTTTTGTTATTTGTATCAAAATTTATTTGTATTTTAAAAATAACATCTAAAATAAATATTTATTAATAGCAATGTTATTAAGATCAAATAATTCAAAACACGTTTTAAAAATATTTTTTACCTTTCAAAAACAATGACACTCACCTTAAAAGAAAAAAACTTCTTAATTTATTTTCCACAAAATAAAAATTTTCATTTAATCTCTAAATTTAATATTATGAACTTAAATTTTGATTTTTTTTGTTTAAATGTACATAGTTGTAAGCACTATAAATTTTGACTTTTAGTGACGTTATATTATAATAACATACCATGTGATATAATATTACAAATTAAAAAAATAACATGGACAAAAAAATTAGAGATTAATTAACGAGTTGGTCCAAGTGGTAAGCAACATGATATTACTTAAGCAGGTCTTGAGTTTGAGACGTATTAAATAACCGCCGGAAGACTCATTTATAAAAATTAAATGTACGATGTGGGTCAATCTGAATTAGTCAAGATAAAGCCATGAAACATGAAAAGCATAAAAAAAAATTAGAGATTAAACTAAAATAATGTTGAGTTCAAAATATATTATCACCTGCGGGCGAGTTTAATACGTCAAGCAAAATGCAAAATCATTAAAAA
This sequence comes from Hibiscus mutabilis, assembly GCA_019671005.1. Classification (NCBI taxonomy): domain Eukaryota; kingdom Viridiplantae; phylum Streptophyta; class Magnoliopsida; order Malvales; family Malvaceae; genus Hibiscus; species Hibiscus mutabilis. The sequence continues at coordinate 45,790,700 of CM033722.1, forward strand.
AAGGGTCCCACCTTCTTCGTGTTTTCCCAGAATGTTTTTTATTGAGGCTTAAATAAAAAATAGGTGTCTAAACTAAATTATATTTGAACTTTAGGTGTTTAAAGTATTTTTTTATAAAAATATGTTTTTAAAGTTTCAACCGTTATAATTTTAGGTGCTCAAAAGTTAACTATCGTTAAAAAAATCATTAACCAATAAAATTTTGACACATGTCATATTTTAATTTATAATTTCTTTTAATTCATTTTTTATTTTTAATAATTTAAAATTTTTCAAAAAAATCTTAAAATTCTAAAAATTTCTAAAATAGCCCCAAATCCCTAAATCCTAAAACCCCAAATCTTCACCGCTACTATTGCCGCCGACCCCATTAGTTCGGTCGCTAGACTTAGCCGGCCATTTTTCCTAACTCACCGTCGTCGAAAACCGGCGAATATTGTGTCAGTCGAATATTGAACACCGAATGTGAAATAGCCATTCGATTGGCACACTGTTCGTCGGTTTCTAGTGAAGGCGAGTTGGGGGAAATGGCCGATTGGGTCTGGCGACCGAATGAGTGGGGTCGACGCCGACGGCCGGCAGCAACAACGGTAAAGATTTATGGATTTGGGGTTTTGTTATTTTTAGGGATTTAGTGACTAATTTGAATATTTTTTAGAATTTTGGAATTAAAAAAAATTAAAGTTTTTTTTTCAAAAATAATTTAAAAATCAATATTCCTGCCATGTGTCATTTTTTGATTGGATAACAAGCTTTTTTAAAAAGCCAAATACCTAAATAAACAAGGGAAGAAAAAACCAAAACTCAAATATATACTCGATCAATCAATCCACGAATCGTTGTCGTTGGGGTTGAAAAGCTATAATCAAATATTTTTTATGGTTCGAATGGGTGTTTCGGTAATGTTGGGTGAAATGAGTTTTTTGGTTGAAGGTCAGTGTTGAGTGGCCAAGGGGATTGCTTCGTTTTTTGTTTTGAGGGGAGCTTGGGCAGAATTGGTGAGGGTGAAAGTTTTTGTGGCTTAATGGTGCGGTAGGATTGAAAAAAAAAAAAGAAGAGGGAATGTGGCGATCAATGGGCAGTGTAGGTGGGAATTGAAAAAAAATGGGATAGTGGAAAATCAATGCTCAGCCGTGGGTTTTGGGGGTTGGAAAAATGAAAAAAATGGCTATGTAGTTTTGGGGTTGGAATCATGTATGTATATATATATATATATATATATATATCTTATAAAATATAATCAATAATTTGAGCATTTTAATTTAAATTTAGATAAAATTTAGTGTCTACACTTATTTTTACAAAAGAAATATTTTAAGCACCTAAAGTTAAAAAAATATATTTTATGCACTTATTTTTCATTTAAATCTTTTTATCAAGCCCAAAAAAAAAAACATTTCAACGAACTAAAACTGATAATGTCATCAATAATTTACTGTTCTAATGTTAATAATTTTGTAGGTTCAAACCCTTAAATATATTGAAAAGTTTTGTTTTTGCTGTATCTATATATATTTGATTTATTTATTGTTTAATTTAAATCCAATATGATAGAAATTCATTAATGTGGATGATTTTTTAATATATCAACTTTTGAATCTCATACCTTTCAAATTTTGTACTTATATTTTTTTCGGATCATTTTATATTTATTTTAAACAATGACATCTGAATTTTATTGATCACCACAAAAGATATTATAAATACAATGCATCAAAAATAGAAGAAAGGGGACTAATACACTAAGAATCCCATACAAATGTGCAAAGAAAAACAAACACTTCCATGGAGATTAGCATACCATCAAAATTCAGAAACTTTTATTAATCTCCTTATCTCTAGACAAATGAGACGTTTTACGGGATGAAAAAAGTGGTGAGCGAACCAAACTATCAGGCAGATTGTTCCTCTACACTATTCTGATTACATCGACCAGCAAACCATCAAACGAGTGGGGATCAATATTTTCTATGGCCACCGACAGAATCAAATAAAAAAATTAGCGCCGTGAGGATCTCTATGCGAGCACCAAATGACCGCTAAGGTATGCTGAATCGTGCCAAACGATAAATAAAATGAACCACAAAAGCTAAGGAAAAGCGTGCCACAAAGGCAGAGAAAACGCGTGCCACAAGAGTAAAGATTCCTATTAAAAATTCAAAAAACTTAAGAAAATTAAAAATAAAAACATAATATAAAAAGGTAAAAGAAACATTAAATACCAGCGATCGCCAACTAACACTAAAATTGATGCCACCGTCGATCAAGTAAAAGGAATATGAAAAAATCTAGCTATGTCTACGGGGAAAGAGAGAAAAAAATTAGGTTTAAACCAAAAGGAAATTGATAAGATTAAAGGTATAACTGTTATTTTCTTTTTCTCTTAAGAATACCCGGATCATTTTATATTTGAATTTATAAATTTTACTAAATTGATATTTGATGTAGGCGTGACATTTCAACGATCATTTAAATTATGTTATATAGTATTTGATGTTGTCATCATTTTGATCGATTACTTTCATGTTAACAATTTGATTAATTATTGAAATACAAATTTAATATGAATATCAATTTAATTTTTTTCTAAATTTGTAAAAAAAGATAATTTTTTTATAAGTCTAAATAGAAGAGTTGTCAAAAAATTAAATAAAAATTGAAGAATTATCATTTTTAGGGTGTAATTGATATATTAAGCATATCGGAAGGAAAAAAATCAGAAATTATATAAACGTTATGTCAATTGCATTAATAATCGATTCCAATAAATTCCACGTTATATGATCATATTATTTTATTAAATTTTTAGACTTTATGTAAAAATATATTATATTTATTCATAAATGTAAATTCTAGTACATATAATTATTTGATGCTATAGTATTTCAGAAAAAAATTTATTAGAAGTTATAACTATAGGTATATTTACAATTTTAAGTATCATATTTCTGCTCTAATTATAAAAAATCTTAGTGTCTGTTTGGTTTTAGAAAATATTTATATTTATATTTTTCTTTTTATTTTTTAAAAAATAATTTTTATTTTCAGTTTTCTAAAAATTATAAAACATGCTTGGTTAATAAGGATGAAAACTTGTTTTCAAAAATGAAATTAGTGAAAATGTGTTTGCTATCTAGCTTTTCAAAATATAAACAAAAAAGTTATTAAATAATTATAATAAAAATATAGTTAGAAAAATATAATAATAATAATAATAAATAAAATATGAGTAAATAAACTAAAGTTTTAAAAAATAGCATTAGAAGGATTTGAACCCGGGTTAAAATGAAGTTAAAATTAAAAAACCTTGTTTTCATATTTTTCACTCTCCACAAATATTTTCAATGAAAACATATTTTTTTATAGTTTCACTTATTTTTGTTTTCATTTCCTAAAAATCATTTTTCTAATTGTACAACCAACCACATTTTCTTCATCGTTTTTCATTTTTCAAGAAAATGAAAACGACTCTATTCTCTAGAATCAAACGGACCAGTTTTTTTCTTCTCCAAAGTGTTTTGTCTATGTTTTTTTCAAAAAGTGTTATCTTCGGCAATAACCTTAATACATGTAATACCATCGGCCTGGATGTCACATTTGGGCTTCAAGCCCAACACAATACCATAAAATTTCCAACATAGTTAAGCCCAAACCACAACCATTTTCATAAAATCCAATAAGTCTAAATGTTTAAATCATAAATGAGTATTTCAAAACGTTTCATGGGAGCTCCAATTAAAATACATAATTAAAAGCATTCAACTTGCGAATTAAAATCCAAAATAGAGTTACAATACAAACATAGGGCCCCACGAATACATGGTCCAATATAATCTAAGTACTGTACTCAGACACAAGTCGATGCTGAAGTCCTACTCTGATGGTGCTCCGCCGATGCACGTCAAGCCTACTAACCTACGAACGGAAACAACAATTTCGAACGTTGAGCTAACGAAGCTCAGTGAATACACTTACACTCAACCAAGCTTCATGCAAATCATAAATATGAGCATGTAGCTAAGAGAATGATATCTTGGCAAAAACACACAACATTGGTGCTACCTCAACCCGCATAAACATATAGCAACCAATGGGAAAAAATTAATCTTACATAACACATATCCATCATACCAACAAACCTGGAGTGAGGCCCAGTGCCACAAGCTTTAGGAACATACACTCAGAGTGAGGCTCGATGCTACACAACTTCAGGAACATACATTCTTTAGGTGAGGCTCTGTGCCACACAGCTTTAGAAACATACACCCACGCTCAAAATCTCTCTTCGAGCAACTACGAATAAGACCCAGTGCCACATAGCTTCAGGAACGTACATTCGGCCAATCTCTACCACGATGTTGCAACACATCTTGGGTATCTGAGTCCCATCAATCAAGTGCCCACATGGCACACCACATCAGCATGAAACCATACCATCCTATGATTGAATCATCACACAAGTCATACAAGTCTTTTACCAAGTTCTTAAGTTTTATGCTCGAGTAAGAGGCTATTTCTCAGTTTCTTAGTTTTACAACTCATTTTAGGCCATTAGGGGTCTATCGGATCAAACAATATAAGTTTTCAACCTTTTCGAGCAAAAGTTGATATTTTTGGCAGATTGCCTAGTGGGTACCACTACGGGTCTTCACATACCGATATGGGTACCCTTTGGGTACCAATACGCATAGCGTACCGATACAAAATTAACTCACTAGAATTTTTCAAAGCCTTAAGGTATCGATACAGGTTGACCCGTACTGATACTAGGTTGCATGGCTTACCGGTACATGTTGAACGTTGTACCGGTACCCTTTTGTTGTTCATCCGATAGAATAAAGTTCTTTAAACCCAGAACACTAGGGTATCGGTACTACCTCCCTGCGTACAGATATTGAAGCCCAAAAATAGCCTTTTAGGCTCGAGAAATCACTTCCCAAACCCCCGAAACTCAACCAAACGCCCTATAACTCGATCCTACATCTTATGAGAGTATTTAAGGTGATTTGCTACCATTTTTACATGTTATTAACTTAAATTCCAAGTTTTGCCATTAAATGGGGTTTCAAGCATTCAACACCATAAACAACCATACATATCAATCTTAAACATACAAAGCATCATCCTTAGGATGTGCATGAACCAGAGGAGATAGTAGTGTACTAACCTTGATTCCTTGCTGAAAAAGAAGCTCCTAGCCACGCTCTTCAAGCCCTCTTTTTCCCAAGCTCCTTAGAAGAATTTCCAACTTCTTTTGCTACAAGAAGTGCTGTAAAACATGCTACAACATTGCTGGAACTTAAAAGGTGATAAAGGAAGATTTCTATAACCAGAAATAGGGCTAAATCCACTATTCTCGTTCTCCTTCCTTAACCCCCACTAAAACCTACTTTCTCAAAACTCCACCATTTCCCCCACATTCTTACCTCGGATGATAGATCTTTTGATACTGAACAACTTATCCTAAACCAAAATTATTGGATTTTCCCCAAAATAACAAAGATCAAACCTTTAACTTGAGGTTCTTGAAGAAAGAAGAAGAAGAAGGGTGGAATGAAACAAGGGACAAGAGTGATCTCACTCTTCCAAATTTGCAGGGGAAGTAAAGGAAATCAACTTTGTTCTTTTGAATAAAGGAAATTTATCTTGTTACCCCTCATTCCTCCTCACAACCCAACAACTCAAATGAGCCCACTCCAATGGTCTAACTTCTTGGCCCAACACACGGGGCCTAAGACTCAGGTTAAACTGACCACTGATTTTGAAACTGGCCATAGATTTTGAAACCCGGGTCATTATAACTCTCTTCTTCTTAAAGAAAATTTTATCCTTGAAATTTACATGATAAGAACAGATACGGATAAAGCAACTTTATATCTTCCTCGAACTCCTATATAACCTCTTTGACTCTGTGGTTCCTCCACATTATCTTTACTAGAGGTATACACTTATTGCGATGCTCCTTGACTCCTTTGTCCAAATTTTTTATCGATTCTTCCTTATAGGTCAAGTCGGTGTTGATCTCAATTTTCTTAAGCGAAATAACATGTTAAGGATCAGAACAGTAACATCTCAATATTGACACATGAAACACACTGTAGATGCATGCCATCTCTGGAGGTAAGGTTAGCTAGTAGGCCACATGTTTAATCCTCTTAAGAATCTTATATAGTCTGATAAACCTCAAGCTTAACCTACTCTTCTGCCTAAAGCGAATTACCCTTTTCCACAGTGATACCATGAGGAACATTTTTTTCCAACCTCATACTCGATGTGTTTACGCTTTTGGTCCAATAAGCTTTTTAACGGTCAAAGGCTGCTTGTAATTTTTTCTTGATTATCTGAACCTTTTCCTCGGTTTGTCTAATCAAATTTGATCCCATAATCCTTCTCTCATTAAGCTCAGTCCAACACAAGGGTGTTATACACTTACGCCCATACAAGGCCTCAAAAAGAGCTATCGTGATGCTCGATTAGAAAATGTTGTTGTAGGCAAACTCAAAAAATGATAACTACACTTCCCAACTCCTTTTGAAATCAACACAATACCGAAGCATATATTCCAAGATCTGGATAACTCGTTTAGACTATCCATCGGTCTAAGGGTGAAAAGCAGTACTGAAATACAAATTGGTAACCAAAGCCTCATGTATCTTCTTCTACAACCTTGTCGTGAATTGCAGATCCCTATATGATATTATTGATGAGGGCACTCTTGCAACCTTACAATCTCTTGAATGTACAACCGTGCCAACCTTTCAAGCGTAAAAATCTATATGCATAGGCAAAAAATGAGCCAACTTGGTCAAATGATCTACTATCACCCATATAACATCATACTTTCTTTGGGTTAATGGTAAATTGTGACAAAATCTATAGTTATATGGTCCTACTTCTATTGTGGAATCTGGATAAGCTGAAGCAAGCCTAAAGGAACTTGGTGCTCGGCCTTAACTTGCTGACAAGCTAAGCATCTGGTTACAAACTTGGATACATCTCTTTTCATACTTGGCCACCAATAAAAAAGACGAAGGTCTTGGTACATCTTGTTACTCCCCGGATACATAGCAAACGAACTATGATGAGCCTCTAGCAGGATATAGTCTCATAAATCCTCTAAAGTTGGAACACACAACCAACATTTGAAGTATAAGATCTTACCATCTCGCACTTCAAAATTAGATGTCTCGCTTCTCTGAACCATCTCTATCTTTGCCACCAACTCTTCGTCTAACACTTATGTCCCATTGATTTCTTGCACTAGGGTAGGCTCCATACAAAGCTTTACCGGGATGATACTTTATGATACAATCATAGTTCTTTAACAGCTCGAGCCAATGCCTTTGCCTCAAATTCAACTTCTTTTGGGTAAGAAGTACTTAAAACTCTTATGATCGGAGTATATATAACATTTTTCTACACAGATAGTATCTCCAAATCTTTAACGCGAAGATAATTGCTGCAAGCTCTAAGTCATGCGTAGGGTAATTTTGTTCATGAGGTTTAAGTTTTCTTGAGGTATAAGCAACTACCTTGCCCTCTTGTATGAGAGCACAACCAAGTCCATTCAAAAAAGCTTCACTAAACACAATATAATCCTTTCCCGACTTAGGTTGCATCAAGACCGAAGCTTTTGTAAGATAAACCTTCAACTACTCAAAGCTTTGCTGTCTTCTCTTTTTTCACTCGAACGAAACTCTTTTCTGTAACAACTTGGTCATGGGTACCGCTATGATAGAAAAGCTCTTGACAAAATGATGATAATATCCGGCAAGTTTAAGGAAACTACAGACCTCTATGATATTCTTAGGCTACTTTTATTTTACCACTGCTTGAATTTTTTGTGTATCAACTCGAGTCTTATCAGCTATAATAATATGGCATAAAAATGCCACTTCAGAGAGCCAAAACTCACACTTACTATAGGTTTGAAGGACAACACAAAGATGATAGTCGTGCTCCTCTTCCAAGCTCAAATAAACCAAGATATCATCAATGAAGACCACCACAAACTGATCTAGGGCTGAAAGATCATGTTCATTAGGTCCATAAAAGCTGCAGGTGCATTAGTAAGCCCAAAAAGTATTACCAAGAACTCATAATGTCTATACCTCATCCTAAAAGCGATTTTCTAAACATCATCTTCCATTACCTTCAACTGGTAGTAACTCGAACTCAATTCAATCTTTGAGAACATACGAACACCTCTCAACTGGTCGAACATATCATCTATCCATGGTAGGGGATAACGGTTATTCACCATCATCTTATTGAGATGACGATAGTCAATACTCATCCTCATTAACCCACTTTTCTTCTTGACAAAAAAGACCAGTGCACCCCTAATAGGTTATAATTATGTACTCTCCATTGTGATTAATTCCTTTATATCCTAATTATATTTTGAGCTTAATTGTGGAAATTATGTTTGTTTTGATTTAGGAGGTGAAATATGGATGCAATGGTGGAAATCATCTCAAAAGCATGTTCTTAGCTTCTTGTGTGAAAAACAAGTCCTTTGGAAGAAAGCAGAACGAGTAGAAGCTCATCTTCGATAAGACATGACCACGCCTTGTGACTGATGCGAGATTGTTGTCTGACATGAAGGTCCATACTTTTAAAGCCAAATCCGTGATGAAGCCAACTTTTATGGTTATTTCCATTATTTTGGAAGTACTAGACCAAGAATCAATCTCTTTTATTAATTAGGACTTTATTTATTTAGATTTCTCGCTGTCATATCTTTCCTTATTGGATTAAAACTCAATTAAAGAAGAATATTCTTTTAGGTTTAGTGTTTTCTCTCTCTAAATAAAGAGCTCATTAAACCCTTTAGAAGGATCTCATCTTTTACTACATTTCTTCTTCACCATCTTTTGTTTTTTTCTTTCACCATGTATGGCTAAGGCTTTTATTTTTGATTCAAGGGTGAAGTGAATCCAATGTAATTTTGCAAGGCCTTAATTCTTTATTTCTTATTCTTATTTTTATGAATGTTTAATATTGATTAAATTGACGCCTTAACTTGACATTGAATGTTCTATCGCTATCCATGACATAAGAAGCAAAGGGTAAGGCTCATGTTTATGTTCATTAGACTACTACACATCACGCATGATAGTCCCTAGGGAAATAAAGGTACAAAATTAATTTGATTGATTTTGTTTTAGTTATTCTCATTAATCTTAATGCTATCATTGATTTTATTTAATGGTAAGTTTCTGTTTGAATGCTTGTTGTGGAGTTCTCCAAGTAGACTAATCGATTATAAAAGGAGAATAAATGCTTGTGGTGTTCCCCAAGCAGACTAATTTCTTGGATACGAGAAATTTATCTTTAAGCCTATGATCAAAGTTACGGTTAGATGAGAACCACACCTTTGAATTGAAACTTCGGTAAGATTGATTTTTGTTAATTTTAATATTCAGCTTTTAGTTATTTTTTCATTCGTCTTTAATTCAACAATCCAAACACCCTATCAATTTTAGTTTTATTATTTTAACATTGAGATTCTAATTTCAGCTCTCTTGAGATTTGACCTGATCTTACTATTACTACAAGTTAGTATAGCTAAATTAGTTTTATTTTACAGGACTTCGACAACTTTGTCAACCCCAAGGTGAGATGCTCGGTCGGATGAACCCTCATTTTAACAACTATGGAATTTGATTTTTTAACTCTCTCAACCCCGTTGGTGTCATGCAATACGGAGCAATAAACACTGGTGTTGTGCTTGGAATCACTTCTATCTGAAACTCTAGCTCACGATCTAGAGGAAGTCCAGGTAATTTTTTCAAAAATACATCAGCAAACTCTCTAACAATCAAAAGGCTCTCAAGCATCAAACTCTCAACACTTGTATTAACTACACGAGCCAAGAAGACCTCGCAACCTTGCTGGATCATCCTTTGTACCGCCAAAACTGACACTATATTAGAAAGGTAAGGATTTCTCTCACTCTTTACTACCAACTTGGCCCCATCCAAACCATGAAGCTCTTTGCCCTAAAACCCAACCATGCGCCATGCTCAAACAATCAATCAATCCCTATGATAGAATCAAACTCTTAAAATGATAACACCATTAAATCAGCCAGAAAGATCAAACCTTGAACCTCAATCGGACACTTTCAATACACCTTATCTACTAAAATATCATACCCTAACGGACTAGTCACACGAACCCCTATCTCAAGATCCTTGGCAAGAATACCCACTATTGAGATATTTTACTATAGATATAGGAATCGGTAGATCCTGAATCGAAAAGAGCAACTATAAGGATAAAAACAAGGTAAACGTACCTGAGATAACATTGGTAGCCTCGTATTCCTTATGAGCCTTGACTGCATATTACCTCGTTGGTGCCCTCACGATAGACTAGAATGTACCCCCACTCTAATATACCTCTAGCAAAGCCTCGACCCCTCTAAGCTGGATAGGAGGTCCTTTGAGTTTAGAGTGGAGTAGTGTCAGTAGCTGCCAGATAATGCCTCACATAATGGTCCGGTGATCCATAACTATAGCAAGCTTTAGGCATTCCTCAACACTTGACTCTATGCTTATGTCAACACTGCTCATAAACTGGTATGTCTGTACACCTTCGTGAGCTTTCTGAGCTCATCATGGATGAAGACGAAGGCCTCCTACGACCAGTTGATTTTGACCTATGCTCTGATCTCGAGTTCTGGTTTGAAGTTCCTTTAACTTGGTTCCAAAGGTTTATGTTCCTTCCAAAATAAAACTGAAAGTTGCTAAAGAAGTTTTGAGTCATCCCACTCGAACTTTCATGCCCACCAGTCGGGCTATAGGTCAAACCTTGCACTTGCTTAAACGACTTAGCACACTAGCGGTCAATTTTGAAAACACTTTCAATGGGGCAGCTGTCAGGTATGTTTGAATCTTCTTTCTCAAACCTTTTTGAAACCTTTTGCACCTCATTTTCTCGGTAGCGACCAACTCAATGGCGTACATACTCAATTGCAAGGACTTTTGTTCATATTCAAAGACCGACTAGTTCCCTTATACCAAAAGAGTAAAACGATCTCTCAAGCTATCAATTTGGGTCCCTCCCACATAATTTTTCTCAAACTCATCTAAGAAGTCATCCCATGTAGGTTGGTGAGGATACCATCCCAACTCTACGGTCTTCCACCACTCACGAGCATTCTCCTTCAATAGGGAAATAACACATGTCAACTTGTCCTTGAGTTTTAACCTCATCTGTCTCAAGATCTACCGGGTGTCCCTCAACCACTAATTCGCCTTAACTAGATAGTCTTATCCAAATCTAAAGAAATATGTTGCACTATGGCGTCGTACCCTTTCCACTAGTGCCTCAATAGGGGTAGCTGAAGCTCTAAGTATGACCCTCACAATCCGATGGAAGGCTTGATGCAGATTAGAGAAATAAGTAGCCCCCCAGCTACTCTTGTCTTCTGACATCTCTTTAGTGCCAAGAACATAATCTTCATCATAACTCCCTTCATAGGAGCCCTGACTCTCATCATGGTCTTTTGCCCTCCTTGGTATGATTACTTTCTGCACAAGTAAACAAATAGGGTTACACCATCAAATATATTCAGCTTAAACGAGTATAACTTCGACTTGTGGGCAACATATTCTCTAGACACCTATACACTGTTCTAGACAACACCCTCAGTCCAGATGTCACATTTGGGCCTCAAACCAACCTAATACCATAAAATTTCCAACCTAGTTTAGCCCAAACCACAACCATTTCCATAAAATCCAATAAGTCCAAATGTTTAAATAAAAATGAGTATTTCAAAACGTTTCATGAGAGCTCTAATTAAAATACATAATTAATTGTATTCAACTCACGAATTAAAATCCAAAATAGAGTTACAATACAAACACAAGGTCCTACAAATACATGGCCCAATATAATCTAAGTATTGTACTCAGACACAAGTTGATACTGAATTCCTACTCCGATGGTGCTCCAATGATACACGTCAAACCTACTAACCTACAAAGGGAAACAACAATTCTAAACGCTGAGCTAACGAAGCTCAATGGATACACTTCCACTCAACCATGCTTCATGCAAATTATAAATATGATCATATAGTTAAGGGAATGATATCATGGCAAAAACACAAAATATTTGTGCTACTTCTAGCCGCCTAAACACATAGCAACCAATGGGGAATACATTATTCTCACACAGCACATAACCATCATACCAATAAACTTGGAGTGAGGCCCGGTGCCACACAACTTCGGGAACATACACTCAAAGTGAGGCCCGGTGCCATACAACTTCGAGAATGTACACTCTTTAGGTAAGGCCCGGTGCCACACAGCTTCAGAAACATACACCCACGCTCGAAATCTTTTATTAAAAAACTACGAATGAGACTCGGTGCTACACAACTTTGGGAACGTACATTCAACTAATCTCTAACATGGTGTTACAACACATTATGGGTATCCAGGTCCCAACAATCAAGTGCCTACATAGCATGCCACATCAGCATGAAACCATACCATCCTATGGTTGCTATCATCACACAAGTCATAAAAAGCTTTTACCAAGTTCTTAAATTTTATGCTCGAATAAGAAGATATTTCTCAGTTTCTTAGTTTTACAACTCATTTTAGGCCATTAGGGGTCTATCACATCGAATAATATAATTTTCTAGCTTTTCGAGTGAAAGTCAATATTTTTGGGCAGATTGCCTAGTAGGTACCGGTATGGGTCCTCGCGTACCGATCGGGTACCTTTTGGGTACCAGTATACATAACGTATTGATACAAAATTGGCTTACTAGAATTTCCCAAAGCCTTAAGGTATCGATACAGGTAGGGGTGATAATGAGCATGACTGGCTCGCGAGCTACTCAGGCTCAGCTCGGTCAAAGCTCGACTCAGGCTCGGGCTCAGCTCGAAATCTTAACAAGACGAGCTGAGCAGACCCAAGCTGGGCTCAAAAAGCTCATGAACATGCTCGAAATAATTATATATTATATATTATATATTATATGTATATATGCTACATATACACTAAAAGTAATCTTTTTAGCAAAAGAAAAACTTTAAAATAAATTAGGGGAAAATCCACTAAAAATAAATTAACTAAAATAATTGGGCATTCTTTTCCCCTTCTCCAATATTGAATTTCGTTTCAGTGTTGGTTATGAAAGGGGTTTTTAATGAGGCCCTATCTTTTATAAAAAATTATAGCAAAATTGTCCATTTCGAGTTGAGCCGAGCGTGATAAGCTTCGAGCCCTAGCTGAGCCTAATAGTATTGTTTCGAAGCTGAACTCAAACCTAAAATTTCGGGCTCACCGAGCCTGGAGCCCGAGCCAAGCCCAATAACACTATTTTCGAGCTCGGCTCGACTCGTTATCACCCCTAGATACAGGTTGACCCGTACCGATACCAGGTTACATGGCATACCAGTATAGGTTGAACACCGTACCGATACCCTTTTGTTGTTCATCCAATGGAACATTGTTCTTTAAACCCAAAACATTAGGATATCGGTATTGCCTCTCCGCATACCGATATTGAAGCCCCAAAATAACTTCATAGGCTCGAGAAATCACTTTCCAAGCCCCAAAACTCAACCAAACGCCCCATAACTCGATCCTATATCTTATGGGAGTATTTAAGGTAATTTGCTACCGTTTTTACATGTTATTGACATGAATTCAAGTTTTGCCATTAAAGGGGGTTTCAAGCATTCAACACCACAAACAACCATACATATCAATCTTAAACACACAAAGCATCATCCTTAGGATGTGCATGAACCAGAGGAGTTAGTAGTGTACTAACTTGATTCTTTGCTGAAAAATAAGCTTCTAGCCAAGCTCTTCAAGCCTTCTTTTTCTCAAGCTCCTTGGAAGAATTCCCAACTTCTTTCACCGCAAGAAGTGTTGTAAAATATGTTACAACATTGCTGGAACTTAAAATGTGATAAATGAAGATTTCTATAACCAAAAATAATGCTAAATTCGCTATTATCGTTTTCCTTCCTTAACCCCCACTAAAATCCACCTTCTCAAAACTCCACCAATTCCCCACATTCTTACCTCGGATGGTAAATCCTTTGATGCTGAACAACTTATCATAAACCCAAATTCTGGGATTTGCCCCGAAACAACAATGATCAAACCTTTAACTTAGGGTTCTTGAAGGAAAGAAGAAGAAAAAGAAGGGTGGGATGAAACAAGGGACAAGAGTGATCTCACTCTTCCAAATTTGCAGTGGAAATAAAGGAAATCAACTATTCTCTTTTGAATAAAGGAAATTTACCTTGTTACCCTCCTCAAAACCCATCCACAACCTAACAACTCAAGCCCAACAACTCAAATGAGCCCACAAGGAAGCCCTTAAGCCTCCAACGGTCCAACTTCTCAGCCCAACACACGAGGCCCAAGACTCGGGTTAAATCGACCTACGAGTTTCGAAACCCGAGTCGTTACAATACCGATGTCTGATTTTTTTTCTTTTCTTTATTTATTTAGATTTGTTTTTAGTTTAAGTAAGAATTTTCTTTGTATTGAATTATTCCTTTTTGTTCATTTTGTTATGTTTGTTTGTATGTCTTTATAACACAAATTTCGCCTATCTTTATGGTAGTTTGACGTTCGTGTAGCGAGCAACATATCACACCCTATTATTAGGGAATGCCGACGGTCTAATATGGTTAAATTCTCTTTTATGGTAGTTTGTCAATACAACCAGAACTGTTAGTAGAATTATCTGCAAAATTGTTTTTCTTGATCTACATTCATACATCTATACAGTGTCTAGATGGATAGAGACAAGGAGATTTTGATGTTGGTGGCTAAGTTTCTATGAAAAATGAAAAACATGTTCAAGAGAAGGTTTCGTTTTTCATCACTTTTTGAGTTTACATGTTTTAATTTCCTTTCTTCATGTGACTTTTTGGTGGACATGATCCCCAAGGTTCTCCTTATATGTAGAGTGTGTTGTATTTGTTGTACACTTTCTTATTTTAGTAAAACTCAATATTTTGCTCTTGTTAAAAAAATATTATATTTTCCGATTAAATCTAGATACTCAATGACTTACGACCTCAGTCTTTACTAACTCTATCAAAACTTCAATTGATTGTACATATAATTTTTTAATATATAACACACATATATAAATAAAAAGATAAATTATGTCATTGTCATTGTATTATGAGTAAGTTTACAATTGAGTTATCGTATTTCAAAAAGGTTATAATTTGGTCACTTTATCTATTAATTGTAACAATCAGATCACCATATTGTTAATCGTATAAACGGCGTTCACAGTAGATAAATAGAGCGACCAGTACGCATTTAATGGCACAATAACTTAGTTGTTACAATCGATAAATAAAGTTGCCAAATTATGTATATTTTTAAAAAATATGATAACTCAATTATAAATTTACTCTCAATTATAATATTTGCGTGTATATTTGTTTTTGAATAGTCTTCAGGTGAGTAGAATGAATTATATGTTTATACTTTTTTCATGCATTTGATAACGCACACACACATTGCAGAAAAAGTTTTTGAGAATTCGAATCTCTTAACATGAATAACATCATCTTTTTCATTGACACCGCTAGTTAAGTTCATTGAAATGTAATTTTTAAACCAAAATACCATTTAATAACGTTTAAAAAGAATCTTTGTTTAAAGCAAATCCATAAATGCAAAATCACAAGGTCCGGATCGTCCAATTAAATAAAAGGAAAATTCAGCTTAAAATTCGTGAAATGAATCGGTTTTGTTTTTATGATGGAAAGTCGACAGTTCATCTCATCAGCCTTTCTCATTCTTAACGTACAAGACAAAACACGAGAAACGACCATGAATAAAAAATGGGTGAAATTCTTTTATCAGCCCTTCTATTATGTGAATGTTATAAATTTGGTCTTTATATTTTAATTTAATCATTTTTAATATTTTTACCTTTTTCAGATTTTGAAATTCTCTTCCATACCAAATAATATCCATGAAATCTCTTTAGTCGAACTTTATTATTAGTCTTTGTATTACGTGTAATTGGTCTTATTGCACCTTTAATGTTTGGAATACAACTGAAGTATCAAAATTCGAATAATACATGAACTAAAATCGATTAAATTAGAGTATCAAGGACTCTGTAAACGAAAAAGACAAGCTAGTTATGGTACGGACTATGGATATTTGGACGTTTCATTTAAAGACATTGAGATCTTATGTGCAACACTTTGTAAGGAAATATTGGCTAATGACTTGAGTTTCATACCCAACAGGCCAAAATGGTTCACTTTCTTTTTCATACAATACTAGGTTGTTAGGTTACTTATAACTTAATTTAGAGGTATTGTCCATGTTGAGCGCATGTAGAAACTCATCCTTTTTTGTATTTAAAAAACCAATATAACCAACGAGGTTGATCCAAGTGGTAAGCAGCTTGATATCGCTTAATTAAGTTTTGAGTTCGAAGTCTTGCGTATGAAGAAAATTTCTGCCGAGAGACTTACCTACCAAAACCAAATGTGCGACGCGAGTCGGTCCGACTGAGGGGACAAAAAACCCCAATATTTATGCACATGGAGAAACTCATCATTTTTAGAAGCTTTGGCAGAAAGCAAGGGAAAAAAAAAGCCTCTTTTATGTTTTCTCCATTAGGGATGGACAGTGCTGACTTTTGGCCAGCCACTATCTTTTTCTTACTATTATTTTATCATTCTATCCAAGTTATTTAACCTTTTCTTACAAGGGAAAAAATTCATTCATACTTAAATGCCAACATACAACGGGTAAAATTGAGGCCCATAGTCCCCTAGTTCAGTCAAAAAAATTGAGGCCCATAGAATAAGATCCCGAATCAAAAAGAAAAAAGAAAAAGAAAAAAAAATCAAGATCCAAGTTTCAAAGGAGAAGGAGCGGTGTTGTTCATCTAGACCATTGATAGGCCTGTTAGACAGGCAGTCCTCGATGGTGTTAAAAATATTCGATCCAGTTAATTTCCCGATTTGAACCTTAAAAAATTGAATATTTTTTTTAAAAACAGGTCGAGTCGGCTACTCGGTTTTGAACACCCCTCGTTGACCCCGACATGTATTTAAAGGGTCAGACTGATAAAGATAACATGAAAAAAAGTCTCAAAGGCTATTTGAATCCGAACGGTTCTCTCGAAACAAGGATCCGATGAGAATAACACTGAAACCTTTGAATCCAGACATGAGAAGATCGTCGAAGGGATACATGTTGACCCACTCTTTTTAGGAGAAATCGAAATACCTATGAAACAGATAAATAAAACGAAAAAACAAACGACAGAAAACAATAGAATGTTTTTAGTTACTATGAGTTCTCATTTGCTTCTTGGTACACAAGTACAACATCCAACAAGATGAATGAACAGCCACAATCCATTAGTAATTATCATTGAAGGGCCTCGCATCACATGTTAACGATCATTTTACATGGATTTGTTTGATATTTGCTGTAATGTTATTTGATGGTAGACATGATTTCTTTTTTTGACAATTAAAATAGAAAAATAACAAATTCAAATCTGATAGCATGTGTATGAAGATTTGTAGGAAGTGAGTAGATGCTTGCAGATTTGAAGTTCCAAATTCAACAGCATCACTAGGATAATAGGGTAATACTGTGATCAACCCGAATTAAGCTACAATTTCTAGAAAAGGAGGTAACATACAAATACTCGTATCCCTCCCACGATAATACATTACGAAAACGTCCCTTTATTCAAATAACTTTCAGGGCCGACTCGACCATGCGGCCGCATTCACCATCCTCCTCTATGAGAACCACCCGAGGACTGCACGTTCAGCCTATTGAGCACCGCATTAAAATCCACCGGCTGCCCACTCTCCTCCATCCTCTGAATCACACTGGAAACATGGTCACCCCTGAAACCCATGCTCGCTAACTTCTCAATCAGATCGTTGTAAGGATGATTGCGAGCAAACTGTGGATGGCCAGTGTTCCTAATGCTAGGTGTCTGAAGAGGGACATTTGCAGGGGGATACCCGCCCTCTGAGAAGTGAGGTTGTTGGGGCGGGTGATGTGTTCTGCTCCCTTCACTATCATACATCATGTATGCAGTTCCTGGAGGAAGAGTGGGATGAGAGCCGGAAGCCTGATACCCATCCCTTGGTTGTGCTTCAAAAGTACCCTTGATTTGCTGGGGAGGTGTTCTGCCAGGCATTTCGTAGCCGTAAGGAATGGTATCAGCACGACTAGGGACAGCAGAATATGGAACCTGCATAGGGGTGCTGTGTGGTAATGCTTCAGGAGATGGGTTCAATGATTGTGTAGGAGGGCAGGGAGGGTAACCTTGTGTTGAGGGAGGCCACATTGGTGGTTGCATAGAGGACTGCTGCTGCTGTTGTACTTGCTGTGGTGGTAATTGTTGTGGCCACTGCTGCGGATACTGAGGGAATGATGGAACAGGTGGTACCTGATGGGTATGAGTAGGCTGTGGTGGCATCCTAGACATGTCTTGTATGTGTGAAGTTTGGTATTGTTGATGAGGCAAATATTGTCTCTGAGTGTGTTGGGTTGGTGCTGGGGCTGGAAGTGGAGGTGGGGCAGCAGCAGGGGCTGGGACATGAACCAAAGCAGGAGCAGGAGCTGGAGCATGGGGCTTGGACAATTGGTTTGAAGGTAGAAAATAGGATTGTTGGGTAAAATTCTGAGGCGGGGCTTGAGAGTGAAGCACCACAGGTTGTTGTGGCGGTGCAACTTGATGTGGAAGGGCAAGAGCTAATTGCTGGTTTTGCATCTCAGATGTGTGGTCAGTCTTTTTAGAATCAGGGGCAGGCGGTGATGCTCTCTCCTCGGTGGATTGTGAATAGCTGGAAGAAGTAGAATCCTTGCGAACAAGTTGTAATTTAGCCAACTCCTTTTGAGTCTCAGCTAACTCCTGCTTATCTCTTAGTATCTGCACAGACCTGTGGACCTACAACGTGCATTGAATACTTAAGAAGTTAATTTTCGGAATCAAATGGGATGGTTACAACACGTGATGACCAAGGCATCTATACAGACAGCAACAGAAAAATGTATAACAAACAAGGTAATGATACTGAAGTCCAGCACGAAGAAACTCCGAGCTCAATTCTCTAATACACAGCCTCTCTTAAAAAGGCCGTGAAAATAGATCGAATATATAATTTATGAGTGGCTTATCTCCAGAATATTCATCTAAGATAGCTTTGATAACATGCAGAATGAACTTGAATCCTAGCCTAATCTCCATATGATATGGATCCAAAGAATAAAATTTAAAATTTTATCAAATTTTAATGCCAACAGCAGACGCTGGAGTTTTATCCCTTTAATATAACAGCAGGAACAAAATAAATACCAGATATTTTCTGATCCATATTTAATGTACTCCTCTTCATGCTGCTCCATTTTAGATATTAGGTTGGTGCTTTCAGAGGAAAAGATAAATAGATGTTTGATGTAAAGAACAAGGACCGGAAAAGCATCTCAAGGCTTAAAAGGAAAAAGAAACTAAGTTGGGACTGAGGGTACAAATGTGGGGTACCTTATAGCCAACTAATTGGTCAAACCCGCTTTATCAGACTATGTTCTCAGGATACTCACCTCTTGGAGATGTTTCTCAATATATTTGAGCTTTGAATCAGCATCTTCGTTATCACGAACTAAATCAGATCGCATTTCTCCAATTGATTTATCAAGATTGTAGCAATATAACTCCAACTGCGACAATCGTGAACTTATTCCCTCAAGAAATCGCATGAGGTTGTCCGCATATTTTTTCATGGTTTTCTCAACAGTAGTAGTCACATCAAAGTATGAATCCTCTGGTTGACTGTATGCATTAGGTGGGAACATTGATCGTGCCACCCTGCCCTTGTGAAACTCCTGCAGAGATCAGTCCGAGAACATGATTAATTATTTACCCTTGAAGTGAAAGGCACCAATAAATACCGCTAGCATGGCAGTGGTCAAAAATGAAGAACTGCAGCTCAATTTTCCCTAGAATAAATAGGATATGTAATGCAACCCCAAAGACAATATTTTCGAGTTATTGTTTCACATCATAAAAATAAAGAAGATCAAATGCTCAATCCAATAACCCATCAACTATGACAGCTTTTACGGTCTAAACTTCAGTTTGTGAAACACCAATCGAACTGCGTGTGACCTTTGCTAGGATTGGTCATTGTTTCTCTAGGGAACAACATAGACAAATGCTTTGGATCAAGGGATGAAATGCAATAAAGATACATACCATGGCAAATAAAACCCCAAAATGATGAATTTGACCTCCCTCACCACCGACAACTACAGAACAGCATATCAATTGCTGTTTTTTCAAAACTTTAGCATGTGATCAAGGATTTGATTCAAAAAGGGTAATTCGTTTTTCGATCAAAACACATTCTCCAAAATTCAAACCCAAAAATGCTACATAATATACATGACTAAGTTCAACAAAGCTTCTCACTACTCCATTTAAGAATGAACTTCAGCCAACACCAGGTTTTAAGAATATGAAAGTTCACTTGTAAACCCTCAAATCTTCCTGTAAATTACAATTATTTCTAATATAATTTCATAGATTTTCTCACACCTTACACCCCAAAAATAAGTAAAATAAAAAGTTCTAACCTTTACTAATTTGAAGTCAACTGTCCATCAAACGGATCACCAAATTATAAAAAATAAGCCTCGCTTTGTCAATCAAATCAACCTCTCTATAAACCCTAATCAGATCAAATCCCCCTTTCCTACTAAAAACAAAAAGAAAAACCCTGCATATAAAAAACCAACAACATATACCTTGCCGGAGCTGCTGGTAGTGGTACCGATTGCAGTTTCGGTATGGCTAACATTAGACGATTCCTGGTTCCCGTAGTCCTCGTAAGAGCAAAGAATATCATCGGACCCAAAATCGAACCCTTTGGAACCACCCGAGTTGCCCCGACCCGATAACCCAGAAGCCATTTTTCCCTGGAAAGAAAACAACAGACTTACCCACAAACCGAAACAGTGAAATTAGTTCTCTCGAGATGTATATCGAAAGAGGTAAGTAAGAAAAAAAAATCAAGACTTTGAGGGCTTTGTTTATAGCGAGTAAAGAGATTTGAAATTGGAACGGAAAACAAAAAAAGATTGGGATTGAAGCTTGAACTAACTTGTTTACAAAGGAAAGGAAAGGAAATTTCTTGGTAGGTTTTGGTTGATTTATGTGTAAAACAGGGGAGAAACGTTTTAAAAATGGTGCTTTTATTTGGGGTTGGACTTGGAAGAGGATGATGTTATGACCCTTCCTTCTTTTTGCACATGTATTATTTGGATCTCGCTGCTTTCAACACGCGTATGCACGCCACAAAATAATCCAAATACCATATGATTTTGAACCATTAAATATTAAATTAATTTAGGTCGAATATTATATAAGCTAAATTATAGGAATAATTTTTTAATTCAATTTATTCTTTTTACAACGTAGTAATTTTAAACATTTTTATCGTGTTTGAAAATTTAATGTTTTGTCCAATTAAATTAATTAGTTGTTGATAATCAAATTTTGATATCTAAGATCCACTATAATTTTTAATTTAGCTTAAAAGTGCAAGAAGCTATTAGACTTTTGAAAAAAAAAATAAGTTTTTAAACTCTTTTTTTCCCTCAGCCTCTAAATAAAAAAATTTAATCAATTAAATATTTTTAACTAAAAAAATGAATCAATTAAGTTCTTTAATCAATATTTTGACCATTAAATTATTACAATTTATTCTTTAGATATTACTGTACATGATACACTACAATTCTATCATGTTGCATTTACAAATTTGTTTTTAAAAAATATTTTTATAAATTTATAAGTTTTTTTTAAATTAGAAATTTTTAAAAAAAATTTAAATAAAAAAATTTGAAATATTAAGTAGAAATACTTTGACACGACGCTCTGCACTTACAGATCCAAAAAAGTATCAAGATTTAATGGTCAAAATTGATAAAAAATTTAATCAATTCAAATTTTTAGTTCAAAAACTCAATTTGACTAAATTTTTTGGTTTAAAGATTTAATTAGATACAAAAGTTATTCAAAAATATAATTAATTTTTTTCTTCAAAACTTCAAAGAATTCTTATGCCATAAAGCATTATAATTTTATCCTACTACTAGTTGTTTTTTTTACCTTAATCCTACTAGTTCAATGTGTCACATGAATGATTTTTTAAGTTCTCCGATAAAATTAATCTGACTCCAGCAACTATAATTTAAAATGAATTTAACACTACCTTATCAATGTTATAATCACTCATTTTTTTTCGAATTTTAGTATTTTTAATATTATTGTAATAATAATATTATTAATTTAAAATAAAAAATGGGATAAAAAAAGAGGTTGATTAAAGTGTAAAAAAAAGGGCAATGCAGTGCGTGGAGCTTAGTGCTCCACCTCACCCTTAAAGATCCCCACTTGCCTATAAATATGAGGCATGGGGAGAACAATTGGGGAGCAAGAGGAGAGCCGGTAATGGCACCCAAATAAGAGAGCTATGCTCTCGGGTAGCCAAGGACCGGGGCAATGCCCTCGGTCTTAACCGGTTCGATCGGGGTCTTATTTTGGATTCGATCTAGTTAATTTTTGAAGGGATCGTGGTAGATCTCGGTGGGAGTCAGTCGGGGTTCGGGCTCCTAGTTAGGTATATTTTTATTTATGTTGTTTGATTTAATAAAATGTTGTTTAATTTTGTTCCTATTTTTAGTTGATATGTTTTATATTAGTATTTTATGCTTTGTATTTATTTATGTTTTAGATTAATGTTTTATTTATGTTAGATTTGTTTTTATTTATGTTAGATTTGTTTTTATTTATGAATGTTTTAGATTAGTATTTTATTTATGTTAGATTTATTTTTATTTATGTGTTAGATTAATATTTATGTATGTATGTTTCAGATTAGTATTTTATTTATATTAGATTAGTATTTTATTATGTTAGTATTTATTTATATTTGCCATGTTTTAAGTTGCATTTCGAATATATTATTGTCAATGCGGTGCCCTTTTATTCGAGCGTAAACATGGCCAGTATCAAGCGTAGTGATGGTGGTCTTTCGGTTTACTCTCGAATGACAAGGCCTTTAAAATATACTTGCACTTATAACCAAATTTTAATTTAATCGTCACTTTAATCTGGAAATTTAATATTAATAAGTGGTAATTATTAAAGTAGCAATTTTGGGCGGTGTAGGGGTGCTAACCTTCCCCATCCGTAACCGACTCCCGAATCCAACAATTTTCTAAATCTCTGGTTTTTATGGTGTCCAACCCACCTTAGTGGCCGGTGGCGACTCCATTTTTAAATAAAACACGGTTTTTATGAAACCCTGCGGAATACATATTTTAAATACCCAAAAGACCCCAAACACTTCGAAATCCGTTGTTAGCAAAAACGCTCATCGAAAAAAAAGAGATCGCTACAGATGGCGACTCCGCTGGGGAATTTTTTTTCAAAAATAAAAGAGAGTCGAGTTTTTTAAATAGTTATCGCTTTACTAATATTGGAAATTTTAGATTAAAGTGACTATTAAATTAACATTTGGTTATAATTGCACGTTTATTTTAACGCATTTAAAATCTGGCATATAAACCCGTCCTTTTAAGTGGGGGAAAACGCTAGTGCTTTCGTGTGGATATCGTTCCTCCGTATGGGCCTAGCAAGTACTTCGGGGCTCGAGTACCTTATGCTTTCGCGAGGATATCGTTCCTTCGTATGGGTATAAGCGAATGAGTCCCCTAAGTTGAACCCGGTTGAAAGAAGCCTATAATGGGTGATGACCGGGGGCCTTGCTACTCTTAGTAGGGGACATCAAGGACGATTCGGGTACCTCTTAGCACCAAAACTGCATGTAGAGAATATAGAAAGCCCACCCTTTTAGAGCCATGCGGATAACTTAGGTGTTTTAGACGGGATAAATAGGATTGCTCTGCTTGTTGCCTTATCTACTTCGCTTTTTATTTATGTATCTATTGATTTTATTCGGTACTAATTCATTTTTTGTTTTATTTTATTTTTACTTTACACATACTTTTGTTGTATTTGCATTGCATGACATAAAGGTGTTGGTTCAAGTGGTTTGCCCGATCATAAATCTTTCATCATGGATAAAATGTATCTCAAGAACAACTGTCAGACATTGGTCAGAGGTCAACCAATGGGCCTAAGGTAACAGTTTGCAGAGTGAGCGCATAATGCCAGGATATACATACAAGAGCCTACAACAGACTGACCTATGAGAGCTTAAAGAGATTTAGGAAGGATGGGATCGGCGACTACAAGACCTATATTCTAATACTTATGGCGACATAGCACATTTAATGTATGTCCGGGTTAATCAGCTTTTGTGTCGAGCCATTTTTTAGCTCTAGAACCTTGCTTTTTGCTGCTTCACTTTCAGCGGACATAACATGATACCCATGGTAGAAGAGTACATAGCCTTGCTCAACAAGAAGAATGTTCAAAAAGATTGGATCTATATGAAGCCGCCAAGGAACTAGAATTATCCATTGAAGTTCAAAACCTTTGCCAGGATGAGTGACGATTGGGTCAATGACCCGATTCAAAGTCAATGAGACAGCCTAGCCTGTGTATGAGAGTGTATCTGAGATATCATACCTGCATACCCGGATGAGGTGATGAAGGTGGACATGTTCTCTTTAGGGTTATAGGGTTTGGTCATCTTCTCGAGGGTTCTTGGAAACATCAACGTAACCATCTTGGATCTGTTTGAACGCATGAAGTGGAAGGCAAACCTGGTACCAACGATTTTAACTGAGACTTTTATTTCCTTGAGTGTGACCCAAAAACATGTAGAGGGGTATATCTGTAGAAGTCTTCTTTTTTGGCTCAAGAATCTAGACCCTTTAATTTCTATGAAAGTCGTTCGAAAGGGTGATTACCAGCGGAATCAACACCTTTATTTGCATTCATTTTGCATATCATGACATGGTGTTGATTCAAGAACGGTTCATTTAAAAGGCTTTCAAAATAGAAAAAAAGTCTGCTTTGCCAAAAACGATAATATTACAGTATCAAGTCAGGCCGAGCAAATACTAATCGAGAAAGAAGACGGCTCGATAGTAAGGCACGTGCGGCGCAAGGGATCCAGTGAGGACTACAAAACACTAATTTTAAATTCTTCACATTTAACCCTTTGTAAAAATATCAAAGATTTTAATTTAACTCATTCAAATTTTTTTTGAAAATATTATTATTGTGTTTTGAATTCTTTTCCCTCCTAAAACTTTCAAACAAAAAATCCCCTAAAAGTTTCATTTTTTAAGTAAGTTAAAACTTTTTGATAATAAAAAAGGGGAAATCTTTAAACCAAATGATCATTGAGAATTTTAATGTAAACCCAAAAGTTTTAAAGACTTTATGTAGACCTCATTTGGACCGCTAGGATCCAACCCCATTTAGACGCATTATTTGAATATCGGTTTGTTTGCACCTAGATCAATCGAAGAAGAAACTCTTGTCTGCATTATGCCTACACTTGTCAATGTTTTTTAGAAGCCAAAGCATGAAGATTATGATGTCACAAGAGGAGAAGGCAAGGTCACCCATCATCCTGAAGATGACGTCGAGACGTGGAGCATGAGCTTTGCTTCCCGAAGTCAAGATCTCCAGAAGAAAGCTAACTGTTACCTGTAATTCACTATTAGTTTCTTGCAACCAGACATTTTTCTATTGAACGAAAGTCTTTTAAGGACTGTTCGAGAATCAACACCACATTTGCATTCATGCATTGTATCACATTGTACAGTCATGGCATATTTTACATAACATTATCATTACCTTGCATAAAATTTTTGGGGAGTAATCCAAAGACCAATTAGAGTTTTATCGTGAATAAAAGAATTGAACACACTCAAAAATCAAGATTCGAGCAGTTAGAAGATGGGATCGAAAAAAGAAGAAGTTTGATGCATTCGGTGCAAGAAAACTCTATTTGAACCCTGATTTGGTCGTTCCTCCAGATTCTAAAGATTCCCAGATTTACGCATAATGACGTAACAAGATACCCCAAGATTCACCTGACCATGTTCTGCAAAAAGATGGATGACTGTATTGAGAATGAAAAATTACTGTTCCACTGCTTCCACGATAGTCTAGCAGGACCCACCGTGATATGATATAACTGTTTGAGTAGAGACCAAGTTCAGTCGTGGGGAGACTTAGTTGATGCCTTTTTGGGCCAATATAAATATGCTTTGGACCTAGCACCAAGTCGTCAGTATCTCCAGGGTACGAAGATGAAACCTGATGAGAGCTTCAAGGAATGTGCTTTGAGGTGGCTGTGTTTAGCGACTTAAGTGCAGCCTCCCATAGACGGAGAAGAAAGTGACTTCCATGTTTCATGCCACCTTTCATATTTCTTCTTTGATAAGGTGCTCGGGAAAATGAAGGTCAGCTTTGAGGACTTCATGACAGTCGGAGAGAGAATCAAACATGTACTCCGGGACCTAAGTTTAAAGACCATACCTACCTAGGAGTAGAAGAAAAGAAAGAGATAAATGGGTAGCACTTTCAAGATTCACATAACGGTAAGAGAAAGAGGGCTGATAATCCCCCCGAATCACCGAGGGAAATTCATCGAGCAAGTCTGAAAATATTTAGGGTACTCATTTCAGACATATTTTCTCATTTGGTTGAAGGTTAGCAGCTCACCCCTAGGCCAATGAATATTACACCTGACACATTTGCCCACAACTTTGACATGAATAGTGCATATGAGTTTTATATGGGCCATTGGAGCATGACACTGAGAAATCTAGAAGCTGGTTGGCGAGGGAGTCCTAATGCAAGAATTGATCCAGCAAGGAAAAACAAGAGAAATGGCAAGCCTACACTACATTGAAAGGGGCAGAATGAGTTAGTACTCTGGAGGTAGTCCGAAGGTCCCTATGGTTTTCCCATCAGTTCACAAAGAAATTCTCAATGTTTTGAAGAAAAAAACTCTCAAACAGATATTTTTTCACATTTCCATTTAGAAAGCATTTTTGCATTCTTTGATTCTTTAAACATTTCATTCATTGTTATGAGGTAGTTTTTGATTTTCCATACATATATACATATTTTTGAATGGACATATGTATATATCATTTCTATACCAGGTCCTTGATTCTCAAATGCAAGAATACCTATGGTTCAAATTCGGAAATCAACTCTAAGTTGCTTATATTTAGAAGAAATTGAAAGTTGTGAGGATATTGCAAATGTGAGTATTTGTTAATCCACTTAGGCCAACAGAGGAACAAAGCGAATGTTTAGACAATGGGCAGTTCCCATTTTAGGAATTTTCCTTCTCAGGCACTTATCGTTTAAGATCCTTAAATCGAGAGTTGACCCTAAACCTTTACCCCATAAAGGCTTTCTTAGGACATCTATGAATGGAAGGACGAATGGTATTCTTTCATTTTACTAAGAAAAAGAGATGAAACCAGATAAATTGGACATGAAGGCCATAGAACTACCAGAGGAAAATGGACGAAGACAAGTTTATGCTCAGAAAATAAACCAAGCAACACAAGAAATGACAATCAGAAGGCCGAAGCAATCAAGAGCGAGTACACTGAGTTACATAGTGTAAGAAGAAGATAAATGAAGACTCTACCGTTCGATAGGCACCAATTTAGAAGAGCTGGGTAGAATTGATTACGTTCAAGCGGGAACATGCGAAAATGTTCGGTATAGATACAGTTTAATTCGAGAATACATCCACAGACTCGAACAAGAGGAAAGAGACTCTAGGCTGAAAACCCAAAATGGGCTGTCTAAAAAAGAGAGAAAAAAAGAAAAAGAAGAAAAAGAGAGATTACACTCCACTGTTTGGGTTTACTAAAAGGTATTCCTAGATAAAAGTGTTTAAAAAGAGAGAAATGAGTAGAATTTTCTGGGTCACTCCGCTGTAGTGAAAAGCTCAGAAGGTGGTTGTATGCTCTATCAATCTTTTAAGTCAAAAGTGTAGTAGCTACATGAGTGATATATTCAAATTATGACTATGCCGAGTAACTCGGGGTTCTGTTGTATGCTTCATCATTATCCTTGAGACAAAGAACTGTGATGAGTTGAATTCCCTTAGAAAAAAGAGAGAAGAAAAAGAACAAGAAAAAGAAAGAGAAAAAAAAGAGACAATGAATAAAAAGACTTCACACACAGATCAAACAATACAAGATCAAGACTTCAACTGTAAGAAATGAGCAAGAGATACATAAAGAATCCACAATTTTGAAGATTTGTATAGAAGCTTGAATTGAAGCCAAGTCAAGACAAGTCGGCCCGAAGATTGCCAATTTCGAAAAGGGAAATGACCTTTAGGGTGAAAACCTTAAAATGGGCAGTCTAGAGCGATTCCAAAAATGAAAAGGAAAGAGTAGTCTGCCTGAGCATGTTGGCATCAATATCTAACCAAAATACACTGACTTGAAGATACGGAAGAAAGAAGTGAACTCTAGGGTGAAAACCCAAAGGTGGACAGTCTAGAGCAATCCAAATAAAATACAAAAAAAGAAGAGAGAAAAGAAAGAAAAAAAGAAGAAGAAAGAAAGAGGAACATTTCATCTGGGCACACCAATCACAAGAACTCCCAGAAATGTACATAATCCTTCATTCAAGGAATTTGGAGGATCAATCATTTTTTATGGAAAACAAGCATCAATACACAGCCAGAATGCAAGGCAGACCAAAAGAAAGAGAGTGAGGAAATGAACTCTAGGGTGAAAACCCAAAAATGGACAGTCTAGAGTGATCCCAAAAAAGAAAAAAATACTCTATGTGAGCATATCTAGATCATACGAGCACAGAGATACGACTTTGTCTAACCATGAACCAAAGGCCTACATTACAAGCCTCCAAAGACCATTTTGATATTCTATAGATATCCAAGTTAAATGAGAATGTCTTCAGATTTTATTCCGCCTATAAGGGTTAACCTTGCTTCAATGAACGTCAAACTTCGAAGTGCTTGATCGACACCTAAATGAGGGAAAAATAAGGTATGGTAAGTTAGTGAGATTAAGAGAGCCACCTTAAATGAGTTAGAAATTAGGTATGGGATTGTGCCTCTTGAAAGCCTAATAGACTAGAAGAAACTATACATTTGCGTATATCTCCACAATAGTCAAGATCTTCTAAATATGCGCTTCATTAGAGTTGATCTCTGGCAATTTAAAGCAGATGTGCTATGGTGTTTGATATTTTAGAGGCAAACATGTTTTAAAAGGTTTGACATTTTCTCCCAAAGTTTTGATGTTTACCATTTCCCCCAAACATTAGTTTTTAAAATGTGTGGCAATATACTTCGAATTTTGTTTACCATTCACCAAAAATTAATTTTCAAAAATGTTTGGCTTTAAAAAAAGAGAAAAAAGAAAAAAAAGATGTTTACCATTTGTTCCAAACAATGTTTTAAAATGTTTGGTATTCTCTCCAAGTTGTGATTTTCAAAATGACTGTTATCTTTTCAAACAATCATTATTTTTTTGTATTGAAATATACACAGGTAAATTGCTTTTTGCATTACTTTAAAAATAAATGATGATGAGATTTAAAGCATAGAGACTGAGAGTTAATTCCCGTCGAAATGCTACGAGAAGATCAAGGATGAGATCATGGGATGAAAGCATTTTTGCTTACCCTAGTGATTAGAAATAGATCAAGGCTCTGTATGATGGGTCAGGAAATTCGAAGCAGTGGAGCCCGTAATTGAATGGGGAAACTCCAAGCGAAGAAGATGAAAAGGGTTCTTATAAGAATAATATAAGGACCAACAGATCATTTATAAAGATAGGTGATAACCCTGAAGACAAGAAAACCTTCCGTATGAAAGATTTGAAAGCATATTAATTCAGATTTGAAGTGATTGATCAAATGATGATTTAAGAGCATACAGTGAAGAAGTAAAGAGATGAAAAAAATTTGAGGAACGACCTTTCAGGGTGTAAGACTTTAGAACAGAAAAAGATTGAAAGAAAAAAGAGAAGAGAAAAGAAAAAGAGAAGAAAAAAAGAGATACGAAAAATAAGAAAAATAAGAAGAAAAAGATAGAGAGGAAAAAAAGAATTATAGTACAAAAGGGTTAAAAGATATGAATGCGATAAATAATTAATCAAAGGCCACGCTGCAACAGAAGAGATTAAATCTGAAGAACGACCATTTCAATGGTCAAGACTGTAGAACAAAAAAAGAAGGGAAAAAGAAAAAAGAGAGAGAAGAGAGCGAGAAAAGAAAAAAAAAAGAGAAGAAAAAAGAAAAGAAAAAGAGACAAAAGAGTGAGAGTAAGAGAAGAAAAAGAGAAAAAAAGAGAAGAAAGAAAGAAATGAGAAAAGAAAAGAAAAGAAAAGAAAAAGATAGAAAAAAAGAAAAAAAAAGAAAAAAAGAAAAAAAGAAGAAGAAAAAGAAGAAAAAGAAGAAGAAGAAGAAAATATTACATTGCATGCATCATATAGATAGAGGCATGCCAATTTTTGCTTGTTTTAAACAGGTATTTGAAGAATTGTCAAAAAGTTTGAAGAAGTAGGTTTTATTGAAGAAAGATTTCGGCAGCCTCAATAGAGTAAGGCCAGAAAGATCGGCAACCTTAGTAGCGTGAGTCCAGAAAGATAGATAGCCATTTTTGGCGTGAATCCCCAAATTTGAAGAAAGTTCGACAGCCTTAGTAGCGTGAGTCCAGAAAGATCGGTAGCCATTTTCGGCGTGAATCCTTAAATTTGAAAAAAGTTAAGCAACCATAGTAGCGTGAGTCCAAAAAGATCGGTGGCCATTTTCGGTGTGAATCCTTAAATTTGAAGAAAGTTCGGCATCTATAGTAGCGTGAGTCCAAAAGATTGGTAGCCATTTTCGACGTGAATCCCCAAATTTCCAAAAAGATAGGTAGCCGTTTTCGGCGTTAATCTCCAAATTTGAAGAAAGTTTGACAGCCATAGTAACGTGACTCCAAAAAGATCAGTGGCCATTTTCGGCGTGAATCCCAAATTTCCAGAAAGATAGGTAGCCATTGTTAGTGCGAATCTCTAAATTTGAAGAAAGTTTGGCAGCCATAGTAGCGTGAGTCTAGAAAGATTGGTGGCCATTTTCGGCGTGAATCTCTAAATTTCCAGAAAGATCGGTGGCCATTTTCAACGTGAATCCACAAATTTAAAGAAAGTTCAGCAACCATAGTAGCGTGAGTCCAGAAAGATCGGTGTCGATTTTCGGCGTGGATCCCCAAATTTCTAGAAAGAACGATAGCCATTTTCGGCATGAATCCCTAAATTTAAAGAAAGTTCGGCAGCCATAGTAGCGTGAGTCCTGAAAGATCGGTGGCTATTTTCGGCGTGAATCCCCAGATTTAAAGAAAGATCGGTAGCCATTTTTGGCATGAATTCCCCAAATTTGAAGAAATATTTCGGCAGCCTTAGTAGCGTGAGTCCAGAAAGATCGGTAGTCATTTTGGCGTGACTCCCAAATTCAAAGATAAAGATTCTATATAGGAAGGGCCTATATTTTCGAGCCCTCGCAGTGAAAGGTTCTATATAGAAAGAAACTGTAACTACGAGATTTCAGAAGCTAAAAGTTCTATATATGAAGAACTTACGGCTCCAGGGTTTGAAAACTAGCAGTTTTATATAGGAGGAACTCTCAGTCAAAAGAATCCATCCGTGACGCAGAAGGTTTTATATAGGAAAAACCCGCAGCGTTGAAGGTGAAGAGTCCTATATAGGAAGGACTCCAAGCTTTACCGTCTCAAAGTGAAAAGTTTTATATAGGAGGGACTCATAACTCGAGGCCTCGGAGTGAAAGGTAGAACCCTAACTCTAGGATTTCAAGGTAAAAAGTTTCATATAGGAAGAACTTTCATTCCGAAAGATCCACCCAAGAAAGCGAAATGTTCTATATAGAAGGACATGTAACTCCAAGATCAGAAGGCAAAATGTTCTATATAGGAAGGACTTACAAGCTTGAAGAGTTGGCCGAGGAAGAACGGAAAGTTCCAGAAGAACCTATGATTCCGAAGCCAAGGACAAGGAAGTAGGTAAAAAATGAGTGCTTTTGATCTTTGCTTTGTTATCGTTTCACAAGAACAAGCAAAGAGGGGCAGCTGTAATAACTCATTTTGGTATGGGTTTTAATATTTTTAGTATTATTGTAATAGTAATATTATTAATTTAAAATAAAAATGGGGTAAAAAAGGTTGATTAAAGTGTAAAAAAGGGGCAATGCAGTGCGTGGAGCTTAGTGCTTCACGTCACCCTTAAGGATCCCCACTTGCCTATAAATATGAGACATGAAGAGAGCAATTGGGGAGCAAGAGGAGAGCCGGTAATGGCACCCAAATAAGAGAGCTATACTCTCGGGTAGCCAAGGACCGGGGCAATTGGGTTGTCTTTGGTTTGAGTCTATTCGGTTCGGGTCCATTTCGGTTTAACTAAAATTCAGATCGGTTTCAGTTTTGATTTAGTTTGTTTCAGTTTCGGATCAAATTTTGGGTCATCATGTTTTGGGTCGATTTCATGTCTCGATTCGGGTAAATCGGCTCGGTTTTTGGGTCTCGGGTCACGTTTGCCAGTTCTAAGTTTAATGTGGCGCCACTTATCCGTTGGCTTATTTTTTTAAACTGTTAAAAGAAACCGCGCTTACAAGAACGTGAGTTTTGTAAGACTTTGAGACGATACAACGCAAATTTATCGCGTTTTCTGGATAGAACTCACGTTGTAACAAAATCGAGTTTTATGTATTCCTTTTGTTAAAATAAGGCTCAATACGCATGTTTTAGGTGAATTTATACGGTGTTGGGGTAAATTTTCGTATTTTTGAACTTCGACGTCGTATTAGTGAGACATCTTCTGACAATAGTGTAAAAATCATCCCGTAAAAGGCATCCAAACGGGTGTAAAAATTGCGTTTAAAATGCCATGTTTCCATGTTTTTATGCATGAAGTGTAACACCCCTTTTTGTATCCATATGATGAATACGAATCAGGAATGTCATAACTTTACTATCCTTAAATATTAATGATATTTGAAGCAAAATTCAAGTTTTGATAATTTTGAACCCAAATCTTGAATACTGGTACACACTGTCCCAAAATGCACATTCTTGCATTTTTATATTTCTAATTCATCCTAATTCAATTCCCAAATGTCTTCAAATTTTGTGTATGCTTATAGGGAACAATTGACTATCATATGCTATCAATTATCTTAGCATGCAACTCATCACCTGAAGTTACTCTTAACTTTAAATCTTTCCAGAAATGCCAATTATCATGAAACCATAATGAACTTTAAAGGCCAATCACAACTCAAATAGGTTTATCAAGTATACATGCCACTATAATAATCAAACCTCAATTAGGATGTCATTACGTTGATTACCGGTTGAGCTTTCCAATATTGATGCAATGCTCTTCTCACTCTCATCTTGATTTACCTACGTGTGCACAATCAAACACACGCTAAGTACAAACTTAGTGAGGCAATAAAGGAAGTTAATAACAATAATTTAAACTTTATTCGACTTCATGGCTATGTTTATATAACATGATATATATGCCAAAACATGATATATATGCAATAAAGGAAGTTAATAACAATAATTTAAACTTCTGTGTGTTCATGTGTATCATCATTTTGCTATGCTTGCTTGGATTATGATGTTTTGGATAAGTTAGAGCTTGGTTAGTCATCCATGGCAAAACTTGTAATGGTTGATGTTTAAGGGTAAAAAATGTTTAGAAACTCACCTAATGACTCTTCATAATTGGTAAGAACATTTTGAGACTCAACCAAGGATGTTAGGGCGGGATTGGTGTAATCTCGAGCCCTAGGTTTCGAAATTGGTGCTCGAGTATCGGTACATGGTGGTTACGTATCGGTACTCCTTCGTATCTTAGGGGATAAACTGTGAGAGACGTACTGGTATGCCTCTCTGTGTATCGGTACCCCTCATTAGATCAGAATTCCAGTAACGCTTTGGAGTACCGGTATGCTAGGGGCGTATCGGTACCCACTGTTGCATTGCTTGGAAAGTCTTTGCGCACTAATACACTATGGTAGGTGTATTGGTACGGGTAAGGATCGATACAGTGCGATCCCAGTATCGATACCGGTATGGCACAGAGCGTATCGGTATCGGGCGAGGGCCAATTCTTTCAAATCTAGTTGGGGTATCGATACTCATCGGGGAGTATCCATGCTTAGAGGAGAGTACCAATACTCACTTAAGAGTATCGATACTCACTGGGCAATCTACCCAAGTTTTTACATTTGAGTTCAGAGGTTCTATAATTTGTGGTTAAGGTTCTAACGGGTCCCCTGTGATATAAAATGACTGGTAAAATCGAGAATGTGTGTTCCTTCTTGCTTATATGGATTAAATGGCTAATGAGTATTGAAATGGAGTAAATTGCTTGGTAAGCTAGTTTTAGGGATCCTTGATGGATCAATTGAGGTTGTGCCAGGTAAGGGCACTTGTTTGGTTATAAGTCATTGTTTGATGGGATCCGGATACCCAGTGAGTGAGTGTTACAGCACATGAAAGCCATCCGATGTGAGATTTCGGGTGATGATACTTGCTCGATATGAGATTTTGAGCCCTGCTCGATGCGAGATTTCGAGTGAAGTTTCGATGTAAGATTCCGAGTATACCGCTCAATATGAGATTTTAAGTAGCTCGATGTGAGATTCTGAGCATGGGTGGGTCTCCCAGTGTTGGGTGACATTGGGCCTCACTCTTGGTTTGTTTATTTACATGTTGATGTTGTTGAGGTGCTAGTTGTTCTATAGCATGTGTTTAGGCGGTTATGGTAGCGCTATTACTTTATCCTATCTTGACATCATATTTCATAGCATGTTCTTAATTATGATTCACCTGAAGCATGGTCGAGTGGTTGTGTATCCATTGAGCTTTGTTAGCTCAGTGTTCGGAATTGTTGTTTCCGTTCACAGGTTAATAGGTAGTTCGAGCGTAGTGGAGCACCATCGAAGCAAAGATCCATCATTGGCCTTTTGGTGGAGTACAAGTACTTAGATGTAGTGGGCTATGTATTCGTATGACCATGTATATTTGTAACTCTATTTATTTAACTTGTATTGGTCAAATGTTTTATTTCTGCATTTGAAGTTCTTTTAACTATTTTGAATGGTTTAAGTAAGCGTGGATTTTAATGCTTTGGTTATGACATGTTTGGATTTGAGAGTTTGATCTTTATTGGCTTTTAAAACTGAAAATTTTTATGGGTGTGGTTTTGGGCTTGTGGCCTAAATGTAGCATCCGGACTGCGGGTGTTACATTTAGTGGTATCAGAGCCTAGGTTTAATCGGTTCTAGGCAGTCATCGGGGAGTCTAGTGTGGTAAATAGGTGTCTAAGGAATACATGCCTATAAGTCAAAGTCGTACTTAGATTAAGCTAGAATTCTGATGGTGTACTAATGCTATTTGATTATGCTGAGTTGAACCATGCCAAGGAGAACTAGGAACGTAGAAGAGAGTTTGGGTTTCTAGGGTGGAAGCTTCGATGAAGACTACGTGGTGTATGTGGTGGAGTCCAATAGAGGAGCTAGACATGGAGCCAACTATTTTTCCCATTTGCACCGGGCCCTAGAAAAGATTGTTAGGGCGATTTCGAGGTAATCATCTACCTTTGAAAGGTACCGGTTGAGAGGGTGCGTAGGCATAGTGCCAAAGATTTTCTTGGATCAAGACAAGATAACCCGGTGAAAGCGGATCAATGGCTTCGAGACACTCATTGAATTATGTGGCAGATGAGGTTGTGGTCTGAAGATAAGTTATCCTGTGTGCTATCTTTGCTCAAGGGAAACGCGAGGGAATGGTAGGAAATCGTAGAGCTGGAATGACACCCTAGCCGACTTTCTTGGGACGACTTTCTTGATGAGTTCAAGAAAAAGTATGTGGGTGAGGATCATATTGACAGGTTGAGAGACCAGTTTACTCACCTCATGCAAGATAATCGCATCGTCTTTGAGTATGAACAAGAGTTTCTACAGCTGAGCAGGTATGCGCCAGAACTTGTGGCCACTGAGAAAATGAGGTGCAAGAGGTTCATAAAAGGGTTAAGAAATGAGATACAAACCTATTTGACAGCTGCCCCACCCAAGGTATTTTCTGAGTTGACTGCTAGTGCAAAGTCTTTTGAGCAAGTGCAAGGTTCGACATATGGTTCTGCTACTGGACAAGGAGGTCCTAGCGGGAGGCCTCAGAATTTCTTTAACAGCTCACAGTCTCACTCAGGAAAGGACATTAACCAATGAAATCAGGGAAGATGAGCTTCGAATCAGAGTGCAAGGTCAGACTATAGATCAGAGTCTGCCAGCCGTAGGAGGCCTACATCATCTTTGTCTATGATGAGCCAGATAGTTCTCAGGGGAGTGCAGGCGTACCGTTTTGTAATCAGTGTGGGCATATGCACTGAGGAGAGTGTTGGTGTACAAACCGAGCTTACTTTGAGTGGGTCCCAAGATCACCTTGTGAAAGATTGCCCCGTTTTTACCACAACCATTCTAATTCAGGCACCGAGGGTTTCTTATCCGGCTTAGAAGGGCCGAGGGTTCTCTGAGGGAGGGTCAAGCAAGGAGACCAACCACCAGAGTAGGGGCATGTTTTAGTCTACGGTGAGGGCACCGATGAGGCAATATGCAGTTAGAGCTCATGAGGATTGCGAGCCCATAGATGTGATTGCATGCATCTTTTTCTTATTTTCTGTTCCCATTGTTGCATTAGTGGATTTGGGGTCTACCCACTCCTACATTCGTAGTGGGATATCCCAACGTCGGGGCATACCAACTGAGGACCTAGAGATATGAATTCATGTGTCTAGTCTGTTAGGGTTAGAAGTGTTAGTAGATAAGGTGTACCAGAGGTGTTTTATCGAAGTTCAAGGTTCAATCTTTCCGCCGGATCTTATGGTTTTTCTGTTCCAAGAAGTTGATGCAATCTTAAGTATGGATTGGCTTGTTGAGCATGACGCTAGTTTGGGTTGTAGGACCAAGAGTTTGAAGCTCTGTATGGTCGATAGATCTAGGTTAACGGTTAGAGGGGAGAGACACCCTTGCATCCCTAACGTAGTCTCGGCTTTAGCAGCACAGAGGTTAATACAGCAAGGTTGTAAGGTCTTTATGGCTCACATGGTGGATATAAGAGTCGAGAGTCTGTCTATCGAGAGCCTCAGGACAATTTGTGAGTTCATGGATGTATTTTCAGAGGAGCTACCCAGATTACCACCGGATTGTGAGCTTGAATTTTGAATTGAGGTAATACCCAACACGATATCGGTGTCTATTCTACCTTACCAGATGACACCAACAGAAATAAGGGAATTGAAGAAGTAAATTCAAGAATTGCTAGAGTGAGGTTTTATCTGACCAAGTGTCTCTCCTTGGGGTGCTCCAATCTTATTTGTTAAGAAGAATGATGGGTCAGTGAGAATGTGTATTGACTACCGGTAGTTAAATAAAGTAGCGGTGAAAAATCGCCATCCTCTTCCCAGAATTGATGATTTGTTTGACCAGTTACGGGGTGCTCAGGTTTTTTTGAAGATAGATTTGAGATCGGGGTACTATCAGTTAAAAGTGGTGGAATAAGATGTCTAGAAGACCGCTTTCAGGATGCGGTACGAACATTATAAGTTTATGGTGATGCCTTTTGGGCTCACTAATGCTCCAGCAGCATTTATGGATTTGATGAACATATCTTCCAGCCTTATTTGGATCAGTTTATGGTGGTGTTCACCGATGACATTCTGGTTTTATTCACGATCAGTCGATGAGCACTACTACCACCTACGAGTAGTTCTTCAAATGTTGAGAGATAGGTGTCTGTATACAAAGTTCAGTAAATATGAGTTTTGGCTCTTTGAGGTGGCGTTTTTGTGCCACATCATGGCGGCGGATGGGATCTGCGTTGATCCTCAAAAGATTTAAGCAATAGTAGAGTGGAAACCACCTAGAAATGTCTTAGAAGTCAGTAGCTTTCTTGGACTGGCGGGGTATTATCGACAGTTTGTCAAGGGTTTTTCAATCTTAGCTGCCCCTTTGACCAAATTACTTCAGAAAAGAGTGCCGTTTGTATGGAATGAGAAGAGACAATAGTGCATTGAGCAGTTAAAGGCCTACCTTACCGAGGCTCTAGTTCTGACGCAACCCGAGCCAAGAAAAGATTATATTGTGTTTAGCGATGCATCCTTGAATGGACTTGGCTGCGTTCTTATGCAAGAGGGTAAGGTGTTTGCTTATGCCTCGAGGCAACTTAAACCTCATGAACAGAGTTACCCTACCCATGATTTAAAGCTGGCCACGGTGATCTTTGCATTGAAGATTTGGAGACACTATCTCTACGGGGAGAAGTGTTACATCTATACAGATCATAAAAGTTTAAAGCATCTACTTACCTAGAAAGAGTTGAATTTGAGGCAGCGTCGTTGGATTGAGCTGTTAAAGGATTATGACTACGTTATTGAGTACCATCTGGGTAAGGCAAATGTAGTAGCAAATGCCTTGAGTCGTAAGTCGA
Source organism: Hibiscus mutabilis (assembly GCA_019671005.1). Classification (NCBI taxonomy): domain Eukaryota; kingdom Viridiplantae; phylum Streptophyta; class Magnoliopsida; order Malvales; family Malvaceae; genus Hibiscus; species Hibiscus mutabilis. Next base: position 45,829,261 of record CM033722.1, read on the forward strand.
TGTTTGAATTGAGAGCCATATTTGCCTGCTTGAGAATGATTAAGGATGGTGGGCTTTTAGCTGAGCTCCGGGTTGAGCCTACACTGGTGTAAGAGATAATGAGGAGTCAGACTCTGGATAAAGATTTAGTGGCCCAAATTGAAGCGGTCCAGAGAGGCAAGGCCTCAGATTTCAAAGTACGAGATGGTGGGTACTTGTACTTCAAGGGTAGGTTGTGTGTTCCGGTTTTAGAAGATTTGAGGGACCACATCTTACGGGAGGCACACTGTAGTCCCATCACCGTACATCCGAGAAGCAACAAGATGTACCAAGATCTTTGACCTTATTATTGGTGGTCGTGTATGAAGAGGGATGTTTCTGAGTTTGTGAGAAGATGCTTAGCTTGCCAACAAGTGAAGGCAAAACACCAAGTTCCATCGGGGTTACTTCAGCCAATTCAAATTCCACAATGGAAGTAGGATCGAGTCACCATAGATTTTGCTACGGGTTTACCGATGACTCAAAGAAAGCACGATGCGATATAGGTAATAGTAGATCATCTGACCAAGTCTGCTCATTTCCTGCCTGTGCGCATGGATTTCACCTTAGAGCAGTTAGCTCAGTTGTACATCAAGGAGATAGTGAGGTTACATGGAGTGCTATCTTCGATCATATCAGATAGGGATCTGCGGTTCACGACAAGGTTGTGGAAGAAGATACACAGTGCTTTAGACACCAAACTGCATTTTAGTACAGCTTTTCATCCTCAGACTGATAGCCAGTCTGAGCGGGTTATTCAAATCCTTGAGGACATGCTTCAGTGTTGTGTCGTAGATTTTGAAGGAAGTTGGTAGGAACAGCTGCCGCTGGTAGAGTTCGTATACAACAATAGTTATCAATCAAGCATCAAGATGGCCCATTTTGAAGCCTTGTAGGGGGCGTAGGTGTAGAACACCCTTGTGTTGGGACCGAGCTTAAAAAGAGGAGGATCGTGGGATCTGAATTGGCTAGACAAAACGAAGAGAAGGTTCACATCATCAAGGAAAGATTGCAAGCGAACTTTGATCGAAAAAATGCCTACGCGGATAAGAAGCACAATTATATCGAGTATGAGATTGGTGAAAAAGTGTTCTTAAAGGTATCACCTTAGAAAGGGATAATTCGTTTTGGACGAAAGGGTAAGTTGAGTCGACGGTATATTGGACCATACGATGTGATTGAGAGGGTTGGGCCTGTAGCATATCGACTAGACTTGCCTCTAAAGTTAACACTTATCCATGATATTTTCCATGTATCTATGCTGAGCGCTATCGTTCGGATCCTTCGCATGTTTTATCGCTCAAGGAGGCGGAGGTCGACACGGATTTGACATATGAAGAAGAGCCAGTGAGAGTGCTTGAAAAGGGAATCAAAGAGCTTCGTAACAAGTGTATACCCCTCGTGAAAATGTTGTGGAGGAACTATAGAATTGAAGAGGCAACATGGGAGGTCGAGGCTGAGATGAGAGAACTCTACCCACATATGTTTCCACCAAGTAAATTTTGAGGACGAAATTTTCTTTAAGGAGGGGGAGTTGTAATGACCCGAGTTTTGGAACATGAGCGTCGGGCTAAACCGAGGCATGGGCCTCGCGGTTGGGTCATGTTGTTGGGCCAAAAACCTTGGTGGGCTTGGTTTTGGTTTTAGGCTTAAGTTATGGGGTTATGGAGAGGGGTTTCATAGTAAAATTCACGTTTGAAGAATAGATGTAGGGGGAGAGTTATGAGTTGTAGATTTGGTAAGATGATGAAGTCATTTTGTCCCCCAAAAGTTCTTCCCACCATCTTCATCTTCTCTCCTCTATGAGTTTGAAAGAAAAACACCATCTTTGCTAGTTTTGAGTTGAAATCTCAGATTGGTGTAGAAGGGAAAGTTGTTAGGCATACAAGGATCTACAACCCAAGGTAAATTATCGACAATTATCCTAACTCGGTCTATTATTTTGATAATTATCGACAATCCTCATCGAGTAGAATTTTTCATAGAAATCCTTTATTCGAAATCCATACAAATATTCTCTACACTTAATGAGTCCAAAATATCGATCAGAAACACTTTTATGGGACCTTCCTGAAGGTCACTCTTCCTAGTGTTTCCCTGGTCTAAGCACGCTTAATAATAGGGTTTGATCAAAATTCGATACCTTAACTGCATATTCATTCCTGGGACCTATATCGGATTTTTACTCATTGATCAAATTTATCCATCTACATGATAAAATTAGTTATTGAGCAAATCCTTTATTATGGATTTAAAAATTTTCTTTCTTTATGATTTAGCAACCAACTTTTAAAATTGTCATTTTGGTCACTAAACTTTAACCTTCAATTCCCATTCCAATTTTATTGGATTTCAACCAAATTTTGCATGTAACCTAATATGCTTATCATCCTTTAAAATATCCTGGATATTCGATTCGATCCGATTATCCAAATATTTTTCTGAATTTTATCGCTTTATAGCCATTAATACAAAATCTGAATAACATGAAAACGTTATTCTTGGGGGTTAACTATTCATTTACGGAGTTAAAATACACAACTTTTGAAAATTACACTTTGGTCCCTAAACTTTTCCAAAGTTTATATTTTAGCCACAAAACTTTCAAAATTTACATTTTGGTCACTAGCCAAAAATTGGGATATTACATGAAGAACATGGAAACAAGGGTCGATAAGCATGTTTAAGTGGATTTTGGGGTATATTGGGGGATATTTTTTCTAGTTATTTAACTTTTATGTAGTACGAGAAATATTTTTACAATGATCCAAAAATCAGCCAATATAAGGTATCTGAATGGGTGTAAAAATCGCGTTAAAAACTCTATGTTGCCATTTTTGTTTGCATGGAGAACATGGAAACAAAGGTCGATAGGCATGTTTAAGTAGATTTTAGGGTATTTTGTATGATATTTTTTCTTGTTAATTAACTTTCATGTCGTAGTACGTGAACATATGTTTAAAATGCTCCAAAAATCGGCTCTTATAAGGCATCTTAAAGGGTGTAAAAAATGCGTTAAAAACTCTAAGGAAACCATAAAACACAGCTTGAAATATTGTTTATGATATTTAGTAATAAAACATTACACTTAGAAATACAATTAGTTGATTAGAGGGCTTGCCCTAAGAGGACATTTTCTTCTGTCGTGTCCAGGGTTCCTACATTTAGTAGAGAGCCTAAGTTGCCCGGTCTGTTCTTGTGGAACCATATCCTCGGCACAATAAATCCTAGTTGAATGTGGATGACTTTTTTTTCTTGCATCACAGGGAAGGATCTGGCCGTATCTTAGGTTCATCGTCAACTACATCACAATCACGTTCATTTTTTATCAGAGGAAACTCGTATCGGTATACATTGAATACGTTTTCAAGTCGGTATACCGGATCAACGAATGTTGTTGCATCGAAATGAACGATGCATATACAGCAAATGCATGCATACACGGGTACTTGAATGTCTTGAAACGTCCGCAGTCACATATTTTTTGGTGTAGATTAGCAACATAATTGTTCTGCATTACTCCTTCAAGCGTTCATGAATATTCAGTAACCTAAAAGCAATGTTCGTGACGAGATAAGCATATTGCACCTATCGTGTTTGCGTGCGAATTGTATATTTGAAATTTTTGCTAGAGATCTGGATAGAACCTGAGGCCACCTTCCATCTAGTATATTGCTAAAGATCTGGATGGAACCTGTGGCCACCTTCCATCCAGTTTGATGGAACCAGTGGCAGAAAGCCTTAATGGATTGCAAAATGTTTAAAAAAGGTGAAAAATTGGCACTCTCTAGGTAAGACACGATCATTGTAGTATGACGACACTGTCTCTGGTTGCACAACTGTTCTTGGGTTGTTTTTTTGCATCATCTTCAGCCATATTCGCAACTCACTGTACGAATAAAATAGGGTTTAATATTTTCATATACAATAAATTAGTATATACAAATATATACTAATTTAAAAAATTTAACTAAATATAAAGTAATATAAAAAAATAAACTGTTATATATTACTGAAATATATTAAAATAGGGTTCAATATTTTCATATATAATAAATTAAACTAATGATGCCTGTATCCACCGATACCATACCGCGGTGGATGACGAGGTAGATCAAAATTATGTCAGGCACGAAGGCAAGAAACTGGTTGCTCATCATCATCATTATTATTCCTGGTTCCAGCTCTAACATTATCACTCGTTCCAATGGGCCCACCGATGAAAAAAAGGGTCTACGATGGTGTTTGCTGGACAAACCCAATTCTAAAGCCGGTTGCCACCAGGAAAAATTGCATCAAGGGAAGGTAGGCTAGAGGAACGCTCGACGTCCCACTAATCACCGCCAAAAATAGACCATAGGGGTCTGACACAACAGGCGTGAAAAGACCTTCGGGCGTACTCAGCCACGGATTAAATGATGAGTGCATCGAGTGGTTGAATGTCGGTAGGGTGGCTTCTGATGGTCCTGGTGCCTAGGTGGTAGGAACATGCCTTCTCTTCGATGATGGCGCATTTCCAGAGGTGTTTCGTGCTCCCCTCGTACGTTGAGTCCGTGGGCAGTTGCATTGCGTACGCTGATAGACGATGGCTTTACATTTATCATAAACCACGCCTCGTAATTTGGGTTGACCATCGTCTTAAACATGCGATAGTTACAGTAGGATTGATGTTGCGGATCCACCCTGTCCCTCCACTAAACGATGTAATCTATGTGCTTCACCATCCAATCAATCTATCAGACCATAAAAAAGTTTTATCATTTTTCTAGATATTAATTACTTTCAAATTAATAAAAGATTGTGTAATACCCCTTTCCCGTATTCATAGCTGAATACGAGTCAGAGATATCACAAAATATTTGTAAAACCCTCTACATTTGTAACTCGGTAAAATTTTTGATTCTTCTAAAAATATTACAATATATTTAGTTTCTATTTACAAATGTAGTTAATCACGTATAGTTTAAATATAATATTTTAATCTTCAAATCGAGTTTAATTTCAGGCAGCAACTTATTAATTTAATTTGTCTTGATATAATTAATAAAACTGCCTAAAAACCACCTGATTTAAAATTCACCCAGATACCAAATAAAATACAAATTCTATCAGAGCAGACATATCCTTTTAATATACATGCCAACTAGTAAATATCAAACAGTATCAAAAGATATCTTACTGATACCGATGTACCTGTTATTAATTGATGATGTTCGTATATGCTCCTTACTCCAACCATTTCTTCTTTCCTACGTGTAAAACAGTTACACGCTAAGTATTTACTTAGTGAGACAATAATTCGAATTCAAGTGCAATTGTCATAATATCAATATTAATGATTAACAATGCATATGATCACCTTACCATTATATGCTCGTTAACATAAATAAATATGTATATCAAAGTGATAAGATTAGATCTTACCAATACCGTTGCCATTTCCATCCGTAAGCTTTCAATGCTTACCCATACCTTTTTCCATTTCTATTTGCAAGCTTTCAAGCTTATCTTCCTATTTCTTTTCGATTCTTTTCAATTTATTTAGCCCAAGGTATCGAATTAAGAGATTCTATGTACACGAGTCATCCCCTCATACCCAACCTTTCTTGAGTATGTATATTATTTGCACTCTACTGTGAGTGCTTAGAACCGAAATGCTTCTGTATACTTACTGGAGTATACAATATATCCCTCATTGAGTTTTTATGAAATTACACTGAAGTATTTAGCACCCGTAGTAAGTCCGTATACTCAAACCATGCATGAGTGTACTCCTCAATGAGTATTTATAATATCTGCACTTTACCTGAAGTGCTTAGAATATTTATACAGCTGTTTATGACCCTATGAATATCCAACTATACCATCGAACCTCTATATCATACATTGAGCTTTATTTCATCATTTAAGTCATCAATGGCAACATATATCAATATATATCAACATTTAACAGTTCATAGCCGAAATAACATTCATATTATACCATCATCAATAACTAGTGATCAATGCATTTATTTTCAACCTTTGACATATTTAAAATATGTCAAATATATGATCAATGACATAAATATCATGACAATATATAAACCAGGTAGACTCATCGCAAGTCCTACCAGTCATGTATAAAACATCTATGTATAATGTTATGTATGCATTGCACTCACATGGGTCATTTATTAGTATGCCTCACTAAGTCCTCTTTGATCCTTTCCTTCATTGTACCTCGAACCTCCCTTGATTCGAACTTAACTTCATAATTCAAATAAGTAAAATATTTGTTAGATCCTAATCTAACAATATCTTAGACATATTGTCCAAAATAATCATTCGAATACAAAATCTCCAAAGGTTTTCCTTTCTTCCTTGTATTGTTCAAAAATTCATTATGGTCCTTAGTAACCACTTTGAACTTCCATTAACCCCTTTCAAGCTTACTAATCAACCTTAGATACAAAGTGTATCAATTCTCATTTTCTGCCAGTTTGTAGTACCTCCAAAGAAACATTTCTATAAAATAATCTATAACTCAGAATTTGAATCCGTTTGTTCTGAAAGAAACTAGATTCAATAATCTTTTCAACCATATAAATTAATATCCCAAATTCAACTTGTACGATTTATGGCGAATTTTCAAAGTCAGTTACAGTACTGAAATTCGGAACAGACTGATGTTCTGTTTTCTGACATTTCGTCACTTAAAAAATCATATCTTTTGACTCAGAACTCGAAATCAGATTCCGTTTGCTGGAAATGAAACTAGACGAACAAATCTTTACATCGGTATAAAATTCACCATCTAACTATTTTTGTAGAATTTATGGTGAATTTTCAAATTTACTGCCATAAACCAGTTTTTCTACACAACTTCCATAAACAACTTCAACTTTTATACTAACTTCTCCTTACTTTTATACTTTTCAATTTAGTCCAATCACTAGCTTTAAACCACGAAATCATCACATTCTTCACCAAATAATTATTCACAATAATTCTCCTTAATTTTCCTTCTTTACCGAAATAGTAACTAAGTTAGCTTTTAAGCTATTATCTTAGTACTAAATGACCCTTAATCAACTTAGTAAATTTTGGGGTATTACAATTCTCTCCCCCTTAAGAAAATTCATCCTCAAATTTTCAACACGCACCTGATTCAAAAGGTGAGGAAACTATTTTCTTATATTTTCTTCTTATTTCTCTCAAATCTTTTCTTTAACCTTGTGATTTTTGTCAACAAACTTTAACAAACGGGATTGTCTTATTTTCCTAGTTCTTTGACTCCATGTGCTAGGATCTTTACCATTCCTTTTTCATAGCTTAAATCCGATTGAATCTCTATTTTCTCCAGAGTAACAACATGTGAGGGGTGTAATCAATATTTCCTGAGTATCGATACATTATGAATCTTGTCCATTTCCAAAGATAAAGCTAGCCATTAAGCTTAACTATCAGATTAACTTCTTTCACGATTTCTTATAGCCCAATAAATCTTAAACTTAACTTTCTTTTTGTCTAAATCATAACACCTTCTTCCAAGGTGAAACTTTTAAGGAATACTTTATCCTTAACTTCATATTAAATATCTTTTCTTTCAGGGTCAACATATAGTTTCCATCATTGAGATAGAAATTCTTCCTTGATAATACAAATATCTATCAAACCTAACTTCCAAGTTTTCAGTTTCACTCTTCTCCACTTGTTTGAACATTGACATCATTTCTCATCATTTCTTTAAAGATATCTTATTTAATCTAATATGGTAAATTTTATTCTTAACTTGACAATCAAAACACCATATTCTTTTAATGCAAATCTTGCATTCATAGCTCTTAAGACAACAATTGTCTTTCGAATGAGAGCGTCAGCTACCACATTAGCTTTTTCGAGATGATAGTCAATGACCATATCATAATTCTTAAGAAACTCGACCCAACTTCTTTGCGTCAAGTTCAACTCTTCTTTAGTAAGCATATACTTTAAACTTTTATAACCTTAAATATAACATCGTTCACTGTAAAAATAATGATGCTATATCTTTTAAAGCAAATACAACCATTACCAGCTCCAAATTCAAGTAAGGTAATTGCTCTCATATGTCTTAAGTTGTCTCAAGCATAGAGCATTACTTTTCCTTCTTTACCAAAATAGTCACTAAGTTAGCTTTTAAGCTATTGTCTTAGTACTAAATGACCCTTAAGATGTCTCAATCAAGGGCCAAGATTTAATCTTCCATTTTCTCTTTCCAAAATTGCCCTTATAACTTTTTAAATATTTCAAAATTGCCATTGGGGCCAAATGACCAATTTGCCCTCCAACTTGTCTTTATTTACTAGTTTGTTTCCAAATTGCCATTCCACTAAAATCTAACTAAATCTAGTTAGAATTCAACCAACCATAATAAAATATTCATAAAATAAAATTTTATGACTTTTCCATAGCTTTTGGATCAGTCTCCAAAATTTCCATTCGATCCAATATACCGATAAATAATCATTTACTCAGAAATAAACTGTAGGATTCATCTTGAATCAAACTAAAAATATTTCCAACACTTGGAAATGACTTTTATAACCTTTCTATATCATATGGAAAAATTTCAAAAGTTTCCAGTTCGATCCGGGTATACGAATTCCACTTAAACTTTAACTGCGATTTTCCCAATAATCAAAGTATTAGACCGAACCAATAATTCCACATTCGATTCACACCCTTAGGTGATATGTTTATTTATGAAATAAAAACCCTTAACTTTTGGAAATTACAACTTTAGTCCCCAAACTTTTCTAAAGTTTATACTTTAGCCATAAAATTTTCAAAATTTACATTTTGGTCACTATCTTTTTACCAATTTTCCTTGGAATTCAACCAAACTTTAAGAATACCTTATTCAATTCACTATCTATCACATGAGACCTTTAAACCTTAGAAATTTCCTTTCCAAAATCCATAATTAAAGAAATCCCAACTTTCACATTTTCGTCATTTTAGTCACTAAGTTAGCTTTTAAGCTATTATCTTAGTACTAAATGACCCTTAATCAACTTAGTAAATTTTTGGGTATTACATACTGAGTCAGATAAAAAAGATTATATCGGGCTTCCCTTATCGAGTGAGCATGTGTAACTCGTCAAAATTTAGAGAGGCCACCGAAATTCGTTGGACACAACCAAACGGCCTTAGGACACAGTCACTTGGATGCCACTCAACTACAGCGTAGTAGATGAGTGGTATAGTGGTCGTCCAAACAAGCCTTGTGTCCTCCCAAAATTTTGGGAGGCACTCGTGGACTTTCGGATTCGCGTATGGTGTCCATAAAAATTGTACAATATACAATTATAACTACGTATCAAATTTAGTTAAATAAATACACCAAATTTAGTAACAAGTACACTTGAAATTGTTACCTTATTCTGGGATTCATTCTCAATATCCTGTCTGATAGCGCTCAAACCTTTGGGAAGACCAACATGAATTAAATGACTACTTCACGTACAAAACAAGAAGACAATTTTAATATTAAAAAGCTTATAATAAAAAAATATACTCTTTTCTTACCTCTGACACAGTGGAAAAATATATGGACTAGAATAGCTAAGCTGAGGGCATAAAAACGACATTCTTCACCACCCCATGACTGAAGCGACAACAAACAACCTTCAATGTTGTACTTCTGAGGATCAACGTTCTTGCATATCTCCCTAAACAGGGATGCCAAAACTGCCGATCCCCAGCTCGATTTATCGACATCTTTAAAATCCTACAAATGTCACAACCGCAACGTGTGAACTTTGTTGCGGGATTTATCAGGCATCAATATCTCACCGATTATTTGTAAAATATGAGTGTGAACATATGCCTACAATAGGAAAAAAATATATTAGCATATGTAAATTTAATTATTTTACTAAAATTAACTGAAATTTTTTTTACCTTCTTTACGTCTTCGTTCGTGTCATTTGTAAATTCTTAAAAGTATCCCGCGGTCATATTAGTTTTACATGCCCACCGTCCAGCGACTCTAGCGTGGCCCCTAGCAAATCCAAACATAGGCCGTGCCAATCACCACTACTGTGACCGGTGATAACCTCTCCATCAACAAGAAAACTGAGGATATAAGAGACATCCTCCAGAGTAATCTTCGCCTAGCCGCACGGAGGTGGAATGTGTGTGTCTCTAGCCTCCACCTCTCTAGAAGAGCGTTGATCAAATCAACGTCCACCTCCAACAATTCTGGATGCGTGTAGAAATCTGACCTCCTTGATATATTGTTCTAGCTCCGGGTAAGGTCGATTCAACATTCGATTGTAAGAAATGTCCAGACGCCGTTCTACCAAATTCTAAAAAATTAAACAAATATAAATTAAAACCACTTTTAATTACAATATATAACAAAATAAGAAAATAAAAATACTAAACTAAACTAGATAAAACTTATATTCCTCCGATGATAATCGAAAACGTGTTTGTGATCCAACCTTATCAATCTTGCCATTATATCAAACAAGAGAAAACAACCGAGAAATTGAGAGAGAGTAAAATTGTGAGAAAGTGAATTTTGGTGTGGGGTAAAAGGTAGAGGGTCCATTTTATAGTGGAAATTGCATCGGTTGGGTTGCGAGTATTTAATGGAACTCGCGTCCTATAGAACGTGAGTTCCAGAATTTGCGCCCCACCAAATGCGAGTTCTGCATAAATTTAACGCGGTAATTAAAATTTTCAACCGTTCAATTTATTATCCAAGAACTCGCACCCCACCAAATGTGAGTTTCATTCTTCCCCAGACAACGCGATAAATTCACACCGTTTTGTAGGAAAATCTCGCCAAACTTGCATTTTATAAGGAGCGAGTTATGTTTTTTTTAAACAAACTGGGATAACGGATAAGATAATCCACATCCGATGAAACTCGCGTCTGCCTAAGCGTGAGTTCTAAAAATGCATCGTGCATACCGTGAGTTCTAAATATGTGGCCCAATAGGGGGTATTTTTCCAAATGTTTTTCAAAGGGGGTAGATTTTCAATTAAATTCCCTAAAGAGAATATTCAACCAATATTGCCTCAACAAACTGTCATAAATACAAGAAAATGCCACAAAGACAGCTAAAAACACATAAAAAATATGCAAAACAAATAAAGTGAACCAATTTGTTTTATTATTGAGAATAAAACAAAGGAAAAACAAGAAAATAAAATAGAAAACTAGATGGTAGCACTAAAACCATCGTATGAGACGTCACTAGAAAAAAATATTACAAGAAAATGTTCTAAAGCATAAAAAATATATAATCTTTTTAAATATTGAATTAATAAATTAATGTTGGGACCAGTAACCAATTGCTCTAGTGGAATAAGACACTAGGTATTTTAAACAAGATCAGAAATTTGAATTCTGACATTGTGAATGAAAAAAATTATTAGACCCAGATGTCACATTTGGGCTTCAAGCCCAAACCAAAATCATAAAATTTCATAAACTGAGTTTAGCCCAACAAGGTATTCTAAAAAACATTTAAAGCCACCAGTTAAAATTATAGTTAATAATCAAAACGGTACAAAAGAGCTCTAATTTAAATTTAAAATATTTGAATATTCAATTTGATTTATATAATTTCAAAAATAAGGATTACAGACTCCATTGCGTAAGGTCCTACGAATACACAGCCCACTAAACACAAGTACCGTACTTTGGAGATTACCATATAATAGAATCCTATACCGATAGTGCTCATCGATCCCACGATGTAAAGGTCAACCTACGCACAGAAACAACAATTCTGAGCGTTGAGCTTATAAAGCTCAACGGTACACATCTATTCTACCATACTTCATGATAATCATAAACATAAGCAAGCAAGCTAGTATAAGCAAAAATGAGAGATAAATAAACACGTGACGCTACCACTAGTCGCCTAAACACATGCTCTCATCATAGAAATCATCATACAGGGTACACAAGGCCCAACCATACTCAGAACATGGCAATAAACCATCATATAGATATGGCGCTACCTCTAGCCGCCAAATCTATAGCATAGCAACAAAGCATAAGCTTTTCATAGCATATAAGCTTTATACCATACACTCCGAGTGAGGCCCGATCCCACTAAGCATCGGGATCATACATTTTGAGTGAGGCACAGTCCCACTAAGCGTCGGGATCATACACTCTTTAGGGTGAGGCCCAGTCCCACTAAGCGTCGAGATCATACGCCCATGCTCGGAATCTCTTATCAAGCATCTTCGAATGAGGCCCGGTACCACTAAGTGTTGGGATCATACATTTGGAAATCTTTAACCATGGTGTTGTAACGCACTCAAACGCTCACTGGGTATCTGGAGCCCACTAAACAATGATAACTCAACCATCTATCTGTCCATATCAGTACATAGTAAGGGCAAGATTACCACACAGTACACAGCATTACACGATCCACCAAGAATCCTTACGGTTGCTATTATCATCAAGTCAACTAACGTTTACCAAGTTATAAATTATCATAGAAGTGTACATTAATCATCATCATTAATTATCTTTATTAATCCATATTATCTCATTTATCAAGGCATAATTTAATTATTAATATACACATCAATTTCCACCATTAATTTACATTTATTGATTATTTAGCGTATCAGATATTGGTACTCAAACACGAGTATCAATACGGTGCCCTCCGGTATCGATAATCACACTTGTACCGATATAAAAATTGCTTACTGTAAATCCTAGATTTCTACAAATACCGGTAAGGGTCGTCCTATATCGACACGGTCCCCAAACACATACCGGTACGAATAAAGCTCATACCGATACCTTATTCACGAATTCATACAATTTTCTCAAATTACGAAATTACTACGCTTTATTCGATCCCTAAAGCTTATGAAAGTTATTAAGATTTGTTTACTAACGTATTCAATTAACTAATATTAATTATCGACTTCATAATCATTTATTCGAGTATTACCAATAATCAGTACATTTAATATGATTTCTATCAAATCCCCTTAATCTATTCGAACAAACATACAAGCCATCATAAATATTTCAATAAGTCAAACAATCTCAAACAACCTTAAATGATCTCTAAAGCCTTCACGAGTCACATCATATTCACAGGATCATCATACATTTCATAAATATCGAATCTTATAATATTGATCTCTACTCATGCTTTTTCATCGTCTACCTAATTTGCAGATACTAACACGCAATGCAATCACATTTATGATGCTCATGAAGCAATAGGAGTTCGAAGTGTACTAACATCAAGTGATTATCAATAAATCCTCATTCGAGCATCCTGATACTCAACTTGGCCTGGTATCTGATCTAGAATAATCCTCATATAAAAATAAATATGAAAATATATTAATTTCATACATCCCCTATTCAATTCACAAGGTCAAATGTATAAAAATGGCTTGCCAAGTTCGAATTTGGTGAAACGGACTGCACCAATGGACTCAAAACGTTGAGAAACCCTTGGGTAGGGTCCCTTAGAAAAAGTCAACGGGCCGTTCAACGGTCAACAGTGGCTCGATTAACGGTCTACGACGTAGTCAGCGGATCGGTCAATGCAGCTCAGCTAGGTCAACGTGGCTAAGCTTGATAGCTCGGCTCGGTTCAGATGGCTCCAACTACCCAGAACGATGCTCACGCGAGGCCAGCGGCGTGTGCAGCGTCTTTCGACTGTGAGAATCGGCCGGCGAGCTCTATTCCAGAATTTTGGCACCTCTGAAGCTTGATGGTGGCAATGGTTTTGATTTTGAGCACCTGAACATCCTCAACAAGAAACCTTAAAACTTTCTCCCTCTTACCTTTTCTGACGACAACTTTGACAGCGACACTGTGACCACCGACCGACTCATCTCGATAAGGTGAATGCAATAGTGTAAGAGGTGTCGAACACAGACACTCTGATGGCTGTAGATCAGACATTGAAGCTTGAGGAAAAAAAGAAAATAAGAGAAAAAAGATAAGGGAGAAAAGAGGAGAGAGTGGAAAGATGAAATCTAATTTTTCCGTCATCTTTTTCCCATTTTAATTCAAAGAAATACCTCTTCTCCAAGCCACACTCTCTTTAATTTACACTTGGGGTTAAAATATTCAACCCTAAACCAATATCCGTAACATTGACCCAAAAATTGGGTCATTACAACTCTCTATTCCTTAAAAGAAATTTTTCTTCGAAATTTATACCCATAAAACATTGAAGAGCTAAACCTTTACAACTCTTCGACATTCTCAAAGACTTCCCGCTGCGCTACTCTGATCTCTCACAACACTTTTCAATTATAACCAGTGTTTTCAAACGATACAAACATAATCTCAATTGATTATTTCTCTTAGAAGAAATCTATTATCGTGCGGCACATTATAGAAGACAAGCAAAACCCAACGGTACCTCAACAAAAACTGTCACATGAATACGTTATCAAAGAAACTTAACTTATGCTATAGAACCCAAAAGATTGTTGCACACAAAATCTTTCTACAACTCTACATGATCTAAAAGGACAAGAGGTTATACAATTGTTGTAACCCAAAACGAAGCGATCCTTCTCGCGGTGGCTCCTTGAAGGAGACACTAACTTTAATGACATCCCATACCTAGAACTTTGCTTAACCGGTGCAAGGCTTCTGAAAACGAACGACATTTTAACTTGCCTCAAGCAATTACCTTAAACTCGACATGATAACTCATGTCGGCAGCTGAAGCAGCTCCTAATTCACACAAGAGTCTTACACCCCAATCTATAATGTGTCTGGAAACACATCACCTGCACCCTTGCTATGGTCTATCATCGTAACCCTCGAATTTTGTGTCAAAGGTAGCATAAACACAACGTAGTGTCGTACAACCTAACCCACAACCAATCCAAACAGACTTTCTATCAAGATCATACCTTTATAGAAAATAACAAACAATATCTACTAAAAAATATCATTACAAAATAAAATCCTATCGAAACTGTACTTCTACCAATCTTTTACAAGATTCACGGTCATCCATTTAATTTCCACTAATGAACATCGAAACATCACAATAGCTCTGAAAAACTTGATGTTTAACTTGCAACTGGTTTCAAGTCAATCTCTTATCATAATCTCAAACACACGACTCCACACTATCTCCCAAATTACGCGGCGAGAGTTGGTACAAACTGTCACTCTCGAAATCCACCATATACTAACCACTGTACTATATAAGAAGAATCTCTTGCATTGATGAACTTTTCTCTAAAGAACCCACAACAAGTTCTCAAAGCCCATCTGAAACCCTCGGACCTAAAATTCAACCACAACACTGAGTCCATTTAAAATATGCAACTGATACTTCTTACAGCTTTCAAAACTAACTAATCCTCAGCATGAAGCTCAACAATTAAACCACACGGGGATCGACACTGGCCGATCAGTACTGTCACTAAATGATGAAGTACCAGTATCGTATAAAGCTAGCATCGATAATTTTTTACGCAGTCATCGCTATCAATCTTTGATCGTCCTACACGAGTAGCAAGATACTATAACATGAACTAACTTTGTACAATCCATCACTTATCAAGTTCACTTTACTTAGGTGGTGATCAATCAACAACTCTTAATTATCACGTCGTTGTCCAAAACTCAAATTCCTTAAAAACCAAGCACCCAAAATTCACACTATTGGGGTAGGCACACCCTTCCTTCTTCTTACACAAAAATACAGCCTTGAAAAAACTACAAAACACCCCCGAAGATCTTAAAACCTTATCTGACTATAATCGAGTTAGCACCACTATCACAACAAATGATCTCATCCACTTCAGATCTCCACCAATGTTCCTCCGTTCGCCTCAAGGTAATTATGAAACAATCCAAATCATTTATAAAGTCTCAAACCCTTGCTTCCTTAACTGATTACACGGTAACCAACCTCTCCCCCATAGGGTCATTAAGGTAATTATCTTGTCAACACTCATAATTTCAAATTGCTTATACATTGGCACATGTCACACAAAGCATCAAACTTATATTCGAGAGACAACATGGTGTCCCTCACCCTATCATCGCTGAAACACCTCAATCGTCACTATAGACATCAGACTTACCCTCTAAAGAGAAAAATCTTGATTCCAAAATTCATTTTGAATTTACTAGCCTCCAACACTTTAACCATAAGCTTCTCATTCTCGCACCAATCCTGAAAGAACACACATGGAGATAAAACGAGTCATCCACCTTAGGAGACTCCTAACACTCCTTCACTGTTACTTGGTAAGCTATCAACGGTTTAAACATCACCTCAATGAACTAACTTCTTGCTAGCAAACAAGCTCGGCTCTTTTATGGGCAAAACACTTAGGCAAAAGAAACCTAGTTTGAGTTGCATCTTTACAACTAAATCTCTAACTCTCTTTACTGGGTCAATATTCTCTGATAATAGCAATGGGCATCGACCTATAACTCGATCTTACCTCAATATTCACTCATGTTTTTGATAGGAAAAAGTCTTGGCAACTCCTTTCAGAAGCATAAACAAACACCCTGACAGTTTAAAAGCTCTTGAGCGTTGAGCTACAAACGTTATCATCTACCAATTGGTCAAACATATCTCACATCCCTATTGTGCCATACTCTAAAAAACTACTACAAAAATTATGATAGAAGGGAAACGGTTCAACATTTTCAATACCAAATTTGGGTTCCCTCGAGGTCTCAAGCCTCGAGCGCAACTTTCAACATTACAGGCTAGCGTTGCACTTAATTAACCAAAATAATTTCCAAGGTGCAACAACTCCCAAGAAAGTAGCTCTCTCAAGCTGATAGCATATCTAACTTCAGCCATACTCTAAGGAACTAGTGGATCCCGAATCCATTATCTTTGAGAAAAACCCTTGAAAAGGGAGATGATGCTTTCGAAGTATCATCATGACTCCCTCTAAGCAACCAAAGGGTCCTCCAACCAATGTGCATCTACTGATCAATTTTAAAAGTGGGTTATCCATACTCGTAACATAAATATTATTCACGTTTAACGGTGAAGATTCTTTACCATAACTCTCATGATGTATTCGAAGGCTTCAGAGTGTCTACAACACTCAATAAAGACACCATTCAGGTGGGGGAAGGAGGACATATCCTCGATCCTGGCATTATTTAACTAACTCATATCTTAACAATTCAAGATGACCTTGCCCCAAAAATTACTCCGATGAGTGACTCAACAATTTACTCGGCCCTCTCGGCTATGACCGTACCCATCTTAGTGTCAAAACGTTGGACGCACCATCAAGATTCTAGTCTTAAAGAGTACGAACTTAATTTAAGGGCTTGTATTCACTAGACACCTTACTAAAATATCTATACCACCCTGGGGTTTCCTAGAACTGGCTAAACCTAAGCTCTGATACCACTAAATATAACACCTTCGACCTAGATGTTACATTTGTCCTCAAGCCCAAACCAAAACCATAAAATTTCTTAAACTGGGTTAAGCCCAACACGGTATTCTAAAAAACAGTTAAAGCCAACAGTTGAAAATATAGTTAAATAATCAAAATGATACAACAGAGCTCTAATTTAAATTTAAAACATTTGAACATTCAATTTGATTTATACAATTTCAAAAATAAGGATTATAGACTCTATCTCATAAGGTCATACGAATACATAGCCCACTAACCACAAGTATCATACTCTAGAGATTGTCATATGCTAGAATCCCATACCGATAGTGCTATGATCCCATGATCCAACGATCAACCTATGTACAAAAACAACGATTCCGAGTGTTGAGCTTACAAAGCTCAGTGATACACATCTACTCTACCATACTGCATGCTAATCATAAACATAAGCATGCAAGCTAATACGAGCAAAAACGAGAGATAAATAAACACGTGACTCTACCACTAGTCGCCTAAACACATGTTCTCATCATAGAAATCATCATACAGGGTACACAAGGCCCAACCATACTTAGAACATGGCAATATAACATCATATAGATATGGAGCTACCTCTAGCTGCCAAATCATATAGCATAGCAAGAAAGTATAAGCTTTTCACAGCATATAAGCTTTATACCATAATATAAGAGTGAGGCTCGGTCCCATTAAGCATTAGGATCATTCACTCTGAGCGATGCCCGATCCTACTAAGTATCAAGATTATACACTCTTTGGGGTGAGGCTCGTTACCACTAAGCGTCAGGATCATACAACCATGCTCAGAATCTCTCATCAAGCATCTTCGAATGAGGCTTGGTAACACTAAGCATTAGGATCATACATTCAAAAATCTTTAACCATGGTGTTACAACATATTCAAATTCTCACTGGGTATCCAAATCCCACTAAATAATGACAACTCAACCATCTAGGTGTCTATATCAGCACATAGCAAGGACAAGTCTATCATACAACACACAACATTACACGATCCACCAAGGATCCCTACGGTTGCTATTATCATCAAGTCACCCAAAGTTTACCAAGTTATTAATTATCATAGAAGTATACATTAATCATCCTCATTAATTATCTTTATTAATCCATATTATCTCATTTATCAAGGAATAATTCAATCATTAATATACACATCAATTTCCACCCTTAATTTACATTTATTGATTATTTAGCGTATCGGGTGTCGGTACTCGAATACGAGTATCAATACGGTACCCTCAAGTATCAGTACTTACACGCGTACTGATACAAAAACTGCTTACTAGAAATCTTAGATTTCTACAAATATCGATAAGTGTCATCCCGTATCGATACGGTGCCCAAACACATACTAGTACGGCCAAAGCTCATACCGATACCTTATTTACCAATTTGTACCATTTTCTCGAATTACGATATTACTATGCTTTATTCGATCCCTAAAGCTTATGAAAGTCATTAGGGTTTGTTTACTAACGTATTCAATTAATTAATATTAATTATTAGCTTCATAATTATTTATTCGAGTATTACCAATAATCAATACATTTAATATGATTCCCATCAATTCCCCTCAATCTATTTGAACAAACATACAAGCCATCATAAATATTTCAATCAGTCAAATGATCATCAAACAATTATACGGACATCTTGAACGACCCTAATTGGTCTCTAAAGCCTCCACGACTCATATAATAATCACAACATCATCATACATTTCATAAACATCGAATCTCATAATACTAGCGTAACATCCTCGACCTGGATGCTATAATTGGGCCTCAAGCCCAACCCGTTTACAAATATATATTTGTTTTTTTAAGCCCAACTAAAATTTCCAAATCCGTTAAAAATAAGCCCAAATAGAAATTCGATTACGATAATTAGAGCTATAAGATAAAATAGGAATTTAAAAGCCTTTGACCGATACAAAATAAATCTAAAATAGAGTTACCATACATTAGGGTCCTACGAATACATAGCCCACTACATCAAAGTTCTTGTACTCTACCACAAAGGCCAATGCTGAAATCCTTGCTTCGATGGTACTCCGCAATACGCTATCCACCTACCTACCTGCGAATGAAAACAACAATTCCGTACGCTGAGCTAACGAAGCTCAGTGGATACACGACCACTCGACTACGCTTCATGCAAATCATAATTTAGAATGTGCTGGAATTATAAAAACATGGTATGCAAAACAATTGGCGCTACCGTAATCGCCTAAACACATAGTATTATTCATCAATTGACAATCATAGCCAAATGGGCCCAAACGTACACGGAGTCTACCAACTCCGCCGGGCAACAAACAAGGGTTACTCAGGTTCGCCCATCGAGTAGCTTTGAAGGGTTTGCTCAGAATCTCGCATCGAGTTCCCTTCGAATTGGTTCAGAATCTCTCGTCGAGCAACTCAGAATCTCTCATCGAGCAATGAATAAGGCTCAAAATCTCACATCCAGCAAATATCATTATCTGGAATCTCGCATTGGATGGTCTTCGTTGTGTTGCAACACTAACCTGGGTATCTGAATCCCACCAAACAAAGGGTGACTCAACCAACCAAGATAGTTCTCTTCCTGGCACATAACATTAAATAATTCACCAAGTACCCTATAACAACTATTACAAGCAAGTCACCCAACATTACCAAGTATTCATTCCTTAACATCATGCACAGAACCCATAAACGCAGTTTTATGATTTTGTAGCAAAATCTCTTTTCGCTAAAAATCGTGTGTTTCGAAGTGTTTGTGATTTTTCGGATATAAAACGTTTATTCCATGGGTTTTTTTTAAAACCGCATTTTATTAAAAATTGGAGTCGCCACCGGCCACTTAGGTAGGTCGGACACCATAAAACCAGAGATTTAAAAAACTGTTGGGTTCGGGAGTCGGTTACGGATAGGGAAGGATTAGCAGCCCCACACCGCCCAAAATTGGTACTTTAATAATTACCGCTTCATTAATATTTGACTTTCCGGATTAAAGTGACGAATAGTTTAAAATTTGGTCATAATTGCGAATAAATTTTAAAGGCCCCATTATCTGAGGGTAAACGCCCGACCACTATCACTACGCCTGATACTGGCCCCGTTTACGCTTGGATAAAAGGGCACCGCATTGACAATTTATATATTTCATTATGCAACCTTAGTGAAAAAAATATTAAGCATGGCCAATAATTAAAATACGATTGTTGCGTGTGATAAGTGCTACGCAATTGTGCAAGTATACACGTCGCAAGTAATAAAGTGATATGAGTATCGAGTATCGTCTCCACAGGGATTGGTTTGGGCCACTTTGCTTAAGTTACTGCACTGTGAAAAGTAAAAACACAATTAAAGGATTATAGGAGTTTAACTAATAACTAAACTAGAAAGCAATAAAGTAAAAGAAAAGATGAGATCGAATGAGAGAGAGATAGGCCAGGTTGTCGTGAGTTGAGGTGTGATAGCCGATTGGATCGTCTTGGTAAAAGAGTGCACGAGCAACTCAGTTGCCGTGGCAACTTGCACAACGGGGTTGCCTTGGCAACTAATCGATGGTTGCCTGGGCAACTAGTTGGGCAACTAGTTGGGTGTCTGGGCAGCAATCTTCAAGGTTCGACAGAGCGTTCTTCAATGGTTTCTTCTTATCCCTAAGTCGAAACTCTAGATACTTGTGCATGCCTTGATAATACATCCCTGCGTGAATCAAGGGTGAACAACAACCAATCTTGCGCTCCTCTTAGCCGTTGAAATCCTTGACTTATTCCTAAGCCGGATTAATCTTCACCATCAATAGATTGAATAAAGATCATATTCATTCGTTTCTTGAATCTAACTCTCCCGATATTAGACAAATAGATGAAGTTACGAGATCCTCTCCCAATTCACTCGCAAACAAGAATAAGAAGCAAGAATGAATAAACCTTGAATAGAAAGTGCAAACTCTTATTACTTAAACAAAATCCAATTGTTTTTCACAACAACAAAACACAATAACCCCAACCAATCAAGTTAGTTCATGGTTGGGTTAAAAAGATATACAAAGAATAATCCCCAAACCATGAATCTAATGGAAGCAAAGAAGAAGAAGAAATCGAACTCTCTCCCTCCTTGTTATCTTGTCGAAATCTCTTCCTTCTTGCCCTTTGGAGTTGTCGAAAATCCTCTCCTCTTGCTCTCCCTCGAATTGTCGAAATCTCCTTCTTATTTATAGGGCTAGGCCAAAGTCCTTCTTTGAGAAGGAGTTTAAGTTGGAATTAAATTATCTTTAAAGAATATAATTCTTTATTATAATTGTATTCCTACTAGAACTTCTCCTATCTTCTTGGAATTTAATTCTTCTTTAATCTCTGCATGGAAATCAAATTCCTTTGGGTTTGGGCTTTGCTCCACGTCATCTTGGGCTTGTCTAGTCATCAAATTTGACATCCCTATTGCATTTTCTCTTTGTCGACAATTGCCATGGCAATTGGCTCGGCGTCTCCTTCATGCATTGCCCTGGCAACTAGCTCGGCATATCCTTCATGCATTGCCCTGGAAACTAGCTCGACATTGCTTTGGCAAGTGATCCTGCACATACACACACAAAAACACACCAAAGCAGCATCTTTTTCCACAAAATCACCAAGTTATGTAATCAAGCTCAACATTGGAAAGAAACATGAATTAATGCATGAATAACTAATTATGCAACTAATATGAGCTTAAGTCTAACAATAATATGAGTAAAAAGGGTAATAAAAATAGTACTTTTGAACACTTATCACGCCCCCAAACTCGAACTATTGCTTGTCCTAAAGCAATGCAAACTAACAATTACCTGCCAAGACTTTAATCATCAAAGACATGCTTCAAACTTGAATTCAAACCTCGGAACCGTGGCACAAAGTATGATCACCTTTTAATTTTTCGGATAACACAAAAATTACCCGGAACCAAACTATAGTGCTCGTGACAATGTGTGTGCGTAGTTGTGTACAAGTTGATTTTCAAGATTCTATGTGAATAGTAGGCTTTTATCAATTTAATTACTGGGGCATTTATTTTAATTTTCACTAGAGCCAATTCCGGGCACCTCTAGTAAAGTAAGCAATTTCTCATTTTATTTTAGTCGACTAGAGCCAATTTCGGGCACCTCTAGCGATTCTTTAATGTGCATTCACTACTAGAGCCAGTTTCGGGCACCTCTAGCAAGAAAGAACAATTACTACTAGAGCCAGTTTTGGGCACCTCTAGCAAGAAATTAACTTTTAGTTTTCAAATTTACCCAAATTTTAAGCAACCTAAGTTCACTAAGTTTTTTTCAATCAATAAGCCACAACCGTGTAAAAAAAAATCAGCATCATAGTAAAATTCTAAGTTCTTTTCATGTAATCCTAAAATTAAAGGTTCTTTCAATTAAGTGCAGTGGCACAAATTCATCATTGGATATTCAACAAGTCTTAAGCAATTAAATCAAATTAAAGGCATGGCAAGTAACATATGCAACCTATATGTGATTGCTAAAGATGAATGCAACTAAACATGAAACTAACTAGAAACCAACACCCCCCCAAACTCGAGAGAAGCATTGTCCTCAATGCACGTAAAAGTGAAACAAAATTTAAAAGAAACTAAATGAAATGAGTTAGTCAGAGAGGTCGTCACCTCGAGTGATAAGTTTCCTTCGTGCCGTTTGCTTGATTCATTTTTCAGTCAGTGGTTGAATGCTGGTACCGCGTGAATAGCATTGCTTTGATTTGATACATGTTTGCCGATGCAGGTTCACTTGCATGGGCATCAGTAGTTGCCGAAGCCATTGTTGTTGCCTGGGCATCACCAGTTTCTGTTGTGGTTGCTGTGGCAAGTAGTCGGCAGTAAATTTCCTTAGCATGGTGGTTGTGAGTCTTGTTGTGTAAAAGAAAATATTGAAAGGAGAGCATGCTCAGGCATCTCCTAAAGTGACCACTTCTAATGTTACTGCATATCTGAGAAAACTTGAGGAGATTCGTTTCCGATACTTCTTATAGTCCATCCGTACCCTCCATCGGGTGACAATATTGCCCAAAAAGAGTTGGGCCAATGTGCTCCCAGCTACTCCCTTTTGCATTATCATGGTGGAGGTGTCTTTCCTCTTTGTTCGCTTGTAGTCCATGTATACTCTCCACACTTGCTACTATTCCTGAAGGTACAAATATATTAATAGGAAAAATTATATCCATTCTCAACCATTCAGTTACCTCATTTTTGTCGACTTCTATCATGGTTGGATGTAGCCTTTGCTGTCGTGGCAATTGCTGCTCAAGCCAATTGCCGTGGCAATCAGTTGTCAAATTTTGCTTTAAGTCAAGGGAAGAATCAATTTTCTGAAGAGCTTTATGAATCCAAACACCTTTTTCTTTTGGCCTCTCAAACATCTCCATCAGTAGAGATTTTGATGGCTTCAAATCTACCAACCTCGGTTTCTCAAGACATACCTGCAATAGACGAGGTGAGTTTTTAAAGAATTCAAAAGGTTCAACTATTACCTGCTCATATTCCATTGGCAAAGTATTATCATCTCGTTGATCTTGCATGTGGTCGTGTAATTGCCTTGGCAATTGTAGATGAGAGCAATCTACACATTCCTGCTTCAACATCAACGTTGTAACCTTTTGGGCATCAGGTTCCTCAGAATTTGTTGTAGTATTGTTGTTCTCAGCTTTACCGAGTGTTGTCGCAGCATTGCTCTGTTCAGGCTCCTCAATCATTGCCGAGGCAATTTGTTGTTCAAGCTCATCATGTGTTGGGCAGTCTCTCTCATTGGCATCCTCTTGACTTTGAGTTTCTAGTTGTTCCTCACACATCGGAGAGCTTTATTTGCATTGCTCCTTATCCTCTTGCCTTGGGACGTCAGTATCCCTAGGAATGAATTGTTGGTGCATGTTTTCCATGACATATGTGGATCTCCCCAATTGATCTTCCGAATCCCCTAAGGTTGCATCCCACTGAGCTATCCTCGTATCCATAGATTTTGATAGCTCTCGAATCTCTTCAATTGATCCGTAAAGTCTAGCCAAGGAAGCTAGTAACGTTTCCTCCAAGGAATTGGAATGCTCTTGAAAAGGACTACATTGCCATGGCATATCTGTTGCTGCGGCAAAATTGTTATGGTAAAAAACATTTTGAGCTTTTTGACCATACCATGAAGAATTTTGCTGCTGGTTCCCCCTATGGTCCTCCATGTAGTTATATGCACCGAAAATGTGAGGGCAATTTTCAAACTCATGATGTTCTCCACACATAGCACAAGATTTTTCCACAATATAAGTTCTTTGGGCTTTTCTCGGTTGGTATAGGTAATCATCAAAGGGTACAAGAAACTCTTGATTGGATTGATTCATATCTTCCAACATCATCTCTCGAATAGATTGGCTTTTATTTCCCGACATGTTGGCGTCCCTTAACTTGTAGCGCACCTATTTTTTTTTTGATAAAACAAACAAAAAGAAAAGTTAGTAAAACTAATAGAAAAAATGCAATAACAAAAACAACTAACACCAATTACCAATCCCCGGCGACGGCGCCAAAAACTTGTTGCGTGTGATAAGTGCTACGCAATTGTGCAAGTATACACGTCGCAAGTAATAAAGTGATATGAGTATCGAGTATCGTCTCCACAGGATTGGTTTCGCCACTTTGCTTAAGTTATCTGCAATGTGAAAAGTAAAAACACAATTAAAGGATTATAGGAGTTTAACTAATAACTAAACTAGAAAGCAATAAAGTAAAAGAAAAGATGAGATCGAATGAGAGAGAGATAGGCCAGGTTATTGTGAGATGAGGTGTGATGGCCGATTGGATCGTCTTGGTAAAAGAGTGCACGGGCAACTCAGTTGCCGTGGCAACTTGCACAACGGGGTTGCCTTGGCAACTAATCGATGGTTGCCTGGGCAACTAGTTGGGCAACTACTTGGGTGTCTGGGCAGCAATCTTCAAGGTTCGGCAGAGCGTTCTTTCAATGGTTTCTTCTTATCCCTAAGTCAAAACTCTAGCTACTTTTGCATGCCTTGATAATACATCCCTGCGTGAATCAAGGGTGAACAACAACCAATCTTGCGCTCCTCTTAGCTGTTGAAATCCTTGACTTATTCCTAAGCCGGATTAATCATCACCATCAATAGATTGAATAAAGATCATATTCATTCGTTTCTTGATTCTAACTCTCGATATTAGATAAATATATGAAGTTACGAGATCCTCTCCCAATTCACTCAAAACAAGAATAAGAACCAAGAATGAATAAACCTTGAATAGAAAGTGCAAACTCTTATTACTTAAACAAAATCCAATTGTTTTTCACAACAACAAAACACAATAACCCCAACCAATCAAGTTAGTTCATGGTTGGGTTAAAAGATATACAAAGAATAATCCCCAAACCATGAATCTAATGGAAGCAAAGAAGAAGAAAAATCAAGAACACAATCAATGGGAAATAAAATTACCTGATCTTAAGAGATGATATTCTTTTCATGAAATCCCCTCAAATTAAAGAGTTATTTCAATTAAGTGCACCAAAGCAAAAAAATTCATCATGAAAATCTAACAAATGTGTAACAGGTGAATCAATTAAAACATAAAATTGCTATGCAACCTATAGTGCATATAACTAAGATAAATACAACTAAAACAGCACCTTTTCATGGTATGAACAAACTCGTTCAAAATTTCCACATAATACCATGTAAGTGACAATATATCCTTGGAAACAAGTCCTTTCAAGAAATCGACATTGCTCTCCTGATCTGCGCATCTTGGAAAAAAGCTCTTCAAAATGCACGAGAATCACTGAGTTGTGATCTATCAGAGATGGAAGAAACATGGTGTGCATGAATAGAAGAGCGGAATATGAGCCAAGTCACAATAATATGCACCAAAAGAGCAAATATGCTGATAGCATTGCCACTGGAAACTAGCTCGGCATATCCTTCATGCATTGCCACTGGAAACTAGCTCGGCATATCCTTCATGCATTGCCACTGGAAACTAGCTCGGCATATCCTTCATGCATTGCCACTGGAAACTAGCTCGGCATATCCTTCATGCATTGCCACTGGAAACTAGCTCGGCATATCCTTCATGCATTGCCACTGGAAACTAGCTCGGCATATCCTTCATGCATTGCCACTGGAAACTAGCTCGGCATATCCTTCATGCATTGCCACTGGAAACTAGCTCGGCATATCCTTCATGCATTGCCACTGGAAACTAGCTCGGCATATCCTTCATGCATTGCCACTGGAAACTAGCTCGGCATATCCTTCATGCATTGCCACTGGAAACTAGCTCGGCATATCCTTCATGCATTGCCACTGGAAACTAGCTCGGCATATCCTTCATGCATTGCCACTGGAAACTAGCTCGGCATATCCTTCATGCATTGCCACTGGAAACTAGCTCGGCATATCCTTCATGCAAATCAAGCTCAACATTGGAAAGAAACATGAATTAATGCATGAATAACTAATTATGCAACTAATATGAGCTTAAGTCTAACAATAATATGAGTAAAAGGGTAATAAAAATAGTACTTTTGAACACTTATCACGCCCCCAAACTCGAACTATTG
Source organism: Hibiscus mutabilis (assembly GCA_019671005.1). NCBI lineage: Eukaryota > Viridiplantae > Streptophyta > Magnoliopsida > Malvales > Malvaceae > Hibiscus > Hibiscus mutabilis. The sequence goes on from CM033722.1 coordinate 45,856,297, forward strand.
CTTGTCCTAAAGCAATGCAAACTAACAATTACACCGCCAAGACTTTAATCATCAAAGACATGCTTCAAACTTGAATTCAAACCTCGGAACCGTGGCACAAAGTATGATCACCTTTTAATTTTTCTGATAACACAAAAATTACCCGGAACCAAACTATAGTGCTCGTGACAATGTGTGTGCGTAGTTGTGTACAAGTTGATTTTCAAGATTCTATGTGAATAGTAGGCTTTTATCAATTTAATTATCTTTGGGCATTTATTTTAATTTTCACTAGAGCCAATTCCGGGCACCTCTAGTAAAGTAAGCAATTTCTCATTTTATTTTAGTCGACTAGAGCCAATTTGGGCACCTCTAGCGATTCTTTAATGTTGCATTCACTACTAGAGCCAGTTTGGGCACCTCTAGCAAGAAAGAACAATTACTACTAGAGCCAGTTTTGGGCACCTCTAGCAAGAAATTAACTTTTAGTTTTCAAATTTACCCAAATTTTAAGCAACCTAAGTTCACTAAGTTTTTTTCAATCAATAAGCCACAACCGTGTAAAAAAAAATCAGCATCATAGTAAAATTCTAAGTTCTTTTCATGTAATCCTAAAATTAAAGGTTCTTTCAATTAAGTGCAGTGGCACAAATTCATCATTGGATATTCAACAAGTCTTAAGCAATTAAATCAAATTAAAGGCATGGCAAGTAACATATGCAACCTATATGTGATTGCTAAAGATGAATGCAACTAAACATGAAACTAACTAGAAACCAACACCCCCCCAAACTCGAGAGAAGCATTGTCCTCAATGCACGTAAAAGTGAAACAAAATTTAAAAGAAACTAAATGAAATGAGTTAGTCGGAGAGGTCGTCACCTCGGTGATAAGTTTCCTTCGTGCCGTTTGCTTGATTCATTTTTCGATCGGTGGTTGAATGCTGGTACAGCGTGAATAGCATTGCTTTGATTTGATACATGTTTGCCGATGCGGGTTCACTTGCATGGGCATCGATGAGTTGCCGGGCATCCATTGTTGTTGCCTGGCATCACCGTTTCCTTATCATGTGGTTCTTTGTGGCAAGTAGTCGAAACAAGAAAATTTCCTTAGCATGGTGGTTGTGAGTCTTGTTGTGTAAAAGAAAATATTGAAAGGAGAGCATGCTCAGGCATCTCCTAAAGTGACCACTTCTAATGTTACTGCATATCTGAGAAAACTTGAGGAGATTCGTTTCCGATACTTCTTATAGTCCATCCGTACCCTCCATCGGGTGACAATATTGCCCAAAAAGAGTTGGGCCAATGTGCTCCCAGCTACTCCCTTTTGCATTATCATGGTGGAGGTGTCTTTCCTCTTTGTTCGCTTGTAGTCCATGTATACTCTCCACACTTGCTACTATTCCTGAAGGTACAAATATATTAATAGGAAAAATTATATCCATTCTCAACCATTCAATTTACCTCATTTTTGTCGACTTCTATCATGGTTGGATGTAGCCTTTGTTTATCGTGGCAATTGCTGCTCAAGCCAATTGCCGTGGCAATCGGTTGTCAAATTTTGCTTTAAGTCAAGGGAAGAATCAATTTTCTCAAGAGCTTTATGAATCCAAACACCTTTTTCTTTTGGCCTCTCAAACATCTCCATCGGTAGAGATTTTGATGGCTTCAAATCTACCAACCTCGGTTTCTCAAGACATACCAATAATAGACGAGGTGAGTTTTTAAAGAATTCAAAAGGTTCAACTATTACCTGCTCATATTCCATTGGCAAAGTATTATCATCTCGTTGATCTTGCATGTGGTCGTGTAATTGCCTTGGCAATTGTAGATGAGAGCAATCTACACATTCTGCTTCAACATCAACGTTGTAACCTTTTGGGCATCAGGTTCCTCAGAATTTGTTGTAGTATTGTTGTTCTCAGCTTTACCGAGTGTTGTCGCAGCATTGCTCTGTTCAGGCTCCTCAATCATTGCCGAGGCAATTTGTTGTTCAAGCTCATCATGTGTTGGGCAGTCTCTCTCATTGGCATCCTCTTGACTTTGAGTTTCTAGTTGTTCCTCACACATCGGAGAGCTTTATTTGCATTGCTCCTTATCCTCTTGCCTTGGGACGTCAGTATCCCTAGGAATGAATTGTTGGTGCATGTTTTCCATGACATATGTGGATCTCCCCAATTGATCTTCCGAATCCCCTAAGGTTGCATCCCACTGAGCTATCCTCGTATCCATAGATTTTGATAGCTCTCGAATCTCTTCAATTGATCCGTAAAGTCTAGCCAAGGAAGCTAGTAACGTTTCCTCCAAGGAATTGGAATGCTCTTGAAAAGGACTACATTGCCATGGCATATCTGTTGCTGCGGCAAAATTGTTATGGTAAAAAACATTTTGAGCTTTTTGACCATACCATGAAGAATTTTGCTGCTTTGTTTCCCCTATGGTCCTCCATGTAGTTATATGCACCGAAAATGTGAGGGCAATTTTCAAACTCATGATGTTCTCCACACATAGCACAAGATTTTTCCACAATATAAGTTCTTTGGGCTTTTCTCGGTTGGTATAGGTAATCATCAAAGGGTACAAGAAACTCTTGATTGGATTGATTCATATCTTCCAACATCATCTCTCGAATAGATTGGCTTTTATTTCCCGACATGTTGGCGTCCCTTAACTTGTAGCGCACCTATTTTTTTTTTGATAAAACAAACAAAAAGAAAAGTTAGTAAAACTAATAGAAAAAATGCAATAACAAAAACAACTAACACCAATTACCAATCCCCGGCGACGGCGCCAAAAACTTGTTGCGTGTGATAAGTGCTACGCAATTGTGCAAGTATACACGTCGCAAGTAATAAAGTGATATGAGTATCGAGTATCGTCTCCACAGGGATTGGTTTCGGCCACTTTGCTTAAGTTACTGCAATGTGAAAAGTAAAAACACAATTAAAGGATTATAGGAGTTTAACTAATAACTAAACTAGAAAGCAATAAAGTAAAAGAAAAGATGAGATCGAATGAGAGAGAGATAGGCCAGGTTATTGTGAGATGAGGTGTGATGGCCGATTGGATCGTCTTGGTAAAAGAGTGCACGGGCAACTCAGTTGCCGTGGCAACTTGCACAACGGGGTTGCCTTGGCAACTAATCGATGGTTGCCTGGGCAACTAGTTGGGCAACTACTTGGGTGTCTGGGCAGCAATCTTCAAGGTTCGGCAGAGCGTTCTTCAATGGTTTCTTCTTATCCCTAAGTCAAAACTCTAGCTACTTTTGCATGCCTTGATAATACATCCCTGCGTGAATCAAGGGTGAACAACAACCAATCTTGCGCTCCTCTTAGCTGTTGAAATCCTTGACTTATTCCTAAGCCGGATTAATCATCACCATCAATAGATTGAATAAAGATCATATTCATTCGTTTCTTGATTCTAACTCTCCCGATATTAGATAAATATATGAAGTTACGAGATCCTCTCCCAATTCACTCGCAAACAAGAATAAGAACCAAGAATGAATAAACCTTGAATAGAAAGTGCAAACTCTTATTACTTAAACAAAATCCAATTGTTTTTCACAACAACAAAACACAATAACCCCAACCAATCAAGTTAGTTCATGGTTGGGTTAAAAAGATATACAAAGAATAATCCCCAAACCATGAATCTAATGGAAGCAAAGAAGAAGAAGAAATCAAACTCTCTCCCTCCTTGTTATCTTGTCGAAATCTCTTCCTTCTTGCCCTTTGGAGTTGTCGAAAATCCTCTCCTCTTGCTCTCCCTCGAATTGTCGAAATCTCCTTCTTATTTATAGGGCTAGGCCAAAGTCCTTCTTTGAGAAGGAGTTTAAGTTGGAATTAAATTATCTTTAAAGAATATAATTCTTTATTATAATTGTATTCCTACTAGAACTTCTCCTATCTTCTTGGAATTTAATTCTTCTTTAATCTCTGCATGGAAATCAAATTCCTTTGGGTTTGGGCTTTGCTCCACGTCATCTTGGGCTTGTCTAGTCATCAATTTCGACATCCCTATTGCATTTTCTCTTTGTCGACAATTGCCACGGCAACTGGCTCGGCGTCTCCTTCATGCATTGCCCTGGCAACTAGCTCGGCATATCCTTCATGCATTGCCCTGGAAACTAGCTCGGCATTGCTTTGGCAAGTGATCTTGCACATACACACACAAAAACACACCAAAGCAACATCTTTTTCCACAAAAATCACCAAGTTATGTAATCAAGCTCAACATTGGAAAGAAACATGAATTAATGCATGAATAACTAATTATGCAACTAATATGAGCTTAAGTATAACAATAATATGAGTAAAAAGGGTAATAAAAATAGTACTTTTGAACACTTATCACGCCCCCAAACTCGAACTATTGCTTGTCCTCAAGCAATGCAAACTAACAATTACCTGCCAAGACTTTTATCATCAAAGACATGCTTCAAACTTGAATTCAAACCTCGGAACCGTGGCACAAAGTATGATCACCTTTTAATTTTTCGGATAACACAAAAATTACCCGGAACCAAACTATAGTGCTCGTGACAATGTGTGTGCGTAGTTGTGTACAAGTTGATTTTCAAGATTCTATGTGAATAGTAGGCTTTTATCAATTTAATTACTGGGGCATTTATTTTAATTTTCACTAGAGCCAATTTCGGGCACCCCTAGCGATTCTTTAATGTGCATTCACTACTAGAGCCAGTTTCGGGCACCTCTAGCAAGAAAGAGCAATTACTACTAAAGCCAGTTTTGGGCACCTCTAGCAAGAAATTAACTTTTAATTTTCAAATTTACCCAAATTTTAAGCAACCTAAGTTCACTAAGTTTCTTTCAATCAATAAGCCACAACCGTGTAAAAAAAATTCAGCATCATAGTAAAATTCTAAGTTCTTTTCATGTAATCCTAAAATTAAAGGTTCTTTCAATTAAGTGCAGTGGCACAAATTCATCATTGGATATTCAACAAGTCTTAAGCAATTAAATCAAATTAAAGGCATGGCAAGTAACATATACAACCTATATGTGATTGCTAAAGATGAATGCAACTAAACATGAAACTAACTAGAAACCAACACCCCCAAACTCGAGAGAAGCATTGTCCTCAATGCACGTAAAAGTGAAACAAAATTTAAAAGAAACTAAATGAAATGAGTTAGTCAGAGAGGTCGTCACCTCGAGTGATAAGTTTCCTTCGTGCCGTTTTCTTGATTCATTTTTCAGTCGGTGGTTGAATGCTGGTACAACGTGAATAGCATTGCTTTGATTTGATCCATGTTTGCCGATACAGGTTCACTTGCATGGGCATCAGTAGTTGTCGAAGCCATTGTTGTTGCCTGGGCATCACCAGTTTCTGTTGTGGTTGCTGTGGCAAGTAGTCGGCAGTAAATTTCCTTAGCATGGTGGTTTTGAGTCTTGTTGTGTAAAAGAAAACCTGGAAACTAAAGATAATGAAGAAAAATAAAATATCTCATAAAAATGAAAATGAAAATAAAAAGAAAAAGAAAATATTGAAAGGAGAGCATGCTCAGGCATCTCCTAAAGTGACCACTTCTAATGTTACTGCATATCTGAGAAAACTTGAGGAGAGTCGTTTTTGATACTTCTTATAGTCCATCCGTACCCTCCATCGGGTGACAATATTGCCCAAAAAGAGTTGGGCCAATGTGCTCCCAGCTACTCCCTTTTGCATTACCATGGTGGAGGTGTCTTTCTTCTTTGTTCGCTTGTAGTCCATGTATACTCTCCACCTTGCTACTATTCCTGAAGGCACAAATATATTAATAGGAAAAATTATATCCATTCTCAACCATTCAATTCCCTCATTTTTGTCGACTTCTATCATGGTTGGATGTAGCCTTTGTTGTCGTGGCAATTGCTGCTCAAGCCAATTGTCGTGGCAATCAGTTGTCAAATTTTGCTTTAAGTCAAGGGAAGAATCAATTTTCTGAAGAGCTTTATGTATCCAAACACCTTTTTCTTTTGGCCTCTCAAACATCTCCATCAGTAGAGATTTCGATGGCTTCAAATCTACCAACCTCGGTTCCTCAAGACATACCTGCAATGGACGAGGTGAGTTTTTAAAGAATTCAAAAGGTTCAACTATTACCTGCTCATATTCCATTGGCAAAGTATTATCATCTCGTTGATCTTGCATGTGGTCGTGTATTTGCCGTGGCAATTGTAGATGAGAGCAATCTACACATTCCTGCTTCAACATCAACGTTGTAACCTTCTGGGCATCAGGTTCCTCAGAATTTGTTGTAGTATTGTTGTTCTCAGCTTCACCGAGTGTAGTCGCGGCATTGCTCTGTTCAGGGTCCTCAATCATTGCCGAGGCAATTTGTTGTTCAAGCTCATCATGTGTTGGGCAGTCTCTCTCATTGGCATCCTCTTGACTTTGATGTTCTAGTTGTTCCTCACACATCGGAGAGCTTTCTTTGCATTGCTCCTTATCCTCTTGCCTTGGGACGTCAGTATCCCTAGGAATGAATTGTTGGTGCATATTTTCCATGACATATGTGGATCTCCCCAATTGATCTTCCGAATCCCTTAAGGTTGCATCCCACTGAGCTATCCTCGTATCCATAGATTTTGATAGCTCTCGAATCTCTTCAATTGATCCGTCAAGTCTAGCCAAGGAAGCTAGTAACGTTTCCTCCAAGGAATTGGAATGCTCTTGAAAAGGACTACATTGCCATGGCATATCTGTTGCTGCGGCAAAATTGTTATGGTAAAAAACATTTTGAGCTTTTTGACCATACCATGAAGAATTTTACTGTTGGTTCCCCCTATGGTCCTCCATGTAGTTATATGCACCGAAAATGTGAGGGCAATTTTCAAACTCATGATGTTCTCCACACATAGCACAAGATTTTTCCACAGTATAAGTTCTTTGGGCTTTTCTCGGTTGGTATAGGTAATCATCAAAGGGTGCAAGAAACTCTTGATTGGATTGATTCATATCTTCCAACACAATCTCTCGAATAGATTGGCTTTTATTTCCCGACATGTTGGCATCCCTTAACTTGTAGCACGCCTATTTTTTTTTGATAAAACAAACAAAAAGAAAAGTTAGTAAAACTAATAGAAAAAATGCAATAACGAAAACAACTAACACCAATTACCAATCCCCGGCGACGACGCCAAAAACTTGTTGCGTGTGATAAGTGCTACGCAATTGTGCAAGTATACACGTCGCAAGTAATAAAGTGATATGAGTATTGAGTATCGTCTCCACAAGGATTGGTTTGGGCCACTTTGCTTAAGTTACTGCACTGTAAAAAGTAAAAACACAATTAAAGGATTATAGGAGTTTAACTAATAACTAAACTAGAAAGCAATAAAGTAAAACAAAAGCTGAGAGAGAGATAGGCCAGGTTATCGTGAGTTGAGGTGTGATAGCCGATTGGATCGTCTTGGTAAAAGAGTGCACGGGCAACTAAGTTGTCGTGGCAACTTGCACAACGGGGTTGCCTTGGCAACTAATCGATGGTTGCCTGGGCAACTAGTTGGGCAACTACTTGGGCGTCTGGGCAGCAATCTTCAAGGTTCGGCAGAGCGTTCTTCAATGGTTTCTTCTTATCCCTAAGTCAAAACTCTAGCTACTTGTGCATGCCTTGATAATACATCCCTGCGTGAATCAAGGGTGAACAACAACCAATCTTGCGCTCCTCTTAGCCGTTGAAATCCTTGACTTATTCCTAAGCCGGATTAATCTTCACCATCAATAGATTGAATAAAGATCATATTCATTCGTTTCTTGATTCTAACTCTCCCGATATTAGATAAATATATGAAGTTACGAGATCCTCTCCCAATTCACTCGCAAACAAGAATAAGAACCAAGAATGAATAAACCTTGAATAGAAAGTGCAAACTCTTATTACTTAAACAAAATCCAATTGTTTTTCACAACAACAAAACACAATAACCCCAACCAATCAAGTTAGTTCATGGTTGAGTTCAAAAGATATACAAAGAATAATCCCCAAACCATGAATCTAATGGAAGCAAAGAAGAAGAAGAAATCGAACTCTCTCCCTCCTTGTTATCTTGTCGAAATCTCTTCCTTCTTGCCCTTTGGAGTTGTCGAAAATCCTCTCCTCTTGCTCTCCCTCGAATTGTCGAAATCTCCTTCTTATTTATAGGGCTAGGCCAAAGTCCTTCTTTGAGGAGGAGTTTAAGTTGGAATTAAATTATCTTTAAAGAATATAATTCTTTATTATAATTGTATTCCTACTAGAACTTCTCCTATCTTCTTGGAATTTAATTCTTCTTTAATCTCTGCATGGAAATCAAATTCCTTTGGGTTTGAGCTTTGCTCCACGTCATCTTGGGCTTGTCTAGTCATCAATTTCGACATCCCTATTGCATTTTCTCTTTGTCGACAATTGCCATGGCAACTGGATCGGCGTCTCCTTCATGCATTGCCCTGGCAACTAGCTCGGCATATCCTTCATGCATTGCCCTGGCAACAAGCTCGGCATTGCTTTGGCAAGTGATCCTGCACATACACACACAAAAACACACCAAAGCAGCATCTTTTTCCACAAAAATCACCAAGTTATGTAATCAAGCTCAACATTGGAAAGAAACATGAATTAATGCATGAATAACTAATTATGCAACTAATATGAGCTTAAGTCTAACAATAATATGAGTAAAAAGGGTAATAAAAATAGTACTTTTGAACACTTATCAATGGTAAATATTCACATAATAAACTATTAACAGAACATAAATAAAATACTAATCTAAAACATACATGCATATAAATTATCCCTACTCATGACTAAAAATAAACCTAACATGTCACAATTACAAGGCATGGAACACAAACACATATTACAAAAATGTACATATTACAATAAGACACATTGTAACATACGTAAAATATAGCATTTTTACATGACCAAAAAAAATATATCAACACATAGCCTAAAAGCAAAGAAAACATGCAATACATACTGAAATATAAAGCAGGTTGTGTTCGAGCCAACTCAAATGTCAATCTAATATGCGTGATACGAATAACTGAACAAATGCATAAAGATACATAATCATCATAAACTTAACACACCTATACATGTAAACATGAAAATACAAAGCATATACGAGGGATATATGATAAGGCAAAAGGCTAAATCAACATACACGATTATAATAAACGAACATGAATATTTACATGGAATCAGGACTGAAATGAAAATAAATAAACATAAGGAACAGAAATTAAAGGACAATAATATGCGATTTAGGGACGAAATTGCAAACTAAACAGAACCTAAAAGGACAAAAACTGTAATTGAACCAAGGGGTAGGCTTGAAGTGAAAAATCCAAAAAACTCGGGATGGTTAAGGGGGTAATTTTACCATTTAAAACCTGAATTCGGTTAATTTAGTGATCAAATCGAAATAAAACAGAAAAGAAAAAGGACCAGAATTGTAATTAACCCATGCGACGAGCTCAAAACGAAAATATAGGGGACAAGGGAGGATTTATGATGTAATTAGACCATTTTTATTTTATTTTGGGTCTATAAGACCCGATAATTAGACCCCTGGTTTCATTTTTCCTTTCATTTTTTTGTAAGAGAGAGGTAGCTCTCTTCTTCCCTCTATTTTCCCAGAAAAACCCAAACCCCAAACCCTTCAGCCGCCATGGTTCTTGAGGCCGGCGATGGTCTGGCTACTCCGGCCACCGCCCTCCGTACTCTATCAGTTCTAAGACCTAACCTAGACCCCTCTCGAAAACAAAAACTCCACTTTTGAAACGGCCAAACCCCAAAACCCTCACCGAAACTGTCACGCTCTTATTTTGAGACCACCAAAACCTTAGATCTATGGTATTTTGAAACGAATGAGCACAGAAAAACCCTTTTTGTGGCTCACTCCTCAGAGCTTATCGCTGGCAAAGGGAAGGTTTTTCTTATGTAAACTCTCTTTCTTTTTCTCTTTTCATGAATGTAAGTAAGAAAGAAAGACAAGAAGTTTTTACCACTAGAAGTTTCTTCTCTGCTTTTTTTTAAATGATCCTCGTTACTTTTTTATTTCTGATCTGATATATCCCTCTTCGAGTACACAATGGTGGGTTACACTTGTATATATGCGTACCCTGATTTTTTGTTTACACAAACAAGTTACAATAAATGAAAATACTGCTCTTGATTTGGATCTGACATTTCTGCTTTTTGTGTTTGTTTGGCATGTCCGGTGGTTGAGGGAGGGCTGTACGGCGGCATGGTGGCAGTGTCTATCCGCTCAGATTCGTTTCTAGCCGTTGGATCTGATCTGATCCAACGGCTAGGATGTTTTGCTGTATGGAGGGCCATGATCTGATCTTGGGGTAGGAGACCTTGCGAGATGACGACACGTGGCCTCTAGGGAATCCAAGGAGTCTCGCGCGTGCGGCATACGCGTGTGTGGGGAGCTGGCCGGCCCTAGCGTGGCCTTCACGCGGCATCTGGATGGGCATCTTCCTTCAATCACGACCGTTGGATCAACATTAGATCCAACGGTTCTGGATCAGCTTTGCAAAAATATCTCAAAAATAATTAGGGTTAGATGTCTGATAGGGCTCAGGGTTTTGGGCTCGATGGGCCATGTTATATATATTTCTGGGTTTTTTTGTAATATATTGGATTGGACACTAATAAACTTTGGTTTTATTTTATTATCTGTTTACATATATATGTGATAATAATAATAATAATAATAATAACAATAACACGATTATGATAATATATACATATATATATTCGTACGCGTACCCCTATACGTATGGCATACCGACATTAATATAAGTTACACGCCCTTAGTTAACATATCATAAATGTACAGGCACACCTAATTATACATATCACTAATATAACATTCCCATGTTACGCAGTCACACACAATACACACATGTGACACACATATACTATAATAAATATTAACATATACATAAACATAATATATAATACACATGCACTCATACATCACCCGTGTATATTTCACACACATTAATCGCATATATATAGTAAACATATAATGTAATATGTATACATGCAATAATAATTCCCCATTAATTATTATACTAATATATTAGCAATATTTACAGACTGGATAAAAATGAGTGATTACAGTTGCCCCTCTTTGCTTGTTCTTGTGAAACGAGAACAAAGCAAAGACCGAAAGCACTCATTTTTATCCGACTTCTCTGCTCACGACTTCGGAATCACGTGTTCTTTTGGAACTCTTCGTTTTTCCTCGGCCGAATCTTCAGTCTCGTAAGTTCTTCCTGTATAAAACTTCTTCACCTTTGGTTCTTTTTGAGATTCTGGAGTTAGGGTTCTTCCTCTATGGAACCTTTCACTGGGCTTGAAAACGTAGGCTTCTCCTTTATATAACATTCGTCTTCGATTTTCTTTCCTCTTTTCTTTTTCTTCTTTTTTGTTTCTTTTGTTTCCTTCTTTCTCTGTTCTTTTTCTGCTTTTCCTTTTTTCTCTGTTCTTTTCTCTTTTCTTTTTCTACTTTTTCATTTTTTTATGAGGCTTGTTGCCATTTTTGGACCTACGCTACTAAGGCTGCCGCATCATGCCCGAAGGACTTATTGATGGCTCGAATGACTTATCATCATGCTCTAAAGTCTTACTGATGGCCCAAAGGACTTAACATCATGCCCGAAGGATTTACCGATGACCTGAAGGATTTAACATCTGGGCCTTACGCCGCTATGGCCGTCGTTCTTTCGGGACTCATGCTACTCATGCTGCCACATCAGGCCCGAAGGACTTACTGATGGCCCGAAAGACTTATCACCACGCTCGAAAGACTTATTGTTGGCCTGAAGGACTTAACATCGTGCCCGAAAGACTTACCGATGACCCGAAGGATTTAACATTTGGGTCTCACGCCGCTATGGCTGCCGTTCTTTCGGGACTCACGCTACTCATGCTGACGCATCATGCCCGAAGGACTTACTGATGGCCCGAGGGACTTATCACTACGCTCGAAAGACTTACTGGTGGCCTGAAGGACTTAACATCGTGCCCGAAGGACTTACCGATGACCCAAAGGATTTAACATCTGGGTCTCACACCGCTATGGCTGCCGTTCTTTCGGGGCTCACGCTACTCATGCTGCCGCATCATGCCCGAAGGACTTACTGATGGCCCGAATGACTTATCACCATGCTCGAAAGACTTATTAGTGGCCCGAAGGACTTAACATCGTGCCCGAAGAACTTAACGATGACTCGAAGGATTTAACATCTGGGTCTTACGCCGCTATTGGCTGCCGTTCTTTCGGGACTCACGCTACTCATGCTGCCGCATCATGCCCGAAGGACTTACTGATGGCCCGAAGGACTTATCACCATGCTCGAAAGACTTATTGGTGGCCCGACGGACTTAACATCGTGCCCGGCGACTTACCGATGACCCGGGATTTAACATCCGGGCCTCACGCCACTATGGCTACCGTTCTTTCGGGACTCACGCTACTCATGCTGCCGCATCATGCCCGAAGGACTTACTGATGGCCCGAAGGGCTTATCACCATGCTCGAAAGACTTATTGGTGGCCCGAAGGACTTAACATCGTGCCCGAAGGACTTACCGATGACCCGAAAGATTTAACATCTGGGTCTCACGCCGCTATGGCCCGCTCTTTCTTTTCTTTGGTAAATTCTTCGATAATTCTTCAAATACCTGTCTAGGAACAAGCAAAATTGACATGCCCCTATCTATATGATGCATGCAATGTCGTGCTTTCTTCTTCTTCTTCTTCTTTCTTTTTTCTTCTTCTTCTTCTTTTTTTCTATTTTTTATTTTTATTTTTATTATTTATTATTTATTTTATTTTTTTATTTATTATTATTTTTTATTTTTCTTTCTTTCTTTTTTTATCATCATTTTCTCTCACTCTCTTTTTCCTTTTTCTTTTTAGACCCGTTTTAAAATCCTATGCCATGAAAGGTCATTCTTCGGATTTCTCATTTCCTTTTGCAGTATGCTCAGTTTTGATTTTCATTTCTGTCAAATTTTGTTCAATGAGTACCCGCTCTTGTTCTTTTGCACGAGCATATGCCTTTCTTCTTTGGGGTCTCTGCCTGCTTCACCAACAAACTCTATATCATGCGTGTGCAGAGATTCTTACTACTCTTTCTGCTCTACATTGCCCCACTCGATCATGAGCTCCTCTACCTTCCGTTTCCTTTGACCCAACATTCTGATTATTTTTAGTTTCGTCATCGGGGTGAACAAAATATTTCTTAACCTCAACCTTCTTGTTGCCTTTGGACGGGGAACCATTTCTCGATCCCTGTGCTTTGATCCTTTGGAGACTCAATGTTTACCTTTTATCGTCCCCATACTTGTAAGCTCATTTTTGTCCTGTTTTGTCCTTCATTTTCTTGAACCAAGCAAGGCATCATGGCTGGAACCCGCTTCTGTCATCATCTTCATTCTATGCATTGTGAGGTCGTTTCTGGTTAGGGGCTCTAATAGTATCTGCAACCTTGTGTTCTGGATCTTATCCCTGAAGTAATACATGGAAATCTTTGTTGCTTTAACTTGTGAATTTGTTGATTGGTATTCCACTGAAGGGTATCATTTAGATTAACATACAGGATCTTGAAAACACAACATAGGAGCTCTGGATATCATGTGTAAGAGCGGCTTAGATTCATCCACTCGGTAATTCAAAGATATGAAGTCTTCCTAGTGACTCGGTTCATCCTCATGATTACCGCGTTGCTGCAGAGTACTACTCTTTCTCAATTCTCATTATCTACTCCGCCCCCAAAAAGGGTGGGCTTGTATGACCACTCGAGCGCAAAAATATTACTCTAGGAATAGAGTTATGGATGGTGTGAGTCTTAATATCGTATATTTTCTCTCTTTTCTTTTCTCTCTAGTTCTCCTTCTTTTTCTTTTTCCTTTTTTCTTCATTTTTTTTTCTTTTTTTCTTTTTTTCTTCTTTTTTCATATTTTTCTTCCTTTTTTGTTTTTTTTCGCTTTTATCATTATTTGAGGAAATCAATTCGTCACAGTCCTTTGTCTTGAGGATAACGATGGAGCAAACAACACTGCCCCAAGTTACTTGGCATAGTCACAATTTGAAAATATTACCATCACTCATGAAGCTAAGGTTTCTTGAATTGGAAGATGTGTCTCCACCTTATCGCTTCAGCGGAGTGCCCCAAAATTCCCACACTCTTATCCGAACAAGCTTATTACCAGGTTTCGAACATAGGAGTGCTTTTTATTATTCTTTTCTCTTTCTTTCTTTTTTTAATTCTTTCTCTTTTAATTCTTATTTTTACTTATTTACTACCTAGAAGATTATGCCTAGAGTTTCAATTTCAAGCGACTCTACATGGTTGACATTTGGAGCTTTTCCGTCCTTGAACATCATCGAGAGAGTAGTAGTCTCGCTTTGCTGACCAGAGTCTGGTAGGGAAGATTACACCCCACTAAAATCTATCTAATGTCACATCTTGCAATTGATATCCAGTGTCCTGCAACGGCGAGAAAATATATATCTATGTACTTTCAAGAACATTATATGTTAAGCGAAATGTGTTCTTCATTGGAATAAAAATCAGCAAACATGCCCTATCACAAAAGATCTTTACCACATGTGGGCCACATGTAGTAAAGTTGATTCCTTGTATTACTTCAGGAAGGTCTTTTAATGTAGAGATATCTCTGGCTTCTTCAGCACTATGCAGACTTGCCCCTCATTCTTGGTCCTCCACTGTTGGATCAACTCTCATGTCACGGTTCCATCATTGACCAGCTTCTTGATTTCCTCCAATAAAGGTCTACATTTTCTGATGGGATGCCCCGGTGCCCCCATATGGAATTCGCATGTGCTACTCGGGTCAAAACTATGGGCAGACGGATCAGGTGCAATCTTCATCGGTCTACGAGCAAGATAGTGACCCCCTACCAAATGAGGCCAAATGTCTGAGATAGATGTTCCTAACATTTCCAAATTTGCGCTCGTCCGAGGAATTTTCCTTGATGACCCCAATGTGTCAGTCTGTCTTCTTTTTTTACGGCCACGCGAACCTTGGAGATGACACTCATTTACCTCTCCATCTTTATCTATCTTCTCTTCGATTCGGTCCTTAGACTTAGACCCCAATTTTCCTTCTTTGATTGCGTATTCTATCCTCTCTCCAATCGTCATAAAATCTTCAAATCTGTTTCTCGATTTTTCCAACATCACATCGAAGAAATGAGAAGGAAGCGTTGCATAGAACATGGGAGTTAACTCTTCTTCCGCTATAGGAGGCTGGACTTGGGTCGCCAAACATCACCACCTTAGTGCGTATTCCCTGAAGCTTTCACTTGGTCTCATTTTCTCATTTTGAAGAAACTGACGACAGGGTGCTAAATCTAAAGCATATTTGTATTGACCCAAGAAGGCATTAGCGAGGTCACCCCATGACCTAACTTGGTTTCTGTTCAAACGGTTATACCACACTGTTGCGGGTCCCGTCAGGCTATCATGGAAGTGGTGGATCAACAATTCTTCATTCTTCATGTATCCTTCCATTTTTCTACAGAACATGGTTAAGTGAATCTTTGGGCAGCTGGTTCTGTCATACTGCGCAAATCTGGGAACTTTGAAATCTGGAGGAATGACCAAATCAGGGACTAGGCAGAGTTCCCTCGTATTGAAAACATTTATCTTTTCTTTCTTCTTAAGCTCTTTCTCGATTTTTTCTTCTAGCTGGTCAAGCCTTGACTCTTCGGTTCATTCTATTTTCCAACTAATTCTGCCATCGAACCCCAAGTGTTAAATGATGAAGTGCCATGCGATGATAAAATTATTAAACAATGCAAATGACGTGATACAAATACAATGCATGAATGCAATAAAGCATCGATTCCGAAAGTGATTTGTCCCTATAGTACATTTTTCATTCAGACCATAAGGTTTCATTACATCCGGTATTAGGGTTTTACAGATAGCGGTGAGCCCTGGCACCTAATGTCTTGACCTCATTCAACAATCCTGTCAGCTTTCCTTCGTGGTCCAATGCTGGATCCATATTCTGGCTTATTGGTGCTGCTGCATCGGCTAAATCTGCTACCTGTTGAGCTACTTGTCAGGCTTGAGTCGTAACCATCTTCATGTCCCGGTCATTCTCCCGTATTGTTTGCTCGGCCTTTTGTAGCTGAACGGTCATTACCCCAGCACGGATCTCACTGGTACGTAAAGAAGTCTCGAGCCTCGCTACCTGTTCTTTGAGTGCTGCGTTTTCCATTTGAAAGGCTTGTGATTCATTCATTTCCTGCTGCAGACTTGATTTCAGGATATCTTCCATGGCCAAACTGCTTTCCAACTCACTTTAGAGAATGTCGCGTTGGCCCTCAGCTTCTTCCAGCTTATGTGATAATGATCTGACTTTATTCTTACTATTCTTGCATTTCTGCTTCCATCGTTCTGAACCGTTCCTCAGCTGAATCATACCATTGACCCACTCTTCTGCGGTGTCACCCAGACCGAAACTCTTGAATTCAAAGTGCAGCTTCTGGTACTCATCTTGTACATTCTTTAATTTCATGCTCAGATCGTGCCTCTCATGCTCGGGCTGGCCGTACTTGCGTGCAAGTTCGTCTTCTGAGACGCTTTTATTCTTGACTCCAAACTTTATCCCGCTTGAGTGACCCAGTTCTGTGTTACCCGAACCTTGGGCTAGGTATTGACGCTCCTTCAACTTTGCCTCTCGGGCAACGGCAGGCTCGCTGTAGAATCGGGGTTGTCCGTCTTCGAAACCTAAAAATCCCATTCTGATAAGATCTTGAACTCTGTCCTTCAAGGTCCTACAATTTTCAGTGCGATGACTCGAATCGCCTATGTGGTAGCCGCACCAGACACGACTGTTGTAATCCTTCGGATAAGGAGGTTTTCTTGGTACAGACTTTACTGGTATGATAAGGCTCCTTTCGACAAGCAACGAAAGTAACTCGGTGTATCTCATGGGTATAGGATAATGCCTTCTGATGTCATTAGATTCTCGAACTTCCCCTGGTTTTCCTCTGTTCCCTTGGTATCTACCCCAGATATGCTACTTGTCTGCTTCTTGAGATTGATCACAAATGGATTCGATTTGTCATATTTAACGGTGTTGTCTGTCTCGACATTCTCAACATTCTGTTCCATATTCTGATCCTCGATCGAATCTTTTCTGAGTTCGACATGCTGCTTGCCTTTCATCATGGCATTCATCTGGTCCATCATCTCGGATATCTGCTTCTTTAGTTCTTGTATTTCATCTTGTTTGTCCCCAGAATTGACACTGCTTACCGAAACTGTTCTAGAGTCCTTGAATGATTCTTCTGGTCTAGTCTCGGGACGGAACTCTGGAATTGGACCCCTTTCCTTCAGGTCAAATAACCTTTGGTCCATCATGAACAATCTTCTATTATGGGAGAAATCACTCGGGAATCAATGCCCTGTGTAATGCGAATGTGATGGTATGCAAAAACAAAGCAAAAAGAAAACAAGTCAGTGCCGGACAAAAATGATAAGTACGTAATAAAAGGGCAAATTAAATGCGATAAGCAAACAAGGCAATCCTATTTACATTCTATCTAAGACACCTAGGTTATCCACATGGTTCTAACAGGGTGGGTTTCTATGTGTTCTCTATATGCAGTTTTGGTTATAGGAGGTACCCAAATTGTCCTCGCTGTCCTCTACTAAGAGTAGCAAGGCCCCCGATCATCACCCATTATAGGCTCCTTTCAACCGGGTTCAATTCAGGGGGACCCATTCGCTTATGCCTGCACGAAGGAACGATATCCTTACGAAAGCATAAGGTACTCGAGCCCCGAAGGTACTTGCTAGGCCCATACAGGAGAAAGATATCTCCACGAAAGCATTAGCGTTTTCCCCCCCACTTAAAAAAAATGGGTTTATATGCCAAATTTTAAATGCATTAAAATAAACGCGCAATTACAATCGAATATTAATTTAATAGTCACTTTAATCCGGAACTTCTAATATTATTAAAGCGATAATTATTTTAAAAAAAGCTCGACTCTCTTATTTTATTTTGAAAAACAAAAATGTCCCCAGCGGAGTCGCCATCTGTAGTGAAATCTCTTTTCGCTAAAAATCGTGTGTTTCGAAGTGTTTGTGATTTTTCGGATATAAAACGTTTATTCCGTGAGGTTTTTTTTTTAAAAAAAAACACATTTTATTAAAAATTGGAGTCGCCACCGGCCACTTAGGTAGGCCGGACACCATAAAACCAGAGATTTAAAAAACTGTTGGGTTCGAGAGTCGGTTACGGATGGGGAAGGATTAGCACCCCCACACCGCCCAAAATTGGTACTTTAATAATTACCGCTTCATTAATATTTGACTTTCCGGATTAAAGTGATGATTAGTTTAAAATTCGGTCATAATTGCGAATAAATTTTAAAGACCCCATTATCCGAGGGTAAACGCCCAACCACTATCACTACGCCAGATACTGGCCCCGTTTATGCTCAGATAAAAGGGCACCGCATTGACAATTTATATATTTCATTATGCAACCTTAGTGAACAAAATATTAAGCATGGCCAATAATTAAAATACGTAAATATTCACATAATAAACTATTAACAGAACATAAATAAAATACTAATCTAAAACATACATGCATATAAATTATCCCTACTCATGACTAAAAATAAACCTAACATGTCACAATTACAAGGCATAGAACACAAACACATATTACAAAAAATGTACATATTACAATAAGACACATTGTAACATACGTAAAATATAGCATTTTTACATGACCAAAAAAATATATCAACACATAGCCTAAAAGCAAAGAAAACATGCAATACATACTGAAATATAAAACAGGTTGTGTTCGAGCCAACTCAAATGTCAATCTAATATGCGTGATACGAATAACCGAACAAATGCATAAAGATACATAATCATCATAAACTTAACACACCTATACATGTAAACATGAAAATACAAAGCATATACGAGGGATATATGATAAGGCAAAAGGCTAAATCAACATACACGATTATAATAAACGAACATGAATATTTACATGGAATCAGGACTGAAATCAAAAGAAATAAACATAAGGAACAGAAATTAAAGGACAATAATATGCGATTTAGGGACGAAATTGCAAACTAAACAGAACCTAAAAGGACCAAAACTGTAATTGAACCAAGGGGCAGGCTTGAAGTGAAAAATCCAAAAACGCGGGATGGTTAAGGGGGTAATTTTACCATTTAAAACCTGAATTCGGTTAATTTAGTGATCAAATCGAAATAAAACAGAAAAGAAAAAGGACCAGAATTGTAATTAACCCATGTGGCGAGCTCAAAACGAAAATATAGGGGACAAGGGAGGATTTATGATGTAATTAGACCATTTTTATTTTATTTTGGGTCTATAAGACCCGATAATCAGACCCCTGGTTTCATTTTTCCTTTCATTTTTTTGTAAGAGAGAGGTAGCTCTCTTCTTCCCTCTATTTTCCCAGAAAAACCCAAGCCCCGAACCCTTCAGCTGCCATGGTTCTCGAGGCCGGCGATGGTCCGGCTACTCCGGCCACCGCCCTTCGCACTCTATCAGTTCTAAGACCTAACCTAGACCCCTCTCGAAAATAAAAACTCCACTTTTGAAAAGGCCAAACCCCAAAACCCTCACCGAAACTGTCACGCTCTTATTTTGAGACCACCAAAACCCTAGATCTATGGTATTTCGAAACGAAGGAGCAAAGAAAAACCCCTTTTGTGGCTCACTCCTCAGAGCTTATCGCCGGCAAAGGAAAGGTTTTTCTTATGTAAACTCTTTTTTTTTCTCTTTTCATGCATGTAAGTAAGGAAGAAAGACAAGAAGTTTTTACCACTGAAAGTTTCTTCTCTGCTTTTTTTTAACTGATCCTCGTTACCTTTTTATTTCTGATCTGATATATCCCTCTCTGAGTACACAATGGTGGGTTACACTTGTATATATGCGTACCCTGATTTTTTTGTTTACACAAACAAGTTACAATAAATGAAAATACTGCTCTTCATTTGGATCTGACATTTCTGCTTTTTGTGTTTGTTTGGCATGTCCGATGGTTGAGGGAGGGCTGTACGACGGCATGGTGGCTGTGTCTATCCGCTCAGATCCGTTTCTGGCTGTTGGATCTGATCTGATCCAACGGTTAGGATGTTTTGCTGTATGGAGGGCCAGGATCTGATCTTGGGGTAGGAGACCTTGCGAGATGACGACACGTGGCCTCTAGGGAATCCAATGAGTCTCGTGCGTGCAGCATACGCATGTGTGGGGAGCTGGCCGGCCCAAGCGTGGCCTTCACGCGGCATCTGGATGGGCATCTTCCTTCAATCACGACCGTTGGATAAACATTAGATCTAACGTTTCTGGATCAGCTGTGCAAAAATATCCCAAAAATAATTAAGGTTAAATGTCTGATAGGGCTCAGGGTTTTGGGCTCGATGGGCCATGTTATATATATTTTTGGGTTTTTTGTAATATATTGGATTAGACACTAATAAACTTTGGTTTTATTTTATTATCTGTTTATATATATATATATGTGATAATAATATTAATAATAATAATAATAACAATAACACGATTATGATAATATATACATAAATATATTCGTACGCGTACCCCTATACGTATGGCATACCGACATTAATATACGTTACACGCCCTTAGTTAACATATCATAAATGTACAGGCACACCTAATTATACACATCACTAATATAACATTCCCATGTTACGCAGTCACACACAATACACACATGTGACACACATATACTATAATAAATATTAACATATACATAAACATAATATATAATACACATGCACTCATACATCACACGTGTATATTTCACACACATTAATCGCATATATATAGTAAACATATAATGTAATACGTATACATGCAATAATAATTCCCCATTAATTATTATACTAATATATTAACAATATTTACAGACCGGATAAAAATGAGTGATTACAGATTTTACACTTGATTTCTTTCCCAAAGAAGTCCATTAAACCTATTTATGCAATTTATTAACTTCATACACGAAAAGCCAAATTTTCGGGCAGATTGCTCTGGCAGTATCGATACGGCTCCACGGGTATCAGTACACCTCCCTGGATACCGATACTCCTCCTCAAGTATCGATACCATTTTTTGGTTCAAAAGGATTATTCAATCAGGCATACCGATACACCTATCTAGTGTACCAAAACCCTGTATCAATACGCATACCCTGCGTACCGATACCAAAATTGGTTACTGGAATTTGCCAAGGCAAATCAGTATCGATACTCCCCTATCCATATCGATACCCCCTTATAAATTTGCCTGGAAGAAGTATTCTCCCACACGGGCGTATCGATACAGTATGTAACCGTACTGATACTCGAGCCCAAAACTCATGTTCTGTAGCTCAGAAATCCTCTGTTTCCACCCTAAAACTTAACCATTGATTCCCAAATTATTCCTACATGTTATGAGGAGTATTTTAGGTTTGTTCCTAACCATTTTTAATCCCAGACAACAACCATTAAGAGTTTTGCCATTAATGACCATTCAAGCTCTAACTTAACCCAAAACACCACAATCCAACCAAACATAACAAAATGATGATGCACATGAACACACATGAGTTAGAAGTGTACTAACATTGGCTAAAATTGAAGAAGAAATCTCCAAGCTCCCAACTCAAGCTTTCTCCTTGCCCAAGCCTTTGGAAGGCTCCCTCACTTCTTTTACTACAAGAAAGGTTAACAAAGAATCACTACACTATTGGAGAGTTTTAGGAAGCTTAAAACTCAATTTAAACTATAAATGAAGCTCCCTACAAATCCTTCCCGTTCTTCCTTCACCACCCACTTGAAAACACCATCCTCCACCTTTTAACACAATACTTACCTTGAAATAAAGCCCTTTCTATGCTGAGCAAACTTCTCTTAACAAGAAAAACGAGATTCTCACCACAAACTTTAAGGATTCAAACTAAAGGAATAGTTTGGGGATGAAGATTTGAGAGGCTAGAAAAGATGAAGGGGACAAGGAAATAAGAGGGTGACTTCATTCAAATCTCTACATTCAATTAAGAAGGCCAAAATTTCCCCAACCAAAAAGACCGTAATGCACTCCTTACATCCCACTAATAACCAAAACTCAAGGCCAAACCACCAACAAGCCCACATGGCTCTCAAAGGCCTAACGTCAAGGTCCACTCTTGTTCCACAATTCAGATTTGGGCCGACACTTGGGTTTTTGAAAACCTAGGTCATTACAATTCTCTCATCCTTAAAGAAAATTTTGTCCTCGAAATTTACCTGATGGAAACAAATGCGGATACAACAACTTTATATCCTCTTCAACCTCTCACGTCACTTTCTCGACTTCATAGTTCCTCCACAACATCTTAACTAATGGTATACACTTATTGCGGAGCTCCTTGACTCATTTTTCGATCACTTTAATAGGCATTTCCTCATACATTAGGTCAGGGTTGATCTCGATCTCCTCAAGCAGTATGACATGCGAAGGGTCTGAACGATAGCATCTCAACATGGACACATGGAACATGTCGTGAATCTGAGACAACTTCGGGGTAAAGCTAACAGGTAAGCCACTGGTTCATTCCTCTCAAGGACCTCATATGGTTTGATGTACCTCAGACTCAACTTGCCCTTGCTACCAAAGCGGATTATCCATTTTCAAGGTGACACCTTGAGAAAAACATTTTCACCGACCTCATACTCAATGTGCTTGCATCTCTGATCTGCATACGCCTCAAAGGCCACTTGCGGTATTTTTTTGATAATTTGAACCATTTCCTCAGTTTTTCTAACCAAATTAGACCCCACAATGTTAAGCTCGGTCTAACACAACGGTGTCCTACACTTATGCCCATACAAAGATTCAAAATGAGCCATCTTGATGCTAGACTGATAACTGTTGTTGTAGGCAAACTCAATTAGCGGTAGTTAATCCTCTCAACTCTTTACGAAATCAATGATACTACATCTGAGCATATCTTCCAAGATCTGAATAACCAACTCAGACTGACCATCGGTCTAAGGATAAAAAGTCGTATTGTAGTGCAACTGGTACCTAACGCCTTATGAATCATTTTCTACAACCTAGCGGTGAAATGCGGGTCCCTATCCGATATGATCGATGACGGAACTCCATGCAACCTTACAATCTCCTTGATGTACAGCTGAGCTAACTTCTTGAGGGTAAAATCCATATGCATGGGTAGAAAATGAGCATATTTGGTCAGACGATCCACGATCACCCATATGGAATCATGCTTCCGTTGGGTTAACGGCAAACCCTTAACAAAGTCTATGGTGACACAATCCCACTTCCACTGTGGAATCTGTATGGGCTAGAGCAAACCCGATGGAACCTGGTGTTCCGCCTTGACTTGTTGACAAGCAAAGCACCTTGCCACAAACTCGAAAACGTCTCTCTTCATGCACAGCCACCAATAAAAAAGGCGAAGATCCTAGACATCTTATTACTCCTCGAATGTACTATGAAAGGACTACGATGAGTTTCTCGTAGAATACAATCTTTAAGATTCTCCAAGGCCGGGACACACAACCGACCCTTGAATAATAAAAACCTGCCATCTCGCACTTTAAAATTGGATGCGTTGCCCCTCTAAACCTACTCCATAAGTGCTATTAACTATTCATCTAACAATTGGGTCATCTTTATTTCTTGTATGAGGATGGGTTCAACATGTGATTTGGCAAGAAGACCACCATCATCGTGTAATACCCCACTAATTAGTTAGTGACCAAAATGAAAAGAATTAAAAGTTGGTGGTTTTAGTTCAATGACTAAAATGTAAACTTTTAAAGTTTGGTGGCTAAAGTGAAAAGAAGAGAAAAGTTTAGGGACAAGCATGGTAATTTTCCCAATAATTATTTTTATGTCATAAATATACAAATCACTTAAGAGTGTGGATCGAATATAAAAATTTTGGTCTGATATGATGCTTCTATTATTGGGAAATTACAGTTAAAGTTTAAATAGAATTCAGATGAGCATTTGATCTCGGAATATTATAAAAATTTGAAGGGAGTCTTTAGAAGACCCGAGTAACATGATATTGTGGTTCTAAATCGTTTCTGATCAATTTAGATTCGATTGAAATGTGGTGTTTGAAATAGTGCATAAAAGGCATTTTTAAATATACAAAAATTCATTAATGGCAAAATGGTCATTTTACCCATCCTTTTTAAATATCTTTGACTAAATATTAAAGAGAAGCATAGGTGTTAACACCTAATTGGTCATAACCCAAGGGTAGAATGATCATTTTACTATGAAGGATTTTTTTTATTAAAATAAGGATTATTTAATGCCATTTGGCATAGAATTAAAGAAAGAAAAAGTTGTAGAATTCTGTCAACTTCTCTAAGTCTGCCGTGAGTCTCCTTCAAGCAAGGTAAGAAAATTTTCAATTCAATTTTTGGCTTGATTTAGTTGGTTTTTGAGTTGAGTCATGAAGCAAAGATTTGATCTTCTTTGAATTCTCTTTCATTTGGTATAATTTTCACATGGTTTCCATGCTTATAAGTTGAGATTGGTGATTGTGGTGGTTGAAGAACATGTTGAGTTTTCATGTTTTCAGGTTCAATCATGTTAGAAATGATGTTGTAGTGTTATTTCTATGCTTGAAATGATGAAATTCAAGGAAGAAAAGAATAGGGACCAATTTAGCAAGTTTAACAGTTAGAGGACCAAATCTGATTTTTATGTTTTTGGTGTGTATTTATGTTATTAATGATGTTAGAGACATGAAATTGAAGTTAGAATATTAAATTGATGTTGAATTTAATTAGTGACTATTTTGACAAATTGTCAAAGTTAAGTGACCAAATCAAAAATGAAGTTTTGTATGGGGGGCTAAATCTGATTTTTAGTTTTAATGATGGAGTTAAGGTAGTAATGTTGAATTGAGGACTAATTTGCAAAGTTAAGAAGCTTGAATCCTCATCTTTGCATTTTAGTGACTATTTAGTCAAAGAATGAAAAATAAGGGATAATTATTTTGAATAATTATTTGGTGAAGAAGGTGATGAGTTGGTGGTTTAAAGCAAGCAATTGGACTAAATTGAAAAGTAGAGAAGTAAGGGGAAGTTAGTATAAAAATTTGAAGTTTAATTATGAAAGCTGTGTAGAAAATTGGTTTATGGTAGTAACTTTGAAAATTCACCATAAATTCTACAAAAATGGTTAGATGGTGAATTTTATATCGATGTAAAGATTTGTTCATCTCGTTTCGTGTCCAACAAAAGGAAACTAATTTGGATTTGGGCCCAACGTCAAGGTCCATTCATGGCCCACAATTTGGATTTGGGCCGACACTCGGGTTTTCGAAAACCCAGGTCATTACATCTGGTCTCTACTCATGCTTATTCATTGTCTACCTAATTTGCAGATACTAACACGCAAGACAATCACATTTATTATGCTCATGAAGCAATAGGAGTTCTAGGTATACTAACCTCAAGCAATTATCAATAAATCCTCATCCGAGCCTCCCATTACACCACTTGGTCTGGTATCCGATCCAGAATAATCCTCATATAAAAATGAATATAAAAATACATTAATTTTATGCACCCCCTATTCAATTCACAAGGTCAAATATGTAAAAATAACTTACTGGTTTAAATTTTGGTGAAACGGACTGCGCCAACAGACTCAGGATGTCGAGAAACCAAGTAGGGTCCCCCAAAAAAGTCAACAGACTAGTCAATGATCAACGATCAATGACAGCTCGGTCAACGATCAATGGCGGCTCGATCAACGGCCAATGACTCAGTCAGTGTCTCGGTCAACGCAATTCAGCTTAGTCAACAGCTTCGTCAGAGCAGCTCAGCTCCACTCGGCTTAGATGGCTCCAACCGCCAAAAAACGATGCCCACGTACAGTCGGTGGCGTATGTGGTGTCTTATGACGGTGAGAATCTGCCGACGAGCTTTAGTCTAGCATTTTGGCACCTCCTAAGCTCGATGGTGGTAATGGTTTTCAGTTTTGAGTACCTAAACATCCTAAATTCGAAACCCAAAACTTTTTCTCCTTTACCTCCTCAGACGGCAGCTCTGACGACGACATCGTAACCCCAACCGACTCATCTCGATGAGTTGAATGCAATGGTGTAGGAGGTGTCCAACACGGACACTCCGATGTTTGTAGATCGGACATTAAAGATTGAGGAAGAAAAGGAAAATGAGAGAGAAAATATAAGGGAGAAAAAATGAGAGAGAGGGAAAAGATGAAATCTATTTTTTCTCTCCCTTTCCCCCTACTTTAATTCAAAAGAAACCTCTTTTCCAAGCCACACTTTCTTTAATTTACACCCGGGTTAAAATATCCAACCCAAAATCAATATCCGCA
The DNA here is from genome assembly GCA_019671005.1 of Hibiscus mutabilis. Lineage (NCBI taxonomy): Eukaryota > Viridiplantae > Streptophyta > Magnoliopsida > Malvales > Malvaceae > Hibiscus > Hibiscus mutabilis. The sequence continues at coordinate 45,882,721 of CM033722.1, forward strand.
AGATTAACCCGAAAATTAGGTCGTTACAAAATTAATCGACCAATAAGTTAAATAACGAAAAATTTTAAAGTTAATAGTTATATTATGGTGGTCAAGGATTTTACAATTTATTTTCTCTAGACAACCCAACAACCCTAGACAACAGTTGGATCACATCACATTGGTGATGGGCCATTACACCTTTACAATAATTCCTGCAAATATAAACATTAATCTAAATAATTGACACGCCATATCAATATTCAATGTCAAAGCACACAATTATCTTTTAATTAATCACATCAGCCCGTCCATTCATATAAACCCCACCGACAGATCATTAGTCTCCACAAATATTTTTTAATAGTTTTAAGGTGATGACATGTATATCTTGCAGATAAAATTATTTGAATCTAAATCTTTTAAGATAAACACGATCATCTTTTTTATTAGAATCACCCATTGAGTTCATTAAACTCCACAAATATTAAAAATACATTCTTTAATTCATTCTTTTATGGCTTAATGGTAGAAGAAGCCATTGAACTTTTGAGGAAAAAAATCAATTAAGCCTCTGAATGTCATTTACACCCAATTAAGCTTGTGAGCCAATATATTAAATTAATTAAGCGCTTTGACCAATATTGAAAGTTGAATCTAAAGTTTTTTTAGATCAAATTATGCAACATGTCGTGTTACAATGTTGTCACTTGAGATTTTTAAACTACATAGCTGCACACCTACACTGTCGCACCCTGAACCACTGCCACCAGTACAGTTTTCACTGTTTGAAAATGGAGGGACTGCACCCCATCTTTAAACAGTGCATGCATGGCCCATGCACGACATGTAGTTAATCGACTACTGTTCAAAGTCTAATTAAGGGCATTCCGACTTCAATTTTTACTGTTTAAAATAGGATTCAAAGCCCTCCAATTTTATTATTTTAATAACAAAATAAAAAGCACTATTCAAAGACGGATTGTGTACAATCCGGGTTCACTTTTACTGTAAAAACAACCATATTATTGAAAATAAAGTGTCCAGTGCCACATTTTGGTAAAAAAAAATTATCACAATATTGGAGTCTTTTGTCCAATAAAAATAGGGGCAAGGAAGTAATTGCTAATGCTATAAATGAAGAAGGTGGGTGATTTGCCGCGTAAATGTTGGAAACTTGCATTATCCAATTGACAACGGCAATCCCCCGCTATATATAAATGGCGTCAAACACCAAGATTTTCCCCACAAAATTTCCCACCTTCTCTTCAAACTCCTTCCAAGGAAGAAAATAAATAAATCTTTCTTCTTCTCCAAAGTTCTTTGAATCAGATTTTCTTATCGTCAACAATGAATAAATCAGGGCTCTTCGCTGCTTCCGTCGTTGCAGCATCTGCTTCCTTCAATTTCACTTGTAACTCCAATTTTCAGTTTTCAAGTGAGGTAATTTGAACTCAATTCTGGGTCTTTTTCCTTTACTCTGATTTAGTTGAAAACTGGGTTTTTCCCTCCTTTTAATAAAACTGGGTTTGTGTTCTTTCTTTCACGAGAAAATAATGACAAAAGTGTTCACGGCTTCAATCTCGCCTGTTTGATTCAATTTTGCAGGAGAAGAAAGAAGATGAGAATTCTTCTGCAAACAAGAAATCAACTTCAACGGAGAAATTTGCACCCAGGTTTGATGGGTTAAGATTCATTGAGACTTTGGTCACTGCTCATCGATGAAAGAAAGCTTGATAACCACACGCTTCATTTTTTAAAAAAACACTTGCTGAAGAATTTTCATTATGTTTGGCCTTTTAGTTCATCCTTCTAAGAAAGAAGTGAAAGAGATGCAATGTTTTCAGTGTTTCTTAGTACTAATCATATGAAAATATCCCCTTGGTTTATTTGTAGGACTTTCTCCACTTTTTGAGTTCTTTTTTGTCCAAAATTGAATCCTTAATGCTCCATGTATATGTTAATGTATTACAACGTATAAAGTTATACGCTATCAATGAATCAGAATCCTTTAAGTAAGGTCAGGGATTCGAGTCTTGATATTATGAATGAACAAATTAAATTAGAGGGTCGTCTCTGTAATTGGCCTCTGCAGTACTCGATTCGGATTAGTTTGATACTTTTGATTATACCAAAAGAAATACTCGAAACCCAAATGTGAAAATGAGCATCAAACCCAATTTGTTAAGCTAATCCAACACAAAGGAGTGTTTGTTTGTTTGTTTGAATTTGATGACTATTGAACATGCTTTTAGGCTATTTGTTTGTGCTTGTTTCTTAATCCCACTTTGCACTTTGACACTTTAACATCCAATTTAGCTTTTGTGATTTGGGGACCATGTCCACTTTTAAAAGCAAGATTTCTCACTTTTCAAATAACATACCTAAGTTGTTCTTTTATATATGATGATATGTGTAATTTGGTTCACAATTCAACATCCTCATCTTCAAGCTATTTCATTCCCTCCCACTTACCTTGTCATCCATTTAAGTGGGTGGATGGTAATCGATGGCAAAAATTTAATCTATTTTATGATTTATGTCCGATTCTCTCATTAGTTAATTTGATTTTTTAGATAGATTTGATATTTAAAATCACTTTGGTCTTGGTTTGAATCATTATATATATCTAAACTTGTTATTATGTATTATTGATACAATTAATGGATGTAAATTTTTTTTGACAAATTCTAATTCTAATCCTACTTAAAGGGAGGGGAAGGAGGTGTTCTTAGTGAGTCTAGAACCTATGACTTAAGAGGATATGAGAGAACAAAGATGAGCAGCTCAAAAATTTGATAAATTTAAAATATATTAATATAAAATTTAGTACAAATATATAGTAATCAGATTAAAATGAGAGAAATTAAATATATGGTAGCTCAAAAATTACAGAATAGACTAATAAAAAATTACGATGTGGCATTGGTGCTACTATTGGTCCCTTTGTCTTGATTGGGATTATGATTTTTTGAAGTAGCTATTGCTCATTTCGGTCAGCCGCATGAGATCGAGAACATTCTCGGCCGTTTTAATTCGATTAAAAAAAAACTAAATTTGATTACAAAATAAATGTTTAACTATATTGAGTATTAAGCTACCATTGACCTATGTCTCGTTAAAACTCCCTAAACCTAGATGAAAAAAAAGAGTGTATCGGGTCAATGGGGAAGATTGTGCTTATAACAACCCCACTTTTTGAAAAACTTAACATTACAACACTTACGAATAGAAACGCCCTTTGCCACTAATCCAAACCAGCAGCACCAGCGAGATTTTTGCTTTTAACTGGAGCACTCATATCCCGAGTTGATTCGAAATTCAAACCAATGGAGCCTTTCTTCCAATTCCAGATTTCGCCAAGTTATCGGCTGTAGTGTTGTGGTCCTAGGCACCACTCTAATTGACCATGAAAAATTAGAACTAAAACCCAGACTGTCTTCAATTAACGGTCTGAACACTGCCGGGGCCATAAATGGGCTAGTAAGCTAATCTGCGATCAACACACAATCTGACTCTAAAATTAGCACATGGGACCGAGGCTATTTCGAATCGGCAAATAAGGAACAAGCTTCTTTTAGTGCAAGCAACTCACCCGGTGTGGCATCTATAGTGCCTACAGATTTGGAGAACATAATCAAGGATCTGTTGTCCGAGTCTCTCAAAATGCCTCCTATGCCACCTTTGCCGAAACCCCTTCCACAGCTCCGTCTATGTTAAACTTCAGAAAACCTGGGGGAGGTTTATCCCAAACACATGTTGAGCTATAGGGATGTTGAATTACCTTTAATTTCAGCACACGAGGACATTATTATATCGATTGCCGATTTTACTAGCAAGGGTCATTTGGCCTTACACCAACATCCTAACCGGATTAGACAGAGATCAAATAATTGGTCTTTATCGACCTTAATTCCACGAAATACCGCCTCGTTTTTGTACAATCAAATGGACCATACGAAGCATAGAAAACACAAATGCCATATTTCTTTTGACTTCAATAGAGTATTTAGTGAACACCAATAGCTAAGAAAAAGATGTTATTGTACCTGGTGTTGGAAAAATATGAGGAATGGTAACTTTGAGCCATATTACGAAAGGATAAAGGTGGAGATTCTAATAATGATTCTATTGGGTCTTATTCTACTCTATGAGACCTTTACAAAGGTATCTCATATACTCAAATTGGTTAAGTGATGGATGAGAAATTGATGCTCAAAGTATGATAGTTTTGAATTGAGTAAGAAAGTAAAAACCCCTTTATCCCACATTGGTGGGATAAATAGCATGTGAAGTGTTTATATGCACTTACCATCTTGATAGTCATTGAATGACTTGAATGGAAACTATGCCTCATGTGCAAGCTTGTTGTACCCATACGGGTTGGGGCATACTCGCATGATGTAGATGTTGTGAATGTCTAGACCGGTTGAGCCTTTCATGAACTTAGGATATTTTATCGGTACTCTTTGAATAATTTTTTCCTTACGAATAAAATATCTTTTTGAATATTTTGAATATAAAAGGGAGAATTCGAATATTAAAAGGTATTGGATTCAATTTATGAAAATATATTCGTTTAAAATGGTAGTATTGACTATTTCTGAATTAAATCGGATTTTGGCAATTAATACGGAATATTTTATTTTTTATATTTTCCTCATCTATTCCCTTATATATACCGAGCCAATTTTCAGTTTTTAACAACTCGAAAACCTTCAAACTCCTCAAAATTGCATACTGTTTTCGGTGATGGGTAAAGGCAAGGTTCTGTTCGTGATCTCTACAATCGTGCTACTGTTGAAGATCATTCGTTGTTGTATCTTGGGAGACTAACGACTGACTAACTCAAGCACCAATGAGTGGTTCAATCTGTCTTAAGAAAATTGCGTAACTGCAGACCTCAAGATGATTTATTTTGGTTTATTTTGAATATGTAAATTTACTTTAAAGTGTGTTTGATTTATTTTCGTTTATATTTGATTATTCGTTTTGGATTTACCCATTTCCCTACAATCTTAAGACAGATTCCAATCCAAGGTGATTCAAATATTTATGATTCTGAGAAAAGCAAATGACTTTAAAATATCTTAGAAGATATTCTTGAATGGCACAAGTGAATATGTTTCACATCGAAGAAAGGAGCCATGTCATAGGATTTCTCAAGACAAACGGTTACAACCAGATTCATAATGGAATTTGAGTTTTAGCTCTAGACAAGTCTGGAGAAAAAGTCAAATGACTTTAAAATGTCTTGGAAGATATTTCTGAATGGCCAAAGCATGTGCCAACAGCATTCATATATTGAAAACCAAAAATTGGTAGAGCACAAAGCTTTATGTACAACGGTAAGTTGAGACATATGCGTCATCAACATAATACCATTAGACAACTGATCTCAAATAGAGTTATCAAAGGATAACATTACATATCTACTAACCTAAGGCTAAATTGAACTCAAGTTGAGAAAGCATTGAAAGGAATGTGACTAAAGCCCAGGAAAATTTAAGGCATTGTGTGAAGGAAAACCCTACCTAGTTGACTGGAGATCCCAATATCTAGGTTCAAAGGGACAACCTAATTGCAAAAACCTGTTGGGTCACTGTAGGGGTACCTATCCCCAAATTCGTTCCTATGATATAAATAGTGATCAAAAGGGGTATAGGCTAAGCGATGCTTTTAATGACCATTGTGTGCTTCGATGAGTCAAGCAACATAAGTCGCATATGTAAGAGTAAAGTAGGGCCTCTTCAAGGAGACTACTGGGCATAGTTCTTTCAAACTCTTGTAGAACCAGGTGATGTCCACGGCCATATGGACATAACCATGAGAACAAATACTCTTGTCAAAGAGGTAGATGTGTGAAGTATATCATCGTTTACACAAACGACTGAACAGTTCAAGGACATCACGTCTACTGGTTAGCTAGTAAAGTAAATATACTTTCACAAATGAAGGTTCAAAGGAGGAAACCTACCTATCATATGCAGTTATTGGTCGTAGAACTTATCACTACATCGAGTCAAAATGTTTTGATAAAATCATCAATTTTATTCAAGTGGGGGATTGTTGGAAAAAATGTGAGGAAATGGTAACTTTGAGCCATATTACGAAAAGGTAAAGGTGAAGATTCGAATAATGATTCTATTGGGTCTTATTCTACTTGATGAGACCTTTACAACGGTATCTCATATGCTCAAATTGGTTGAGTGATGAATGAGAAATTGATGCTCAACGTATGGTAGTTGTGAATTGAGTAAGGGAGAGAAAACCCCTTATCCCACATTGGTGGGATAAATAGCATGGGAAGTGTTTATATACACTTACCCTCTTGGTGGTCATTGAATGACTTGAATGGAAATTGTGCCTTGCTCACGAGCGCAGGGGGTGCGGGTCGAAGCTCGTCGAACCCATTCGGTTGGGGCACACCCGCATGACGTGGGTGACGCGAATATCTGGATCGATTGGGCCCTTTGTCGACCTGCGGATATTTTACCCACTTCGAATAATTTTTCCTTACAAATAAAACATCTGTTTGAATATTTTGAATATAAAAGGGAAATTTTGAATATTAAAAGGTATTGGATTCAATTCACAAAATATATCCGTTTAAAATGCCAGTATTGAATATTTCTGAATTAAATCAGATTTTGGCCATTAATACAGAATATTTATTTTATATATTTCCCTTCTTCATTCCCTTATATATACCAAGCCAATTTTTAATTTTTAACAACTCAAAAATCTTCAAACTCTTTTAAATTGCATACTGTTTTCAGTGATGGGCAAATGCAAGGTTTTGTTTCACGATCTCGACAGCCGTGCTACTGTTGAAAATCATATGTTGTTGTATCCTGGGAGACTGACGATCGACGAACTCAAGCACCAAGGAGTGGTCGAATCTGTCTTAAGAAAACTGTGTAACTGTAGGCCTCAACATGATTTATTTTGGTTTATTTCGAACCTATAATTTACTTTAAAGCGTGTTTGATTCATTTTCGTTTATATTTGATTATTCGTTCTGGATTAACCCATTTTTCCTACACTTGGAACCACCAAGGAGACTCCCCAAATGTTTCACCACCGTTGCCAAAGAGACCAGCTCACTGTATAGTGCCCAAAGCGATTTCAAATGGTCTCGGTTTCAGTTGAACACAGTGGACAGTTCAAAGATTGTTGGTTGATCAGCCCTCTTTTATTTAGTTCCACTTTGTCATAACCGATTTTGGGTCTGGGTAACAACCCAGATCCAAGCCCAAAACAACCCAAACCCATTTACAAACCCAAACATAAACCTATTTATCCAAACCCAAATACATAAACTGGCCCAAATTCAAACCCGACCCATTAACCAAAAACCCTAATTTCTAAAGACCTAACCCTAGCCGTTGTCGCCGCCTCTTGCCGCCGCTGCAGCTGTCGTTCATCCTTGCCGCTAGCCACCAAAACCCAAACTAAGCCTTAATCTGTAAACCCCGAATTAACCCTAACCAATGAAACCCAAAAAAATCACAAAAATTCCCAAAACAAATCACCAAAATAAAATAACCCAAATCTAACCCCAACCAACCCTACCCCTATCTCAGCCTTACCCCTAACCTCAACCACCCACTGCCATAGTCCACAAAATCCGGCGTGAGATTTGGATCTCTGCAGCAACAAATAAAAAAATTAGGGGTTAGTATAGATTTGGTTATAAAACCGAAATCAAACATGTAAAGGGTTTTTTTTAGAAAAAAATGATAGAGTTTGAGAGAAGAATTTTCGATTAAAAAAATCTGTAAAAGAGAAGACTTTGGGAGTGAAATAAAAGGTAGTTTCCAAGTTGTTTCACGTTTTTAAAATCCAAGATCTGTTCAAAATTCAAGCTTTAGTTCGAAATCAAAGCTTTTTAATTTGAATCAACAAAAGAAGAAGGGCTTTCAATTTAGTTTTTTTTTTTTAGAAAATTACTTCGAATCTTTAATTTTTAAGTCAAAAAAATAAAAAAGAGATTTCTAACTTACCTGTCGCGTAGTGTCGTCCGCCGCGAGCCCGCTGTGCCGAGGACCGACTGGGAAACTGTAAGAACGACGCGTCGTTAGCCGCCGGTTCGAGTTGGAGAGGAAGGGGATGAGAGTAGGGTTTGTTTTTATTTTGTAAAATGGTTTCGAATGGAAAAATAACCACATCAATGTGTTTTAAGCTCATCTATCAAAATGACACCGTTTGGTGTCTATGTTTTACAAGAATGGTCCAATTAAGATCGTGGCCCCTATACTCCTTCCCGCTCTTTTTCTTGGTCATGGGTTAATTACAGTTTCAGTCCTCCCCTTTTATCCCCACATCTTTTCTCGTCTTTTTCTTTTGCTTTTAGTTTTTGTTTTATTTTAATTTAGTCATTCTTCTGCATTTACTTTTCGGTATATTATTTCCTATTATTATTGCTCATATCTTGAAGTTTTATATTAGCTTCATGTTAGTCCTATTATGTTTAGTATTCTTGCCATGTGTTTTACATTTGTTTCGTTTTAGTCTTATTATGATTCTTTTTATGTTTTGTTTATTTTAATCCCTCTTTCAAATTCTTTCATGCTATATAAATAATAATTAATCCATGCATTTTAGTCATCTTTATATTATTACCATGCAATTTAATACTAGTGCATTTTAATTCTTAGCATTTATTTATATTATGCTTTGTATATATCTTAATTCATGCACTATTATTATCATCATCATCATCATCATCATCATCATCATTATTATTGTTATTATTATTATATTTTATGTGTTAGATTCGTTTATTTATGCGTTAGATTGATATTTATGTATTTATGTTAGATTAGTATTTTATTATGTTAGTATTTATTTATATGTTTATCGCATTGTATTTATTCATGTTTGTCATATTTTAAGTTGCATTTCGGATATATTATTGTCAATACGATGCCCTTTTATTCGAGCGTAAACGTGGACGGTATCAAGTGTAGTGATGGTGGTCTTTCGGTTTATTCTCGAATAACTGGGCTTTTAAAATTTACTCGCACTTATAACCGAGTTTTAAATTAATCTTCACTTTAATCCGGAAAGTTTATATTAATAAAGCGGTAATTATTATTAAAGTACCAATTTTGGGCGGTGTGGGGGTGCTAATCCTTCCCCATCCGTAACCGACTCCCGAACCCGACATTTTTAAAATCTCTGGTTTTTATGGTCCCGTCCTACCTTAGTGGCCGGTGGCGACTCCATTTTTAATAATATAGTTTTTTTCTAAAACCCCAATAGAATACATTTTTTAAAATACCCAAAAGATCCTAAACACCTCAAAACGTCGTTTTTTAGCGAGAAAAAGGATCGCTACAGATGACTCCGCTGGGGACATTTTTTGGTTTTCAAAAATAAAAGAGACTCAAGCTTTTTAAATAATTATCACTTTACTAATATCGGAAGTTCCGGATTAAAGTGACTATTAAAGTAACATTCGGTTATAATTGCGCGTTTATTTAACGCATTTAAAATTTGGCATATAAACCCGTCTTTTAAGTGGGGGAAATGCTAATGCTTTCGTGAGGATATCGTTCCTCCGTATGGACCTAGCAAGTACCTTCGGGGCTCGAGTACCTTATGCTTTCGTGAGGATATCGTTCATTCGTATGGACATAAGCGAATGGGTCCCCCTGAACTGAACCCGGTTGAAAGGAGCCTATAATGGGTGATGACCGGGGGCCTTGCTACTCTTAGTAGGGGGCAGCAAGGACAATTCGGGTACCTCTTAGCACCAAAACTGCATATAGAGAATATAGAAAACCCACCCTTTTAGAGCCATGCGGATAACTTAGGTGTTTTAGAGGGGATAAATAGGATTCTCTGCTTGTTGCCTTATCTACTTCGATTTTCTGCTTTTTATTTATGTTTATTCGGTACTAACTCATTTCTTTTTTGTTTTATTTTATTTTACACATGCTTTTGTTGCATTAGCATCGCATAAAGTGTCGATTCAAGTGGTTTGCCCGAGCAAAAATCTTTCATTTTTACCCTATTTACTTTAATTATTTTAATTTCAGATTGACCCATTTTTTGATCACATTATATCTGTTCATCATGACATTTTTGCATTGGTGCATTCGCATATAGGACATATACTTTGTTTTTTACATGCATTCATTTTGAGACTGATCCTCAAGATGCCCTGTGACAACAATACTGGGAAAGACGAAAGATCAATCGATTCAACATCCATACATAACAAGAAGTAAGAGAAAGATGGCAAATGAAGACAGACTGGATAGGATTGAACAGAACCAGAAGACTTTGCAAGCAGATTTAACCCAAAAATTGGAGGACCAGTTAGCCAATGCCCAGCAAGAGATAAAGGATCAGTTCGCGAAATCTCAACAATATATACTCGGTACATTGGCACAGATGCTCGGCTGCAAGTTTCCTGAACAAAGAGAGGCCTCTGCTATTGGCCTTGGGGCAGGTCCCGGTGAGGAAAATGAAGATCTTATATATCCTCCAAGGTTTACCCCTACTCAATCTAAAAATCAAACCAACCCTCGAGTGGTATTTTCTATGGAAAATCTCAACCACTTCAGGCCAACGCCCCTATCTTGGCAAATTTGCCCGCCGCATCAGAAGCTAAGCTAGGGGGCAATCAGGCTGAAAATTTTATCTCCTAGATGGATCAGTTGATTGAATCTAACAAATCAAGAAATGAGTCGTCGAAAGAGATCGAGGAGAGTTGCAAACGACTCAAAGAAAAAATGCAAGCCATGGAGATAGTGGATACCTTCAGTGGATTCGATGCAGTGAACTCAGTATTGTCCCAGATTTGGTATTACCTCTAAAATTCAAGATCCCAGAGTTTGAGAAATATGACGGAGTGAGCTATCCTTGTACACATCTCACCATGTTCTACCGAAGGATGACGGGATACGAAAGAGATGTCAAGTTGCTAATTCACCGTTTCCAAGATAGTCTCTTAGGATCTGTCACAAGATGGTAGAACCAGTTGAGCCGGCATCAGATTAAGTCATGGAATGACTTTGCCAAAGCTTTCCAAGATCAGTACCGGCATGTCAATGGCATGGTGTCAGATCATTGGACCCTACAACACATGAAACAAAAGTCAAATAAAAGCTTCAGACAGTATGCCTAACGTTGGAGAGATGTGGCGGCTCAAGTTCAACCCCCTCTCAGTGAAAGAGAGACGATGGTCACAATTGTATAAACTTTGGAGGGTCCAATCTTAGGTCGCTTGATAGGCAACGCGACTACCAACTTTGCCGACCTCGTGCTATCCGGTGAGCTCTTGAGAATGCTGTCAAGATTGGCAAAATCGATGATGGAGGTAGTTCGTCCCACAAAAAGCCCTACCATGCAAAGAAGGACCATGAAGTAAACTCTTCATGAGTTTATAATGCCAATTATTCTAAGCCTATCACAGTTGTGCAACCTAAGGCCGTGCCAAATGCTCGAGGTTATTCAAGTCAGGATTCGAGTTAGAAAAAGAACACTGAAAAGATTGAGTTTACTCCACTGCCAATTTCGTACGGGGATTTTTACAAAGCGCTACTCAATGCTCACGTAGTGGCATATTTCCACCAGGCCCCAATATAACCTCCATCCTGAAATGGTATGATCCCAGCACAAGATGTGATTATCACGAAGACAAGTTGGCCACTCAATTGGGAATTATTGGGCTTTAAGAGGTTAATAGAAAGGTACATCAAGCTCGGTGTTGTAAGCATTGAAAACCCTACATGACCATCTACTATCAAGAACCCTTTACCGAAGCATGAAGGTCCCAATTAAGATTCTCGATAATCAGATGTGGGGGCATGCCTTCTTATGACTCTTTTTGGCCAGGCTAGTCATCAAATTATTTTGAACATGACCAATAGGTCCCTTATAGTTTTTACCTCTTTCAAATCAATACTTTTGGACCAGTCTTACTATCCTGAGCCCAAAGGTAGTGAGAATCTTTTGTAAGGGCCAAAAATTACAAGTTTAGATGAAATATGCATTTTGTTCGGAAAAATATTTCGATCGCACTCTTACACAACCAGAAGCTGAAAAATGATGGAAACTAACTTATGTTGTTAATAACTAAATATGGGGGCATTATGTTAAAATTTTTAAATAATTTTCTACATAGGCATTTTGGGGGCATTCTCCTGAAGAGATTGACTTCAAGGAAGAAGATTGGACCTAAGTGAGACTGGGGCATCCTCGTGTACAAAATCAATTGCCCAGAAAGACCAGTGGAAAGTCAGGGGCATCCCGTTGAGGGCCAAAAAAATGTCGCATTCATACATTTAGTTGCATTCATTTTGTAAATCATTTTTCGGCACACATTGAAAACCATCCTGCATTTAGATTTAGTACATATGTCAAAGTCACCACACATTTAGAATAGACTCATGCATTGAAGATACACTCATTTTTACTTGTACATACAAATAGGTTCGAAGAAGAGACCGAAGATCCTCAACACGGGGGCAATGACATGATGGTCGACTTTCAGTCCTGAAGGAGACCGAATATACAAAAGGACTAGAACATCCAAATAGAAGACATTATCAACAAAATTTTTAAACAATTATTAATTAATGTTTTCTCATTTTGTAGGTCTTGTCTCTTCGTCGGTGGTGTTGCTGATCTAATATTTTAAAGATCTTGATTCACTATTGAGGGTGCAACTGATCCAAACCTTTCTTCCAGATCTCGCTTCACCGTTGATTATGTAGCAGATCAAATTTTGAAGATCTCGTTTCTCCGTTGATGGTGCAACAGATCTAATTTTTGTTAAGGTCTCATTTTTCCGTTGATGGTACGACTAGACTAATGTTTTTCTTCGGATCTTGTATCCTCTTTATAGTTGAAGGTCAAAAAAATTGAAAAAAAAATTAAAAAAAAAGAATAAAAAAAGAATAAAAAAATCAAAAAGAAAAAAAATTGTTATCATTCGCCGATCATGCTCTTCCGTTGATGGTATAGTAGGGTTCCAGTTGATGTTCTGCTTCTCCATTGATGGTGTAGTAGAATTCAAATTATTATATGATCCTGTCCCTCCATTCATGGTGTGGCTGGGGTCCAAGTTACTGATATCCAATCCTGCTCCTCCGTTGATGGTGTAGTAGGGTTCAAGTTGATGTTTCGCTCCTCCGTTGATGGTGTAATAGAATTCAAATTACCTTCCGATCTTGTCCCTCCGTTGATGGTGTGGTTGGGGTCTAGGTTGCTGCTATTCAATCATGCTCCTTCATTGATGGTGTAGTATGGTTCAAGTTAATGTTCTGCTTCTCCGTTGATGGCGAGGTAGAATCCAAATTACCATTCGATCTTATCCCTCCGTTGATGGTGTGGCTGAGGTCCAAGTTGCTGTTATCCTGCTTCTCTGTTGATGGTGTAGTAGGGTTCCAGTTAATGTTCTGCTTCTCCGTTGATGGCGAGGTAGAATCCAAATTACCATTCGATCTTATCCCTCCGTTGATGGTGTGGCTGAGGTCCAAGTTGCTGCTATCTTGCTTCTCCGTTGATGATGTAGTAGGGTTCCAGTTAATGTTCTACTTCTCCGTTGATGGCGAGGTACAATCCAAATTGCCATTCAATCTTATCCCTCCGTTGATGGTGTGGCTAAGATCCAAGTTGCTAACATCCAATCCTGCTCCTCCGTTGATGGTGTAGTAGGGTTCCAGTCAATGTTCTGCTTCTCCGCTAATGGTGTCATAGAATCCAAATTATTCGATCCTCTCCATCCGTTGATGGTATGGCTAGGTCCAAGTTGCTGCTATTCAATGATGCTCGTCCATTGATGGTGCAGTAGGGTTCAAGTTGAGGTTCTACTTCTCCGTTGATAGAGAGGTAGAATCCAAATTATCGTCCGGTCTTACCCCTCCGTTGATGATGTGGTTAGATTCAAATTTACTGACCTTCAAGTTTCTTTTATTAATGTTGTAAAAAACGTGAAAAAAAACAAAAATGAAAAAAGCAAAAAAAGAAGAAAAAAATGAAATAAAAAAATTGAAGAAGAAAAATTGAAGGAAAAAAAGAAAGAAAAATAAAATCAAAATGAGCTTTCAATCTTTTGATCCTGCCTCTTCGTCAGAGTCGTAGCTGGATCAACCATCAGAATTTTTATCCATTGGTCTTGCCACTTCGTCAGTGTTGCAGTTGGATCAAATTTTGTAGACCCTGTCTCCTCGTCCGTGTTGGGGTTGGGGCAAATTCTCTTTAGGTATTAGCTTGTCACTAGTAATGTAGTAAGTTAAACTCATTTTGCTTCTCCAACAAACAGCCTCCCATTTTGAAGATTTTGCTTCCCCGAAAGTGACAAGGTGGATCAACCAAGACAAGAAAGAAGACCTACATCAAAGAGAATGAACCGAAGAAAGAAGACATATGACAAGAGGGAAAAAGCTTAGCCAGGCCAGACAAAACGGGTCATTTTTAGTCTTTGCTCTATTATCGTTACACAACAATGAGCAAAGAGGGGCAGCTGTCATAACCCTTTTTGGGTCTGGGTAACAACCCAGATCCAATCCCAAAACAACCCAAACCCATTTACAAACCCAAACATAAACCCATTTACCCAAACCCAAATACATAAACTGGCCCAAATTCAAACCAAACCCATTAACCAAAAACCCTAATTTTTAAAGGCCTAACCCTAGTCGTCGCCGCCTCCTGCCACTGCCGCAGCTGGCGCTCATTCTTGCTGTCGGCCACCAAAACCCAAACTAAGCCTTAATCTATAAACCCTGAATTAACCCTAATTAGTAAAACCCTAAAAATCCCAAAATTCCCAAAACAAACCACCAAAATAAAATAACCCAAACCTAACCACAACCGACCCTACCCTTATCTCAGTCTTACCCTTAACCTCAACCGCCCCACTACCATAGTCCCCAAAATTCGGCATGAGATCTGGATCTCTGTAGCAACGAATAAAAAAATTACGGGTTAGTATAGATTTGGTTATAAAACGGAAATCAAACATGTAAAGGGGTTTTTTTAGAAAAAAATGATAGAGTTTGAGAGAAGAATTTTCGATTCAAAAAAATCTGTAAAAGATAAGACTTTTGGAGTGAAATAAAAGGTAGTTTCCAAGTTGTTTCACGTTTTTAAAATCCAAGATCTGTTCAAAATTCAAGCTTTAGTTCGAAATCAAAGCTTTTTAATTTGAATCAACAAAAGAAGAAGGGTTTTCAGTTTAGTTTTTTTAGAAAATTACTTCGAATCTTCAATTTTTAAGTCGAAAAAAATAAAAAAGAGGATTTCTAACTTACCTGCTGCGTCGTACCGTCCGCCGCGAGGCCGTTGTGCCGAGGACCGGCCGAGAAACTGTAAGAACGGCGCGCCGTTGGCTGTCAGTTTGAGTTGGAGAGGAAGAGGTTGAGAGTAGGGTTTGTTTTTATTTTGTAAAATGGTTTCGAATGGAAAAATAACCACATCAATATGTTTTAAGCTCAGCCATCAAAACGACATCGTTTGGTGTCTATGTTTTACAAGAATGGTCCAATTATGACCGTGGTCCCTATACTCCTACCTGCTCTTTTTTATGGTCATGGGTTAATTACCGTTTCAGTCCTCCCCTTTTATCCCCGCATCTTTTCTCGTCCTTTTCTTTTGCTTTTAATTTTTGTTTTATTTTAATTTAGTCATTCTTCTGCATTTAATTTTCAGTATATTATTTCCTATTATTATTGCACATATCTTGAAGTTTTATATTAGCTTCATGTTAGTCCTATTATGTTTAGTATTCTTGCCATGTGTTTTGCATTTGTTTCGTTTTAGTCTTATTATGATTCTTTTTATGTTTTGTTTATTTTAATCCCTCTTTCATATTGTTTCATGCTATATAAATAATAATTAATCCATGCATTTTAGTCCTCTTTATATTATTACCATGCAATTTAATACTGGTGCATTTTAATTCTTAGCATTTATTTATATTATGCTTTGTATATATCTTAATTCATGCACTACTACTACTACTATTATTATTATTATTATTATTATTATTATTATTATTATTATTATTATTATTATTATATTTTATGTGTTAGATTCGTTTATTTATGCGTTAGATTGATATTTATGTATTTATGTTAGATTAGTATTTTATTATGTTAGTATTTATTTATATGTTTATCGCATTGTATTTATTTATGTTTGTCATGTTTTAAGTTGCATTTCGGATATATTATTGTCAATACGGTGCCCTTTTATTCGAGCGTAAATGTGGCCAGTATCAAGCGTAGTGATGGCGGTCTTTCGGTTTATTCTCAAATGACGGGACCTTTAGAATTTACTCGCACTTATAACCGAGTTTTAAATTAATCGTCACTTTAATCCGGAAAGTTTAATATTAATAAAGCGGTAATTATTATTAAAGTATCAATTTTGGGCGGTGTGGGGTGTTAATTCTTCCCCATCCGTAACCAACTCCCGAACCCGACATTTTTAAAATCTCTGGTTTTTATGGTGCTCGGCCTACCTTAGTGGCCGGTGGCGACTCTATTTTTAATAATACAGTTTTTTTCTAAAACTCCAATGGAAGACATTTTTAAAATACCCAAAAGATCCTAAACATCTCAAAATCTCATTTTTTTTAGCGGAAAAAAAATATCGCTACACACTTTGGTTGGAATTTTGCCATGTATCAACTTCCACAAGAACGCTTCAACTTTTGGAGGTGCAATATTTGGCCAAACCAATTTCCAGATATCATTTTTGGCCTTGTCTTCGTTCGACACTAAGTCGCAAAAGGATTTCGACGAGTACACTCCGTTTGAATTAACTATCCATCTCACACTGTCGCATATAAAATTTCTCGGCGAAGTAGACTAAATCAAAGCTGAAAATTCTGCCCATGAATCCTTTTCCTAGTCGAATAGTGCGCGCCTAAGTTTGATATTTCACTGCCAAAAACCATCAACTAAACGGCCAAAATCTGCAATTGAACCAGCCTTCGAAGAGGCTAATGCAAATATTCTAGGGAATGCTTTCATAAGAGGGATTTAAGTTTTAACCTATAAACTCTAAATTCTAGCCTCAAACCCCAAATTTTAACCACAATCCCTAAATTCTAAGCACATAAACCTAAACCCCTAAACTATAAACCCTAAATTAGATCCCACTAGACCCTAAAATTAAGTTGTTTGTAGAATAAAAAGTTTCACCGTTGGTGCATGGTATAATTACTCTTTTTATATTAGGTGTCTAATATTTTGTTTCTTTTTCATTTCAGGTTGTCCATTAAATTTTTTTCTTAATAAATATGTAACAAGTGACATATGTTAGATTTTTTTTTCTTTAATTTCTAAAGAAATAAACATAAAAACAAAAAATTATTTTTTAAAATTTCTATTTTTTTAAAATTTGAACAATTTTAAATGGAAAAAGCAGCACTCAAAGAACAGATAGAAAGGCTCAAGACTTCTTTACGTACCAGCGAGATCCGTACTAAAGCATACAAGCGAGCCGGGTATGAAAGTTTCAAAGGAGTGTCGGTCAAGCTACAAAAGGTTGAGTAGAAAATACAGGAGAAAGACCAAGACATGAAGAATGTTATGACTCAAGCGCGACAAGTGGCCCAACAAGTAGCAGATTTAGCTGACGCAGCAGCGCCTATAAGCCAGAATATGGATCCAACGTTGGACCGCGAAGGAAAGCTGACGAAACTATTGAATGAGGTCAATGAATTAGGAGCTAGAGCTCACCGCTATTTGTAAAATCATAATACCTGATGTAATGAAAGCTTTTGGTCTGAATGAAAGATGTTCTATGGGGACAAATCACTTGCGGAATCAATACCTTATTGTATTCATGCATTGCATTTGCATCATATCCTTTGCATTGTTTAATAATTTTATCAATGCATGACACTTCATCATTTAATTTATGGGGTTCGATGGCATAATTAGTTGAGAAAATAGAACGAACTAAGGAGTCGAGGCTTGACCTGCTAGAAGGAAGAATCGAGAAGGAGTTAAAGAAGAAATAAAAAATATATGTTTTCAATGCGAGGGAACTCTGCCTAGTCCCTGATTTGGTCATTCCTCCGAATTTCAAGATTCCCAGATTTGTGTTGTATGACGGAACTAGCTGCCCGAAGGTTCATTTGACCATGCTTTGTAGAAAAATAGAGGGATACATGAAGAATGAAGAGTTATTGATCCACTACTTCCACGATAGCCTGACGGGACCCGCAACAGTGTGGTATAACCGTTTGAGCAGAAACCAAGTTCGGTCATGGGGTGACCTTGCTAATGCCTTCTTGAGTCAGTACATATATGCTTTAGACTTAGCGCCCTGTCGTCAGTTTCTTCAGAATGAGAAAATGAGACCAAATGAAAGCTTCAGGGAGTATGCACTAAGGTGGCAATGTTCGGCAACCCAAGTTCAGTCTTCTATAGCAGAAGAAGAGTTGACTCCCATGTTCCATGCAACGCTTCCCTCTCCTTTCTTCTATATGATGTTGGAGAGATCAAGAAGCAGATTCGAGGATTTTATGAAGATTGGAGAGAGGATAGAATACGCAATCCAAGAAGGAAAATTAGGGTCTAAGTCTAATGAGCGAACTGAAGAAAAGACAGATGAAGACAAAGAAGTAAATGAGTGTCACCTCTAAGGTTCTCGTGGCCGTAAAAGAAAAAGACAGACTGACACTTCAAGATCATCAAGAAAAATTCCTCAGACAAGTGCAAATTTAGAAGTGTTCGGAGTATCCATTTTAGACATATGGCCTCATTTGGTAGAAGGTCGATATCTTGCTCCTAGACTAATGAAGATTACACCTGATACATCTGCCCATAGCTTCGACTCGAGTAGCACATGTGAATTCCATATGGGGGCGCCGGGGCATCCCACCAGAAAGTGTAGACCTTTATTGGAGGAAATCAAGAAGCTGGTCAATAATGGGACCTTGACACAAGAACTGATCCAGCAGTGGAGAACCAAGGGTGGGGGGGCAAGTTCACATAGTGCTAAAGAAACCAGAGATTTCTCTGTATTAGAAGACTTTCTTGAAGTAATACAAAGAATCAACTTTACTACCAGTAGCCCACATGTGGTAAAGATCTTTTGTGAAGGGGCATGCGTTATGTTTGTTGATTGCAAGATGTGACATTAGTTGGATGTTGTGATAACGATGAGGTGTGATCTCCCCAACAGACTCTGGTTAGCAAAGCAAGACTACTACTCTTTCGATGACGTTCAAGGACGAAAAAACTCCAAATGTTAATCATATAGAGTTGCTTGAAATTGAAACTCTAAGCGTAATCTTCTATGCACTAAAGAGTTAACAATCAAAATAGGACACATGTGTGTGGAAGAAAAGAAAATAACAATATTAGGTGGATTAAATAAAAAGCACTCCTATGTTCGAAGCCTGGTAATAGGCTTGTTCGGATAAGAGTGTGAAAATTTTGGGGCACTCCGCTGAAGCAATAAGGTTGCAATACACCATCCAAGTCAAGAAACCTTAGCTTCATGAGTGATGGTAATATTTTCAAATCGTGACTATGCCGAGTAACTTGGGGTCATGTTGTTTGCTCCATCATTGTCTTCAAGACAAAGGATTGTGACGAGTTGATTTCCTCACAATAATGATAAACGCATGAAGAAAAAAGAGAAAAAAGAAAAAAGAGAGAAAAAAAGAAAAGAAAAAAAGAAAAAAGGAAAAAAGAAAAAAAAGGGGAGAAGAATGAAAAATAGCATAAGTATAATTAAAAACATACACACCCACCTAGGACTTTATTCTTAGAATGATATTTCTGCGCTCGAGTGGTCAAACAAGTCTACCCTTTTTAGGGCTGAGCAAATAATGAGAATTGAGAAAGAGTAGTATTCTGCAGCAACGCGGTAATCATGAGGATGAATCGAGTCATCTGGGAAGATGTCACGGCCTTGAATCGCCGCAACATTCAAAATCCTTATGGACTCAAGCTATGCTTGAAATGATCACTGAACGGTTGAATCTAAGACACTCATGCACTTGATATCCAGAGCTCATATTCTTTTGTTATAATAAGATGTTGATTTCAAGATCATGTATGTTAATCTAAATAACACTCTTCAATGGAATGCCAATCAACAAATTGACAATTTAAAGCAACAAAGATTTACATGTATTGATTCAAAGATAAGATCCAAAACATGAGGTCGCAGATATTATCGGGCACCTAACCAGAGAAACGACCCCTCAATGTATAAGATAAAGATAATGACAAGAATATATGCGTCAAATAGCTCAAGAGCAGGAAGCGGGTTTCAGCTATGATACTTTGGTTGGTTCAAGGAAATAAAGAATGAACTGGGATGAGAATGAGGTAGCAAAATACTGGGAAGGAAAGAGATAAACATTGATTCTCCAAAGAGTTAGAGCACAAGGATTGAGAGATAGTTCCCGTCCAGAAGGAGCAAGAGGATTGAATTCAGAAATTAAGTTCAGAGCATGGAAGTATTTTGCTCTCCCTGATGATGAAACTGAAAAATACTCCAAATGTTGGGTCAAAGAATTGGAAGATAGCTGAACTCATGATTGAGTGGGGCAAGACAGAGCATGACAAATGGTAAGAATCCTTACACAAGAATGATATAGAGATTAGAAAGAGCTTATTTGTGAAATGGGTAGAGACCCCGAAGAAGAAAGACAATCACTTGTACAAGAGAGCAAGAGAGGGTATTCAATTGATAAAGGAAAGATTGATGAAAATGAAGATCAAAACTGAGCATATTGCAAAAAAAAGAAAATAGAGAAATTCGGAGAATGACTTTTCAGGGCATAAGATTTTTAAAACGTAAAGAGAGAGAAAAAAGGGGAAAAAGAGAGAAAAAATGATAACGAAAAACGAAATAAGAAAAGAAAAGAAAAAGAGAGAGAAGAAGAAAGAAAGAAGAAGAAGAATAAAAAGAAAAAGAAGTCATTACATTGCATGCATTATATGGATAGAGGCATGTCAATTTTTTCTTACTTTAGACAGGTATTTGAAGAATTGTCAAAAAGTTTGAAGAAGTAGATTTTATTAAAGAATGAAAGTGCGGCAGCCATAGTAGCGTAAGGCCAGATGTCGGTAGCCAAAGTAGCATAAAGCCAGATATTAATTCCTTCGGGCCATCAGTAAGACCTTCAGGCATAATGATAAGACCTTCGAGCCACCAGTAAGTCTTTCGAGCATGGTGATAAGTCATTCGGGTCATCAGCTATAGTAGCGTGAGGCCAGATGACAACATCCATAGTAGCGTGAGGCCAGATGACGGTAGCCAGAGTAGCGTAAAGCCAGATATTAAGTCCTTCGGGCCATCAATAAAACCTTCGGGCATGATGATAAGACCTTCGGGCCACCAGTAAGTCTTTCGAGCATGGTGATAAGTCCTTCGGGCATGATGCCACAACCATAGTAGCGTGAGGCCAGATGACGGCATCCATAGTAGCGTGAGGCTAAATGACGGTAGCCATAGTAGCATAAAGCAAGATATTAAGTCCTTTGGGCAATCATTGAGTCCTTCGGGCATGATGATAAGTCATTTAGGCCACCGGTAAGTCCTTCGGGCATTGTGATAAGACCTTCAGGCCGTCAGTAAGACCTTCAGGCATGATGTCAAGCTTTTCTTTTGAATGTCGGGACGAGTATGAATTGGGGCATCAAAGGGAATAAAGCTTGAGTAGGTGGTCGAGGAAAAACAGAGAGTTCCAGAAGAACACGTGATTCCGAAGCTACAAACAGGGAAGTCAAATAAAAATGAGTGCTTTTGGTCTTTGCTTTGTTCTCGTTTCACAAGAACAAGCAAAGAGGGGCAACTGTAATCACTCATTTTTATCCGATTTGTAAATATTGTGTTAATATATTAGTACAATAGTTAATAGAGATTACTATCGCATGTATGTATATTATATTATTTGTTTATTATATATGTGTATATGTTATTAACATATGTGTAGGTGTGCGAATGTATAATTATTAATGTTGCATGTATTATAATGTATGTTGTATATTTTGTATGTGTCTATGCATGTTAATGTGTTTGCATGTATGATTGCTTATCTTATTAGTTATTAAGTATAAGTACGTATGCATATATGAATATATATTAATATTATATGTTATTATTATTATGTATATGCATTAATATTGTATATGTTGTAGTATACGTATGTGCACGTGTGTATTACTTATGTGCGTATTTAATTATATATGTATGCATGTAGTAATATATATGCACGTGTTTTAATTATTAGCTTTATTATTAATATTAATTGTAATACATATGTATATAACAGATTTATAATATAAAAGCCCAAATATCATAAGTGTCCAGCCCTTATACAAATATAAAACCCAACTTAAGTAATTACAAGGGCCCATTCGGTCAGAACCCAGACCCAATATTCTAAAACCCTAAAACCATATCTGATATCTATCTAATATCTTATTTTTCCTTGCAGCCTCCTAAGATCTAACCGTTGGATCAGATTTGATCCAACGGTCCTGATTGAAGCCAGGAGTCATTTCATCTGCTGCGCATGAAACTCACGCCCGAACTGCTTGCCTCCCACGCGCGCGTGTCTCGCACGCGCAAGACTCTTCAGTTTTAACACGCCACGTGGCTCGATCAGAGGCCCCACGTCATCTCCAAGATCTGATCTCGTCCGTTGATCTTCATACAATCCCAGCCGTTGGATCAGATCTGATCCAACGACCAGGAACACTTATGGCCGAGAAGACACCACCACCATGATGTCGTACCGCCACCGTACAACCACCGCCCTGGTTACTTGCAAAAAAGGGACGAAAAAGCATGGGATAAAACCAATCACAGCAAGCAATCAGAGGTTTTTTTATGAATCTATATATCCAAACGACCAAAAATCTTGTAACGGATATTCAAGATCGCATAAATAAAAAAACACTTTATTGGTAATTTTTGTTCTCTTTTTTCTCTTGCACACATCAAAAAAAAATATAGAAGAGAGTTAAGTTTACCTCTTCGGCTTCGGCCGGCCACCTTGCATGGTGGTCGAGGTTGGTGTCGCCGATGATTGGCACCACTTAAACGTCGCCCCTTTACCTTTCCATTCCCTTCACTATTCGAGTTTCAAACTTTGGTTTTTTTTTTAAAAAAATGGTTTTGCTTCGGGTTTTTTAGATCTATTAAGGGAAAGGATTTTTCTCCTAAATGTAAGGCTAGGTGTGAGTCTAGAGTGAGAGAGGAAGTGTTTTAGGGCTGGATTTGAGGTCTACTTTTATGGATAGTCACGGAGGCCGAGGAAGGTTTTGGTTTAAAGATGGTAGTTTTGTTCTTGGAATTTCAGAGAAAAGGGGATTAATATTAAAGGGTTAAAAAATGAAAAAAGATGAAATTAGGGGCCGACTGTTGAGTTTTATAGACCAAAATATTTTTAAAATGGTGTACTTGTCCAATAAGGACCTCCGCGTTTTGGATATTTTCAAAACTGTCTTGGCCCTTTGTTTAATCACAGCCTAGGTCCTCATTTCCTTCCAATTTCTTTCAATCTGGTCCCCAAATTAAACCGAATCAGAACTTCAATGGTGAAATCTCCACCCTAGTCCTTCCGTGTTTTGGTTTTTTACACTTCAAGCTTGCCCCTTGGTCTTGTTACAAGTCCAGTCCTTATATGTTTAGTCCGGTTATCAATTAAGTCCTTAAATGCGTTTTTTATTTATTTAATTTATGTCTTTCTGTTTTAATTTTATTTTATTTCAGCCCTTTATCATATGTCTTCTTTTTTATTTTATTTTAAATAGCTATGTTTTAATGTTTTTTGTATTAGTATGATTTGTGTCGTTTTTTCATGTATGAATTATGTATATAGATTTGTTGTCCTTTTATATCGTGTTCATTTCTTTTTCATGTTCATTATTATGTTAATACATCATTAGGTTGTTTATTCGTGTTTTATATATGTTTTAAAATGTTTTTTTATGTTGTATTCTATGTGTTGTTCTTTTTAGTATGTGTTTTTATATTTTTATATATAGGTATTACCATGCTAATGTGTCATAGTAAGTTTATCCATGGTGTACATATATTTTGTAGCATGTTTATTATGGTCATTTCGCATTTTAGGTTACATGTTAGTGTGATGTCATTTGTTACATGTTAATGTCATGACGTTTTGATGTATGCTTAAATGGCGTCATATGATAAGTTTTAATATAGTATTATGGTAATGGTGTCTTATTAATTTAGTATGTTTTATTATGTATGTCATGCATATGTTACATTTTGTGGGGTTTTTTATGTATTTAAGCAAGTTATGATTAATTAATATAATTTTGAAAGCATGTTTTTTTTTTTCACGTTTGTGTTTACGCTTTGTTTTTATTATGATGTGTTATGTTATTCATGTTCGAACATGTAGTTATTTTTGTTTAATATTATGATATTCATGTCTTTTATGTTTTTAATATTATGTCAATGTGAATATATATTTTGTCATCATGTTTATATAGATTTATCATGTTTAGTTTTTTAGTTTAATATTTTGGTGTTTATGTTTTTTTGTCATTGTGTTTACTTTAATGTCTTGTTAGTATAATGTCGTGTTAAACTCTATTTGCCTTTAATGTGATATTTTTGTTAAGATTGCATAACGAAATATTATTTGTTGATGCAGTGCTCTTTTATTCGAGCGTAAACGTGACCAGTATCAAGTGCAATGATGGTAGTCTATCGGTTTATTCTCGAATAACGGGACCTTTTAAAATCTACTCGCACCTATAACCAAATTTTAATTTAATCATCACTTTAATCTGAAAAGTTTAATATTAATAAAGAAGTAATTATTAAAGTACCAATTTTGGGCGGCGTGGGTTGCTAATCCATCCTCATCCGTAACCGACTCATGAACCCAACATTTTTCTAAATCTCTGATTTTTATGGTGTCCGGCCCACCTTAATGGCCGGTGGCGACTCTATATTTAAATAAAATACAGTTTTTGTTAAATCCCACAAAATATTTTTAATATCCGAAAGACCCCTAAATACATTAAAACCCGTTTTTAGCGAAGAAAAAGAAGATCGCTACATAAGCATCTTTTGGCGACAGATATCACACATTCTTTCTGCAGCTATAAGCTGTTGCCGCCTCAACTCTCTCCTTATAGCCTGATTTGATATAATTCTAGTGAGCAGAAGCTGATCATCATATCGAGGTCAAGCCAGACTTGAAGCACCGTTTGAAGCTGAAGAGTCGTCCCCAGATGAATCATACTGATTACTTATAGATCCACTAGTCTCTGGGTCAGAAAATGACTTCTTCCTTTTCCTAGTAGCAGCTTCACTGTTATCCAATTCTGTTGTTGAATCAGATGCTAATAGTGACTTCACATCATCGAGCAATCCCTTTCTGCCTAGGTCGCAATCATTAGCAAAAGTAACAACAGCAAATTCATGCTTTGGGACCATCAACTTATCATCGTCTGTGGGAGCCTCCTTCCCTAGCCATTCACACCATATTCTGCTGATACCTTTTGAGACTCCATCCTTCTCGGAGAACCTAGCTGCAATTTTCCCAAAACCAATAAATTTCACTTTCAACCAGCGTTAAAAAGTGCGCAAGGCGCACTAAGGCAATAAGGGTTTTATAGCCAAGGCGTGAGGCGCAAGACGCGCGTCTTATTGAAGCAAAAAGAACAGTTGTAAACATATTTTTAAAAAATAAGAGATACATATTTTTTCCAGTTGTATAGTCAAGCAAAAAGAACAGTTTATACAATATAAACACCAAAGAGTATTTATCATCAGCACTTTATGTATTAAGCATCACTTTAAAATTATTTGAATTCAATAAAATTTTGGGTAATACGAATAATGAAATTCTTTGAATATGCAGAGTACTAAACAAGAAAAAAATTAGTACTTTAAAAAAGACTATAAGTTCAATAAAAGCTCTTCACTTCATTTACCAACTTTCCAATCAAAAAGCATGACATTGCATTTTATCATGCAATATGAAATTTTCAATACTGTAAATAGACAAAGCTAGTTATATAATAATTTCAAAAGGATATACGATAATATGATTTAAACTAAGGAATTATATCTAATACACTAGCAGTGGAAACTAAAACAAGCGTCTTAGTTTTAGAGTCTCAGTTTAGGGCGTAAAGTTTAGAGGTTTAACATTTATGGGTAATGGCTAGAATTTAGGAGTTAGAGTTAGGATTTAAGGTTAAAAGGTTAGGGTTTAAATTTTAGGATAATATGTTGAAGATTTAAGTTTTAACCTATAAATACTAAATTCAAACCTTGAACCCAAAATTCTATTTATAATGACTAAATTCTAAACTATTAAATCTAAACCCCTAAACCGTAAAACAAATAAATTTAGTAAGCTGTAAAACTCAACCAAATTAATTTGAATTTAAATTCGATCCAATATAATTAATATTTGTATATATCGTGTGTTATGCTTTAAGTTTAAATTACACATTAACTCGACTAGGTTAATTTAAATTTCATTTGATTAATGTTATTTTTGTGTGGTCCCACTTTTGGCCCAAGTTAGTATGTAAAAAATAAAAATAAAAAATAAAAGAAAAAGACAAAAAGATCAAAAAGTTGAACAGACGCACCTTTCTGCGCCTCGGCACCTAGTGCGCCTTAGGCGAACCTTGCTGCGCCTCATTGAAATCGCTTCGCCTATATCCAATTAGGCGCTTCAACCTCGCCTCGCCAGCGCCTAGGCGCGCCTCATATCGCCTTTTTAAACACTGCTGTCAAGTCAGAAATTTCATCCTTGATTAGCCCCCCCGGAATCACCAGATTAGAATCCCCTGTTCTACAATTCGCTTCCTTGTTATGAGAACTAACTTTGTTGCCAAGATATTTCATAATAGCAAGGTTGCCATCATTGTTTCGAAACTCCAACAACCTATTCTGGTTATCATTTACAGCTGCCGGTTGTTTCTCTTTTTCATTGGATGCACCAAAGAACAGGACACCATCATTGAAAGGCCATGAATTAGTTCCTAACAATGTAACCTTAGCAGCAGCTAACCTTTCTGTGTGAAGGCTGCCCTTCAAATGATCAAGTAACACCGAATCACTATAACACGGTGCAAGACACAGAGTGCAGAAGAATACGAACCGCTTCCCATCTTCACGAAGCTCTATGTAAGTATGACCTTGTGATCTTACATTGTTAAGAGTTGTTCTTGCTAACTGTTCATTCAAACTACAAGCACCTTTCCTTGGAAATCCCAACTCCCTCCTTTCTGCCATTCATTTTTTTTCTCACTAAACAATATGATTAAAACCCTAACTCAACTAATCCACACTTCCACAGAAATTAAATTCAAATTAAGTATATCTTTTTTCCTTTCAACTTTTTACACACATGTAAAAGTCCTAAGAGAAACAAACTTCATAACAATTTACATTTGAAGGATAAACATCATTCAAAGCCGTCAACTTCAAATTTCTAAGTTCCTTCAACTTCATCCACATGAAACCCTAACCAAAGTATCGGTAATTCCACAAAACTCCTAGAAGTCAATTCACAGATTCTTTCACAAATTAACTTCTAAATTCTCACAGAGCTTCACATAAAACGAGATACTTCTACTTCAATTCTTCAAATTCCATGTTTCAAGCAAAGGAATATCAAACCAGCAAATTTTATATAAGAACACTAAAAATAGAAAAAACAATTTAACAAACTACAACTAAAGATATTCGCGGAGAACTAGGTATCGGATTCTTAGCAAACCGTCGCGTTCTAACAGCGGCAGAGAAAGCCTTGAAAGCCATGGAGCGAATAGGAAGCAAGCTGCTGGAACGCGAATCCTCCATAGCCATCTCCATTTGAATTCAGAGCGGCAAAGAGAAGGAATAACAATTAAAGGGACTGTTTGGATAACGAGAAAATTCTATAAAAACAAAAAGGAAAAGAGATTACAAAAGAAAACGAGGGAAAATTATAGGGAAAACTGAAATTTGAACAGAAAGATAAAATTGAAAATTCTTAACAGAAATTTTAGAGGATATTTTTCCCGATTTGTTTTACTGAGGGTTTCGATTTTCGAACAACGAGATTTCAGTTTTCGTGAAATAAATCTGAAAAAAATCAAAATGATGATGTATACGCAAAGGAAGTTACGTGTAAAATGTATCGGGTACTTATGGACCGTTGGATGACTGCTGTACGAGTTGTTGATTGAGATGAGCGGTTTGAAATTAAATGGATTAGATTTTAGATGCGAATTTTCGGATAATTGGATACCGCTAAAGGCGTGAAGATTGGAGAAAAGATAAAAAAAAATATATTGTCTTTATGCTTAAAATTGGGTAAAATTTAATTTATTTTTAAAATATTGTACTTTCTATAATGATTATGAAGATGACACCATTTGTCATCGTCTATGAACAATAATTAAATTAATTTGAATAAAATATTCAAAAAACAGTATTAAAAGACACAGTCTATGAACAGTGTTAATTTGAAGATGATAGTATATGGTACCGTCTTCAAGCAGTGGTCATTGTGCCACGTGACGCGCAATCAGCCGCGTAGGCATTGTTCAAAAACAGAGCCTCTTGGCACTGACTTCAAGCAGTGTCACCATGTTATGCGGTAGGCGGTGCAGCGTGCCATGCATGCATGCATGGAGGGGCAGTGGGCAGAGGCAGTGTGCAGGCTTCGGGAATTGTTTTTCTATTGAGGATGGGTTGGTTGGATGAGTGGTTGGGATTAAATTTGATGGTGTTAAATAGAGGTTGAAGGTGGGAAATGGTATAGGTGCGTACAGGGGCGGTTCAAAGATTTTTGGGGCCCTGTGCAATTTATTAAAATGAGGCCCGTAATTTATAATCAGTAAGAGGTAAAAAAATTCTTTAAAAAACATCTTAATAGAAAATATATTATTAGATTATCCTCTTGAGCAACACAAAACTGACTTATAAACATCTAAAAATCGAACTTTTTTACTTAAAAGGTATCATTCATTTTTAATGTTTTAAGTTTTAGATAATTGTTATATATATACACATAATTGTATATATAAATTTATAGCTTTTTTACAAATATTTCATTTAAGTTCTCTATTTTTGGGCCCCTCTCTCTCGGGGGTCCTGTGTGGTCGCTCCTATCGCGCTTGTCCATAGCCCTCACTGGATGTGTATTTGATTTTTTTTAGTTGATAGAGTAGAAGAATGGGGAAGAAGATTAGGAGAAAAAAGTTGTAAGTGTGTATTTTTTAATTTAGTAATATTATTAGTTCATTAATTGTACTTTAAAATTTTAAATTGTATGTTATAGTGTAATTAGTACAAAATTTTGATATTTATTTTTTAACTTACTATTGATGATGATTAGTATAAGTTTAATGTTTGATGTTTTGAATATTTTTGTGTTAAATAGGTGGTTGAAGGTTCGGAGAAAATTGTGAGAAAATTGAGTAAATAAGAAGAAGAAAGAAGGAAGATTTGGAGAAAGTATAGTAAGTATGTGTATTTTATTGTTTAATTTAGGTTTATTAGATTTATTTTTAATTTTAAATTGTATGTCATATTATTATTGTTATTATTATTATTATTATTATTATTATTATTGTATACTATACTATAAAGTAAAATGATTTTTAATTTTTGATGTTTGAATATTTGAAAAAATATAGTAAGGCCTTGTTTTTCGTTGCTTTTCAAACCAGCTTTTGGCTTCAAAAGCTGGTTTGAGACCAAAAGCAATGAAAAACATATAGCTTTTCAGGCCAACACTGTTTTTCAGCTTGTATTGAAAAATGTTTTTCAAAAGCTAAAATTTCTAGATTTTAGCTTTTCTAAAAGCACTTTTAAGTAAAATTACTCATATATCCTCATTTATATCACCAATTCTTTTATATTTTCAAAAAAAAGTTTAAAATAGATATTTTATCTACTTAAAAGCACTTTTTGACAGCAATACTAAAAACTATTATTTTAAAACAAACAATCCAAAAATACTTTTTAAAATCACATTCCCACCACATTTTTTAAAATCAATGCCAAACTAGCCCTAAGTAGATACGTATTTTAATTTTTAATTCAGGTTCATTAGTCATATTATTATACTTAGTAATAAAATGTGTTTTTTTTTTAATTTTGAACTTAGTATTGATGATTAATATAATTTTAGTTATTATAATGCATTTTAAAATTTTGAGTATTTTAATACAGTAAATAGATGATGTGTATTATTTATTTTAATTTTTTTAGAATTTAATTGCATGTAGTAGTAGTTTATATTTTAAAATTTAATTTAATAAGTTGATTTAGTTAGTTAAATATGTAATTTTAATTAATAATGATTGATTTATTTAAATTTAATTTAGTAAGTTGATTTAGTTAGTTATGTAATTTTTAAATAATAATGATTGATTTATTTAAAATTAATTTAATAAGTTGATTGATTTCTCCATTTAGTTATGCAGTAGTTTATATTTAAATTGCATGTATGTAGTAATAGACCTAGTAGAATTGTCCCGAGTTATTTTTTATTTGATTATGATTATTATTTTTTAATGTAGTAGATTTAGTCTCGGTTTACTAATATTTTCTTACTTGTCATGTAGGATAGTTGGGCGAGCTCCTTTGTTGCATTTACATGATCAACACATTACTAGTCTTAGGGTTGATGAGATGGTACAAAAATTTTAATAATTTATTTATTACAAAATCAGTCTCTTCTGTATTTTTGTTAATAATTATGTTTAAATAATGCATTAATTACAAGATATGGAGGATACATTTAGACATCATCGGAGCATTGCATAAACTTCCCTAGACGATAGAGTCATTCATTTCTTGCATATGATAGGATTTTATCATGCAACTTTCCTTCGTGGGTTCAAGTTGGTTCCCGGGTTAATTACCGCTCTAATTGAGCATTGGAGACTAGAAACACATACATTCCATATGCCATGTTTAGCCGGTTCAAGGAAATCCACGGGGTATATGGGAGTCATCATAAGGTGTTTAGTGGACAAGCCCCTAAAGTTAAGATTATACTCCTCCAAGACTGGGAATCTGATATTCCTCTTATTTTTTCCTTTGATTTTAGAATTCGCTATGCCAGAAGGTGCAAATCATGGTAACAATGGTCGTGATGAGTGTTATTCACCTCTTAGGGATGACTTTGAGGATGAGCACGTCCCAGATACGGTGGGGGAGGATACCGAAGATGATGATGCAACCTACTTCCAGAATTTGAATGGCTTTTTCCGCCGCCTTGTTAGGGTCTTACCTAGGCTATCTGATACACCCTAAAAGATCCTTTTTGAGAGGATCTATCATTTTGGGGTTAAATATTTATATGGCACGAGTGATTACAATCTAATAGATATGGAGCAGTGGCTACAAGATATTTAATGGGCCTTCAGACAGATTTGATGTAGACTAAATGACAGACTTGATTGCATTACCTCCCTTCTAAAGGGTAATGCTAAATAGTGGTGGGAGGTGGTGGAAATGGGATTACACCCTGCACTACCCACTTACGAATACTTTTTGAAGGAGTTCAAGAACAAGTACATTGGGGAAGCTCAAATGGATATGTTAAGATACCAGTTCTTCCACTTGGTATAAGAGAACTGGATAGTGTTTGAGTACGAACAAGAGTTCTTGCGATTGAGTAGATTTGCTCCTAAGTTAGACACGACAGAGGAATTGAGATGTAAGAGTTTCTGTCGAGCTCTAAAAATCGTGTTATAGATATATATGACCATTGATCCATACAAGATATTTGTGGAGTTAGCCACTAATGCCAGATCCCTCGAGCAGGTTGAAAGTTTGATTTAAGGATATACTAGAGGGTCCCAAGATCAGTTCAGGACTTTTGAGATTGGGGGTTCATCTCAGAGTTTAGGCAATAGATATAAAGATTCTTAGGATACTAAGAGGAATAATAGAAACAATTGGCATAGGTCTAATTAGTGGTTCGGATCAAGTTACCATAGAGGATATTCGAATTTCTCATCTATGATGAGTGGAGAAGGTTTATTTAAGTCATCGGCTCGACGCCTATGCAAGTGATGCAGACAACATCATTTAGGGGAGAGCTTCTGTACACTTAAGACCTATTTTAGGTGCAGATATGTGGATCACTTTATCAAGAATTGTCCCCAAGCTAGTTATAGTGCTCCAACCCAGTCTCATAAGCCTCATCAATCAGGACAGAGAGGCCAAGGTTTTGATAAAGGAGGATCAGTATCTATGTCAGGACAGAGGAGTAAAGGCATCGAGAGGTCCACCGCTAGGGCTCCAATGAGACAGTATACTGTGAAGGCTAAAGACAATTACGAGGCTACAGATGTAATTTTAAGTACCTATACCCTATTTTATTTTCCTATATCCACCCATTCATATATTCATCGTGAGTTTTACTGAGGGTAGAGGATTATAGCTAAGAGTTTAGAGGTTGAAGTTTGTGTATCTAGTCCTATAGGGTTTGATGTCTTGGCAGACAAGGTGTACCGACGGTGTTCGATCGAGATTCAAGGACATGTATTCCCGACTGATTTGATAGAGTTGCCCTTTTAAGAGTTTAATGTGATCTTGGTTATGGATTGTTATTCGAGCTTGATGTCAGCTTAAGGTGTCGGGCTAAGAGTTTGACACTCCATAGATCCAGTGGAGAAAGGTTGCTTATGTAGGGTGAAAGGAATTATTGTCTTTCTAATCTAATCTCGGCCATGTTTGCCCAAGATATGTTATTTTAGGGTTGTGATACTTTCTTAGCTCATGTTGTAGATACGAGGATCCATTGTCCTACACCGAAAGTCTTTGGACTGTACGTGAACTTGTTGATGTTTATCACAAAGAATTGCCAGGGTTGCCCCCTGACCACGAGCTAGAGTTCATAATCGAAGTGTTGCCAAGGGTAGCACCGGTGTGTATTGTGCCCTATTGTATGGCACTGACCAAACTTAGAGAGTTAAAGAATCAACTTTAGGAGTTGTTAGAATGATGTTTGATTTGATTGAGTATTTTGTCTTGGGGTACTCATGTTCTGTTTGTGAAAAAGAATGATGGGTCTATAAGTTTGTGTATAAACTATTGCTAACTCAACAAAGTGACGATAAAGAATCGTTATCCTCTTCTAAGAATTTATGATTTGTTTGACCAATTGAAGGGTGCTCACATATTTTTTAAGATTGACTTGCGGTTGGGATATTATCGGTTAAAGGTTAAAGCCGAAGACGTTCACAAGACTACTTTTCGAACTCATCATGAATGCTCCAGCTGCATTTATAGACTTGATAGACAAGAATTTCTAGCCTTTTTTGGACCAGTTTATAGTTGTGTTCATCGAAGACATCTTGGTGTATTCTAGCTCAGAGGTGGAACATGATTATAATCTTCGCATTGTGCTTTAGACCCTTCGAGAAAAGGCATTGTTTGCTAAGTTCAACAAGTGTGAGTTTTGGTTGTCTTAGGTGACCTTTTAAAGCCACATTATTTCGACAAAAGGGATCTATGTAGACCCTCAGATGATCCAGGCCGTGGTTGAGTAGAAACTATTAAGAAATGTTTCAGAGGTTCGTAGTTTTCTTGGTTTGGCGGGTTACTATCGATGCTTTGCCAAAGGGTTCTCTATCATAACAACCCTTATGATCAAATTACTTTAGAAAGAAGTTTCTTTCAAGTGTAACGAGAATAGACAAAAGAGTTTTGATCAACTTAAGGCTTACTTGATAGAGGCACCAGTTCTCACTCAACCAGAGTCGGGTAAAGATTTTGTGGATTTTAGCGATGCATCATTAAATGGACTTGGTTGCTTCCTTATGCAAGAAGGAAAATTTGTAGCTTATACCTCGAGACAACTCAAGGTTCATGAGCGTAACTATCCTACTCATGACTTCGAGTTGGCATCAGTTATCTTCGCCTTAAAGATTTGGAGGCATTATTTATATGGTGAAATTGTTACATCTACAGCGACCACAAGAGCTTGAAGTATCTGCTCACGTAAAAAGAGTTTAATTTAAGACAATATTGATGGATAGAGTTACTCAATGATTATAATTGTGTAATAGAGTATCATCCTAAAAAGGCTAACGTAGTTATTGACGCGTTGACCAAGAAATCAGTGTCAGATCTGAGAGCTATGTTTGCCCGTTTGAGGATGATCGATGACGGTAGCCTTTTAGCCAAAATTTGTATGAAACCAGTATTGGTACAAAGAGATTAAGAAGACTCAAGCACTGAATAAATATCTAGTTTTCAAGATTGAGATGGTGCAACATGGCAAAACAACTGAGTTTTGTGTACGAAATAGAATCATGTACTTCGATGACCGCTTGTGTGTTCTGGCCATTGATGAGTTGAGATGCCAAATCCTTAAAAGGCTCACAATAGTCCTTATTCTATTTATTTAGGCAACAATAAGATGTATCAAGATTTACGGCTATTCTATTGGTGGCCAAGGATGAAAAAGGACATCTCGGAGTTTGTGACCAAATGCTTGTCTTGTCAAGAAGTTAAGGATGAATGCCAAGTTCCTTCAAGGATGTTGTAGTAGTTTTAGATTCCACAATGAAAGTGGGATCATGTGACAATAGATTTTGTGACCGGTTTACCTTTGACAAAAGGGAAACATGATGCAATTTATGTCATTGTGGATAGATTGACCAAGCCTGCCCACTTCTTGCAAGTGAGAATAGATTACTCCTTGGAAAAGTTGGCCAAGTTGTACATTAGAGATATTGTGAGACTTCATGGGGCACCTTCATCGATCATCTCTGATAGAGACCCAAGATTTGTGTCCAGGTTTTAGAAGAAGTTGTACGAGGAGTTGGGCACCAAATTACATTTCAATACAGCTTTTTACCTTCAAACTAATGGTCAGTCTGACATGGTTATACAGATTCTTGAGGAAATGCTCTGATGTTGCATCATTGATTTTGAGGGTGGTTAGGAGGAGCACATTTCATTGGTTGAGTTCACTTACAACAACAATTTTTAGTTGAGCATCCAGATGGCTCCCTTCGAGGCGTTTTATGGGCATAAGTGTAAAACTTCTTTGTGTTGGACCGAGTTGAACGAAAGGCGGATAGTGGGTTTGGAATTGATCAAGCAGATAGAGGAGAAAGTTTAGATAATTAAGGATAGATTACAAGCTGCTTTCGATCGATAAAAAGCTTATATAGATTCATGTCGTAAATATATTGAGTATGAGGTTGGTGACAAGGTATTTCTTAAGATGTCACCATGGAAAAAAGGTTTTACGTTTTGGACATAAAAGAAAGTTGTGTCTGAGGTTTATTGGACCTTATGAGATTATTGATATGATTGAGCTGGTGGCTTATCGCTTGTCCTTGCCACCAATGTTGGAGCGAATTTACAATGTGTTTCATGTTTTGATGCTTTAGTAATACCGATCTAACCCTTCCCACGCCATCCCTCTTAAGGATATTTAAGTGAGTATTGACTTGTCCTATGGGAAAGAATTGATCAAAATCCTCAGTATAGGAGTTAAGGAACTACGCAACAAGAGCATATTGTTGGTAAAGATGTTATGGAGGAATTATGGATTTGAGGAAGCTACTTGGGAAACTAGAGATGACATAGAGTTGTTGTGCCTGCATCTCTTTCGATCAGGTAAATTTTGAGGACAAAATTTTCTTTAAGGGAGGGTTGTAACGGCCCAGATTTCTAAGTAAATGGGTTAGCATTGACCCGGGTCCTAGGATTAGGTGTTAAGCTCCATGTTTCTTCCTGTTGGGACAAGGAAATAGAACTTTTAGGCTTTAAATTTGAGTTTTAGGTTTGGGCTTGTGGCTAGTGGTAAGTAGGGTGGTTCTAGAGGGACCTAAAGGGGTATTTACCCAAAAGTTTTAAGAAAAGACTGCATCACCTTACCTCTTATTGGTTTGGACGGTTGGGCAAGGGGATACCATCTCTTTTGCTTATATCATCTTTATTTAAACCCATTTCCTTTCCTCCACCAAGGTTTTATCTATCTTCAAGAACATCTATTGCTATGAAGGTAAAGATTCATCCTTTTCTTGTTAATCTTACATCAGAGATTGGAGTTCTATATATGTTTATCCCCTTCCAATTATCTACGTTTTGATGTAAAAATCCTTGAAAATAGTGGGTATTTGAGAAAAATAGGTTCTTGAATAGTGATTTGGTTAGGGTTGTTTTAGAACAAATTGGGAGTTTTAAATTCGTTTTTATGCTTCATTCTAACCCTTTAGGAGTGTAACCCCTTGTTTTTACACTTATTGGTTAGTTAAAGAGGTTAGAGGGACATTTCACACCAAAGGGAAATGAAGAAAAGTGGATGAAGCTTGAAAAGAGGAAATTTTGGGATTTTGAGCGAAGTTAGTACATTTCTAACTCCAACATGCTTCATACTTCTCATAAATGTGATTGCTTTGCATTGTTTGAGTTTTTGGGTGTTAAAAGCTTGGTTAGGGATGTTAATGGTGAAATACATATTTGGTTTTTAAAATTCATAAAAATGGTAGTAAATCATCTTAAAAATCTTTCGTATGATTTAGGATCAAGTTGAGGGGTTAATGGTTCATTTGGGTGGCTTGGGGAGCGATTTCCTAAGCCTTGGAAGCCATTTCTGGGCTTCGATATCGGTACACGGGGGGCTGCATTGATACCTTGTGTTTTGTAGGGTGAATATATGTAGAATTTAAAGGGAGTATCGGTACAGGCTCGAGCCATATTAGTACCCCCTGTTCTATTGAAATTTTAGTAGCTAAAAATGTTATCCGTATGCTTAGAGGCATATCGATACCAATGGAGTATCAGTACATGGTTCCCTTGTACCTACGGGGTCAACGGTCAACCCCCTCTCCTCAAATCTGAGTATTGGTATGCATAGGTTGGGTATCGGTACCCATATAGGCATATCGATATGCATTGTTAGGTACTGATACCCACTGGGTAATCTACCCAAAAATATCATTTTTTTCCCGAAAGGCTGAAAAATTATACCGTTCGATCCAATATACCTTTAATGGCCTGAAATGAGCTGTAAAACTAATAAACTGAGAAATTGCCCTATACTCGAGCATAAAACTTAAGAACTCAGTAATTTCTTTGTGTGACATATATGTTGATAGAAACCATAGGTTGGTACGCTATATGCTGGTGTTGTGTGCTATGTAGGCACTTGGTTTAAGGAATCCGGATACTCGAGGTAAGAACTACTGTACATAGCTATGACAATGCGCTCGATGTCTTTGTGGTCTCGAGTGGCATTTGAAGCCTGACGTCTTTATGGTCCTGGATAAGTGTCATGTACGACCTGATGTCGTAGTGCTCCCGGGTGCGTGGCATGGAAAGGTATTCAATGTCTAAGTGGTCCCGTGTGCACTAGTAGCTAACCTGATGTCTTAGTGGTCCCGAGTTAATAGGTTTGGATACCGCGATGATGGTAAATAATGCTTGAATTATTCATCCATGCCTTATGCTCGTTGCTCACTAATGCATACTTACTTTTATGATCATCATGAAGTTTTGTAGAGTAGACATGTACCGCTGAGCTTTGTTAGCTCAGCGTGCGGATGTGTTGTTTTTTTGTGCATAAGTTGACAGGCCACTCTCTTGGAAGTAGCACATCAACGAGGATTTCCCCAGCACCGAATCAACTCGAGTATAGTAATTTAATTTTAGTTGTAGGGCTATGTATCCGTAGGACCTTATTGTATTCGGTCTGTAACTATATTTCTACTTTATTTTGATATGCGATGCTTAAATTGAATGGAGCTCCATTTTTATTTTGGATTTGAAATTACTATGAAACTTTATTTTAATGGCTTGTTTTAAAAGTAGTTTTGGCTAAAATTGAGAATTAAAAATCAACGAAATTTTTATGGGCCAGATTAGAGGCAACCTGAATGTAATGTCTCGGATTCGATAGGATCGGGGCATAACATCTCTCCCCTTTTTGTTATATAAAAAATAATTCAATCTTTAAGGTTCAAAAATAACAATATATAGCAAGTTAATTCTTTTGAAAAAAACCCCTTAATAAGTGCATTTCATTTTAAATTTTAGCTCAAAATACTTTGACACTTAAGAAAATCATTAAATTTCAATAAAAATGATCATGTTTTAAAATCCATGAAATTCAATTTATCCAAGTCTTTTTAGAGTTTATGTAGAAATAGTTTGAGAACTCCTAGGATCTCCTCAAAGGTTGTTAGACCGTCAATTTGAATCCCACACTGATATTAATTGAAAGGCTCGATGTCTTCAACGAAAATTAGCGCTGATGAAAGGCGTAGAGGTTTCTTTTGAAATTGAGAAAACAAAAACCTAAAAAGAAATGACAATTTGACACGTTCGATTTTGGAGTGGTTCGACCTTCTAACCAAGGTCTATATCCACTACCTTAGCACCCACACTAAGGATTTCTCAATTCACTAACAATGAATTCTTCCTTTTTACAAGCTAAAGGGCTAACCTTTACATCCATATCTTTTCACGGGCTAAGATAGAATTCTCTCCCTAGTTTTTATAAGGATCAACTAGAACCTATCCCTCAACAATGAGGTCTTGAATTTATAAACAAAATACTTCTCTAGGTGGGTGTTTACACTTTTTGCTCACTAGGATTGTACTAAATTACAAGAGATTACAAAATAGACAATGAAGAACTCTACTTTCTTGATCTTTAAGCTTGGATGTTCATCCTCTTATTCTTCAAGCGTCCTTGGCTTGTATTATAGTGTAGAATAAAAAACTATCCGTTAAAAAATTAGCCATTAAAAGCTAGTCTTTGGAAAACTAGCTGTTAAAAACTAGCCATTGGAAAACTAGTCATTGGGGACTTTAATTCAAGCCATAAATGCATTTATGCAATCTTGGGTATCGGTACTCGAAAGTGGGATCGATACCTGTCAAAACAAGAAATAGTCGTTGCACATAAATGTAGACTGTACCGGTACATGATACATTTGTATCGATACAGTACTTCGGGTATCGATACGGATGCTTTCGTATTGGTACAAAAAGTGCTCACTGGAAAACTTAAAACAAAAAATGTATCGGTACAAGGTATTGCCGTATCAGTACGGGTAACTTCGTATCGGTACTAGGAGTATCATACCGGTATCGATGGCATGCTTTTGACTTTTAAATTACTTGAAAATATTTGTTTGAGTCAAAAACACTTTTAAAAGCTTTCAAACATATTTTTTAAATTAAATGGACATTGAATTGTTTTTGCAATATTTTTTCAAGTCCAATTTTTTTTTTCAATTTGTTATATCAAAATAAATATCTCAATAGATACCAACTGAATACTCTATTCAGATATATCGCAATCATGAATGTATTGTTTGAAGATAGCCGGAGCTCTCTTACGATGATTAAACCACTCGACCACCAAAGAGCAATCAGATTTAATAATGAGATGAATGGTATTGAACCACGGGGAAGATCAGAATAATAAGCCTGCCTCTTTGATTGCCAAACACTCCGCGGACGTAGCATCCAAACAACCCACCGCCTTTGAGAAAGAATTAAGAGTTTGATTTGACGGATCACGAAGTTGTACTCCTGATGCCAGCTTTGCCAAAGCCTCTGCACACAGTACCATCCACATTAAATTTACCGAAGCTTGAAGGCGGATTAATCCACTCACATGTTCGAGAACTAGGCCTATCAGTAGAAATAGCTTAAAATAATTTAGGCCACATGGTAAACTCATTAGTAGACGAGATCACGAGAGGCCATTTATCTTTGATCCACAAACTCAACCGAAGAACACAAAGATCAAACAGTTGGTTTGAATCAACCAAACCCTCTTTGAATACCACTTCATTCCTATGTAACCAAATAAACCAAACAATACTAAAAAAACTTAACATCCAAATTGACTTAAATTTAAACGTATGACCTAACTCACTCTATTGAATTATCCAAGATCTAAAATCAGTAGGCATGAGAATATTCAAACCCCACAAGCCACACCACTTAGACCATAATCCCCAATCATAAGGGACAATAAAGAACCTGGATGTTGAGGCCCCTACGCTTATGAAGCTGAATTGATGTAGGAAATTGGTCGTGAACAGCTTTCCAGACGAATGCTTCCACCTTAGGGGGCATACTGCATCTTTAAGAACATTGTTAGAAAGCAATAAATCACAGTAAGATTTTGATGAATACAAATCATTGGAGGAGGCAGCCCAATGAAAGACTATCCTCTTTTGACAACATAGGTCGAACACCATTAATCAAATTTAAAATTGATTCCCAAACCTCAATTTCCCAATCAAATAAATTATGACACAATTGAATATTCCTATACCAAGTACCATCCTCAAACGACCCAAATTCCGCAACTGCTCCATCTTTTTTAATAGCCAATGCAAAAATTCTCGGATATGCCTCCTTCAATTGAAATGAACCATCCCAACAATCAGACCAAAAAAGAACACGTGTTCCATCACCAATGGCCACCCTTATGTTTCAAGAAAATGTATTATCCATATCTGAAAGGGGAGACAATCTTTTTCCATATCCATGATTTATTTCACGCACCAAGATTCTGAGGCAACAAGGAATGTTAGTAGCTTTCATACTTAGCATTAATAACTTTACGCCACAGGCATTCGGCTCAGTCCCAAATTCCCACAACCATTTATTGAGAAGAGACTAATTTTTAATTGTAAAATCACATAATTCGAAACCACCACACGATTTAGGGAGGCATAACGTCTCCCAACTTACCTAGTGAATTGTTTTTCGATCCAATGATCCCCACAAAAATTTAGAGACCCGAGAGAGCATAGAACTTATCGAATCTAGTATTGCAAAAATTGAAATGAAATAGATAGGCAAGTTAGATAGAATAGACTTGATAAGGGTGATCCGAACCCCAAAAGAAAGCAATTTGGATTTCTAGCCAGATAATTTCTTCTTAACCTTCTCCGTTACAGGCTGCCATAATTGAATTGAATTTTTAGAGTCCCTTAACGGTAATCCAATGTACTGACATGGGAATGAGTCAATATGACGAAGAAATAAGGACGCCCAATGATCTACAGAATTATTATCCACATTAATACCCAACAGCCTTGACTTACTAAGATTCAGCTTAAGATTAGACACAATTTTGAACCTTCTTAGAATTCGGACTACATTTCTTATTGAGTCTCACTCGCACCATAAAACAAAATAAGATCATGCAAACTGAATATTAGACACTTCTACAGAATTATTTCCGATAGCAATACCACTAAAAATCCTTGAGCCACAACCTTAGTTAATAGAACACTAAGAGCTTCCCCAACAATGTTGAATAGTAAAGGGGACAAGGGACATCCTTGGCGAAGCCCGCGCCGAATAGACAAAGCATTTGCAGGAGATCCGTTGACCAAAATAGATATAGATAACATAGAAATACACTTGAATATCCATTGGCACCAAAGAGATCCAAAACCCATGTTTTTCATAATGAAAATAAGAAAATGCTAATTGACAATGTCGTAGGTTTTTCTGAAGTCTACCTTAAAGACCACACCAGCTAAACCTCTTCGTCTTGAGAAATCGATTACTTCGTCAGCCTTAATAACAACCTGTCTTGGCATTGTTTGTCGAGCAGATTCAAAATTAGCAAAGCCTCTCTCGATGGTCATTACCCTAAATTGATCATGTAAAAACCCATATATCTCTATAGTGTTTGTTTTTAAATAAACCAATTTGATTAAGATCCAATCTATACTCCGAAGGGGTAAATTTCACTTCCGAAGTAAGTTTATCTACTTGAGTGACTTCTCTCGAAGCTTCTCTCCTTAGTATTCAACAACTTGATCGTTGCCACCCCAAGTCTGTTAAGATATTGAGGAGCAATAGGCCAACAGTGCCAGCTCTCGCATGACATAATATTTAGAAAACACTAAAGTATGTCGAATAGATAAAACATTGTCAAGGCAAATTTATTATTAAAAACCAAAACATAAAATAGCGTTCAACGCAAACATCCCCCACCAACTATGAAATTAGTTCATGGCGAGGGACTTAACCAAAAAACCACAAACGTTTCCCAAGTACATCATCATTTAAAACAAAATAAAATAACTTGAAAGAGAAAATGGGCTAGAAGGGGTCTCTCAAGGTAGCCCTTCAAGATCCAGGCTTCTCAGCCAAGTTGGTCGAACCACCCTTCCAAGGTGCAGCCGGTTGTCAACCGTCGCACACCAACTCCTCACGATTAAATCCTCATCAATCTCAAATGCTTGCTTGGTTGGTGTTTAAATAAGCGTGCGAGCAAGGGATATGATTAGCTCTTCAAATTTTGAATTTCAACTGCTCAAGGGATAATATTCTTATCCAGGTTTGAATGAGAGCTGATCAGGCTAGGGCTGACGCCATACTGCCGACGCTGCCTTGGCGTCCAAGCTTGGCACGAATCTGCCAACCAGTCTTGGCACCATCTTATCCGCTATTTTTTCGGAGATTGTTCCAATTACTATCTTTTCGGAGCCTGATCATGTCCTATTTTTTCATTCCAATAGCCTATTAGCATGGCATCAAGTTCACTTCTCTGCCAACCAGTGCTTGGCATTGTCTGGTCCATCTGTGCCAACAGCACTCGGCATTCTCTTTGGTGTTCATTCCTGTGTTGCTTTTCTGGGCCAAATCCTATGCCAAACCTATAAAATTTCCAACAAAACAACCCTTCACATTAGCATAGACAAAATTCTAAACTCTTTATGCAAATGCATGATTTTAACATCCTAATGCAACTAAATGTACCTAAAAACAAGCAAAAGCATTGTTAGATTGGCATTAAAAACAGTACTTTTGGAGAGGTAACACACCCCCAAACCTAACTCATTGCTTGTCCTCAAGTAATGCAAACAAATAAAAACAAAAAAATTTGTGAAAATGTTACCTCGACAAAATTTTGGTTGTATGCCAACATGTGCTGGCAAGCAGAATTTGGCTCTATTTTTGTCCTCAGTATCTCAGTGCAATAATGCCAAGCAGGTAGTAATTCAAGTGCATCAATATAACTCTAGTCTAAGTTCATGAAGAGTGCATGATGTGTAGGCAATATGCATTAAGTATCTTTTCACTCCCTTAGACAAATTTTACTATCTAAACTCAGATTTCGTCATTTTTTTTCATTACTGAGGGTTTTTTGTTGGCATTCTTTTAAGCTTGATTCATGACACTATTTAGCGTGAGAGATAAGAGGGAGCATATTGTTGTACGTAATAAGTGCTATGTAATTGTGCAAGTATACACGTCGCAAGTAATAAAGTGATATGATAAGTATCGAGTATCGTCTCCACAGGGATTGGTTTGGGACACTTTGCCTTAGTTATCACACTATAAAAGTAAAAACACAATTGATAATTGTAGGAGTTCTAACTAACAAATAAAATAAAAGGGCAAGTAAATAAAATAAAGATGTAATCAAATAAGAGGGAATAGGCCAGGTTATCGTGAGTTGAGGTGTGATAGCCGATTGGATCGTATTGGTAAAAGAGTGCAAGGGTAACTCAGTTGCCGTGGCAACTTGCGCAGCGGGGTTGCCTTGGCAACTAATCGACGGTTGCCTGGGCAACTGGCTAGGCAACTGTTTGGGCGGCTGCGCAGCAGCTTCAAGGTTCAGCGGAGCGTTCTTCAATGGTTTCTTCTTATCCCTAAGTCGAAACTCTAGCTATTTGTGCATGCCTTAATAATACATCCCTTCGTGAATCAAGGGTGAACAACAACCAATCTTGCGCTCCTCTTAGCCGTTGAAATCCTTAACTTATTCCTAAGCCGGATTAATCTTCACCATCAATAGATTGAATAAAGACCATACTCATTCGTTTCTTGAATCTAACTCTCCCGATATTAGATAAATAGATGAAGTTA
Source organism: Hibiscus mutabilis (assembly GCA_019671005.1). Classification (NCBI taxonomy): domain Eukaryota; kingdom Viridiplantae; phylum Streptophyta; class Magnoliopsida; order Malvales; family Malvaceae; genus Hibiscus; species Hibiscus mutabilis. Next base: position 45,926,530 of record CM033722.1, read on the forward strand.
CGAGATCCTCTCCCAATTCACTCACAAACAAGAATAAAAACCAAGAATGAGTAAACCTTGAATTGAAAGTGCAAACTTTTATTACCTAAACAAAATCCAATTGTTTCTCACAACAATAAAATACAATAACCCCAATCAATCAAGTTAGTTCATGGTTGGGTTCAAAAGATATACAAAGAATAATCCCCAAACCATGAATCTAATGGAAGCAAAGAAGAAGAAGAAGAAATTGATTAGCCCTCTTTGGAAAATCTCTCAATCGAACTCTTCCTCTAAGCTTTCTCCCAATCGAACTCTCCCCCTTGCTTTCCCTTGTCGAAATCTCTCCCTTCTTTTTTTCCTTGGAGTTGACGGCTTGGTCTCCTTTAAATATGAGATGGCTAGGTCAAAATCCTTCTTGAGGAGGAAGTTAAGTTGGAATTAAATACTTTAAAAGAATATAATTCTTTATTATATTTAAATTCTTTATAAATCTTCTCCTATCTTTTTGGGATTTAATTTCTCTTTGACCTTTTCATGGAAATCAAACTCCTTTGGGATTTAACTTTGCTCCACGTCATCTTGGGCTTATCTAGTCATCAATTTCGACTACCATATCATCTTATCCCTTATCAAAAATTGCCTTGGCAACTAGCTCGACATCTCCTTCATGTATTGCTCTGGCAACTGCGTCGGCATCTCCTTCATGCACTGCCCTGGTAACTGGTTCTAGCCTTGTTTAGGCAAGTGATTCTGCACACACACAAAAGCACACCAAAGCAACATCTTTTTCCACAAAAATCACCAAGTTATGTAATCAAGCTCAACGATGGAAAGAAACATGAATTAATGCATGAATGGCTAATTGTGCAACTAATATGAGTATAAGTCTAACAATAATATGAGTAAAAAGGGTAATAAAAATAGTACTTTTGAACACTTATCACATACCACGAATCCCCACCTTAATCTAGATATCACTAGGCTTTCTCTTCAACTCACACCCTAAGGTTTTGAACTTGAGAACTAAGAGGGAGCAAACCACAAAATTGACTCGTCCCAATAGTATTACCTGGCTTCTCGCAAGAACCTTTTCTTGGCATTGTATGCCAAGTCTGGTGGTAGAATATTACTTACCAAATAGTTGACAATGTCGGCATACCATGGCATGGCATTTACTATAAGCAGATACTCGTCAGGAAATTCATCTCTTATAAAATTGGTCTTACCATCTTCAAGATAATGCTCTAAATGTGAGAGATGGTCAGCTACTAGTTTTTACTGCCCCTTTTGTCTCGGATCTGAAGATCAAATTCTTGAAGTAGGAGCGTCCATCGGATTAGTCTGGGTTTGGCATCATTCTTTTCCAATAGATACTTTAATGCTGAATGATTTGTAAAAACCATAACTTTGTTACCAATTAAATAAGATCTGAATTTGTCAAAAGTAAATACAACCGCAAGAAATTCTTTCTCGATCGTAGAGTAGTTCAGTTATGCTTCATGCAAGGTTTGACTGGCATAGTAGATGGCATAGAAAACCCTACCATGCCTTTGTCCCAAGACTGCTCCAACAGCATAGTCACTAGCATCGCACATGAGCTCAAAGGGCATGTTCCAGTCCGGTGCCATAACTATAGCGGCATTGATCAACTTCTCTTTAAGCTCCTAAAATGCTCTCAAACAAGAATCATCAAATGCAAAAGTGACATTATGTTCTAATAACAAGTATAAAGGTTTGGCAATTTTTTGAAAAGTTTATAATAAAACGCCGATAAAAACTGGCATGTCCTAAAAAACTCCTTATACCTTTGACACTTGTTGGAGGTAGCAGCTGCTTAATTACCTTAACTTTTGCTTGATCAACATCTAATCATCTCTCAGTTACCTTGTGCCCGAGAATAATGCCCTCCTTCACCATGAAGTGGCATTTTCCCAGTTCAACACTAGGTTTTTCTTTATGCATCTCTTCAAGACCTGCTCCAAACTTTCAAGATATTCCTCAAATGTTTCGTCAAACACTGAGAAATCATCCATGAATACTCCCATGTTGTGCTTATCATATCGGGAAAAAAAGACATCATACAACGTTGAAACGTTACCGGTGCATTGCATAGGCCGAATGACATCCTCTTAAACGCAAACGTCATATGGGCATGTGAACGTGGTCTTCTCTTGATCATCAGGTGCGATGGAAATCTGATTATAACCTGAATAACCATAAAAAAATAATAGAAAGCTTTACTTGCGAACCTATCTAGCATCTGATCAATGAATGGCAATGGGAAGTGGTCATTCCTCGTGGCATTGTTCAGCCTCCTATAGTCTATGCACACTCTCCATCCTATGATAGTTCTGGAGGGAATCAATTTAGCTTTACTATTTTGTACCACGGTCATACCACCCTTCTTTGGCACGGATTGCACTAGGCTAACCTAAGAGCTATCAGAAATGGGATATATAATCCCGACATCATACTATTTTATGATCTTTTTTTTCATTACCTCTTTCATGCTTGGGTTTAGCCTCCTTTGGCCTTCAATGGTCTTGCCATGGTACTCCTCCAAGATAATCTTGTGCATGTAAATGGTTGGGCTAATTCCTTGGATGTCTGCGAAGGTCCAACCTAACGCTTGCTTATAACCGCGTAATATTGCCAACAATCTTTCTTCCTGATTATTAGTGAGATCAGTGGCAATAATCACTACCAGAGTTGAGTACTAACCTAAATAAGCATACTTCAAGTGGTTTGGCAGTGGTTTCAATTCCAAAGCTGGTGGCTCCTCAATTGATTGTCTAGGTGCCTCGATCTCTTTGTCGTCCAACTGTAGTGGCTCAAAATAACTCCCCTCTTTTAGCCTCCAAGACTGATTCTTCTGGTTCCTCAAACAGTTCAGCTATGCCATCTAAGTTTCTGGCATAAAATTCTGTATTCTGGCACAACCGTGCCATATCCAAAGTGTGAATAGACTCCATCATCTCTTCTGCTTGGCATTCCTCAGGTTCATCTGCACATTTCAAAGCTTGAAGCACATTAAATGTAACATGTTGGTCATTCATGCACATTGTTAGTTCTCCTTTATGAACATCAATCAAAACCCTACCCGTGGCAAGAAAATGTCTACTCAAAATAATCAGGACATTAATATCAACCTCATAATCCAAAATGATAAAATCAGCTGGAAAAATAAATTTGTCTACCTTTACCAACACATCCTCAATCTTACCCTTGGGATGTGCATAGGATCGGTCTGCCAGCTGAAGTGTCACTGTGGTAGGTCTTGCTTCTATGCCAAGCTTCTGAAAAACTAACATTGGCATCAAGTTGATGCTGGCGCTCAGGTCACACAGTGCCTTGCCCATGAATTTGTTGCCAATGGTGCAGAGAATAGTGAAACTTCCCAGATCTTTTAGCTTTGGTGGCAGTCGGTTTAGGATCATGGCACTGCATCATTCGGTCAAAGCAACCGTTTCAAAGTCTCTCAACTTTCTCTTTTTGGACAGAATATCCTTCATGAATTTGACATAATTGGGCATTTGCTCAAGGGCTTCTACCAATGGAGTGTTGATTTGCAATTGCTTAAGAACCTTCAAGAAGAGCTTGAATTGTTGGTCTTACTTATGCTTTTAAAGTCTTACTGGAAATGGTGGTGGTGGATAAACACGTGCCGACTCTACTAGCTTTGCCAATGCAGTGCTGGTATCAGTCTGTTCGGCATCGGTGCTGGTATCGATATGCTGTTTGGCATTAGTTCTGGCATCATCTACTTTGTTTCCTCTTTCTCTGCTTCCCTGGGATTATCTACTAGCACAGGCTTCTCAATTTGGCAATTAATTGGCTGCTTAGCAACCTTCTCTATCTCACACTACTTCCCACTCTGAAGAGTTATTTGCACTGTTCATTGTCTTTGTGCCAAACATCTTCTGTGTCACTTGGCAATGCTCCTTGGGGTCAATTGCTGAGTGCACTGGAAATTAGCCCAAGCTGGACTTTCAAGTTTCTCATTGATGCTGCCAAACTCTGGACAGTGGCATCATTCATCTCCATATACTCTGTGAGAGTGCCTCCTTGGTTGATTCTCTGCCCTTGCTGGAAATTGTTTTGAGCTTTCTGTGGCATGACATTTTGACAGAATGCTAGCATGGCATTGTTATTCTGCCTCTGGGTATTCTAGCGCTGGGCCTTTTACTGTTACCTCCTTGATTTCCTCATGCTAAGTTAGGGTGTTGTCTCTAACCTGCATTAGTATTAGAGTTAGGATTACAGTAATGATTAATATTACCAACAAAATTTACCGATTCAGGGTTTATAGGGCATTCGTCTACGTGATGATTCTCTCCACAAATTATACAGAATGGGTCTAATGCTTTGACTTCTTGGGAATCATTGTTCTTTTGCAATGTTCTTACCATGCTAGTAAGGTTGAAAATCTCAGCATGAATGGACGTTAGTTCATCAACCTGAAATTTCCCATTGGTTTTAGTTTCGGTCCCAAGTCTCGCAATAGGATATTCAAAATCATTGATTGCAATCTTCTCTAGAATGTCAACAGCTTCGGTATACGTCTTGTCAAGTAATGAACCAGCTACTGAAGCATCAACAATAGTCCTCATTTATGCATTTAATCTATTGTAAAAGGTCTATATCTGGGTCTGATTCGGGAATCCATGTATAAGACACCTCCTCAACAGGTCTTTAAATCTTTCCCAGACATCATGTAAGGTCTCATCCTCAGCTTGCTTAAATGTAATGATCTCACCTCGCAGCTTGACAGTGAGTGTTGGTGGCTAAAATCTTGTTAAGAACTTCTGGCATAGGTCTGTCTATGAAGTAACTGAGCCAGGTGGCAAGGAATTAAGCCAAGCCTTCGCTCTGTCTCTCAAAGAAAAGTAAATAACTTCAGCTTCACGGTATCTTCAGGTACTCTATTTTGTTGAAATAACTACAAATCTCCATGAACTACTTAAGATGTTGCCTAGGATCTCCAGCAAGTGCTCCATCAAACTGACCTACATTCGAAAGAGTTTGAATCATTACCGGTTTAAGTTCAAAATTGACAGCGTTTACCTATGTGCCAACAAGCCCTGGCATTAAATTGTCAATGGTTGGTGCCGAATGTTCTCTAATAGGTCTCTCGTTAACAACTGAGACATCAGATGGTGGTGGTATCTCATTGTTAAGTGGGTTTCCTCCATTTTTCACCATACCATTCCCTCAATTACCTTGGTTTTGTATCTCTCGAAATCTTCTTTTTAACCTTCGCAAGGTTTTTTCAATTTTCGGATCGTATAGCCACTCGTCCACCACAGGATGGCTTCTGGTCAAGCACCGATAAAAATAAATGGTAAAAACAAAAATAAAAATAAAATAAAGACAAGTAAAAATTTAAAAACAATCAATTTTATTGTAATCCCCGGCAACGACGCCAAAAACTTGTAGACTCTCTAAGTGAATGCTGGCAAAAGGGGAAGAAAATATGTATTGGAAAAGTATAAAACAATGCCAAAATGAGTCTTTTGCTTGCAAGTATACACGGTCTACAAGTAATATAACAGTTAAGCTGAGTATCGATCTCACAGAGATTGACTTGGAATTCAATTGCTTTGATTGTTACTTGCCTTAAGGAAAAATTGTTTTGTTTTGAAATTGGTTTTGGGAATAATTAAAAAGAAATAAAAGTAAAGTAAAGTAAAGACGTTGGCAAGGAAGGTGCTTAAATGAATGATGAGAGTTGGCAGGGAATGCCTGGTTTTCACGCTATTCATGTCGTGCTGGCCTTTAATAACAACTTGTCTTGGCATTGTTTTCTGAGCAGATTCAACATTAGCAAAGCCTCTTTCAATGATCATTGCCCTAAATTGATCATGTAGAAACCCATATATCTATATAGTGTTTGTTTCTAAATAAACCAATTTGATTAAGATCCAATCTATACTCCGAAGGGGTAGATTTCATTTCCGAAGTAAGTTTATCTACTTGAACAACTTCTCTCGAAGCTTCTCTCCTTAGTATTCAACAACTTGATCGTTGCCACCCAAAGTCTGTTAAGATATTGAGGAGTAATAGGTCAACAGTGCCAGCTCTCGCATGGCATAGTATTTAGAAAACATTAAAGTATGCTGAATAGATAAAACATTGCCAAGGTAGATTTATTATTAAAAACTAAAACATAAAATAGCGTTCAACGCAAACATCCCCCACCAAGTATGAAATTAGTTCATAGTGAAGGACTTAACCAAAAAACCACAAACGTTTCCCAAGTACATCATCATTTAAAATAAAATAAAATAACTTGAAAGAGAAAATAGGCTAGAAAGGGTCTCTCGATACAGCCCTTCAAGATCCAAGCTTCTCAGCCAAGCTGGTCGAACCACCCTTCTAAGGTGCAGCTGGTTGTCAATCGTCGTACACCAACTCCTCACGATCAAATCCTCCTTGATCTTCAATGCTTGCTTGGTTGGTGTTTAAATAGGCGTGGGAGGAAGGGATAGGATTAGCTCTTCAAATTTTGAATTTCAACTGCCCAAGGGATAAGGGATAATCTTCTTATCCAGGTTTGAATGAGAGCTGATCAGGCTAGGGCTGACGTCATACTGCCGACCCTGTCTTGGCGTCCAAGCTTGGCATGAATCTACCAACCAGTCTTGGCACCATCTTATCCGCTATTTTTTCGGAGATTGTTCCAATTTTTATCTTTTCAGAGCCTGATCATGTCCTATTTTTTCCGGGTCCAACAGCTTCTTGGCATGACATCAAGTTCACTTCTCTTCCAACCGGTGCTTGGCATCGTCTGGTCCATCTGTGCCAACAACACTTGGTATTCTCTCTGGCTTTCCTTCATGTGTTGCTTTTCTGGGCCAAATTCTATGCCAAACCTGCAAAATTGCCCACAAAACAACCCTTCACACTGGCATAGACAAAATTCTAAACTCCTTATGCAAATGCATGATTTTAACATCCTAATGCAACTAAATGTACCTAAAACAAGCAAAAGCATTGTAAGATTGGCACTAAAAACAATACTTTTGGAGAGGAAACAATCTTCATCCTCTCATATGCATCATTTGGTGCATAAACATTCACCAACACACAAACAGGGATTTAAATCTTGGTTGCGGTCACGTTTTCGGTCGCGTCGCGGTTATCGCGTTTTCGGATATAACAGAGGCTATTGCGGTCATTGCGGGTGTCGTGGTCGTGAATTTTTTTAAATTTTGCACAATTTATTGTAAAACATACTGATTATAATTATAAAAAGTCAATTTCAATGATTTTTAGAGTATTTTTTAACACTCATGAACTTTTATTAATATGAATTTCAAAGTGATTTTGTTTAAAGAATTCTAGATTGTATTGTGATTTTGTTTAGTTTAGTTTGGATAATAAAATCATATGAATATTCTAAATAAACAATGTGCACCAATAAAAGGACTAAACATGTGAATAAACCTAAACAAAAAATAAAATATATTAGTGTAATAAAAACAATTTATAATATTAATAAATAATAAAAATTAAATAAACATATTATAAAACTAATAATAAACAATAAATATATTATAAAAAATTAAATAATTATAATATTATTAATAAACAATTATACCACATTAAATATAAGTCTTTATTCTCATTTATTTGATTTTCTTTTCCAATACTTATATTAAATATATACTCTAATTTTATTATTAAGTAAAAGGAAAATAAAATTAATAAGATGTTTAAGGACTAGATTTAAAAAAAAATCAAATCTTTAAGGACTTAATTGAGATAAAATAAAAATTTAAAGGCTTAATCAAGAAGTTTTGAAAGTTTAAGGGATCAATTTGAATACAGGTTAAAGTATTAAGGCCAAACTGAGAACTTTTAAAAGTTCAATTTCACTCCATGTAATTTACTATTTTTTCTAGAATTTTTACCCCGCACGTTCTTCTTCTTCCTCCCCCGGCAGCCCGTGATTGTTCAGAAATCGAGAATATTGGTACGTTATTGCCGTTATCGACCATTTCAACATTAAATTACGGTAACGACGGACCGTTATTGACGTGAATCTGTTATCCATCATAATTTTTGCCAAAATCGATTTAAGACAGAGGTGATCATGAGATTTCTCGGCCGAAATCTCGGCTTCAGTCTGAGCTTTAAAACCTTGCTCACACCTGAAATCAAACTGAACAACTTTCCTCACCAAGATAACAAACCTGGAATGACTAACAACATATTCACAGTGAAAGAAAGATGAGTCCCAAATCGAGATTAAACCACCGGTAGATCCAACAGAAGAAGAATGAGCAAAATTTTGGATGTCTTTCTTACCACAAATTTGACCAATAATCCTCACATCCACAGCTTGCAATTTTCACTCTTCTATAAAGATGACTTGAGGCTTACTAGAAGCAAGGACCCTTTTAACAGAAGCTTTCTTCTCGAACTTCCCCAACTCCCTCATGTTCCAAGAAAGAAATAGGCAATTACTCATTAGATGAAAGAAAATCTCACAAAAAATTCGAGAGCGACCCTACTACTTGAGCCGAGTCTCCACTTTTAACTCCACAAGTCGCCGAATCACTACCTCATTACTGGCATCGAACTGTAGACCTAGAGTATTACAGACATCAAAGAGCTTCTTTAGCCTCATTTTCCAATTGATCCACACGTACCTCTATCAGACTATTCATAGAAAGGGGAAGGGTATTGCAGAATTTCATCAGAATGCCCAGACTTAGGAATGCCTTTTGAAGCACGATGAATAAATGAAGGTAAGCTAGAAGAAGATCTAATAGAAACCCATCTATGAAAGTTGTCTAATTTTGACCTGAAAGTCAAGGGATTTAGGTTTTTCGAGGTTCTTAAAAACTTAGGCTTAATGGAGTACAATCCCGGAAAAACATCAAACATATGCTCAATTGATAAACTAGATTCAGAATTGAAATTGGAATCAACCACGTCATAAACGAGAACCTCGTGAAGGGCTTCAGCTTTTTTATTAACTAGCCCAGGAACGATAGCAGACCCATTAGCATTGTCCACTGAAACTAACAAAATATTCTTGGCCTCAGAGCCGAAACATAGCCCAAGATTCCCATACTTTGACCCATTAATCATTTGATTAACACATTCATGGATTGGATAGCTGGCCACCACACCATATTTGGGATTAAAAGCAACCACCTCATCTCTCATTGGGAATAAAAGTAGCCGCCACATGTTTAGGACAAACGTAAGCGAAATTATTGCAATCACTCTTCCTATAACCTTTAGCCTGACTCTTTTCTTGGTCTTAGTCTAACTAGCACCGATCGTCTTCGAACTAAACCGTGGATACTCTAACTTGAGAATAAACACCATTCACTGAGCTCACAACAGATGCTGGAATATCTGAAATGTGAACAACACCTAACAGAATCCTAGCCACATTAAATTGATTCTAATTAATTGTGTCTTCATCAATTTTGATGAATGAACCCTACTTGCTTGCAACCAAAACGAAAGATGATCCATGCCATGCCTCTAACGGGAATTATACCATGTTAACCCAAATCTTCAGCTTTTTCTTACTTGTGAAAGAATCAGGGAAATTAATATCTGTAAACCATGACTCTAACATGGCTTCCTTCATGTCCTAGAAAATTTGATTTGACTAATAAGACACTAATTCAGCCACTCATTCTCCTTTGCATTCTCCTTTGCAGGAACATCAACGGTGACCATTTTTTCTTTCAGAAGAAAAGTAGGCGTAGGAGTGATAGCCTTAACAAGATTGGGGGACAAGATATTGTCGTCCAAGTTATCCAACGAGATATCAATATTTTGAAGCAACACATCCTTGTAAGATTTGCCAATTTTGATGCCTCTACGGGGTGGACTCACAACACCCTTCCCATTGCATTTGAGACTACCAGCTCGAGAACTAGATTCTTCTCTCTGTGAGAAACCTTTTTCAAGAAATACCTTGACTAAAAAGCCATCCATTTTCCTAATATTCCCAAGCTTCACGACCTTTGTAGCTTCCTCTAAACTTGCATAGCGGCTGAACGCAAAAGTGTTCTTCTTTTTTATTCTTCTAGGGTTGTAATAAGCAATATAAACATCGATGACTTTTCCATAGGCTAAGAAAGCTTCACACGATGATGCAGGATGAATACGCTTGCTTACAAAATTAACAAAAACAAAAACACCATTCCTACGATTCCTTTCAGGTATGCTCTTCCTTTCATTCCTCGACTAAAAAGGATCCCGACCGAACGAACCCAAAACCTAGCGGTTATCTCTCTGAGGCTGCCAGTGGAAATCCAGCGACTAATGGCAGAAACCCTGGACTCCTCTCAGTTGACTCCTCATATCCTCTCCTCTCCTCTCCTCTTTACCTATTGTTAATCACTAAATAGTCATTTTTGCCCATATTCTTTTTTTGAAGCAATATGACTCTCAACATTTTATTTTGGGTCAAAATGGCCCCTGTGTGGATGAAAATTGTTAGTCAACTAACGTTAAATGACTTGAAATGACGTGACAAACATATATGACAGTGCAGACTGCGATAGCAGTGTTATATAAGCAAATATGTTGATTTTACAGAATAACACATTAGTTAAAAAATAATTTTATAAAATTGTATAAAATATAAAATATTTTTTCTTGTGACATGCCATTCTGTCAAGTCATTTTAAGTTGTTTAGCGGCAATTGACTAATAGTTTTCATTCACGGAGGGGCAATTTTAACCTAAAATAAAACGTTGAGGGTTAAATTGCTTAAAAAAAGTGTTATACTACCGGGACGATAATGATGAGACAAGTAAATAAGCGCAAACACAGAAAAGAAAAATAATGCCAAGAATTTACGTAGAAAACTCAAAAGAGAAAAACCACAGGTAGAGGATGAGAACTTTCACTATGATGGAGAAAGAGATTACAACTGATTTATGATGTTCTATCTAAACCCTTAATCCGTAGTATCTATTTATAGGGATAGATTCATTGTTTACAAAGGAAACTTGCATAGAAACAAATTCTACTCAAACTGAGTTTCCTACCTTTAATTAATATAAAGTAAACAAGATATACTAAAAGTAGGATTCTAACTTTAAACCAAATTCCAAAAGAATTTGGATCGCAATTCTAACAATCTCCACCTTGATATAAATTCCTATCGAACAATATCTCCACCTCTTCTATGAAACCCCTTCAAGGGGTAATCTTCAGTAATGAACACCGACCGAATCCAAGCCTTGCCCAAGCTTGGATGTACAAGGTAATTTAGTCTTCACATCGGTAAGATCAACATTAGTGCCTACTTTGCTCACAACTATATCACCACGAGCAATAACACGACCCCGATCATCAATGGCACTACTACCTTTCTCATTATTTATCTTTGAAGCAAATCTAACTCTCTTAAGCTTCTCAAATCCGTTATACCCACGAAATTCAACTTTATTATTCTTTTCAAATTCGTTATGCCCATGAAATCGAACTCTTTTTTGCCTACCAGAATCGTTATGCCCACAGTTGTTATGTTCAACACAAAATCCTTTTTTACTTGATTCAGTCAATACGCCTTCACCAGTAACATCGTCATTTGACATGCATGAAGAAACAACGAATGCATCACCTAAAATAGTTAAACATTGTAGAACATAAAAATTGGAAGCTCTTTTATACCTTTTCACCACAACGAGAGCGCCCTTGCAAATTTTCATAGCTCCACCTTTATTGGAGTATCTATATCCTTTTGAATCCAGAGTACCTAACGAAATCAGATTTTTTTTTAAATCTAGAGCATGCCTCACATTACCGAGTGTTCGAATAATCCTATCGAACATCTTAATCTTGATTGTGCCAATACCTGCAACTTTACAAAAGACATTATTTCCCAACAAGACAACACATGTAGACACAAGTTTATAAGTTGCAAACCAATCCCGATTTGGACTCATATGAAAACTACTACCAGAGTCAAGAATCCACTCCTCACTCGCTATAGAGTCTTTGCCGGAAGCAACTAAAAGTTCACCATCATTATATTCCCCTGCAATATCAGCTTCATCTTCACTGAAATTCTGATTCTCATATTCCCTCTTTATCTTATTATGTAATTTGTAACACTCAGATTTAATATGACATTTCTTTTTGCAGAAATAACATGTTTTACCTCGATTTGACGACTTGGACTTGCCTCTATTTTGACTGCCGAAATTACGATCACCTTTTCTTTTTCGGTCTGAACTAGTCGATCCATGCAACATGAGACCCTCTGCATAGACCACGGAGTAGGTAAGATATTGCATCTTGTCATGTGAATTCAAATTATCGTATATTCAATAGTAAGGGTATCACGGCTGTGTAGGAGGGTGCTTCTAACAGACGAATATGAAGCGGGCAATGAGCAAAGTAAAATCAAACATAAGTCTTCCTCATTGTACTTTACCTCTATCGTTTCCAAATCTAAGACGATCTCCTTGAAATCGGTTAGGTGGTCGTCAAGACACGAACCTTCTGCTAACTTGTGGGAGTATAAGCGTTGCTTCAGAAGAAACTTGCTGGTCAAAGTTTTTTTCATGCAAATTTGTTCCAATTTTTCCCATAAGTTGATAGTTGTCTTCTTGTTGTGAACATCCTGTAAAATACTGTTTGATAAGTGCAAACAGATCTGGAAAGCAGCTTTCTTATCCTTGTGGCGCTTCTCTGTATCCGACCATTCTTTTGGCATATTATCAAACCCATCTAATGCATCATCTAAATCAATTTGAACAAGAACAACTCAAACCTTCACCTGCTATAGCGAAAACCTGAAGTTGCGATCCAGTAGCGAAATTTCATACTTCACCGTCGTCATTATCCTGAGTAACCTAAAAAACTTTGATGCCAATTTGTTATACTACCGGGACGATAATGACGAGACAAGTAAATAAGCGCAGACGCAGAAAAGAAAAATAACACCAAGAATTTACGTGGAAAACTCAAAAGGGAAAAACCACGGGCAGAGGATGAGAACTTTCACTATAATGGAGAAAGAGATTACAACTGATTTATGATGTTCTGTCTAAACCCCTAATCCCTAGTATCTATTTATAGAGATAGATTCCTTGTTTACTGAGGAAACTTGCATAGAAATAAATTCTACTCAAACTGAGTTTCCTACCTTTAATTAATATAAAGTAAACAAGATCTACTAAAAGTAGGATTCCAACTTCAAACCAAATTCCAAAAGAATTTGGATCACAATTCTAACAAAAAGAATAGGGGCTAAAGTGACTATTCAATTAAACATTATGGGTATTTTTTTGGTATTATACCTATAGTAATATACTCTAAACTATGTAAACAGTACATATCCGGTGAATCCTTGAATGTGAGATCCATTGTTGTGGAATCAGATAGTCTTGGAGTTGTTAGTTTGCTAAAAATTAATCCTGGTGATAAGGGGTTGTGTTAAACATTGATTGCCCACATTGTTTTTTTTTGCTGCAACGTTAGTCGCAACTCACAAGTAACATGTGAACATGTTTTTTGAGTTGTCGATGCGATGACGAAACTGTTTTTTCAGAATAACTTTGAATCTAGTCTATTTTTGAACCCTCGAGATGAGGTTTTAGTTTTATTACATAATGATTGTATTCTGTGTTAGTTGCCCAGGCAACCCAGCTGTCATTGATGGTTTTCCTCTTATTATATAAAAAATAGTACATCTCTTGCTTGGTTCGGGTTGCAATTCAATCCACAACTTTATTAGCTCGTCACTTGAATATAAATTACTAGATTTAATTGCACCATGCATCCCCAAACTATTACTTTTATTTTAAATTAGACTCTAGACTTTTAAATATTTCAATTTCATCCTTAAATTATGGCTCTTGTTTTAAATTGGATCCCAAAATTTTTAATGTTCCATTTTATCCCCAAACCATGACCCTCATTCTAAATTAATCATGAAACTTTTTGAAGAATCCAATTTCATCCTCAAATTATCGTTTATACCACATCATATTATTACATAATACACTGTTTCATGACAATTACCAATTTTTATTACGGTTTTATTAACATAAGATACGATTAGTATATACTGATAATTTGGGGATGAAATTAGAATGTTCAAAAAGTTTGAGGACCAATTTAGAATGAGATTCAAAGTTTGAGAATGAAGTTGAAATGTTTGAAAGTTTAGGGACCAATTTAAAATGAGTGTCATAGTTTAGGGGTGTGTGATGCAATTAACTCATATTACTATTTACTATATAATATAGAGTTTTCATGAGTAAACTAAAACGCACTAATTTAAAGATATTTTAATATAATTCCATGATATTCTACGTTACATAAGCCTTACTCTTAGCACTTAAACAACTATTAAACCACAATCACCATCAAAATTTCTCCAGCTACCGTGTTGCTCACACGCCAAATCTAGGGTTCTATCCAGGTTTTCTCCGTGAATATTGATTAACCAGATCCAAATCGGGTGAAATCTTTATTCAACAGATCATCAAAAAACATGATGAGACTGGTACGGAGCTCCACACAATCGTTATTGAAGCTGGTGAATTCACTCTTAGGAATGGTTGGTATGGCTATGATCATCTTTTCAATTTGGCTAATTAGGGATTCTGGTGATGCAGATTCATGGTAATGTTTTTTTTTCCTTCTTCGATTTTGTGACGAAGAAACCGCAATGGGGTTTCACTGCTAAAGGAAACCACGTTTGTTTTTTAAATGAATTGCAGGTTTATTTACAGTCTCCTTGGCCTTGGTGTTTCGTTGTGTTTGGTCACATGTTCTGGGCATGTTGCTGCGGCAACCGCCAATGGCTGTTGCCTTTATCTTGTATCCTTTTTGTGTTCTAGAAAACCCTTTGAATCTTGACGTTGTGAATGGAGAAAACTGAGTTGAGAGTGTCGCCTCCATATTAGGCATCTGCAAATTCTGATTATTCGGTCAATGAGTCGGATAGTGGTGGTTAAACAAAAAATCTAATGTTTACATATTCATGGTAAAATTTGTTGTTGACCTTCATTGCATTTTAGTACATGGCGTTTTTGTTCTTGCTTCTCATGCTGGAGGCCGGAGTGATTACCGATGTGCTTCTGAATCGTAACTGGGAGAAGGTTTGTATCACATTCGAAAAGCTGATAATTTCGTATACTTTTGGATCTCTTATGAAACTGCAGATTACTATACATATATGCTTACAAGAACCCTAATTTCATACCAGGACTTTCCAGTGGATCCAACCGGGAGCTTTAACAAGTTCAAAGATTTCATCGGGTCGAACCTCAGATTCTGCAAGTGGATAGGCTTGTGCGTTGTGTTTATACAGGTACATCTCTAACATTGTGCATTGTTGTGTCCGTCATTTCTGACAACAGATACTGGGATCCTCTAACATATTCATGTAGGATGCATATAGTATCCGACGCTCGTATTCGAGTCTGTAAGTTTGATAAGTCTTGGATTTCAGATGCTTGAAACACAGCTCCTTCCATTTGCAGGGGTTGTGTGTAGTATTGGCAATGCTACTTAAAGCTATAGGACCCTATCTGTATTACGAGAGTGACGATGATTTCGATCCCGAGAGGATGCCACTTGTGCATAATCATGTTCACCCGACTTATGTCCTTGGCTATCCTGTATATGGATCCAAAAGAATGCCGGAAACATCTTATCTATACTGACTATTGTTTTATACATACTATGTTTACTTTCATCCACGTTCTAAGTGTGAATTAAATAGTTGTAGGGGCTTGTCAATCCCCTTAAATTAAGGTGACAACTCGCAAGTTCATTTTTAATCGATTTACTTTTGTTTTGATAAAAATAAATAAATGTATATATGCATCGTATTCATATTAATTTTATGATATAATTTAGGGGTAGGTGTTCGATCGAGTCGAGTCAAAAAATTTCGAGTTATTCGAGTTGATGCGTCATATTTTTCAACTCAAACTTAATTTAAAACTTTTTTGAGTCGAGTTTATGAAATTCGAGTCGAGTCAAATTTTCGAGTTCCTATACAAATTTAATTGTATTTATTTATCATGTTATAGTACGGTTTGATTCCAATTTAAATGACTTTCCCTAATCATATAAGATATGCATATATATTTTTTTCATATTATTTTTCACATGTATAAGTAAGATTTGTAACGTTACTTAATAAAAAAATATCATAAACTTCTAAAATATATTTATAATATTATTTTAAATAAGGAACTTTTGGGGATAAAGTATTGATGAGAACAATGAATTGATGTGAATAAAAAAACATTACAAAAAAAATTTAGTTGAATGATCAAATTGAATAAAATGTAAATTTAAAGGACTAAATTGCAAAAAGATATATTTGTTAAAAATATGAATTGAAGTTATATATATTATATAGTGTTAGTGAATCATGTGATTTAATTTTGGTAAAAAAATAGACTTAAAACGAAAGAGAAATTGAAGAAATGGGAAATCATTCAAAGTTGAGGGGCTAAATTGCAAAAGTAGGGCATTTAATTTAAAAAAATATGAATTGAAGCTAAATAGGTATTCTACTGTGGTTTAGGAGCATGTGGTTCAAATTTGGTCAAAAATTGACTTAAAACGAAAGAGGGATTGAAGAAATGAGGAAATCATACAAAGTTAAGGGGCAAAATTGAAAAATATGAAATTTATTTTCAAAAATATGAATTGAAGCTGATTAAGTATTCTACATTATTTTAGGAATATGTGGTTCAAATTTGGTCAAAATGGACTTAAAATGAAGGAGGAATTGAAGAAAAATGAAATCATGGAC
This sequence comes from Hibiscus mutabilis, assembly GCA_019671005.1. Classification (NCBI taxonomy): domain Eukaryota; kingdom Viridiplantae; phylum Streptophyta; class Magnoliopsida; order Malvales; family Malvaceae; genus Hibiscus; species Hibiscus mutabilis. Next base: position 45,943,284 of record CM033722.1, read on the forward strand.
TAAATTGTAAAACAATAAAAATTGATTTTTCGAGCTGGGAAAATTTCAACTCGAACTCGAAATTTTTTGAGTTAATCGAGTTGACTCGAGCAACTCGAGTAACTCGAAATTAAAAAAAATCAATTTTTTTCGAGTCGGTTCGAGTTTTGGTCACTCCTAATTGAAGTATTATATATTCAAATTAATTTTTCTAAACATCTTCAGACTAAACCATCCTTTAATGCTAAATACCAATGCAATTTTTTATTTGGCAATGCAAAACTATAATATTTGTTTTGTGAGAGTCAAATTAATTTTGTTTGATATCAAATATATATATATATATATATAAAATATTTTGATATACAGGCTACAAGCCTTAAAAGTTCAAGGTTTAGGAGTTTAGGTCAAGATTTAAAATTTAAGGTGAAATTTAGATTTTTTATTTTAAGATTTAGAATTTAGGGTTTAATGTTTTAGAGTTTAAGATTTAGATTTTATAGTTTCAATGGAAATGGGTGTGTAAATATTTTTACACAATTTGTATATAAAAATATAACTCTTAAATATATATTTATTATTTAAAAACTAAAATCTAAATCTATACCCTAAATTCTAAACCCTACAAACTAAATTCTCAAATCTTAAACTAAATCTTCTGACCACTAAAATAAAAGGAGTTGTATTGTGTAAAGACTACACAACATGTATATTGGATCATTTTCCTTTATATAATTACTTATTAATTTCATTTGATATACATGTCCGTTTACATAAAATAAATTATTAATTCAACATTTTATTAGCAAGGTGGTTGATGTTGCTTAAATTAGCGTCGGTGGTGGAGGGTGAAGGGTTCAATTAATCTAATAAATTGACGACAGAATTAGAGAAGAGAGACGTGGGAGATTGTTGATCGCATGAAATCAGAAAAGTCGTCGGACGACGGTGATCAAGGTTTGGTCTGCTATGCCTGCTAGCCTCTTAACCATTGCTGAGCGTTGAATTTGACCACAATTTCTTATATTTTATACGCACTAACATTGACTCATATAATATTAATTGTTATTGTTATTATTACTTAACAGGTATTTTGTCTATCTAGTAATCTCAAATAACTAATTTTGTCATTCGTTTTTAATTGTATTAATTTAGTCTTCATGATCGTTCAAAATCAACAATGTTGCTCTTCTTTAATTTGATCAATTTAACTCTCGAACTTTTGAATTCTATTAATCTTGTCTTTTGACTGTCGTTGATTAACGCAAACATTAAATTTTACGCATGTAGTCGCTATTTGTTTCCAAATCAATTGTTATTAACGTCTGTCTTATCATGTTCATGATGACGAGTCAGTTTTGATGTCTTGGTAATATAAATAGAAAGTTTCAGAATTAAGTATTTATTCTAAAATTATGATTTTTTAAATCCAAGTCAATTGTACTGTCAAGTCATCAAAATTATTCCGTCATAATCTTATTGAAGAATATTAATTTATTAGAGAAAATACTTGTGAACATGTTAACTCAGACATTGTTAATTATTTAACGACGAAATGTTTGACATAACAAAGGGCGACTGGTGATAATAACTTTGTTAGTCAACGATGGTCAAATAATAAAATTGAGTTAAATTGATGAAATTAAAAAAGAAAAATAATGTTATTAATTTTGGAAGACTATAAGGGCTAAATTAATGTAATTAAAAAATATATTTTTTATTTAGGATGACAACATGAACCTAATAATATTGTCGAAAAGATGAGTTGCTGTATGAGACTGTTAAAACTCTGAAATTACATGCATGAAGAAAAAGTGGCTGCTGCTTTTGGCATTTTGAGTTGGTCACCGCAGGGGGACCCCAGCCGGCTTTGGCTCCATTTAATTTATGCATGAACCGTGGACCGATTTTGTAATACCAAAAAGAGTGTGTGTTGAACACCATCACAGCCGCCGCCGACTGGTTTTGGCTCATTTCAACGCGGTCTTTCAGCCAACTTTGTGCATCTGAGGGTCTTTGGGCCCTTCAATTTTGTGTTCGTAAAACCCTTACTTTATTTTATGAATTTACAATTATGTACAAAAGTGTTTATATCATTGACAAACCTGGTATAAAAAGTTCGAAACTCTTTGGATTTGACTGTAACACATGTTGAACATCGAATCTCTTAAATATAATTATATGAATCGATTAAGTTAAACTCCGATCAAGTTGGATAAGAAAAGAGCAGATTGCTTGGTATGCAAGGAGAATTCATCCAAACCCTAGCATGCAATTTGAGCACCTCTCTAGCTTTCTCTTTGGTCTTGTGTCCACATTCCACTTGAAGCACCAAGCACAATTTAGCCACAATCCCTAACTGCACCATCTCTTGAAGCACATTACAAGTGGCACAGAACTTGGAAATAGACCACAGAATCCTTACTGCCCTTTGGTTTGCAACCTGAGAAACACTAAGTATCTTCTTCGAAACGACGGCGAGCCCCGCTGCTTGGTTTAGCAGCTCCGACCGGCCTTCCGCGCATTTGCAAACTTCGTCCAGCATCGTTAGTATTATTTCACAAGCCCTTCTCTGCGACGAATCGAGAAGCATGTCGACCAAGACCGGAACCACACCTGCTTCGGCAGCCTTTCTCTTGTTTCTTCCCCATGAAGAAATACTTACCAACAACTTCAATGTAGCTTTTGAGGCCTGCTGGGAAATTTTGTCCTGTAAAACTCGGATCAGCTCGACGAATAGTTCCGGTCTCAGGCCGATGAGTTGCATTGGATCAGCTATTTCCAGCAATGATTTCAACACGAAGACCGCATAAGCCCGACACTTGTAGCTCCCACGTTGCATTACTCTCGTTAAGGACACTACGAAATCACCATTTCTGCCCATAAGATTCTTGAGAGCAGGTTCCGAGAGTTGGAGATTGTAGAGAGTGTTCAAAGCCTCATCGACCGCTGTAGAGTCGAAATCGCTCACGATCGAAGCCAAGAACTCGACCACACCCGAAGATTCCATGCACCTCTTGTTCGTAGCATTCTCGGAGGCGATCAACCGTAGCCGGCGGAGACACTTCATCTGTTGCAACGGTGACTTAGCATCATCGAGTAGTTTTGTAATCTGATCTTTGCTGATGGGTGGCTTCGGGGTCGGGATTCGTTCAATGCCATGGCAAGCATTTAAGGTGCACCAAGATTGAATCAATCTCCTCAGGGTATGATTTGGGACAAGTTCACAATCCGAAATGTCTTGTTTCGTAACGGGACACGCAGTGTTTTTCCCGGAAAACAGCCATTTCTCGATGCTTTCCCTGTCGTATGTAATCCCTGTCGGAACCGTGACAGGATCTTTCATAATCTCCAGGGAGACTGGGCATATAAAAAATGGAGGAACAACAATTTCATCCATTTTGAAAACAAACCCAGACAAGAGAAAGTGGTTGATGAACTTGGAGCTTTTGAAGATTTGGTTCGAAGAGGATTTAGTGATAGGAAAGTGAGAAAGGAAAGGTTAGAATATATATGGGTGGCCGAGAAAGTCAAATCAAGAGAAAGGGTGACTTTTCCAAACAACTGAAAAGCTCAAGGATGACACGTATAACTGCTACAGCTAAAGCGACAACTGCAATTTGCTTGGTCCAGAATAGCAACGAGGGAGAAATGTGGCCCGTTTCGGTGCCCTACTTATATCCCATTATTAAAAAAATTAAGTTTATACTTTAATATTAAGATTTAAGATAAGAGTTTAGGTTATGATTTAGAGTATTGGATGTATAGTATATTTTTTAGAGTGTAGGATTTAGGTTTTAAAATTTAAAATTAAGGTTTAAGATATGATTTTGTAGTGTTTGGCACAAAAAAATTAGCATAAAATATACTCCTCATAATAAAAAAAAATAAGGTCAATCTCTACTCTATTAGTTTTCCTCCACTAATAAACCACAATATAATGTATTATTTTTTAATTATCGGTATATAATGTATTAATTGATTAATCAGAATCTAGTATAACAAAGACTCATTATAGAAAAATTCTTCAAACTCAAGTTGATTTAATCACAACCTTAAGTTTTGAATCTTCGATCTTATTTCAAAGATCTAATACATGATCATACTAGACCAACAAATAATTAATAGCTAAAAGTACTATTTTCAACCCTTTACGAGGAGAAATTATATCATGAGGCATTCCCGCCACGTCATCCACGGGACCAACCAATAAAAATCACTCGTCTCATTATTTTTTCCATGTCATATTTTTACCAAGTGAATCTTTACTTGGTAAAAATTGTTTTTAAAATTGATTTACAGTAAATATGAGTGACGATTCACTTGGTAAAAAATATGACAGAGAAAAAATAATGAGATAGGTGATTTTTATTAGTTGGTCTTATGGATGATGTGATGGAAATGACCCATGATATAATTTCTCCTTTATGAGAGACTACCCTAACTCTAAATTGAAGTGCTTTTTTCTTTCATTAAACTTTCTTTTATTATTTTTTTTAAAAAAAGAGAAAATTGTAATTCTTTTTTCTTTTAGTGTCCAATTATGAGCTTTAAAAATGTTATTATGATAGTATGAAAATGAAACCAACCTATAATAAGATGTGTTTGTTATTTCTTTAGCATTTTAATTCAATTACAAGATAAGTATTTTAATTCGATTTAAAATTTGAATAAATTTATACACATTTATAGATTATACTGATCGAATTCGTGTCACCTATAATAAAGTGTGATTGTTATTTAAATTATAGATAGTATATTTTTAATTATAAAGATGATGCCTTGTAAAATTAATTTTAAATTGTTAAGATTTTTTTTAATTCTTTTCCAGTATAAAATAGTCTCTTTGTTCCGATTTAAATTTGGATATAAACTCATGCATATTTACAGACTAAATTACTCGAAACCGAGTCGCATGGGTGGAACACACCACCCTTTACCACTAGGATCACTCATTGGATTCAATAGTTAAAATGTATTTTTAACATTTTAATTCAATTACAAAGTAATATCAGAGTTAAAGTTTATAACCAGAATAAATCAGTACAAGATAAAAATGGAATTATAATCACAATTGATATAAATGGACTGAAAAGTAGAATGTATTTGATTATGTGTAAAACTTAAAACAAGTTAAAATTTAAACTACCATAAATCTGAGGAATATTGAGTACTTAAACATATTTAATTTAACATTCTCTTATATATTGTATCATCAATAATATCAAACGAACTATACTCAATCGGCTAAATTTCAACTACAAATCTATATATAACATTTATACATAATAATAATAATAATAATAAATATAACAAAATTCTCTTTATAATACCAGCAGTATCATAAAAAATGAAATGATTTTCTTGAGAAAAAATAACTTAAAATTCAACCTTCCTATTACTCTAAAGTTTTATTCAAAACGAGTTCTCGAATTAATAATAGATATATAATATTTTTTTCTAGAAAAAACTTGGTTTGATGTGTTGGGAGTTTCTGGATAAGCTCGTGCTCTTTTACTTTTACTGATAAAAGGAAAACGCCGTCAATGGTCGACATATTCAAATGGGGAATGCCGATTTGGCTGCGACTGCAACACTTTATAGCTTTTACTTTGGCTCCGGTTGTCCACCTTTTGACCCACCATATTTTTATTTCTTTGCCTAGATTTTTCTCTGAATCTGTATGTTAGGTTCTGGTATTGTAGAATAGGTCAAACTTGATTAATTAATTAACTACCAAGGTTGATGAAGTCTTTGCTCAATGCTAAAATTGGGTATTAGGATTGAGTTATATTGAACCCAGAGTAATTTTAATGAAAAAAAATGATGTTCATAACGGCGGCTTCTCCAACAAGCGTTTACCAGTCAAACAGAAAAGTAACGGTAAATATTTGACGCTGAACGGGCATTACCCACTTAATTTTATGCCTCAAACAGGCGTTTATCTACAACTAAAAAATTTAATTTTTGCCCAAAATAATATTACCGGCCAACGGACGTTGACGGCCTCAATGACAAACGAAACCTGAATCGGTTATGCAATTTGTGATTTAGTTGGGCTGTTAGCAATCTGTTGGGTTGTTACCACTGTAGTACATATCCGTTGTATGGGCTCAGTGTAATCATCATCTTTTACTATTCAATAAAAAGTCAATTACATATTCTCTTCTTTTTCATAGCAGTTATAATGTTATTCATTTCTTCACAACTTAGATGGCTGATCTCAACATGGTATCAATCGCCATGAAACCCTCGTTTCTTGCTTCCGCATAACAGTTCTCATACTTTTCTTTGTTGTTTCTGAGGATTTCTTTTTTACATTACTGTTTTCTTGGTTGTTTGTATTTTACCATGACGAAATCTTGCTAGAGATAACAAGGTCTTCTTGGAGTTCCATGCTCGAACCTGCTTGGTACGTGATGAAGTTACAAAAGTTATTATCTTGCGAGGAGATGAAGTTGGTGGCTTATATAGGTTTCATTCTACCGAAGATATGGCTAAGAATTTGAATAAGTGTAATGTTGCTGAATTACACACTGTGCAACAATCTGTTGATATGTACAATATGTGGCATCGTAGACTAGGAAACCCTGCTTTTGATACATTGTTGACAGTTTGTAAAGAATGTAATGTTCGATTTGATTTTGATATCAATAAAAAAATTGGATGTTTATGCTGCATGTCAGATGGGAAAAATCATAAACTTCCCTTTCCCACTTCCACTACTGTTTATCATGAGCCATTTCAGTTAGTGTTTACAGACTTATGGGGCCCTGCTCATGTTGCTTCTCAAGGTTTTTGTTATTATACATCCTTTGTTGATGCATATACCAGGCATTGTTCGGTATATCTGTTAAAGAATAAATCACAAGTTGCAGTTGCTTTTCAGTCTTTTCAGGGATTGGTGAAGACACAATTTAATGTCAATATTAAAGTAGTCCAAAGTAACTAGGGTGGGGAGTTTCGAAGCCTTTCTTCTGTTTTGGTCAAAGCTAGCATTGTTCATCGAGTCATCTGCCCTCATACTTCTCAGCAGAACTGTGTCTTCGAGAGAAAGCATCGACATATCATTGAGTAGGCTTTAACTCTTCTTGCTCAAGCTTCTCTTCCATTAAAGTTTTGGTCATATGCTGTTATCACTGCTATTTTCTTGATCAACAGGCTACCTACAAGAGTCCTTCAAGGTATTTCACCTTTTGAGAAGTTGTTTGGTAGGAAGCCACAATATGAGTTGATGAGAGTCTTTGGCTGTAGATGCTCCCTATCTTAGGCCATTCATCTCGCACAAACTCAACTTCAGATCACAACCTTCTACCTTCTTGGGCTATAGCTCAATGCATAAAAGATATCAATGCCTCGATCCAAGTGAGAAGATTTATATTTCTAGGCATGTAGTGTTTGATGAGGGCATTTTCCCTTTGTAGGACAACAGGATAATAGCTCAAGGAATACAAATGTGCAGGTCCAAGCCACTAGCGCAAGATCTGTTCCTATAGTTCCAAGAGTAGAGCAGTTGTGGAAGGCTCCACAATCAACACGAGAGATCAACAATTCAAGCAATATAGCCACTACATGGAGAGTTGACTTAACTACTCCTGCTATAGTTGAAATACCAATTGATTCACCTGAAACTAACCTCCATGTGCCTGTAGCACCAGGGGCAACAAATGCTACAGATGTTGTATCTCTAAATGTTTTTGTATCAACAGGAGAAGCTGCATCACCTTCAATATTGTTTGGTTCAACTACACCACCATCACTTGATCATGAGTCAGGTTTACTAGTTACAACACCTGTACACTCTGTAGAACCAGTTACACTTACAGATTCTCATCTTTTTGGGTTACCATTGCGCACTGAAGAAGGTCCTATCGGTGAGTCCGAAGATTTGTTGTCAGTTCTTGAGGATGTTGCTGAGGAGGTGTCATTTGTTCAACAACAAGAATCTCTTGTTGAATCAAATCCAACACTCAATGTCCATCCTATGGTTACCGGGAGCAAAGTGGGTATTTTCAAACCCAAAATTTACTTTGTATCTGCTGAAAAAGAGGTGCCCAATTCTGTACAAGAAGCACTTGAAATTCTCAAGTGGAAAGAAGCTGTCTTTATAAAATACGATGCGCTACAGAAAAATGGCACTTGGAAGCTTGTTGGATTACCTAAAGGAAGAGCTTTAGTTGGCTGTAAGTGGATTTTCAAAATCAAGAAAAATTCTAATGGCACCATAGCTAGATATAAGGCTAGGTTAGTGGCTAAAGCCTTTTTTTTTATCTCCTTAGTCCTCACTTTTTTACCATGAATTTGTATGTTTATATTAAGCTCTAATAGTATCACTAGATTTTACATATTGTTGATGTTGATTTTAGGCGACACCAGACAAGGAGGTGGAGACGGCGGCCGAAGGAAGGTTTGGGTTCGAGGCTTGGTGGTTCACCCGTCGTGGGACTAGCTGAGAACCACAATGGACAGCGGTTGACTGTAGAATCGAGCTGTTCAGACAAGGAGGTGGAGACGATAGTAAAGATGGGTTGGAGGGCGCTGGTTGGCGATGGTTGATAGTGGTTGAAGGTGTTTCACCCATTTTGATGTGGGCGGAGAGCCACTGATGGTAGATAGCATGGTTGTGTCATGGACGCCGTGTCTGATAGTGAAAACTCTTGACCACCCGGGTAGGGGAGAGGGCATGACTGTGCTTTTAAAAGGGGAAAGCTTATTTAGGAAGCTCATTCTTTAGGAAGTTGCATTCTTGGGAAGATTCATACGCCAATTGTAGTTTGTAGGGCCTAATCTTAGTGGGTATAACACTTGTCCCCCTTAGTCGAAGTAGTGCTATAAAGTGGCTTGAGATGAGACTTGGAATAAATGATTGTGTTGTAACTGGTGTTAAAGGTGAAAGGGTGTGTATTCGTCTATGGGTAGATGTAATAGTAAATGAATTATTCAATTTTGGACAGGGGAGTAAGTGAATGACTTGACTCTGAGAAAACGACAAAGGAGTAAATGAATGACTCGACTCCAGGAAAGCGTCAGAGGAGTAAGTGAACGACTTGACTTCGAGAAAGCGTCAGATGAGTAAGTGAATGACTTGACTCTAGGAAAGCATTGGAGGAGTATTGTTTCATGACCGTAAAGGGTCAGGAGTAAGTGGGCAAAGGCTTCTCACTTCTGTAGAAACATGCATTGATGAGTGGAGGCATCTCCGTACTCTTGAACCATCGATCCTAAATAGTGGGAGATGGACGCATTATGTGTTGTTTGCTTATGTCCGCATCTCGCTTTAGGAGATGGATGTATTTTGGCAAGCTTATAACGCTGAGCCATGCTTTTCAGAATTGTCTCCCTTATAATTTGGAAGAGGTTGTCTCCATTTAAGCCTTAGAAGTTATTTTAATGTTTTGGAGCAAACATTCGTGTGTCGAGAATGCTTTGAGTGAAACAAACATTGATATGAATTGAGTAGAAGTAACTCGACTCTCTAGAGAAACAATCATAAATATAAATTGAGCAGCTCTTGAAGAAATAAATATAAATTGGGCGGAAGTAACTCAACGTTCTGGAGAAATCGGCCATGCATCAAGCAGGGGCATATGTCATTTCTTGCCCTTTGTGGAATTAACATTTAGTGGGGCAGGGATATCTTATACCTGTAACCCCATTGACCCAGTCTAGCCGCCAGTCCGAATCAAGGAAGCTACACTAGGTTTGCCGAAGCAAACCAGAGAGATACGTAAAACTTAGTCCATTTTTTTCTTTTTATCTTATCTAGATGCCAATTATTAATCTTATATGTTCATGCAAATAACATATATAACCCCGTCTCAATTGGGAATCAATTTGACATCCAATTGATCATACTTACAAATTAGGGACCAAAACCCACTTTTGAGTTACCAACCTTAATTAGTCAGGTTTCATGCATATGTCTCAAATTACCACTCAAACCGATTATTTTATTACATACAATTGCATTGGCAAGATTCATGGACTAAAATGCAAGAATGACAAAACTACTCGAAAGACATTTACCGAAAATCAGCTGTTCGTACCGATACAGGTAAGCTCGTATCGATACGGTTTAAAATACCTCGTTTCGGTACACCACCTTGTCGTATCGATACGTCTAACAAAATTACCTAACTTTTGAAATGTTACAAACCGTATCGATATGGCTCCTTAGGTGTTTCGATACGCGGGTTCAGATTAAAAAAGTGAATTCCAGAGGCTAAAACTCGTACTAAAACACCCAAACCCGTATCGGTACGCCTGGCCAAATTTGCCTAGGCGTATCGAAACACACAGTACCTATACCGATCCCTCAAGCCTGAATTTGCCTAGCCGTATCAATACGGTCCCCCGCGTATCGATACGCCTGGGCCTGTAATGCCACAATTTGCTGGTCTTTCATCCCAAAAGCATACTCTAATCAATCCAACATGCTTTAAACACAATACCAACATGCAAAACATATCACAAGCCAACTAGCAACACCACTTTAACAACACAACAAGGCTTTATGCTTCAAAAGGAAATCTATAGGCATGCTTCCTAACTTTGCATCCAAGCAACATACCAAAACATAAACCAGCACCAAAATCAATCCTTAAAGGCCATTTACAACCCAAGAGCAACCAAAGAAACATGCTCAAACAGGGAGTTCAACATAGCATCTCCCAAAACCAAAACAAGTACCCCATTGCCTAGGGGTGTGCATTCGGTTAATTCGGTCGGTGGCCGAACCGAATTAACCATAACTAAATTAACCGTTAATCGAACCGAATTAGCCTTAACCGAATTAACCGAACCGAAATTATTTCGACAATTCGGTCGGTTTTCGAATTAACTGAAATTTGTTATAAAATTTTGGGTAAATTACACAATTGGTCACTAAATCATGGTAAAATGACCTTTTTAGTCACTGAACTTTCATTTTATACTAATTTGATAAAAGTTTAATAAACATTTTATAATATATCAAAAACATTAATGATCATTTTATAATTTTTAAAAGTTCAATGACAAAAAATAAATATATGTAATATATATAATATTTAATATATAATAAATTCGGTTAATTAACCGATTTCAAACCGAATTAACTGATAACCGAATTTCTAAAAATTAACCGTTAACCGAACTTACCTAAAATTAACTGACCGAATTAACCGAAAAGAATTCAATTCGGTCGGTTAATCCGGTTAAAACCGAATAATGCACACCCCTACCATTGCCCTTATTCATTATAGTCTAGTCTTTAACATGCTTTAGAAACAAGTCTTGCCAAAATCCCCTTGCTTCTTGTTGCCTTCCAGGACTTCAATTATCTGCATTGATGGACAATGAGAGCGTAAGCACTCTAGGCTTAGTGAGGAAAGCTCGGAACAAAACACCATCAATGCATTTAAACCCATTTACTCAACATCATCTTTTAAAACATCATGCCTCTTTTAAAATGTGCATTTTACAACAATAAAACCAACATATCAAACCATATGCTACATGTATCATTAATTAACAGCAAATCACATTGCTAACCCTCCACTTAAGCCTTCCCATGCATTACTACAAAATGCAAAGCTTAAGAAGAAACATGTATAAACCACATTATACAACATGAAACATTTCAATGATACATTAACAATTATATTGGCTTTCAAGTGATCATTAGCAAGACCGATAACAAAAGAGTTCATCGGATACACGGATTCAAAAAGTGTTAACCCAACACTTCAAGCCATTTCAACTGGAATAGCGATACAATCACAATCGCGGTACAATAACAACCAGGTACAATAACAACCGGGTACAATCTCAACCCACAGGGATACCAATCTCTCTCATCGGTTAGATGCTTAACCCACTAACGAGAGTATTCAGTACCGTTAAACCCCTCTACCGTTAGCGTACTTGGACGGAGTATTCAGTACACAATATAAACCCCTCAACATCCAAGGCGACTTATTTATAGTGCACTCAATCCTATAGCCGACCAACTATATCCGGTAACAATTTTAAAACCACATCACTTGCCAATATAATTAACCATTTTAACATTACCTCACTGTTTTTAACAAGCATTAAACCATGCCATTTTTCCAAAGCAACAACCATACTTTAATACACAAGTATAAAACCATACTTACAAGGATCACTTACCATGTGCATCCTTCAGCATTACATGCTCAAAAATAGTATATCAAATACTTTAAAACATGCTTAAATAGTAGATATCATGTAAATCAAAACAAGTGCATAAAACTATTTTCTACTAGCACGACCGAGAGAGTAAAATCACTTTACTTACTTTTGAGCTTAGGTAAGCGTTTCAAGCTCTACCTAAACTCCTAACAACCACCTTTAAAACATTCCAAAGCTAGAATCCATATTTTCACACACCGATACGCGAAACTTCAATTCGTCGACGCGAAATCAAGCATCCGAAGCCTCCTACGCTTCTCTAATCACTTCCAGATCAACCTCCCCTGTTTTTACCACAAAACAATAGAGGATTAATGCATCATAATGCATTCTAAACACATCAACCATAATCCTTCTCGGATTTCCACAAAACCCCCACCATTAACCCTCTACAAAAACTGAAAACATGACCAACACACTTCGATTCACAACCCAACCAACATCTATCAACCTAGCATCATTCTCCACTTTAAAACACACCTAAAAACAGATCCAAAACAACCTACCACCTCTAGCAACCTTACAACCACAAAAACACCACAAAACTAGCAACCTAAACAAATAAAGACTCTTAAGTTTCGGGATTCCATTGATAAAAGTCACTTATCAACATTATTAAACGTCCAAAATGTAAATCAAATCACCATTACTTACTGGAAATCAGATCCAATTCACGAATCAACTCATTTCCCCCCCCAAAGAACTCATTAAATCATTAGAAAATCATTAAAATTAGATTAGAAACACAAAAACAAGGATCAAATGCTTGAGAATTTCAATAAAGAACCATACAATAGAGGAGATCTCGGACCTTACCCCTATTTTGAAGTTTCTCCCTCAATTGAATTGTGAAAAGCTAAGAAAACACAAGGTTATTGTAAGATTTTGTGTAAACAATCTTTATAAAACAATTTGAAACAATAAAATCAAGTTAGAAACCACCTCACCTCTGGAAATTTGATGAAATCTGAATGTTTGGCTGAGGAGAGAATGGAGAGGAAAAAGTTGAGAGAAAATGACGTGATTTTTGTTTTAGAAAAGATAACTAACTTTTTAACAAAATCCTCTTTAGTTATTAATTAAAACACATGTCAAAATCAGTTAAATCAAGGGAGAAATCATCAAAAACCAATTGGTAAAATAGCTCCTTAAAGATTCTAAGTATTTGACCCTTTTCATTTTAGTCACTAGAAAATCACAGTTTTCAAAACTTTCATTTTGGTCACTAACCAAAGTGCCTATCTTCCAAAACTCATTTTTCAAAATTGATTCCGCCATTATTAAATAAATAATTAATAATGATTTTTAAGCATTTTCCATAATTTTTCCCACACCAAAAATATGTGATCCTGAAACCAACTCGAATCTCTACTCCGGTCTACCAAACCGTCTAATAACCCACTAAACCGCTAAGCCCTAAAACCGGGGCATTACAATACCTCTTCCTGCCCTTTTTAGAATTAATCGTAAATGGGGGCGGGGGTATATCAAACTTCTTATTACCCCTTGTAGAACTACTCTTAAATGGGGAGAAGGTATGTCAATCGTTTCCTTGCCCTTTGTAGAATCAATTGTAAATAGGGGTGGAGGTGTTTCAAACTTCTCCTTATCCCTTGTAGAATTAATTGTAAAATAGGGATGAGGTATTTCAATTGCCTTCTTGCCCTTTGTAGAATCAATTGTAAATAGAGGCGAAGGTATCTCCACACGGTGGCATCTCGTACCTTGGAGAGTCAGTCGTATTTTTGGGTTGAGACATCTTTACGCTCTTGTAGAACTGTGCCCTTAGAGAATCAGTCAAAAGTCTGGGCAGATGAGCAGAGGTATCTCGACATCTTTGTAGAAACGCAGTACCAGCGACACTAGATGGACATAGATATTACTTTTCTTATAGAAATAGACGTTCATCAAGTTAAGCATTTCAAAACATTATAGAGTCTCTCATAATTCGGAGATATTGTAGAAATATATGAACTTCAGAGATGTTGTAAAAACAGATGAAATTTAGAGATATTATTGACACAGACGAAATTTGCAAGTACTGAATGAGCATATACATTCATCCATCCATCCATGCATGCATTAAATTATTTTATCATTTATCATCTAAGTAGTTATGCTGTAAATTCATATATCTGTACATTCATTAATTCATCAGTAGTAATGGTCATTCTTCCATTTATAGTAGTTCAAACACTTGTCCGGGACGTACCAAGTCTCCGAGATACTTTATGTACCAATGGGCTAGCCCATGTACCTTATAGTTTTGTGGCAAAGATCATTTGCAGAAGAATGGTTACAGAGAAATCATTTGTAGAAGAGCGTAATGCGTTGCGGTAATGCATATGTAGAGCTTACTGCCGAAGCGAATAGCTCAACGCCGTCTGATGAATAATCAACACTCATGTTGGCTAGAAGCGTTTGCGGGGGATAGTGCCATTGTTTATAGATTTCAAAGAAGGCCTCACAAATTATTTCTCCCTGAAACGCTTAAATATACATGTTAGATGTCTTTATTAATGTATGGACTTACAATGCTTTTGCAGAGGCCGATGGTAGAGGTTCTTCGTAGACCCTCAGAGTGTAGCTTTGCCACACTTTTGATACGCTGACGGTAGACACCAGATGTATCATTTTCTCGCGTATTAAAAAGTTTAGGGCTTCTTTCTTGCCGCTGCTAGTAAGAAAAGCCAGGCGAGTGGTGTCAGATGATCCTTTTCTGGTTTTTTTCCTTTCAAACAGTCTTCGAACATGACGATGGTATTTCCATCTTTGTCGTCGACCTTCACACTAACGTTATCTGTCAAAATATCAAGTGCAAGGGAAGCTCGGGTTAAGCTTCTCAATTGATTCTCTCGGTCGAAAGGATGTCCACGTTCACCGCACCAATTATTGATGCTGATTTTGGGCAACACCAGACAAAGAGGTAAAGAAGGCAGCCATGGAAAGGTTTGGGGATGAGGCTTAATGGTTCACCCATCGTGGGATGGATATAGAGCCACAATGGACGGTGGTTGACTGTAGAATTGGGCGGTTTAGACAAGAAAGTGAAGACGGCGATAAATATGGGTTGGAGGGCGGTGGTTGATGATGGTTGGTGGTGGTTGAAGGTGGTTCACCAATTCTAATGTAGGCGGAGAGCCACTGATGGTGGACAACATGATTGTGTCATGACCGTGACAGGACTAATAGTGAAAACTCTTGACCACTTAGGAGGGGGATGGGGCGTGTCTGCCCTTTTAAAAGGGGAAAGCTTCTTTAGGAAGCTCATTCCTTAGGAAGTTGCTTCTATAGGAAGATTCATAGGTCAATTTTGGTTTGTGGGGCCCAATCTTGGTGGGTATAACATATATATTTTAAAAAAACAAGTTAAAATTTTGGCAAGCTTAACGAGCAACGAGAATTTTTAATGAGCAACATATTGAGTCGAGCAATGAGATTTTTTAATGAGCACATGTCGTGTATTACTTAACCGGTGATTGACTTGCTCGATAAGCACCTCTGTTCTCTCATATTTTGAATTATACCTAATTGAATTTGCGATCTAGCATATGTGAACATTTTAATTATCTATGGGTATGTTTGGGTTAATCCTCTAGCTCTCATTCGATATAACTTTTCTACTTCAATGTATTATGGTGATATCTGCTGCTTCTTATATGGTTGCTCGTATCCGTTAACTCCGATACTAAGCTAGTTGCCACTTGTCATTTACTGGCTGCTGGTTACTATTTTTGATTGATTACGAAAGCCAATAATTTTGATGTTATTGAATGCATGGTTGCTTTTGCTACAGTATAGTGGTCTTTAGTTGATATTAGTAAAGTTCTTCCTTGTTTGTTTGCTTCATACACAAGGTACATGAAACTTTGGTTTTATAACCAAGTTTGCATGATAGAAAAGCTTTGGAGAATGTATAGTGTTTAACAACATTGCTTTCGTTAACCAGGCATAAGAGTTATTTTCTTATCCAAGAGAGACTTTAGATTGCACCCAAGAGCTCGTAGCTTAACTGCCTTGCTCCTAATAAAAAGAAGGATCGAATAAGTGATGAAGGAAGACAATGAAGTAGAAGGGAGAAAGCTTTCTGAGAAAATTTCAGAGGATAAAAATTGTAGTACAGAAAAGTGGGTAAAGAAGAATGAAAGGAAGAACACTTTCGATTCTCAATAAACCACTAAGTAAGAAGTACGAGTTTTGTTTCGAAAGAAATTCTGGATGAAAAGAATGATGAATGAAGAAATCAAGCAATTTTGTTTCAACATCTACCTGTTTCTACATTGCTTCAGCTTAAGAGTCTTTATTTTGTTTCAGTTTCAAGAAAATTCAGAAGAAAACAAGGTGAATGTTAGAATGTAGTTAGTAAAAGGTTAATTGTAATTAGTTGAAGTCTTGTTAGTTTTGTTGGCCCGTTTTAGTTTTTGTTAGATAGTTTATTTTCTGTTAAGATTGGGCTATAAAAGCCACAAGGCCATCGAGCCATGGTACCCTTCAATCAATCTTTAATTGAATTTTTCAGATTACATTTTCCTCTCTATTCTGTTTGGCATTTTATATTACTTTTAATTTAGGCATAAAGTCAAAAAATACTCCCAACATTTGAGTAAATAGTCACTTTGGCCTATTCTTTTTTTGGATCAATTCAGGCCTAAACGTTTAATTTTCGGTCAAAATAACCCATCCGCAGTTGAAAACTGTTACAAAAAACTGACGGTAAACAGTTCGACATGACTTGATAGAATGATAAGTCAGCAGAAAAAATTATTTTATATTTTATATAATTTTATAAAATTATTTTTTGATCGATGTAACATTTTTTCAAGCCAACATATTTGTCTATATGATATTGTCATGTCAACCTACATTGCCATATATGTTTGTCACGTCATTTCAAGCCATTTACCGTCAGTTGATTGACAATTTTCATCAGCATAAGGGTCATTTTGACCTAAAAAGAAACGTTGAGGGTTGAGTTGCTCCAAAAAAAAATATGGATCAAAATGACTATTCAATCGGGCATTTTTTTGGCTTTATGCCTTTAATTTGTTATTACATTTATTACCTTTTTTACTATTATTATTGTTATTGTATATATATATATATATATATATATTACCTGTATTCTATTCTTTTTTGGGAAAATATTTCATGCACTGGCGGTAGAAACGAAAAGTTTTCACAAACGTCTCATTTTTAGGGTTTAAGGATATAATTTAGGGTTTAAGATTTATGAGTTTAACTGTACGTGTTTTGAATTAGGGGGTGTAGTTAAAATTTAGGGTTCATGGTTAGAATTTAGGTTTTTGAGTAATATGGTTAGGGATTTAGGTTTTAACCTACAAACCCTAAATTTTAACCTTAAAACCTAAATTCTAACCGCACCCCTTGAATTCAAAACTCGTACACTTAAACCCCTAAACACTAGACCCTAAACAAAATTTTTAAATCCTAAAACTAAGACGCTTGTGGAACAAAATTTACACAAGCGTTTGTGTATAGAATAATTACCATTCTTTTTTATGTTATCATTATTTTATCTTTTTATTTATCGAGTATTTCTTATTTGCGTTTGTTACCTTTATTATTACTTATTTTACTAACACATTTTTTGAGATAATATGTCCACTTATCAGGCACTAATTTTTGGGATTCCTGGGGTACTATAATCTTCCCACGTGGAACAGACTCTTGAACCCGCCGATAATTTCGGTATTGATACATATTAGTTTTATAAGTTTTCGGTCGTATTCAATTCAAAATGTTTAATGACGATTTCAATTCATTAAAATGCTTTGAATGCTTAATTAATTTTGGCCCGAACGAAAACAGTATTGATCACTCTCTCCCACACTCGATTCATTAGAATCACTTGATCACAGCATTGGTTCAACACCATAATTATTGCTACGTAAAACCTGCACAAGAATTTCCAACACTTATGGTGCACAAGTAATAGCACAAATAAAACTCTGATTCAAAACCTTCGAAATGAGTTTAAGTTATTTGTATACTAACACATTTAGTCTTTTAAATTTGTAAATTCTATTAATTTAGTCATAATTCAGAAAAATTAATAAATTTAGCCCTCATTATTTACACATTATTTCAATTGAAATTTTTCTAACTTAATCTCCAAAACTCGAAATTGTTAACTCCAACTAACCCTCAGCCAATTATTTGTCACAGAACGTGCTCACACTTAACTTAATATGACCTGCTTGGTGTTTTCCCTTTACTAACTTTAATCAGTTTTCAGCTAGTTATCAGTTATAAGGCGTTATCACGTCTTATTGAAGTTGAACATCTGCCTATTTAATATTCGAAGCGCCATTTTGCTCATTTCTCAAGTAAATAAGAGGCACATATGTTCTCATAATTCCAGGGCATTTAGTTCCAGAACCAATGGCTCTCGAAGGCTTTCCGAAACCAAAAATTTAGTTCCCAAATCACTCTTATAGCCATTTTTATAAGATAAAATAATAAATATATTTTGTTTAAAAATATAGCATTTATATATTAAAATTTTCATTTTTAGATAACCATGACAACCTTAAAGCCAAATTTAGGTAACTAATTGTACCAAAAAAGTTTAGGTACCAATTTACACCATAATGCCAAGTTCAGGTACCAAAATATACATTTACTCTTGTTTTTATCGAGGTTGCATCTTTATATTGAAACTTCAAGGATATAATTACCCAAAAAACTCAAGTCATAACCAACCAAGCATCACATAATACATGGAGTACCTCTAAATTACAGAAACAAAGTTTTAGGACTCTTCCCTTGCTCCTTAGCTGTCAACACATGAGGAAGACTTTTAAACTCAACAAAATGATCATATGAAGATGGAAAAACTTACAGTAATATAAGTATTTGTTGGTTGTTGAATAATTAAGAACTCAGTGGCGGATCCAAATTTTTTTAGGGTGGGCACAAGTCAAAATATTTTTGAGGGTGGGACAAATTATAAAAATATCAAAATTTTAGAGTCGGCGCAAGTCATAAAATTTAAGGACTAATTTAAAAAAATTAGAACAAAATGAGTGAACTTTGAAAAGTTTAGGGTGGACACAGACCCACCCAAACATATACGTGAATCCGCCGGTGCATCAACTTGTATTGTCGAAAGTATGTATTTGTAGTTCAATAATGAAAGCACAAAGTAAGTATGTATTTGTTAAACAAATACAATTTTAATCTGTGCATATTTTAATCTGTGCATGCTCAATAATTTTAATTCACAAATATAGTATCCGCAGTTCATATTATAAATAATATGCTCAATAATTTTAATTCACAATATATACTATATGCAAAGATATTGCCATTTGAAAGGCCAAGCCAACGTACGTACCTTCACTCATTTTTGGTTCAACTTTTTCCCAATGCTTGGCAATTGGAGTGTCCAGCTCTCTTTCTCCTGACACCAATAGGAGTGTTGCTTGATTAAGTGCAATGCAAACGGTGCAAGTGAACACGTCCTGAGTAATAGTATAGATAAAGATCGTCTCCATAGGGATTGGTGAAACTCTGAATTCTAGCTTCTTGCAAAGAGAATAATATTAAAAGAGATAGGTGGTGATAAATAACAAATAAAATAAACTGAGCAAAGTAAAGTAAATAGAAAGGCGTAGTCGATATGAGAGTTCAGGTCGGGTTATCGTGAATATTGGTGTGATTGCCAAATGAATTGTTGTGGATTGCAATTGCTGAGGCAAGTCAATTGCCGTGGCAACTAGGTTTCCTAGAATGTCGTGGCAACTGAGTTTAGTAGTACGCCGTAGCAACTGGGTTTCCTCCTTCAATGTTTGGCGGAGTGTTCTTCAATGTCTTCGCGTTATCCCTAACCGAAGAACTAATGATTGCGCAAGCCTTGGTGATACATCCCTGCATTAACCTTGGGTGAGCAACATCGATCTTGCACTCTTCTTAGTCGCTAAAATCCGATCCTTATTCCTAAGACGAATTAGTTCCGATCAACGGTTTTTTAAATGGAAATCGTGTCCACTCGATTCATGAATCTAGATCTCCCAAGCCTAGATAAATGGATTCACTCAAGTTCCTTTCCTAATTCCCTTAAAGCGAAAATCAAGAACCAAAAATGGACAAATAATGAATTTATTGAATTAAAAACAAAAAATCATTCATTCATCTATACACGCCAACAAAACCCGATAACCTAAGCCAAATTAAACTAGTTCATGGCTAGGTAAAAAGAAAATACAAAGGAATAAAACCCAGACATGGGATCACACGATACAAGATGAAAAAGAAAAAGTTGTGCATGAATTCTCTTGTGACCCGATCTCCCCAAATCGACTCCCTTGTTTGTGTTCTGTGATCTCCTTAAATAGGTGAGGAAAGAGAGTCCAAATTCGTGTAGAATCCGTGTAAACAGATCCCTAACTGATTGGAGATTTAAATTTTGAATATGGGATAATTATCCTTTGCGTTTGAATTAAATCTGCAAATTATTGTGACTTGTCGTGGCATCCCTCGGCAAATGGTTCGGCAAGTCCTTCATCTTTTCCTAACTTGCCATGGCATTCTTCGGCAAGTGGTTCGGCAAGTTAACCTGCACAAAATAAGGCAAACCAACAGCGATTTCTCCACAAAAATCATCGAAACATAAAGCCAAGCCCGATAGACGAGAAAACTATAAAACTATGCATGAATGACTAAGAATGCAACTAAAATGAGCCTAAGTCTAACAATAATATGAGTAAAAAGGATAGAAAATATAGTACTTTTACACACTTAACAAAGAGCACAAGTATGGGTGGAAATATTTTGTAAACCCTATGAAACAAAAGAATTAGTCTCTCCGAAACATAACTGACCTAATAATCTGCACATGCTAAACTCACCTAGCATGATAAAACTAAATAAGCTTAAAAATAGGTGATACACGACACAATAGAAACTTACGGTGATTAGTTCCTTTCTAGCATCGAGTAATTCATCATTTTTCTCGCATTGGCTGACACCATCTCGTTTTTTCTTCCTTCTCTTTTAGTATTTCTTGAATTGTTTTCATATTTTGCATCATTTCCGAATCCTCTTTCGCGTGTTGCATCACTCCTAATTGCCCCATCATGATCTGTATTTCTAGCTCCGGTGATTGTTTAGCCTCAAGTTGCTTTTCAAATTCGATGAATTCTCTTTGGAGCTCAGACTTTTTTCTCTGACATCGGAAGTAAATAAAAGGTTGATGAAAAGTTCTTGGAAATTATACAAAGTTAACCACTAGTTTGAGTAATACTCAATACGAGGACCAGAAATATATACCTTATGTTCTTCCGCCAACCGTAGCATTCTTTCATCCGCCTTCTTTAGCTCTAAGGTTGCCTTCTCATTCTACAGAGGAAAAGGGGGGCGGTGCACAAATATTTTGATCATTGTAACACAAATGATAAAAAGTAACAAAAGGTGCATGTAATATCTCCAACCCAGATGTCACAATTGGGCCTCAAGCCTAACTCTAAAGCCAAAAAGTCTGCCATTATATTTAGCCCAAACACTATCAGTTCATAAAATCCATTAAGTTTAAGTACTTGACATAAACAAAATAGTTAAAACGTTACATGATAGCTCCATTTAAAATACATAATTAAAAGTATTCGACTCATAAGTTAAAATCCAAAATGAGAGTTACAATACAACATAGGGTCCTACGAATGCATAGCCCAAATAAGACTAAGTATTGTACTCAGACACAAGTCGATGCTAAGGTCCTACTCCGATGGTGCTCTGACACTGCACACCAACCTACTAACCTGCGAACGAAAACAACAATTCCGAACGCTAAGCTAACAAAGTTTACTGGATACACTTCCACTAAACCATGATTCATGAAAATCATAAATAAGAGCATGTAGCTAAAGGACGATGCATGGCAATATAATACACACAACGCTACCTCTAGCCGCCTAAACACATAGCAACAATATTGCAAA
Source organism: Hibiscus mutabilis (assembly GCA_019671005.1). Lineage (NCBI taxonomy): Eukaryota > Viridiplantae > Streptophyta > Magnoliopsida > Malvales > Malvaceae > Hibiscus > Hibiscus mutabilis. The sequence continues at coordinate 45,965,417 of CM033722.1, forward strand.
AATCTCACTGAGACCCGGTGTCATACAGCCTCGAGAACATACACTCTGAGTGAGGCCCAGTGTCACACAGCCTCAGGAACATACACTCTCTCTAGGTGAGGCCTAGTGTCACACAGCCTCAAAAACGTACACTCATACTCAGAATTTCTCATCGAGTATCATCTGATGAGGCCCGGCGTCACACAGCCTCGGGAACGTACATCTAGAAGCTCATCTCTTGGTGTTGCAACACTCTCACTGGGTATCCAGATCCCATCAATCAAATAACTCAACCATACAAGTGCCCTTACTTGGCACGTAACCATACACGATCCCCTCAAGGATCTCTATGATTGCTATTACAAACAAGTCACCCAGCATTTATTAAGTTATAACTCATTATATTCGTATATGTGGTTAAATTCTCGGTTTCTCACTTTTACTATTCGTTTTACCCCATTAGAGGCCCATTGGGCCCTAGTCCACGAATTATGGGTCCCTAGAACTCAATCATAATTTTTGGGCAGATTGCCCAGCGAGTACTGATACCCTCATGAGGGTATCGATACGCTTCTAAGGGTATCGATACGCTTCTATGAGTATCGATACTCTGCCTACATACAATAAGGGTTTAACTAACACCCGATACCAATACACGAGGCCGTGTATTGATACACCCATTGGTGTCGATACGCCTCCAAGCGTACCGATACCCAAAAACGCTACTGGAATTTGGGTGGAACAGAGGGTATCGGTACTCACCTATGCGTATAGATGCCCCCTTCAAACTCTGCTTGAGTTTTGCCATAAAAGCAAAGGGTTACCAATACCAATTCATCCGATATCGGTACACGAGCCCACAAACTAGTTTCTAGAGCTCGTAAAACACCCGCAACTCCCCCTAACCTTCATGTTTAAGCCCCAAAACACCCCTAAGTTATGGAAGATGATTAAAGTAGTTTTCTATTGTTTTTACATCATTTTAACATCAAATATGAAATTCACCATTAATGGGATTTCAAACTCTCAACCAACCAAAACATCAAACCAAGCACAAGCAATCTAACATTATGATTTCCAGGAATATAAGGGAGTTAATAGTGTACTAAACTTGATTCGATGTTGAGAAATAAGCCTCCAACAAGCTCTTCAAACCTTCTTCCTCCTAAGCTCCTTGGATGGTTCTCTCACCTCTTACACTACAAGGTGATGTTGCAAAACAGGTTACAACATTACTAGAAGGTTAATAAACATAAAAGAAGGAGCTTTATAACAAAAAATGGGTTTAAAAATCTCATTCCCGCTCATCCTCCACAACCCCCACCAACTCTCATTTTCCAACCTCCACCAAAGCTATCAATCCTTACCTTAACTTGTAGATCGTTGGATGATGAGCAACTTATCCTAAACCCTTAACTCCAAAAATTGCTTCAAATTAACAAAGATTGGACCTTTAACATGGGTGCAAGGCGAAGGGATGAAGAAGGGGTTGATGAATCATAGGGGAACAAGATGATCTCACCGACATTTCTTTTCTACAGAAATTAAATGGGTAATCAGCCCCTCCCTCTCCAAAAAGGGGAAAATTACATATTTGCCCATCCATCATCCTCCCAAACACAATCCAACCCAAGGCACCAAGCCCAAAGAAAAGCCCATACTTTCAACCCAAACACGAAGTCGAAGCTTCGGGTAAAAACCGATTTTTAGATTCCAAAATCCGGGTCGTTGCACTGCAACTTTGGAGTTAAACTTGAAGTCAGCTCAATTTTAACAAGTAAAGGTTAGTTAACATGGTGATAAATTCGCTTAAAAAAGAAACCCAAATCAGTATTACACACCATCTTTTCATGCAGGAGTTTTCTTGTCTCCGCCTCATTTTGAGCCTCTAGTTCTGTTTTCTGGTCAGAAAACTGCCGGGCCATCCTCTCACGCTCCATGTACATCAACTTAACATGGTCAAGACCATTCTCATGTATCCTTTTTAACTCTGCATCAGTGAAAGATCTAGAAATTAAAAAAAATGAGAGTCCAAATTTTTTTTTCTTAAATGGGTATGCAAATTTCTTTTTTCTCCTTTACACGCTAAACTAAATTACAAGTTTTTTCAAAAAATGGGGATGCAGTTGCTCCTTTTCGGGGCTCTGTAGGTCCGTCCGCCCCTGCTCTGATTAACTAAGATTACACCATACCTTTAATAAGACGTAGGTTCTTGGTCTCCAAGGTTTTGGCCAGGGATGTCACTAGTATTGAGTCCTTGCTTTGATTTTCCACTTTGTCCAAAACAGTCTTCAGGTTCCCATTGTTGCAATAAAAGAAACATGGTACTAAAAAACGTCAGAGTTATAGTAATAAAATCTTTGATAACAGAAATAGTCAAATAGAGATAGAAGCCTTGACGGATTTCAAGAAGTTAAGCAACGGAAGGAAGGGAATTTTTTTTCTTTTTTTAATCAGAACATCTTTTTAATGACATTTTCACCCATCCTATTTTTTTTTCCTTGAAATTTTCTCTTGAACCAAGCATAGATTAAATTCATTTTCCTTCTCATTTTCTTTCCAATTTTTAGCTGAACCAAGCATAGTCTAGGGTCTAACGATATCAGAGAATTAGAATTTCAACCAAATTAACCATTTATCATTTTAACCTTCCTTATAACGGATTAAATTAAGCAACCTAGTATAAAAATAATACTGCCATTCTCGACATCAGAGTTGGGAAGAATGGTTGAAGCTTCAAATGGTATTTTTTTTCAAGTGGACAGAATACGTGTCAAACTTCTGTAAGAGTCTGTTGTTTCTTATATCTTTTATATTTGTGGTATACCTGACTAGTGTCACATTTGCTGCTGCTCCTGTCCCAACTGAGGATCTTGCTGCTGCATGAGGCTATCATTCCTCAATATATCATGATCCATCTGCTGATCCAACTGATGATCTTCTGCCCCTATCAATAAAAAAATACCAGTAACTATAGGGATATAATTCAAGAGACACAATCCACATGTTAAGGTTATATAAAGAAAAAAAAATCAACTTACCTATTTTACTGTCATGCTCTTGTGTTTTTTTGCTATCTCTTCCTCCTGATGAAGAATAAAATGATCAACCTTGCCTTCCAATGTTTGCAACATTTGACGCATGTCATGACAATGAGCATTATGAGAAGCGTGCAACGATTTCAAGGAAGTCTCCATCGAAGTCACATGAGCCAACATTTGAACAATGTGTTCATACATGGCTTGCAAAGAAAATTCTCCTTGAGGCGATAGAGGAACCGGAGGTTGAGCATCTTCCATAAGAGCCGGAAGGTCATGATGTTGTCGACGAAAAGAAACCCATTCACCGGAATCATGATCAAAATCCCACTTGGCCTTGCGGCCCGTTGTAAGACTGATAACGCTAGAAAGCTTAACGGAAGGGTCAATCTCGGTCGAAATATGAAGCTTATCCCGAAAGATAAAGCTAAGGATACATCCATAGGGGAGAGAGCGACGAAAGTTAACTTTCCGTTTAACAACCTCAACAAATAAAAGGAAAAGTATTTTGGCAATGTCGGGTCCGATTCCGTTTTTGATGTGGGTGAAACCACCAATAGTCACAAGGTCGCATGCTAGTGGCTTTTCCACCGGAGGGGCGAATAAACCATGTTATGATGAGGACAAGAAAACGGTAGGGAAAGTCTAAATCGGTAGGGCTATCCTTAGGAAACTTAGCCACATAAATGTGACGTTCATCCTCTATTTTACCACCTTGAGGAACTCCAAGATGGGAAGCAATGGACTCGGGGGAAAGAGTGAATGTTTTACCCATTAGGGAAGACTTGATGGCAATTACTTTTTTCAGGAAAAATTATTAGATGGGTTTGGCTCACCACGTCATTCATGGTCCTATCCAATAATAATTTTTTATCTCATTTTTTTTCCAAGGTGAATCTTCACATCTTTCCTACATGTTATTAAATGAATGAATCTCATTGGATGAGACCATGAATGACATGGTAAGCCGGGACCATATAATAATTTCTCCTTTTTCAGGATGATCTTCCACACGAATAAGGCTAGCATTACAAAAGAATGCACGGACAAGATTTTTATTTACAAGCGGAGGAATGCTAAGAAAATCTAACCAACCCCAATTGGCAAATGTCTCAAAAAAAAGGAAATTGATACTCTAGAGACATAATAAAATTTGGATCAACAGTAAACTCAAAACAAAGTCGTTTGATCTTATAAAACTCTTTGTACAAGCTGAGGGCATTGTCATCCTGAAAGCACATGGTTTCAAAAGATTGTGCATTAGAGTTTGATGCACCAATTGTGGTTCTAAGACACTTACGCGAGGTTGAATGTGTGATCCCCCTGCAAGTAAAATACAATAATAAAATTAACATCAAACAATATTTTCAATTTTCAACCAATTACACTTAAAATCAACAATTTTCGAAATTCAAAATAACATACTATAAGTTAGTATATATATATACCAATGTAAAAAGTATTGGTGGGTGATTCTATTTTGACCATTGATATTCCTTATTCCACGTGTAATTACAATCATATCCAATTTTTAGAGTTGCCATAGCGGAAGAGTACCAAATGTCATTAAGTTAAAACAAATAAGGTTCAATCCAACTATCACTCATTTCAATCCCAACTATATGTAGCTTGTGATCATTGGTTCTCGAATCAAACTCAAACCCGACAGTTAAATCCATAGCTTCACTAATGCTAGGCTGAGAATTTACACCATTATAAATAAAGGGCAAAGAGAAAAGCCTTGAAAATTCCAACCCCGCTAAAATACCCAAACATGACAATGTAGACGGTCCGATTTGAACTACTCAACTAATTAATGTCTTATTGCTATTTAAATAACTACTTTAGGGTACTTATACAAGATTTGTGTAAGCTCTCTATATAGCTACTAGATGGTACTTAATCTTAGGTTAGTCACCACCTACAAACTCGAGTATGTGGACCATAACAGGACAGGTCGCGTGACCATTCTAGTTACTATCTAAACTGATGGTTTGCTGCCTATAGCCACAATTAACAACCTCCAAAATTTAGTTTTTTCAAAACAATTTATAACATTCACACATATATAACCCAGTAGAACAGAGCTGATAATTAGAACTACTAACTTATGCCATAGCCGAACACCCTACTACATTTATGCTGCTGTTACGAGCAACAGATGACAGCAGCACCCTTGCTGATTTTAGCCTCAATAAACAACCCCAAACGAGGCATAACCAGCTGTAACAGTCTACAATGGGATGATCTAATATTTTACTATAAAATAAGCAAACATAGCGGTTTCACTTAGGCTACTGATTTAGAACGTTACAGCTTATTTAGTTGTTGGTTCTTGTTTAAAATCTAATTGATCTCTTCTAACAATTTATCGCAAGCAATGACACGTCATAGCAGAATTTCCAGCTTCTAGTTTAAGCAATTGCAGTATAAGGAACAAGACTTATCCAACATGGCAGTGTCATAGGTCGATTAAAGGCACGTTTCGAACACCATTAAACCCAATCATTTTCAAAATCACACAAAAAATAATGGTTCTAATCAGCCTAGAAACAACTTCATTATACTCAATTTTGTGTCCATTTCAATTCTCAAACAATAATTTTGCATCCAAATAAAATAGTTATATAAAAAATAAAACAAAACCAACTACAATCAAAGAGAAGAAAACTTACCACTGTGCAAGGAGGAAATTGATGACAAACCAAACCCACAAATACCTAGAGTTTAACAAGCATTGAAATTGATATAAGTATCAAGAAACGCAAATTTATGACAAGAATTGAAGAAGAAAAGCTTGGGAAATGTATTACCCAGTTAAAATCGGTAAAACAAACTACATAAAAAAGCTTTTCATTTTCCTGTGTTTTGGAAAAACCTTTTACATGGATGAAATCATTTTCCTCTAAACAAAGACCAGAAAAATGAAGAAATCCTTTAAGTAAAAGGGTTTGACGTAAAAATACCAATGAAATGTAATACTTACTAGAAAGGAGACGGAGGAGATAAAGGGTCAGACAATGTGCAGGAAGGGGTTTATTAAGCTAAACGAACGAGTATGAACAAATTTTTTTACGTTCATTTAATAAACGAACGAACACGAACAAATGTGTGTTTGATTCGTTTATGTTTACGAACAAGCTCGTTTATAGGCTATTTTATAATCTCGTTTATGGGATGGTTTATAGACTCATTTATATAATAAAAATGCTTGTGGATGTATCTAAATACTACTTTTTGTTGGTTTTAAGGATGTTATATAAGTTCACGTTGGAATGTAAGTTTTATTTTGTTGTTTTTGTTTATTTATTTATTTATTGTCAATTTAGTTAACATTTCTGAACATATAAACGAACGTGTTCGTGAACATATAAACAAACACGTTCGCGAACACTTAAATATACACGTTTGTGAACACTTAAACGAACACGTTCGCGAACACTTAAACGAACATGTTCATGAACACCTTCAAAAATAAATAAACGAACACGAACACAATATTAAAAATTTAAACGAACACGAACCGAACATGAACACCTTCAAAAATAAACAAACGACCATGAACATAGTCTTGTTCGTTCAAGATCGGTTCATTTACACCCCTATGCAAAAGGTTGATCGACGAAGAGGGAAATGTTTTTTTTTTTGAATTGATAGTTCAATATATATATAAGATCCTCTTACACTAGATAAGGAACTAATCTTAGCCATTTATTATTATCATCCAACTTTCCAAAAAAGGTGTAAAAGTAATTAAGTTTTACACAATGTAAGTGGATCCTAACCCATATATATTGATAGATAGGATCCTCTTACACTATGTAAAACTTGAAAGTTTTACATTTTTGGACCTTTAGATGAAGGTAAATGGATTGATGATATTAACAGTAGAAAATGTGAAGATTATCACCTGGAAAAAAATATGGTAACAATCTTAGCCATTTATTACCATCATCTAACGGTAAAAAAAGTGTAAAAGTGATTGAGTTTTACACAGCGCAAGTGGATCCTAAACCCTATATATAGGGTTATATTTTGATACACAAGCTATGTAAAGAAACTTACACATTCGTTCTATAAAATTTAAAACCTAATTATCAAACCCTAGCACCTTAAACCCTAAACCTTAAGCTCTAAATTCTAACCATAAACCTTAAATTATACACACTACACACTAAACCCATAAACCCTAACCTAAAACCCTAAACTCTAAACCCTAGAATTAAAAGAACACAAGCTTGTGTATCAATATATATATATATATATATATATATATATATATCCACATACGTTTTCTTTTGAAAATATATTCACATGTATAAACTCTTTAATTTGATTTTTTTTCATATATTACACTAGAAAAAAAATTGGATCTATTGCACTCTCTTTTTTATTTTCCAATTTATTGCACTTTGAACAGTGAAAAATGAAGTCGACATATGTTCATATTGTAACCCTTTTACCCAACCTAAAAAATATGGTCAGATCTAGAAGATCAGGCCACAAACGTAATTTCTCCCCCAAGTAATAATTTTGAAAATAATAAAATAAAATTTAAAATAATGTAGCGGTAAAATAAATAAGGAAAAACTACATATTTAGTACCTCAATTATGCTCGTGCTATTGTTTTGGTACCTCAATTTTTATTTTTGGCAAATTGGTACCTAACATTACATTTTTGTTATGTTTTGGTACCCCGATCGTTAAAAACTAACAAAGATGATGATGTGGCTTGATATAATCACAATTTTAGTCCGAAACACTTATATATTATCAATTTAGTACAAAATACATCAATTTAAAATATCATCTTAATTTTGGGGAATTTTGTCTTATCCCTTTCCCACCCCTTCATATTCTTGCCGGTATCCCGATCGTGAGGTTTGGGTCCTTAAAAGGGACCCCGCATTAGCCCCTCTTTGATCCGCAAATCCTAAAGTTTTGATTGTCCTTAGCTTATTTTTAAACTCCAAAACCCAAAAAATGTTTGACTGGAAGAAGAAGAAAAATGTGGAATTTATAATTTTAATAAAAAATTAAAATAATATTTAGGGTAAAGTACACAAATGGCCACTAAACTAACTCCAAAAATACAAAATGGTCATCAAACTTTCAAAAGTTGCATAATGGGCATTAAACTTTAGTTTTTGATACAAAATGGTCACTGAGTCGTTAACTGACGTCAAGTGGGTGACGTGACAGTTACAAAAATTTGAATAATAGAATATTTAATCCTCCGTATTGACACACTCAATCATTCCTGCAGTCCCTGGAGTTTTAAAATGTCGTCGTCTTGGGTGTCACTGTTCAAGCCCAAAACGACGTCATTTAGCCCTCTCGACCCGCGCAGTGACCCGACCTAAGGAGGATCCGCGCAAATTTTTTTAAAAAGGGGTAAATTAGTTTTGATCCCTCCACATGGGTAAATCATTCACGCAGTCCCTGATGTTTTAAAATGTTTTTCAATTTAGTCCCTATATTCAATTAAGTCAGATTTTTAATGGGCAAATTACATGATTGGTCCCTCCGCCCTAAAAATATTTTCAGTTTGGGTCTGCCGCATGGTTTATTCCTCTCCATGGTCCCTGGATATTTTGAAAACTTTGCAACTTGGTCCTGAATTCAGTTTCAATCAATTTATAATGGAATATTTACCTATTTGGTCCCTCAAACTCGTTATAGCTTCCAATTTGATCCTAATGTAAAGGTATAATTATGGATTTAGTCCCTGAACCTTGTCAATATTTTAATTTTAATCTGGAAATTAATTTTAATTTAATTTTTAACTATTTTTTGTTTTCTTTAATTTGAGTCCTTTATTTATGCATTTATATTATATTCGATATGTTTTATTATTTTTTTACTTGTCATTTATTATAATTAATATATATAATATGTAAATAATATAATATGTATAATATAATTTATATATAGTATATTATGAATATGTATATAATATGTATAATACATTTTTAGTATATTTATATATGTATTTATATGTATTTATAATATGTTATTTATAAGATGAGCACGGGGACAACTCTTCGTCGGTGTTGCAGCTACATCAAAACTTTTAAACCGTGCCTTTTCGTCAGTGTTGTAGCTCGGTCGAATCCTAGTCTTGCTTCTTCGTCGGTGTTGTAGCTAGACCAAATTTACCAATTCCTGATCCTACCTCTTCGTCGGTGTTGTAGCTGAGTCAAACCTTACTGACTTCTGGTCTTGACTCTTCGTCGGTGTTGTAGCTGGACCAAATTTACTAACTTCTGATCATGCCTCTTCATCGGTGTTGTAGCTGGATCAACCCTATTGACTTTATACCTTGCTTCTTCGTCGGTGTTGTAGCTGGGTCAAACCTTTCTGACTTCAGGTCTTGCCTCTTCATCGTTGTTGTAGCTAGACCAAATTCGCTGACTTTCAATCTTGCCTCTTCGTCGATGTTGTAGCTAGATCAATCCTATCAACTTCAAACCTTACCTCTTCGTCGGTGTTGTAGCTGGTTCAAATTTTACTCTTTGTCAACGTTGTAGCCAAAAAAGCGAAAAAGAAGAAAAAAGAAAAAGGAAAAATGACAAAAAGGAAACAAAAAGAAGAAGAAAAAGAAAATGAAAAATTTTGTCAGATCTTGTCTCTTTTTCGGTGTTGAAAATGTTTCAGAACTTTTATCTTTAGATCGTGTCTCTACGTTGGTGTTGTAGCACGGTTAAATTTTGGTCTTGCCTCTTCGTCAACGTTGTAGCTGGACCAAATGTACCAAATTCTGATCTTGTCTCTAAGTCAGTGTTGCAGCTGGATCAAACATTAGAGCCTTCATCATTCGATCATGTTTCCTTATCGGTATTATAGTTGGATCGAGTATCAGAACCTTTATCATTCGATCCTGTCTCTTCGTCAGTGTTACAGTTGGATCAAGTTTTGCATACCTTGCCTCTTCGTCAGTGTTGTAGCTAGATCAAATTTTCTCTAGGCACTACATCGTCGCCAGTGCCGTAGCAAGCCAAGCTTATTTTGTCTCCTCTAGCGGATCACCTGTAATTTTTGTCTTCCCTAACGAATCCTCTATTTTGAAGATTTTGCTTACAAGAGTGGCAAAGAAGATCAAGTGAAGCCCTAGGAAGAAGCGGTGGTCAGAGAAAAGAACCTTGACTGGCCGAAAAAAATGGTTACTCTTTTGTCTTTGCCTTATTCCTGTTACACAACAATGTACAAAGAGGAGCAACTGTAGTACCCATTTTTAGTCCGGGCCAGAACCAAACCCACTTATCAAAACCAAACCCAGTTTAAATATAATAACCAACCCATTACAATAAACCCATTTCAAATACCCAATCAGACCCAATTAATTAAAAATAACCCAAGCCTAAATTACTTTAATACCTCTAACCCTAATTACCAAAAGCCTAATCTTAGTCTACTTGCTCTACAGCCGCCGCACCCTTTGTCCTTTCATCTCCCCGCGCGTGGCCACCAAGCGCAACATCATTGGCCACGCGTACCACTACCAACCTTAGCATCGGCCACTTGCCTGGCCATAGTCCATCGCCGCTTCAGACCTGCAAAAGCAAGACAACTTCTATTTTTTTCATTTTAAATATATGTATCAAAAGGGTTATAAAACCCCAAAAACAGATCTGTAGGAAGGAGCCAAAAATAAAAAGAGAGCATTTTTTCAGTTAATGATCATCCCAAAAATCGAACGAATACACATATACATATAAAAGAAGAAGAGCAAAAATCGAATCGAAAAGGTAAAAAAATATATACCTTTATCTTTTTCATCTTAGATCTGCGCGCTTAGAGTCCATTTTGAGTGAATCTGAGGTCGAATTTGAGGTTGAAGAGTGGAATAACGTCGAAAAGGTGCGACCTTTTGCACTTTTGACCGCCAAAGGTGGCGGCGACCACTGTCGATGACCGACGGTCCATGACAACTCGCGACGGAGGCCTGGACCGACCGAGGCAGATGGAAGAGAGAGTTGGGAGAGGATTTTGTAATTTTTTTTGGGATATCATATTAAAATATTTTTTGGGAAAAGGATGGTATTTATATTCTCTACAAAATTACGTCGTTTTGGGTGTCACTGTTCAAGCCCAAAAAGACGTTGTTTAGCCCTATCGACCCGTGTGGTGACCCGACCCGAGGAGGATTCGTGTAATTTTTTTAAAAATGGCCAAATTATGTTTTAGTCCTTTCGCATGGGTAAATTATTCCCATAGTCCCTCAAGTTTTAAAATATTTTTCAATCTAGTCCCTATATTCAATTAAGTCAGATTTTTAATGGGCAAATTACATGATTAGTCCCTCCGCCTTAAAAATATTTTTAGTTTGGGTCTGTCACATGGTTTATTCCTCTCCTTGGTCCTTAGATATTTTGAAAACTTTGCAATTTGGTCCTAAATTCAGTTTTAATCAATTTATAATGGAATATTTACCTATTTGTTCCCTCAAACTTGTTATAGCTTCCAATTTGGTCCTAATGCGTCGAAAAGGTGTGGCCTTTTACACTTCTGACCGCCAGAGGCGGCGGCGACCACTGTCGATGATCGACGGTCCACGATGACTTTCAACGGAGGCCTGGACCGACCGAGGCAGATGGAAGAAAGAGTTGGGAGTGGATTCTGTAAACTTTTTAGGATATCAGATTAAAATATTTTTTGGGAAAATGAGGGTATTTATATTCTCTACGAAAAGAAGTCGTTTTGGGTGTCACTGTTCAAGCCCGAAACGAAGTCGTTTAGCCCTATCGACCCGTGTGGTGACCCGACCCAAGGAAGATCCACACAATTTTTTTTAAAAGGGGCAAATTATGCTTTAGTCCTTTCACATGGGTACATTATTCTCGTAGACCCTGAAGTTTTAAAATATTTTTAATTTAGTCCCTATATTCAATTAAGTCATATTTTTAATGGGCAAATTATATGATTAGTCCCTCTGCCTTAAAATATTTTTAGTTTGGGTATGTCGCATGGTTTATTCCTCTCCTTGGTCCTTAGATATTTTGAAAACTTTGCAATTTGGTCCTAAATTCAGTTTTAATCAATTTATAATGGAATATTTACCTATTTGGTCCCTCAAACTCGTTATAGCTTCCAATTTGGTCCTAATGCGAGGGTATAACTATGGATTTAGTCCCCGAACCTTGTCCATATTTTAATTTTAATCTGGAATTTGATTTTGATTTAATTTTTGCTCTGTTTCTTTTGTTTTCTTTAATTTTAGTCCTTTATTTACGCATTTATGTTATATTCGATATGCTTTATTATTATTTTTACATGTTATTTAATATAAATAATATATATAATGTGTAAATAATATAATATGTATAATATATTTTATATACAGTATATTATGAATATGTATATAATATGTATAATATATGTTTAGTATATTTATATATGTATATATAATGTTAGTACAATATATTTATATGTATTTATAATATGTTATTTATAATGTGAAATGTATATGTATATATTTATATAATATATAGTATATATATAGTATATTATTATTATGTATATTAAATGTGTATATAGTATTATATATAATGTATATTATATTTATATATGACATATTTAGTATATTATTAAGTATATATTATTTATTATGTATATATTGCAATATATATTTTATACTCTATAAATTATTATTAACTTTTCTATTATTATTTATTCGTGTAAATACCATAAACAATATTCTGCCTTATTGTTTTGACATTTCTATTGGGAGTGTCATCCCGGTCTCCGGGTGTCATCTCCTTTGAATGTCGTGGATACCAAGGCAAATCTTGATTTGTCGTACATGTGTTCTTTTTTAATATTTATATTGTTTATTTATTGTTGTACTTTCTTTACTGTTCATACATATAATTGATGCATATAGTTTTAGGCTTTATTATTTCGATGTTTCTATTGGAAGTTCATCCTGATCTCCGGGTCTCATCTCCTTTGAACGTCTTGAATATCAAGGCAGATTTTTAACTATCACACATACATGTATTCCGAAAATTAAATTTTAAATTAAGTTGAATATTTGTTTTCCTTAATAAATATAATGTGAACCTTTAGGTACCAATTTTGGGCGTAGTGGGGGTGCTAATCCTTCCCCACTCGCAACCAACTCCCAAACCCATCGCTGGTTGACTTTTCGGTGTCCGGTCTACCTTATCCAAGTGACTGGTGGCGACTCCAATTTTTTTCTTTTTTTTAATTTTAAATACACGAGCTTTCTCACCCCAAAAAGTGGGTTTCCTGAGGAAGCCCCAGATCCGCAAGTCACTACAGAATTCAACCGAGTTCAGGTTGAGTTCAACCTGATGTTAAACCAAATCTGAGTTAGACTCGATAATTTTGGATCTAAACCTGATTTTTACCCGACCTAAGAACAACCCGAACACAATAATTTGATAACCGAACCTAACTTGCACCCGACCTGATATGAGCCCAAACCCGAAATTAACCTGACAAATATATGATATAACCTGACTTGAAACGACCCGAGATCTAATTTGACCTGACCTAACATCATCATAGTTCTCCAAATTATGAGCGACCTGCAAAGTTAAACAAAATAACTGGATACAACCAATCAATAAATACTGAAGTAAATATATAAAAAGAGCACATACGAGATTATTAACAATTAAACTGGAAGTGATCCTTCTTCTAAATAAGAAATTGAATAATCTTTAACCACACAAAGATACTCTTCATCTCTTTCCTTAGGTTCAAATTCATACAACCAATTACGATGATGTTAAGTACATTGAGTGGAACTTCCACTATGGAAGGTCTGATTTGCAAGAAAATGAGAAAATATGTTAAAATACCCAGTTCTTCTACTATAGGAGAGGGTGGTGGTAGAAATAAATTGAGAAAGGGAAAGGTTGTCATGTTTGGCAAGATTTTAAATTTTAAAAGATTATTCATAAAAATTTTAAATTTTTTAATATAATTATATATATACTCAATGAATTAAAATTTTAAAATTTAAAACATTATTCAGATAATTTTTTAAAGATTTGTAACATTATTTAATAATTTTTAATGATTATTCATGTAATTTTTAAAATTTTTAATATAATTATATATATACTCAATGAATTAATATTTTGAAATTTAAAAATTTTAAAAATTATTAATATAATTTTTAAAGATTTATAATGTTATTTAATAATTTTTAAAGAATATCCATATATATATACTCATAAAATTAAGATTTTAGATTTTTATTTTAAAGATTATTCATGTAATTTTTTAAAATTTTTATCACAAATTTTTATATATGATCATTGAATTAAGATTTTAAAATTTAACATTTTTAGATTTTTAAGCACTATTCGTATAAGTTTTTTTTAAAGATTTGCAATGTTATTTAATAATTTTTAAATATTATTTATTTATATACTCATTGAATTAAGATTTAAATTTTTAAAGATTATTCATATATTTTCTTAGAGATTTGTAATGTTATTTAATAATTTTTAAAGATTATTTATATGATTTTTATTTTTTTAATTTTAATAGAATTATATATATACTTATTAAGATTTTAAATTATGATTTGTAATGTTTTTTTAACAATTTTTAAATATTATTCATATATATATATACTAATTGAATTAAAATTTTTAATTTTTTTAAAGATTATTCATACAATTTTTAAAGATTTGTAATGTTATTTATTAATTTTTAAAGATTAGTCATATATATACTCATTGAATTAAGATATTAAATTTTAATTTTTTGAAGAATATTCATGTAATTTTTTAAATATGTGTAATGTTGTTATTTGCAACACCCTCGACCCGGATGTCACATTTGGGCCTCAAGCCAACCCAAAATCATAAAATTTTTCAATTCGGTTTAGCCCAAACAAGGTATTTTCCAAAAACATTAAATTCAATAGTTGAAAATATAGATAAACAGTTTAAATCGTTACAAATGAGCTGTACTTTAATTTAAAACATTTAAGCATTCGATTTGATTTAATACAATTTCAAAATAAGAATTACAGACTCCACCACGTAAGGTTATATGAATACATAGACCACCAAACACAAGTATCGTACTCTAGAGGTCACAACATGCTAGAATCCCGTACTGATAGTACTCCTCGATCCCATGATCCGACGATCAACCTACGCAAGGAAATAATGATTCTGAGCGTTGAGCTTACAAAGCTCAGTGGTACACATCTACTCTACCATACTTCATGCTAATCATAACATAAGCATGCAAGCTAGTACGAGCAATAAGGAGATAAATAAACACGTGGCGCTACCATTAGTCACCTAAACACATGCTCTCATCATGGAAATCATCATATGTGGCACACAAGGCCCAACCATACTCATAACATGGCAATAACATCATACATATATGTATATATATATGGCGCTACCTTTAGCCACCAAATCACATAACATAGCAAGAAAGCATATGATTCTTGTATCATATAAGCATTATACCACAATATAGGAGTGAGGCTCGGTCCCACTAAGTATCAAGATCATACACTCTGAATGAGGCCTGATTCCATTAAGCATCGGGATCATACACTCTTTGGGGTGAGGCCCGGTACCACTAAGCATCGGGATCATATACCCATGCTCGGAATCTCTCATCAAGCATCTTCGAATGAGGCCTAGTACCACTAAGCATCAATATCATATATTCGTCAATCTTTAACCATGGTGTTGCAACACACTCTTTCTCACACTAGGTATTCGGATCCTACTAAACCATGGCAACTCAAACATCTAGGTTTCCATATTAGCACATAGCAAGGACACGTCTACCACACATCATACAACATCACATGATCCACCAAGGATCCCCTACGGTTGCTATTACCGTCAAGTCACCCAACGTTTACCAAGTTATTAATTATTATAGAAGTTTACATTAATCATCCTCATTAATTATCTATATTAATCCATATTATCTCATCTAACATTTCACGTCAATTTCTATCTTTTTATTAGCATTGTAGATTATTCCGTTTAGTGGGTACTGGTACTCGAAAGCGAGTATCGATATGGTACCCCTTAGATACGGTACTCACACGTGTACCGATAGAAAAATAGCTTAATGGAAATCCTTAATTTCTACAAGTACCAGTACGGCTAAAGCTCGTACCAACACCCTATTCACGGGTTCGTTTCATCTCCTCGAATTACAATATTACCACGCTTTATTCGATCCATAAAATTTATAAAAGTCATTAAGGTTTGTTTACTAATGGATTCATTCAATTAATATTAATTATCAGCTTCATAATCATTTATTCGAATATTACCATTATTCATCCCTTACACAATTTCCACTGATTACATTAATCTATTCGAAAAAACATACAAGGCATCATGATTATCAATCAATCAAACAATCAACAAGTAATTATGCGAGCATCTCAAGCGATCCTACACAACCTCTAAAGCCTCCACAAGTCTCAACATATTCACAACATCATCATGCATCTCATAAATATCGTGTCTCATAATATCGGTCTCTATTCGTGTTTATTCATTGTCTACTTATTTTGCAGATACTAACACGCAAAACAATCATATTTATGATGCTCATGAAGCAATAGGAGTTCGAGGTATACTAACCTTAAGCCAAAACGGTAAAGCCCCATCTAAGCTCCTCCAAACATCTCTTTAATTCCAATATTCGAGTTCCCGAAGTCCTTGGATAAAACAAATACAACTTCATAAGCCATTTCACATTATCGTACTATTTTAGGGGATAAAACGTGTAAAAACAGCTTATCGGGTTCAAATTTGGAAAAACATATTACGCCAACAGACTTAGAATGTCGAGAAACCCCCAGGTAGGGTCTCTTGGAAAAAGTCAACGTAGGTCAATGACGGCGACGTCGATCAACCGTGGCAGCTGGCGGATGACTTGGCTCGGCTTGATCCTCGGTTCACAGGCTGACTCTCTTAGCGGCTCGAGCTCAGCTAACAGGCTGGCTCCACAGTTGGCCCAACGGCCTGAGCCCAACGACTTTGCTTGAGCCGGTTATAGCTACTCACTGCAGCTGAGCCTCACTTACGAGCAAGGGCGGTGCGTAGGGGCAAGTGCGGTAGCCTCCGATGGCCGGACGGTAGTGGCAACCTCCATATCTGCATTTTTTATGATGAGGAGCTCGATGGTAAGGTCGGTTCACGGGGACTCGCGGCTGAACTTGACATGTGAACACTCTTGAAACTCTCTACACTTTACCCCGGTGAGTGGCGGCGGCGGTGATAAAACGACGACCACTGACGAACGCTTCTCGGTAAAATCTACCCGATGGCGGCGATGGTGTCATTCGACGTACGAACAGACGAAAACCAAACTTAGTTCAAACACTTCCTCTCTCTAAAAACCCATTTTCTCCCCAAAAGTCACTTTCTCTTTCGTCTTTAAATTTTCAGATTCCCCTCAATTGTCTCCCTTCCACTTTTCAGCCACTTTAAATTAAATACACCATTTTCCAATAAAATGGGTAAACCAAATCATAAACATCCATTTGTCTCCTTATTTTTTTTTTACTTTTATGCTCAAACTTAAAATCCTTATTCGAATTAATCCAAGAATCCATTTAACGAGCTTCCCAAAATAATTCTTCTTATTTTTAATTACCAACTTAAAGATTTGAAACCTGGATCTAAGAACCATTTAACTAACCTAAAATTTGGTCGTTACATTATTTAATATTTTTTAAAAAGATTATTCATATAATTTTAAATTTTTAATATAATTTTATATATATGCTCATTGAATTTTATTCGAAATGGAAGTGAATTAACCCGGCCCAAAATCTATTCGAAACCAAATTAACCTAACCCAAATTTTATTCGAAACTGATGTAACCCAACCTGAACATGACTTGATATCTGGAATGATATGACCCAAATTCTATCCGAAACCGAATTAACCAATTGGACCCGAACCATTTTGAATTGAACTTGGTATTGGCCCGACCCAAAATTGACCTGACTCGAACTCGAACGAGTTTAAGTTGGAATCAACCCGACATTGACCCAAACTCTAGTCAACCCGAATCCAACATGACTCAAGTCAAACTATTGACTTAACTCGACATAACCCGAATTCGATTTGACCCGACCGACCGGCTACTCGGTTTTACATCCATATCTCTCACCATCTTTATGTTTCTTTATTTACTACTATTTCTTGTAGCTTGTAAATAGGGTGAGCATTCGATCGAGTCGGGTAAAAAAATTGAGTTAGTCGAGTTGAAGAGTCTTATTTTATGACTCAAACTTTATTTGAATTTTTTTTCGAGTCAAGTCAAATTGAGTTGTTCGAGTTTCTATTTAAATTTAATTGTAAACATTTATAATGCTATGCTACTAATTAGTTCTAATGTTCAAAAAAAGTTTTATATAATCATATACAATACACATATATATTGCTTCATATTTTTTCATATGTGATATATCAGGCACAATTGAAAGACTCAACTTTAACTTAAAAATTGATATATTAATTACTAAAAATTTTGAGTTATTTGAGTTATTCAAATTTCTATTTTATAACTCCAATTTTATTTAAAATTTGTTCTATGCGAGTATTTTCGCATCGAGTCAAGTTGTACCCACCCTACATGTAAATACATTTTTTTAATTAAAATATAATTTCAACACGAGTTAAAACTAAAAAACTGAAGTAGTGATAATTGAGAGGGTTTTAAAATTGGATGAGAATTGAGAAATTGTAACTTCTTGAGTGCTCGTTTCTTAAATTATTTTAAAATGTTTATTATTGAAATATGTTTATTATGTATACTAGACGGACAAGGATGATGCAGAGCGGACGGAACTGATGGGGATGAGCCGAGTATAAGATTATACCCACTTCTGTCCCCCACTCACGACGAGACTATTTTTTATCCTCGTCCTCGTCCCACCACCTTAGAAACATGTATCCATCACCACCCATTTCAGTGCAAAGTGGGACTGGTCTCCACAGACATCCCTAATGGCACGAGAAAAGATTTTTTTTACTCATTTATAAATCATAAGACCAAATTGTCCTCTGTGCTTATTGAACCATCAATAGATTAAAGGGGAAAGGGTTAGTTTTATCAAATCTATAACTACGTTCTTTATTTGTCATCAGAATGTACAAGTAACTCTTGCAAAGTTGAGGGAGTTGAACAATCAAGAATGAATACTGCACTTTTCCCATTCATATTGGAGATCATTTCCAATAGAGCCTCTGTTGAAACTTGAAGTTCATAATTGACAAAAGCTTCAATTCCCATATGTTTTGGTTGATAGAAATGACAAATAATTGGGTACCATTTTGTATTTTGTAATTAATTAAGCACAGAACCTTTTACATTTACAAAGCTGGAAACGATGGTAAATTATATTTATAGTTTGTGTTCTAATCCTGGTGTCTATTTATGCCAGACCAACTAACTTCTCACTTATCTCCCACAACTTCTTTGCCTTCTCCGCATCGCTCGCCTCTTTGGAAAGCTGGTTTTCGAACGATTTTGAGTCCTTGTTCCAACTCCAGTAAACACCCGATTTCGTAAGATTCGGATCACTGACAACCTGCAACAGAGAAGGCTTGTTTGGTTCATATGCAGTGTGACATTAAACAAATGTGCATGTAAGCAAATAATGACATTGAAGGCTTTTTTTCGATATTGTTCTAATTGACCTGTGCAAGTCTGCTCCCGGCTTCTTCTTCCGAAACGTAGCCTTTCGTAATGTATTTCTGAAACGGGGGGAAAAGAAGTCGGAACAATGGAATGTGCTCCCGAAACAGACCTGTTGTTGCAATGCAACCGGGGTAAAGGGACGCGAAGGTGATCCCAGTTTCCTCGTGGTACCGGCTGTGGAATTCTTGCATAGTGAGCATGTTACAAACTTTGCTGTCTTTATATGCCTTGGCACCATCAAAATCTCCTCCATCTATCATAGGGGAACTCTGTATTCCATTCAAGCCTCCAGCAAGACCTCTAAGATCCCCGAGGTTAGCTTTCGGTGGCACATTTCCGGCCAATGTGTTTGTGTTTCCTGAAATTGCATTGAGAGGAAGATTATGAATAGTTGATTCGCAAAGTATATGCAAAGCTGAAATTGCATTTAGGCTGTTTACCTGTAATGGAACCAACAATAATGAGACGCTTATACAGGTAATCTGATTTCTTGAGATCATCTAGGAGTAGCCTTGCTAGGAGGAAGTGACCCAGATGATTTGTTCCAACACTGAGTTCGAACCCTTCAGCGGTATAAGTCGGTTCCTTGGCAGTAGGCAAGTAAACAGCAGCATTGCAAACCAAAGCATCAAGCGGCCTGCCCGAGCGTCGGAAGCTATCCGCGAACTGCCTCACGCTTTCGAACGAGGCAAGGTCGAGATGCATTACGGAGTAATTCTCTTTATTAATCCCAATCGATTTAGCTGCTTTCTCAGCCTTGAGAAAATTCCTACACGCCATGATCACATGCCATTCCCCCGTCTCGGCAAGAGCCTTGGCTGTCGCTAGTCCTAAGCCGGACGACGCACCGGTTATCACCACATTACCCTTTCTCAAGGTCTTCTTTCCTTGTGGTGCAGCCTGATCAACTGCTGGAGTTGTGGCAGCCGTTTGTGCTCGAACAATTCTAGAAGGGATTTCCTTTTTCCTAATTTCCTATAGTTCATTCAACGTACCAAATACGAAAAACTATGACAAATTCACAATTTCAGAAAAAAAAATTCCGACATTTCATCTGCCATTTTCACTAATGAACACACCAAGGCAAGGGTGGTCTCAGATTTTATTTTAGAGACGAACCTATACAATTTTAGGGGCAAACTAATAAAATTTTAGCGTAAACATAGATTTTCAATAGAAAATTTCCAAATCGTAT
The DNA here is from genome assembly GCA_019671005.1 of Hibiscus mutabilis. Classification (NCBI taxonomy): domain Eukaryota; kingdom Viridiplantae; phylum Streptophyta; class Magnoliopsida; order Malvales; family Malvaceae; genus Hibiscus; species Hibiscus mutabilis. The sequence continues at coordinate 45,986,320 of CM033722.1, forward strand.
GCGAATTTCAGATTTCCATGGAACCACCGCTTCTCACATAAAACCTTGCATCGTCTCTACTGAACAACATAAAAATAGAAAGATATTTGGATGTTTTACCTGAGCTAAAGGCAGAGGGAAACTGAAATGGGTGGAGACGGAAACGCCAAAGAGAGTTGTGTCCTTAAGAGAAGCATTGGGTTTGGCCTGAGAATGAACCAAACAAGCAAATTGAGCTTGTTATGTTACTATTATTTTGTAGCAATCTCAGTTGGTAGCAACTAACCTCTTTGTGAACGGAGATGCTGGCCGGGAGCAATGAGGCTGCTCGGAGAGCCATGAACCAACTGGTGTGCTGAGCTAATTTGATGAGATTTTGGTGAAACTGATGAGTGTATAGATGTTATTGGCTGTGTGGCGAATGGAGACAAGACACAGATAAGGTTGGTTTGGAGCATCTTGATGGGAGTAGGCCATGTCAGCTTCCATTATCCAATGAGATTTGGGGTTTTGGGATTTGCTTTGATTTCCCTTCCAACCCTTTTCATTGCTGCATAAACAGTGAGTCTATGGGCTTTTTCGGCCTGGTGTTTACCATCAAAGGGATATATATATATATGTATAGATTTTCACCTATAGCAAAGAAGAAAAAACAAAATCAACAAATACTAAATCTAAACCATAAAGCTCAAAACTTAAGATTTAAAATTCCAAAATCTAAATACAACAATTGACATTGAAATAGGCAAGGTTGTGTAGTCTAAATTTACATAGACTATTTATCAAATAATAAAAGGATAATTATTTCCATGCACAAGTGCTTGTGGAAACTTTGTTTCTATAGGGTTTATGGATTTTGTTTAGGGGTTTAAGTATATGAATTTTGATTTTATGGAGTGTGGTTAAAACTTAAATCTCGAATCATATTACACTAAAAGCTAAACATTAACATTTAAACCCTAAATTCTAACACCAAACTCTAAATTCTAACCATAAACCTTAAATTCTAAACCCCTACACTTAAACTCATGAACCTTAAACCATAAAACTAAGACACTTGTAGAAACTTTTCGTTTCCACCACCAGTGCATGAGATATTTTCCCATAATAAAAACATAATTATATTTGATAATTTTGAAGTTAAACGAATTTATATATTTTTACTATTTAATCCTAACTCCATCCCTACCCAACCTTCGAACTTGAATGAATAACTAACAAATATAATCATGTTTGGCACAGTTGATCTTCATTCTTCACATTTTTAGCGAATTGCAATTAATTCCTTTGGTTTTGTTATCTCCGTATTGCAATTTCTTAAATTCAATCCAGTGGTTGGCTGGTTGTAAGAAGTAATAGTGTTGCCAAAACTTTCCAATGAGTGGTCTCTCTCCGAGGAAATATTTACCCTTTACTTGCATGATAAATGACATCTCCTAATACGCATCTGCCTTGCATTGTATTTCTTAACCTTAAAACCACACAAATAACCAACGGTTTAATAGTACATTTTTTATGAATAATTATTTGATACACTGGTAGTAAAAACTTAAAAAGTTCCCAAAAATGTCTTACTTTTAGGGTGGAGAATTTAGGCATTTAGGTTTAGTAGTTTAGAATTTAGTAATTGTGAATAGAATTTAGGGTTTAAGCTAGAATTTAGGGCTTATAGGTTAAAACTTAAATCCTCAACATATTATCCTAAAACCTAAACCCTAAACTCTAAATCCTAACACTAACCCCTAAATTCTAACCATTGCCCCTAAATTCTAAACCCCTACACCTAAACACATAAAGCCTACAACCTAAATTGAGTCCTTAAACCCTAAAACTAAGGCATTTGTGAAAACTAAAAGTTTCAACTACTAGTGCATTGGATATAAATCCATTTTTTATAGGGTAATTATTCCATGCACAAGTGCTTTGTGTGAACATTGTTTCAACAAGTGCTTTAGTTTTAGGGTTTAGGGAATTTGTTTAGGGTCTAGTGTTTAGGGGTTTAAGTGTATGAGTTTTGAATTTAGGGGTTGTGGTAAGAATTTAGTGTTTATAGCTTAAAACCTAAATCCCTGACCATATTACCCTAAAAAGTAAACCTTAGCCTCTAAACCCTAAATTCTAAACACATATAAATACGAATAATAGGAAAAATAATATGTAATATATAATTATATAATGATCATAGCGTTAATAATAATATGTAAATAGAATGGTAGTGATATAATAATAATAATAATAATATACACTAATAAATAATATATAATAATATGGTAAAAAAATAGTAAAGAAAATAAAAATAGTGATTAAATTAAAAGAAACAGAAACTTAAAAAAACTAAAAAAAGGACGAAATCAAAAGGAAATACAAGCTGAAGATCGAAACTGGAAGGATGCAATAGTTTGAGGACTGTGGGCGTAATTCCCCCATTCAGAAATGTGCGGATCCTCTTCCTTTTGGTCGGGTCGATGCGCGGGTTGAGTGGCTAAAACGACGGCGTTTTGGGCCTTAAAGGCCGGCACCAAAACGACGTCGTTTTGGCGAGCCTTTAAATACCCATTTCACCAAAAAATAATTCATTTTTATCTGAGTTCTTAAAAAAATTTTGAGGGCTTAATATTTTCTCTCCCCCTCTGCCGTGTTTCTCCAGAATTCGGCGGTGGCTCTGCCGTTCGCCACCGCAGGCCGCTGCGTCGGCTGCTGACGACAGTGTCGGAGGGACATGCAAAGACACCAAAAGGTTCGCTTGTTCCTCCTTTATTCGAATCTAAGGTTGTTTTTTTTAAATCTAATTCTAGGTAAGTAGATCTAGTGAGAACCGAAAGGTTTCTTCTTTTTTATATATATATTTTCTCTTTCGATTTCGCTTCAAATCTATTTTTTTCGAACAATAACGAGGCTTTTAGGAATTTCTTTTTATTTAATTTTGAATCTTTTTTTTGAACCGAAAGCTCTCTCTTTTTTACATATTCGAACTAAAAAAACTCTAATCTCCTCCCTTTTCCTAGTTCCCAATCTCCCATTCCTTTGTTGTTGTAGATGCGGTTTTATAAGAGGAAATAAGGTCTCTTGGCTAGCCACGTATAAGGGTGATGATGACGTTGGCAGGAAGGTCGTGGCAGAAGGATGATGATGGTGTCAGATGGTGGTGACACGACATGGGTGTCGGTAGCGGCTTGAACGGCGATTGTGACGGCTTCAGCGGCTTAGGATGAAGGAGGAGGCGGCTAGGGTTTTTAATATTAGGGTTAAGTTTAGGGTTTTTTTGGTGTAATTGGGTGTTGGATTTTTAATGGGTCCGGGTAATTAAAATTTTTATTTGGGTTGAGGTTATTTAAAAATGGGTATGGGTATTTTAGGTTTGGCCGATTTGGGTAAGGGCCTAGACAAAATAGGTGTCCCTCTTTGCTCATTGTTGAGTAACAAGAATAGAGGAAAGACAAAAGAACAACTATTTTTTTCCAGTCAGGTCAAAGTTTATTTCTCTGGCCACCGCTCATGTTTTGGGCTTTACTTAATCTTCTTTGCCGCTATTGTAAGAAAAATCTACAAAATAGAGGATTCGTTAGGGAAGACAAAAACCGCAGGTGATCTGTTGGAAGAGACAAAATGCACTCGGCTTTCTACGACTCTGACAACGACGCAATACCTGGAGAAAATTTGACCTAACTGCAACACTGACGAAGAGGTAAGGTCTGCAAGACTTGATCCAGCTGTAACTCTGATGAAGACACGGGATCGAACGATGAAGGTTTGGCCCAGCTACAATATCGCTGAGGAGGCAGGACCGAAAGTCAGTAAGTTTTGATCCAAAGCTCAGCTCAGAGATCTCTTTTGCATTTTTTCAAATGCACAGGGATCAACAGATTTGAGTTGCATTTACCGGTAGCCGTTTGCTCTGGGCTAGTTGTACCATTCCCTTGGGTACAATTAGTTTATACCAATCATGAAATTGGATTTTTCTAAAGGATTTATTTTTCTTTGACCATTCATCAAAATAGATTTTTGATTGATATTTAAATTATCCATTATCTTAAACTTTACTGTGTTTAAGCACGTTGAGCCAACATTTCTGTTGGACTTGTCAAAATAGTTTCGATCCCTCAACAACACTGACGATGAGATATAAACGAGAGATGAAATTTTTGATGTCTGATCCAACTACAACTCTAATGAAGACATAGGATCGAACGATGAAGGTTTGGCCCAGCTACAATATCGCCGAGGAGGCAGGACCGGAAGTCAACAAGCTTTGATCCAGAGCTTCATAGATCTCTTTTGCATTTTTCCCAAATGCATAGGGATTAACGAGTTTGAGTTGCCTTTACCGGTAGCTGTTGAACGTAATAAGTGCTCCGCAATTGTGCAAGTGTACATGTCGCAAGTTATAGTATAAAAGATATCGTCCCCACAGGGATTGGTGCCACTTCAAGAATCTAGTCTCTTGCACTATAAAAAGTAAAAACACAAATAGAAGATTATAAGAGTTTTAACTAATAACTAAACTAGAAAGCAATAAAGTAAAAGAATAGATGAGATCAAATGAGAGAGATAGGCCAGGTTATCGTGAGTTGAGGTGTGATAGCCGATTGGATCGTCTTGGTAAAAGAGTGCAAGGGCAACTCAGTTGCCGTGGCAACTTGCACAATAGGGTTGCCTTGGCAACTAATCGATGGTTACCGGGGCGACTACTTGGGCGTCTGGGCAGCTACCTTCAAGGTTCGGTAAAGAGTTCTTCAATGGTTTCTTCTTATGCCTAAGTCGAAACTCTAGCTACTTGTGCATGCCTTGATAATACATCCATGCGTGAATCAAGGGTGAACAACAACCAATCTTGCGCTCTTCTTAGCCTTTGAAATCCTTAACTTATTCCTAAGCCAGATTAATCTTCACCATCAATAGATTGAATAAAGATCATATTCATTCGTTTCTTGAATCTAACTCTCCCGATATTAGATAAATAGATGAAGTTACGAGATCCTCTCCCAATTCACTCGCAAACAAGAATAAGAACCAATAATGAATAAACCTTGAATAGCAAAGTGCAAACTCTTATAACCTAAACAAAATCCAATTGTTTCTCACAACCACAAGACACAATAACCTTAGCCAAATAGATTTAGTTCATGGCTAGGTTCCAAAGAAACATAAGATAAAGAATTCCTAGCATGAACCTAATTGAACAAGAAAGAAAAAGATGAAGGATGGATGAAGCCTTCTTGTCGAGATTTCCTCTTGAAGCTTGTCGAAAATTCTCTCTACTCTCTCCTTTGGAGTTGTCGAAAATCCTCTCTACTCTCCCCCTCTTGGAGTTGATGGAATTTCTCTCCCTATTCTCCCTCTTGGAGTTGTCAAAATTTCTCTCCATATTCTCCCTTGGAGTTGACGGCTTGGTGATCTATTTATAGGGCTAGGTCAAAGTCCTTCTTTTAAGAGGAAGTTAAGTTGGAATTAAATTATCTTTAAAGAATATAATTCTTTATTATAATTATATTCCTTCTAGAACTTCTTCTATCTTCTTGGAATTTAATCATTCTTTAACCTCTTCATGAAAATCAAATTCCTTTGGGATTTAGCTTTGCTCCACATTATCTTGGGCTTGTCTAGTCATCAATTTCGACTACCATATCACCTTATTCTTTGTCGACAATTGCCCTGGCAACTGGCTCGGCGTCTCCTTCATGCATTGCCCTGGCAACTAGCTCGACATCTCCTTCATGCATTGCCCTGGCAACTAGCTCGGCATCTCCTTCATGCATTGCCCTGGCAACTAGCTCTAGCCTTGCTTTGGCAAGTGATTCTGTACATACACACAAAACACACCAAAGCAGCATATTTTCCCACAAAAACAACCAAGTTATGCAATCAAGCTCAACGATGGAAGGAAACATGGATTAATTCATGAATGACTAATTATGTAACTAATATGAGCCTAAGTCTAACAATAATATGAGTAAAAAAGGGTAAGAAAAATAGTACTTTTGAACACTTATCACACCCCCAAACTCAAACTATTGCTTGTCCTTAAGCAATGCAAACTAATAATTACCTGCCAAGACTTCAATTTTTACAAACTTAGCTTTGAACTTGATTTCAATTCTCAGAACCGAGGCACAAAGTATGATTGGCTTTTCATTTTTCGAAAAACTTAGGAGTTACTCGAAATCAAACTATAATGCTTGTGAGTGTGTGCGGAGTTGTGTGCAAGTTGATTTTTTGGATTCTATGCAAACAAGAAGTTTTCAGATTACTTCATTGGGTTATTTTAACATGTTTTAGCTAGATTCGGTTTCGGGCACCTCTACTATTGTTTTTAGTTTTCTTAAGTTAATTAATTTATTCGACTAGAGCCGGTTTCAGACACCTTTAGCGATCAATTTTTAGTACATACTAGAGCCGGTTTCGGGCACCTCTAGCCATCAAATTTTTAGCACATGCTAGAGCCAATTTCAGGCACCTCAAGTATTCATCCAATTTTTATTCTAATCCCCCAATTTTTTAATTATCAACCTATGTTCACTAGAATTCATTAAATCAATCAAACCACAACAGTGTTTCATCAAATTTAGCATCATAGTAAAATTCTAAGTTTTTCCATGGTTATCCTAGAATAAAATTCTATCAATTAAGTGCATTGGCAAAGTCATCATCGGATATTCATCAAATCTAGGAAATTCTTGTTCCAACTAAAGGCATGGCAAGCAATTTATGTATCCTAAATGCAATACTTAAGATGAATGCAACTAAACATGGTAACTAACTACTAACAATCCCCCCAAACTCGAGTGAGGCATTGTCCTCAATGCATGCATTAAAGAGAAATAAAAATAAAGAAAAGTAAAATGCAAACGAGGACTTACTCCGAGAGTTCGTCGTCGTGGATGATTAGTTTCCTTTTGGTCGGTGTCTTGATTCTCTTGCTTGAACGTGATGGTTGTTTCCTTATTGCCGATGGTAGAATCGATCCTCGTACGAGGTTGTCCTCGTCGTCCTCTTCATCAATGTCATTGGTTTTTCGCTTGGAGGATTCAATTGGTGCGGTCTTTGTTGGTGCAATGGAGGACTCATCCGAATCTAAAAAATCAGACAATGATTCTGTACGAGTTGATTCGGGCATAGGTGCTTTACCTTTGGCTTTTGCAGTGGTTGTCGGGATGTCTTTAGCTTTGGTTGCCATGGCATCTTCAGGGTTGGTTGTCGTGGCGACTGCTTGGGTAGTTGTAGGGGCATCCTCTGTTGCGGTTGCCGTGGCAAGTAGTCAGCAAGGAATTTCTTTATCATGGTGGTTGAGAGTCTTGTTGTGAAAAAAAAAAAGAAAACAAAGAAAACCTGAAAACTAAAGATAATGAAGAAAAATAAAATAAAATATCTCCTAAAAATAAAAATGAAAAAAAAGAAAAAAAAATATTGAAAGAAGGCATGCTCATGCATCTCCTAAGGTGACCATTTCTTTGCTACGTTCCACATGGGCATCGTTGTAGTGCTTCAATCTTTGTCCATTAACTTTGAATTCACGTTTGTCAGTGAGGGACTTGATTATCACGACACCATGGGAGAATGGTTTGACAACTTCGAATGGTCCCGACCATCTTGATTTTAGCTTTCCCGGGAAAAGTTTTAGCCGAGAATTGAATAAGAGAACTAGTTGCCCTGGCGTGAATTACCGCGGCAATAGTTTCTTGTCATGCCATTGCTTTGTTTTCTCCTTGTAGATTCGTGCACTATTATAGGCGAGTGCACGGAATTCTTCTATCTCGTTGAGGTCTAACAAATGCTTTTGTCTGGCACTTTCCCAATCCATATTCACGGTCATGATTGCCCAATATGCATTGTGTTCAATTTCTACCGGTAGATGGCATGTTTTGCCATAGACAAGTCGGAAGGGGGACATACCTAAGGGTGTTTTGAATGCAGTGCGATATGCCCAAAGTGCGTCATCTAGTCTTAATGACCAATCCTTCCTAGAGGGATTTACAACTTTCTCGAGTATACCCTTCAATTCCCGATTGGAAATTTCTACTTGGCCATTGGTTTGTGGGTGATATACCGTGGCAATCTTGTGTGATACGCCGAAGCGTTGCAACATCTTGACAATAAGTCTATTGTCAAAATGCTTGCCTTCGTCACTGATAATTGCTCTCGGCATCCCAAACCGTGTAAATATGTTTTTCTGCAAGAATCGTTGCACGGTCTTGGAATCGTTGTTGGGAATTGCAGCTGCCTTAAACCATTTAGACATGTAGTCGACGACAAGTAGAATGTAGAGGTTGCCGAATGAAGATAGGAAAGGTCTCATAAAATTGATTCCCCATACATCGAACTATTCCACCTCGATGATGTTTTGGAGTGGCATCTCATGTCGTCTAGAGATATTGCCCGTCCTCTGGAAACGATCACATTGCTTGTAAAAGTCTTGGGCATCATTGTACAATGTTGGTCAATACAAATTGGATTGCAAAACTTTGGCCGCGATATGAGTTCCTCCAAAATGTCCTTCATAGGGTGAAGAATGGCATTGTCGGAGTACATTTTGCTGCTCCTCTTCAGGGACACATCGACGTATAACCTGATCTGCACATTGTTTAAACAAAAGAGGCTCGTCCCAAAAGTAATGCTTAGCATCATGGCGGAACCGCTTCTTCCCTTGGTGAGTAAGACCATAAGGTAAAATACCAAAAACAAGGAAATTAACTAAATTCGCGTACTAGGGTATTGCCTAGGCATGTGTTTCCGTGGCGAATCCTCCCAGGATTGCCGAGGCGTGCGCGTCTAGAGTTGCCGAGACGTGCGCGTCAGGTGCTACTGCGGCGTCGAGGGTTGCCGCAGCGTCGAGAGTTACCGAGGCGTGCGCGTCCATGGTTGCCGAGGCAACTAAAAGTTGCTCATCCGGGAATGAATCGTATATCTCTAGATTCGCGTCCTCCTCCCTATTGCGTTCTAAACGTGATAAGTGATCGGCCACTTAATTTTCTGTTCCTTTCCTGTCCTTAATTTCAATATCAAATTCTTGTAAAAGTAATATCCAACGAATCAAACGAGGTTTGGCATCCTTTTTAGCAAATAGATATTTGATTGTCGAATGGCTCGTATGAACAATTACCTTTGTACCAATCAAATAGGATCAGAACTTGTCAAATGCGAAAACTACAGCTAGTAACTCTTTCTTCGTTGTTGTGTAATTCACTTGAGCACTATTAAGAGTTTTACTAGCATAGAATATCACGTGGAAGGTCTTACCTGTGCGTTGGTTTAGGACTGCTCCTACCGCAAAATCACTTGCATCACACATTAGCTCAAAAGGTAGCGTCCAATCTGGAGGAACGACAATGGGTGCCGGGGCAAGCTTTTCCTTTAGGGTTTCGAATGCTTGGGTGCAAGAATCATCAAAATCGAAGACTTTATCCTGTTCAAGCAAATTACACAAGGGTTTAGTGATTTTAGAAAAATTATGAATGAACCTTCTGTAAAAACCTACATGTCCAAGAAAGCTTCAGATTCCTTTAACCGAACTTGGTGGGGGTAATCTCTCGATCACGTCCACCTTGGCTTTGTCTACTTCAATTCCCTTGGATGAAATCTTGTGGCCGAGCACTATTCCTTCATCTACTATAAAATGACATTTCTCCCAATTGAGGACTAAATCAGTTTCTTCACATTTTGCCAACATCTTCTCTAAATTGCCGAGGCAACTGTCGAAGTCATTACCAAAAACAGAAAAATCATCCATGAAGATCTTAAGGAAGTCTTCGACCATGTCTGAAAAGAGTGACATCATATATCTTTGGAAGGTTACCGGGGCGTTACACAATCCGAACGGTATCCTTCGGAAAGTATAAGTATCGGATGGGCATGTGAAGGTTGGCTTTTCTTGATCTTCTGGTGCTATGGCAATTTGATTGTAACCTGAATAACCATCAAGAAAACAATAAAAGGGTTTACCTGCAAGACGGTCAAGCATTTGATCAATAAAGGGTAATGGGAAGTGATCTTTCCTAGTGGCTTTGTTTAGCTTTCGATAATCCATACAAACCCTCCAACCGGTCACAGTCCTGGTTGGAATGAGTTTATTGTTTTCATTACTTACCACCGTTATACCTCCATTTTTCGGTACACATTGTACCGGACTTACCCATGTTCTATCAGAAATAGGGTATATAATGCCGGCGTCAAGCCACTTGATGATTTCTTTCATTACAACCCCTTTCATGGCATGATTCAGTCTCCTCTGGGCCTCAATCGAAGGTTTGTGATCATCTTCCAACAAAATCTTGTGCATGCACACTGCCGGACTAATTCCCTTTAAGTCGGCAATTGTCCACCCTATTTCCTTGTTGTGTAGCATCAACATTTTGATCAGCTTATTTTCCTGCTCAGGCTGTAACTTAGAAGAAATAATTACATGCAATGTATTATCGATTCCTCAGTATGCATATTTTAGTTGCTCTGGCAACTATTTCAACTCAAGAATCGTGGTTGTTCAATAGAGGGCTTTTCGAGCTTACCTTCCTTACCCGAGTAATCGAGTGGTTCAAAGTATGTACCTGGTCGATTGACTAGCCAATTTGCCTCTTCTTGTTGCTCCTCATCGATCGGTTCTTCATACTCCTCAGGTTCCTCTTGATCGGCAATGTAGTTGCTGAGGCAACTAAATTCCTCGTCGAAGTTAAACTCTGTCGTGGCATGAAGAAGTTGGCATTCTTCTGGATCATTGGCATGCCTTAGTGTTTGGAACACATTTAGTTTAACTTGCTGGTCATTCGCCCTCATTGTGAGTTCTCCCTTTTCAACATCGATCAAGGTTCTCCCTATTGTTAGGAATGGTCTCCCGAGAATGATAGATGCATGCTCATTTACTTCACAATCCAAAACAATAAAGTCAGCGGGAAAAATAAATTTATCAACTTTTACCAGTATGTCTTCGATTTTTCCCTCTAGATGCACATAGGATCTATCGGCTAGCTGTAGCATAACTGTTGTAAGTCTAGCCTTCCCGATTCCTAGTTTCTGGAAAACCGATTTAGACATCAAGTTTATGCTAGCCCCAAGGTCGCATAATGCTTTCCCGACATAGTGGCTTCCAATGGAACAGGGTATTGTGAAACTTCTGGGATCCTTCAACTTGGGTGGCATACGATTGTGCAACATGGCCATGCATCCCTCTATTGCGGCAACTGTTTGAAACTCTCCTAGCCTTGTTCTCTTGGACACAATGTCTTTAAGGAACTTGGCATAGTTCGGCATTTGTTCAATTTCTTCCACCAATGGCAAGTTGTTATGGACTTGCTTGAGGATATCAAGAAACTTCTTGAATTGATATTCTTGCTTTTGTCGCTTCAACCTTTGTGGGAATGGTGGTGGAAGTCGGATATCTTCGATCCTTTCATTGGTTTGGAACCTAATTGACGGCATTGCCGGGACAACTAGAGTTACAGAGGCATTGTCAACTGGGGTTGCCATGGCGTGCCTATCGTCGATTGTCGAGGCATGCTTATTGCCGGCTGCCGCGGCAATTCTTGGTTCAGCATCTGAGGCTTTGCCGCTAGGTTCGTCTTGATCTTTTTGTGGAGTTTTGTTTGATGAGCAAGCTTGAGCCTCTTTAAGTTGTTGGCCACTTCTAGTGGCGATCGCCTTACATTGCTCATGGCCAGTTCCTCTTGCGACTTTAGTGTCGCTAGGTAAACCTCATTGCTGTCTAGTATTCAGGTTTTGAGCAAATTGTCCGATTTGATTTTCCAATGATTTTATTGCCGCCTCTTGGTTTTGCAATCTCATATCGGTCTTGTTAATAAAAAGCATCATTTCTTTTTATGAAGTTACTATTCTCAGCCATATAAGATTCAGTTTTCAACATAAAAGCATTGAGAGAATTTTCCAAAGAACTAGATGTTGTCGGGTGTTGCTGCGGCAACTGTTGCCGTGGCATATTCTCTTTGGAATCGATGCTTGTGCATTCTGATTGTTCAGTTTAGAGCATTGTTGGGATTACTCCATGAAAAATTCGGTGCTTCTTCGAAGCTGGATTGTATGTATTGGACATCACATTGTTGTTCCGGTTGTAATTCCCCACATAGAAGTTGGATTCTGGATTCTGCATACTTTTAGAATAATCATGGTTGCCACCACAGAACTCACAAAAGGAATCCATTACCTTGACCTCATGTGTGTTGTTTGGTTTATACATGTTCTGGACCATCTTGGTTAAAGTGGCCAATTATGCGAAATTGAGTATGATGATCCTAGTTCATGTATTGTGGCTTGGTGTCTAACTCTTCATCTTCTAGTAGAGGGAATCGATAATCATTGTTGGCAATCATGTTTAGAATTTGCATTGCTTCCTCCGGCGACTTATCTAGGAGTATGTCGTTTGCCGAGGCATCTAGTATCATCCTTGTTTATGTATTCATGGCGTTGTAAAACATTGTTACTTGTGTCCACACCGGGAATTCGTGTAGGGGCACTTGTGTAGAAGTTCTCTATATCGCTCCCAAGCCTCGTACATGGATTTACCATCTACCTACCGAAAAGAAGTAATGTCGTTCTGAAGCTTATCACCAAATTTGTAGGATTAAACTGAGCAAGGAAATCACGACAAAGATCGGTCCAAGATCCTATTGATCCGGCAAATGCTATTCAACCATGCTTTCGCCTATCCTCAAATGAATAGGGGAATAATCTTAATCGTAAAACATCGGCGTTGACTCTGTATTTTGAACGAGTTGCAAATCTCGAGGAAAGATTTAAGATATTGTCGTGCATCTTCGATTCTTTGAGCCGCCAAATTGACCAATTGTGTTGATCATATTAAACATCACCGGTTTCAATTCAAAGTGGTCGACTTCAATTTTAGGTACGACAACTCCTGGATTAAGTCTATCAAGATCTTCTTCACGATAGTCTCGGATAGTTCTGTTTCGTGCAAGAATCACTCTTCCTCCTGCTAGAACATCTTGATTCATATTGCCATCTTGATTAGCCATTGCTACTCTTAACCTTCGTCTAAGTCTTTGTAAGGTTCGTTCGATTTCTGGATCAAAGGGATATTCTGGTGTAATCGGTCTCGCCCTGGTCATATACCAATGCAAAACCAAAGTTTGTTAGCCCTTTGAATCTTAAACAAGTAAAAAGAAAGTTCAAGAAAATAAAAACAAAGTTGCTATTGCCAATCCCCGGCAACGGTGCCAAAAACTTGTTGCGCGTAATAAGTGCTCCGCAATTGTGCAAGTGTACACATCGCAAGTTATAGTATAAAAGATATCGTCTCCACAGGGGTTGGTGCCACTTCAAGAATCTAGTCTCTTGCACTATAAAAAGTAAAAACACAAATAGAAGATTATAAGAGTTTTAACTAATAACTAAACTAGAAAGCAATAAAGTAAAAGAATAGATGAGATCAAATGAGAGAGATAGGCCAGGTTATCGTGAGTTGAGGTGTGATAGCCGATTGGATCGTCTTGGTAAAAGAGTGCAAAGGCAACTCAGTTGCCGTGGCAACTTGCACAACGGGGTTGCCTTGGCAACTAATCGATGGTTGCCTGGGCGACTAATTGGGCAACTACTTGGGCGTTTGGGCAGCTACCTTCAAGGTTCGGTAGAGCGTTCTTCAATGGTTTCTTCTTATCCCTAAGTCAAAACTCTAGCTACTTGTACATGCCTTGATAATACATCTCTGCGTGAATCAAGGGTGAACAACAACCAATCTTGCGCTCTTCTTAGCCGTTGAAATCCTTAACTTATTCCTAAGCCAGATTAATCTTCACCATCAATAGATTGAATAAAGATCATATTCATTTGTTTCTTGAATCTAACTTTCCTGATATTAGATAAATAGACGAAGTTATGAGATCCTCTCCCAATTCACTCGCAAACAAGAATAAGAACCAAGAATGAATAAACCTTTAATAGCAAAGTGCAAACTCTTATTACCTAAACAAAATCCAATTGTTTCTCACAACCACAAGACACAATAACCTTAGCCAAATAGATTTAGTTCATGGCTAGATTCCAAAGAAACACAAGATAAAGAATTCCTAGCATGAATCTAATTGAACAAGAAAGAAAAAGATGAAGGATGGATGAAGCCTTCTTGTCGAGATCTCCCCTTGAAGCTTGTCGAAAATTCTCTCTACTCTCTCCTCTTGAGTTGTCGAAAATCCTCTCTACTCTTCCCCTCTTGGAGTTGACGGAATTTCTCTCCCTATTCTCCCTTTTGGAGTTGTCAAAATTTCTCTCCCTATTCTCCCTTGGAGTTGACGGCTTGGTGATCTATTTATAGGACTAGGTTAAAGTCCTTCTTTGAAGAAGAACTTAAGTTGGAATTAAATTATCTTTAAAGAATATAATTCTTTATTATAATTATATTCCTTATAGAACTTCTCCTATCTTCTTGGAATTTAATCATTCTTTAACCTCTTCATGGAAATCAAATTCCTTTGGGATATAGCTTTGCTCCATGTCATTTTGGGCTTGTCTAGTCATCAATTTCGACTACCATATCACCTTATTCTTTGTCGACAATTGCCCCGCAAACTGGCTCGTCTGTCTCCTTCATGCATTGCCCTGGCAACTAGCTCGGCATCTCCTTCATCCATTGCCCTGGCAACTAGCTCGACATCTCCTTCATGCATTGCCCTGGCGACTAGCTCTAGCCTTGCTTTGGCAAGTGATTCTGTACATACACACAAAAACACAAAAAGCAGCATATTTTCCCACAAAAACAACCAAGTTATGCAATCAAACTCAACGATGGAAGGAAACATGGATTAATGCATGAATGACTAATTATGTAACTAATATGAGCCTAATTCTAACAATAATATGAGTAAAAAGGGTAAGAAAATAGTACTTTTGAACACTTATCAGTAGCCATTTGCTCGGGGCTAGTTGTAGCATTCCCCTAGGTACAATCAGTTTATACCAATCATGAAATTGGATTTTTCTGAAGGATTTATTTTCCTTCGACCATTCGTGAAAATAGATTTTTGATGGACATTTGAATTGTCTCTTATCTTAAACTTTTCCATGTTTAAGCACCTTGTGCTAACATTTATGTTGGACTTGTCAAAATAACTTTGACCATCTATAGCACTGACGAGGAGACAGGATCGAGAGATGAAAGTTTTGATGTCTGATCCAGCTACAACTCTGAAGAAGAAGGCAGGGACCGAAGAGTAGTATAGTTCGACCAAGCTGCAACACCACTGAAGAAGAGGCAAGGTTCGAAGTCAATAAGGTTGATCCAACTACAACACCGACGAAGAGGCAGAATCAGAAGTCGATAAATTTGGTCCAACTACAACACCGAAAAAGAGGAAAAACCTAAAGAAGAAAGTTTGATCCGCTACAATTCTAACGAAGAGGCAAGATCTGGAGATGGAAGTTTGATTTAACCAAGCTATCATACCGTCGAGGAGATAAGCTTTGAAGTTTACAAAGTTGATCCAGCTACAACACCGACGAGGAGGCAGGATCTAAAGTTTAATTTGACCAAGCTACCATACCGCCGAGGAGACAAGGTATGAAGTTTGCAAAGTTGATCTAGTTACAACACCGACGAGGAGGCAGGATTTGAAGTTTGATTTGACCAAGCTACCATACTGCTGAAGAGATAAGGTCTAAGTTTGCAAAGTTGATCCAGCTACAACACTGACAAGGAGGCAAGATCTGAAGTTTGATTTGACCAAGCTATAACTCTGACGAAGAGACATGATCTGAGAGTTTGATCCGCTACAACACTGACGAAGAGGAAGGATCTGAGAGTTTGATTCTGATCAAGCTACAACTCTGACGAAGAGGCATGATCTTAGAGCTTGATTCTGATCAATCTATAACTCTGACGAAGATGCATGATCTGAGAGTTTGATTCTGATCAAGCTACAACTTTGATGAAGAGGCATGATCTGAGAGTTTGATTCTGATGAAGCTACAACACTGACGAAGAGGCATGATCTGAGAGTTTGATCCGCGAGTTTGACCTGCTACAACACTGACGAAAAGGCGTGATCTGAAGAATGAAGTTTAATTTTCCTTTTTATATTTTTCTTCCTCTTTTTTGGAATTTTTGATTTTTTTCTCGACTTTTTCATTTTTTGTTTGGAATTTTTTCGATTTTTTTGATTTTTCATGCTATTTTCTTATTTTTTTTTCTTTCTTTTTTTTTAATTTTTTTACCCATTCCGCTGCAAACTCAGGGAGATAAAATTGTTGTCGTGCTCATTTCACTGCAAGCTTAGGGAGATAAAACTGTTGTACTCATTCCGCTGTAGATTCAGAGAGATGAAATTACTGTGCTCATTCCGCTGCAAACTCAGAGAGATAAAATTGTTGTGTTCATTCTAGTACAAATTTAGGGAGATGAAATCGTTGTGCTCATTTCACTACGAATTTAGGGAGATAAAATTATTGTCGTGCTTGATCTGTTCCACCACTTGTCGGAGAGACAAAATCTAAAAAGAGATAAGTTGATTCGCTACACCATGTTACGGGTGAGATAGGACATGCAAAAGTTAAAAGAGTGTTTGGTCAAAGTGATTCACAAATTAACTACTTTATTTAAAATTGTGAAGCGAAGAAGTTTGATCTGAATATTATGTTTGATTGATGCACTTCTTCATGTCAAGGACATTGGGTCTTGTAAATTTTTGTCTATTTTTTCTTGGTTGGGGATGCCAGATAGTATTTTCCCCATTTCATCATGTCAATGATATTGGAATTTTTTTACGAAGATAATCTATTCCTTCGTGTTTGAGAATGCCAGCTATTGCGCGTAATAGTGCTCCGTAATTGTGCAAGTGTACACGTCGTAAGTTATAATATAAAAGATATTGCCTCCATAGGGATTGGTGCCACTTCAAGAATCTAATTTCTTGCATTGTAAAAAGTAAAAAAAACACAAGTAGAAGATTATAGGAGTTTAACTAATAACTAAACTAAAAAGCAAATAAGTAAAAGAAGATGTAATTAAATGATAGAGAATAGGCCAAGTTATCGTGAGTTGAGGAGTGATAGCCGATTGGATCGTCTTGGTAAAAGAGTGCAAGGGCAACTCAGTTGTCGTGGCAACTTACACAGCGGGGTTGCCTTGGCAACCAATCGATAGTTGTCTGGGCGACTAGTTGGGCAACTACTTGGGCGGCTGGGCAGCAACTTCAAGGTTCGGCGAGCATTCTTCAATGGTTTCTTCTTATCCCTAAGTGGAAACTCTAGCTATTTGTGCATGCCTTGATAATACATCCCGATTGAATCAAGGGTGAACAACAACCAATCTTGCGCTCTTCTTAGCCGTTGAAATCCTAAACTTATTCCTAAGCCAGATTAATCTTCACCATCAATAGATTGAATAAAGATCATATTCATTCGTTTCTTGTATATAACTCTCCCGATATTAGATAAATAGATGAAGTTACGAGATCCTCTCCCAATTCACTCGCAAACAAGAATAAGAACCAATAATGAATAAACCTTGAATAGCAAAGTGCAAACTCTTATAACCTAAACAAAATCCAATTGTTTCTCACAACCACAAAACACAATAACCTTAGCCAAGTAGATTTAGTTCATGGCTAGGTTCCAAAGAAACACAAAACAAAGAATTCCTAGCATAAACCTAATTGAACAAGAAAGAAAAATATGAAGAATGGTTGAAGCCTTGTCGAAATCTCTCCAAATCCTTGTCGAAATCTCCCTTGCTCTTTGTCGAAATTTCTCTCCTCTTGCTCTCTCTTTGACGGCTTGGTCTCCTTTAAATAGGAGATGGTAGGTCAAAATCCTTCTTGAGGAGGAAGTTAAGTTGAAATTAAATATCTTTAAAGAATATAATTCTTTATTATATTTAAATTCCTTCTAGAACTTCTCTTATCTTCTTGGGATTTAATTTCTCTTTAACCTCTTCATGGAAATCAAACTCCTTTTGGATTTAACTTTGCTCCACGTCATCTTGGGCTTATCTAGTCATCAATTCGACTACCATATCATCTTATCCCTTGTTGAAAATTGCCCTAGCAACTAGCTCGGCATCTTCTTCATGCATTGCCCTAGCAACTACGTCGACATCTCCTTCATGCACTGCCCTGGTAACTAGTTCCAGCCTTGTTTAGGCAAGTAATTCTGCACACACACAAAAGCACACCAAAGCAGCAACTTTTTCCACAAAATCACCAAGTTATGTAATCAAGCTCAATAGTGGAAAGAAACATGAATTAATGCATGAATGACTAATTAGCAACTAATATGAGCCTAAGTCTAACGATAATATGTGTACAAAAATGTAATAAAAATAGTACTTTTGAAAACTTATCACACCCCCAAAACTCGAACTATTGCTTATCCTCAAGCAATACAAACTAACAATTACCTACCAAGACTTTAATCATCAAATACATGTTTCAAACTTGAATTGAAACCTCGGAACCGTGGCACAAAGTATGATCACCTTTTAATTTTTTGGATAGCACAAAAATTACCCGAACAAACTATAATGCTTGTGACAATGTGTGTGCGTAGTTGTGTACAAGTTAATTTTCAAGATTCTATGTGAACAATAGGCTTTTATCAATTTAATTAGCGGGGCATTTATTTTTATTTTCACTAGAGCCAATTTCGTGCACCTCTAGCAAAGTAAGCAATTTCTCATTTTATTTTAGTTGACTATAGCCAATTTCGGGCACCTCTAGCGATTCTTTAATGTGCATTAACTACTAGAGTCAGTTTTGAGCACCTCTAGCAAGAAAGTGCATTTACTACTAGAGCCAGTTTCGGGCACCTCTAGCAAGAAATTAACTTTTAATTTTCAAATTTAAATTTACCCA